>OX645063.1:15877829-17205972 GCA_951905685.1 Eumerus sabulonum
TTGACGCGTTTAGATTATTTTTATGGGGACATATCGTCACTCGTCTTTGCCGATAAGCTTAGCAGTGTTTTAAAATTGGACTCATCGCATGGATCACTTACTACGTTTACAATATTTAAAACAGATCCATCCATACGTAGCGATACTCAAATAGAATTCAGGCTCCAGATCATTGTGCGATAAAAGAAAATGAGATCTCCGAAGAGCACTTAGAAAAGAAGTCCTCTGGTTAGGTCCACTAAAACGATTGACTGCAGGTTGAGGAAAAGTATGGGATTCCGAAGCCGGCAAAAAATGTAAGCTTTCCGAAAGATAAGCCTATTTGTGCATAGATTACTCAAGAGATATATCTGCACGGTTTCCAGGCTACCTGTACACACATCTCTGTTTAATAGTTCTGGAGTATGTACTCCCACTGGAGTGAATGTCCCAAAAATAACCTGGAGTCCAGCAAAGCCTGTATTTATGTATTATTTCCAAGCGATAGTGATGCTAGCAATATTGGCCTAGCTCTTTAACCAAAACCTCCTCATATGCTCTCAAAAGAGGGGTGATTAGCCTAATTTACTTTATTCATATTGGCTAAGACGAACTTGCTTGTTGGGAATCCTAAGCTAAGTTAGAACCTCGGGTGTTTAAGATCAATCCTGAATTGTTTTTTGTCCAACAGTGAACAGTGAATGAGGAGATGTTCCTAATTTACAATTTTGTATGATGGCGTATATGTAAGAAACAAGTTCACATTAAAAATTCTTATTCCTTCAATCGATTCCAGAAATCGAGAAAAGAGGAAAATAGAAAGGAAGGAAATATTCTGTTCTGACAGAAAAATATAGGGTACATATGGTATTTAATGACACCCATTAGATTGTTATATCCTCAATTAAGACTATAACCTAACACAAACAATGAAAAGGCTTGCTGTTGGCGTCGCTATTTATCACGGATTGAAAGCGTCGATATGAAAAACCGTTCAGACCCTATTAGAACTACAGAATTTATTCGTCAAGTACAAACGATCGTTCGTGACAACCACTGGACACGATCGTTCGTGACAACCACTGGAAGTTAATGAAAACCATCGTGTGGGACCCTAAAATTTCGAAGGGTCAAATCTGACGAATTGTCCACGAAGACCTTCGCTAATGTTACGTAATGCGCAGCCCAGTTCGTGTCCGCACAAAATCGGGAAAGATAACTATTCGATATTTTGAACAAGCTTAAGTGCTTTTAAACTTGTTGACGTTTTCTCAAAAAATCAATCATAAAAAAGAATAAATGGCTATGTTCGGATCCTACAGAGGACTTCGGATTAATGCTGCCATCTACATCCAAACCCTGAATACCTAGCACATGCAGGAACAGATCATACATGTGAGGTATTATTGAATAATTTTACAATCAAGTAGTCACTCAACGCCCTGTAATTATAGAAATATAATACATTTTGGGAAAAACATAAGCAAATTAGTTTTATAACCAAGAAACTTACTTTTTTCACAAAATAAAGCGAAGGAAATTAAAAACGGTGCCACCCAAAATTGTTTAGGTTATCACTATTTTTATGTAGAGAACAAGTGGAAGGTGTACTTATCTGTCTTTGAACTTAATTTTAGGCTAAGAAAACCTTTTTCTAAAATAACGATAAACTAGTTTATAGCAGCTTCTACTGTGCCGGAGTTCTTCTAAGGTCTCCTTCGTTGCATTTGACATAATATTACGTAAGGTGTCCCAACAAGCGACTATACTAACTTATATGCTTTGGCATATAACCTGGTATAATCAGGACGGATAAAGTGCCAACGATTGTTTGCCATTTTCCTTCTCATTATTCATCCTGAACACCGCCATTGACAAGTGATAATTAAGTAATGAGTTCCGATTTGACACGGACTCATGGCGGGTATTTTGATTTGAATCCATGAGCTCATTAGTAAGCGGTACGAAATCAATTGTGCCTACGAGAGCGTAACTAATCTGTAAATAATGACTTCTGCCACCATCAAGCCCTGATTAATGGGCATAATTGCGCTACCCGAATCATAAATAAAAAAAACATTATCAATTACTCATATTTAATTACTCTCATGTGGTCAAACAACCATCTAACATAAGCTTTGAGAAATTCATCTTGTCATGTTGCTGGTGGTACCTGCTCATTCTTCCTACTAACCCTCGGTTCGGCAAATAACCTCCTCAAGCTTTAAAAGAGAAAAACAGGGAATATACATAAATCAAAATTAATTAAGCATAATGGCATAAAGGACTCAAGAATGTAATGAATTACATCGTCCTGTTAGTGGTATACCCATACAAATGACTACTGTTGCTGCGAACTCGACTGAACTCCCGTAGCTTCCTGTGTAATGAAATCATATTCAAACCAATCGGCACTCCAATCGCCCACAACAACAGGCACAAAAATGTGAAAAACCACAGGGCATTTAGATAATCAACGGTATTGCGGCAAAGGAAAATCCGATTCGCATCAAAGATATCATAGAGTGGACGACACTGTGCTGTCGACTCACCCAACTCTGATGACATCAATGCTTTGTTACCCGTCAGATATCCTTTTAGCCTGTGAACGAAAGAAAAAACGAAATATGGAAATCTCTTTTTACTAATTACGGAACACGAACGGATGAGATCAGAGGAAAGGATTGTAGACATAACCTTTTTCTATAAATCTCCGTTTGATTGTTGCAAGTCTCTCCCGCGGCCCTCTCAAGATATCCCTGTATGTTTCGTAGATGATTGAGAGTCTGATTGACTTGCCTAGCCCACGGATCCCTTTGTAGTTCCAGCGCAGTCAAATGATAAAGAATTTCATTTTGCAATTGCTCTAGGGGCTGTAGGATGGATGCTTGCAAACGTTTTGATCGACTACCGAGCGTTGTCATTCGAGACGAAGTAGCTACATCTTGAATCTATAATTTTTTTCGAATGGAAAATTATATTACACAGAAAACTATTCATTCTACAATACTACCTACCTGTAGAGCAACTCTCTGCATTTGATCAATGAATGTGGCCAAATCCTTTTCAGGCGTCGGTGTGCTCACACTGCTGCGGTATGACGTTAAATTGAAATTCGACGTCTGTAGCATGCTCTCCAAGATACTCTGGATTGTCTGTGTCAAGGACAATAGATTGCGTTCGGATACCGATATAGAACTGATTGCGGTGTTCACTTTCGGGAATTGGCTCAAATCTGCCATCTGTGTCGTATTGACGAACTCATCCAATTGAAACACAATGAACGATGGTTGGTTCTGTTCACAGCCCCTGTTGCGGAGTAAAAGTACAAATCACGGAGCACCCACAGAGCCAGATACGAGTAGATAGAATGGGGAATGTGTGCGTTACAAAAGGGATATGTAGATTGTGCATTTGTTTTCCAGACGAGTTTAACTGTGTAAATGTGAATGGAGCAGTTGAAGAAGGAAAAGTTTAAGTCCTACTTGACTATACTTTGGCGGAGAGTGACTTTTTACGATCTTTATCTGACTGTCTATTGTCTGAAAGCGTGTGGTTGTAAATGCACAGTGACTACAATGGCTTATTAGGGCGTGAAGTTTCTCAATAAAATGGTACTTCTACAGCGGAATAAAATTCCTTCGACACTTGAGATATGTATAAAGTTTTACCGAAACTATTTGCGGGAATAAGTGTTAAGTATCAACTCACCTTAGAGCATCGGCCAGCGTTACATTGACTAGGGACCGATTTTCGCCTGGCGGCCGTAATAGCTCTCCAATTATACCCGTTTGCGGTCGCTTCGTATACACATAACCTGGCGAATCGAACAGCTTCCCCAGCGTTTCGTAGTCACTTTCCTCAAACAATGGTCGGCATACGAACATCTCACCATTACCGCCAATAGCGAGTGTTGTAACGCCAAAGATCATTAACGCTAAACTACCTACTGAGATGATAACCACAGTCGCGACCATTAGCACAGCTGCTTTCGTGTTAGAATTACATAGTAAGCAACACATAGCCATTAACATGAACACCAGCACCCATATGATGATCACGGCCGATAGAAATCCAACGGACCAGTATCTATCCGACCACTGTTGCACGATTTCATAACGTGGCTCCAAAGTTTCCCACGTCCCGCTTAGCCTGTCCAGCATCGTGACCAGAATCGTTGTTAACATGTGGGCATTTGCGGCTGTTCTATCCTTAATACGTTCCAATTGCACCAAAGTCTCTGTGCAGAAGGAAGACCATAGAATCAATGGTCATGGCCAATAAATGAACTAATAAGTATCCTTCTTACCGTTTCGTTGGAACGATGTATCATGCTTTAACTGCTGTGGAAAATTGCTAAATATCGACCTCGATATCGCCACTTCAGTTGACAGATTCCTCACCGTCGAACCGGATTCCAATTCACCTAAGTATCGCATCCGGAAAATGGTCTGGTCCTCCTGCAACTACTCGTTCATCCAGACCCAAGACCCACGAGTACATTCATAAATTGAATTTCTATTCATATACATACATATGTGAATGCAAAAGCTAATGAGTTACCGTTTTAAGTGCATCAATAATTCCGTTCTCCTCGAAACTACGAATCCTGAGCGTATCACACAGTGGTCGATCGCGAAACGTACACTGTCGCTGCAACACCGACAACTGGATCTGAAGTTCCTCCATTCGGGCTGATGCTTCTTGGGATATTTTCAGCGCACGACTCACACTCTCTTGCAGGATATTAACACGATTTATGAGCTCGTTGTTAACTGCACAGAGGCGACAGTACAATAAATGAATGCATCATTATATGTATGTATCAAATAGGAAAGTCAGCCTCTTACCAATGCTGATACCTTGTAACGAGTCATAAGCCAGTTCGATGCCAGTGCTTGCTGCTATTTCCATACGAATCGGTTCACCCAAGAGTATATCGATATCTAGAGTGTACAAGTGTACCTCATATGAATAGCAATTGATTTAGTGTATATATCTTATCATAAAGCGAACCTTCCAAGTCCTTGATAACATGCGCGATGGCTATGTGAAAGCCATTGTCTAATTTGTGTTTAATTTGTAAGTGGGTATCCTTTAGGAAGAGTTCGGTATCGTGCACGGTCGACTGAATCATTTCGGGTGTCATCTCAACTGTGGTGGCTAATCGATTGTTGGCATAGAAAATGCAAAAGTCACATAATCTGCAAAGAGAGAGAAGCAGGAGAAAGTGGTCTTATTTGAGGGTGAATTACTGAGGCACACGTGCAGGAGATGAAGTCAATTGAGTGGAACAGAATTAGATAATGGACAGAACGTCGTTCGTTCGTTCAATTACCCTGTATAGGGTATTTACTGAAATGGACATGGTTAGGCTATGGGTTAATGGCAAAGACGTTTTGATAGAAATGTTAGGAAACTACGGTCAATTGAGCAGTGCAAAATGTACATATATGCTGTATGGGGTAACCACTGACTGCACAGGATCATAGTTCTATTTTTATTACATGAGAAGTCATCTGTTGCTACGCGTATCCTACCACAAATATATTACACATATGCCACTTCTGTTCTGACCTTAGCCTTGCTATCCCATTAGATCTGCAATGCAAGTTATATCGTGGGACTTTTAAACGTTTGGGTTTTATTTGTCAAAAAAGGCCCAAAAAAACTTACAAAAGTATATAAAATATTTATACTACTGTGACCAAAAAGTAAGGTGACATTTGGATTTAAACTGCGCGTGCAAATGGATTTGGAGAAATGCTTTAAGTTTTAGGCTTGTAGGACTGCCTTCGAGTTCCGTACCAAGTTTTACATTAAAATATTCATTTGTTTGAGATAGGCTTCGTTTTGTGAGTTGGAATTAATTTTCCGATGCTGATTCATTAAGGATGGTGCAGAAAGCATTTGTTGACAACATTTTTGAAAAAAACATCCTTGCGGTGAAGTTTGGAAAAACAATGCTATTTGAATATCAGGACAGAGATAAGACTTGGATCTATGCTTACCACCCGAAAACAACCGATCAATCAAGTGAGTATCGTGCCTCACTTTAGGCAAGATTGAATAGCTGCGTCGTTCAAAACTCAATGTCATGTTGACTGTTTTCTTCATTATCGTGAATTTGTGCATTTTGAGGGTTCCGCAGGAGTCAAGCTGTCAACAAAGAATACTATTAGAGGGCTATGAGTTGTTTGCGTGAAGTCATTAGTCTAAAAAGACCAGAATTGTAGCGAGATAACATTTAGTTGTTTCACCACGAAATTGCACCGTCATACACCGCATTGGTTCTTTGTGACGTCTATGCAAAACCAGATCAGGTGTTCCCAAAGCTAGTCATTTTAGTTATTTAATATACTTTTCTTCGCAGGCTTATTTCAACCAGGCTCAAGACAAAAATATAACAAAGATTCTTGCATAAAATCTGCAAGCTGTGCGACAACTGTAATACTAGCTAAAGCAACTTTTCTAGCATACATTTTGGGCAGCTTAGCCCACATTTTCGATAAAATAATTCACGACAAAGATGATTATAATTTAAAATTTAAAAATACCAAGGAAATGTTAAGAAAAATTAACATAACACTTACATAAGTAAAAGAAAAATAAACATTATCGTCACAATGGAAGCCCTCCGTCTGCATATCAGTTTATTCTCCGTCGACTCGTCCAGTGCCATCAGGGGATCCACTCGATTACTAAATTCCTCACTATCAGAATTCCGCCGTCCGCAGCACCAAGCCACAGTCGCTCCAAGTGGTATAAATGCAAGTATCACAAATATTGTCATGAGAACTATTAATGCCGACTCAACTTTTACAGCCTGTAAAGGATTAGTATTACTGTATCTTCTGCCTTGGTCGATCTATCACTTACATTTGCTGTGAAGTCTAGTAAGGTTTGATTTGAGTGAAGTCCATCTTTGACCAACTCTGCGAAAGAAAACCAAATAAATGACTATATAAAAACACAGAGTGTGTCCTTGAGATAAAACAGACACACAAGTGCGCTTACGATACTCACCTAGTGGCAAATCCTCTGGCGTGATTAATGATACAAATTCACTAAAGTAAGTGAAGACAAACGGTCCAGGTTCTATGTCCATGCCCGGTATACTGTACGTGACGGGATAGTTCGGTGCAGATATATTGTAATCCATGGCTAGTCAAGGTACCTTCTATCGTTAACTGAAGGGCAGTACAGCAAAAAATTGGAACCAAAAGACAAATCATAAAGTATAATATAAGTGAAAAATTTTAATTCTATGAAATATGCAAAGCGATTTTTTGAAGCTCTTAACTACTGCATTATGCATGCAGCGTAGATACAGGACACTGTCGCATCCCACAAGAAATGCATCTGCCACTTGGTTGAATTTTTTTACACCGCAAATGTTACGGCAAATTTTGGCACTTTTTATACTTCTTATGCTCTCCTGAGGGTAACGCAATGGTGTGAGTTATGGGCGTGAATTTTGAGACTTCACAGTCAACTTATCGTTACCAACCTGTTTGTTTAACAAAGGGATTAGAAACAATTTTAAAAACAAAAATTGGAAAAAAAATCAACAAAAATATCAAAAATCAAAACAAAACTATGATTATGATTGAAGTATTGAGGCGGATTTTACTACGGATCCTTTTTTTCAGAACTCGATTAGAAAATCAGTAAAGCAAAACTGCCACTAACCAATTTATTGGAGTTAAACGACAAAGCCAGAGCGGCGGCCTGCAGGAATGAAAATGGAGAACCGGTAGTAGAGTCGCAGTCGATGCTGAGGATTTGGAAAGACCACTTCTGCAAACTGTATAACGGCGATGATAGACAAGGTACCGCTGTCAGGCAGAACGAGTCATTCGTAATGGACGACGATGTAACAGAATTCCGTACACCCAACCTAGACGAAGTCAAAATAGCGATATCAAGACTTAAGTCTATCAAAGCCGCGGGCGCATACGGCAGTCTGCTGAGCTTCTTAAGGCGGCTGGAGATGAGCTGGAAGGGTGTATGCACCATCTCATTTGCAAGGTATGGTCGGAGGAAAGCATGCCCGACGAATGAAATCTCAGCATCGTTTGCCCGGTCCATAAGAAAGGAGGTCCCTATAACTGCCCAACTATAGGGGAATAAGTATATTTAACATCGCATATAAAATCTTCTCTGCCATATTGTGGGAACGCCTGAAACCGTTTGTGAATAACCTGATCGGCTCTTATCACTGTGGTTTCAGGCCAGGTAAATCCACAATAGACCAAATATTTACGTTACGGCAGATCTTGGAGAGGACCCAGGAATACGAAATCGACACTCACCACCTCTTCATCGATTTCAAGGCAGCATATGACAGCGTGTATTGAGATGAGCTATACAATGCCATGTCTAGTTTTAACAACCCTACCAAACTCGTCCGACTGTGCAGGATGACAATGGAGAATTCTCGCTGATCCATTAAGGTAGGTAATGAGCAAACCGAGACCTTTGATGTTAAAAAAGGATTTAGGCAAGGTGACGCGCTGTCATGCAACTTTTTCAACATCGTGCTTGAAAGGATCGTGCAAGAGTCACTGGCCAACACAAGAGGTACGATTTATTTCAAGTCTACGCAATTGCTTGCGTACGCCGACGACATTGACGTGATTGGACGGACACAGCGAGACGACAATGAGGCCTTTGTAAGCATTGAGGTAGAAGCGGCTAAGATGTGTCTCAAGGTTAATGAAGGTAAAACCAAATATCTGCTTTCATCTAAAAGAGACAGACTACACCGACATATTAGCCAAAACGTCACCATGGGCGGATATAACTTTGAAGTGGTCAAGGAACTCGTCTACCTTGGCTCACTGATGACCAGAATCACTCTTGCCAACTGCTGTTTCTTTGGGCTCAAGAGGCAATTGAGAAGTCTACTTCTCTCTCTTTACTTCTCCTCTCTCAGAAAACCAAAAAGAAAATATATAAGACTTTAATCATCCCAGTCCTCCTTTACCGCGCAGTGGCTTGGACTTTAACAAAAGCGGATGAAGATGCCCCTGGTCGTTTCGAGAGGAAAATGCTGCGTACTATATACGGTCCCGTTTGTTCAAACGGTGTATGGAGGAGAAGGTATAACGAAGAACTGTACGGGTTGTACAGCGACATCGGCCTGGTACGACGTCTACGAATACAGCGTCTAAGGTGGCTAGGTCATGTAGAGCGCATGGAAAATACAGCTCCGATCCGAAGAGTCTTCGAATCCACCCTGGAAGGAAGGCGCGGCAGGGGACGGCCGCATCAATGGTGGCGCACGCAGGTGGAAGGGGACCTTAACCAACTGGACGTGCGGCGCTGGAAACAGCTGGCCAAAGACCATGCCAGCTGGAGACGCTTGTTGGTTGAGGTCCATGTTCACCACGGACTGTAGCACCACCTAAGTAAGTAAGTAAGTAAACGGTTATAGAAGACAGCAGTACGAATTTTACTTGTAAGTCCAAAAAGGGAAAAAAGCAACAGAAGTCGACTGGGCGAAATAACTCTAGCTGAGAAGAGTTGAATACGAGTCTTAACATAGTCCTTCTCGAGAATCGAAAATAGAAAAATGGACATATGTACATATAAACATAGTTTTACTGACTACTTGCACCGTTATTTTCGGAATGTTCTTATAATTGAACAGCACCTTCAATCTTGGTGGTCAGGGTTAGTATTGTGTTCAAGTAAAAAGTCCCAGTCAGGTGCAGGAAGGTAAAACTCCATTTGCAGAACACGCTATACATGTTTTCTTTTACCGGTATGTTAATTTGTTAGTCGAATACTTTCCAAATATCATCATGAAGTCGTGTTCTATTCGAGGCTAAATTGAAGTTATTCAAGAACACTCCAAAAATGGTAAAAAATTAAAAAACACGATTAACGCATTTCGTGGAAATTTTGAGCCCAAAACTCTTCGCACGCCGGACAATATCGCTGTTGTGAAGTAAAATGTGATGAGGATTTTAACAATCAACAACTTGTCAATGACCTAAATTGGACAAGGACCAGTTTGTTGCAAATTATGCGCAAACATTGCTATTTACGCGCTTACAATATTCAATTGACACAAGAGCTGAAACCAATTGACCATCATTCGCGTTGTGTGTTCATCGATTGGCTCTTACAACAACCTGCACTTGATGACCACTTCATAAAAATCTCCTTTACCGATGAAGCACATTTTACGCTGAATGGAACCATAAATCAGCAAAACTGCTACTGCTGCCCAAAATGTATGGTATGCTTTGTAGAAAATGAAGACGAAATCATTGAAAATGAATCGTTACCATGAACCGACTTAACCGATATCTTTTTTCTGCGGTACAGTTTGCTACACTACGCATAGGAAGATCGACGAATTGCAAGGGTTCTGCGAAAATGACTTCATTTCGCAATTTAACACTTACTTTTACCGAGAGTCCACGTTGACAAGTCACTCATCATTCAAGACCTTAAAAACGACATTACTGCTGAGATAGATGCCATAAAAAATGAAAAATTAGGAAGGAGTGTTCGACACCATAAATTCTAAAAGCTGTAGCCAAGGGCTAACCGAGTTTGTGTGCCTCAAATCAAAGACATGGACTTGTACTTACATATATCTAAAAAACCACTGAAGTCTAAAAAACTTTTAAGTTACTTTAGGGAAGTCATATAACTAATAATAATGTAATAAGCCCAAACGTTTAAATTGAAAAACCTAAGGTAATTCATGCTTTAAGACCCCTAGGACCCAGTGTTTTTAGGGCGACATCGGTATGAATCCGTGTACGCTTGTAAACATTTTCTATTTGTCGTGTCTTATGAACAGATAAAGGTATCAACTTCTGTAATTTTACAAACTCATAACTAATTATGTTCTTTTTAATGATTTAGTTCTGGTTTTGTTATATAGTAAAAGTAAAAGTTAGAAAAATAATGAACTGTTTCTTATGAATATCGCGAAATTAAGGAAAAATATCAACAATGTAATATAAGTACACCACGTCATCGAATGTTCATTACGACGCGTCCCTCCCGGGCGGGGTACTGGCAGAACTTCCCGTAGTATACTTGCCACGAAAAAGCTGCTCGACTCACGCCCTTCGGAATCGGCATTAAACTGTACGTCCCTTTACCTGTGTAAAAAATAAAACCACACACAACATGGGAGATTGAGAGAAGCCTGGCTCTGGCCCTTCATGGGTTCTAACGCCATCAAAGCAAAGTTAGAGTAGATATTGCAAGTTGAAGCAAGCTAATAGTTCTTAAGCACTCTAAGAAAATATTTTGATAATTTAAGAAAACCGTTACAGTCCATGAAGGACCAAAGCCCAGTTTTCTCAATCACCCATGTTGTGTGTCATTTAATTTTCCCATAGGTGAAACGGACCGACAATTGATTGCCGGTACTGAACGGCGATTTTCGAAAAGCTTTTCATGACAATTATACTACGGGAGGGTTTGTCAGAACCCCGCTGAGGAGAAGCACCGTGAAAGCACGTTCGATGACATGCCTGTTGTCGGGATTCGATCCCCTGTCATCGGCGTCAGAGGCCAACACACTATCTACTGCATCACGGTGCGCTCAGAAAACCGTATATTATCTAATAATTCTTTATATATTTTTTATTATTTGTTTAAGGAGCCACTGCGGTTGTTTTTCGCTTTTGAGTTGCTATTTGTTAACGAAGTCGATTTTATGTTTCTTATTATTAATTTAGCTTTCATTGAATAACAGCCTTGTACTATACATATAGTAGCACTTTTGTGGTCCTATACTATTGATAACAGGGTTATTTTTTTCGGCTTTCGTACGGAGCCAGTGAGAATTTGACTACTTAATTTATTTATGTACACGTTTCGATTGGATTGCAACTTTCATATACGTAGTACGTTCTGTCTCCTCTCCCTATGTTTTTCGTACTTTGAACAATCTTCGTTTTCCTTGGTTTTGTTTTTAAATGTTCTATTCTTAACAGCTTGCGTGAATAGTAACATATTTTATAGTCCAACAAGCTCAATTAGCTCTGCATTTCGTTACCAAAAGACTTACACCCGAATAGTGCTTAGAGATTATTGAATTTTATTTATATTCATACTCTGTAAAAAATGTTTTTCGTGCACTTCGACAATAATCGACCGACTGAGCAAGCTAGACAGGGTAAATTGGCCGAATTGGTTGTTCGATTTGACGCATTTAGACTATTTTTTATGAGGATACGTCCAAACACTCGTCTATGTAGGTAACTCAACGTCAATTGCAGCCTTAAGCCATGTCCCCACTAGAGTCTATTTGCTCACTTCGGTATTCACTCTCTATTTGCTCCCTAAAGTTTAGACCGTTCCCATAGGAAACACGCCACAAGCTTATGAATGTCAAAACATTAACAAACAAGCACATGTTTACAATTTTGATTCAATTCGTTTTGAATTAATTTGCAAAGTAAGCGAATAGACTGTCTATTCGAGAATAGAGAGCTCTCAAAAAGTAGTAAAAGAATAGACACTTAATAGAGACCTAATAGTGACTAAAACGTTTCCATTATAGCACTCTATTCGAATAGTGAGCGAATAGACTCTAGTGGGGACATGGCTTTTGAGAACGAGATAATATGCATTATTAGTAAGACCCCAGCTAATATGCTAGGAAAATTTACTCTCTGTTTGAACCAGTTAAAACGTTATCGTTATCAATCGCTGATTTATTTATTTGAACAAAACTGTTATACACTTTTTTCGGTGTTCTTTTATTTATTTTGAAAAACCAGAAACTTAAAAAACCAACTACTTTGTATAATTATGGGTCTTCTAATAGGGACATTGGAGCTTTGACAGTTGATGGCCATACTGTTGGAGCCACATCTGTCAAATTGGCTGTCATTTATTGAGTCCGTTTTGCCAAATCACCGTTGACATAGCGTTTAACAACATGTGCAACGTTCTGCGCGCTTCGCCGATCTTACGGTCGCCATAATCGTCCTAACGAGAGAACTATTCGCAATGTGGTGGATAAATTTGAGTTGATAAATACGAGTGAACCCGTACGTCGACGATGCGCAGGATCTGCCGAAAACATCGCCGCTACCCGTGCGGATGTGCAGGAGAATCCGAAGCAGACGATTTCGCGTCGCTTACAAAAACTCGGCCTTTCGCAGACCACAACGGGGGGTGAATTTTGCGCCGTGATATGGGCCTGCATCCGTACAAAATTCAACTGACCCAGGAGCTGAAGGTGAACGACCATAGACAACGAAGTGTGTTCGCGGAATGGGCTCTGGAGCAGTTGGAAACTGACCCTGACCCATTTCCGGATGAATGGGTACGTCAACAAGCAAAATTGTCGGAATTTAAGAGCGTCCAATGCGTCCCAAGAAAGTCACTGCTTGGTGTGGATTTTGGACTGGCGGCGTCATTAGTCTATATTTCTTTGAGAATGATGCTGGCCCGGCCATCAACGTCAACAGGAAGCGCTATAGGTCGATGATTACCAACTTCTTTAGCACGGCGCTACGTGCCATACAGCTCACGCCACATTGGAAATTCTGCACGAGTGATTCGAGGGTATGGTCACCTCACGGTTAAGGTGATGTGAACTGGCATTCGAGATCGTGCGATTTTATCTCATTCCACTTTTTCGTATGGAGTTTTCTGAAGTCACAGGTCTATACGAGTAACCCAGACACCTCTGTGCCCTCAAAGCCAACATAATCCATGTCATCGGTCAAATTCAGCCTGATTAAATTGGACATTTCGGATACGCGCCACCCAGAAAAGTCGCGACGGACATTTAAATGATGTCCGTACATAATGACATCGATAGGCTTTCCACCAAAAAAATGGCAACAATATCTCACACATACTTTGTTTTATTTAAATGTAAAGATAGGAAGCGCTTAATGAAATACCCCGTGAAATATATCTCGTATCTTAAATGTCAAAGAAAACATAATATATCGAAATATCAAAATCATGAGTTGACTTCTAGAAGATCGAAGATCACCAAAACTGGACATCTTGAACATACTCAATGAGTATTGGCTAAGTTGAATATTCTACTCGTAATTAAGCAGAATTCAGTAAAGCAATTTCATTGAGTCGTTAGTGAGTTAGACTAAGTTTAATCACTTAATAAAGAAATTCGCACGAGAACTCCTGTCGAATATATTACGAATTCATCTATGTATAATGAATAATCAGTTCAAACAGAAAAGGAGAGATTGATAAGGAGCTCCGTAAGTCTAAGCTGCTCTAGATCTGAAGAAGCTGCAGTCTTCATTATGGGCACCTACATTTTTGCTAGAAAAAAAACTCAGCGAGTGTAAGCAGTGAAAACAGGTAGCCCTTTAAAGAAGATTTAAAAAACAGGGAGTGAAAATATTCGGCCACCGCCATAAAAAAAATTGCTACCTCGAACAACCATGCGTTGTACCATAAAACATTATTTTTTTGACAATGTCAGGTCTATGGAGCTGAATAGAGCATTTCGGGGGAGCATATCGTGACTCACAAATTGCCTTCCACTAATTTAGAAAAGCCCCTCCTTTTATTCTGAATTAACTGCGACTTTAAAATAATCATCAGGACATCTGGCTTGAATCCTATTTTTTTTTTTCGGAAGTAAAAATCAATCAGTGATGTTCTGCCATCTTGTAAAAAGCTTCAAAACATCCCTGCTTCTTCAGTACATGGACTCTACTCACCTTAGAATCTATATGAATGTATGTATTCCTCGAATTTAATTTTATCCTATTCGCTTATTTTTACCATATTACACCAAGAGATTATTTAAATTAAATCTTAATTTGTGTGTTTCTTACGATGGAACGAAATGTGTTCTATCTTCTTTTCCATAAAAAAAGAAGTCAACAGTCAATCGATAAATGCAACACCAGTATCTCGAAACATTATCTCCACGTTTTACTATTTATCATATTATTTCACTATACTACACCGTTATTTTGAAAGGATAATCTGAATTGTTTCTATCGATTGTCGATAGTGTTCAACAACAAGCCTTAATGTGGGTCATACTCAAGTGTAGTCGATTATGTTTCATTCTTTGTCGAAACCTTTAAAGTGATTTATGACGGTTAAAAATTATAGCTCGTGAATAGGGGTGGTTAGATTCAATGTAAACTGAGTTGTTGACCAATAAATCGGTTATGGGAATTGGTGGATTAGCAAGGCTTTTCTAATAACAGAAAACAATTGAAGAGATAAATTGCTTGAGGGGTAGTATTAAATTTTATAGTCTTACAGTCAATCGGTGATTACAAGGTTTGGAACCAATTCAAAATAAATAATCGTTTCCTAAGACGATCAGAAGGCGCCAGAGCACCCTAAAGACAACATTCTAGTTACAGGGTTGTTGAGAAGTCAAGGTTTTTCACATATTGCCACTCCCATTTTAAATGTACGACCTTCTTTGATAGAGCTTTTCACAAACAAATTCGGCACTACACAACTCTTTTATTGTCGCATTCTTAGGCACTTACAAGCGCCGGTAAAATCCTTGATATTCCATTATACAATATCCCTGTGCGACCGACAATTTGACATGCTTCCAAAGCACCAAACTCGCGTCGCACCACAAACAATTGGCCTTTGTTCAAAGCCGCTCGTATATCCCGATAAGTGTAAACTCATAAATCACTTAAGCTGGTTACGGTCTAACAGATTACATTCAATATATCCTTGAAATTAGCATTGAAAAGCCTCGCACTCACACCGCACATATATATTTATACAAAAGAATGGCATCAAAACCGCTAACACCCCACCATATCGCCTCTTCAGATCCCTTACTGCACTTTCAGCAAACAAATTCCCCGTCGAGCACCGGGCACTTTTACTTTCACTAAAATCCACTGAAGCCATACGTGGCCTTAAGTTCAAATAAAAACATATCTAGAACAAACCAATTTACCGATTTGAAAGGAATTTAAGAACTAGGTCGCGCGATGTACACTTACGAGTACGCCTCCCATCCATTCACACACCGAAACCTTCAATTTTTCCTTTTTCCATCCATCCAACGTGGGTGGATACGTACAGGATCTCTTCACAAGGTCCTAAGGACCTTCACTACTATTCACTTTACGATTCAAAGGTCGTACTCGTACATTAAGATATTGTACCATACGTAGTAGGCACGAACGCGTCAATAAATTGAAACCGATTGCACACGATTCACTATCGCGATATCCTTGTTAATCCTTCCCTTTCTCCTCTAAGTGGTCTCTGATTTTTCTTCACTTTAGTAATTGTACGGTAGATACAAGAGCACGTTATGCCAAGGTAAAAATATTGCGAAGACAATACGGATTGCCCGAAGACACGTACGTAAGCGAACGTGAACGCGACGACATCGAAACTGAAAATAAATGAGAGAAGAATCGTGGAAAATTTGTTGCGATTTTTACCCCATGTCCTATTTTACCGCATGGTAATTACTTTAAAAGCGAAAATCCGATGAAGTTAGTAAGAGGAAGGTGCATGGAGTACAGTGTGTGAATGGAATTGAATGGGGTGATGGGGTTCATGTGAATTGAGAGACTGACAGATACACTTGTACATAGTGCGAGTATGGCGAATACATCATTTTTGTTTTTCATTTTCTTGTGGGGTTGTTTGGTTGATGAATTGTTAAGCCCGGTACTGTAGAATTTGGGTTTATTTGAAGGGAAGTTGCGTTACAGGCTTTCAATAATATTGATTGTATATAGAATGAAACCATGGAGTGTAAGGAAGAAGAAGGAATTTAGTACAACAGTGCGTTTTATTATGTGATAATAAAGGATTATCCAAGTGGGGTGTAGGAAAATAGACGTATATTTTCCAAGGATGCGGTCTTTTTTTCTTACATTTATACCTAACTTAATGGTTCTTCGGAAATCGTTTGTATTCATTTCACAGAAATGTGAATTAAATCATGCAATTTAATACCACTTGGGTTCCTTTTACGAGAATTTGTAAGTGGAAGTTGATAGGCCAGCCTTATTGGAAGGTATCATCAAATAGATATAAAATAGTGTCCATCAGATCAATGTCATTAAAATCAGCCGTAGTATATTTAAAAAATATCATTTTTCATTCACAAATGGCATCGAAGAGCCTTCAAAATAAAACACCCAAAGATATTCCCTCATTAAGTACAAAGCATTTACCAATTGATTCATGCTTACGGTCAAGTAAGGATAACTAACTCCTATGTCTTGTTAAACATGGTACAAGAGGCTCATGAATGCTATTTCTACTTAAGTCGTTATGTGAATAAACAAAGTGTCCATTTCTGGAGCATTAAGAAAACACTTGAAATGCATAAAAAGCCATGCATTCCGTGGATGTAACTATTTGGTGCGGCACGAATGACAAAGGAGAATTCTCGTTGCTCTATTAAGGTCTCAAACCGAGACCTTTGATGTTACAAAAGGATTTAGGCAAGGTGACGCGCTGTCATGCATTTCAACATCGTCTACGCAATTGCTTGCGTACGTCAACGACATTGACGTGATTGGACGGACACACACGAGACGTCAATGAGGCCTTTATAAGCATTAAGGTAGAAGCGGCTAAGATGGGTCCCAAGGTTAATGAGGGCAAAACCAAATATCTGCTTTCATCTAAAAGGGACGGACAACACCGACGTCTTAGCCGGAACGTCACCATGGGCGGATATAACTTTGGAGTGGTAAAGAAATTCGTTTACCTTGGCTCACTGATGACCAGCGACAACAACACCAGCGCTGAGATAAAACGCAGAATCACTCTTGCCAACTGCTGTTTCTTTGGACTCAAGAGGCAATTGAGAAGTAGAGCCCTCTCTCGGAAAACCAAGGCGACACTATGTAAGACCTTAATCATTCCAGTCCTCCTTTACGGCGCAGAGGCTTGAACCTTAACAAAAGCGAATGAAGATTCCCTTTGTCATTTCGAGAGGAAAATTCTGCGCACTATCTACGGTCCCGTTTGTTGAAGATATAACGAATAACTGTACGGGTTGTACAGCGACATTGGCCTGGTACGACGTCTACGGATACAGCGTCTAAGGTGGCTAGGCCATGTAGAGCGCATGGAAAATACAGCTCCGACCCGAAGTGTCTTCGAATCCACCCCGGAAGGAAGGCGCGACAGATGACGGCCGCGTCAACGGTGACGCGCGCAGGTGGAAGGGCGTGCTGGGCGCTGGAAACAGCTGGCCCAAGACCGTGCCAGCTGGAGACGCTTGTTGGTTCAGGCCCAGGTTCACCGCGGACTGTCACCATCTAACAGGAACAACAGATTGCCAAACCTTCCTCTGACAGCTTTTTGGAAAATCACATTTCCACACTGAAACACAAACCTTTCAAGTCTTGAAGGTCAGTATTGAAGAAGAAATTATCAGCAGCTAGGTGAGCTAGGTGATCTGCGAGCAGCAAATCAAAATGCCGTAAAACGCACCTAAATCAGCATCGCCTCAAAAGGTGCTCTTTTGACCAGTATTATTTTCTTGACTTAACGTTATCAATTTTACAGCTGCAGGTACACTTTTCGTGAAAGCAGTGCTCAATTTTTTTCTTAGGTATCATAATGGCAGCCTATTCATAATACGCTATTACTTATGTACATTACCTCTTCTGCCATTTGGCGTAGTTAGAAGGATTCACAATCTAGTGAGGCCAGTATACGATACATCTTGCCTTTCTTGAACTACAACAAAAACTTTAACTGGCTATTTATCTCTACCATCACAACCTTAACTAACTTGATTGGATAAAATGAGCGGGAAAGAGAATAATGTGAATATTTTAGATTCGCCTGACAAAATACTCCGGCTATAACTTCGCCAAAACTACCGTTGTAGCCTTCCGCTTTTGCTTTATAGCCTCATTTTACTTTTTGCTAAAATTAGTATTCTTCTCATTTTTTCTTACAAGGACTGCACGGCACATCATAACGTTCTTTTCGTAGGCCTTAGGAGCAGCTCTCGTCTTAGGAATATAGGCACCTATTTATATGGAATATTTGGACGTTAAAGATAGCAGAGAAGTGTACATTTTTTTTTACTGATTTGGGTCAGGGCCTCCCACGTCCCAAAGTTTTGAATCCGTTTTTGCACGATATGCTTGGCGCTCATTATTATCTTCTTCTTCTTCTTAATGGCCGGTACAGTTCGGGGTGAACCTGGGCCTCAACCAACATGCCCCTCCAACTAGAACGGTCTTTTGCTAGCCTTTTCCATTTCCGCACACCCATTTGACAGAGGTCCCCTTCCACGTGTGTGCGCCATCTTAAGTGCGGCCGTACTCTGCTTCTTCGTCCCTCAAGATTGGATTCAAAGAATCTCCGGGCTGGAGCTGTGGTGTCCATTCGCTCTACATGGCCCAGCCATCTTAGGCGTTGAATCCGTAGACGCCTGGCTAGACTCATGTCGCTGTACAGGCCGTAAAGTTCGTGGTTGAATCTTTTCCTCCATCCCCCGTCTGCGTTTATAAGCCCGAAAATCTCGTGCGATGACAGCATATATTTAGTTTTGCCCTCGTTTACCGCTAAACCAAATTTCGCCGCCTCCATATCAATACTCGCAAACGCCTCATAGACATCTCGTTGTGATCTACCTATTATGTCAATATCGTTGGCGTATGCAAGGAGGTGCGAGGATTTGAAGTAGAGTGTGCCAGCGCATCGCCCTGCCTAAATCTTTTTTTGACATCAAATCTATCGGTAAGGTGTTCACCGATTCGGATGGAGCAGCGAGCATTCTCCAAAGTCATCCTGCATAGTCTGACGAGTACAGCAGGTATGTCAAAGGTAGACATAACGTTGCATAGCTTGTCTCTAATTACACTGTCGTATGCGGCTTTGAAGTCGACAAATAGGTGGTGAGTGTCGAAATGAAATTCAATGGCTTTTTCCAGAATCTGCCGTAGTGTGAAGATTTGGTCAATGGTGGACTTCCCTGGCCTGAATTCGCACTGATAAGGACCTATTAGCTTATTTACAAAAATCTTCAGCCGTTCACACAAAACGGCAGAGAAGATTTTGTAGGCGATGTTAAGGAGACTTATTCCTCTATAGTTGGCGCAATCAGAGGGGTCTCCTTTCATTATTATCTACCTGTTATAAAGACTGCTTGTGTAGAGCCAAATCTGGAACGGCGAGTATTGAAATCATTGATGGAAGTGGTTTTACCTCCAAGCCATAACATTGATGATAATAACAGTTACTGACCATATGTATATGTTCTAAATTCGCAAAATATTTAATAAAAAATTAATAAAAACAAAATGATGTGCCATCTATCTAACGAGCAACACCCACACTTCACCCAAACTGAAACTGAAAGACCGAAAAAGCTGCACAAAAAAGGAAGTCAGAAAGAGACTGCAGTAAATCAATTACACACACTTTGGCACTTCCAAATGGACTTCCATTATCCGAAATGAACAATCGATTCCATTTTGAATTTATGCATTGCTTTGACCTTGGTCTTCCATTATGTCAAGGTTCATCCAATAAATTCATTAAAACCGGCCAACTGCGAGTCGGACTCGCGCACGAAGGGTTCCGTACTATTATGTATAAAAACGGCAAAAAAAGCATGTCTGTTGTATGGGAGCCCCATTTATACATACATATATTTATTATATTCTGTCTAAGTATTTGTTGTTAAAGCAGCAACAGAAATACATAATCAGTGACATTTTATTCTCACTTTTCGGATAGTTAAAATCTAGAATGTTGTAATTTTTAGAAAATACTCATTTTTTGAGTGATTGCCAATTTGGGTTTAGACGCGGTAAATCGACTGAAACTGCTTTATTGAAATTAACTGGTGAAATATATAAAAGTTTAAACACTTCTCAAATACCATCAACATTATTTGTTGATATCAGTAAGGTCTTTGATATGGTTAATCATACTTTGCTACTCGATAAACTTTATAAAGCGGGTTTCAGAGGCTCCATTTATAAATGGTTTTCTTCTTATTTATTCAACCGTTATCAAGTTGTGAAAATTAGGAATGTTTACAGTTTTATAGACTTCTTAAATATGGGTGTTCCCCAAGGAGTAGTATTGGGCCCAATCCTTTTTCTAATTTATGTTAATTCGTTTTTCATACAACCTTTTAAAGGCAAAATAACTGCCTTTGCTGATGAAACATCTCTTTTCCACTCAAACACTAACTTAATTGATAGTTTTGCAGATGTTAATTATGACCTAGATATGTTAAGGAGATGGTTTAATTATCACAAACTAATAATAATCAACGGTAGAGTTTTCAGAGACCTTCCCTTATATTATCATGCACCATTGTGTAATCGATTTGTTCTTGAAGATATAGTATTCAACAATCAAGAATGTTTGAAAATTGCTTTTTGATTGAACACGTGGACAGTTTTAAATATTTAGGTGTTATATTGGACCAACAACTTTGTTGGAAAGACCATTCAATATATTTGAAACAGTATCTAAATGGGGTTATAAGATAATTATTCCATCTCAGTATGCACTGCAATCTCTACCCGTTTTAAAATACTAAATGTATACTCGCACCGATATGGAACTAGCAAAAACATGTCCATGTCCGGAACTAAATGTATTATCGCGCCGATATGGAACTAGCAAACCATGTCCATGTCCGGACCTGAATGCATACATACACATGTATGACATTCGTTCACGAAATGCGGTGCGGGCATTATATTCTTCCGTTTCTTTTCTTCATTTCAGTTCAAGTGTGCTGTACAGTGTACACCAACTGTTCGAGCTTTATGGCCACATCTCCATACTTTTGGGTTTCTTGAAAACTACGGGGTATAACTCATACCGTATGAGAAGCATGTTCGTTGCATTTATGTTTTTTTTTTTTTCGTTTTGTACATATGTGATTGATGAATAAGGGTTGAATGGAACTCTTTTCGTTCAATTTGCGAACGAGAGGACATGTGTCCGAGAGAGGACATATTTCCGTGAACTATACATGTCCGGAACTACCCAACTCTACTTCGTAATGTACATATGTATACTTATACATAGCGTACAGATGTGTGAGTGTATGCACGTATGTGATGCGTATGTACGTATCGGTTCGTATGTGTGCAAGATCGCTTGCTCCTCTTGCTCACTTGCTCCTCTCCACCTGCCGCGACGTCGTGCGAAAGGGATGCTAGGCCAGCTGCGAGGACTGGTCGTGAGCAATGGCGCCACGCGATTGCCCTCACGCCGACTTACCCGCAGCAAGTATCCCACGCAAAAGAAAAAAAAATCCTTAATCGTTTCCAATTCAATATGTCACAAATTTAATTTCCTTAACCTAACTTAATCTAGGCTTACATTATTCCTTAAAACTACCCTACACCGTATGTCAATAAAAAAAGTCGAAATAAATAAAAAAAAATATATGTAAAATAAAAAAAAAAAAAAGGAATTCACTGTCCAAAAAAGTAAATAAACCGCAGCTAGAGTATTCGAACAGTCGTACCGAAACTCCTCTGACCAACGACTTAGCCCGCATCACCAATCGCGACACGCAAATTTGTGATTTCAATACCTTATACAACGAACGTGATATCCGCGACCAACGTAGGCAATAGGACACACGGTACGGCCGCGTACCGGGAACTGCTTAAAACTGTACCGGAGTTCTTCCCCGAAGATCCCTCACCGAGTACTTCGCCGAAGATTTCTCTCCGAGTTCTTCGCCCACTCTCCCTCATGTGCTACTAGGAACAAAAAAAAAAAACAAAAATGCTAACCTTCAGCCGGCTGAACTCCACTCGTTCGCGTGTCAAGCGCTGATCGTACCCTCGGGCTATCCGCTTTCTCTGAGTTTAGTTTCCCGAAATGGATGACTACGAGCCGCTCACAAATGGGAACTGACCGAAAGATGACAACGAAAACCTTGCGAAACAATTTATTATTGGTTGTTTGTAATTATGTATATGTATAATTAATTTTGTTCTGTTTTTAGTATTTGTCGTGGTAGCGGCAACAGAAATACATCATCTGTGAAAATTTCAACAGTCTAACTATCGCGGTTCATGAGATACAGCCTGGTGACAGACGGACGGACGGACAGCGAAGTCTTAGTAATAGGGTCCCGTTTTACCTTTGGGTACGGAACCCTAAAAAACGACAACATTAAAAAAGCAACCAATCGCAAAGAATGGAGTCTTTAAGAAATACATTTTTATAACGCTTATCCTGTTGGTTCGATACATAGGAAAGAGTAATTTTATCCAATAAAACTTCTACCATTTTGCATAAAAACATACACGTAACCTTCTTCGGTTGTTTTCTTTCTAATTATTGCTGTTTACCTCCATCCCCCCGGATTAGGAAAAAGAACAACTTAAAACGTCCGATAAACAGCTAAACAGATAAAAGCTTTTCCTCTTCAAATCACATTTACTACAGCGGTAATTATTAATTGATCAAATGCCATGAATACCTACAATCATCCTCAGGTTTATTCCACTCTCTAGCCAATTCCACTCCATCATTATTTTCTTCTTTTTTTTTATTTCATTTTACCGCGCGTACTACTGTACGAGTAAATAGTGTTTAATGAAAATATGTAATTCTGTTAAAGTTGGAAATGCTAAAAGTTTGCTTTTACATCTCATCATTCCTCTGAATACGCCTGGGGTGATGGGATTTAATAATTCCGTTTGTAATTTTTATCTTCATTTCCTCAGTTTTCTTACGGTTTTACTGTATTTTTTTTTTTTTGTTTTTCTACTAAGAGTTTTCAATTTGACAAAAGTTCATTTCAGTTTGCGGAAGGAAATCTTTCTAGACATCCTTTAGAGATGTACATGTACACGCACATTGCATCAGTCGGTACGTCATCTTCATCATACAAGTTCCTGAGGCTTCTGCTACCATTTAATATGAATAACTATGAAGCAATGGCACTTAATTACTTTTGTTATTACATGGGAAAGAAAGTCACATAATATTTCTCAGATTTGAGATAAAATACTATAGGCCGATGAACTAAAAGTCGGCGATATGCGGATGAGGAAGTTTACTTGGGAATGCATATACATATGTACTACAAGTGGATATTTCGAATGCTTGAAGGGATTAGTATTAAATAGTTTAATTTAGACAATAATTACTACAACATTTTTGGAGACAATTTAGTACTATACGAGTACTGATTCCTTCCATCAATATACTTCGAACTAACCGGTGACACAACGTTGTGTATCATCGCCCCAAATAAAGGCAGGATCAATAAACAATATTAAAACCACTAGCTCTCTTTTAACAAATTGAATTACGATAGGAGACGACTTCAAAAGTATGATGACACCTGTCATATCTATTGGTAATTTCCTGGTACCTGTTTCGTTAATCCGAGTAGACTCTCAACTCTATTTGTCAACTATATGTAACTTCTTTCAGCCTTAATTTGCCCACTTGTGATGTACTCAAAGTTGTAATTAGTGTCTATAAATTTAATGAGTCTAATATTAATATGTTCTATGAGGAGTTGTAAGGTTTATTTTCAAGTGATATTAATATAGATATCTTACAAAACTCAACTTGGGTGGATAATTATTTGTTTTTGACGTGATAGCGTCTTATAAATCGATGAACACCGGCTGCACGTACGAAAAAGGATGACTCATTGTCACGTTCCGCCTGAGCTGTGCGTGCAAGCGAGAGCGCGAAACAAGCGATAGAGAGGCATCTATTTTGCCTATGGTATATAATCTTGTTTGCATACTTGGGGGCATGAAAAAATCTACATATGTATGTATGTGCCCGTTTCCAAATCGAAAAAAATGCTCACAGACAATTACTCATGAACGCGTGCGCTTAATAATTGCTCGTTGGGTAGCGCACACTCACGAGCAGCTCATGAGTGTTTGCGTTTCCTCACCAAACCACAACACTGTCCGAGCAATCTCATATGTGTCGGCTGTCGTCCGAATACAGTAATCAACCAGCGTCGGGTGCGGTTAGTACTTAGATGGTGGACCGCTTGGGAACACCGCGTATTGTTCATTTCTCATCAATGTTTTCTAATGACGGGCGTCGTGACGCAGTGGTTAGTGTGTTGGACTCTGATGCACGATGAGCGAGTTCGGATCCCGATAACACCATCGCCATCGAATGTTTATTTCGCGGTGTCCCTCCTCGGCGGGGTACTGGCGAAACCCCCCGTAGTATAACTTGCCTGGAAAAAGCTTCTCGACTCACGCCGTTCGGAATCGGCATTAAACCGTAGGTGCCTTTCACCTGTGGAAAAAATAAATCACACACACCATGGGTGATTGAAGAAAAGCTTGGCTCTGGTGCTTCATGGGCTGTAACGCCACCAAAAGAAAAAAAAGTTTTCTAATGACGTTATTATGCAAAATAATCGTCCGTAGACCGACTTTACCGACAACCAACAATTTTTTTTTCTACCTTCTTTTGGTTTCGAGTCGTGTATTAATCAAAGCGAACCGTAGGTGAGCTTTCTTTGTGCTGACTCGGACTGAAAATGTTGTTCGCGTTTTTGGAGCACTTCCTGATCCTGACATTTCAGGGAGATGAAATTTTTTACACTCTTAGTTGACCATATAAATCGGGTTATGACGAAGCCGTAATTTTGAATTTCGATTTAGTTTAATTGTAAAAAATGAAAAACCAAATTAAATCTAGAAAAAAATTTAGATATTCGAAAAAAAATTTGCGCGCGCAATTATTTAATTTTGAACAGAACGTAATTTTTCTTAAAGTATTTTGCATGACTGTATACGGCCATATTCATCATCAAGACTGAATATACTTGAAGCAAAACTACTGATAAAAAACAGAAAATAACAAGAAATAGGTAGGTATAAAAAAGAAAATAACAAAAAACAACAATAAATCTCATACATCAGCAGTCTACAAAAAAACTGTTTGAGACAATATGCCACTTCCTTCCAAAACGATCCCGGAACTTAGCACGATCGACCAGAGACGCACAGCCAGAATGAGGAACGTTCGCCAAAACATTATCGACGACCCTCTTCGAAACTCAAACATAGAAACAACACATTTTGGAGACACTGAATTTATCAGAATATTCACCCATAATCTCGACAAGCACGTGTACAGACTCTGCGACAACTGCTCACGGCTACAACTCAGCCACCATGAATTCATCTGCCATTACTGCACTACTACTGCATTACTACTACTGCATTATTACTACTGATGTTCCAGAGGTTATGAAAACGTTGTCAGTCGTCGAGCAGATGTTGGTAGCACGGATTCAACCCGTGCAGGCGCTTCCGAATCAAACACCTGCAGACGTTGAACTTGGATTCCGAGATGTCGATCGGCAGCATGATCGGAGTAGAAAACGACCTCAAGTTCATTGATGCGGCAATGGCTTCCTACGAAATACCAGAAGTTGAGGCGGCAGAAAGCTGCTTTACCTTGATCATCGAGCAACAAGCCGTGATAGACTTCATCACAAGAGCGACAAACGGAGAAACGACGGACAAAATGGCAATAGTCAGGGGAGCTGCTGGAACCGGCAAGTCGTTAGTCATCAACGAAGTTGTTAAAAGTTTTGGCTTGGAGCACGTCCAGCTAATGGCTCCAACCGGCGTGGTTGCAAACAATATCGGTGGCCAAACTCTGCATTCCGGACTGCACATTGCCACATCAGCCAGAGTTACGCTCCTAACTGGAAAGAGCCAAAGAGAGTTTCAGGAGCATTTTTAGTAATATCAAGGTGATATTGATAGGCGGATTCAGCATGATTGGGTTGCGTATGCTGGGCAAGATAGATGGCCGGCTTAGAGAAGCTAACCCTGAGAAGCAGCACGAATGTTGTAGAGGATTTGTGTGGGGTGGCTGTGTGGTGCAGTGGTTAACAACATCGACCGCCGAGCGGAAGGTCTATAGTTCAAATTCGCTTCAGAGCCAAGTAAAAGTAATTCCTATACGGACAAAAAGTATGCAACGCAGTTGTGAATGGAAAGTGACCAGACGTACTGCTGCAGGCATAACACTCACAGTATATGGTCAACTGAAATTCATCCTCTGCGTAGGCAATACTAAAGTGCTTGAACGAATTACTACGGACTATAACCAACCCGGAATTGGTCGGCTCTCGTCCTATCTAGGACAACCACCCCTGAGAGTAGTGAACGAACATCAACGAAATGCCTAGGATTCTTATACAGATGCAAGAAATATTTCCCACCCTTAGATCTGGCTACAATCTATAAGGCGTTCATTCGCCCCAAATTAGAGTTTAACGCTCATGTCTGGTCCGGTGTTTCCAAGACCTCACTGCACCTACTAGACAGAATACAAAAACGAGCCAAAAAACTGATAGGTGACTCCAGCATTACCAAAACATTAGACTCGCTGGAACACCGCAGGAATGTTACCTGCCTCTCCCTGTTTTATCGTTACTACCACCAAAAATGCTCTGATGAAATAGCCAGTTGCATTCCGCCCCTTCAACATTTCTCCCGCAATACACGTCTCTCTAGGAATGCTCACCAATATACTCTGAAGCCCGCTTTCGGACGTACTGTCAAATATAGAGAATCTTTCATTAACCGAACCACACGAATCTGGAACTCCCTGCCGGATTCGGTTTTCCCCCCTCAATACAACATGCAAGCATTTAAGATCAATGTCCATCGGCATCTCCTCTATTCCTCTTCCTCTCTACCTTCTGCCCGTACTGTGTCGCCGACATAATAAGGTTATTAGACCTTGATGCGCGCAAATTATTAAAAAAAAAAAAAAAAAACGACCCAAACCACTGCACTCCGTCCAGGTTGTGTGTCTAAAAACACATCATAAGAGAATATAAAAACTCTTGAACCTGCGCGAGTAAAAAAAAAATAAATATATTCTTTGGCGACTTCAATCAGCTACAGCCAGCTTTGGACAAGCCTCTGTATGGCGTACCTAAAGAGTGGGATGAGTTTTCCGTGCGAGGCAAAGCAGCTTATTTGCAGATACGGAAGACGTTTATTCTCAATCAGATCATGCGACAGACTGGCGATGAACAGAAACAATTTCGAGAAGCACTTCATGCTCTAGCCCTAGGCGAGAACAACCTCTCGCGCTATGAATTCTGGTCACAACGCTTTGTCGACAATAATCCAGGATCGAGCCGATCGCTTGGATGCCCAGTGACGCGAATAAATGCCTCAAACAATAATGCAACAGCCGCTCAAGCGTCAGATGACGAAGCTCAATGACTGAGCGCAGAACTGTTAGTCTGCGTTGGCGCTAAAGTGATGTTACGCCATAACCAGCGGACCTCTTGCGGACTGTGCAATGGCTCGATGGGCACAGTCATTGACATTATTTACGGTCCGACCGAAAACAGAGTCGAAAACTCCATACCAACCGAAGCTCCTATCTGCATCATGGTCAAGTTTGAAACGTTCACGGGACCGACTTTCGCTTCAGGTGGTATTCCTATAACGCAGGTCGTAAAGTCATTCAAAATAGGAACAGTCAATGGCACGTGGGAGCAATTTCCGTCATCGCCGTCTTACGGCATTAGTATTTACAGGTCGCAAGGACGAAGCAGTTGTGGACTTCGGGATAAGTGAATTTAGTGCCGGGTTGGCCTACGTTGCGTGTTCGAGGGTCAAGAAACTTGATGGAACCCTCTTCGACCCAAGTTTTCCATCCGAAAAGTTGTTGGGAATCAACTCCAAACCAGCGTTCTTACTAAAGCGGGCTGAACTCGAAAGACTGAATAGTATGCAATAGATGTGTGTGAAAAAAAAAAACAATTCAAATAAAATGATTTTCTACAAATATAACAGTGATACATTTTATTTCGTCAATATCGTAGCAATAATCTATGAAAAAACAATTGCACAATTTTCATACTTTATCGCCAAAAGTTGTCACACCATTTTAGTTCGTGAAGTTAGAGGTTCGCATTGTTATGGGGGATTTTATCACGCCTAGTAGACGTATTTCTATCTCTTCTAGTACTTGTATTGATGATATGATTATACGTCTTTCCAAAATACAAAGTGTAGGAAAACGTAGCTCTGTTATTGGTTTACAAGTCTCTGATCATTGTACAACGTATCTTAGTTTAAAGTGTTCTTATTCTCCTATAAATGAAAGACTTTCGCGTGATGTTGCCTTTGTTTAAACCGACTTTGCTTCTCTTAATAATATCCTTAGACTGGAACATTGGGAAAATGTATTGAATGAATGTAATCCTCCCATTGCCTTCTCGAAGTTTACTAAGACACTAGAATACCATACATTTCAGTGTTCTAAAAAAATAGTAAAAAAGAAGAGTAAGTTAAACAAAACTTAAGCTCTGGATGTCCATTGATTTATTAAGAAAAAATCAAGAATAAGTATATATTATACAAAAAGAAAATTAATAATCCCAACAATGACAGTATGAAGACTAAAAATAAAAAAATGTGTAAAGATATTTGTAAAGATGTTTTTATATGTAAAAAACAATTATTATCATAACAAGTTTAGTGAGGTACACGGTACCTCTAAAAGGGAACGGAAAATAGTTAAGGATATACAGAGACGCTGCCTCAGAGGTGCTGGACTTCAAACCGCCACCACCTAGAAACCCCTGGTTCGATGAACAATGCGAACAAGCCCATGCAGCAAGACAAGAAGCATATAAAGCCATGCTGCAATGACGGACGAGAGCTGCTCGCGAAATCTATGAGCAGAAGAGAAGAGAGGAACACACGCTTTTCAGAAGAAAGAACAGAGAGCACGGAAAGCGTGAGATCGGGGATATGGAGAGATGCTTCTGCAGGAATGACGCCCGTAAGTTTTACAATAAGGTAAAACGAACATGCCATGGCTACAAAGCCAGAGCGGCGGCCTGCAGGGATGAAAATGGAGAACTAGTAGTAGAGTCGCAGTCGATGCTGAGGATTTGGAAAGACCACTTCTGCAGACTGTATAACGGCGACGATAGACAAGATACCGCTGTCAGGCAGAACGAGCCATTCGTAATGGACAACAATGAAACAGAATTCAGTCCACCCGACCTAGACCAAGTCAAAATAGCGATGTCAAGACTAAAGTCTAGTAAAGCCGCGGGTGCAGACGGCCTGTCTGCTGAGCTTCTTAAGGCGGCTGAAGATGAGCTGATGCACCACCTCATTTGCAAGGTATGGTCGGAGGAAAGCATGCCCGACGAATGGAATCTCAGCATCGTTTGCCCGGTCCATAAGAAAAGAGACCCCTATAACTGCGCCAACTATAGGGGCTTAAGTCTCCTTAACATCGCATATAAGATCTTCTCTGCCGTATTGTGTGAACGCCTGAAACCGTTGGTGGATAACTTGATCGGATAAAACGCAGAATCACTCTTGCCAACCGCTGTTTCTTGGGGCTCAAGAGGCAATTGAGAAATAGGGCCCTCTCTCGGAAAACCAAGGTGACACTATATAAGTTCTTAATCATCCCAGTCCTCCTTTACGGCGCAGAGGCTTGGACCTTAACAAACGCGGATGAAGATGCCCTTGGTCGTTTCGAGAGGAAAATGATGCGCACTATCTACGGTCCCGTTTGTTCAAACGGTGTATGGAGGAGAAGATGTAACGAAGAACTGTACGGGTTGTACAGCGACATCGGCCTGGTACGACGTCTACGGATACAGCGTCTAAGGTGGCTAGGCCATGTAGAGCGCATGGAAAATACAGCTCCGACCCGAAGAGTCTTCGAATCCACTCCGGAAGGAAGGCGCGGCAGAGGACGGCCGCATCATCGGCGTCGCACGCAGGTGGAAGGGGACCTTAACCAACTGGGCGTGCGGCGCTGAAAACAGCTGGCCAAAGACCGTGCCAGCTGGAGACGCTTGTTGGTTGAGGCCCAGGTTCACCACGGACTGTAGCGCCACCTAAGTAAGTAAGTATATACTAAATGGGTCAAACCAGAAAGAACAACTCCAGAGCATAAAAGAAAATAATGCCCTAATATCAGACACCAATATAGATAGATAGATATTTATTTATTTCATTTAAAATTTACAAAAAATGTGTTATCGCACAATTTACCTAATAGATTTACAGAGATGTGATTCATATCTTTCTACTGAAATATTATACAAATTATTTAATTACAATGGTGAGAATGATAGAATACACTAAACTGAGGAAAACAAATGAAAACAAAAACCTCAAATGAAAGTTGGCCGAAAAAAAAAAAAAAAAAACAAGTGCTGCATTATAACAGGTTCAGCTGGTTGATTAAAGGATTGTTTGAAATATCGCATTTAGTCATGAAACTATCATTAAGTTTGCAAATCCTGAATGAGATCAATTCAACATTAGCTCTAGTGTGTAGATGTAGTGTTGAGTAATGCCAAGGCAAATTTAGCATCATTTTTAATAGTTTGTTTTGCAATATGTTAGTAGAAATATTTAATAAGTTCTTTCAAAGATAAAAATAAAATATCTGAAATCGTAATTTCAATTTAATAAACAAAAAGGAAAAAAAAAAGTTGGAGCACTTATAACAACCTCTGTGCTAACGTAACCTCTAATAACATTGCTAAGCGCGGACTTAACATGTTTGAGGATTCGCTATCCTCGATAAATAAATTCAGGAGATTGGCTACTGCTAAAATGTCGCGTAGTGATAATTATTGGAATCCTTTCCAATCTCTTCCTGACACCGACAATGAAGACGATATGTCTTCTAGTGTGAATCAGCAATCGGCAAAAAAAAATGTCGATTCCCGCCATCAATATGTTCATCTCTTGCTTAGTGATCTGAAAATTTCCATCAGGAAAATTTCAATTGGAATTAAACTATTTTGTGAATCAATTAGTTCATTTCATTCTGTGTGCAACGGTTTAAGCTCCAAAACATCATCGCGTGTTCTCGCCGTGGCATTGTAGAAGCATTCACGCCGATTGAAGAACAGGCGAAACGAGTTGGTCTTAAGATCAATGAGGACAAAACGAAACACATGCTGTCAAGCAAAAACCAATCCATCGCTCACCACCTGGGACAAAATATAACAATTGACAGCTACAATTTCGAGGTAGTTAAGGAGTTTGTCTACCTCGGGGCAAACGTTAATTCCACAAATGACACCACAGTGGAGATCCGGCTTAGAATCGCCCTTGGCAACCGCTGCTACTTCGGCTTGTCCAAACAACTGGGGTCAAAACTCCTCACTCGAAAGACCAAAGTCATGCTTTACAAAACGCTCATTCTGCCAGTGTTGCTGTACGGAGCCGAAAGCTGGACGATAAGCAGGACAGCGGAGCTGATTTTGGGTTCTTTCGAAAGAAAAATTCTGCAACGGATATTTGGTTCTGTCTGTGAGGAAGGTGAATGGAGAAGAAGACACAACCGCGAACTTTACTCTACCAAGATGTGGATGTAGTCCGGAAGGCAGGGATCCGTCGACTACACTGGCTCGGCCACATCGAGCGCATGGACATCAACGCTCCAGCTAAGAGGGTCTTCGACTCCGAGCCTCCTGGTTCGAGAAGAAGAGGAAGACCGAACCTCCGGTAAAAAGACCAAGTAATCGCGGATGTAAGACATCTTGGTCTTGACAACTGGAAGCAGCGTGCCCGGGACCGTCAAGGATGGAAGGCAGCTATAGCTCAGGCTCAGATCCACCATGGATCGCTGGCCTGATAAGTAAGTAAGTAAGTAAAAGTGAAAGATCTTTCAAAGTTATGCTTTTCGGTTTAGATGATATCCCCCTAGACTCCCTTAAAAGTGAACTAATTTTCCTTGGCATAAAATGCAAAGACATTAAAATAATTAAGAAAGATCACGAAAAGTCCATTATTTTTACGTGGTTTATTTTGAAAATGGATCCATACGACTATCTTACCTTAAAAAAAATATCAAATCAATATTCCGCACCCAAGTAAGGTGGGAATTTCAACGCCGCATGAAAAACAAACTGACTCAGTGCCACAACTGCCAGATGTTTGGTCACGGTGAAAAACATTGTAGTGTAAAAACCTTTTGTGCTTATTGCTCGGGAAATCATAAAACTAACACTTGTACCTCTACCGCGATTTCAAAATGTGCAAACTGCGGCGGCAATCATAAATCGACAGATTCGAGTGAAATATCTGTAAATTAGGGACAGTTTTGCACAAACAAATGCCGACTCTCGTGTTTCTACTCGCACTTCTGGATCACAAATCCAAAATGGTAAAAATATCAACCTTAGCAGCATGAGCGATTTACCATCGCTCCCGTAGACAGGTCACCAGCAAGTACCACCTCCCCATTCAAAAGCTCCACTTCGAGTGCAACCAGTACACCTATCAAATTCAAGCCCTTCATCTGCAGAAAGCTCCCTGTTCTCTCAAGAAGAAATTACATCTCTTACGATGGAAATGATCTCCAAACTCGGTCAATATAAATCAAAAATTGAGCAGTTTAATGTTATAGCACAGCTTGCAAGTAAATACTTATATTCTAATGTCAAGTAATAGGCAGACTAATATTAAGCCCTTATGTTGGAATGCAAGAGGCATTTATAACAAATGAGTTGAATTTTTCAATTTCATTTGTAATCTCAATGTTGATATATGTTGGTTGAGTGAAACCAGCCTCAGTAACAATGTTAGGTTTTCATGTGGCGCGTACAATTATGTTTGTTATAGACTTGATCGAATTAATAATAGAGGTGGCGGAGTCTAGTTAAAAAAAGATATTGTCCATTCTTTACTACCTAGGGTAAATAACACAGTTATTGAAAATATTGATATTGAAATCATGCTTGAAGGTAATTTTCAATTATAAGTTCTCTCAGTTTACTTCCCCGGACGCAAAGCCCAATGCTTGAAAAATGACTTGAGACGACTAGTCAGCAATGGCCAATTTGTTATTGGCGGTGATCTAAATTGCAGGCATCGTAGTTGGGGCTGTCCAAGCCAATTCGTGGGGTAACGTTCTAGAAAACCTATTGGCGTCACACAACTTACATTCCTTCCTCACACAGATTCTCTCTCTCTCTACGCTAGACTTCTTTCTCTGTAACACTCCTAGCGTATTAACTTCACCTGTTGTCATCAGCGCTTTAAGCTCTGGCCATCTTCCAGTTAGCTGTGATATTCTTTCTAGTCCAAAAATCGTTAACGCGCAATACTTAGATTTTAATAAGGCGAATGGGAGAGCCTTCCGATATCATCTCACAAATGCTCTCCGTAATTGGGCCACAAATTTAGATTCGGTAAACATTTGCGGACAAGTCGACGACTCAATCGATCTTTTGGAAACTAAAATTAAAGATAGTATTCAAATAGCAGTTCTTACCAAGTCACAATGCAAAAGATGTGTTATTCTACCCAGATCCATATTGAGTTTAATTAAAAATAGAATTTTTTTAAGATAAAAATGGCAAAGATTCCGTTCATTAACGATTTCCAGGTAATGAAATTTCTAACACGATTAATTGGGACCAAAATTACAGAATTTAAAAACAACGATTGGAACAGGAAACTTAGTTCGCTCGATCCTAATTCCAAACCTTTCTGGAATATTAATAAAATAGTCAGAAAGAAAAGACGTTCCAGTACCCCAGACAGCAAGGCGGCTCCAAAGATCGAAGGCTTTGATGCAGCGAATCGTTCACGGCGATTTAAAAATTTGTTTGTTCACTGATGTGAAAGTGTTCACAGCAATTCATAAACAAACTAAATGATCGGGTTTGTTTTTCTGAACGTTCTGCTATAAATTTGGATCAATCGTGGTCAAAAATTAGGTATGTGACAGTTTGAGCCGAAATAACCGAAAATGTATGCACTCCGCTCGTTTCTGTGCCGGAGGGAGTGTACGCCGGAGTTTATCAAGTAGTTGTGTTGAAAGGTTGCGTTAAACCGGCCAAACATTTCAAAAAAAGCGACTGGATTCTCGAGCAGGATTCTCCACCCGATCACAAAGCCAAGACATTTGAGGCATGGTTTGGAAAGGGAAAAACGTTCCTAACTTCATTCGTCCACACCCTTTTTTCTACCGAGCGTTGAAAGTCAATGGCAGCACTATTGGAATGCTGTCAAGAGAGCCGCTACTGGAGTGCTAGCATACCAACAACCGTCACTCAAAAACCAAAGACGAAATGTATGGAGTCACTTGCCCAAGGCAAAACTGAACAGGAGAGCAGAGATATAAATGCATTTCAACATTTCGGAATAAGATTAAAGATTGGGACTTACACTTGGAATTCATTGTAAGTTTTCGCAAAATACGAGGTGTGGCAATTAAGTTCCGGGGGAATTTAGTCATAACTTGGGAACTGTTAACACCCCGTAGTTTGTCAACATACGTATGTCTAGAAAGGAGCGTCCCTTGTGTTTTGATTCAAAGCATGCGTGTTTGAATGGGCAAAGCGGTTCAAGGAGCGCCGTGAATCAGTGGAAGACGATCAACGTGAAGGAGCTCTCGTCACCGCTCATATCGCGGCGTCGTAAATAATGAATATGTTCCTACTAACCAGAGAGTGACTGGACAGTTCTGTGAACGAACCGAACTCGCCAAGAAGGACTGGACCTTGCACCACGACAATGCCGCGGTCCAAACCTCGTTGATTGCATCCACCCTATAACCCGGATATTGCCCCCTACGACTTTTTTTTATTTCCCAATATGAACGCAACATTATCATGGAAGCCACATTGGAATCGTTGTGTAGAGTTAGAGGGGAACTATTGTGAAGATCGATAATAAAATTCGGTGACAAATTAAATTGCTTGTTTTTGTTTTTTTTATAAATTACTGTCAATGCGTTTGGGCAAACAGTCGTCAAACGTTCTACTGAAACAGAAAAAAATTTAAGTTCAGACGGTTAATAGACATTTGGGACAATTTTTACAGTGACAGATCTGACAATATTTACAGATCAGGCAATCGTCTGAACATAGCTTTAGGAAAGATTTGGTGTAGGTACCACTGGCCAAACGGGCCCTGCATACATGCACAGATGCAGGAATGTATGACGGTGGTATTTTTTTAAAAGGGAGTGTTGTTTTTCAATAACAGCTATCGGAATTGAAGCGGCTAAGGAGGTGTTGTCTTAGCTCAAAGAAAGTCCAGAAGGAATAAAGCACATGTAGCAAACTTAAATTTAACTCAGAAACGACTATTAATTGCCACCAAACCCTGGCATTACACAATTGAATTTGTATATGGAACAGGGGATAAAGATATACCACGAAACTGTAAGATCGATCAACTTAAACTGGAGGGATGGGTATACTCTGAAAGGAGTGGCTCCAGAGTGGAATGTAAGTTAAGTGAAGGTGTCGCTGCGTTCGAAAAAGTTTAATAATTTCTTAATTGAAATTCCTGTTTTGAAGTAAACACCATGGTACAACCCGGTAAATAAAACTTCTTTCCCAACCAACTGAAAAAAATTCGAACCTGCCCTTAGCTCATTACTATCCAGTTGATAAAATATCTTTATCGAAAGCACTAAACATTTCTGTCTTGTTCGAACGTTTCTTGAATGGATGCTGTAATCAGTACGGCGGAAAGGACCATTTATTTGCTCATCCAGTTTTTTATACGAAGTTCTAGTTTATGTCATTCATGTGTTGAAGCACCCGTCTGATTTTGAGTTCAAAGTACACAATTAAGAGCGAGATAAATGCGACAAGAACAGCCGCGTTAAGTGCGCAAATATTATTACTAAACTCCGTCAGAGAAATTTAATTACCGATTCCGTGACAACAAGGAATAAAGAAATCCACTCATGCACCAATAAATCCCTCCTTGACGATGACAAATCCGGTGTCTAACGTCTAAATCCATTCACCAATCCGACATACTTGTGGTCCATAGAGTAAACAGTCCTTATAACCTGTCCACGTCGTTTCAAGTGCTCATAGGTCATCGAGGCAAGGAAGGCACACACACAAAAGGATGGAAGGGATTGAGGATACTATATGCGATATTCTCAAATGAATTCACTTAGGAGAACTATTAAAGGAACTGATCTACCTCTGCCCGAGTACCCGAGCGAGGACGAGTGAGGTCTTGTGAAAGGTTTTTGTGGTTTAATGGTTTTTATTGTGTTTCACTCGTGTTTGGTTGCTTTCATTGTACTGTTGTGTTGCTACACTTCACTTGTGCTTGAGAGATTTTTAGATTGTTGTCGGTAAACATACTCGTATAAGGTTGTAAACGGTTATGTGGAAGCAGACGAGCTCTTGGAGGCACAGGAGTTCTTCAATTCTTTATCGAGCGCTCGACTTGGAATTCGCACAGAGAAAGAATGAAAGAGCTATGTTGGCGCACCGGGACGAAAGGGATGGAACAATGGCGAAGAAGAATAAGAGGAAAGTTAAGCTCAAGTACAGGATAAGCGCTTGGACAAGTTTGACACAAATGTTACGGATGCATGTGTTCCAATGTGGTATTGCTCCCCGTAGATACTTTGCTTGCATGTGCGGTACTGTATGTGGGCACGCGCTAAGTGAAGTGATGAAGGAGTGGATACTTGTCGTTTAATGAATGTGTTAAGTAACATCCTTACGCTTTGCTAACAATGTCGAGATTGTGTCGATGAAAGGAAGGAGCCACTGCCGTGTACTTGGTGTGGAGTAGAGTTTGGTACCAGGTGGAGGATAGTTGGAGGATTGCTTAAATTGAATTAATTTTAATGTGACGAAAGGATGTGGTTCTTTAAAGTCACTTAATTAAACTGATTGGAAGTTGAGTGGTAATGATAGCATTTCATGAGTTTCCATGACGCGTAAAGTTGGCGATAAGTGTAAGTAATATATAATGAGTAACACCGCGGATGTCGCATATTTGGATTATGCTTTGTGAAGACCATGTGTTACAAAGGCAAGAGTGGTGCTCTGTTCAGGAAAGCAGCGGAAGTCCCGAATCTTGACCTGCCACATACCATACCGACCTCGTCTGTATGCGCGAGTGTTGGCATTCCATCAGTCTTCGTAAAGACATGAACATGAAGGTTTAGTGATCTAATCTTCGATAAAAAAATATTGGCTACAGAATTGTACGAGTATTATCCACTTGAGCTTGACGAATTCATGAGGCAGGGTACTTCAGCCTACCTTGATTTTCTCATCAATCGAGCATCTTATTAGCAAGAGACTGGGGCAGTCATTCTCGAACAAGCCACTCTGAAAGCATTTTTTTCACCTGTAAAATCATCCGCCATGGTTAGGACCCAATTGTAATCACTTGGTGGCAGGTCCAGACAATTTTGAAAATCAATTTAATCAATTACCTTTTGCCATTTTTCAGGTAGCTTCGTAATTCCATCGGTTTAGAATTTCGGTGGTTTATCAGCGAAGAATTTGATCAAGTGCTTTTCAGCGGTTGTTCGGCCAGTTAGTTTTTGATTATCAAGAGAGTACAGTGGTGAAACAGTGCAAAGTCCGAGCTATAGGTTGGGTGCATAGAACTTCCCAACCAAGTTCCGTCAATTTGTTCCGAGACTTCAAAGATGTGTGTGGCCTGTCATTGTCATGATGGAGCTCCTTTTCTGTTGACCAATTTTGGTCACTCTTTTGACTGCTTCTTTCAAACGGTCGAGTTTGTGCACAGTAGAGGACCAAATTGATGGTTTTCCGATGGCTCCTTTATGCTTGGTATGCTGTTGTCTTTCATATCAAATCAAACTGCAAGCTCACGTCAAATATTTCACAGCAACATTCACATGCAATACGACCAGAATGTAATAAATTTCCATTTGAAGCAACATACCTACAATTGTTAACTATGCACAACGTCTCAAGCGTAATAACCCGTGATGGATGGAGACCAGGCAACACATGTTCTCAAGCACAGAACACCATCACGACCGTCGGAATAGTTATGGCACATTACACAATCCTCAATCACATGTCTCAGAGTTGTAATCGTTAAGAAACTAAGCTTTTTTCCCCTAGAACTACTTGGGAAATTTTCATGTGAGAGGCATGTTCAACGAATTTATGGATGCCATAGATAATATAAAGAGATAACCACTGAATAAGTAAAATTGACTCTATTCGCTTAAAGGCGGATGAGGGCAATAAAATGCACTGAGGAGTGTATGTCGATTTTATTGGAAAGTATTCAGATTGATGTGTCATCCTCCAGAGGGCTTGATTTGCGAGCTGTAACGAAAGATAAATTGTTATGGAATGATGCAGTACTCAAATTAACCAGGTCATTATTCCAACCAAATGAAATCTGCTTTTATCTTTTTTATATAAACAAAATCGACACAGAAATAGTTTTTTTTTTTTAATCGAAAATGAACAACCTGATTGACGCAAGGTTGTATAATCTTAGGTAGTCCGGATTTACAACCTGCATAGTCAAAGTTAGGAGCACAACTACAAAGCAAAGTATGTAGAACCAGCTCACTTCAAACTTCAGAATTGGGCTGATTAAGCTGTCGGGAATGAATCGATAGGTCCATGTTTCCTGCAGGGATTGGTTTCTCTTGTGAAATCCTCACGCTTTGTCACGTCTCTTAATAACTTAACTGAAACCGTAGAATCCGAAATTTAAGGCCACGTAGGTCTCCTGTATTTAATAAGGCAAGAAAGAAGAGTCCCTGCGATAACCCACATGGCGCCGCATGAGACCGTTCGAAATCCATATCATCCATGACGAGTTAATTCTTCTGTCATAACATTTAACCAACATCCATAAGGGCCAAATTGGTGCTGCGTTCATTGTGATCGACAGCACCACTCTTGATAGGAGTAATCTCCATTTAGGTGCTCATTGATGGTGAGCTTTAAGGCGATTATAATACTCCAGCACTTGCAACTGTTGCTACATACAAATGGACCAGTATGACGAAGGTTCCCCTAATGGCTTACTCTCTTTCTTTTCCATTTGGTCTATAAATACCCCGTCTGCCAGGCGTTTATAATACAGACAGTTTTTGTTTTTTTTTTTTTTTTTTTGATGTTCTATGTTCTGGAGTTGTTCTTGGTGCTCTACAACTGTTTGCATGATCTAGTTATCCCTGTGGTTTGCTGATTCAACATCCAATGCAGAATTTGCGAAAATTGGTGTCGATATTACTTCGTCGAAGGTGTTTACTTCCCATCCGATTCCTAGTGTTTTTTCGCTTTTAATATGATGACCCGGTGATCGCTTTGGGTAAAATGGTCACCAGCACTCCGATGCACCCCTAGATAGGGAGCTAATTACAAATGTGGCGTCAGCTATGCCGTTTCTGTTAACACCTCCAGTGTTAAGCATTACTGCGTTGAGTGCTAATGGGGCGTCTAAGAGGGCTTCACCCCGTTCATTGGTCAATTAGTAGAACAAGCATTGAAATCTTCGGCCACAATTAATTGTATTCACTCCCTAGCATCTTCTACTACCTGCTTTCTTCTTTTGGTGGCGTTACAGCCCATGAAGGACCAGAGCCAAGCATCTCTTCAATCACCCATGCAGTTTGTGATTTATTTTTCACACTGGTGAAAGGGACCTACAGTTTGATGCCGATTCCGAACGGCGTGAGTCGAGAAACTTTTTCAAGGCAAGTTATACTACGGGGGTCTTGCCAGTACCCTGCTGAGGAGGGACATCGCGAAATAAACATTCGATGGCGTTGGTGTTATCGGGATCCGAACTCGCTCATCGTGCGTCAGAGTCCAACACACTAACTACTGCGCCACGGCGCCTTCCTTCTACTGCCTTATCCAATATATTATACCATTCACCATTAGGTTGTTAAAAAAAAATGCCGGTTTTAAAGCATAGATCTTAAGTGAAACAAAACTTTATTAATCAAAATAGCAACCGTTGTGATCAACACACTTTTGCCAACGAGAAGATTGCAGGCAGTTTAAGGAGCTAAGACGACTCCTTAAGCATTTTTCACGCAAGAAGTTGTCGAGATGCCTGAACAAGTGGTAGTCAATCGGAGAATGGTCCGGCGAGTATGGTGGATGGGGCAACTTCTCGGAGCCCAGCTCGTTCAACTTCTGTAGGATCGGCTGTGCGACGTGTGGCTGGGCATTGTCATGGAGAAGGATCGGTAATTTTCTGTTGACCTAAGTTTTTCGTGCATTTTATCGATTTGTTGATAATATTTCTCAGCCGTGACGCAACTTCAAAACGACGGTTTTTTTTTTTTTTTTGGTCTCGTTCGAGCTAGTCGTGTCGAGCTAGTTCTCCTGCAAGTTCTTTTACTGTTGTACGTCGATTTGCCTCTACCCGAACCTTAAATTGATCATTGTCGATGCCATTCTCTTCAAAATCTATTGTAATAATTGGAAAAGGTCTTGTTTTTTTTTCAAAAAAAGGTATTGCCGTGATAGCACAATGGAAATTTAAATATATCAGTTTAAAGGCAAATTATGTTATGTACTTATGTGTTGGACTCTGACGCACGATGAGCGAGTTCGGATCCTGATAACACCAATGCCATCGAATGTTTATTTGATGGCGTCCCTCCTCGGTGGGGTAGTGGCAAAATCCCCCGTAAGTTTACTTGCCATAAAAAAGCTTCTCGGCTCACGCCGTTCGGATTCGGAAGAAGATTTATTATTTTGATCCTCAGCATAAATACTCGGCTTTTGCTTGCTTTTTCTATTTGGGTGTTTTCCTAAATGCATTGTGAATCAGAAAACATTCTTAAATACTTACTTGCTCATGTGACGCGACAGTTCGGGGTGAACCTGGGTCTCAAGCAACAAGCCTAATTCCAGCTAGCACATTATTTTGCTAGCTTTTTCCAGTGTCGCACGTCCAGTTGGTTGAGATTCCTTTTCACCTGTGTGCGTTTTAGATGCGGCCGTCCTCTACGGGTCGGAGCTCTGTTGTTCATCGCTCTTTATTGCCTAGCTATCTTAGACGTTGGATCCGTAGATGTCGTACTAGGCCGATGTCGCTGTACAGCCCGTACAATTCTTGGTTTAATCTTCCCCTCCACTCTATGTCAACACAAAGGTACTGAAGATTGTACGCAGAATTTTTCTCTCGAAACGGCCAACGGCCTCTTCAGCCATTTTTGATAAGGTCCAAGCCTCTGCGCCGGTAGGAGGACTGGGGTGATTAAGGTTTTATAGAGGGTCGTTTTCGAAGAGAGGGCTCTACTACTCTATTGCTTATTGAGCGCGAAGAAACATCGGTTGGCAAGAGTTATTTTGCGCCTAATATCAGCGATGGTGTCGTTGCCGCTTGTTACCAGTGAGCCAAGGTAGACGAAATCCTTGACTACATCAAAGCTATAGCTACCAATAGTGACGTTCTGGCCAAGACGTGTCGGTATTGTGCTTCTTTCCTTGACGACAGCATATGCTGTCATCAGCGTATGCGATAAAATAGTGCCTCTTATATTGGCCAGATAATCTCGCACGATCTTTTCAAGGATGATGTTAAAAAAATCACATGATAGTGCGTTGCCCTTTCTGAATCCTTTCTTGACATCGAAGGTCTCGGTTAACTCTTTACCGACCTTAATGGAACAGCGAGAATTCTCCTTTGTCATCCTGCACAACCTGACTAATAATATATGCGCGTGAGGTAAACCTCTTTTCTGGAACATAAACATATGCCATTGGGAGTTTTGTCAGTGTCTACAGCAGGGATAAACAATGAGATACCATTCTGTTGGCATTGACAGGCACTTTGACAGATAGCCCCTACAAACGCGTTGCGGTTTGATGGCGTCTTGACTATGTCATTTTGCGACCATTTTGCCACGTCTTGACTCTACACATCGACGTCTTGAGACTATCATTGTGTTAGTCAACAGCGTCATTTTTAAACGGAGAATAACACGTATAGTATCGGTGTGTATTACAAAAGCAACAACCAACCCCTGCGAGGTTCAACGGGCAGACGTACGAGTATTGGTAGGTATCTCATTGTTTATCCCTGCTCGTCAGTGGTATCAGTGGTCAGTCGCTGTGAGAGAAGCCTGCTTCACAATGCTACTACACGGCGACGCGACAGCGCATTTGCAAACGCTGCCGTTTCCTGTGGTTGTAAAGTCGTTCAGTCAATACACAATGGAGCGACTTTCATTGGCGTTTTTTTTTTTTTACAGCGAGGTCACTTCTGTGAGTGAAGTTGGAAGTGAATTCTATAGAGTGAAGTTGGCATCAGTAAAAAATTCGAAGATTGAAACTGAAATTAGTTCATAAATGGATAAAAACAATTTGAAAAAAAACATTATTGCTAACATGTGCGGCTGCTTTAGCCTATAAAAAGTTAAAAGCGAAAACAAAAGTCAGAAGAAGGTGGTGGATAAGACCAAGTTATCAAACGTATTCCTCCAATGTCGAATTCGAAATGGCACAACGCCGTGTAGTTGCGACAGTTTTTCGAAATTACAGCGCTGCGACACGACTACATACGTGCCTATGTGACCTACTCCATATAATTCCATTGTATGAATATGAATTTGACAGCTACGGCGTTTGTAGTTGCGCTGTCGCGTCGCCGTGTAATAGCATTGTGAAACAGGCAAGAGAGAAAATCAATGGAAATGAATGCGAATGCGAGACAGTGCTAAATGCTACTCAATGTTATTCAATGCTTTTTCGCGCGCGTTTAACTACTATAGGAGAGTGTATGGGAGTTGGGAGCTTCGTCAGTGTCGTCATGCCTGTGTCACAATGCTACTACACGGCGCGGCGACAGCGCAACTACAATCGCTGCCGTTTGCTGTGGTTGTAAAGTAGTTCAGTCAACACACAATGGAGCGACTTTCATCGGCGTTTTTTTTTGACAGCAGGGTACTTCTGTGAGTGAAGTTGGTGGTGAATTCTATAGAGTGAAGTTGGCATCAGTAAAAAATTCGAAGATTGAAACTGAATTTAGGTTATAAATGGATCAAAATAATTTGAAAAAAACATTATTGCTAACATGTGCGATTGCTGTAGCCTATAAAAAGCTAAAAGCGAAAGCAAAAGTCAGAAGATGGTGGTGGGTTAGACCAAGTTATCAAACGTATTCCTCCAATGTCGAATTCGAAATAGGAAAACGCCGTGTAGTTGCGACAGTTTTTCAAATTTTCGAAATTACAGCGCTGCGACACGACTACATACGTGGCTATGTGACTTACTCCATATAATTCCATTGAATGAATATGGATTTGACAGCTACGGCGTTTGTAGTTGCGCTGTCGCCGCGCCGTGTAGTAGCATTGTGACATAGGCATCAGTGGTGTCAGCAGGGATAAAGAATGAGATACCAATCTTTTGGCTTTGACAGCCATTTTGACAACTAGCCCCTACAAACGCGTTGCGGTTTGACGGCGTCTTGACTATGTCATTCGACGTCTTGAATATGTCATTCGACGTCTTGACTCTTAAGTCAAAAGCGTCGTTTTTAAAGCGGTCTCTAGACGCTCAATATTATTGTGCAAAATATTGCACAATTTTATTGGCTTGCGGCCCCAGACGGTTCAATATTTTTCCCAATAATTTAGTTGATCGCTCATATTTGTATTAAAAGTCAAAAGCGTTTTGATTTTCCGCAATATATCGCACAATCTTGCAATATTATCTACAGACGAACAATAATATTGTGCAATATCAAACATTGCACATTGTGCAATATCAAACATTGCACAATATTATTAGGCGTCTAGGGGCCGCTTTAATTACAAATACAACAACCAACCCCTGCGGGGATCAACGGGCAGACGTACGAAAGTTTGGTATCTCATTGTTTATCCCTGGGTGTCAGTGGTCAGTCGATGTGAGAGCGAGGCAACGCGCGCTCTGATTGGCTCCGACGGGGCGACACAAGCCTTTGCGTTACCTTTTGAATTGATATTTCATTGAATTTTCTTTTCCGTTTCTTTTTATTTTCTATTATTTCCTTATTTAATTTTCTTATCCTAAAATACATCCGGAGAGTGCCGTGGCGCAGTAGGTAGTGTGTTGGCCTCTGACGCCGATGGCACATGATCTAATCCCGACAACAGCTTGTCCTCAGCGGGGTACTGACAAAACCCGTAGTATAATTGTCAAGAAAAGCTTCTCGAATCTCGCCGTTCGGAACCGGCAATAAATTGTAGGTCTCTTTCACCTAGGGGAAATCAAAATCACACACAACATGGGTGATTGAGAGAAGCTCGGCTTTGGTCCTTCATGGACTGTAACGCCAACATAAATACATACAAAATACATTCTAGCCCAAAAAAACAGTTTTTTACTCTCTCATCGCTTTCTACATGCACTGTTAGCTCCAAAAGCATATTTATAAATTTATTGGAAATGAGCAAGTCATCTCCACTAACTTGGTTGAAAACGTCTTCCAATTCCTTCATGTGAGGCATGATTTCACTTGTTGGTTTGGATAAACCACCTTCATTTAGGTAGTTTTCCCTAGTCACCGACTCATCGTTGGATTTCTCCGTGCGGATCTCCGGAATTTTGTCCCCCAGCTTATGACAGATATAACCTGCGAGGTTTTCTAATTCGTCTAATTCTGCGCTATTGAGTTCACTTCTATTTCTTCTTTATCTTGCCCCGATATGCTCCTTGGATTTATCCATATGCTTTTCAGAATTGTACCTAATACAAGAGGAAAAATGAATTAGTAGAATATTTAGCAAAAGCATGGCTTATCTGTGAGCGTAGAGTCCAACTCGAGATCGGGTGTGTTATACTCAGGAACATTTACGTGGTCGGAAAGAAGTCCTTCATTATAACTTAGTAAGTATGACCTCAACGTGTACTTGAATTCTTCTCGATCAGGGTGGTCGTGAAGGCCTCCCTTGCTACGAATCACGCCGAAGAAATTTTCCAACACATCTTGCTTAAGGCGATGCAAAGAAAGGAAGGGTAACAGGCTTTTCTTATTTCTGTGATACCACATGGATCATATTACCTAGATCCGCTACCTGAAAACCAATCAGTGCTTCTGATGAAGCGATAGAATTGAGCTATTTTTATATCTGCTAGCTCACGTAAGTTATCATAGAAGGACGCGCCAAGGTAGATCCGAGGTCCAATGGTGGGGGCGGATCTGATCGCGCCACTTATGTATATGCTGGCGGATCTTTGCACTTTCCCCAGGTTCCGATAGACTTCCTTGTCCAGAGGAGTCGATGTCGTATAGGAGGATGTCGTATAGGCCTTATGACTGCTGTATAAAGGCAGTGTTTAATGCTTGGTTGGAGACCCCACTTTTTGCCCACCACATTCTTACAGCTGTAGAGTGCTTGCTTTCTTGACCCGATCAAGTATGGACTAGGCCAAGGTATTTAGCCAGCCTCGGTGAGTTGAAGGGCGGGATTTTATATTTATTTGTAAACAGTACTAGATCAGTCTTCTTGGGATTGACCCCAAGTCTACAGTACTGCGTCCAAGTTACTACTGTATGTAATGTTGGGAAATTTTCTGAGACGGCTATAGCAATGTCATCCGCATAGGCGGTCACAACGTACCCTTCCTGCTCTAGCAACAGTAGTAGTTCATTGGCTACCACGTTCCAGTGGAGAGGGGAGAGTACTCCACCTTGTGGTCTACCTCTCCTGACCATTCTAGTTGAAGCGAAACCAGCAAAGTTGGCCTTGACGACACTTTGTGTAAGCAGTTGTCGAACCAGTTCTATCACTGATCCCACTACACCCAATCTGTCAGCGCTTTGGTGTCAGCCCATAGTTCAACGTTGTTAAAGGTGCCCTCAATACCTAAAAAGCTCACTAGGGTGTATTCTTTGTGTTCCAGTGACCTTTCTATGGTACTAACTACTGAGTGGAGTGTTGTTTCCACCGATTTGCCTTTGTTATAGGCATGTTGGTTATCCGACAGCCTTCCTAAGCTATAGCTGTGTAATGTGCAGAGCAAATACGAGCTGTGCTTGCATTCAAATAATCCTTCCTTCTGCAGAAATGAAGTCACTGCTTTCGCAAGATATTATCTTTTGGAAAGCCAGAATACCTAATATCTGATTTCCCTTTCTATTGTTTTCATTACAATTGAAAACTGCACACCTCCTACCATTCGGTTCTAGCCCCAGGTTGGACCAACGATTGTGCAGTGGGTTTAACTAAAATACGATCAGTAAAAGCCCCGAAACCGCAGTCTGGAATTGGCCATTGCAGATGTTACAATACTTCGAACGCCGCGGACTCGTCCCTTTTAGCGAGAGGGTGCATCGAATGCATGATGAGGTCTAAGTTACCTATACACCTTCATACTTTGTGAAGCCAGGAGGCAAACTCCGAATCACTTCACTAACGATCGATATACATACCTAAAGGTCTAATCAAGCATATTTCACCGCGATCGTGTCAAGAAATCAAAACGCTTTCATGATTTTATACTTGCTATAAAAGACCTAAGTTTATTCTACACTAACGATTGACAGAAAACAATAATTTATGAGTTTAAAAATGAATCCATCTGCTTCTCGGACCAATGTCGAATGCGTTTCCTCAGACTATTGCCCACCTTGATCAAATGGCTCTTTACTACGTTGCCAAACAGAACGAGAAATTCATCCACCTAATCAAAGAAGAAAAATGTCATCAAACTCCCTCCAAATAGGTGTGCCTACCATCTACTTACAGTGTAATCCTTCTCTATCTTCGCGTGCTTCACGAACAAACACTGCGGAGCATGTTTTGTGTGTTCGGCCCATGGATCGTCAGTTGCTTCCCATCCGTCTAATATTTTATCACAAACAAAACATGCTACGGTGTCGTTCTCTCGATCATTGCCACAGAAGTAGAATCCTGCTTCAGCCATCTAATAAACAAAATATCATTCTCAATTACGAGAAAGAGGAATATAAACAATACAATTCCTCACCTTCTTGACGCTGCATGATTTGTCGTCGGCAAATGGCCAGTTTTTGAAACTCTCCAATCGGTGTTTCTCCAGCAGGTATAACTTATCCGATCCTTCGATCTGAAATTCATTTATGATGTGATTGAGAACCATTTTTCGGCACAAATATTCGATAAAAACAATAAAATTCGTCAAGTGAAAATCGTTACGACAAGCGCGAAATGAGTTTTGATTTGAAAATGACAGCTGACAGCTGGAAGAAGTCAAATATCGGCCATGACGACTGAGTGCACGATTGTACTAGATTATTTTAACATGATCGCAGATTATAGGGTAAATGCGACAATTATTTTTAACGAGAATAAAGAAGTTTCAATTTAGCATCGTGTTACGAACATTTTTGGATTATATTTTACTTAAATTCATGTTTTCTGCAAATTTATGTGATAAATCATAAACCTTGCCCATTGAATTCAATTCCAGATACTTTTCCTTGCAAGGCGAATTAAATTACTTCATTCATCCGCTGGCAAACGACATGCTTTCAAGAACATCAATACAAAATGCATCCTCCAATAGCCATTCAATCCTAGATGAATAATAGCAGAAGGAAAAGTTAATACCGTGCCCTAGTCATACATCTGTCATGAATGAATGTACACCTCTGTACCGTTATATAGGAAATCTATGATAGAGTTGAGCGTATGTCTTTGATGGGGATTTGATGAAAATTGCTTTTCACGTACAATGTAGATAGTAACAACGTCAGAATCAGATGATTTTCTTAAAGGAAAATTAATGTTCCCCATAGCTGCATTACCATTGAGATCAAAAATTAATTTCAACTAAAATGGATGAATATGTGGACGTGTCTATCATTAATGTCTTAATATATTAATAGGTTCGAAACCACGTCAACCTAGCCGTGTGCTTATGGACTCTATAGTAAATGTTTTTGGCGCAGCTCGTCGTTTGTGACCCCGAGACGGCGCAACTTCATGTGGGCCAACGAAAGTAACTAGCCTCGGAATGAATAGCTAATTGTTTCTCATACCTTTAGTGAATTGGAAATCACTCAAATCAATCGTATGGTTTCTTAAACATTCTAAAATTCGAAACTGATCCAGGTGGTTCGGCTTTAATCCTTGCACGTGCTGTATTTTGTAAAGTTTTAGACCCAGACCCTGGCGTACAATTTTCCACATAGTCGACTAACACGATCCCACATGCTGCGAATGGCAACAAACACAGAAGTCGAAAATAAAATTCAATAATTAGGATACAAGTAATTTCGTGACACACATTACATCCACCCGACCTAGACGAAATCTAAACAGCGATATCAAGACTTAAGTTAAATAAACCGCGGGCGCAGACGGCCTGTTTGCTGAGCTTCTTAAGGCGGCTGGAGATGAGCTGGTAACGTGCATGCACCATCTCATTTGCAAGGTATGGTCGGAGGAAAGCATCGGGTGCCCGGTCCATAAGAAAGGAGACCCCTACAACTGCGCCAACTATAGGGGAATAAGTCTCCTTAACATCGCATATAAGATCTTCTCTGCCGTATTGTGTGAACGCCTAAAACCATTTGTGGATAACCTGATCGGCTCTTATCAGTGTGGTCTCAGGCCAGGTAAATCCACAATAGATCACATATTTACGTTACGGCAGATCTTGGAGAGGACCCAGGAATATGAAATCGACACTCATCACCTCTTCGTCGATTTCAAGGCTGCATATGACAGCGTGTATAGAGATGAGCTATACAAAGCCATGTCTAGTTTTAACATCTCTGCCAAACTCGTCCGACTGTGCAGAATGACAATAGAGTATTCTCGCTGATCCATTAAGGTCGGTAATGAGCAAACCGAGGCCTTTGATGTTAAAAAAGGATTTAGGCAATGTGACGCGCTGTCATGCAACTTTTTCAACATCGTGCACACAATTGCTTGCTTACGCCGACGACATTGACGTGATTGGACGGACACAGCGAGACGTCCATGAGGCCTTCGTAAGCATTGAGGTAGAAGCGGCTAAGATGGGCCTCAAGGTTAATGAGAGTAAAACCAAATATCTGCTTTCATTTAAAAGAGACGGACAACACCGACGTATTGGCGTAATTTTACGTAATTTTAAAGTGGTCAAGGAATTCGTCTACCTTAGCTCACTGATGACCAGCGACAGCAACACCAATATTAAGATAAAACGCAGAATCCCTCTTGCCAACCGCTGTTTCTTTGGGCTCTGGAGGCAATTGAAAAGTAGAGCCCTCTCTCGGAAAACCAAGGTGACACTATATAAGGCCTTGATCATCCCAGTCCTCCTTTACGGCGCAGAAGCTTGGACCTTAACAAAAGCGAATGAAGATGCATTTGGTCGTTTCGAGGGGGAAATTCTGCGCACTATCTAAGGTCCCGTTTGTTCAAACGGTGTATGGAGGAGAATATATAACGAAGAACTGTACGGCTTGTACAGCGTCTAAGGTGGCTAGGCCATGTAGAGCGTATGGAAAATACAGCTCCGACCCGAAGAGTCTTTGTAACCGCCCCGGAAGGAAGGCGCGGCAGAGGACGGCCGCATCAACGGTGGCGCGCGCAGATAGAAGGGGACCTTAACCAACTAGGCGAGCGGCGCTGGAAACAACTGGCCAAAGACCGTGCCAGCTGGAGACGCTTGTTTGTTGAGGCCCAGGTTCACCACGGACTGTAGCGCCACCTAAGTAAGTAAATAAGTAATTTCGTGACAAAATGGCAGTGCTGATTCCGGTATTGCATGGCGCGTGTTTAGTAAAGATTGAAATAAGTACGAAAGGAAGGGTCAGTGACACAGAAATACACTGGCACAGTAACGTGCGTGTAGGCCTCTTCGTGCATCTTTTTGACATTTTCTTATCACCTTTTCTTTGTTTTGCGATGTTGCTTCACTCGTGTTTCTGATTTTAAAGTGTACGTTTGGATTCCATTCTTACTTTCAAACTTCACCACGGGCTAACGACAATGAAATGGAAAACGAAATGTCAAAAAAAAAAAAAACTGCGGAATGAAGAAAAGAAAAAGAAAAGCTCCATGGAATATCAGTCCAAAAGGAAATCATCGAGACTAGCACGTCAAAAAGCCGCGCCGTGCAAAAACCGACAATGTAGAAAAGCTCCAGGTAATAACATGCGCAATATGGAATTACAGTCCAAAAGGAAATCACCGAGACTTGCGCGTTAAAAAGACTCGCCGTGTAATACTAGACTAAGTGATCACACTTGGTTTCGAAAGATGTCACGAATCATTCATACATACATACATATGTACATTTTCAGTGGCCCGCATGTTCCACTAAAAGAGTCGCGGGGGTAATGCGCGCACGCGAGATCTCCAGGCCACTTGATCCTCCGTCATCGAATCTAAGTTATCAGGAGTTATGCCCAAGCGCACCCAGGCGAGTTTTTTGACTTGGTCCAACCACCTCGTCCTGGGTATGCCAATCGGTCGCTTGCCTGATGGTATTGCATCCAATGCACGCTTCGGAAGTCGTGATGATGGCGACATTCGTTTCACGTGACCAAACAATCGAAGCATAGCCCTTTCCGTTCGGAGAAGCAGCTGCTCAACATTGAGCTCCCCGCGCACTGCCGTGTTTCTCACCCTATCCGGGCGAGCAACTCCCACAACAGCACGAAGAAATCTCAGTTCGGCAGCTTGAATTCGCGATCTTATTCTTTCGGTCAATACCCAAATTTCATGACCATATGTTAAAAATCGCTAAGTTGGCTTTGACACCAAGCTCGGTCCTCCTGATTACAGATTTTCCAATCTGTTTCAAAATTGACCAAGCTTGGCCAATCCTGCAGGAAAGCTCAGTATTACTCCTCCCATCACTCCTCCCATCAAAAAGAACCCGAGATACTTAAAATTCTCCACCTGCTTCAATGGGACTCCACTAACATGTAGAGTGCGCTGGACAGGTGTTCTGGAAAAACCAAAACCTCTCATTTGTCCACGTTAACCCTCATTCCAGCTTCAGCACATATGGCCACAAACCTAACTAGCGCGCGCTGCAGTTCTATCTGGGAGGATGTGAGGACAACTAAGTAATCTGCAAAAAGAAGATGGCTTATCCTCAACTCTCCCAATGTAAAACACTCCTCGCCTCGACTGCGCTGCAACATCTAGCCCATATACATATATAATGAAAAGGAGAGGTGACAAGACGCACCCTTGGCGAAGTCCAACGCCCACGGTGAAAGGTGTTGACTTACTACCGTTTACCCGATCGCAGCTGCTACAGTTTGTGTATAGAGACTGAATGGCCCTCAACAAAGGACCATCAATCCCATACTCCTGCATAACACTCCAGAGTTTACCTCGAGGAACTCGCTCATACGCCTATTCCAAATCTACAAAGCAGCTGTAGATTGGTTTGGCGTACTCCCAAGCCTTCTTGAGTACGATTCTTAGAGTGAAAAGTTGGTCGGTTGTACTTCTGCCGTGACGAAACCCGCCCTGTTCATCCCCTATCCTGGATTCTAGAACGCTTCTCCAACACCTTAGCGTATACTTTACCGGGGACACTTAAAAGAGATATGCCCCTATAGTTGGAGCACTCTTTTTTATCCCCCTTTTTGAAAAGAGGATCAATCACCCCATTAGCTGTCAAAAACAGAACACTAAGAAACCGAACAGAAGTCAGGTATTATATTTCTTTTTGACGTGCAACTCTTGGTGATTTCCTTTTGTATTGACATTCTGAGTTGCAAGGGTTATTACATTGAGCATCTCTCTATTACGCAGTGTTGTGCTTCTATTTGACATTTCATATTCACTCGATCTGCGTCACTCAGTGTCGACCTTTAGTGGAGGTTTTTTTGGATATGAAATTATGTATGTGGAAACATGAACATGACATAGATTATAAAAAATTGTTTGCGTCTGATAATTGCTTCTGAGCTTGCATGTCAATTCCTTCGTCCACTTAAAATCACTCACTTCACTTAAAATAACGACGTAATCCTCCGCTTTCTTGCAAATGCACACTTAAAAATGTGAAACGCATGTGAAGCAACATCGCAAAACAATAAAAAGGGGGCAAGGTAATGTCAAAAGGATGCACGCAGTAGACTACCCGTGCATCATGCCAGGATATTTCTATTTCACTGACCATCTTTTCCGCACTCATGTGAGTCTTGACTACTGTTGCACGGTGTAATACCGGACAAACGAATCACTCATTACACATCTCAACATGGTGATTCACAACTGTTGTTCGAACAGACCTTCCTCTTGGTAAGGTTGTTGTGGTCAGAAAGGCAGACAAGGACGAACGCAAATATAGTAAACGGAATCGACTAGAACCTCCAAAATTTGACATTAGGACCCTTAACGATCTCTTAGACCCTATGCATTGCGAGAACGATGGTATAGAAGTCTGCAGACGGAGAACTCGTCCCGGTTCCGGTTGTCATATTAATTTTCGAAAGACATTTGCGGTTACAGATACTGAAGTTCAATCGAATTTACAGCCAAACTCACTTGTTACGAGTAGTTCACTCCTTTCCACAAAACACAGATAAGTAAACATAACTGAATTATGTGTTTCTATCTGTTCATAGGCATTCGGAATATCTCATTTCTCCCCTCCACTTTTGGTTATTCCAAATAAGTTGGCATGGTTTCGCTCATTAAAAGTTTCACCCAACTTTCTCGCACTTGAATTTATCGATTGCCACTAGACGAGCTTGGCACTGAATACACGGAACTAACAACCATTGCCAATTCATTCTGCCGAGACTTTTCATCCTCCAAAAACTTCCAATCGTACCCATCGTTCATGAAATCTGAAGTGATAACTCAAAAGTTGGTGTTTTTCGCTTTCACCTTTAAGATTCGTAAAGCTATCCGAAGACACGTCATGCATGCATTTTCACTATAATCGTGGAGCGGAGTTCTTCCGCTTCTTTAGTCTAATTACCGTTGAGTGAAGCTTGAGAAATATTCGAATTTTTAGCGTACTTTATCACAATTTCGATTCGAAAGACACTCTCGTGACCCAATTTATTATTTACGGAACACATAAATCTTGCACCTTACCTGTGCGGTGACTGGGAGAGTGAGCTCTTCGATTTTTGTTTTGTATCTTATGCGGATGACTTAATATTTATTTACCCATGTCCGTGTACCTTGACTTTGAATGGGGAAGTGGGTGTGACCGAGTGGCTCATGAATTATGGGACAACATAAATAAGCTTATCTTCGACAAAAGTTTTTCGGTTATATTGTACGTATCTGTACTACTCGAAATGGTCATGAGTGAAGGGGGTGGTCGAGCTAAGATGCAATCGATTTAAAAGGAATGACGAAGAATGGAAAGAACAACGAATCACGGAGAAGGGCTAACTCATAAATTATTTATGCAATTTATGATGTATTTGTTTGGGTGAGAGTGAACTATGTTGTTTCTATAAGGCTTGCTTAGCAAACGTACATTCATACGTGCGAATACAAAGGTGCAGTATGAAATTTGAAGTTTGCCAAGGAAGATGAAATGGAAGTACGGTGCTCGTTCTACAGATGTTGGCAAGTTTTCCGTTTTACCATTTTTTGAAGGGAAAGTGTCAGTAAAATGTTTCATAAAGTCGAGAAACTATTAGGGTGAGCTCCTATTTTATGAGATACAAGCAGGTATTGCTACTGATATGGGTTGATAGATGATCGAATTTAATTATATGTAAACAGCCTGTCAACAGTCAATCTGAATACAGTTTTTGGCAGCTGAAGTGAGTGTGAAGTAGGTGTACAGATGAATAACAAAGTCCGGTTCCACACGGCGCGTGTTTGACGAAGGGTGAAATGAGTGCAAAAGAGAGGGTAAGTGAAACCTCTCTTTTGCACTCATTTCACCCTTCGTGAAACACGCGCCTGTGTGGAACCGGACAAAGCACGCACTACTTAGGTAACATTTTTCATCTTTGACATTAGCAAGAGAGCGCCGTGGCGCAGTGGGTAGTGTGTTGGCCTCTGACGCCGATGACACGGGATGGAATCCTGACAAAGCTATCTCATCGAACGTGCTTTTTCGGTGCTTCTCCTCAGCGGCGTTCTGACAAATCCCCCCGTAGTATAATTGTCATGAAAAGTTTTTCGAAATTCGCCGTTCGGAATCGGCAATAAACTGTAGGCTTTACCAGTACCCCGCCGAGGAGGGACGCCGCGAAATAAACATTCGATGGTGTTAGAGCTCTCGGGATCCGAACTCGCTCATCGCGCGTCAGAGTCCAACACACTAACCACTGCTCCACGGCTCGAGGTTAATTTCCTTGCTTGTATTTTTCTAGCAATCGTCGCAGGAATACCGGGCAACTGATAAAATAAAATGGGCAGTAGGCGACTTCAAGCCCTGAAACGTATCAACCCATAAATTTGACATCCTTTCCTCTCATCCTTTTCTTCCGTTGGGGCGTGAGCGCATATTAAGCAAATGTTTCCAAATTTAGCTTTGATGCGGATTGTTATGAGGTGTTCGCTTATATCTCGGAAGCTTAAGACTTTTTGTCGGAGTCTTCCTCGAATAACGAATCCGCACCCGAATAAGCGCTGTTTGTTCTCCTTGTAGTAGTTCCCCTAGTAGATGCCTGGTCCATCCCATCGCACTTCTTGGAGTGCGATTATATCTACTTTAAAGCAGTTGAGCGTTTGCTTTGCTCCAATTGATCGCCTACACCCGGTCTGTTAAGACTATATTCCTAATAATAACCTTCAGGGAAACTTTTTTGAATTTTAGCTCGGCTGTCGGCATTAGAACAATGCGCAAGTATGATATCCAAGGACTGGATTTATCTAGAGATTTCTGACCTGAATTGTGCCAGGGTGTTAAGCCCGCAGTTAAAAACACGCGTCGATTCAACCTGAAAACTGTCGATCCTCCTACGTGTTTTTACTTGTATTGAACTACAGCATAAAGAGACTTAATTAAGTTGAAGCCCTAAGAATACTGAGTTTTGGAACAGCCGTGTAATGTTGTTATCTGCAGGATATAGCGACTTTATACTTCAGCGAAAAGGTCATCAAACTGGCGACATATGAGTAAACCAAACACGTACAAGTACTATAAGTTGTAGTAATAAAATAGAACGCAACATCAAAAGTCAAGACAATCTACACCGAAACTATATTAAACCGGTCCTTGTTCCATTTTTAAGGTTAATTAAACACAACACATGCCCGCAGACACCAATGCCATTCCATTACAAGCAAACTGCATGTTTTGTTTGTTGCACATGACTACGTCGATTTTTCATCAACCCACTCCACCATCCGGCACCGGTTCCAGTCAATGTCACAAACTGTCATGCTTAATCCAATTACATGACATCCCAAGGTTCCCCCAACCCACTGTACCGTGAGTGCATTTCTCGGAAACGCGCAACTTCCAAGGCTCTGCCAAAAACCTGTCAAAATGTCATAAAACCAGGAAAGCTACTTCCAGCGATAACAAAGTACAAAAACCCATACACAACCTGTTGGAGGAGTGCTAATCCTAGCGAAAGTTTCACACCTTGCAACCGAAAACGGACCGCGAAACACCACCCACTCGTATGGGCTTAGTAGCCTACAACAATAAAACACTTTAAGCGAGAGACTATCCGTATAGCGCTAGAGTGCACTATCGAAGATGATCATAAATCTCCTTACCTGACAGGAACAAACAACCCTTTCTTGACTGGTTTTTTACTTTTTCCTTTTTCAGCCTTTCTTCGGGGCAGCCGTGTGTCCCGCGTCTTGTTTTTTGGTGTAATTTATGACTGGTATTTGGAACAACGGTGCAACCAACGCCAACGACGACGATAGTGATGGTGATGGAGTTAGCGATACCAATTCATTTAGCTATTTCGAAGGAGCTAACCGTCACACTACCACATACCATCAACAAGCCAAGTTCCATCGGACTATGGCCAAAGATATTAAAATAGTACACAAGTAGAAAGACATACAGTGTTTCAATGGTTCTTTTCCGGTGTCTGCGTTTCGGAGTTCGTTCTCGCCAGTGTGGGCTCTTCCATGCGGTACATAATTCCATTAGTGTCAAACAGCTTCTATGTACACAAGCATAATATAATACATAGGGATTCCTCAGCGCCCTAAGTGCTTTACTGTGTGCAGTTTTTTGCCTCGAACTTAGAAACCGGCAAGCCTTTTCCGCCCCCTAAAGACTGATAGTGGTGTTTCTGGTTGACTGTCGGCGATGTTCACCATGGAAGCGGGAGTCGCGTAGCTTCCGCAATCTGATATTTTTGCAAAGTTAAATCGACTTAATTCGCTGATGACATATTTTTTTCTTTTAGCAGTCGCCTTACGTGCGTCTATACTCGTATGTACGAAGGCAGAAGCAACCAGCACGGCTGTGCTGCAGTTTCTGCTGAACTATGTAAATTAGAGATTTGACTAGGGGGTGAAACGTGAGTCTTGGTTTGATGAAGTTTGGGGTTTACCGCAACTGTATCCCTACTAGTGTTGGTTGGGGAACAAAAGATACGAATGCTGGGTGGATGGGTCTAATTTGGTTAGAGATGTCGGCGGGAGATGAACATAAAGCCAGTGAGAATTTGTTAAAAGAAACAGACATTGCGGTAGACTGGTTTAAGCAGAAAACAACAGTCATGGGAGCTGGAGGAATCACTGGCAGTCGACTGATCTGCTTTAATTTATTGGTGGAAAGTTACAGCTAAAAACTAAAAACTTTTTATTACAAATGCAATGGGACATGGAGAGGAGCTGCGTATAACAGATGGCATGAAATTGGCGGGAAAGCAAAAGTACGAGTAGCGAGTCAATTGTGTCGGTGCTGTCGGTTTGTAAATCCACTAAAATGCTAATAGACATTAACAAGATTCAGATGTTATGGCTGACATTTACGATAAAACTCATGGGAGTCTTGTAGGGGACTGGCGGTGTAACGTAACAAATTATGCCAAGAATATACCAGTAATTCAACTAGAGCTGGTCACGATAACTTTTTGCTCACTTTTTGCTTCACTTACTTAAACTTACTTACTTATCAGGCCAGCGATCCATGGAGGATCTGAACCTGAGCTATACTCGTAGCTGCCTTCCATTCTTGACGGTTCCAAGCTCGCTGCTTCCAGTTGTCAACATCAATTTGGTGCGTAGGTGTTTATTCGCTAGATGAGGCCGAGCCAGTGTAGTGAACGGATCTTTGCCTTCCGGACTATATCCACGTCTTTGTACAGCTCGTAGGGTTCGCGGTTATGTCTTCTCCTCCTTTTGCCTTTCTCACAGACAGAACCAAATATTCGACGCAGCATTTTTCTTTCGAAAGAACCCAAAATGAGTGCTAGTGACATCCAAACAGATCTAGAAAAAAAAAAAAACACAGTCTTGATTCCAAGACTGTCAAAGGGCGTTATAGCATTCAAATAACAGTTTGGGAGACATTATGATGATATTCACCTAACCATTACCTTTAAACTAAACTACTCATTCATTTAAAGAAGTGATTGTTCCACTCCACAGGATGACTGGGCGACCAAAGCACATTTGTATCCTGATTTAGACAAATTTCACCGAATTCTTATTGAAGTTTGATTAAGCAAACACGTCTTTGAACAGATACATACATATTTTCATCTTGTCCATATGGCTATCTACTGCCATTAGCAATAATAAAGTTGCCTTAATAAAGCCAATCAAAAGCAAGACGTACAACCAATGTATTAAAGCCATCGTTACATATAGCATGCTTATTGAATTTCAATTCATCTAAAAGTCGAATCAAAGCTCTACCTACTTTGTTGTCCAATCTCAAGGACGATCCTTGCCACATCAAACATTCATAGACCGTAAACCTCCCATAGACCACGAAGAGCTTTTAACTCAAACTGCTTACTAATCGAAATCAATTAATGCAACGTCATGAATTGATGCACATCCTCGTCTATAATCAAACTACACTACAAAAGAGACTCTTACTACCAAGGTGAAGTGTGTACAGGAATGCATAGTCGAATGCCCAACACTTTCAGATAACTTTTATGAGTGATAATACCAAAATGATACAAGGATACTAAGGACCGATGAAACAATTGACCAACTAGATACATTGCCGACAATGTCCTTCAACAAACACACAACCAATAAGCTGCGCCACAAAGGAATCATGGTATTTGAAGTGATGGGAATTCTCCTTCGCCCTGAGGTCAAGTGGATGAACATGCTTTTTACTCTACCCCATCCCAACATCCTCAAATCTTAGAGTTCGCCGCAAAATTAAATTTTCAGAATAAATTCATCGCACAGCATACAATGTACGTGCATATACGCAGAAAATGGAATTTGTTAGTCAAGTAGGATGCACAGGAAACCGGATGCCTGTGCTATGCAGATGCACGGACACACCTGTGCATTCATATAAGTATTTATTTTCAATTTTATGATTTTCCCTCTTTTTGTTTTTTTCTTTAATTTAAAATTCGTAACCGTAAATTATTATGATTATGAGAGAGATACGGATGCAACGGAAGGCAACTGGCAAACAAGGGAGCAAAGGATAAAGTCTCGAATGTCGCGCTGCATCCTTGCGCCAGGAAGGAATACGTTTGTTTTCCCTTCTATCCGGATGATCGTAAAGTATCCTTTTCTCTGTTCCTTTGTGCTTTTTCGGTGCCACGTAAGCCAACGCGGAATGCCTTGCAATTTCTTCATCTCGAGATTTTCATTCTGATGGAATTTACACGGACGATAGTTTACATCAAGGTTGCGAGAATGTCACAGGAAGCAGCACACGAAAATCGTTTGTTATCCATACATCATTCGAGTGAGGTTTAAGTTGTCTTTTGAATGGATGCGCCAGTTGAAAAGGAGTATCGAGCCTGATGGAATGAGTATTCGTTTGTTGCTTGTATTCAGTTGGAAGTAATTTCCCCAACGGATTGGTCTATATAGATGCAACGTGCGATGGCATTGAAGTGAATAACGAGCCGGGTGTTATGTGTGATTACTCTTTGATGTGTGGTATGTAAAATCAGTGTCTTACTGGTTGATGGAATATGAGATCTGGGGGGATTGTAAGGAATTTGTGAAAGGGATATACTCTGATATACTCAGACAAATGTAATTGAAGCTCGAGTTAATATTACAGAAGGTTATTAGAAATGGAGAACATCACATAATGAAGCGAACAGCATGTATCACCACACATGTCATAATAGTGGATAATCGATTCGTGTTTCTTACTTAGTATATTAAAAATACCGTGAATTAGGTCAGGAATGATACGTATTTTAAACTCCAGGTATTAGCTTAAAATTACACAGTTATGAAACTGGTCCCTAAATCACCAGTTAATGCAGTCAAAGTATTTAATTGTTCTACGAAATAGCAGTTCTATACGTGAGTTGGCTTACACGACAATGAACACCAATGAACACCGCTTTCAAATTTCTACGGGTTGTAATGATAGGAGCTTGGTAAGTCCTTCCACATTCGTATTAAGCGTCTAAAGACGTCGTTCTGTACGTCCGAAGACTGGCTTAAAGGTGGATTGATATGCATTCCGAACTTGGCGGCTATTATACTTAAAGACTTTTAAGGGGCGGAATACTTACTTACTTAGATGGTGCTATAGTCCGTGGTGCACCTGGGCCTCAACAAACAAGCGCCTCCAGCTGGCACGGTCTTTGGCCAGCTGTTTCCAGCGCCGCACGCCCAGTTGGTTAAGGTCCCCTTCCACCTGCGTGCGCCACCGTTGATGCGGCCGTCCTCTGCCGCGCCTTCCTTCCGGGGCGGATTCGAAGACTCTTCGGGTTGGAGCTGTATTTTCTATGCGCTCTACATGGCCTAGCCACCTTAGACGCTGTATCTGTAGACGTCGTACCAGGCCGATGTCGCTGTACAACCCGTACAGTTCTTCGTTATATCTTCTCCTCCATACACCGTTTGAACAAACGGGGCCGTAGATAGTGCGCATAATTTTCCTCTCGAAACGACCAAGGGCATCTTCATCCGCTTTTGTTAAGGTCCAAGCCTCTGCGCCGTAAAGGAGGACTGCGATGATTAAGGTCTTATAGTTTGTCACCTTGGTTTTCCGAGAGAGGGCTCGACTTCTCGATTGCCTCTTGAGCCCAAAGAAACAGCTGTTGGCAAGAGTGATTCTGCGTTTTATCCCAGTGCTGGTGTTGTTGTCGCTGGTCATCAGTGAGCCAAAGTAGACGAATTCCTGGACCACTTCAAAGTTATATCCGCCCATGGTGACGTTCTGGCCAATACGTCAGTGTTGCCCGTCTCTTTTGGATGAAAGCAGATACTTGGCTTCACCCTTATTAAGCTTGAGACCCATCTTAGCCGCTTCTACCTCAATGCTTACAAAGGCCTCATTGACGTCTCGCTGTGCCCGTCCAATCACATCAATGTCGTCGGCGTACGCCAGTGGCCAGTGACTCTTGCACGATCTTTTCAAGCACGTTGTTGACAGCGCGTCACTTTGCCTAAATCCTTTTTTTTAACATCAAAGGTCTCGGTTTGCTTATTACCGACCTTAATGGAGCAGCGATTGTGTCATCCTGCACAATCGGACGAGTTTGGCAGGGATGTTAAAACTAGACATGGCGTTGTATAGCTCATCTCTATACACGCTGTCATATGCAGCCTTGAAATCGACGAAGAGGTGGTGAGTGTCGATTTGGTATTCCTGGGTCTTCTCCAAGATCTGCCGTAGCGTAAATATTTGGTCTATTGTGGATTTACCTGGCCTGAAACCATACTGATAAGAGCCGATCAGGTTATCCACCAACGGTTTCAGGCGTTCACACAATACGGCAGAGAAGATCTTATATGCGATGTTAAGGAGACTTGTTCCCCTATAGTTGGCGCAGTTATAGGGGTCTCCTTTCTTATGGACCGGGCAAACGATGCTGAAATTCCATTCGTCGGGCATGCTTTCCTCCGACCATACCTTGCAAATGAGATGGTGCATCAGCTCATCTCCAGCCGCTCAGCAGACAGGCCGTCTGCGCCCGCGGCTTTATTAGACTTAAGTCTTGACATCGCTATTTTGACTTCGTCTAGGTCGGGTGGACTGAATTCTGTTTCCTTGTCGTCCATTACGAACGGCTCGTTCTGCCTGACAGCGGTATCTTGTCTATCATCGCCGTTATACAGTTTGGCAGGGATGTTAAAACTAGACATGGCGTTGTATAGCTCATCTCTATACACGCTGTCATATGCAGCCTTGAAATCGACGAAGAGGTGGTGAGTGTCGATTTGGTATTCCTGGGTCTTCTCCAAGATCTGCCGTAGCGTAAATATTTGGTCTATTGTGGATTTACCTGGCCTGAAACCATACTGATAAGAGCCGATCAGGTTATCCACCAACGGTTTCAGGCGTTCACACAATACGGCAGAGAAGATCTTATATGCGATGTTAAGGAGACTTGTTCCCCTATAGTTGGCGCAGTTATAGGGGTCTCCTTTCTTATGGACCGGGCAAACGATGCTGAAATTCCATTCGTCGGGCATGCTTTCCTCCGACCATACCTTGCAAATGAGATGGTGCATCAGCTCATCTCCAGCCGCTCAGCAGACAGGCCGTCTGCGCCCGCGGCTTTATTAGACTTAAGTCTTGACATCGCTATTTTGACTTCGTCTAGGTCGGGTGGACTGAATTCTGTTTCCTTGTCGTCCATTACGAACGGCTCGTTCTGCCTGACAGCGGTATCTTGTCTATCATCGCCGTTATACAGTCTGCAGAAGTGGTCTTTCCAAAACCTCAGCATCGACTGCGACTCTACTACCAGTTTTCCATTTTCATCCCTGCAGGCCGCCGCTCTGGCTTTGTAGCCATGGCATGTTCGTTTTATCTTATTGCAAAGCATACGGGCGTCATACCCGCGTCTCTCCATCTCCTCGATCTCACGCTTTTCGTGCTCTCTCTTCTTTCTTCTGAAAAGCGTGTGTTCCTCTCTTCTCTTCTGCTCATAGAATTCGCGAGCAGCTCTCGTCCGTCGTTGCAGCATGGCTTTAAATGCCTCTTGGTTTGCTGCATGGGCTTGTTGGTATTGTTCATCGAACCAGATGTTTTTTTTTTTTTTTTAGAAACTCGCGCAGGTTCAATAGTTTTATATTCTCCTTATGATGTGTCATATACACACAACCTGAACGGAGTGCAGTGGTTTGGATCGTTGATGTTCGTTAACTCTCAGGGGTGGTTGTCCTAGATAGTAGATAGGACGAGAACCGGTCGAATTCCGCGTTGATTATAGTCCGTACTAGTTCGTTCAAGCACTTTTTAATATTGCATACGCAGAGGATGAATGTTCAGTTGACCATATACTGTGAGTGTTATGCCTGCAGCAGTACATCTGGTCACTTTCCATTCACAACTGCGTTGCATACTTTTTGTCCGTATAGGAATTTCTAGGTTTCCAGCACCTCTGCGGCAGCGTCTCTGACGGCGCTCTGGCAATGCGCCCATTCCTGCTCTATTGTTTGTGCTGCTGTGGGCGGATTTTGAGAGAGCTTGGAGGAGACACGACCGGCAAAGATTCTGGCAGTCTCTCTTAAAGGGCGGTATGCAACTGGCTAATTCATTGGTGAAAAATACGATAAAACAGAGCGAGACGGGGAGCATTCCTAGAGTAGTTAAGAGATTTTAACTATCTTCATACTTCGCCATCACCGATTAGTTTCATCGCACGATTTTGAATTCTATCCAGAATGTGCAGGAAGATTTTGGGTACATTATACTAGTTACGGGATGTTAGCTTTAGCTTTGGGCGAATAAATGACTCATATGTATTTTGACCAGATCAGAGGGGGAAAGAATTGTTTGCATCGCTTAAGGAAATCTACATATTTCGCAACATTTTAAGCAACATTGAATATGTGGTGATTCCAACGAAGCTTGTCACTGACATAAATACCAATGAGGGACCTTAACTCACTGAAATAACCTAGACCCACGGCCAAATGAAGAGCCATAAATCTAGGAACGAATATGACAAGTTTAAAATACTGTCTTCGACGAAGAAATGAATGGATTAGTAGGATCAGAAAAAGAGTCGCAGACAAAACAGAGCCCTGGGGTACACCAGCATTAATTTGTATAATAGCAGACTTAAAATCATTTAAAGTAACTTAATTTGAACGGTCAGAAAGTGAGTTTCTAATCCATTGATAAAAGAACTCATAAATAGGCATTTTTGACGAAAGAGTCGGATGCCAAACTCTGTCCGTCCTCTAGATATCGATTGCAGCGACCTTGCCTTCACCAGAATTGTGCAGACGCTGATGCCACTTTTCGGTCAAATGACCAGCGGAGCCGCTGCTGACCTTAGAAAGAAGGGAGGCAAGTGATCGGAAAAAAATCACCTCCTGTTTTAGGGACGAGCCGGATAAACTCTGTTTTTCACCTACTCGGGAGGTGTATACATAGCTATATCACATGGAGCATTAAACACTCTCAAGTACAGAAATCGGAATCTAGGGACATAGAGCTTGCTACACATTATGCAACTCTAGATTCGCCTTGTCTACAGAGCTAACAGCTAAAATATTATTATTGTGTTCATGATGTAAAGCAAAAAGCAAGTAGCCACTGGTGTAGTCTATGACGGTATTTCTGCTTTATGCCAAATAAAGGCCACATGGAAATATTATCCACAATAACTAAGCGGAGAGAGAGATGAACGTGCGAAGTATACCAAGAAACTTGATATTTGAATCTGCTAGTAAATGGCAGCTTTCACGAGACGCATTGTGCTCCTAAAATCATTGCAGCAAGATTAAAGGCTCAGTGGAATTCCCTATACATAATAATATCATTAACACCACATGCGGACAAATAGTACCTTTAGATCTAAAGTACTTATCAAAACATTGCATTTCGATGCTGTCTACAAATGCTTATTCCTCAATTGCTAAGACCCGCAACCATCCCTTTCAGCTACATATAACAAAAACACGCCATTGACCTAGTTTTAAGGCCAGCAAAAGTTCTCGCCCAAAATGCAGTTCTTGAAATAAATCGATCAGCAGACCAACCCAGTCCCAGAATCCCCAACCTCATCTCGATAAACTCCAAGACCATATCGTTAGACTTTATTACACAAAAATTGGGTTATCGAGTTTGGGCGCAAAACACAATGCCAACGCATATCCATGCTATCATTTCAGCAATTCATTCACATTAAATGGTTTCCAATCTATTCCAGAAAAGTTTTCGTCATCATATCAACTCCTAACGGTTATCTAAATGAATCCGGACAATCTTAACCCACTATGTTGTGTCCCTCCGAGGATTTTCGCACAAAGCTATTTAAATCATTATCCCTCGGCAACATTTCTGTTTGTCCTTTGTGTTGTTTACACTAACCTCCGGACATATGAACATAAATGTATATCACTTCAAGGGGTGTCCCATTCTGTCTCTCAGTCTACCGATTGCAAACAAAGTGTTTTTGTCGTTAAATCAACCCGAGTCTTTGCCAACTGCAAATGTTTTTCAACTTCAAGCATTGGATTTCATCCAAAACTATAATTCCCCCAACACCATCCGCCTGTGCGATGGCTGCTAACGAAAATCTTTTCGAAGGCGAAATGCTCATCCATGAAATTGGTAACGCACTACTTCCACTTGAAGGGCTACTGCCTTACATATTACTGGGTAGCTGGTGATGCACTTATACCCCGTTGTTGCAGTGTGTAATCGAATACGAGTTAAAGGTAGTCAACTGGGCAGCGGAAATGGTCAGTTGATGCGTTCATTCTGACCCATATTACGGTCGAATACTGGGAAAGGGTGCAAATGCGCCTATGTATAGCTAGTGTTGATACCTTTAAATATTGTTACAAGTTAAGAATACTCAACATACGAATGCGTCCATGTATTTGGACTGACGAGCTATGGTTTTTGGTTACAAATAGAAATATCTACATAGATATTTAAGGAAAACAAATAGTTTGCCTCTGACTGGTCACAACGCTGTGAAATGTAACACCAAATTGCACGGGAACAAACAGTTTTCACAGTAGAATAGCAAGCTATGTGGAATCGGTTATTTCGCTGAGGTAAAGCAAAAATCTGAGTTATGACCAGATAGTGGGTCAGCAGACAGTTAGTCATTGGTTTCCGGGTGGGTAAAAGTGCACGACTTCGGAGCTTATCATCTATGCTTTATGAATCCCATATTTACATGCTACTATACCATAAGAAGAGTAATTCTTGTTGCATGTAGAATGTATGTATGTATATTGGCTGAGGAGAAACACCGTGAAAAACACGTTCGATGACATGGCTGTGTCGGGATTCGATCCCGTGTCATCGGCGTCAGAGGCCAACACACTACCCACTGAGCCACGTTGCATGTAGAATGGAGTGGGTTAATATTAAGTGGGAAGCAATCTATTCTGATCAAATCCGAGTTTTCCAAGTTTTGTCTAAAGTTAAGACACAGTACCTAAGTTTTGAGAGCGCCGTGGCGCAGTGGTTAGTGTGTTGGACTCTGACGCACGATGAGCGAGTTCGGATCCCGATAACACCAACGCCATCGAATGTTTATTTCGCGGCGTCCCTCCTTGGCGGGGTAGGCGTGTAGGCCTTGTGGGTCGCACCTAGACCACTTTTTTTTTCAATTGAGGACATATTGCTACTCATCGTTCATATAGGGCATATGGTCGTCTATAGTTGTTTCAGTCTATCTGTTGTAGATTTTGGGGATCCTTTCTGCAATAGATGTCATAGAAGCGCAAAAGAGTTTGCTATCGGAACTTTTCAAGCAATGCATCTTATGTTTTTTGACGTTAGTTTTGAGAAACACAATCAGATTGTACAATAATCCCTAAACTGGTGGTACCGCTGACAAGCTAAAAGAAGTGATGTGGCTAAATTCGAACGCGGAAATATTTGGCTGAGGTGACACCAGCAAGTTAGCCTCTTCTATCTAACATCCATCCCTCTTATCAACGTGTCATCCATTCGCATTAATAGTATTTTATTAATAACCGACGCGCTCGAATGTTTTCAGTAAAATTAATTATCAACCAAGACAAGTGTACCACAAACCACTAAAACGGTCTTCCCAGAGAAGCATATAAAACCCGCTTAACCATTCCACCGATAAATGCTTTCCAAAATATGCTGAATTCATTAATTCCGACTAGTTGATTGCTCGGGAAATTAAATGTTTACCCTTAAGCTTTGCGGTAATTACGCTGAAAAGTTGCGAATTTGTTTACGTGAAACGCACGACAGTCAGCGAGGCAGCGCAACTGACGTTAATTTAATATAAAACGGTATGTGTGGATGAAACAGATATTAATTTGATTCATTAGCTGAGATAGTTGGGGCGACTAAATGGAGGTGCGAAGCCAATGTTTAAAGACAGTTCTAACATAGTTACAATCCATTTAACCATCGGTTACTGCGCTGATTTAAGGGATTGCAATGGTTTATCTACGGCAGATCTTGGAGAAGACCCAGGAATACCAAATCGACACTCACCACCTCTTCGTCGATTTTAAGGCTGCATATGACAGCGTGTATAGAGATGAGCTATACAAAACCATGTCTAGTTTTAACATCCCTGCCAAACTCTTCCGACTGTGCAGGATGACAATGGAGAATTCTCGCTGCTCCATTAAGGTCGGTAATGAGCAAACCGAGACCTTTGATGTTAAAAAAGCATTTAGGCAAGGTGACGCGCTTTCATGCAACTTTTTCAACATCGTGCTTGAAAAGATCGTGCAAGAGTCACTGGCCAACACAAGAGGTACGATTTATTTCAAATTTACGCAATTGCTTGCGTACGCCGACGACATTGACGTGATTGGACGGACACAGCGAGACCTCAATGAGGCCTTTGTAAGCATTGAGGTAGAAGCGGCTAAGATGGGTCTCAAGGTTAATAAGGGTAAAACCAAATATCTGCTTTCATCTAAAAGAGACGGACAACACCGACGTATTGGCCAGAATGTCACCATGGGCGGATATAACTTTAAAGTGGTCAAGGAATTCGTCTACCTTGGCTCACTGATGACCAGCGACAACAACACCAGCGCTGAGATAAAACGCAGAATCACTCTTGCCAACCGCTGTTTCTTTGGGCTCAAGAGGCAATTGAGAACTAGAGCCCTCTCTCGGAAAACCAAGGTGACACTATATAAGGCCTTAATCATCCCAGTCCTCCATTACGGCGCAGAGGCTTGAACCTTAACAAAAGCGGATGAAGATGCCCTTGGTCGTTTCGAGAGGAAAATTCTGCATACTATCTACGGTCCCGTTTGTTCAAACGGTGTATGGAGGAGAAGATATAACGAAGAACTGTACGCGTTGTACAGCGACATCGGCCTGGTACGACGGATACAGCGTCTAAGGTGGCTAGGCCATGTAGAGCGCATGGAAAATACAGCTCCGACCCGAAGAGTCTTCGAATCCACCCCGGAAGGAAGGCGCGGCAGAGGACGGCCGCATCAACGGTGGCGCACGCAGGTGGAAGGGGACCTTAACCAATTGGGCATGCGGCGCTGGAAACAGCTGGCCAAAGACCGTGCCAGCTGGAGACGCTTGTTGGTTGAGGCCCAGGTTCACCACGGACTGTAGCGCCACCTAAGTAAGTAAAGGCTTATCTCCGTATCCGGTTAGAGGGTGTGGGAATAGGCTAGTTGTTAATTATTCAGTTACTGTACCTATAACCTACATACAGGGTGGTGCAAAGTGAATCATCCTGTCGGAAGATGTTAGAGTTTGCAAATGGCGTCGTACGTCAATCATATTTGACATTTGTGAAGTAGACAGCTGCAGTATACAAACAGATAAACAATGGAGCGCTAGAGAGATTTCCATAACTCAAATTATTTTTTCAATTTAGTAAAAAAGTAATTCAAAAACAAAATTAGATGATTCATTTTGCGCCATCTTCTACATGAGAAATGGAACTCTTTTACATGATTCGGTCTAATCCAAAATATTCCCGAACGAGTGGAAATGTGATATTTGTATGCAAAGTTTTTCCACCTCAGGTCCTTACTTATATGAATTTTTTTTTTGAGTTGGTAAATCGACGCTTGCTATTCACTTATTAGAAATGATGTTGTGTAAATATTGATCACGACTATGTGTTAAGTGATCCATTCGGAGAATCCAATTTTGAGCCATTTTTCGAGCATAGATGAGTAATTTTTTGTATCCCATAAGAAAAAGTCTAAAGGCGTCAAATCGTATGATTTGGCCGACTAATTCACTATGATTTAAATGGCCTGCTCAATAGATCGATTATGACGACCGAAAAATGGTTAAACTGTACCAAAAACTATTTTAAGGGAACACGCAATATGCTGATGAAATTCAATCATATACAGGCGTTGTTCAAATTGTTCAATGTTTTATGAAATGGCTAACTGGGCTTGCTTGACTTAAATCATGAAACAAAAATGAGACAGTGAAAAACCAAACAGCAAAAAATTACCCATAACTGCTCTCATGCAGTAGTTTACACTCCATTATCTCCACTGTCATCTTAAGCTGAAAAGCAGGCACCGGCTATTCTTTGGACTTTAGTAAAAGAGGCCAGGCTAATCGATCTTATCGCTATCGTCTAACCTAAAATACCTTTATCGGCATTTGATATATTAACCAGGTTAACCTGCTGTACAATATAATTGCCAGATACGTAGCTCCGAAACATGAATATAAAATAAGAGGTAATGGCTTTATACATATAAACCGACTTGCAGGGTCTAAAAGCATGTCGAACGAGTATTTCAGTTCGTCTGTCGAGATGAGAACGCCATTGCAATCCAAATGCAATTTTTTCAATACACAGAAATTACTCAATGGCAGGACAGGCTAATATATGTTGTCGCCTGGCCAGCCAAGCTACCTCGTCACATTTTCTCGCCTGGCCAGCCATAGTTGCCTAACCACAATTTGTCATCAGATATCAATCAATCAAAGCAAGAGAATCATAAATTCTCAAAAGGGGCATACCAACAGTTGCATCGCTTAATGGTTTTAAGTCGTCAGGCACTGCTATGCTGCAAAAAAGTATCAGATAGTGGCCCTCTATACTAAAAAGAATGTTCACCTTTTGCTGACTGACTTTAAATGACTCTAACTGGCTCTCTTCGGGTCTGACTTTCTCTAACTGTCTACCTAAATCTAACTTACTTCAACTAACTCTTACTAACCCTAACTAACTTTAGCCCTATTTATTTGCTAAGCCAACACTATAATTAAAGTTATAGGCTACGAGTAACTGTATTAGCCAGAGTAACGAAAGCGTTCGGCTTTGCAGTTAACATGGGAAGGTTCGGTTAAGTAAGATTATACAAATTGGTGTTCTTAGGAAAGTCTATTGCAATTTTATATTATCTGGGGGCACGGCAGTGCCCCTGCACTAAAAAATCTAATTTAATATAATATGTATTACTTGTGAGATATATTGTGTTTTCATGCGATGGCCAGGTCAATCTATTTACTTAAAACATAAAAGATTTTGATATTGGTATGGTCACTATAAGATGTTGTTAGGTTAGCTAATTACGTAATCAATCAAGGCAGAAGGTCCCTTAAGTAGGGACTGAATAAATTAACTGACTTGGTAATACATTGATCTTACAACTTTTTACGGTAGAAGATCTGAGTTGCGAGACTTGGTTTTTTTACAAGTTATGTTTTTCATGGCATTAGTATTAGGGTTATACAGAAGATTGTCTATACTGTTGTTGGAAAAGGGTATATGGAGTCTGGGAGTCTGGTTATATGGAAAGCGGAACATTGGGAAAGGATATGGTGGACGTTAAATAGTTAATGGTTGCAATATGTGCATTTTAAGTCTGGTTATTTTTCTAAGGTCTGTTGGATGGGATTGGGTGTTCTGGCTCGTAAGCATTGAGAGCTTGTGTTTGTTAGTAGTCCGGTACCATTGGGATGATTTATTAAAAGGAAACTGCTGTTGGAGTGCTGTTAGTTTACGTCTTTTAGGTCGAAGTTGGTAAAAAAAGGGTATGGGGTTAATAAAGGTCTGTTTGGCGGCACTTGACTTGAATTTGCACATGACTTGGTACCCATATAATCTTGGTTCTAGAGAACTGCTGATAGAGTATATTACTTATTAAGGAGGAGTAATAAGTTTGATTATTGATATAAATCGATGATAGGGAATCTGTGCAGGGGACAAGTTCGAAATCGGAAGTATTAGTGTATTGTAGGGCTCTTAAGATGGCGATAATTTCTGCAAAGAAGTAAGATGTGGAAGGGGGAAGGAGGAATGAGAAAATGGTTGCGTTCTCAGTGGCAACATTGAAGCTGACATTGTCGCATGTTTTGGAGCCACCTGTGAAGATAAAGCGGTTGCTCGAGAGTTCATTTTTGATTTCAAGGAAGAGGGAACGAAATACTTCTGGGACAGTGTGGGGTTTGTTTTAAAAACGTAAACCTGGGATGATGGCAGAGATACGGATATGCCGCGGTGGGTGGAAGCGGCTGGGTAAATTGAAGGTTTGTAGGTATGGAGGTATGAAGGTATATTTGTGATTTTTGTTATTCTGATCGAGTTGGATACTTTATAATTGGGGGAGTATTTGCATAGTACCTATGATAGGTTGGAGTAGTTTTAATGTGGACTTGTAACATACATTTTCGATCGTTGGCATTTTGAATTCGGGTAGCAAATGATTGATGGGAGTTGTGCGGCAGGCGTTAAGAGCTTTTCTGATGGCGGTATTGTAGATGATTTTGATTTTGTTCGGATGGGAGTTGGCATAGTAACCATTTAGGAAGAACCATATCGGCCTTTGGTGGTGGAGTCTGGGTAGGTGGAAAGTGGAACATTGGGAAAGGATATGGTGGACGTTAAATCGTTAGTGGTTGCAGTATGTGCAGTTGGAGTCTGGTTATTTTTCTAAGGTCTGTTGGATGGGATTGGGTCTTCTGGCTCGTAAGCATTGAGAGCTTGTGTTTGTTAGAAGTCCGGTACCATTGGGATAATTTATTGAAAGGAAGCTGGTGTAGGAGGTGCTGAAGGAGTCTTATGTGTTAAGTTACGCCTTTTAGGTCGAAGTTGGTAGAGAAAGGGGTTGGGGTTATTAAGGTCTGTTTGGCGGCACTTGACTTGAATTCGCACATGACTTGGTACCCATGTAAGCTTGGTTTTAGGGAACTGCTGATAGAGTGTATTACTTATTAAGGAGGGGTAATAAGTCTGGTTATATGGAAAGCGGAACATTGGGAAAGGATATGGTGGACGTTAAATAGTTAATGGTTGCAGTATGTGCATTTTAAGTCTGGTTATTTTTCTAAGGTCTGTTGGATGGGATTGGGTGTTCTGGCTCGTAAGCATTGAGAGCTTGTGTTTGTTAGTAGTCCGGTACCATTGGGATGGTTTATTAAAAGGAAACTGCTGTTGGAGTGCTGTTAGTTTACGTCTTTTAGGTCGAAGTTTGTAAAAAAAGGGTATGGGGTTAATAAAGGTCTGTTTGGCGGCACTTGACTTGAATTTGCACATGACTTGGTACCCATATAATCTTGGTTCTAGAGAACTGCTGATAGAGTATATTACTTATTAAGGAGGGGTAATTAGTTTGATTATTGATGTAAATCGATGATAGGGAATCTGTGCAGAGGGCAAGTTCGAAATCGGAAGTATTAGTGTATTGTAGGGCTCTTAAGATGGCGATATTTTCTGCAAAGAGGTAAGATGTGCAAGGGAGGAATGAGAAAATGGCTGCGTTCTTAGTGGCAACATTGAAGCTGACTTTGTCGCATGTTTTGGAGCCACCTGTGAAGATAGTTTATTTTTGATTTCAAGGAAGAGGGAACGAAATACTTCTGGGACAGTGTGGGATTTGTTATAAAAACGTAAATCTGGGATGGTGGCAGAGATACGGGTATGCCACGGTGGGTGGAAGCGGCTAGGTAAATTTAAGGTTTGCAGGTGATGCAGTTTTTGTTGCAGAGAGTTTTTGCGTGGTGTATGCGAGACTGTATATTTGTGGTTTTTGTTATTCTGATCGAGTTGGATATTTTATAATTGGGGGAGTATTTGCATAGTATGATAGGTTGGAGTAGTTTTAATGTGGACTTGTAACATACATTTTCGATCGTTGGCATTTCGAATTCGAGTAGCAAATGATTGATGGGAGTTGTGCGGTAGGCGTAAAGAGCTTTGCTGATGGCGGTGTTGTAGATGATATTGATTTTGTTCAGGTGTGAGTAGGTATAGTAACCATTTAGGAAGGACCATATCGGCCTTTGGTGGTGAAAATAGATTGTATGATGAAGTTTAGGGAAAGAATATTGTACCAATTGCAGGAGAGGATTCTGATGTCCCTTTTTTTTCTGGGCTTGGCGTAAACGATCGATGTGGGAGTTCGACTTGTAGTTTTTTTTGAAAAACGCTGCCTAACATTTTGAGTTGAATATTATAATTCAAAAATAGGCTACGAGTAGCTGTATTAGCCAGAGCAACGAAAGCCTTGGGTTAAGTAGGAAAGTCTATTGCAATTGTATATTTTTAGTATTATGGTTAGATAGGAGATTGATTATATTGTTGTTGGAAAAGAGTATATCGAGTCTGGGAGTCTGGGTACGTACATATATGGAAAGTGGAATTTCTGGAAAGGATATGGTGGACGCTTAGTCGGAACTGGTTGCAGTATGTCAAGGTGGGGGGTTTATACTTGTCCAAGTAATGTTCACGGGTAAGTTTGGTATGTCCAAGTCATAGTCTGGTTATTTTTGTAAGGTCTGTTTTGGATGGGATAGGGTGTCCTGGCTCGCAAGCATTGAGAGCTTGTCTTTGTTGGCAGTCCGGTGATGGACTGTATTATTGAAAAGGCGCTACTGCTGGAGGTGTTGAAGGGTTCTAATGTCTTAGTTGACGTCTTCTAGGTTGAAGTTGGTAGAGAAAAAGGAGAGGGTTATTAAGGTCTCTTTGGCGGGACTTAAATTGAATTTGCACTTGACTTGGTACCTATATGAGCCTGGTTCTCGGAAACTGCTGATTGAGTATATTACTTACTGATTATTGATATCGATCGATGATAGGGAGTCTGTGCAGATGGCAAGTTCAAAGGTGGAACTATTAGTGTATTGTAGGGTTCTTAAGATGGCGATGATTTTTTGGAAGCCACCTGTGAAGATAGAACGGTTGCTCGAGAGTTTATTTTTGATTTCAAGGCAGAGGGAACGAAATACATCTGGGACAGTGTGGGATTTGTTATAAAAACATAAACCTGGGATGATGGCAGAGATACGGATATGCCGCGGTGGGTGGAAGCGGCTGGGTAAATTGAAGGTTTGATGGTATGGAGGTATGAAGGTATATTTGTGGTTTTTGTTATTCTGATCGAGTTGGATATTTTATAATTGGGGGAGTATTTGCATAGTACCTATGATAGGTTGGAGTAGTTTTAATGTGGACTTGTAACATACATTTTCGATCGTTGGCATTTTGAATTCGAGTAGCAACTGATTGATGGGAGTTGTGCGGAAGGCGTTAAGAGCCTTTCTGATGGCGGTGTTGTAGATGGTTTTGATTTTGTTCAGATCTGAGTTGGCATAGTAACCATTTAGGAAGGACCATATCGGCCTTTGGTGGTGAAAATGGAATGGATGATGAAGTTTAGGGAAAAAGGATTGTACCAATTGCAGGAGAGGATTCTGATGTTACATTTTTTTTCCCGGTTCTAGGCGTAAATGATCGATGTGGGAGTTCGACTTGTAGTTTTTTGGAAAAACGATGCCTAACATTTTGAGTTTAACACTATAACTAAAATTATAGGCTACGAGTAGCTGTATTAGCCAGAGCAACGAAAGCCTTTGGCTATGCAGTTAACATGTGAAGGTTCGGTTACGTAAGATTATACAAATTGGTGTTCTTAGGAAAGTCTATTGCAATTTTATATTATTAGTATTAGGGTTATACAGAAGATTGTCTATACTGTTGTTGGAAAAGGGTATATGGAGTCTGGGTAGGTGGAAAGTGGAACATTGGGAAAGGATATGGTGGACGTTAAATCGTTGGTAATTGCAGTATGTGCAGTTGGAGTCTGGTTATTTTTCTAAGGTCTGTTGGATGGGATTGGGTCTTCTGGCTCGTAAGCATTGAGAGCTTGTGTTTGTTAGAAGTCCGGTACCATTGGGATAATTTATTATTGAGTCTTATGTGTTAGTTTACGTCTTTTACGTCGAAGTTCGTAGAGAAAGGGGATGGGGTTATTAAGGTCTGTTGTGGCAACATTGAAGCTGACTTTGTCGCATGTTTTGGAGCCACCTGTGAAGATAGTTTATTTTTGATTTCAAGGAAGAGGGAACGAAATACTTCTGGGACAGTGTGGGATTTGTTATAAAAACGTAAATCTGAGATGGTGGCAGAGATACGGGCATGCCACGGTGGGTGGAAGCGGCTAGGTAAATTTAAGGTTTGCAGGTGATGCAGTTTTTGTTGCAGAGAGTTTTTGCGTGGTGTATGCGAGACTGTATATTTGTGGTTTTTGTTATTCTGATCGAGTTGGATATTTTATAATTGGGGGAGTATTTGCATAGTATGATAGGTTGGAGTAGTTTTAATGTGGACTTGTAACATACATTTTCGATCGTTGGCATTTGGAATTCGAGTAACAAATGATTGATGGGAGTTGTGCGGTAGGCGTTAAGAGCTTTTCTGATGTCAGTGTTGTAGAGGATTTTGATTTTGTTCAGGTGTGAGTAGGCATAGTAACCATTTAGGAAAGACCATATCCGCCTTTGGTGGTGAAAATAGATTGTATGATGAAGTTTAGGGAAAGAGTATTGTACCAATTGCAGGAGAGGATTCTGATGCCCTTTTATTTTCTGGGATAGGCGTAAATGATCGATATGGGAGTTCGACTTGTAGTTTTTTTTTTGAAAAACGCTGCCCAACATTTTGAGTTGAATACTATAATTCAAAAATAGGCTACGAGTAGCTGTATTAGCCAGAGCAACGAAAGCCTTGGGTTAAGTAGGAAAGTCTATTGCAATTGTATATTTTTAGTATTATGGTTAGATAGGAGATTGATTATATTGTTGTTGGAAAAGAGTATATCGAGTCTGGGAGTCTGGGTACGTACATATATGGAAAGTGGAATTTCCGGAAAGGATATGGTGGACGCTTAGTCGGAACTGGTTGCAGTATGTCAAGGTGGGGGGTTTATACTTGTCCAAGTAATGTTCACGGGTAAGTTTGGTATGTCCAAGTCATAGTCTGGTTATTTTTGTAAGGTCTGTTTTGGATGGGATAGGGTGTCCTGGCTCGCAAGCATTGAGAGCTTGTCTTTGTTGGCAGTCCGGTGATGGACTGTATTATTGAAAAGGCGCTACTGCTGGAGGTGTTGAAGGGTTCTAATGTCTTAGTTGACGTCTTCTAGGTTGAAGTTGGTAGAGAAAAAGGAGAGGGCTATTAAGGTCTCTTTGGCGGGACTTAAATTGAATTTGCACTTGACTTGGTACCTATATGAGCCTGGTTCTCGGAAACTGCTGATTGAGTATATTACTTACTGATTATTGATATCGATCGATGATAGGGAGTCTGTGCAGATGGCAAGTTCAAAGGTGGAAGTATTAGTGTATTGTAGGGTTCTTAAGATGGCGATGATTTTTTTGAAGCCACCTGTGAAGATAAAACGGTTGCTCGAGAGTTTATTTTTGATTTGAAGGAAGAGGGAACGAAATACTTCTGAGGAAGTGTGGGATTTCTTATAAAAACGTAAACCTGGGATGATGATAGAGATGTAGTGGGCGGAAGCGGTTGGATAAAATGGAAAGTTGACAGGTGATGCAGTTTTCGTTGCAGAGAGTTTATGCGGGGTGTTTGCAGGACGGTATATTTGTGGTTTTTGTTATTCTGATCGAGTTGGATATATTATAATGGGGGGAGTCTTTGCATAGTAGGATAATTTGGAATAGTTTTAAGTACGACTGGTAACATGCATTTTCGATCGTTGGCATTCTGGATTTGAGTAGCAAATGAGTGATGGGAGTTGCGCGGTAGCTGTTAGGAACTTTTCTGATGGCGGTGTTGTAGATGATTTTAATTTTGTCCAAGTGTGCGTTGGCAGAGTAACCTTTGGAGGATGGGGATAATGATGCTGTTTTTTTTTTATTGCTGTGGGATGTTGCTCTGGAGGACATTGTTGTATAGCTTGAGCAGTCCTGTTTTTAGAAGCTGGGATAGGTTAGAAATCATAGGGTAGGAGATACGATCATTAGCGATGGTTTTCCCTTTCAGTTTGCTTAATGCAAGCTATAATTCTATTGGGGTGATATCGTTTTCTTTAGTTTTAGCTCTTTCTGGTGTGGAATAGGAAAGTGAGGGAGTGGTTGCGTTTCTAAATTGGCGGAAGTGGGGAGGGAAGTTAGAGTCGTTGGATTCCTCGGAAATTTGCAAAATTGTTCGAAAGGTTGACAGGGCCTGTTATGCTGTGGTTTTGTCGAATTGCATGCGTAATTGTGTGAATGGGAGAAAGAGATATTGTGGTGCAGAAGCCTATGACCAGATTTTAGTAGTGGGGGTGCTGGGATTGATCTCAGGGGTTAGTTTGTGAATGGATCAGGGATTTTGCGAATTTCATTTTTCTTTATACTGGGCGTTGTCTCTTTTATAGTTTGTGAGGTTGGAGGAGCAAATGTCACGTTTTAGATATTCCCACATGCTGATTTTCTCTAAAGTATAAAGTAAGAATACCTTTGAAGGTTGTTTTAACGAGAGAGTTCGGGACGGAAATAGTGTTTGACGTCCCTGGAAGTTTTTTGGAGAGAAGCAAGGCGCTTATATGAGAAGTGAAACTAGAAAGATTGCTCGTTACTATATTAGCAGAAATATTTAAACTCTCATGGAAGCGGTTGTAGAGATTTTTCTAAGAGATGCTGGTACGGTAGGTAGAGTTTTTGTTGGATAGAAACCATTACATTGGCCTTTGTTTTGCCGTCAAGTCAGACGGAATTCGACTTATCATAAAGGTAAGCTAAGTCTACACATCACAGTCTAGTCATCCCATAACGGCCATCGAGATCATTAGGCGGTGGGGTATTCCAAACTAGCTTGGGAATGAGTTTAACGGAAGGAGGAAGGCGTGGATCCAAAATTGGGGCTTAATTATTGTCAGAAGAAGTGACTGAGATGACAGGGGTGGAAGGAATATAGAGCCAGTCGCAGAAAGACTTATTTAGAGGGGTTGATTGTGTGGGAATGCATTCAATTAGTGTATTTAATATGTAGCAGGGGAAAAGTGGTTCGTGGGAGTATATGGCTGGAGAAACGGGCTAAAAGAAACCCGATTATGAGGTTTTGGTTTCTTGTGGGTGTGATGGGATTAGGGGAGTGTGACGGACTGAGGCAGTATTTTGAATTGAACAGGGAGTAAAATGCAATTTTGGGGAAAAAATAAGAGAGTATCGGAGTTTTAGGAATGAGTTATGACAAGGGCTTAATTTAGGTTTCTTCCCGAACGGGTTAGTGAACAGCAATTCATATTTAGTCGGTGATGATGGTTTGATACTACCAGTGCCGATGTCCTGGTAGTCTAGCAAGGTTATGGAGTATTGTTGGTAGTAAAATTTTATAACCCATGGGGCCTCAGCATTCTGTGGTGCGCCTTGAAGATTGAAAACTTTGGCGAATTGGATTCTTGAGGCATGTTTCGCGCTCGGTTTTAGTCGAAGTTGTGCCGAAGAGGTAGATAGGAGAGGCAATGGAAGTAGATTGTAGTTCGTCAACAGCGGTGTGACAAGATGAAATTTGGACTTGGGCAGATGCTGTAGAGGACGGAAGGACAGATCCAATTGTTGGCAGTACGGTGGAGAAGGAAAGAGAATCAATTCGTTGAGTAGCATTCTGATTATTATTTTGGCAAACAGATAAGTCATTATTAGGGAAGGTTTTTTGAGGAGTTGAATCCAGTTTGCATGCCAGGGTTTGAATTTCTCCAATGATTCTACCGTTGAATATGACCTTAAAATCGTCCATTTGAATGAGTTTGTGAGATTTGAGAGGAGGTTATTGTTGGGAGAGAAATTGGGAACGATAGGAATCCGCTTGTAGCCGTTTATGAGGGCGTCCTGTACTAGGTTTAGCTAATAAGTTCCGTGGATTTAGTTATAACCCCGGAACAGCACTACGTCATTCCTTAACATCTGCCTAGAACAGGAGGCTCTTTTTTTTCAGTTTTCATCCAAGGCTGGAAAAAAACTTTTTAATGCCGTCATAAAGCTAAGAGTTTTGGCACACATCACGTCGGCCTCAAGGGAGCGCGTCACCTTGCGCGAGCAAAGGCGGGACAATCACAGAGAAAGTGTTCTGCTGTGTTGTCCTCTTTGCAACATGCAGCACAGGTATGCATCTCACTGGCAAAAGTGCAATGGCCCGTAATGACGCCCGTTAAGTCTTCTGCAGTAAATTCTCCTTAAGGATAGGAAGAATGCTGCGGATTTCTTGCAAACATCAGGGCGTACGCGCTTAGGCATCCTGCATTCTGGACTTTCCCTCTATCTACGATTGTATGCATTAAGGCCCAATCGTTGATCTGTGTATTGACCGTGGAAGCAGGTAGACCCAAGGCGGGGGCAGGTCCTGCGAAACTCTCCTCTGAACCTCATCTCGCGAGTTCATAAGAGATCTCATCTTCTGGGATCCCAGGAAGTTCATATACTAACTTGGAGCTGGTTAAAGGTTTGGGCACAGCTTTAAATGTAGCTTGGCAATCGCATATGTTTTTTACCCTTCCAACTATGCTTCATTATAGGGGTCTCCTTCTTATGGACCGGGCAAACGATGCTGAGATTCCATTCGTCGGGCATGCTTTCCTCCGGACAAAACCTTGCAAGTGAGATGGTGCATGCACCTTACCAGCTCATCTCCAGCCGCCTTAAGAAGCTCAGCAGACAGGCCGTCTGCGCCCGCGGCTTTATTAGACTTAAGTCTTGATATCGCTGCTTTGACTTCGTCTAGGTCGGGTGTACGAAATTCTGTTACATCGTCGTCTAATACGAAAGGCTCGTTTTGCCTGACAGCGGTATCTTGTCTATCATCGCCGTTATACAGTCTGCAGAAATGGTCTTTCCAAATCCTCAGCATCGACTGCGACTCCACTACCAGTTCTCCATTTTGATCCCTGCAGGCCGCCGCTCTGGCTTTGTAGTCATGGCATGTTCGTTTACTTTATTGCAAAACTTACGGGCGTCATACCCGCGGAAGCACCTCTCCATCTCCTCGATCTCACGCTTTCCGTGCTCTCTCTTCTTTCTTCTGAAAAGCGTGTGTTCCTCTCTTCTCTTCTGCTCATAGATTTCGCGAGCAGCTCTCGTCCGTCGTTACAGCATGGCTTTATATGCCTATTGTTTTGCTGCATGGGCACTGTTCATCGAACCAGGGGTTTCTAAGTGGTGGCGGTTTGATACCCAGCACCTCTGAGGCAGCGTCTCTGACGGCGCTCTGGCAATGCGCCCATTCCTGCTATATTGTTTGTGCTGCTGTGGGCGGATTTTGAGAGAGCTTGGAGAAGACACGATCGGCAAAGATTCTGACAGTCTCTTGCGATTGTGGCTTTCCGACGTCAAACTTACGTAGTCCTACTCGACTCCTAAGCATTCTTGATATCCTCATTCATACCTTGGCTACAACAAGGTAGTGGTCCGAGTTGATGTTGGTCCCTCGGAAGGTTCGTACGTCGAGAATACAGGAGGAGTGTCTGGCGTCGATCGCAATGTGATCAATCTGGTTGGTGGTCGATTGATCAAAGGACCGCCAGGTACCCTTGTGGATGTTGAGATGGGGGAATCGCGTGCTTGCTACAAGGAGGTTACGCCCCGCTAGGAAATCGATTAGCCTAAGTCCGTTGTCGAATGTGGTATATCGAGGCTATACTTTCCTATGATCGACTCAAATAGTATGTACTTTGTCCAGTTTTGCATTGAAATATCCTAGAACTATTTTTGTGTCGTAGCTGGGGCATTGGGCATAGGTTCTGTCTAGGAGATCGTAGAATTCTTCTTTGAGTCGACCGTCCTTTTCTTCCGTTGGGGCGTGAGCGCATATTAAGCAAATGTTTCCAAATTTAGCTTTGATGCGCATTTTTATGAGGCGTTCGCTTATATCTCGGAAGCTTAAGACTTTTTGTCGGAGTCTTCCTCGAATAACGAATCCGCACCCGAATAAGCGCTGTTTGTTCTCCTTATAGCAGTTCCCGTAGTAGATGTCGCAGTTTTTCATTCGTCTTTTGCCTGGTCCATCCCATCACACTTCTTAGTGTCCCCTGCACCTGGTTTGTTAAGGGACCTAACATTCTAGGTGCAGACTCTCAAGTCCGTTAGTCGTTTGCAGGGGTCGTCAGCTTTGTACCCGTCCGTATCCGAGGCTTGTTGTCGTTTCGGAACAAGTAGGTGTTTACGTGATAGCGATATTACCCCTAAGCACAAGCCTCAACCTGGAGGGCCAGGTTCCTCTTTCCCCCAAGAACAAGGGGTTGGGTCGCTGCACACATTGGTTCACTACCTGGCGGGTGCCAGGGTAGCTATCCAGGGGGGGCACGCGGAGGCTGTGTGTTAACTTGGATTGAGCAGGGACAGAGATACAAGCTGGCGTTTGCCAAGTTAAACGCGATCAACTTCTTTGCTCTGTTTGCTCGCTCCCTTCTCCCCTGACGGAGCTACTAGTGAAAGCCAATAAGCGATGGTGTCGCTTAGATACATACGCAAGGGCGAGATCAACTTGGCCCGTCTATAATAAGAAAATAACGGAAAATCTGCTGAAATTCAATCGTGGGAATATTCGACTGGCTGTCGGTGCCCTCACCGGGCTATCTATCTTACCATGCAGCTCGACTAGGCCAGCCCTACAATGACTTCTGCAGAAGCTGCAGGGACGAAGAGGAAATTGAATCCATTCGTCACCTACTTATGCGAATGTCCGGCGCTAGCCCAAAAGAGGAATATATTCCTAGGAAGATACTTCCCTTCGGGACTAGAAGAGGTAGGTAATTTAGGGCGGAACAGAATACTGAGATTTTTATCCTCGTTTGGTTGGTTCAGCTCAACGGTAAATGTCTAGGTATCAACGAGTTAAATAAATTAATTGGGCACAATGGACTCTACGTAGTCTACGTGAGCCTTGACTTTTCGTCAATAGGGCACCCATGTACCTAACCTAGGTTAGGTTAGGATTAATGTGGTAGGCATAAGCCACACGTAGGCCGAAGTCGGCCCATTGTAATACCACCTGGATCAAGTTACCCTGATCCGCTACCTGAGAACCAACCGGTGCTTTAAATGAAGCGATGGAGTTGAGCTATCTTTTGGTCTGCTAGCTCACTTAGATTGTCAAAGAAGGTCGCGCCGAGGTAGATCCTCCTGCGATTCGCAAAAGAGGGATATGAGCAGAGGAGGTGGTGTATTGATTCCTCCTCCTCCTCGTCCATGCAGCCGCGACAGAAGTCATTGGAGGATAGCCCTAGTCTGGTGGCGTGTTTACCGATGATGCAGTGACCTGTAATGACACCCACTAGAGTATTTAAGGATGCTCTTTTGGTTGCCATAACCGAGTCACTACTGCCCGGAAAGTATGCGTCCAGCTTCCGTGCTGGAGGTCGTCCAAGAACCATCATTCCGCATTAGGTGACTTGGGTTGTACGGGGTCGAAGCCAGAATCTTCCTTATTCTTCAAGCTTCGGAGGTCGCCTTGATGTTTTCGCAGTAGTTCCTTCACGATTGCATTTTGCCCTTCCTGGTCGCTGCTTTGAATGATTTAAGTGCCTCCTTATAGAAGTCCCAATCCTCTTGCAAGCGGGTACATTTAGCTTTGTTACAGAGCTTTCTGCTCTCTTTCCTAAGGGAGACTATCTCTTTATTCCACCAGGGGGGTTTGGGTTTGCCTCTGGGGGTGCTTTGCGCACAACATTTAGACAGTGCTCTGTTAAGGGTTTCTGTCAGCTCATTAACTAAGCTGTCTAATTCCGCGGAGTTGAGCGGATAGGTAGAGTGTCTTGTCCCTAGGTGGGGTTCAACATAGGTTCTCTATTTTGCCAGTCAGATTTCCTATAGTTCCTGAAGGGAGCTGGGGCACTGACGTGGCTGACTATGCTGAATTGAATGTAGCGATGATCAGAGAGGGAGTGCTCTTTTAGGACTTTCAATTCATTCCCTGACTTTGTCGACAACGTCCTGCGATGCAAAAGTTACATCCAGAACATTCTGTCTGTTTTTGGTGATGAAAGTTGGTTCACAGCCATTATTTCAAACGCTGAGGTTAGTATGTAATAAATAATTAAACAAAGACTCACTTCGCTCGTTTATGTTGCTGCTTCCCCACATCGTGTGGTGCGCATTCGCATCGCACCCTATTATTAGTCCGGCATTTGTTTGCTCCGCATCCCTGACCAGATTCACGAAGTTGCCCGGAGGGGGAGGACTAGGTTGATCGTGGGCTAAATAGGCCGAGGCAATCCAGATCTTGAGGGAACTGCCCTCGACACTAATAGCCGTGATGTCCTGGTCACTGTAGGATGGGAGTAGAAGGGTTTTTATGGAAGTTCGTCGATACCATGGAGTCGGCTGATGTGCAACACCGGAGGTACTCTTACCTGTGCCCTTCCCGTCTTTTTTGTATATTCTGAGCCTTGCAGAGTCAAAGCCCAGAGAGATCATGTTGTTGGCCTCTGCTAGAGGTGCCAGGGAATCCTGATTGATTATTATAGTGATCAATCCAGAGGGTCCCTTTACATCCTCCAGCTTGGCTATTTTTCTTGGTGGGGATTTGGGGATTGCAATTCTGCATGAATGCTAAAATCTCCTTAGGATCCTCGGGAAAGGCCGGTATAATGGCTCTAGCCCTAGGTCTATTCGGGATTTGGTTCAAGGGTACAGCCTCAAGCTGAGCTCCCTCCCAGACTTCGCCGACTCTGCTGAGTGCGAGCTTGAAGAGGTCGATAGACCTTTGGTCTTCGAAGGAGATCAGCTTGATTCTGCCTTGAAATTACCCTGCATGATGGGTAATAGGGAAGGGTCCAGGGTGTTCCTTCAGTATCGGGAAGTAGCTTTTGAGTAGCACATTGCTAATCAAAGTCCACTTCGCCGGGGAACGTCAACAGCCAAAGTGGTCGAGACCTTCAGCACGTCGCGATAGGAGAGTTGTGTTTGGGATCCAGGGGAGATGCTATGAGACCGCGCTTTCTTAACCTACAAAAGATATTAAAACAGCAAGTGCGGTTGCAAAAAAATTGTATTATCTTACTTAAGTTGCTGTAGCTACTATAAATACTTATAAAAGTTTGTAAATGTCTTATTAATGAAAATATAATTCATTCATTTGATTTCATTCAGTTTATTCGGTTGCTTCCATATATAATAGTTACATCGTATGATGCGATGTGTTGTTAATGGCAGTTTATTGTATGGAATTGAATATCGTTGTATCATTTGGTATGCGGCGATGTAGGCTACGATGTTACGGTAATGAGTTGTATAAAAATAGCACCGAAAGTACATATTACATTACTAGTCGTAAAGATTGTATAAAAAGTACAAAAAATGTTATGAAATAATGTATTGGACGTCATGAGGATCAGTCAATACTTTGTGTTCATCCCGACACGTTGGGTTACAATTGGTTCCATCGATTCAATTGAGTAAATACTGTACCAAAAGTTAATTTATCTAATTTGAAGCCTTATCTCTTCACATTATATCCGACTAATATCAGTCTATCGTATAATTGATTTAAACTTGTATTAAAAAAATTCATTAAAACGAAAACAATTGAACAAAACAAAATCAAGGAAGACATGAAAATAATTGCAAAAACCTCGTGTCCGTACAGCTATTGTACTTGACTACTATGGGCCAACGTGAAACATACAGAAACCAAAAGCCACTGTGATCTACACCACGCACATGAGCATTATAGGCGCCATAATCTCAATCGACATTCACTTAATTGCTATTCATTCATCTCCCTACTGACTATAAGTAAATTTGAGCACAATCGCGAGAGAGTTTATTGCGTGGAAGTGACCTTTTTCTTTCTAAACAACAAACAGATTTAAGAAATGTAATTAAAATAAAATATACAAATACATATGTAGTAAATCACTAGCCACATGGAGTATCCGTTGATGCGATTCGTGAGGCGCCAGTTTGATCGGTGTTGTCAGGAGAAGCCATCGTAGTTCTTATATGTTCCATTCAGTCCATTTGTCGCCGCACCCTGACTAGTATCGTACACACACAGATGGTAGTATGCTCCCTCATTGTCGATCGTATTGAATTGCGTAAAGTCGTCGTTGGCAAAGAACATTTCCGCTTTATTACCACCGAATTTGATGCATGACAATAGCTCGGGCTTATGCAAATTACCACGTTTATTTAGCCATGGACTATTGTTGCTTAGAGTCAAGTTATCAGTTTGATCGGTAACTTCTTCCACCGAACTCTGGTCAGACGAGAAGCGTGAACTACGTCGTTTGGTTGTACTGCCCGTGCTGAATGGATTGTTTTGGATGTAAGCTACGTCCCACAGGCAAAGTTGTTCCGAACAACTGACCAATATTTCGGTGTGGCGTGAGAACTTGAGATCGTTTATTGGGCGTTTATGAGAGTGGAGACGATAGATTTCCTTAATTACATCTCTGTACTTTTGAAAAACCTGCAAGAGAGAGAGAGAGAGACGGACAGCGAGAGAGATGCAATTTGAGAGAGATACAATGAGAGATTTAATGAAGAATTTAAATTACCAGAATCGTTCCACTTTTCAGACCGACAGCGAGTAATGAAGCGTCATTGGAGCTCGCAAAGCAAGTTACCTCATCTGTGACATGCTGCTCAAATCCCGCATGACGTCCAATTTTCAATTCGCCATTAACAAAGTGGATATGATAGATCTGAAAGGAATATTAAATAAAACTACTAAAGTGAGACCAGAAACGCGGAGTGACTTGTATAGTTAAGTACGAGTACTTGTGGATTGCGGAATTTTGTTTCAGATTTGATGGTTTCTGTTAAACGAGCGTGTGAATAAGATAACTGACACGTTAGTATAGGATGACTTGTAGTTCAAATTGGATAAGCTTTATAGTTTCGATGGCTATGTACAAAAATGATTGGTTTGAGCCCACTTAAGAGCAATACAAACGATGGCGTGGGTGGTTTTAGACCAGTTTTCCTTGTTGTATACTTTTTACTGATTTTTCTGGTTTAAGATTGTGGTAAGGACTGAAAACTGGAAGGTTTTGTAGCACCTTTCAATGCGATAAAAAGACACATAATTGTCTCTAGCGACTAAGTTTTTTAAGGCTACACGTGGCTAGAGGATGGCAAAGAAAAAGCGGCCAACTCTTTAGACAGAAACCAATAACGTGATGATACTAGATTGTTAGGAACAGAACACCAACTCACAAGGACTTGTAGATCGTAAAATATTGTCCAAGTGAGGTGCAGGAAAGTAAGCGTACATTTCTCGCTGAAGTTTGAATTCAAGGATTTCTTTGAGCTTTTGTTGGGATTGGAGGGGTTTTTCTTTTATAATAAGCGCGCACTAAAGGTTTACCATCTAATTATGTCGACGACACAGTGCGGGCAAAAGGTAAAGAGGAAGAAAACTAGGAAAGATAACTAAGGACGCTGCGTTGAGTCCGGCAAGAAAGACTCCTTCTTTTAGAGGATACGTCCGAAAGTGGGATTCAAGGTATTTTGGTGGGCATTCCTAGACGTGTGTTGTTAGAAAACTGTCGGCGGGACGGAATGCAATTCGATATTTCTTCAGAGCATTTTTCGTGGAAGTAACGATCAAGCCTCCCCCAAGCTCTCTCAAGTTCTGATGCAATCTGCACAAACCATAGAACAGCAATGGAGTCATTGTCAGAACGCCATCAGATGTACTCGGTTTCAAGCCACCACCTTCGAGAAACCCCTGGTTTGATGACGAATGCAGACAGGCCCATGTAGAGAAACAGAATGCATACATGGCTACACTGCATGAACGGACGAGAGCTGCCCGCGAGCTCTATAAACAGAAAAGGAGGGAGGAGTATGCGCTTCTGAGAAGAAAAGAGAAGGAGCGCAAGAAGCGCGAGATCGAGGAGATGGAGAGATGTTATTGCAGGAACGACGTTCCGAGTTTTACCAAAAAGTTAACCGAACATGCCAAGGCTATAAAGCCAGAGCAGAAGCCTAGAGGGCTGAACACGGACAACTAGTAGTGGAGTCACAGTCGATGCTGAGATTGTGGAAGGACCACTTCTGCAGACTGTATAACGGCGATGATGGTCAAAATGCCGCCGTCAGGCAGAGCGAACCATTCACAATGGACGAAGACGAAGGAGAATCCCGTCCACCCGACCTAGGCGATGTTAAGACAACGATATCGAAACTTAAGTCTTATAAAGCTGCTGGAGCAGACGGACTTCCCGCGAAACTGTTTAAAGCAGCTGGCGATGAGCTGGTCAGGAACATGCACCAACTTATCTGCAAGATATGGTCGGAAGAATGCATGCCCGATAAATGGAATCTTAGCATCGTTTGCCCGGTTCATAAGAAAGGAGACCCCTATGACTGCGCCAATTACAGAGGGATAAGTATCCTGAGGTGTTTCTCCTCAGCGGGGTTCTGACAAAACCCCCTGTAGTAAAATTGTCATGAAAAGCTCCTCGAAATTCGCCGTTCGGAACCGGCAATAAAACTGTAGGTCCCTTGCACCTATGTGAAAATGAAATCACACACAACATGGGTGATTGAGAGAAGCTCGGCTCAGGTTCTTCATGGACTGTAACGCCAACGTACATACATACAAGTATCCTGAGGGCGCCGTGGCGCAGTGGTTAGTATGTTGGACTCTGACGCGCGATGAGCGAGTTCGGATCCCGATAACACCAACGCCATCGAATGTTTATTTCGCGGCGTCCCTTCTCGGCGGGGTATTGGCAAAACCCGCCGTAATATAACTTGCCTTGAAAAGGTTTTTCGCACGCCGTTCGGAATCGGCATTAAAGTGTAGGTCCCTTTCACCTGTATGAAAAATAAATCACACACAACATGAGTGATTGAAGAGAAGCTTGGCTCTGGTCCTTCATGGGCTATAACGCCACCAAATGAAGAAGGAAAAAGAAAGAAGAACTGCCTTATGAAGTAAGCGATTCCACTTTTCAGTAAGATACGACATCAAATCACCAGTGGACCTGATGCCACAAAAACCATACAGTCATTGAGGTTTCCGTGATTCAATAACTGACTTAATCAACGTTAGAGGGAGAAGATTCGCCTTTTTTGGGGATGGGCTGGACAAATGCTATTTTCCGCTTACTCGGAAAGAGCCCAGAAAGGTGAAAAAGCTTACGCAGTAGTTTTTCCACTGTACAAAGACACTTCTTCAGAACTATTGGGGAAATGCCATCTGAACTGGCGGATTTGTGCGGGATCTTTAAGAACCCTTGCGACTGTACGAGTACTGGAAGCTATTAACTGGCTGTGAAGTAGGCAGCAAGAGGGTTAGCGTTGTCTAAGCGAGTGACAGCTGGATTGTCGTTATAGACAAGCGTCGATATAGACGACGAGGATGAGTTCTCAATGTTTTTGACAAATGACAGGAAACTTTTGCTACCTTTGGGACATTGGAGAATTGTACGCCTCAGTTTTTGGTCGAACTGGAATTTTCATCGTCGGATGCAATATTGCAGTAGTTTCTGGTTCGTATATTGTTTTCCCGGTTCTCTCCAGAATTGTTTGTCTCATAGGCCCGAAAAGTACTTTCCCTAACCCAATGGCCTCTTCAAATCTTATACCAAACCACTTATTACCCTTTGACGTTATGCTCTTAATGCTGCTAATCCTTGGTAAAATTTGCGATAATATCAGCGGCGACGTCCATATCGTTGTCGAGGAAATAAAGGCGATAGTTGTCCATTATTAGCTGCTACAACCTGGCGAAACGGCAAATTCGGTTCTCTACTGTGCACAGCTCAATAGTTTGAATGCATCAAGACAGAGCAACCGGAATTGGCCATCAGAGAAGGAGTTCTGTTCAATACAGACCCTGACTTTTGGTATCAATAACTCGAGGAATATTAGTTGCAGACTAAAACGACGAGAATAACGTTAGGTCGAGTGCACTGTGATTACAAGATTAATTGATTTGAACCAAGAAATAGCACTAAAACTCGGCCGAGGAAGCTTCTTCAATACCCAAGTAGCACTAGATGAGGTCGATAATCATAGCGTTGCGTCACGATCACGACACAGATCTTGAGCGTGCAAATCCACATGCCAAAAAAACCCGACGAGCCGCGATAGTTCGGTACGAATTTGTACCCAGTCGTTAGTTAGTAATCACATTACACACATTGTAGTTAATTTGTAAATTGATGAGACGCCCGTGGTGGCGCAGTTTTATGCAAGGTGCAAACGGTGAACAAAAGCACAACGACAAGGCCAATTCGAACACTTAACACATTTTAGTACGAGTACATCTCATTGAGAAAACTGTGCAGAACGGTGAATTACGAATGCATCAAATGTCCCATACACGTTACCTTGATCAGTCTATGTTTACCGCTCTATTCAACCTGGTCTGCTGTATTTAAAACATTTTGTATTATTCCATCATCTCATACGTCTTCTTTCGGTCAAGAAATACGGACAAATGAATGTACTTACGAGAATGGCAAGTCCCGTGGTGGCTAGGAACAAATAATTATTTTTGAGATCACAACCTCCCAATAGAATCTGTTGGCCATTGAATAATGCTGACAGATTATCAACGTCTTCCAGCACCTCAAAGTTATTTACTAAATCTAATATCTGTAAACAGCAAAGCAGTCAGTCAGTTGCGCCGGTGTATTTTGTATTATTGGGAAGATGGACAACTTACCTTGAATCCACCGTGATGATCGACCAGGAGTAGGTAGGATTCGAACGATAGAAATGATCTGTAGACGCCAATATCGATTACATTCGATACAGACTTAATACCGCTGTCATCCACTTGAAGCACAATCGTTTGTTTGGCATCTTTCGATGATGCAACCAACGTATTAGCGTTGACCAATTGCAAATAACTGATCCTCTTGTCCGTAAACGGTGGCTCGAAGACTCCTTCTGTGATGTTGAAGATATCACCATTCTCGTAGGCGCAGAATGATAGGTTGCTATTGGCTGCCATGGCAGTTATGTGTCCAGAGGTCTCTACTGGCGTTGATATAAACCAACTTTTCGCGTCACTCGTGCACAGTTGATGGATCTAAATTAGAATTAAGTTTGTCTTACTCCAACGGTCACCAGTCTACCTACTTACCCGGTTCTTTGAGTCGGCCGCTGTTAGTAGAACAGAGTCGCTATATCGTATATCGAATAGCTTTCCGCCTCGCAAAACAACGTCCGGCTCAAGCTGCGGTTTATTCTTGCCATTCGCCTCTTCGGCGTCCGCCGAACAGCTGTACTGAAACGACCAAGTGATCGTATTCACTGCCGACTGCTTCAGTCCGAACAAATTCAATATCTGTGAATGCTCTGATCCGCAAATGATGATGTACTTAAATACACGATCGTCAATCGAATAGATATTCACACACGTGATACGCTCGCTAATGTGCCCCCGAAGCACTTCGGATTTATGTTCAGTATCGAGCACGATTAGGCCATGTTCGGTGCCCAGCACCAGATACTGCCTGTCCTGTGATAAGCACGCACAAGTCATTGCATTGCCCATGTCGTTCTGGTCTATCTCGTAGAGCGTTTCTAGGTTGCCATGCAGAAAATCAGCTCCCTGTTGCGGCACAGTCAAACACATCACCCGATCGCGATATACAAAGTACATGACCACATACATCTCACGGCCACGATAGAGACCATACTTTTCGATGCACACCAGGCCAGGGATTGGCGTCCATTTAAATGAAAACCCAGCCGTCGACCCATCACGTAGATTACACAGACACATTTGTCCGGTGCTGTTCAGCGCCATGTAGAAGTGGAAAAGCTTGAACAACTGACATGGATTCTCCATTTTCACCTTTTGTTGCGGTGTCTTTTTCCGTTCGAATTGTGCCGCGTCCGCATTCCATGTGTAAATGAAGATATTCCCATCGGCACAAGCCAAATGCAAGTCTGGTCCGAAGTATGGGTGATTCATCGTTTCGATGTAGAACGTGGTTATCGGACTACGTAGATCAATGGCACCCTGTATTTCCTGCCGACAGGTGCGCCTCCATGTTTTTGAACTTTTGGTTAAGTTCAATTGATTGACTTTGGTGCGGTCGCTTCCACGACGTCGTACACTACGTCCACTGTCGTCGGTGGTGCGCCACAATTTCACATTACCACCCGTGTCCAGAGTCAGAACATATCTCTCTTTTAGTATCAACTCCATTTTGATAATCGCAAACCGATTGCCGGTCAAGTAGATGGGTCCGCTATTGTAGCCGAGCGATATGTCCAAGAGGAGTATTTCGTTATTTGCGAGAGCAATCAGACATGTGTCGGCGTCGAGTAGTAGAATACGTTTCGGTGCACTTGGTAAACTTACAATCTGTCGACTGTGGTGAAAATGACCTCTGAGGGGGAGAAGAAGACTATTAGAAAATGAATAAGGAGGGCAGTACTCATTGTACTTACTTTTCAATGAACCAAACTTTGTCGGGAAACGCGCTTGCTTGTCGCGCAGCTTCGTCTTTGATAATGCCTTTGGACATTAGAGCGTATTGAATTAGGCATGTGTCTTTGGAGAGAACTAGTCGGTCCTCAATGCTGGGCAGAAATTCGATAAGCTTCTGAAGCAACAGTTTACGATGTAGATCGTTGCCTGTAAACAGGTGTCAAGGTTGTTGTTTAGCTTTGGCAGGGAACAATACTGAACTTTATAAATAAGAAATGAAAATGCAATGCAAAAAGTCGAACACTAACATCCGCGACAAATGAATTCATATGAGAGACAAGAGCAACAAACAGGATACAACACCTCAATGCTTCCCCAGAAATCGTAGCCATATTCAAGCTAGGAAAAGACGCAACAACGACGCAAACTCCTAATAAAAAGACTGCGGCCCATATTGACAAATTTACACGGTATTCGGTTGGGTTTCAGAAAACAGCGCTCAACAAACTAAATTTTGCGTAGCAGTATACCTGGACGTGGCGTAATCTTCTGACTCAAATTGTCACAAGGGGCTATTAGCTGAGCTCAGTGACATCTTCCCCAAATATTACTTCCTGCTCTTAAAAAGGTACTTGAAACAACAATGTTACCATGTTAGACCTGAAGACAAATGCCCTAATTTAAGCTTAAGTGCCCCAAGGAAGCATCTTAGGACCCCTGTTTTTTTCTTACAGCCCATGAAGGACCAGAGCCAAGCATCTCTTCAATCACCCATGTTGTGTGTGATTTATTTTTCACACAGGTGTAGGTCCGTTTAATGCCGAATCCGAACGGCGTGAGTCGAGAAGCTTTTTGTAGGCAAGTTATACTGCGGGGGGTTTTGCCAGTACCACGCCGAGGAGGGATGCCACAAAATAAAAATTCGATGGCGCTGGTGTTATTTTAGGACCCCTCATGTACCTGATATTTACAGGAGACATACCCATCACTGATAGTGAAATGGTCATACTCGCAACTTTCGCGATTGAAATTTGCTGCTAAAAAGTAGGTCCATCACAACCAACCTAATCGAGCCTGTCTCCAACACACTTTCAACAATGAAGCAAGGCAATGAAATGGTGGATGTTATTACTGCCGATTTGTACAAAATATTTGATGAGATCAGCCATCCATTGATCTATTTTAAACTCGAGGTTTTAGGCATCCCGCCCCAAACCATCGCATGGTTTAAGTGGTAGAGAAGGAAGCCGCAAGGACATATCTTTCGAGCAAGGAGTTCGGAAGAGGCAACAACGAACTGGCGGAAAAGAGCTATTAATGCTAAGCATCGGAATGCACTGCAAATAACCTTTATCCCGGCAGCCAATTAGGCCTGGAGACTTGTTGGCCACTATCAATGAGAACTCTCCGGATGTTATTGATGTAAATCTGCTTTCAATCATTGTCCTGGCCTAATGGTCGGTTCGGCTTTTATAAGATAGAACCACGGTCAATATGTTCAAATGTTTCCTTGGTATCGAGGAAGGCGCAAACAGCGTTACACGATCAACTAATTAATTTGAGCTTTCCTTGTTGCTTCCTCCATTTTTCGATACGTCCTATAGATAAGGTAGATAAAGAGGCTTTCTTTATTTCAAATATGCTTCACAACACTTCAGACTGGTAGGGCGATAGGATTGAGTCGGCCCCCTGGATTTACCAGACAAGGGCTATTAGGGAGAATAAGATGAGGTGAAATTCAGACTCGCCTAAAGCAGAGATTTTTGCGTGGGGCTTTATAAAATGTTGACGAAGCGATTTACCATCTGATTCTATCAGTATTGAAGACCTCACCAGTAGGGATATTAAATCTACTTTCGGTGAGCTTAGGGAAAGCATACCTCAGGCAAGGTACCTTCCAAATCACTCTCTTAGGTCTTTTAAGCTGTAGGTTGGGGCTAGTCAGAGAAGACTTACTCTCATAATCAGTCAGTCCACCACATCAAGTTTCGATCTTTTTTCTGCAGGGTTAAAGGTTAGCCTTCCACCCAGGTGCCTACTGCTGGTTTTAATTTAATCTAGTACATATTGGCCATTGTATGTATGTATGTTGGCGTTACAGTCCATGAAGGACCTAAGCCGAGCTTCTCTCAATCACCCATGTTGTGTGTGATTTCATTTTTCCCATAGGTGAAAGGGACCTACAGTTTTTGCCGGTTCCGAACGGCTAATTTCGAGAAACTTTTCATGACAATTTTACTACAGGGGGTTTTGTCAGAACCCCGCTGTGGAGAAACACAGTGAAAAACATGTTCGATGACAATGGCTGTGTCGGGATTCGAGCCCGTGTCATCGACGTCAGAGGCCAACACACTACCCATTGCGCCACGGTGCTCTCAATGGGCTATTATTGTCCCATTTTTTGGGTATCTTCTCAATCCCTTCGACGTTGATTTTTTGCGGTTTTTGACTTGGGTTTCAAGGCTCCACCACGAAGAAACACCTGGTTCACCTGACGAGTGCAGGAGGATTCACACAACGAAGCAGGATGCATATAAGGCCTCGCCGCTTAAAAGAACAAGAGCAGCTTGTGAGCTCAGCGAGTTAAAAAGAAGGGAGGAGCATAAGCTTCTTAGAAGAAAGAAGAAAGAGCACGAGAAGCGCGCGATTGAAGATTTGGAGAGGTGTTACTGCAGGCGTGACGTTCGAAAGTTTTATCAACAGATAAAGCGAACATGCCAAGGTTATAAAGCCAGAACGGAAGCCTGCAGGGATGAGAACGGACACCTAGTAGTAGAATCGCAGTCGATGCTGAGAATATGGAAAAACCACTTCTGCAGACTGTATAACTGCGATGTTAGACAATATACCGCTGTCAGGCAGAATGATCCATTTCTAAACGACGAAGACCGCAGAGAATTCTGTCCCCCTGACCTCGACGAAGTTAAGATTGCCATATCGAAGCTCAAGTCGAACAAAGCTGCTTGCGCAGACGGTTTGTCTGCTGAGCTCTTCAAGGCAACTGGGGATGACATGGTTAGGAGCATGCACCAGCTCATCTGTAAGATATGATCAGAGGAAAGCATGCCCGAGGAATGGAGTCTCAGCATCGTATGCCCGATCCACAAGAAAGGAGACTCCTCTAATTGCGCCAACTACAGAGAAATAATTCTCCTTAACACCGCCTACAAAATCTTCTCTGCCGTTTTGTGTGAACGCCTGAAGGCTTTTGTAAATAAGCTGATTGCTGATAGGTCCTTATCAGTGCGGATTCAGGCCAGGGAAGTCCACCATCGACCAACTATTCACACTACGGCCAATCCTGGAAAAAACCAATGAATTCCAAGTCGACACTCACCACCTATTTATCGACTTCAAAGCCGCATACGACAGCGTAATTAGAGACGAGCTATACAACGCTATGTCTACCTTTGACATACCTGCTAAACTATGCAGGATGACTTTGGAGAATGCTCGCTGCTCCATCCGAATCGGTGAACACCTTACCGATAGTTTTGATGTCAAAAAAGGATTTAGGCAGGACGATGCGCTGTCGTGTGATTTCTTCATCATATGTGAAATGATTGTGCAAAAATCACTGGCCAATACAAGAGGCACAATCTATTTCAAATTCTCGCAACTCTCGAAAAACCAAGCTGGCTTTATATAACATCTTAGTTATGCCAATTATGCTTTATGGTGCAGAGGAATGGATGCTACTGAAGGTGAATGAGGAAGCTCTTGGTCTTTTCGAGAAAAAGCTGAGCCATTGGGACAACGCAACAGAGGACGCCCTCGACTCAAATGGCGCACACAAGTGGAGAAGGACATCAACCAACTTGGTGCGCGTGACTGGAGATCGTGTTGGCTGGAGTCGCTCGTTGGTTGAGGTCAAAGACCACACCGGCCTGTAGCGCCACGAAGAAGAAGTTATTTTCAGCGGCTGTTCGGTTGAGCAAATTGTTGCAATCACGAGAAACAAATGGTACTCGGACGGACTATACGATGAATGCATCATTACTTTCCAACCAAGTTCCGTTAATTTGTTCCGAGACTTCAAAGGTGTGTGTGGCCTAGCATTGCCATGACAGAACACAACCCCTTTTTGGTAGCCACTTTTGGTCGCTTTTTCTTGATTGTTTCATTCAAACGGTCGAACGGCACAGTAGAGAACTGAATTGATTTTTTCCCTAAACTGTAGCAGCTCTAATGGACAATTCCACTTAAATCCCACCAATCACTCAGGATCATTTTGCTTGCCGTCAATCTAGGCTTTTTAAGTCATTTCTCCTGTCCGACAGCTTGTGTGTCGTTTCTGCACCATCACCGAAAATTCCGGAACGGAATCGAGCAAACCAATCCTGGCGTTCACGATCAGAATTTTCACCGTACACTTTACACATTTTTCGGCATGTTTTTGCGACGTTTTTACCTTTTTTCATAGTAGAAAAGCATCACATAAAGTATTCCTTCAAAAGCGTCACTCATTTTCAAATCAATAGAACTTCTTACGCAAATGACGAATTACAAAACTGTCCACCCAACATATGGGGATCAACACCGACATGAAGGAGCAAATAAATACCTCATTTACTAGAAAAGGGAAGTTTGGCGGAGAGTACCAGCTCACGTTATAAGGTGCCTCATTAGCACCGTTTTAGCTTGATTCAGACCCATCAGCCGTTTCACTCACCTGTAATTTCCGACTCAAAGTATTTCAAGTCGCCAATGGTATTTGGAAAGCCATCTACTCGCAATTTCTGCCCCAAAAATCTGAAGTCCAAGAACAATTTCGGAAACAAGTGCAGTTTGCCCGACTTCCGCAAATGGTGTCCGATGTAGGGGAAGAAGTAATAGTCATTCGGGAACAAATCGCCTTCCACCTTCTCTCTCAAATTGTCTTCAACCCTGTCAAGAAGTCATCCTCATCATCATCATCATAAAGGTACGTGAACAGTTCAGGGACTTACTGATAGAAATCAACGATTTTGGTGTGCAAATCCACGAGGTTTATTTCGGTGTTTGTCTTCAAATATGAGTTGTAAATGTACATCATCACACAAGCTGTACTCTCGTCGGGCATTTGTTCTAGTTTAATTAGGGAATACTTGTTGAACTTGAGCAGAATATCGTGCGTCTCACGTTCGGTTTTATTCCAAAGTGCCGCTATAGACTGCAATGAAATGAGATAGAAATTACTCAATACCTATAGACGGATAACTAACTCACCTTTAGAGGTATCATGGTTGAATGCGGGAAGATGACCAACATGTTATAGAGTTCTTCCTCGCTATCCTGAAGGATGTTAAGTGAAGCTTTCACAATTGTCGTGAATTTGTTGCCCTTCCTGAAAGACGACGAAATAATGTAAACCGCCAACATGAAGGACAAACCTGTTCCTTACTGAAGATCCGTTAAGTTTTTCATCCAATTAATCCAGTCACGTTTGGGAATCGACCTCAAATGATGAGCCACAATGCTCAAGAGACACGGATGTCCATCAATTTGCATACACAAATCACCAATGTAACATGGAATATCTTTGCGCTTCCGATGTAGCACCTTTTCGAACAATTCAAAGCCTTCCGACTCGGTGAGACCGTGCTCTAGATCAATTATCTTGGCCACCGAGCGAGAGAACGATTGTGCAACCATTTTGTTCTTCGTGATAATCAAGGTCTTGCAGTTCAAATTGAACGCCCGCAAGAGTTTTGTGTTTTGAACATTGGCCAATACCAACAGACAAGCGCTCTTCTCTTCCAATCGCGAACGGATATTTTGCTGCAGCTGAAGGATTTTGTTATCGATACCGTCGATCTCACTCAACGGTAGACATTTACCACTGTACTCGCCATCGTCAAGGAGCATTTGGAACTGTTGCAATGCTCGAAAATCATCCTCGCGACTATTACATTTACTTACATCAATCCAGTATATCATGAATCCCATTGTGGACATGATTTGATAGTCAGAACATACGTCTACCGCAAGCCATTTCTTGCCCAAGCCCAATTCGCCGATAAGGACGACAAAGTTGGAAGTTTTCAGCTTCCTTAGAGCGGTGTGAAGCTGACCGAACTGTAACAGACATTGATGAGCTATACATAGTTAACTGGAAACAAACAAACTCACGTAGTCGATGCGATGCACATTAAAGTCGGAGAACTTTTGAAATCGACTTTGTAACTGTCGAACGGAGCTCAAGTACAATTTGGTATTTTTCGACGGGTCATCCCTTTCCTGATACGCTTTCTTTGTCAGCCATGGGTACCATTGCTTTATGCGCTCCAGGAATATTGTTGCCAATTGCTCGTTTCCGGTAAGAATCCAAAATAACCGCCAAATTTGCCTCTTACCGAAAGACTAAGGCAAAAAAGGAAACAAAAACATTTGTAAGAGGGCTCTCTTGATCTTGATCTCCTGTAAGAGCAATTTACCTCGGAGAGAATTGCATGAGAATACTCTTTGCTGAATACGTCTTTGGTGACATTTTGCACATCGGCAAACGTAAAGTCTTTGATGAAATCGTCAATGATTGCGGGCAATACGTCTTTGACGTAAGCGCTTTCCAATTCGCTCGAACTGCGGCTGTGACTGCTCATTCTATACAGCTTCGTTTGGGAGTCTGAAATGAAAGGAAGAAGATAATAATAAAATGCTTAGAATCACTTCAACGAGATATTGCTACTCATAGTGCAAAGAGAGCGCCAATGCGTTCCAAAGAAAACTCCAAAACCCAAAACTATTCTTTGATTCAATAGTCTCTCTGTGATTCTATACAGCGTTATATTACGTTTGTTGATTTAGGTCGTCTGTAGAGATGTCCTTTTGAACGGTCTTCACGTCGGCATAACGCTTTCATGCATTTTTCTGAACAGGTATACCCCACACAGTGCTACGAGTAGATCAGGCGAATACTGTGAACGATCGATAGAGAGAATGCGATGATTGGTCATTCGACCAGATTTGAGCGTCGTTGCTGACGACAATTGTTTGATAGGAAAGCGGATCTTCTTCCAGCTTTTCTAAGTCCCACTCGTAGAAAGTTTGACGTTGTGGCAGATCACTCGGCTTGATTGGCTAGACCTAGATCCTTCCGTATCATTTTTCCTAACACAATCCCCATTGCTGCGAATGCCGACAAATGGACAAATCATGGCCTTCATTAACTCTGACGGAAACAGAACCAATATTTTCCTCTAAACACACCGAGCATAAGGATAGGTGGCAAGGATAATAGCATTAAATTGATGCGAAATTCGGTTACTATGGCTTGAATTGCTTGCTTAATAGGTCGATTATGAATAGCGTCAAATGGTCGAAGTAAGCGAAAAGCATTTTTCACGGAGCACTAGCTTTGAAAATAAAATTAAATTTGTGAGCACTGTCCGGATGGAGGATAGGTAGGTTCGGTGAGGGGTGCCCCAATGACGAAGGTTCAAGGCTCACTTAGACTACGAGAAGTCCATTGTGCCCAGTTTTCTGGGCACTTACTTCTTCTAGTCCCGAAGCCCCATGTCATTCCAAAGGCTACTCTGCACGAATACAGTGCCACGTAGGCACTTTCATTAATGTTGTCCTTCCAGCTAAGCTTAGAGTCTAAGATTATTCCAAGATATTTGGCAGTTTTTTGAGAGATCAGATCGATACCATTCATACGGGAGTGGATCTTGGTATAGCTCTTCTCCTTGCGAAGAGGACTATCTCGGTTTTCGCCGAGTTTACTTCCAGACCTCGCCTCTTACTATTTCGCTGAAGACCTAAGGAAATTTCCCAGATACCAGAATGGCAATGTCGTCAGCATAGGCCCTGACTCTAAAACCATCTGCCTCTAGTCGGCCACAAGGAGCCATAGGAGAGGCGATAGAAGCCATCACCCTTCTGCTTACTCTTCCTATCGCCGGATTTACTATACGAGTACTCAGCACTTGTTTAATCCTCCTGCATATTCCATAACCAACTTGGCAGTTACCATTCCGCAGAAAATTCGACCGTCAAACCGATTCTTTTTTTTGACTTCGAATTTTCGAATTTTTGCGAATTCCAAATTTTGACATATGTATGTAGGGCAGTGGGATGTCCCGTTCATCTTCGCCCACTTTCTTTGTAACAGCACAACCATGCGGGCAGTGATTAACCAGCCGTCAAACAACAAAGTCGTCAAGCAGCGAAGCCGAAACCAATCACTCATAATTAATTTATCTGAATTCTTTACATATTAAATTTACGTTCTAGTTCTTCTATTGTTTTATTTCCTACATATTTGGGGGCTCAACTATCTGTTCTTCATATTTAATTTACGTGACTCAAGCAAATTTATCACTGATTAATATGGAGAACTGGACCGTGGACCAGTTGAAAGCTGAATTATCGAAGTTAGGATTGGACACAACTGGAGTCAAAGCTGTTTTACTTGAACGTCTACTAAATGCGCAAGAGGAAATAAAACTTGCAAAACCTGGAACAAGTAAAGATTCGGGTAACAGCTTCACAAACGCTACACCACATGTTCGTTTTTCGGTCGAAGACGTAGAGAATCTTATTCCCAAGTTCAGCGGCGACGATAATTCATCGATAACCGCGTGGTTAGTAGAATTCGAGGAAATCGCGCTTCTTTTAAAATGGTCGGAACTCGAAAAATTAATATATGCAAGAAGACTATTGACGGGTCCCGCGAAATGCTTTATGAGAACGTGTATGTGTAAATCATTTAACGATTTTAAAAATATAATAAAAGCGGAATTTGAAAGAACATATTGTAAAGCAGACATTTACATGCGTCTTCAAAATTGCAAAATGAAAAAAGGTGAAACATTTCGGGAATATGTTTATAAAATGAAAGAAATTGGACATTTAGCTGATGTTGATGACATTTCGCTGATTACGTACATAACGAATGGAATTGTTGATCGTGAAGATCATAAAATAATTTTGTACGGCGCAAAAACACTTACGGAACTATTTGAGAAACATGAACTCTACGTGAAATTTAAATCGAAGGTTGGCGGTAGTTTTAACGGAAATGGTGCGTACTGGGTGGGGAAAAATAACGGGCATATTAACACCAAAAAGTCACGCGCTTCTAACATTTTGCATTGTTACAATTGCGGTTCTTCCGAGCACCAGCGAAAAGACTGCCGATCTGAAATGAAATGTTTCAAGTGCAACGGGACGGGCCACATGTCGAAAAATTGTTCGTCAAGTAATCCTCCATTTAAAGCAGCCAACGTATTTTCTGTGATAAAATCGAAGCAAATCCGTATAAACGGTAACTCATGCCAGGCATTAATTGACACAGGTGCCGAGATTTCTTTACTAAGAAAAGACTGTTTTACTAAGCTGGGCGAAACAAAAACTTTAACGAGAAATATTATACATTTAATTGGCTTGGGTTCGGGTCGGTACGGTACTTTAGGAAGTTTTGAAGCGGATTTGGTAATCGACAATATAAACTTACAAGGACCCATAAACGTGGTTCCCAATGATTGTATTCGAGTCGATGCTATTATTGGACGAGATATAATAGCAAAAGCAAAAGTAATTATGGTGGATGGAGAAGCAACATTTTATCAGAAGGAAGACGAGAACTATATTATGAATATCGAAGTAGATGAAAGTACCGACATTGATATCCCGCTCCAATATGCAACTGACGTGGAAAAAATAATATCTGCCTATAAACCAAAAACCGTAAGTAGCTGTCCTATCAAAATGTCCATACATTTAACTGATGAAACTCCTATTCACTTACCCCCACGTCGTCTCCCAATTAACGAGCGAGAAATAGTCAGGAAGCAGATTGAATCTTGGCTTAAAGATGACATCATTCGACCATCGTGCTCACCATTCGCCAGCCAAGTCGTTGTCGTAACTAAGAAGGATGGCTCACCGAGGGTATGTATCGATTATCGGCGACTTAATAAAAAAACAATTAAGGATCGATTCCCGCTTCCATTGATCGAAAGTGTTTTGGACAATTTACAAGGTGGTAAAGTATATACTACACTAGACCTCAAGAATGGTTATTTCCATGTTCCCGTTGAAGACAGCAGCAGAAAATTTACAGCTTTCGTTACAGCCGATGGGGAATTTGAATTCAATCGAGTACCATTTGGGTTGTGCAATGCTCCTGCAGTTTTTGTTCGCTACATCCATCTTGTATTTCGTGAATTGGTTATTAAGAACATCGTTTACACCTATATGGATGACCTCATCATATCAGCAGAGAATGTCACTGAAAATGTATCTAAACTAAACATCGTGCTCAAAACCGCAGCAGAGAATGGGTTACATTTTAACTGGGCTAAATGTAAGTTTTTTCAGCAGCAAGTGACATTCTTAGGACATGTGATCGAAAACGGTACAGTGAGTCCATCAGAAGAGAAAATTCAAGCGGTGGCGAATTTTCCAGAGCCGAATACCTTGAAAAAGCTGCAGGAATTTCTTGGTCTTACCGGATTTTTTAGACGTTTTATCCAATCATACTCAGTTCTGGCTAAGCCTTTGACGGAACTAACGAAGAAAAATTCAAAATTTATTATTTCAGCTGCGCAAAGACAGGCAATCGCTGCATTGAAGCTGGCTCTCACAACCAAACCAGTACTTAACATCTATCAACAAGGGGCTGACACTGAGGTACACACAGATGCGAGTAAAGAAGGCATAGGAGCAATCCTTTTACAACGAGGTAATGATAATAAACTACATCCTATAATATACTACAGTCATAAGAACAACAATGCAGAACAACAATGGCATAGTTACGTTTTGGAAACATTCGCCGTTTTTAAAGCATTAGAAAAATTTCGTATATATCTACTTGGCACTAAATTTAAGGTTGTAACGGATTGTGCAGCATTTCGACAGACAATAAATAAACAGGACTTGCCTAATTCCGTCAGAAGATGGGTAATGTACATGCAGGACTACGACTACGAAGTGGAACATCGCGCAGGGACAAAAATGGCTCACGTGGACTCCTTAAGCCGATCACCAGTTTTGTACATAGTTCAGCAGGAGCTCTTGGTTCGTATTAGAAAGGCTCAGGATGCAGATGATTTTATATCTTCCGTGAAAACAGTTCTCAAGGAGAAACCCTTCGACAACTTTCAAGTTCAAGGTGGGTTGTTGTTCAAAGATGTAAACGGATTTTCTCTTTTAGTTGTTCCCCGCAATATGGAGACAGAAATAATAAAAATGAAGCACGATGAGGGTCATTTTGGGACACAGAAAACAATGCATTTAATTTCTCAAGAATTTTTCATACCCAAACTAAAGGAAAAAATACAACGATGCATCAACAACTGCGTAAAATGCCTATTAGCTAATAGAAAACTCGGCAAGCAAGAAGAATTTATTCATCAGTTAGACAAAGGGGATAAACCACTCCACACTTTTCACCTGGATCATGTTGGTCCAATGGATCTGACAACGAAAAAATACAAGTACATTCTGACAGTCACCGATGGATTTTCAAAGTACATTTGGATATTTCCAACGAAAACTTTGTCAGCTGAAGAAACTCTACGAAAAATTATGGAGCTGCAACAACATTTTGTTAATCCTAGACGTTTTATTACGGATAGAGGTAGCGCGTTTTGTTCAAACGTTTTCAAAGAATTTTGTGCTGAACAAAATATTGAACATATCTTCATCACCACTGGAATACCTAGGGGTAATGGGCAAGCGGAACGGTCAAATCGCGTAGTAATTGAAATTCTCAGGAGACTGGCAGTCGATTCACCTGACAAATGGTATAAGTTCGTTCCGAGGGTACAAATTGCGATAAACAGTACGCTGCAGAGATCAATTCGACGTACACCGTTTGAGGTAATGTTTGGTGTACCAATGCGGAAAAAAGATGACGTCCAAATATTCGAGATGGTAAAACTAGAACTTCTAAAACAGCATGATGATGAGAGGGAAAATATACGATTTGCTGCTCGGCAACAAATCGAAAAGATACAAGCTGAAAACAAACGAACTTTTAATCGAAAAAGAAAAACTGCTGTAGAGTATCAAGTTGGGGATATTGTCGCTATTAAGAGAACACAGTTTGGGGCTGGTAATAAATTATTCTCTGATTTTTTAGGTCCATATGAAATTGTCTCAAAAGGAAGAGCTGGACGTTATTCGGTCAAGAAGATAGCAACACATGAAGGACCAAGTCACACTACCACCAGCTGTGATTTCATGAAGCCATGGCGAAACGATAGTGAGCCAAACAATGAAAGCGACCCTTCATCCGAGGCGGATGAAATGCAGGATGGCCGGATGTAGGGCAGTGGGATGTCCCGTTCATCTTCGCCCACTTTCTTTGTAACAGCACAACCATGCGGGCAGTGATTAACCAGCCGTCAAACAACAAAGTCCTCAAGCAGCGAAGCCGAAACCAATCACTCATAATTAATTTATCTGAATTCTTTACATATTAAATTTACGTTCTAGTTCTTCTATTGTTTTATTTCCTACATGTATGTATCTCGCCGTTTCAATGTCACCAAAATCTAAATCCAAGGTTTTTATAGAGATGTGTCTTTGTGTGTGTATGTACGTATGCGTGTATGTACGTATGTGCATATGTGTACATGTGCGTACCGGAATTTTGGCCTCGATTATCTCGAGAACCACATGAGATAAGGTTCATTCCACGCGTAATTACGCAACTTAGAACTGAGTAAATTTTCAGCAAAATCGGTTCAGCCGTTTTTCGTTAGAAATTAAATAACTAAAAAATAGGCAAAAAAAATGAACAACACGCTGTGTTCCCAAGCGGCCCCCCATTAAAGTACTATCCGCGCCCGACGCTGGTTGATTGCGGTGATCGGACGAGAACCGATACATATGAGATTGCTCGGACCGTGTGTGGTTGGATATGGAAACGCACACTCATGAGCTGCTCTAGAGTGTACACTACCCAACGAGCTATTATTAAACGCACGCCATTGGCTGTGAGCATTTTTATTTTCGCTCACGAACACGGGTGTGTGTGCATTTATGGAAACTTACCCCTGTGCGCTCTTCATATGTTCGTTAAAGAGAACGCACACTTATGTGCACTCTATAGGGTGGGTTCTGTTTAACGCACATGTGTGTGTGCACTCTGTAGGGTGGGTTTTGTTTAACGCACATGTAAAGTGCGCGCATGGGATGAGTTTCCATAAATGCACACACTCACGTTCGTGAGCTAAAATGAGTTGATTTACTGCTCGGGAGTTGTTTGCAGAATGACAAAACATGAAAACATTTCACTTGACAATTTTTTTTTTCCATTGTTATAATATTTTAGTCTAAGATGACTAAGATAACTAGAGGGTACCATGGCTCAGCAGTTAGTGTGTTGGACTCTAACGCACGATGAGAGAATTCGGATCCCGATAACACCAACGCCCTCGAATGTTTATTTCACGGCGTCCCTCCTCGGCCGGCTACTGGCAAAACCCCCCTAGTAAAACTTGCCTTGAAAAAGCTTCTCGACTCACGCCCCTCGGAATCGGCATAAAACTGTAGGTCCCTTTAATCTGTGAGAAAAATAAATCACACACAACATGGGTGATTGAAGAGAAGCTTGGCTCTGGTCCTTCATGGGCTGTAACGCCACCAAAGAAAGAAGATGACTTCATTTTCTATAAAGTCCAAATTAGAAACTTTCAGCAATCGAAATTGCACACGCACGTGAGCAGTTTATGACCAATAGATTGTTTAACGTGCACATGAGTGTGCGTTTCGTTACCTTGGGTGCATGGAGCGACAGCAAAAAGGCGGCTTGATGCCAACAGCACGCGGTGTTCCCAAGCGGTCCTCCATCTAAGTACTGACCGCGCCCGACGCTGGTTGATTGCGGTGATCGAACGAGAACCGATAAATTACCCATTATTCATCTAAGAACCCTACCGAAGCTAACAAAAAAAGCTAACGACCTTGAAACACCTGAACAAATCTTCACAAATTGTAGCTGAGAACCATTTCGATCACGTTAGTTTCCAAAAAAAAGGCATCACAATCGGTCCATTCGTTCAGGAGCTACAATGCCACATACAGACACACAGACACCTCAAACTTACAACATCCCTCTTTTTGCGTCGGGGACTAAAATGAAAAAATATGAAGTTGAATGGGTGTTTTAATTTTTCCCACTAGGAAGTTAGTCGTGTGGGCCTTGCGGGTCGCACCTAGACCACTTTTTTTTATAATTCGCACAGGACTCATACGCTTATTATGTTTGTCACATAACCTGGCCGGAGTGCAGATGGTTTGGGTCGTAGTTGTTCGTTCACTACTCTCTAGGGGTGGTTGTCCTATGTAGATATGATTCGAGGGGAACTCGACTTAATGTTCACGTTGGTTGCAGTTCCTAACAAATGTTCCACGCCATTATGGTGTTATATTAGAACTGCACACACAGTATGAATTGAAAGTGACCATATACAGGGTTTTCCAATAGGGAATTGACAACTTAGAATTCAATTTGTGAACGCACCCTTTCACTAATCATCAAACTGTCATTGTCAATTTATTCAGTAAACTCAACATTTTCATCATGGTACACGAATGAGCAACGTCTGCAAATTGTTAAAATTAAAAAAAAAAAAAAAAAAAAAGTTGTCAAGTCCTTATTGGAAAAGGACTTGATACTATATATGAGTGTTATGCCTTCGTCAGTATTTTGATCACTTCCCATCCACAACAGCTGTGTTGCACAATTTTTCCCTATAAGAATTACATTTCTTGGCTATGGACAGACTCTAAACTACAAACGTTCCACTCGTCGGTGATGTTCAATGTTTCGTGATTATCCGAATGCTCGCATCAGAATCGATTAAAACAGTCAACATTTGACCGGTTCTAGGATAGCATACCTTAGCCCCGCTACATCTAATTAGCCGAGTTATTATCAAACATCGATTTTTTAACCTACTTGCAGTGCAACAGCAAAACATTTTCATTTGGAAGATGACCCCTTTTGACAATAGTAACAATAAGAAAATCCTCAGAGTGAATCTCGACCTCAACCATCATACCTCTCTCGCAGTTGATTAAGTCTAATACTCCCTTTTCACCTGCTTGCGTCACTTTCGATTTGGCCGCCTCGGCTGGGTCGTCCCTAGGGATTAAAGTCGAAGGCTCTTCGCGCCGGGGCTATGGTGTCCATTCGTTCGACCACAATAGACGTTAAGTTCGTAAACATACTACCAAACCAATGGTGCTGTACGGACATATGTAAATGTCGAGCGTGAGCGCACAGTGATCACCAAACAGTGACTGAATAGTTCTAAGTTGGTCTTCTGAAGCGGCTGTGAATTTTCCCACGCAGCCCGAATTCGCCAAGCACGTGATGCACCACGACAATCCATTCCTCGCCGGTCCACTCCTCGTTGATTGTGCAAGAGTTTTAGACGGGAAAAGGCATCAAAACGCTGCCGCATGCACCCTATACCCCTGCGGCTCAAGGGAACTCATCATGACGGTGTAGAGAAGGTCAAAGAGGCCAAACCAAATGGTTTACCTTCAGAGGATTGTCAGCAGTGCTTCGAACAGTGGGGCAATGTTGGAATTCTTGTGTAGAGTTAGAGCGGGACTATTGTGACTATTGCTTGTTTTCTAATTACAAATATCCGGAACTTAATTGCCACAACTCGTAAGATTCGGTGATTGCTTACAAAATGTATTTCGACTTCAGAACATCTCAGTGGTAAAACTGAGGACCAAACGAACGTCTACGTTATTCCAGAGTTATAACCGACTAGGCCATCTGTATGTTGTGCCACAATTCATCCAAATATTTAGGGTATTCCCCTTTGATGCTCTGTTCTATGTGACTCTATATAATCTCAAAACGACTGAGATCAGGGCTTTGTGCTGACCATTGCAAAATATTGACATTATTGTCCTCTAAGACGATCTGGTGATCGTCGCGATCGCTATCGTAAAGTGCCACACGGGGGAAAAGTATCTTCAGCACATGGTATCCCATCGGTTTCTGATGTAATTCTTACAATCGGGCCCACGACATCATGACAGTATGCTCCCCAAACCATTGCGTTTCCTTTGCCATGCTTCACGGTTTTGAGGGTTTACTTCGGGTTATGGTGGACGTCAAACATATCATTTACTATCTGAATTCCAACGGCTAAACTTCGACTTATTCAAAAAAAAAAAAAAAAACACAAGTGATCGAGGCGTTGTTGACTGTTTCGGATCACCTTTCAGGCTTTGCTTCACAGCAGCGATACTATTCCGTGTACGACGTTGGTGACCTCCCACTGGATCCGTAAACAGTAATTTACGTAGCAAACGACCTAAGTATGGCTGTTTCATTTGGGTGGTTATGGTGGTCAAGATGTCTGTTTTTCTTTTTAATTTTTTTACAATTTTAAATGGCAACAATTCGTCTAACGAAATAGCATATCTGTATGTAGATGAAAGAAGACAAACAGTGCCTTTGTGGACAGCCCTTTGGTAAGCATGACTCAGTACACTATGCATACATGTACCTATCTACATACACACGCCGCGAAGTGCGGAAATGCCCGCTTTATCGTCCAATCGAGGTGATAACCACAGCTGAAAATACTAATATTCTAGACAGTTTGGGACTTTATGTTCTTTTAGGAATTAGAAAGCCATCCCCGCTTTAAAGGATCAATTTGAGGTGTAACAACAACATTGCTAACGAGATTTGACCTGATCCCAATGGCAGATGCACATGAGATACATTGTAAACTAGAATACTGACGTAGGAATTCACCAGACCACATTGACTGTATGAGAGAGGCTGTATACACCCTCATGAACAACAGGTACAATTAGTCACTAGTGCACCGAATGACCGACCGATCGAGGGTCAACTACCTTTACATAGCATCTCATGCCTACCGGTCGCGTTTTATTACGATCCATATTTGAGCAATGGAGGAAGGTCGGAGAGTCTTATGGTTTTTTCATCATGTCCGGTACCTCTCTATAGACATTATTCTGTTTGGTTTACTTAAAAGTAAACCATTGAGTCACCAAAACTGATAAATGTCTTTCTCGAGTGGTTTTGTGGCGAACGTGACATCGTTTCATATCGTTACCCCTAAAATGCTTTGTGTTATACTAATCGCTCATTAGATGTGCATACAATGTACAATACATTGAGCTTTGGAGCTTTCTGGAGAACTACCCATTAATCAACAGCCAAAGAGGAAGGCAGGCACTTTCAAGTATGCATGTATGTACGTTTAAAGTGGCACCAAAAAACGCTGAAACATTACATCATACGACCCATTTCCGAGCAAGGAAGACGAAACGCCACCAGCTATGGTTGGTTATACGGGCGTACATACATACATACCCGTCGTCAGTACAATAAACAATAGAACAACAAATAAATCAAATCAAAACGAATCGAATTACACTCGCTTACCCTTGTACGTGTGGCTGTACGAGCAGGTGTTTGCCGCTAGTTAAGGCACTTTCCTCAGTGACTCAGTCCTGTTTGACCCCGCGACGATGAATATCGAACACAGAGAAAGTATAGCTCGAAATCACGGCAAGTTGTTCGTTTTACAGTTTTTGTGCGCCAAACCGCTGTGATAATGTCAATGAACTTCATGCCTCACGTTAGCACCTGATTATGGTCGACTCAAGGCCAATCTTGTCTTCGCAGCGACTAATCATCACCGTGGGCGTATGAATATCATTAAATTTCGGCAAAGAAAATAACACACCGGCCACTATGACTCCACAGCATAGGTTGTTGCACTCAGCGCGAAACTAATCACCAAATCACTGCACCGAAACGCTTGGTGTGCATGCACATGAACCAAACAAGGAGCAAGCACGCTTAAAACTATTCCTTTTGTTCTAATTAAAAGCGCTAATCTCAGACTTTGTTCTCACTCGGCGGATGTGATTAAAACACGATTTTTGCACGCACAATTACCGGAAATACAAGTAGCGAAACAGCAGTAAGACGCTGGGCTATTGCTTGAATTTGATATCAAAACTGTAAGTTGGAAGGAGTAAAGAAAATAATGAGATTTTAAAATAACAGAGAGACACGAATCGTGGCTCTCGGGCGCGACTGTGGCTTTGGGTGGTTAGTTTTCTTTGGAGTTTGACAGTAGACTGTTTGACGGACAAATGACATGCGTCGAATCCGTTCTGTTCCGCGGTCATTTTGAATTGAGTTTCAGTGATGCCACTTACCTGTATTTGTGAGTGGAAATTAGTTGTTTAAAGATGGTGTTAAAATGTATTTATTTCATTTCATCTACAAGTAGTACAGCTTATAATAGCATTTAATCAATACAACTAAATAACATAGTCCGGGACCAACAGAGATCCACAACAGACCAAACTGAGTTGAAATTTGAAATAGCTCGAGATACAGGCTCATTCGACCCGTAGTTTGTCCTATCATTTTTGGAGTGAATTGCGAAACGGACGGACGTATTTTTTACACCGAGTGCCGTGTCTAGCATATTTTTGACCGAATTAATAAGTGACAGAGACACTTTACCATAGCAAAGAGCTCTTCTGGCTCAGTTCTATTTATGATCCCGTGGTTTTTTCTTCTTTTTCATTTTTGAAAGTGAAAAAAAAAAAAAAAAAAACAAGCAAAGGAAGTATGAGCGTTTTACGTTCGCCCCCCCTCGACCGTAAACTCGAAAATTCCGTGACTCCCTCTCCCACTCAAGTAAAACCAACCATTCCAAAGAATTTCCAGCCGGATTACCCTTCTCTTCCAGCCAAAACTCTCCCTAGACACCAACCTTACATCATTCCGCAGCCAATTTCACAATCAATTCCAATGAACCCGATCTTCCCATCAAATACAGTAGCGTCTCAAAAAAGTGACCCACTTATAGATATACCATTCCAATAGAGTCTTTCAAACAACTACATGATCATAACGAGAACAACAACCAATACCGCCACAACTACGACAAAAGCAACAACAACCTTCACAACCAGTACACACAGCACAGCATCAACCCCAGCGTTCGCAAATATCCTACTCTCCACACACCATGAAGACCTTCTAGTGAATCCTGCTAAGACACAAACATCCTCAAGCTCAGAACCCATTTCCGCGTTTAAAAAGTCAACAACACCAAACACATTCTTCACCAACTCTACTGTTTCTCCCGTAAAGGACACAGTTAAGAGACCTGGAGATGAAACTGCCTCTAACGACCTTAAAAGAATCGAACCATACCCAGAACAACCTATGAACAACAGCAACAATAACAAAAAACAAAGAACAGTGACACAAAAAAAACTAAGGACATACTGTCTCAACGAACAGACTAACACATCACAAAAGAGATTTGCCCTCCTCTCCCCCGACGAAGACGTTCAAGACTGACCCCTTATTTCAACCAAGCACGCTGTCGAAAAAGCTCCAAAGGCCTCGAAGCCTCCACCCATATATACTTACTTACTTAGGTGGCGAACCTGGGCCTCAACCAACAAGCGTCTCCAGCTGGCACGGTCTTTGGCCAGCCGTTTCCAGCGCCGCAGGCCCAGTTGGTTAAGGTCCCTTTCCACCTGCGTGCGCCACCATTGATGCGGCCATCCTCTACCGCGCCTTCCTTCCGGGGTGGATTCGAAGACTCTTCGGGTCGGAGCTGTATTTTCCATGCGCTCTACATGGTCTAGCCACCTTAGACGCTGTATCCGTAGACGTCGTACCAGGCCGATGTCGCTGTACAACCCCTATAGTTCTTCGTTATATCTTCTCCTCCATATACAGTTTGAACAAACGGGAGCGTAGATTGTGCGCAGAATTTTCGTCTCGAAACGACCAAGGGCATCTTCATCCGCTTTTGTTAAGGTTCAAGCCTTAAGGTCTTATATAGTGTCACCTTGGTTTTCCGAGAGAGGGCTCTACTTCTCAATTGCCTCTTGAGCCCAATGAACGATTTACAAAATTTTATCGACATTTTCGTGGCCTTCCACATCTCTGACAACGAAATGACCCTAACGAAATTAACGAAATGGAAACTGTGCATGATTCACACATGTTCAAATTTTCAACCACTTGGCTTGCGTTTTGGACTTTATGGAAGAAAAACTATAAATCATGACGTAGATACTCTCTGCTGGTGAGTCCCTTTTTTAATGCGTATCCAAACAAAACTGATATTACCAATCACAAATAGTTCGAATGATAATGGATAAGGGGATTTCTGGGATGTTTCTACTTTTTTGAAAGACATTGTCCTCGTAAATCAAATATTATCGATTAACTTACCAATAGTGTACTTTTCGAACCAACAAGACATTCGGTTTTAGAATCTGATTGTTTACACAATTCTTTGTCTGAACGAGGCGCTAGTGAAGTTCGACATAAATTAGATAGTATTTGATATGGCATTCTGCCCAGTACTGTCCATAGTATGTAAATCCCATGGGGGAATCCCCAATATCGATATCGTTATCATTGACAATATTATACGGCAGTTTTTGATTGGTGAAAAATCACACAGTTTCCCTTTATGAAAAAGTTGGAAAGACAAAAATAAATTCAAAAAAAGCACCCCATTTATCGAACGACAAAGAACATAAAAGGCTAATCGAATTTATTTCCAATTAAAAGTCGTGCAAGCATTAGGAGGAGATATCGTTAATCGAATACTGGGCTTGTATAGATATGTACATAGATACTAGGAGGAGAAGTTGCTAATCAAAAATGTGGCTTGTGTAGACGTAAATTGTATGCAATTTATCACAGTGACACCGAGAAATACTTAAAACTCGCAATTAGGTGTCCGAGACCAGCGATCAGATCCGGTCAGTGAGCCAATGAGATAAGCGGAGAACGAAAAAGACGCCAGCCCGTCTTCGGTGGTAACAGATATCAAAATAAAACAACGATACCAATACATCGACCTCACTGATAACAATCGATCACATTGTTAGGTTAGGTATATGGGTGCCTTATTGACGAAAAGTCAAGGCTCACGTAGACTACGTAGAGTCAATTGTGCCCGATTGATTTATTGAACCCGTTGATACCTAGACATTTACCCTTGAGCTGAACCAACCAGACGGGGATAAAAATCCCAGTATTCTGTTCCGCCCAATATTACCTACCTCTTCTAGTCCCGAAAGGAAGTATCTTCCTAGGAATATATTCCTTTTTTGGGCTAGCGCCGGACATTCGCACAGCAGGTGACGAATGGATTCAATTTCCTCTTCGTCCCTGCAGCTTCTGCAGAAGTCATTGTAGGGCTGGCCTAGTCGAGCTCCATGGTAGGATAGTATGCAGTGCCCGGTGAGGGCACCGACTGCCAGTCGAATATTCCCACGATTGAACTTCAGCAGATTTTCCGTTCTTTTCTTATCATAGACGGGCCAAGTCGATCTCGCCGTTGCGCATGTATCTAAGCTACACCATCGCTTATTGGCTTTCACTAACAGCTCCGTCTGTATCTCCCTGTAGAGCGCACTGGGTGGTGCTTTGGCCTCAGCTGAGATCTGCGCAATGTTAGCACTTGATCCCACCCTAGCCAGCTCGTCCGCCATCTCGTTTCCGGAGATATTCATATGACCAGGCACCCAGCAAAGGGTCACCTCATTTACATTGGATATCTCTTCTAACTTCTCCTTGCAGAGTTTGACGAGTTTGGATCTTATCCATGCTGCCTGCAGAGCCTTAATGGCTGCCTGGCTGTCAACATAGATGCTGATCCTTTTTCCTGAGATATTCTCTTTGCTGATCAGGTCCGCCGTCTGCTTGATAGCGAAGATCTCAGCTTGGAAGACGCATCCATCATCGAGCCTGTAGGAGCGATGCATATCCCGAGATTCAAAGTAGACCCCGGCACCTGTGCCAATATCCATTTTGGATCCGTCTCGGTGTAGAATGCCAGTTCACCCAATCTAGAAAAAAGCATTTCCCCAAATCCATTTGCGCGCGCCGTTTGAATTCAAATGTCGCCTTACCTTTTAGTCATAGTAGCATCCTACGACCTTTGCATCGGAAAGAAGTTTTCTAGAAAATTGTTGATACTAAGGACGGAACACAGGCACATCCGTTCTTCTGTGAGAGAGAAGCTACGACCACATGAACCGTTTATACCCCTGACTTTATACAAATTTGTGTCGTATCCAAATGGTTTTCATAGCAGTCTGCGTAGCAGATGTTGTTTTCCTTTCACCTGCATGTTGTGTATTAAGGCCATAATTATTTGTTTTGCAAACCTTTGTAGGGGTTGTCAGTGGTTATTATAATATGTCAGAAACCAAGGACTTGATGGTTTCTGAATGGTTTCTGCTCTACACGAAAGTTATCTTGACTTTGACCACACCACCCAAAAATGGAGGGTTAGATCGAAGGCGCTCTTCAAGCAACTCTATTCACTGGAATCGTACGTACCTCCTCCTGAAAAATTAATCGAATCTTAATAAAGGTAGGGCGACAAGCGTTTGATATTCAAGTGAGGATAGAAGTTGGTAGACAAAGCCTTCATTGTCTAAGCTTGAGTCCTCACATAGCATAGCATAGTCTACCCTATGACATCTTATTTACTGAACACACTCATTCACGTTTCAGTGCTGAGCGCACTCATTTGCTCGCATGTCACCTTGACATTTCCCTGTTGTCAGTTATCAGTTTCCCATTTACCGAAATATTGATAAAAACAAAAGTGACGGATCGGAACGATGGATTTTCTGACCGAGACTTACTGCGACAAATTAGTGACCTGAAAAGCCCCAAAAAAAAAACGTCCAAAAATGAGAGTCACAAAGTATTTCGAGACGCTTATGCGTCGGAATAAAAATGCCGACGAGCACTGGTGCACATATTTGTTCTTTGTCGTCCTACGTATCGTGCTGGTGTTCATTCCCCAACTGGGCTACATCCATCCCGATGAGTTTTTCCAGTCCACCGAAATATTTATCGGTTTGTCGGTCACCTAATCAGCTAGTAGGCGGTTTATCCTTTACGTTTTGTTACATTTCAGGAGACCATTTCCAGCTGGAGCATATTCGAAGTTGGGAATTCAACAGCACATTTCCTGTGCGAAGCGTAGCTGCACTCTATGTAACGCTCAAGATCCCATTGAATTTACTCGAAATAGTGGCAATCAATTTGCGTGGTTTTTTCGGCATCGACATCATCTCGGGCTATACGTATCTGGTGTTTCCACGGCTAATCATGTGCATCCTGTCATTCGCTAACGACTGGAGTTTGTACAAAGTCTGTCAGTTGTATAGTCTACGGTACGAGATTCGCCTCCTGGCAATGGGCAGCTCCTATGTGATGCTGATCTTCGGCACCCGTACATTTTCCAACTCGATTGAGATGGCAATATCCTCCGTCCTGCTGTATCTGGTCGCTGAATGTATGATCCATTCGAATACGGTCATCTATAAGAAGGAATTTCTCGAGGAACGCTACGAGAAAGCCGATTCCATAGGCGAGAGGGTGAAGATATGGAAGCTAAAGAACGCCCTGCCCGCGCATAACTACAATCGTCTCGTGATGATGTCCACCCTCTGCGTAGCGGGTGTGTTCAACAGACCGACATTCCTTTTGTTTGGCGCTCCAATGGTATTCTATTGGATGCTGAGAGGGATGGGTACCAAGTCCGTCGGATTCAAGGAGTTCAATCTACGAATGGCACTGTTCTGCGTATCGGCAATTCCTGCGATTCTTCTCTTTACAATCATCGATTCGCTGTACTATAAGTACCTGACGCTAGGCGAAATTCACATGCTTGACATCGGCATCAATAATTTCGTCTTCACGCCATGGAATTTCATCAAATACAACATCGATCCTAGTAAGACCGCCCAGCATGGTCTGCATCCACGTTACATTCATCTTCTCGTCAACTTTCCTCTTCTCTACAACGTACTGGGGGTGATTGCCATGGTCTCATTCGGGCAGCAGATGCTACGATTTTTCAAAGCCGAATATCAAGGCCTGCCGAGAGCACAGTCCATCGTCGGAATGATGTCGGCTGCCATATTTGCGCCGCTCTTCTTCATGTCACTGATCAATCACCAAGAAGCACGATTTCTAATTCCATTCACCTTCCCGGTCATTCTATTGCATTCGCCAAAGTTGATCACTGGCTTCTGCACGTCATATCCCTTTAAGGACGAACATCCCATGCTAAGGTTTTTTTACAACAAATTCCTCTCGAGCCGGGCGAGTGCAAGATATCTCCTGAAAACCTGGTATACCGTCAACATGGCGCTGATCATCTTCTTCGGCTTCATTCATCAAGCTGGAATCATACATCTAGCCCAACATTTTGAATCGTCCATGCAAACCAAAGCGCCTGATGTCAATCTTCACCTGGTTACTAGTCATGTGTATAGCTTTCCAGTTAGTTTTGTAAACATTCCCAGTTCGAGTATTCTCCATCTCGACCGGCGTACCGGACAAAAGTATCGCCACCGCAAAGACTTTTATTTGTACGAATACGGTAGCACTGATCTCAGTAAAGTACTCCTCAAGCTACGCATCATAATCAATCACTGTGAACGTAAACTCCAAACCGATAACCTAAAGTACCACGTGTATCTTGCGATTCCCGCGAGTCTAACAGATCAACTGAACGACATTGCTTACAAATCCAACTTCACATCGATCAATTTCGAACTGACAAAAGTCTTCTACCCGCATCTATCGACCGAGGCACTGCCCAATCCGCTGGGACGTCATCCATGTGACTTGCATCCAGCAAAGGATGACCTAGAAGGTACTTGTGATATATCAGCTACCGGTGGCGGAGACAATTTTCTATCAGTTGCCTATTTGACTCGGCAATTCTCATCGTTTGCCCATCAGTTCGGGTTGGCACTGTACAGGTTTGAGATTAATCCAAAGAAGAAAACGACGTAGAAGTCTAGTCTGTAAAGAACTAGGGCTTGGAACTTTTGATATATTGCACTGAAAGCTTTTTTCCTACTTGAATCATTGTTTTTTGATTTGTTTTTGTAATTGTCCAGCGAAAAAAAAAATACAAAAATTGTTGCAACTTTATTACCAGACAAAAGCGTTTTGGGTTTTTTTAAGTGGTATATCCAGTGATGGTCCTTCATGTGTTGTTGTGTCAACGTCTAAAACACCGAACCGGGCCTAATGCCGAGCACCATGGAATCGCTTGTAAGCCAACTACAACGATTGGACCTATATGTGTTGTTATGTGGACGTCTAAAACCTTCCTTATCCGGAATTCGATCCTACTGCTTAGTACTCGGAATCGCTTGTAGGCTAATAACAACAATTGAACCCTCATGGGTTGTTGTGAGAACGTCTTAAATCTTGAATGGTCGACCTTAACATGGAGCTTGCCCAATGCTGAGCACCGAGAAGCGCTGCTAGGCTAATAACAACAATTAGATCCTCATGTGTTGTTATTTGAACGTCTAAGACATCGAATTGCCATCTTAGCAGGGAGCCGAGCTTAATGTCTTATGCCAATGCCTTTATGCTTGCAGGTTAATTATGTGTTGTTGAATGGTCCACCTTGAAAGTGAACCGGGCCTAATGCCGAGCACCAGAAATCGCTTGGACCCTCAAAAGTTGTTATTTGAACGTCTGAAACCCCCCCTAACAGGGAGACGGGAATCGCTTGTGGACTTATAACACCGACTTAACCTTGATGGGTTGTTGTGAGAACGTCTTAAACCTTGAAAGGTCCACCTTAACAGTGAGCTTGCCCAATGCCGAGCTCCGAGAATCGCTGGTAGGCTAATAACAACGATGAGATCCTTATGTGTTGTTATTTGAACGTCTAGGACATCGAATGGCCATCTTAAAAGGGAGCCGGGTCTAATGTCATATGCCAAGGCCTTTATGCTTGCAGGTTAATAACAACGATTGGACCCTCATGTGTTGTTGTGAGAAAGTCTAAAACATTGAATGGTCCACTTTAATAGTGAGCTTGCAATGCCGAGCACCGAGAATCGCAGGTAGGCTAATAACAACGATTGGATCTTCATGTGTGGCTATTTGTACTTCTTCATCCTCAAATGGACCATGTTAACACTGAGCCAACCCTAATGCCGAGCATTAAGGGCCACTTGTAGGCTAATAACAACGATGAATCCTCACCGGAACTAGTGCTGGTACCAATAATCGTTTATGGGTTAATAACAACAACTAAATCCTCATGTGTTGTTGTGAGAACGTCAAAAACTGTATATGCATACAATAACAATGATTTGACCCTGAATACCCAGTAGCAAGAATCACTTGTAGGCTAATAACAACGGCTGTACCAATGTGTTGTTATGTGAACGTCTAAGATATCGAATGGTCCATTTTAACAGGGAGCCGAGCCTAATGCCGTAGGTCGAGGCCCGCAGGCTTGAAGGCTAACAACAACGATTGAAACCTCGTTCCTATTTGAATATTTAAGACCTCGAATGATTCACCTTAACAGTGATCCGCCCCTAATGCTTAGCAACAACAATCGCCTGCAGTAAATAACAAATAGAAGCTAAACAAGACTACGTGGTCTGTGGCATGGCCATTCTTAAATCAACTCCCTGAGCACATGATTAAGGACTTCTGTTTCTGCCGACAAGTTGTTTTTTTTTTTTTTTGTTTTAGAGACTCGCGCAGGTTCAAGAGTTTTTATATTCTCTTATGATGTGTTGACACACACAACCTGAACGGAGTGCAGTGGTTGGGGTCGTTGATGTTCGTTCACTACTCTCAGGGGTGGTTGTCCTAGACCTAGATAGGACGAGACGTTTAAGACGTTTTAAGGGATTGTCATATTGTTTTCGTACTGTCGACACTAAAGCGATTATATGTGCTTTTCCACCTATTAAGCTGACTTCTCGAAGACCTAGGGAGCGTTATTCAGAGAACATGGCGTGTTGCTAAATGTGGAGTGGAGAGGAAATTAAAGACACAATTATACTGTTGGTGTTGTCAAATTTTATTTAAGTTAGATTAATAGATGTGGAATGGAGCAACTGCTTCGTCCGAGTAATGAAATCGTAATGAATCCAAGTCCTGTGTAGTGTGGTTGCCGGGCTTCCTCGAGGAAGCCCAACATGTTGTGTGTTGCTGGAAGTGATGCCGTCACCGCGCTTCCGCGAAGTGACCAAGTTGTCTGTGGAGTGGTTTCGTGACGCGCTTCCGCGAAGTGACCAAGTTGTGCGTGGGGTGGTCTTGTGCCGCACTTCCGCGAAGTGGCCAAGTTGTCCGTGGAGTGGTTTCGTGACGCACTTCCGCGAAGTCCTCGACCGTTGTGTAGTGTGGTTTCGGGAATTACTCTCAACATGGCGATATTGACTCTTCATAATATACGAGGACATTTAAGTTCCCGCGACTTCTCCTAATTACATACATACGTATATTCCTATTGCCCGTTTCCCTTGATTAAATGTACGTTCTGCCACAGTCGGTTCTGCTAATGTATTCATTTCTGCTCCGGTGAGTTCTCAGAAATAAATTTTGATTGATATGTGGGCATCTCAGCATCGTTTACCCGATCCACAAGAAAGGAGACCCCTCTGACTGCGCCAACTACAGAGGAATAAGTCTCATTAACAACACCTACAAAATCTTCGCTGCTATTTTGTGCAAATGTCTGAAGCCATTTGTAAAAAAGCTGATAGGTCCTTATCAGTGTGACTTTAGGCCGTGGAAGTCCACCATCGATCAAATCTTCACACTACGGCAGATCCTGGAAAAAACCAATGAATTTCAAATCGACACTCACCACTTATTTGTCGACTTCGACGCATCCGACAGCGTAATTAGAGACGAGCTATACAACGCCATATCTACCATTGACACCCCTACATTGTTTTAGAAATGATTGTGCAAAAATCACTGGCCAACACAAGAGGCACAATATATTTCAAATCCTCACAACTCCTCGCATACGCAGATGGCATTGACATAGTCGGAAGAACACAGCGAGATGTCAATGAAGCGACGAGTATTGAGACGGCTGGAGGCAGTTATAAGTTGGGGGTGGTTAGGGACTTCGTCTACATTGGCTCCGCAGTGACCTGGAACAACGACATCAGTTCCGAAATCAAACGCACAATCACTCTTGCCAATCGAGAGTTTCTTTGGGATCAGGAGGCAATTGAGTAATAGAGCCTTCTCCCGAATGACAAAGTTGACTCTATAAAATACCCTTAATACTCCGGTCTTGCGGTATGGCTCAGAAGCATGGATAATATCAAAAGCGGATGAGTAGGTCCTTGGTCGGTTCGAGAGAAAGATTTTGCGTGTGATTTTCGTTCCTATAAACGCAGACGGGGGATGGAGGAAAAGATTCAACCACGAGTTTTACGGGCTGAACAGCTACATGAGTCTAGTCAGGCGTCTACGGATTCAACACCCTAAGATGGCTAGGCCATGTAGAGCGAAAGGACACCACAGCTCCAGCCCGGAGAGTCTTTGAATCCAACCCCGAGGGACGAAGAAGCAGAGGACGGCCGCACTAAAGACTGCGCACACAGGTGGAAGGCGACCTCAGCCAACTGGGTGTGCGGCAATGGAAAAGGCTAGCAAAGGATCGTGCTAGTTGGAGGGGCATGTTGGTTGAGGCCCAGGTTCACCCCGAACCGATTAAGGCGTGGAACTGAAATTCAGAAAATTATAAATAACGTCACTGGCTCATTAGATCACTTGGACTTATTACTCAAATCAAGAGAGATTTGAACAGTTTTGGTAACCCCAATCGATCTACCGATCTGCTATAAAATAGGAACAAACAGAGAAAGTGGAGAAGAACAATTCAATTTCAAGAAAGATGAGCCAAGCAAATGGATAAGTTCGACTGGAATTCGAATGAAGCTAATTCAGGAGCCTTGAAATACATCCCAGCCGTATAAAAAGAAAAAGCCATATAGTACCTACTTTGGGAAGCAGTATGCAACTACCATAAAGCTGCTATACTTTAATCTAAGGCTGACTTAGAGAATACAACAGCGGTTAAACCCTCAGAAGCAATCAGTTAGGTACAAATTATTAATAAGAAGATCAGTCGATTGCCTTTTACAAGCAAAACATTACTAGCATCAATTTGCAGTGAACAACCATAGTCATGGCAGAAAAAGTGATCTATGATTATTCTAGTGACGAGCTATATAAGCTCATCAAACTTCTTGAGAGATTAGATGGTAAAATGGGAAGCCCATTGCCAGTCCCGGCCATTGACTGTCTTCATCGAAGATAAGTTCCCAAAAACAGCTCTGCCGGTTTTAATGGGAATTACCTTCAATGGAAGGAGTTCCCTGACCAGTATACCTAATTTATACGACCCATGAGTGAGGCGGAAAAAAAGGTACTTAAGGGCTCGACTTACGCCGTTCGAAATCGACATTAAACTGTAGGTCACTTTCACCTGCGTTAAAAATAAAACACACACAACATGGGTTATTGTGAGAGAAGCCTGACTCTGGTCAGGGCATGGGCTGTAACGCCACCAAAAGAAGGAACACCTGCAAGTATCTGAGCAGGACTAGGTAGGTAGGTAGGTAGGATTGTAGCCTTCCCAGAAATGAGAAGAACACACAAAGGCCAGGGAGCCCCGTTGTGCAGCTACGAGGGGCTTAGCCCCCAATTCGTGGAACCATTTTGTGCTTCTTAAGAAGTTAAGAAGATCAGGTATCCCTACTTGCTGAACCTCTGTCAGTTCGTTAAGGAAGTAAGTGCCTAGCTATCGTTTTCTGATTGTGCAGAATGCCGGGCAAGTGCAGAGAAGGTGGTGAATGGATTCGACCGCCTCCTCATCTAGACAGCTTCTGCAGAAATCATTCGGAACTATAACTAGTTTTTGCGCGTGACTGCCGATAAGGCAGTATCCGGTGATGACACCTATAACTTTGTAGATGTCAGTTCTTTTTAGGGAGATTATACTCTTTGTCCGTTGACTGTCCGGCCGGGGCCAGATTTGCCTGGTGATGACGCAGGTATGTCCCTGAGTCCATCTCCGGTTCGTCTCGTCCCTTTAATGGTTGCAAGGGGTATTCCCTCACAAGCCGCGATTGATTGTAGCGTCGTTCCCTGTTTGGCGAGTGTGTCGGCTCTTTCATTCCCTGGAATGTAGCTGTGTCCTGGTACCCAGATAAGTTGTATGTTGAACTGTTCGGCCATCTCGACAGTCAGGACTAGTTTTTGATGTGTACACATAGGACTCCAGCGACTTAAAGGCTGTTTGGCTATCCGTATATTCGTAGTGGAACAAGGCCTCACAAGGCCAGGACAAGGCCTCTTTTATTGCCAACAGTTCCGCCTGGAAAGCGCTGCAGTGATTTGGTAATTTTAGAGCTTTATTCAGCTTAAGTTGTTTGCAGAAGACTCCACTACCCACCCCTTCCTTGGTCTTAGACCCGTCAGTGTAAAAGTCTACGCAGTATCTGCGGGGTTGAGTATGGCGGGTCCAGTTTTGTCTGTCCGGGTAAATCGTCATGAAGTTTTCTTTCAAGACCGTGGTAGGTTCTGCGAGTTTACTGCCATGGTTGTCCTGTTGTTCAGGATGGAGAAGTGGCTAGTGACATATCTCGTCCATTTCGAGTTGGCTTTTAGTCTAATGGCCGTGTGTGTGGCATTTTGGTTGCCGAAAATATCGAGTGGTGTACGGACGAGTATCGTGTTAGGAGCAGCCGTTGGGCAAGACTACGTATTTGTCTGGTCAACTACTGCAGCAAACAGCAATTACTGAAGACTCCTTCGATGCAGTCGAGCGATTGCATGACACCACCAAGGAATTCCTTCTCGGTATCAGCAATCTAGGAGTGTCGATCATCGACTGGGATCTGTTGCTGATTCATATCATTCTTCCCAAAATGGATAAGGGAACCCACAGACGACGGTATGAACAATCTCAGCCTCGAGAATTGCGATCATTCAGCATTCACGTCTCAACAAAAATCGCGCTTCGAATTGTCATTCCGGACATTGTATGAAGTATAAACAGTTTCACTATATTTTGCTCCACATCCCAAACTTTACACCAAAGACAGGTACACAGGAGCTTAAGTGACTGTTATACAGCAGGGGTTTTGTCAGTACCCCCCTGAGGATAACCACCGTGAAAAAACACATTCGATAATATGGTTGTTGTCGGGATTCGATTCCGTGCCATCGGCATCATATGCCAACGCATTACCCACTCCGCTAGGGCGGCGCTCAAAATTGAAAGTATAACTTCAAACTTCAAAGAGCTTTCTATTTTCACTTAAGGGGAATGTGCCTTAATATGTCCTTTACGCTAGTCGCGGCTTAGGGCTTTTGATTTAGTTATTCCCTGCTACCTGAAGTAATAGTGCAACCAATTGTTTGTAAGGAACCAATTTTCACGAACATTTTTAAATCTGTCCGGAAGTCTAGTGTTGGTGTTTTCTTTCCACGTCGCTTTAAGATTTCATGTGCATCTTCTCGCCTGTAATATCATACAAACCATTTGCCCTCCTTATTTACATATCCAAATATCATTGCAACCCTCGGCAAACTATTTAACCGAAAGACGATAAACAACCTAGTTAATAGGACACTTTTCTTCTCACCTCTAATACACTGCCATCCATTAACCGTCGTATCTTATTAACCTCGTAGAGGTTCATATCGTCGATGGACTCGTGCTTGTTGTTTTTATATCCTCCTATAATCTTGAGACTTGTAAACTTGTTTACCACAAGGATAATCAACAAAATAAATTTCAGAATCTAGATACCCTCCCATTTCCGTCGCCTCGAAGGAATTCCATTAAAATTACTTGAGCGTGGACTTGAAAGTAAATAAATTCCCCGCAGTTAATAAATCTCAAGGAATTGTGCGTACCTGGCGTGCAACGTAACTAGGTACAGTTAAGGAGGCTCCTGAAAGCCATTAATTCTGCCAGAACTCATTGGAGCATAAGGCGCGTTCGAATGGATGGATGTTGGTTTTTGGTTTGCGATTTTTTTTGCGGATATCGAACGATAGGACGTTCAATGGAATGCCAATTTTTGAAGAGACTCAACATATTGGCGGAATCAGTCATGTACGATGTCCCCGAGGACCAGACCAGACCAGGAATATTTTTAGGAGAAGACTATTTGCTGACCAATTTTTCCCTTTTCCCATCAAGCCACCATTCTTTTGTTTATGGTAGGGGAATGAAGGAAGGCTATTTATTATTATACCTCTTCTCTACATCCTTCCTTTCCTCTACTCTCCTTTAGTAGAAACGTGATTTTTGGGTGAGGGATTGCTGCATTGTTGAACCGTCTTAAGTCACTATTATAGGACCAAACTGGGGTAGAACGTGTAGATAGAAACAAATACCGGCAGATCTTCGCGGTTACTCTAGTTTCTAATTGTTGCAACAAGACAAGATTTTCGTCTTCCAATTGACGAGGTTTCAGGTCATTATATTGCTCGTCCATGGTGATGGAGGTCGACAAATCATTAGGCCATTCCCCTAAGTGCTTAGCCAGTTTTCATTAGTTGTGTAGATCAAATAATTTGAGGTTAATTTCTATTTATAGCCACTGCAACATCGTTTCTTTTACGTTATCACATTCTTTGGAAACGAAGACTTTTTGAGCTGGAGCTTCCTTATTCAAACAATGCTATCGTAATTGAGCCAGAAAACTAATACGATGTTGGTGTTTAATTGTCTTCTAAATCTAAGATAATCTAAGAAAATAGCGAATGACTGTGTGACGAGCATCGCCTAATAACTATTAGTTTCCACTCATGATGCCTTCAAATTTATTCGTAAGCTTTTACACAATACTAGTAGAAAGGACCATTAAAAGGCTACCTTATCGCCCCCTTTTCCATGGACAGGGCAAACAATATTCATACGTTTAGAGAAACAAACAAGAAAAGTTCGCACGATTTCCGTGTCGTCAAAAGTTTGTGCAGAGTATTGATTGTCACATTAGCAATGTGGCACGTTTCGCCGTCCTGTTGCAACCACATATCGCTCACATCTGGATAAGCTATCATATTGAGACCCTTCCGCCGAGTCAAACTGTCAAAAGAGAATATTATTTGAGCGTTATGCATCATGTGCATGAAGCTTTTCGTGTAAAGAGGTCAGAAGTATTGCGAGATAACTCTTGGCTTTTGCACCGTCTCACACTCCTCGTGAACATTTCGCCAAAAACTCGAGCCATATCATTCCAAAACCACTGTATTCACCTGATTTGGCATCGTGCCTTTTTTCTGGCTATTCAATAAACTCAAAAGACCTCTCCGGGGACACCGTTTTGAGTCATTAGAGAAGATACATGCCGCATCCAAGCGAGAGCTGACACCCGTCCCGGAAATCTGTTGGCATTAGTGCATTGTATCAGGGGAGGATTACTCTGAAGGCGATGTAATTGATTCGGAAGTATAAATGAGAACCAAAAGCCCTGTCCAATGATATTTTGACAGTTGTACCCGTACATACTCTTATCTGTCACGTTTGCTTTTTTTTTTTTTTTTTTAAATAGCCGTAGAGCTCTACAAATGTGTATGCTAATACCAGGTGATTTCGTTTTGCTTAGCGACTTTAAGATCTTACGGAGCTCTAGTTTGGAATAAAATTGACATCCCAGCTAATCGAGGTGACAATAGAAGTAGTTACATGGACAGAATTGGAATTGAATTTTTTTTACGTTGGCCTTTCGTTTTGTGATCCGACACTTATACGTTCTTCTTTGGTCTTTTGCGGCTCATGAATATATTTGAAAACATTATAACATGGCGATGATGGCCGAACATTCCCAGAAAATCATTATCCTTAATGCTGCCGAACAATATCTCCACAGCTTCAGATTGATGTTATTGTCTTTAATTAAAGTATGCAACGCAGTTGTGAATGGAAAGTGACCAGACGTACTGCAGCAGGCATAACACTCACAGTACATGGTCAACTGAAATTCATCCTCTGCGTATGCAATACTAAAGTGCTCAAACGAATTACTACGAACTATTTCCAACGCGGAATATGGTCGGCTCTCGTTCTATCTAAGACAACCACCCCTGAGAGTAGTGAATGAACATCAACGACCCAAACTAATGCACTCCGTTCAGGTTGTGTGTGTAAACGCATCATAAGAGAATATAAAAAAACTCTTGAACCTGCGCAAGTCTCTAAAAAAAAAACAAAAAATTCAACTTTCGGTAAAACATGCTATGATACATATGACTGCTGCTGAGGTTTATTTCGACTTCTTCTTCTTCTTAATGGGCGCTACAGTTCGGGGTGAATCTCAACCAACATGCCCCTCCAACTAGCACGATCTTTTGCTAGCCTTTTCGATTGCCGCACATCCAGTTGGCTGAGGTCCTCTTCCACCTGTGTGCGCCATCTTAAATGCGGCCGTCCTCTGCTTCTTCGTCCCCCGGGGTTGGATTCAAAGACTCTCTGGGCTGGAGCTGTGGTGTCCATTCGAACCGACCAAGGGCCTCCTCATCCGCTTTTGATAGTGCCCATGCTCCTGCGCCGTACAACAGAACCTGGTTCATAAGGGTCTTATTTAGAGTCAACTTTGTCGTTCGGGAGAGGGCTCTATTACTCAATTGCCCCCTGAGCCCAAAGAAACAGTGATTGGTAAGAGTGATTCTGTGTTTGATTTCGGAACTGATGTCGTTGTTTCAGGTCACTGCGGAGCCAAGGTAGACGAAGTCCTTAACTGCCTCGAACTTTTATCTGCCAATACAAACGTTCTGGTCAAGACGTCGGTGGTGAGCGTCCTTTTTTGATGACAGCATATATTTAGTTTTGCCCTCGTTTACCGCCAAACCAATTTTCGCCACATCCATCTCAATACTCGCAAACGCCTCATTGACATCTCGCTGTGATCTACCTATTATGTCAATATCGTCGGCGTATGCAGGGAGTTGCGAGGATTTGAAATAGATTGTGCCTCTTGTATTGGCCAGTGATTTTTGCACAATCATTTCTAATATGATGTTGAAGAAATCACACGACAGCGCATCGCCCTGCCTAAATCCTTTTTTGACATCAAAACTATCGGTAAGGTGTTCACCGATTCGGATGGAGCAGCGAGCATTCTCCAAAGTCATCCTGCATAGTCTAACGAGTTTAGCAGGTATGCCAAAGGTAAACATAGCCTTGTATAGCTCGTCTCTAATTACGCTGATGTATGCGGTTTTGAAGTCGACTAATAGGTGGTGAGTGTCGACTTGGAATTCATTGGTTTTTTCCAGGATCTGCCGTAGTGTGAAGATTTGGTCGATGGTGGACTTCCCTGGCCTGAATCCGCACTGATAAGGACCTATCAGCTTATTTATAAAAGGCTTCAGGCATTCACATTAAACGGCAAAGAGGATTTTAAGGAGACGTATTCCTCTATAGATGGCGCAATCAGAGGGGTCTCCTTTCTTGTGGTTTATTTCGACTACATACATATAAAGAGGTGAATTCCATGGTTTTCGCATACAAAATAAAGTTAATGGTGAAAAGCGGTCGACGCTAACCTTAGCCAATAACTCCTCCCTGAGCATTCCTTTTTGACAACAGAAAAATTTGAAGGGATAATCATAATGGCCCTCTTATGCGGGCAAAATAGGCTTACCTGTAACTTAATTTTTAAATTCCAAGGGAACGTTTGACGATAGTTTGGCGGCAATGAGAAGGCGTAATCTGAATATTAACTGAATTACTGACCAATTTATTACTGAAAATGTGGCTGATTACTTCCTAGATAACGAACTCTGGAATACCTGAATAGCCTGGATCTGGATACAACAAGTATCGAGTGAATCCTTAATCACTTTGGTATGAGGTAAACTTATCTCCTTACTCGTCTTTGAGGGCCGACTAATAACATTTCTTAATGCCGTATCTCTTTTTCTTAAACTTGTAATTACTTTCAGGATGAAATTCCATTTCTTTTCGTAAATAACTTAAAAACATCTGTCGACGACATTCACTATTTCAGGACATTGCTCTCTCTCTATTCCTATTCACTTTTGTCCCCTGAAGTATCCTTCAATCAAGGATTTAGGTAAAGAAAGTAGAAGAAAATGATTATCCTTCCTTGATATGTACTTAACCCTTTGATGAGAAATCATCCGAAAAAAAAATTAAAAGTGAACAAACCTTGATCCTTTATACCATCCGTTTCACGACTGATTAAATGACTGTCCACCACCCGCCATGGTGACTTCGTTCATATTTGCTTAAGGAAATTGAAATTTAAAAAAAATGGGATTGGGAGTTGGGGAGAGTCGGCGTACCGCAAGTTCCACGGTAATACGAAAAGTTAAATTGATTTGCCCGGCAGCTGTCCTCGTCCAATATCCGTTGGAATGAGTTGTCTCTCAACACATATTGTAGAATGGCTAAGCCAGGGATAGTGTAATCCTTTAGCGGGTGGTTAAGTTTCCGAATATAGATACGGTAGTCTGATTTATAATACGATGTGCAGGCAAGTAGACTACATTGAAATGGATATCGTTTGTGGAGTACGTTTAGAAGAAGAGTGCAATATAAGCTTGGTATAAAGGTAAACATAGGTACACACATATGTACATATATACTCTATTGCACTAGAAACTAATGGATAGTGGATGGTTGGGGATGGACACTTAAGCCCAAAAGATAGTAATTGAATGCAAGACGGGTGGTGAGTCTGTTGTGCTGTGGCGAAGGATATACGGATTTTGGGAATAATAAATAAGTTGATCGTAGTCACGTCTGTACTTTATGCAAATTGACTCATAACTTCTGGACAGGAGAAGTCAAAGAATAAGTTACGTACATTGCATCCAGACACCTAGGTGGGTGAGTGTTTTTGCGGTGGAAACTAATGAATATTTATGCGTAATGGTGTCGGAAGTCCTTACCTGCAGGGTTTGTGTGGAAAGAATGTGATTTAGCAGGGTGCAATGCGAAAAAGTGTTTTGGATTTCGACATCCTTGGATCTTATTTTGTGATGTTATGAACCTTTTCTGTATTTTTAGAGATATTGGTTGTTTAGGGCACCGTGGCGCAGTGGTTAGTGTGTTGGACTCTGGCGCACGATGAGCGAGTTCGGATCCCGATAACACCAACGCCATCGAATGTTTATTTCGCGACGTTCCTCCTCGGCGGGGTACTGGCGAAACCCCCCGTAGTAAACTTGCCATGTAAAAGCTTCTCGACTTACGCCGTTCGGAATCGGCATTAAACTGTAGGTCCCTTTCACCTGTGTGAAAAATAGATCACACACAACATGGGTGATTGAGAGAAGCTTGGCCCTGGTCCTTCATGGGCTGTAACGCCACAAAAGAAGAAGAATGCTTGTTTAGAGCAGTAGATAGATTGTTTCGATTAATTCCGTCAGTGTTTCGTTTCATCCTCGAACTTCAGAACCGATCCAAGAAAGATATTCATATCACGGCAATCAGATCCTTGTAGGTAGCGGAATCTGAGTTACACATAAATTAAACATTAGACCAAGTTGTTTAGGAAATAAAGATACTTCTTTATTGTGCTTAGTACAATCACGTCACACAAACAATTTATTACAACTTTGTTTATTTGTCTCTTCTTTAAAAAATAATCTTGAGCATTACATATGGTCATTCGATCTATGGGAGTGAAATGATTGATGATTGTTCCTCGAATCCTTAATTTACATCCTCTCAAAGCTGTAACTAAAATATTATTTTTTTGTTATCGTTAATGAAATAAATTCGACATTTTGCAAAGTGCTGGTGCAAGGTTCTTATGTATAAAATGCTACACAACATAGAATAGAGATGGCTGCTCGGCTGTACATATTGGTTGATCACATTTACTAAATTGAATAAAACAACAAGTGCACTCTGGAGCAGTAGTCTTGAGTTGATGTCCATCTCAACCGGACTGTATAAAATCTGTGAAGTAAATTCTACGACTACTCGGATATTAAGTGCAGAATAATTGTGTTTCAGAGGAATGTGAAGAACAATTTAAGTAAGACACAAAGTATGGAAAAATTAAAAAAAAAAAGGCCAAGGCCAAGGTTCAACAACTTATTTAAAATTAAAACCGAGAAGGAGAAGCGCAGCTTGACCTCCTCTTCATCGGCTTAGTAATGATCTGTTCTTCAGGGTTGGGTGACAACATTTTTATCGCAAGGAGCATTTTTTCCAGAGTTAAACATGAGCTCCATCATGTATGCACTGTTACTGTTAAAAATATTAACAAACATATTGAAGATAAGTTTCCTTTTGATACCTGATGTTTGTGGCTTAATAGAAGAATTTGGAGAAGTCCTCAAGTAGAATAAAGCAAGAAAGTTAGGGAACAATAATCCAGGATTATTAGCTTAATATATGTAAAGGAAAAGGACGGGTTCCCTTTGGCTCTAGATAGAAATTGCCTTCAATTAACCTGGCTATGCTACCTAAATCGTTCTGGAAGGGTCTAATGGGCATCCCTAAAACAAATGAATCTTAGAAAACCATGTTTTGGTAACTTCTACTGGGTCAACGCTATGTATTTCTGGAGAAACTTAGCTGTTCTGATTTCCCTAGAGCATAAACTCGAAACATTATTTAATGGCAGCTAAGATAACAACACTACGGAGTCGAGCAAGGAGAAAACACTTGATTGGGAAAATTCGAATGGAGTCCGGTCAATGCAACAAGGGCCATTATCAGGTAGAATAAACTGTTCACACTTAGTGAAAGAGGTAAAGAGGGTGATATTGAAACCCAAATCAAACAAGTGTGTTAGAATGTACTCCTACCTCTTAAGGATCAGTGCGGCTTCAGGTTAGGAAGTCTACGACAGACCAAATATTGACACTATGGCGGGTCTGGAAAAAGGCAAGACTTCCCCCTTTTTTTATAGATTTTCCAGACATTGCCGAAAAAGAAAATAAAAACAGGTTTTGCTTTTAAAAGCTTTATGTTAGTTCAATTGAATAGTTTGGTTGGGAACCGCTGGGGCTCAGTCGGTAGTGCTTTGGCCTCTGACGCCGATGATTTAGGGACCAAGTGCCGCCAAAATTACTATCATAGACTGTATTATTCGCTATATTTTTCCATAACAGGACCTCAGGTTGGTAGTACGATGGCCTGGTAGTTGTGCAAAAGCTATTTAACGGGTAGCATAAGTGTCAAAAAACGAAACTGAATAGTTTAGTTTGAAGTATAGGATTGATCAAGTAAGAATAGTCAACGCGAATTAAGGCTACATTGCATACAGCCTTGAATTCGTCTGGGTATTTTATTTTAAAGGTTCACAGAAGCGTGAGAAATGATATCACTTAAATGTTAACAACGTTTTTGATGGCATGTTTGAGAAGGAACGTTTCTATGGCATTTATCTCGGCAGTGGTAATTTTCCTGTGGCCGGCTCATTATTGTACACTTTGCTTTTCAAAAATCCCCATAAAAGGAAGTTAAGCGGTGTCAAATCGCACAAAATTGCAGACCAATTCTAGTTTTCCGCCATGTGGAATTAGATATTTTCGAAGAACCTCTGAAATTCGTCGATATTCTCACGTGTAGTGTAGCAGTACATTATTATTGAATACAAACATTATCTGAATGGTAAAAAGGTCAATACATTGTAGAAGCTGATGTGAAGCAATTTTGTTCGAAATAGAGTCCTCGCCCTGGTTAAAAAAAGAGATTTTAATTTTCTGGCGATGGAGGTCTACATAAGTACGATACTACTTAAAATCGTAGTACTTTATCGAAAATGCCTGCACCTCATACATATACATATACCATTTTCTATTATGCTAGAAATTCAACAAAAACAGTGACTTTATGCTGCAACGAGAGTGCCGTGGCGCAGTGGGTAGTATGTTGGCCTCTGATGCCGATGACACGGGATCGAATCCCGACAACAGCCATGTCATCGAACGTGATTTTCACAGTGCTTCTCCTCAGCGGGGTACTGACGAAACCCCCTGTAGTATAATTGTCAAGAAAAGCTTCTCGAATTCCGCCGTTCGGAACCTGCAATAGGTCCCTTCCACCTATGGGAAAATAAAACCACACACAACATGGGTGATTGAGAGAAGCTTGGCTTTGGACCTATATGGACTGTAACGCCAGCATACATTATGCTGCAACTGTCCAATATCAAAATTCAGGGCAAGTGGTACAGGCGTTTGTGTGCGATGAGCTCTGAAAGATCAGAAATTCAATTTTTATTTAATTATTCCTGGCCAATGGTTTCGAAAATCAAAAGTGCGCTTTTCGTCTATATACTTATTTATGTACATTTTACATTACATTTTTCAACCTTCGGACTTACATCGATCTGCTTCTCGCTCTACTCTGAAATGAATCAAGTTACTTAGACAACATTCAGACATTTATGTGTGTGAACACATTTACTTAAAATTAGATTTGCTTTGCTAATGACATAATTTTGCTTTCTACATTTGCATTGATCCGATTTACAATAAATATACAAACTTATCGAATTCTATAAATTACAATTTAAGAGATACTACGGTACACGTGTATCTATCGCGTGTGCGTATGTAAATGCTAAGCCATAAGCTACAATGGAAAGTTCAATAACGTGATATTAAATTTCTTGGTCATCCCGAAAATACACCCGATAAACTTGATAACTAGATTCAAAGCACCGGATTCCGAAGCACAATACAATGATAACCATCTTCGTCCTATACAAAGCACATATGTACATATGACTCTAAGTGGAAGGGCATAATATGGATAATGGAGCACAGACATGATGTATCTTAAAAATAAATTGAAAACATTGTCACGCAATAGAATAATAAGCAGGCGAAGGACAGAGTTCGGTTGTTGCTTTTCTGTATAAATTTTGAAAAATCTTTATAAATTTGTAACAAAAGCGAACGATAAATTTGCGTACATCTTCTCTCCAAGGACGGGAGAGTGGTACAGACACGAGTAGTTTCCCATCTGTGTACGAGTGCTCAGATGAGCGTATAATGTGTTGACGTATGAATGCGGAAATGAGAATGCAGATGCACTGTGCAGTTGTAGATAATAGGAAAAGGGCAGTTGGCAAAAGGAATAGAATTGTAGAGGATGAAGATGTCCAAACAGATGCTCCCATTCGATAACATAATACATGGAAAAGGGGAGGAAATTGTTCTTTCCTCCACTTGTCGTGCTGTCGAAGTACATATGTATATAGATAAATTGAGCACATGATCAAATTGAAGGCAGTAACGGACTTACGGATTTATGTATGTTCTTATAATACTTTTACGAAGGTACAGATGCAAATAAATGTACGCATATGAGAAAATGTATTCATCTATACACCGTGTCATAGGTTGAGTTACTCTGATATATTGAGATAGAAAGAATAAATTCTTATCTAGATATGTAATATCCATTTATGTATACATCCGATGCCTAATGAATATGAAACGGCACAACAAAAGGCCTCAGGCAGGTGCCTATAAATCCAAGATTTAACCGTTGGGGAAAGGAATGACTTTCCAGAAATTTCAACAACAAAAGCGACCATTGAGCGAGTGAGAAAGGATTTGAGGATTAGGTAAGCTGATGCCTTAATCGCCTCTTGAAAGAGCACACTTAATAAAAGGCGGGAAAGCTTCCATACCTCTCATGAGTTAAACGAGGAGGTGAGGAACTGCCTTACTAGTGAACGGATGCAAAACAAACAACGATTCAGTCAAAGAAGCCACAAAAATCTTCTAGACATTCCATGCCCGCCTAGAAATTACTTCATAATAAATTCGTCACTATCTAAATACGTAGGAAGCTTTAAATATTGAATCATTGGAATATAACTTTCGTCAATGCATATTTAGAGCAGATCTTACACATTACTATATTGTGACACCATGTCCCATGAGTCATAACAAGCATTCCGTGCTAATAAGATTGAAATCGTCAATATTTCTTCCAGTGCCTATTAGTCTTGGTATCCTCTTTAATTTGTTAATGTAAGCCATACATTTTAAGGGAGTACAGGATACCCTAACACCGCACGAGTATCTTCTAATCGTCTCAATCAATTTGTACCCTATACTCTCCTGCCTCATTATTAAGATACTACACGTAAATACGAAACAAAGTAAGGTTATTTCCTGTAAATTATAGGAACTAATGCACGGCTTCAAATCCCGACTCTTCAAAAAGTTTATTAACCTTTTAGTGTGTAACACACCCTTCATGTCATATTCCTACTTTGTTGTTTCATCCAGAAAATTTAATCAAAACTTAGACCCTCTCATTACCGTTGTACCGTGTGTCAGCTTTGATTAAGCTCTTTAGGTTAGATAACATTCTATGAGCACTGGAAGCCACCATAGTAGTTGATATGTTACCTCTACTTTATATAGATGGTGTGTGTGTTTAATTAGTATATCCAGATAGTTATACTGTGGATGCTGGGAGCACTTTGTACTGTGAGGTGATAATGGAAATTGTTTGCTACGTGGGAGGAATTAATGTAAGCACTCTGAATAAGGTTTGGACTACAAAAAAATGTAATGACTTAAAACGCTTAGGTAAAATTTTTAAACTTCGAGGAATACGAGTATGTCCAAACCTATATACAATGGGAATTAGAAAATGTGGGTCAAGAAGGAGCTTTGCGAAATGTATTTGCATGGAAAGAATGCGAAGAAAAACACGATACAGTTTTTGACCCCATCGTCATCGTGCAGCATTTCCAGATTTGTGTCATTTATTGGGCAAAGATAAAATATTGTGATGAATAACGCCAGGAATAATTATAGTTGGCTCTTTAAAAAGAGCCTGCAGTCATTAGAACACCCTCAACGCAAACGCATCTTAAGCTGCGTTTTGTTGATAGTCAGACATATTATTTTTATTAAAAACAAACACAGCACACTATCGGCTATAAGAGATCCCTACCTGTGATTGGTTTTGGAAGTTATGGTTGAACAAAGCTGCCTGCCCATGTGATATCAATATACTGTCTGTGTGTTGGCCTCTGGCGCCGACGACACGGGACCAAATCACGACAACAACCATGTCGTGTTTTTTACGGTGCTTCTCCTCAGCGGGATACTGACAAAACCCCCTGTAGTATAATTGTCAAGAAAAGCTTCTCGGATTTCGCCATTCGGAACTGACAATAAGCTGAGCGTCTCTTTCACCTATGGGAAAATAAAATCACACACAACATGGGTGATCGAGAGAAGCTCGGCTTTGGTCTTTCATGGACTGTAACGCCAACATATGTACATACGTATATATATACTGGAAAGGGTTCATCAGTTGCTTGCACAAGGAATCGTCAAGGTATTTGACGATCTTAGCTCAATCGTACTGATTTGTAAACTTGATATAAACGATAAACGCAGATATTGTCAATCGCTTTAACTATACAAAATTGGTTCCCCAAGTATACTGGATCCAGGCGAAATGATTCTGTATGGCACTGTAAGCACTGGGGACCATCGGACCGTATTAGGACGAAAAGTTGATACCGTCAATTCAATGCTATACCATGCTATGAAAATGAACTATTTTTTGCCCCTGCTTGATGGAATTGACTTGGACGGTGTTTATTTTCAACAATACGATGCAACTTGGCAGATCATCCGGGGGAATTTCGACTAATTGAAAGGGCTTTTCGAAAATGGCTTAGTTTTGCGTTACGGAAGGATGTGTGCATTGGGCTGCAAGATCATGCAATGCAGCACCTCATTTTGTCAATATTTTCGAAAAGCATTGTACATTGATACGTCTGGTTTAATGTGAGCGCAAGCTTAATGGAAAGGATTCAGGTGTTTGAGAGACAATGTCTAAGGACTGCACAGAACACCAGAATCCGAGTACACGAAGCTCTATCCCAACGAGGTCCTATGCAATAGGGCAAGGATTGCAAGGATAGACAATTTTCTGATAAAGCTGATTCGAAGTCACGTTGCGAGAGCAATGACCTCGGTCAATAACTTGATCTCTGGGGCTTACTACCCCAATAATATGTACCATGAGCGTGTGCGACTTAGCGGCCTTGTCCCTACGGAAGCGTCCCTCTATTAAGATTATTGTGGGCTAATCCAGGATAGTTCGGCGGTACCAGCGATTCCTTTACGAACCTGACGTCGTGCTATGTGAGCCCGAGCGCCGGAGGTTCAGAATGGCCGTTTCAGACCGCGATCGAAAAGACGTCGTCGGGCACCATCAACGATTTTGGTGGCTGGAGTGGACTCCACTGGTATCTTGCATAAGTAAGCCTATCCCAGGCAACAATCGCCAACACCAATGGCATATATAGGTTAGTATATATATGTATTTATATGTACATGTACATATATTTGCTAAGATAGGCTAAGGTAGAATAGGCTAAGCTAAGTTAGTTTAAGCTAGAATAAGAAAGTTGTTGGTACGCTAGCAAATATTTAAAATCTAATTTTATGAAAATATATATAACAGTCGAAAGGTATTTATGAAATAAATATTGGTTAGCTTAGATTGCCCGCAAGGGGTCAGTAAGTTATTTATAATGTAACTAAGTTAGTTAAGCTAGTTTTAGTCATTTTTATCTAGCATAAGTTAGTAATTATTACAACAATAAAAATGAACTCTAAACTGTAGAAAAAACCAACAATCACTGCCGGGCGAAATGTTTCAGAAAGGTCCCTATAGGAAGCTGTCGGGAAAACAATAACCATGGTGAACGTCGTGGCGTTGACGAATCTTGAAAATGAAATGCCTAATTTAATTCAAAAATAAATGGTTGTAGGTAATCTTAGTTTGCGTTTACCTTCTGCGCCTTATTTAGTCAACCCTATACAACAAAATTGAGTTTACGGGTTGTTACGGCAAAAGCTGATGGGAAGGGCGTTTATTAATGATGGACTTTAACATTAATGAAAAAAAAAAAAAAAAATAAAAGTAAAATTCGAGAGTTAATCCGCTCGTATCAGTTGGATTGCTAATAGGAAACAGCAAAATCCATGTAGACCTTTTTAAGCGCCATATGTATGTATGTTTGTTGGCGTTACAGCCCATGAAGGACCTAAGCCGAGCTTCTCTCAATCACCCATGTTGTGTGTGATTTAATTTTCCCATAGGTGAATGGGACCTACAGTTTATTGCCGGATCCGAACGGCGAATTTCGAGAAGCTTTTCATGACAATTTTACAACAGGGGGTTTTGTCAGAAAAACACGTTCGATGACATGGCTGTGTCGGGATTCGATCCCGGCCACTGTGCCACGGTGCTCTCAAGCGCCATATACACTTATGTAAACCCATTTGGCGCCGTAATTTCGTAAAAACTATGAAAAAGCATTAAAAAAAAAATGGTTATGTATTTTATAGATCTCCGTTTCTACCAAGTCCGTCCCCAACAAACGTAGTCCTTAACCTTTATATGCAACAGTTAACACGGCTGTTTTTGTGTGCGAATTTACGACTAAACATGTGCTTCTCGGATGTATTTTTTGTTGGTCAGAGGCAAGAAAGAAGAACAAGGTAGAAAAATGCATGAAAATGTTTATCTTAATCATAAATATCCTCAATGACTCATAGCCACATACGCCTTTGAATATAAATACCATTTAGATACCTAGTAGGTACTAGTGCATTTACATATATTTACAGTAAACAATATCTAAAAGTTTTCATGTTGTCCTTAACCATACATTATTTACAGCTGTCTACTTAGAACTACGATTTTTAGTTCTTTGATTTGATTTTATTGCAGCTTGCCATAATGCTTCAATGCTATAAGCATACATTTCTCATTTTGATTTTAATTTTTTATTTTGTTTTCTACACAAAATCACTTTGAAGCACCATGGCAACCGTTCCTCACCTTTTGTCACTTAGTATAATGCTCTGCGTCGGTGATGAGCCACCATTACTATTGATGACACTATGCTGTAGCTGGAGCGATTGTTGACGATGAAAATTGTCGTGATAATTGTGGTGTGCTCCGGAATTGTTGTTTATATGTAACGAGGAACGATTGTAGTTAGTTGAGCGACGCGTCGACATGATACTAGTATCGAGAGCAACTGTTGTGGAATGTTGACGATTACGCGGAACAGGCTTGAAGCACAAGCAACATAAGTAGCGATTGAAGTGCTGGCGGAATACTCCCGAAACGAAGTAGAGTGCGACGGGATTTGCACATGAATTTAGGAAACTGAAATGAGAAAAGAAGAATTTTTAAAAACAATCTCACTTTCATCGGTCATCTAGAGGAGGCCCTCTCAAAAGAAACAGATGCGACCACGTTTTGGTTGAAGGGTTTATGGGCTGTAAAAATTAACTAGGACATAAAAGTGTCCGTACGATTGAAATGCTTCACGCTATCTCAGCCACTGAAAGACGGGTTTATTGAGCGATCAGCGATTAGCTCCGGACTGTTGGCCATTTTGTGCGTCAATCACTAAGTAAGTCCTTATCTGCCTGGGGCAAATCACATTTTACCGAATGAATTCGGTTTTTTGTTTTGTTCAAAATGAATTAATGGCATGGATGGTGGTGGATTAACTGGAGTTAGGTGATGACCCTAAACATCCCCGATGGCGATGTGTACTGTCTGGAATTCGTTTAATGTTTTTATCCTTCCAGAAACAAAGTTTCATTGAGTACGGGAATCAGTTCGGAATTAATTAAAAACCATAATTGCTATCCGGCAAAAGAAGTGACCTGATTGCGAAATATTCATTCCAAAGTTCTATTTCAAATTGAATCAGTTGTAAGCTGAAAACTTTACTAAGCAAGAATCGGATAAGAATGGTTGAGTAAGTTGAAAGCAATGTTGAATGATGAAGAAGACTCCTTATAGTAGAGGGATTTTTCCTAAATTAGGTTCGTGGGTTTCAGAATTTCTCTTAAAGAGATATAAAGTTGCTGCGATTTAGTGTATTGTTGCTATATTTAGTAGAATTGGAATAAAAATGTGTTTCCTTCAGGATTTCTTTCGAAGTTTGCATGTATCCGCAGCGAAGAATATAAATTGCAACAACTACGCTTCTCAAACTAATTTTCGAAAGTCAAACCAAATTTTAATTTCTAAAAAGTACTGTGACGGCTTGATTAAGCTGATTGCCTCCAATCCAGCTATAAGCGGATTTACCGATGAAAGAGTTCAGGTTAAAGCTGTGTCCAAGGGACAAATCTAATTCAGAGCAATAATACGTATAAATATTCTCACTCACACTATTAACTCGCAATATTTTAAGTCGTAAAGATCTATAAAAGTGATCGAAAAACCGGATTTTTCAACTTCCTTCATTGGATCTAAACCTGCCGATTTCACCGCCCAATATTTTTTTATTATTGTACAAGCTCGTACGCTCCAACTGCACCCTTCTTCTCCTCCTTCCTTTTCCACTAATTTGAGTCTTTTGGTGCTTTACAATATGTTATTGGTGTCGTTACACGTATTCGCATACAATTTATAAACGGCGACGAAGTAAGTTGAGCAAGTTTGGAAGCTCTTCTGCGGCAGTATTCTGGACCCTAGAATTACGATTTTTTGTTTGGCAACTGGAGCAGTTAATTGAGTAGCACAAACAACCACCTAGTTGGTTTAGCAATTCCATATAGCATAGTTTTGGACAATATTCTGCTTTTAACTCTAATCCCAGCGTAAACTGTGCCAAAATTCATTGTCAAAATTTGAATATAGCTTACAAAATAATAAAAGGTAGAAAAATCAACGTAATGTTTGAAACAAAGGTCGAGGAACGCTTCCTAGCAGCCGGCATAGACTGCTCGTTAGAGGTAGACACCACTCGTTTACAAGCGCCATCGGGAATTCGTTGGAACATATCTCGCTTTCTTAAGGGTGGGCCGGAAGTTTCTGTAGCTTTTGAGAAATTATCTTCTGCAATTAGGCCCCTGTTTAGATGAAAGGCGACATCAACAAGCTAAATTCTGGATTTCGGTACGATGTTAATCCAAGGGGTGATGCATCAGTTGATAGTCATTACCAGCAACAAAGAATGCTGCCAATCGGTAACCAATTATTTTTGGCTCGCATTGGCTGATATGGATATGAATGACATGTTCTAACCGAACAGTTCTGTGTGTCACAAAGTTGATACTACAATAGATATTCTACAATAGCGATTTTCACGTGACGGGCAACATAATCCGTGAAAGCACTCAAATTCGAGTGTATATTCTCGGTCGTTAAAAGTTGATGAGCTTTTCAAATAAAACAGAAAATTCTTGTGAAATACATACACAAAAATGTGGTCTAGGTGCGACCCGCAAGGATCACACGACTAACTTCCCAGTGGGAAAAATGAAAACACCCATTCAATTTCATATTTTTTCATCTTTAACCCCCAACGCAACAAGAGGGTGTTATAAATTTGAGGTGTCTGAGTGCCTGTGTCTCTGTCTGTGGCATCGAAGCTCCTGAACGAATGGACCTATTATGATGACTTTTTGTTTTTTAAAGCTAATGTGATCGAAATGGTTCTTAGCTACAATTTGTGAAGATCTATTTAGGAGTTTCAAGATCATTAGCTCTTTTTGTTAGCTGCGGTAGGATTCTTAGAAGAATAATGGGTAATGTATCGGTTCACGTCCGATCACCGCAATCAGCCAGCATCGGGTGCGGTCAGTACTTCGATTGGGAACCGCTCGGAAAAACCGCGTGTTGTTGGCATCAAGCCGCCTATTTGCTGTCGCTCCATGTAACCCAGAGTGAGGAAACTCACACTCATGTGCGCACATTAAACAGTCTATTGCTCAAAAACTGCTCACGTGCGTGTGTAATTTCGATTGCTGAAAGCTTTTAATTTAGATTTTATAAAAAATTAAGCTATCTTAGACTAAAATATTAATAAAATTGGAAAAAAAAAATGTTCAAGTGAAATGTTTCCATGTTTTATCATTCTGCAAACAACTCCCGAGCAGTAAATCCACACATTTTAGCTCACGAACGCGAGAGTGTGCATTTATGGAAACTCACCCCTTGTTCGCACTCCACATGTGCCCTATAGAGTGAACATAAGTGTGCGTTCTCTTTAACGAACATATGAAGTGCGCACATGGGTGAGTTTCCATAAATGGCACACACACTCGCGTTCGTGAGCGAAAAATAATGCTCACAGCCAATTACTCATGAGCGCGTGCGTTTAATAATTGCTCGTTGGGTAGTGCACACTCACGAGCAGTTCATGAGTGTGCGTTTCCTTACCCAACTACACACGGTCCGAGCAATCTCATATGTATCGGTTCTCGATTATTATTATCCCCGCTAATGGGTATGAAGCTCTTCTTCCTTTTCTATTTTAGGAGCAGTACTTTCACATAACCAAAGAACATTCGAAGCATAACAGGAGCATTCCGTCAATCCATGGCACTTAAAACCATCACTTGATGTGACTTTGTAATCAGTGGTTTCTTTTGATACGTCATCAGTGAGTCGATGATCAATTGAATACGAGTACTTGGGAAAATGGGTCACCAAATTCGAATTGAATTATAAATTGGGCGAAATAAAGTGAAAGCTAAGCTCATAAAGGATCCAATGCACATACATACATATATTCATCAGTTGATTTAAAACACAATTAAAAATAATTGAAATTCTGATCACTACGACCGGTTTTCAGCATCGATTTTCACTTGACGTACTCATTAATTAGACCATGACACCTCACGGTATGTTTGAAACCACCATGTACATACATATGTTACATATGCCAATACAAATAAGCAAAAATAAAATCTAAAATAACAACTTGAAAATGCAATTCGTATTCAGCATTTTTGCTTTTTTTAGTGAATTTTCAATTGAAAGTAAATCCATTTCAATCAACGTCCAACTTACCTTGTGCAAAATCCAATAATCCTTGTCGCATGCCAAAACTCATTAAATTCTTCCGTCGACTTTGGGTTCAATTGAAACCACAAATGGAACAGATGATATGGGAAGAAGCATACGAAAAATACTGCAAACCATCCGATAGATAGATCCGCAATGGACGAAAGGAATATATGTGAATAGTTTGGAGATGGGTGAATGATGTGTGAAAGAGTCAACTTACCCACTACGAAGGCGACTACCATTCGTGCGACATGACGCCTGGCACGAGCTTGAGCACGGCTCTGTATGCCTAATGCCTCGCCAGGCATATCTCGGGCGCTAATGTGTAATCGGTTTGCCATGAGTATGTAAAGTGCTCCAATTATTGACAGCGGAAGCAGATAATAAATGAACGCTTTCGCCACCACCGTGTATCTGGAAAGAAGAGGTAAATATTAGACTAGGATATAGATAAGAGAACAAAGTATATATGTATGCATATATTCATATACATGTATAGGGGGAAGCCATGGTGTACCAAAGACAAGTTTGATGGAATAGGGAACGTGGAAACCATGTACATATCCTTGTTCGTTGAAATGTATTTGCCAACGACTTTTATTGCCGCCTTCAACGTCCTATGAGGAATGGCAATGGATACTACGTCAATGTTTTCTAGCACAAGTTCTCGTTCATTGTAAAGGTTCGTTACTCGACGTTCTTCTTTTTGCCGGGGATCGATGTAAAATGTAAATGCCGCTGTAGCGGGTTATGTGGATTTGGTGTGTGCCTCTGTTGGCACCGATAAATATGGAGAATGTTTCAATCGTTATTAGAACAAAGGCGAAATTGGGGGTGAAGCGGCCAAGCAACGTGATAATCTGTTTTTGTAAGAGTGTCTATCCATGTTTTAGATCCCGTGAAAGAGGCGGGATTTAGGTTGGGAATGTTCTTGCCCTTCATGAACTTTAAGTTTGATGAAATGGTAACAGCAACTGTAGATGGTTGTTGAGTGGGAGATGGGGTCGTGAGTAGAGTTTGTTATGTTGTGAAAATTCTACGCACGAATGTCATGAATGTGTCTTGTTTAGGTACATGTATGACCTTAAATCCTTGAAAGAGATTATGCTTTTTGTAAAGTGGAGCTGAAGAACGTATAGGCGGCATTAAGCAATTTCTAATTAAGGTAGATAAGATTAGAAATAAGAAGGGCTCTCTGAAGATGATAATGGACTAAACTTATGGTTCTGGGCTGTCAGTGGGCCAAATCTTGTTCACCGGAATCCAAATCCAATTGCAGAACCTCGAACTAATACGGTGTACGGTGCGTACCACGTTTCTTTTCTTTAAACACCCAACTTCTTCTTCTTAATGGGCGCTACAGTTCGGGGTGAACCTGGGCGTCAACTAACATGCCCCTCCAACTAGCACGATCTTTTGCTAGCCTTTTCCATTGCCGCATACCCAGTTGGCTGAGGTCCCCTTCCAACTGTGTGCGCCATCTTAAATGCGGCCGTCCTCTGCTTCTTCGTCCCTCACGGTTGGATTCAGAGACTCTCCGGGCTGAAGCTGTGGTGCCCATTCGCGCTACATGGCCCAGCCATCTTAGGCGTTGAATCCGCCCGAAAATCACGCACAAAATCTTTCTCTCGAACCGACCAAGGGCCTCCTCATCCGCTTTTGATAGTATCCATGCTTCTGCGCCGTACAACAGGACCGGGATGATAAGGGTCTTATATAGAGTCAACTTTGTCGTTCGGGAGAGGGCTCTATTACTCAGTTGCCTCCTGAGCCCAAAGAAACAGCGATTGGCGTTTGATTTCGGAACTGATGTCGTTGTTCCAGGTGAATGCGGAGCCAAGGTAGACGAAGTCCTTAACTACCTCGAACTTATATCTGCCAATACAAACGTTCTGGCCAAGACGTCGGTGGTGAGCGTCCTTTTTTGATGATAGCATATATTTAGTTTTGCCCTCGTTTACCGCTAGACCAACTTTCGCCGCCTCGATCTCAATACTCGCAAACGCCTCATTGACATCTCGCTGTGATCTACCTATTATGTCAATATCGTCGGTTTATGCAGGGAGTTGTGAGGATGTGAAATAGATTGTGCTTCTTGTCTTGGCCAGTGATTTTTGCACAATCATTTCTAATATGATGTTGAAGAAATCACACGACAGCGCAGCGCCCTGCCTAAATCCTTTTTTGACATCAAAACTATCGGTAAGGTGTTCACCGATTCGGATGGAGCAGCGAGCATTCTCCAAAGTCATCCTGCATAGTCTGACAAATTTAGCAGGGGTGTCAAAGGTAGACATAGCGTTGTATAGCTCTTCTCGCTCTGTCGTATGCGGCTTTGAAGTCGACTTGAAATTCATTGGTTTTTTCCAGGATCTGCCGTGGTGTGAAGTTTTGGTCGATGGTGTACTTCCCTGGTCTGAATCCGCACTGATAAGGACCTATCAGATTATTTACAAAAGGCTTCAGACGTTCACACAAAACGGCAGAGATGATTTTGTAGGCGATCTTAAGGAGACTTATTCCTCTATAGTTGGCGCAATCAGAGGGGTCTCCTTTCTTGTGAATCAGGCATACGATGCTGAGACTCCATTCCTCGGGCATGCTTTCCTCTGACCATATCTTGCAAATCAGCTGGCGCATGCTCCTAATCAGGTCATCCCCAGCTGCTTCGAAGAGCTCAGCAGACAGTCCGTCTGCGCCAGCAGCTTTATTCGACTTGAGCTTCGATATGGCAATCTTAACTTCGTCGAAGTCAGGGGGACAGAATTTTCTGCGGTCTTCGTCGATTAGAAATGGATCATTCTGCCTGACAGTGATATATTTACAAACATCGCCGTTGGTCGAAGTGGTTTTTCCATATTCTCAGCATCGACTGCGTTTCTACTACTAGGTTCCTTCTCAATAAACTTTTCGTGCATTCTTTTCCCGATTTTCTTCACCAAAACATAAAATGTCGTTTTGAGGGATGCAAGGTTTTCTTCAGCTGATATTGTCAAGGTTATTGAGCAATCGGTTGCCAGTTTGTACCACTCTCTATGTGAGGATAAGAAATGTACAATATACGTACTTATCTGTTGGAACGTGGAAGTTCGCTGAGAAAAAAGGGAACTAGTCCAAGAAAGAAAGAACAATGCAACCACTTAACCTCTCGAGTCGAAAAAACACGATTTTTTTATTTCTCAAAGATTTTGACATTTGTTGACAATTCTAAATAGTGTTGGCACTTATGACTCAGGCTACGGGATTGCTCCTTTCTTAACAATATCATTCTATAAATGCTGTTTTCTTTCGATTGTGCCGATTCGTCGATGATTTAATATCTCAGCTCCCAGACGAAAGTACGTCTGTATCATATTGGGAGCTCAATACCAACAGGCTGAATCTTCTATAAATCACTTGGTAGTATGATGACGCCATCTCCGAAATCCCGATTAATAAAAAAAAAATTTGAAGTTCAAGAGCATTTGATTTATTGAACCTTAACTACCTTCCACATCAAAAAAAAAAAAAAAAAAGAGGACTACTGGTCTACACATACATATGCTCAAACTTTCCCCGACGAATGGCTAAGCAATCAATTACAGCTCTTTACAAATAACTCCATTAATCATAAAACACGACTGCAGACATCACCCTCCCAGGTATAAGACGCATGGTCTTGTAGTCACCTAGTGACCTCACTCGACAACGTCGTCGCCAAGGATTCCTAATTCTCTCTCTCCATTCAATTTTTCAATTTACCAAACAAATTGTATCAATCCGTTCAACTTCTATTTGTCGTTACGTATGACTTGTAAGCGTTCGAAACTATTGATATTTTATCCATTTACCAGCAAATAAGGTAGATTACCAACATAACGATTTCGATATCTCCGTGTGCGTCATCAGCAAACATGTAAGCACAAATGCGGCTCTTGACCGAACAACAAGCAACTACTCCATCTAAATGCATTTGTTGCGACACAACGAATCCCGATAAAATCAATTGCACATCCGGATGTATTGAGATTTTATTTATAGTTCCAACGCCCCGATGCATACGTCAAGTGTAGTGCAATTGTAGAACATCGCCAGAACAGGATATTGCTTGTAAAAAAAAAAGTGAATCGGAGGCGAGCGACACGCAGTTGACGATAACCCAATTGTCATTTCGAATGTTATTGACAAATGACTTAAAACATAATGAGATGAGATACATCTAAACTGACGAATATCTGCATTGCTTCAGGTAGCGTCCACTTAGAAAGTACTTAATTGAAAAGCAATTTGGCACAAATTCTACTTACTGTGCATATGTTGAGTGGTTTTCGTAGTCGCCGAAGGTCGAACAAATGGTTATATTCATCCCCTCATCGAGCTGGACGCTTTTCGTATCCGAGACAACAGCGGACGGTGTTGCTAGTATTATCGCCAACACCCAGATCAGTGATGCCGTCAGCACTGTTAAAGGACGTGTCTATTTCCAAACTAACATAAGGAATACTATTATACATGTACACAGATCATAGTTACCTGCAATTTTCGCAGTGGATTTACAATCGCACAGTACCTCTCGCCGGATAGAGCTGTTAACGTAAACACGGACACACCAATCGAAATGTCCTTAGCAAACTCGGTGACACGACACAGTGTTGCACCCCACGGCCACGAGTCCAGCACATATAGTACGGAAGCAAGCGGCACGCAAATAATTATAACCAAAAGGTCTGCTAGCGCCAACGATAGAATGTACCTGCAACGAAACACAGACACGACAAGCCTTGAATAAAGTATTCATCAATGAAGCAATTAATGGAGTAATTCCTGCGTAAACGTAAGAAAGTTGTCCCTGAACTTAAGTAATTTAGATGGCAGCGGTGGGCAGGCTGTTGATGGTGATTGTCACCTACCCTGGGGGCAGTACTGTTAAATAATTAAAATGACACCGATCAACGTTGTTTGATGTCAATTGGCGAGGGGAGATTTGGACAGAAGGGTAGTGCCTCTCCACACAAACGATTTATAGACCCTTTGGCCCATGGGTAGTTCGTGTCAAGGAAACACAAAAAAGGCTCTTACCAACTGGAGCAGAAAGTTTCAACAGACCGACGCATTCGTGTCGTTTGAAGAGTAAATTTATTGTTCGACGGAGTGGCTTGATGCCTGGACGGGTTGCCATACCATAGACATGACAGGTGTGGCGACGGTTTTGTCTTTCCGGGAATCAGTGTGGAACTAGCTTGCGTTGACATGGACATGCTGAAGTTTATGTTATGCAGGTGGATTTGCATGGATAAGGACAATCAGTGGGGAGTTAAGTTGAATGCCTTTGGGTATAACTGGGAACACAGGTTATGGGTTGTGAAATTTTATGTTCCGTTGGATCATTTATTCAGTTATTCAATAGTGAAATTAAATTTAATGGGCTTTAGGCACTAGCAACGGTGATTATCTGATAGCGGGGTTTTGAATGGGCCAGAGTTATGGAAGTGTATGGTGTTGTAGTTGCTTTATGTAAAATGGAATATTCCTATAGGGGGTTGGATCGGCTTGTTACTAAACTATTTATTGCTCATAATGTATTCCATTATTTAGCTTTCAAAAGAGTATAGCATTTATTACATGCGTACCGAGCCATCTCGACAAGAACTTCTACACTTTACTGGCAGACTGAAAACTCGCCGTCAATTAACTATTTCATAGTTAGGTCATGTATATTTTAGTTACCGGAAGTTAGGTTTGTTTAGAGTGACAGGGTGTTTCTCCTCAATTAAGCCTATTACGGGGTGGCCGTGGTGCAGTGGTAAACATCACCTACCGTCCAGTGGAAGGTCTGTAGTTCAAAGTCGATCCATAGCCAAGAAAAAGCAATCCCTATACGGAAAAAAATATGCAACAAGGCCAACCAACGTGAACATTCGGTCGGTTCCTCTCGAATCCTGTCTAGGATAACCACCTCTGGAGAGTAGTGAACGAACTTCTATGACCCAAACCACTGCACTCCATTGAGGTTGTGTGATAAACATTATAAGAGTGTACTAGTAAGCTCTTGAACTTGCGCGAACTATAAAAAAAAGAAAAATTCATTAAAAACCACGTAAAACCATCTCTAACTTTCAATAAAGCGGATTTGGTAAAGTCCGCCATCAACCTCGCTCAGATTTTCGACGAAGAGTGTCCTAGGCGGTATTATCCGCATCCCTCTTTCAATTTATTAGTTATAGAGGACATTATCCGCTATATTTTTAGAGTTTTGAAGTGAAAGCCGAGCTGATTAGAGCCCTAGGAAAAACTCTGTCTAGGTTTGTTGAGTTTTTTTAGCAGATGAGGTGATCTGTTTGCTTAAAGCTGGTATTTTTAATGGTGTCAAGTTTTACAGATTACCTTGCTAAAGCATCGGCAAAATTATATATATTAGGATCGTAGTTCTCAGGTCGTGTAGCCCAACCAAGTGGGGCATAACTTTAGTTCATTAGTCAATTTGCCTTCTTTTGCCTTACCCGTAGTGTACAATTGTCAAGAAAAGCTTTTCAAAATTCGCTGTTCGGAATCGGCAATAAACTATAGGTCCCTCTTACGTAGGGAAAATAAAATCACTCACAACGTGGGTGATTGAAAGAAGCTAGACTTAGGTTCTCCATGAGCTGTAACGTGACATACATACATAACTATGCTAATTTAACCTACAATGGCCTATGGTGCTACTGGTGACAGCTAACTTTGCTGTGGAGAGGTTTACTGATATTAGAAATCACTTACGGAGTCGGTCTAGTCTCCAAAAATATTGGTGTTTTTCCTAAAGCATTCCCTCGATTTCGGTGTTCAATACTAGGCTCGTAGAAAAATCGCCGCGTCACGTAATTTCGGGGCACATCGAAGATAAGCGCTTGCCGTCATGGTTATGTTGTTTGAGTAGTAAGCCTCATGGATTAAATTTTTGCCGTTACAGCATGACCTAATTAGTTTTTAGGACCTCGTTGGGATAGAACTTCATTTGATGGGCTAGAGGTGTCTTTGTCACTCTTAAGATTTGCTAGCGCCACCGTCGTTTTCCAAAGCAACAGATAATATGCATTACTCAGTATCTCTCTACTGCTGCCGTCACTGGTGAGAGGTGCCTGACTACGATATTAGATTTTTCGTTAGTACCCGCGGTTTTTTTTTCTGTATAAGCAAAAGGAAATTCATGTATGCAATACTAAAGAGCTCGAACGAATTACTACGGACTATAACCAACGCGGAATTTGGTCGGCTCTCGTCCTATTTTAGACAACCACCCCTGAGAGTAGTGACGAACATCAACGATCCAAAACACTGCACAACGTTCACTCCTGTGCGTGTCTCTAAAAAAAAAAAAAAAACAGGAGGATTAACACGAGACCTTTGTTGAAATGTTATATTGTAAGCCTCTCCTTTGGTACTTAGAATATCCAAGTTCCTCCGTTCGCCAATGTTCAATATAATTTCGAAGGTAGAAGTGGCAAAGTAGAGCTCTGTTTTCCGAATGGTATCATTAACCCTGCACCTTTTTTTTAAGACAGTTCTTACTGTTTTCACTTTCGCCCGAGGACTCTCAGTCACAGGAAAGTCGTGTAGTTGAGATTGGATCATTGATGGCAGCACACTTAGAGGGTCTGGACTCAGCGCTCTGCGTAACTATCTTTAGGGCGAAATTAGCGCCGTCAACATAACTGATCACGGCGCAGGTGATCAGTTTTAGTTTTCATTGACTATAAAATTGCTTATAAGAGAAGATAGCACCCCGATTTGAGCAGGAAAGGGTCATCTTTGTAATGCCAATAAGCACTCTATTAATGGTTAAGTCAGGGAGGGTATTTAATGTAGAATATTTGTCAAAATGAGGAAGATTGGCCAAATTAAGTAGGTTTATCAGAGAGATCTATTAAAAGTATAGTGATTAGCTGATTAAGGTGGCCGACTTAGCCCTCTCTTCTCTTCTTTGGTGGCGTTACAGCCCATGAAGGACCAGAGCCAAGCTTCTCTCAATCACCCATGTTGTGTGTGATTTATTTTTCACACAGGTGAAAGGGACCGATTCCGAACGGCTTGAGTCAAGAAGCTTTTTCCAGGCAAGTTATACTACGGGGGGTTTTGCCAGTACTCCGCCGAGGAGGGACGCCGCGGAATAGCTTAGCCCTCTCATTCGCTGCTAATTCCTTTTGCTTCGAAAACACACCTTCATCCTCAATATTTCAACCGAACTCCATAAATTACTATAAGCTCCCTGGTATCTTTAAACTGTCGAATACTCACACGCTTCTAACCCCGAAAGGAGGAATAAAAGAAACGACCTTATGTGATTGATTAGCGAAGTTCCATACCGGTTGAAATAAGCCAGTACTTCACCTGATTCCCTGAGGGCAAAATCGCAGTCTTGCCCTTCCTCGGTTGAAATCCTCAAGGGTCACAATCACCGAATGACTGCAGGGAATTATTCTTCTCGTCATTCTGCACGTTATAAGCCGGAATGAAATTTTCTCCGCAAATTGCTTTGAACCTGCGTCGTGCCGTGCCACAGTGGCTGGGAAACAAATGAGATTGCTTCACGGCGATAGACTGTTGCGAATTTGATTCGAGTTCGCAATTTGATGAATCATCGCCAGTTTTTCCGTTGGTAAGCGCAGGATATTTGGGGGATTTATCTACAGGTGTCGGTAAATGGCAGTGAATGCCTTTGTTAATGGTCGCCTGGCACGAATGGCAAGTTGAACGATACGACTCCGTGACGTTCGTGGGAGTGGAAATCGCGCGAAGGAAGCTTTTAGGTCATAATCGGTTTAAATTTATTGTTGCCCTCGCGTCAGGGGATAGCATGCGTACTTGCGGAAGTGAATGCAGATAAATTTGGTATTTGTTTCGTTGCATAGTGCGGTTGCCAGGAAGTGGGTATTACCGCTGTTACACTAATTTGAATAAAGTCTTGCTGATTGTATCGCCTTGAGGGTTGCACAGTTGCCTAGTTGGGTGTGTATTTGTATGGTAGAAAATCAAATTACCTTGTCCTACATTTTTATAGATCGGCCTCTTAGAGTGTAAAGAGTGTAAAGAGCACACCCACCATAGAACATTTATCTCTTGCTTATTTGGAAGAGGCAATAACACATACCTGCTTTCAGATGTTTCTCAACTTTTGTCCAACTCAATTCATTTGTAATACGATATATTCTTGACATAATAAGGCAACTTTTAGTGAGGTTCGTGAGTTCGTGGTTGTCTTAATCTAGTAATGCATACGGTTAAGGCAATTACTTTCTGGTATCTTGCTGTGGCAAGAATTTAGTAAAAAGCTGATATTATCGATGGTAAGACAACAGTAATACGGCAGCACCGCCGAATTATTATTTATGAAGAAAAGCACCCAGAGAGAGCAATACATTACGGAGTATATGCAGCTCTTAGCTCTACTAACCTCCGTGGCAAGATGGCATCATTACTGGCTAAGATTCAGAAAAAGTAGAAATGTTTGTACTTCTATAAAGACTGTCCGCCTTCCAATATGAACAAAAGAAAAGGAAGTCGATCGAAATCGCAAGCAAAGAATATACGCTTGTAGCATCCTTCCAGCATGATTGTGCTTTTGACAGCATCGAGCAATGCAAACTTTTTCTTCCATTAACAAGCTTGTTTGACTAGACTCGCCAATAGAAGTTGGAGAAGCCGGGGACCTTTAACGTGGACAAGTGATAAGTGAGTTTTCTGTCCCAACAAGCGCTGTTCGCAAATAAATATTGTGTGATTTTTTAAGCGTTTGGTTTTTAATTACACGAAACAAAAAGGAAAGTAGCAAACGTGTAGAAAATTTGTTGGCCACTACTTCGTTTTAAGTGATCCCAACGGAAAGTCAAAATTTTCTGTTATTTTTTCAAGCAAATGGGTTGGCTGTAATCTACAGGTTCTCGTTAGACAACGGTATACTGCTCTCGACAAATGCTTCGGACGCAATCTCTTGGAGCCTGTGAAAAATCGGCCTAATTGCGTATGGGCAATGCGTTCATGTCTACCTTAACAGCAGCCCTAAATGTCGTTAATTCTAATATACATATGTAGTACTTTATTTACCATATCTAGATAGCTTTTAAAAACACGTTGCAGCTGTTGTGTGTACGAGCGATAACTGAGACAGACTGCACCTACTCCAAATAGCCCCTTAGTATACTTGCCATGAAAAAGCTTCTCAACTCACGCCGCCGTTCGGAATCGGCATTAAACTTTAGGTCTCTTTTAACCTGTGTGAAAAGTAAATCACACACAGCATGCGTGATGGAGACAAGCTTGGCTCTGGTTCCACATCGGCTGTAACGCCACCAAAGAAGAAGATAAAACCATAACTAGAAAAACTAGATACCCCTAGAGAAAGCGAACTAATTGTTACCGCTTATTTGACCACTTTCAAGTCTATTTTCCCAACGCAGCGTGTATTTCGTTGTCGTTTTCCCTGTCGTGCTTGACTATCTGTACGCACAGATAAGCGTTTGGCTAAACATCTAGCGCAAACTGAGGATACTAAAAATGCTGCAAGCAGATGGACTGTTCCTTCTTCGGCCGAAAATTACTACTGTGTCCGAGTTCGTCTAAGAGAGCCGACCAACATCTTCGAGACAGCAATGTACAAAATTTAGCATCAGTAAATGTTCGCCGCATGGAATTTTGTGATGGTGTTCCATTATAAAATGGAATTTGTCCGCCAATCGTTGCCTTCTGACCGTCAGGTGAGATTAACTAACCACAATACTCTTTTAAACCTGATGCCTGAGGTCCACGAGGTTAATTTCCAATTAAATAGTTAAGGAAGCAAACTCATTTTACACTTTTCGCTTACAGAAATGAAAAGCTTGAAGAACCATTACGTCGTCTCAAAGTAACTGTTGTTTGCAGTGGAAAAGAATTTGTCTCTTTGGCTCTTTGGCGCTACGAGTACGTACATGTTAAATGAGAGCTCCCCAAGTGTCCGAACTGGATCATGAGTATCAGTGGTTTCAGCAGGACGGTGCAATCACTCACATAGTTCAGGCAATGATGGAGATTTTGAATAATCGGTTTACAGATAATGCAACTGTAGGATAACAGGTCAGTGACTAAAACCCCCGGAATTGACCACTCTTACTTAAAAATAGTGCCCATTTGCCTAAAAACTCGAAACAGAAATGATTGTGTGAATGCCTTTGCCAGGGGATATTCAGGAAAACTGCTCGGCTGATAAATCTCGTTTTAATCTGGTAGTCTATACATATATGTATGACGGGAGGTCATTAGCTCAGTATACCCTCTCAGAAGGGTCTCCTGAACTTCGTAAGCACCCACAACTGGTTGGACCAAGTTCCAAGTGAGTGGACCTACGAAAATCCACTTGATTATAAGAACAGCTGATGCATTCCTAAAAAGTGACTCCTTGGCGTACTCTGTCGCCAAAAGGTGTATTATTAGACTTTAGTTTAAATGATCCACAAATGACTGCGCCAACTATAGAGGAATAAGTTTCCTTAATGTCGCATACAAGATATTCGCTGCCGTTTTATGTGAACGCCTGAAGCCATTCGTAAATAAGCTAATAGGTCCTTATCAAGGTGGCTTCAGCCCACGGAAGTCCACCATCGATCAAATCTTCACACTACGGCAGATCCTGGAGAAAACCAATGAATTTTAAGTCGGCACTCACCGTCTATTCGTCGACTTCAAAGCCGCATACGACAGCGTAATTAGAGACGAGCTATATAACGCCATGTTTACTTTTGACATCCCTGCTAAGCTCGTCAGACTATGCAGGATGACTCTTTAAAATGCTTGCTGCTCTATCCGAATCGGTGCAGAACTGACCGATGGCTTCGAAGTCAAAAAAGGATTTAGAGAGGGCGATGCGCTGTCGTGTGATTTTTTTTAACATCATATTAGAAGTGATTGTGCAAAAATCACAGGCCAATACAAGAGGTACAATCTATTTCAAATCCTCGCAACTCCTTGCATACGCCGAGGACATTGACATAATAGGTACATATATCGCAGCGAGATGTCAATGAGGCGTTTGCGAGTAGATGGAGGCGGCAAAAATTGGTTTGGCAGTTAATGAGGGCAAGACTAAATATCTGCTGTCATCGAAAAAGGATATTTACCATCGACGCCTTGGACAGAACGTGCATATTGGCAGATATAAGTTTGAGGTAGTAAAGGTGGTAGTAACAGCGATACCAGTTTCGAAATCAAGCGCAAAATTACTCTTGCCAACCGATGCTTCCTTGGGCTCAAGAGGCAACTGAGAAGTAGAGCACTCTCTCCTACGTCCAAGTTGACCTTATTTATCCCGGTCGTGTTATACGGCGGCGCAGAAACATGGACTTTATCTTAAGCGGATAAGGAAATCCTTGGTCGTTTCGAGAGAAAGATTCTAAGTGCGATTTTCGGTCCCATAAACACAGACGGGGTTGGAGGAGAAGATTCAATCACGAACTGTACGGGTTGTACAGCAACATGACTCTAGTCAGGCGTCTACGGATCCAACACCTAAGATGGCTAGGCTATGTAGAGCGAATGGACACCACAGCTCCAGCCCGTAGAGTCTTTGAATCCAACCCCGAGGGACGAAGAAATAGAGGTCGGCCGCACCTAACGTGGCGCGCACAGGTGGAAAGGGACCTCAACCAACTGGGCGTGCGGCTTTGGAAAAGACTAGCGGAAGATCGTGCTAGGTGGAGAGGCATGTTGGTTGAGGCCCAGGTTCACCCCGAACTGTAGCGCCCGTTAAGTAAGTAAGTAAGTAGTTCAAATGACAACGAGAACGCGCTACCATGCTTGACGGAATCGACTTGGGTGAGGGTTATTTTCCACAAGATCGCGAAATCGCGCAACGTGCTTCGGTCTGCGTGAGGATATCGACGAATTGCAAAGGCTCTTCGAAAATCCCTGAGTTTCACGTCGCGGAAATGTGTACTGGTCTGAGAGATCATATGATTTTTTAAATGAAATGTCTGCATTGTTAGGTGAGCCACCATTCAAAGCCTATAAAAACCTCACTGAAGAGATAAATGTCAAAGAAACGGCCCTTTTCGAGAATATCACAAAAATTGTTGATCATAGGATCAACCTTCGTAAGACCAGGTGTGGTGAATATTTGAGGGACGCAATTTTTCATCCGGTCCGTCTTATTCGAGGCGTGTGGTTGTTTCTGAGCAATAGTGAGATTTTCCGGTTACGGTTTCCTAGACCATAGCCCAACCGACATTAATCCTGTCGGTCCTCCGTTAGTAATTTCCGAGGTCAGGAAATTTTCAGATGTTACGAAGAGGAGGTAAAAGTAGGACCTGGCGAAGAGAGTTGCAAGGTGTTCGACTGCAGAGGCTCTTACTCGCTTTTTTTTTAGCGGACCAGCACCCGCCGGCAGATGCTACTCCTGCATCTATGACCTACTATGTCAGCCTTTTGCCATACGGCACAGAAGTACAGACACTATCAAGGGCGGATGAGAAGGTCCTTGGTCGTTTCGAGAGGGAAATTTTCCGTATGGTTTTCGGTCCTATAAACGCAGACGGGGCATGGAGAAAAAAACTCAACCACGTTGGCACCTCGGCCAACTAGGTGTGCGGCAATGAAAAAAGGCTAGCAAAAGATCGTGCAAAGTGGGGAGGCATGTTGGTTGAGGCCCAGGCTCACCCCGAACTGTAGCGCCTGATAATAAGAAGAAGATAATTTTTCACATACAAGTGGCTTACAAAAAAACCTTTAAAGTAAAGCAAACGAATTGATTTAACAATCAATATTTGTTCTTTTAATTCGCATTTACTATTCTGCGTCTTATTTGATCAACCATATACAAGGCAAAGCTAATCACCCAATCGGAAGATGTTGGACTTAGCAAATGGCTGAGTTGAAGGACCAATCCATTCCAAGCGATTATGTCCCATAACTCCATAGTGAAGAATCCCCTGATCTAAGCATCTAGATTGATAAGATAGATTGGGGTTTAAAAGTTAACCATTTTGAACTTCCTTATGAATATGTACATATGTATGTCCAGTCACTAGGTCACAGAGCGATATAAAAATGAGATACATGGAATCTAGAAAGGAAATCCGTTTTTGTCCAATCCTCAAGTTCAAATGCATCTGCATTCTCCCTTCACGGGAAGGGCTCCTATTCTCCTTTGTTTGTGTGGAGGAATTTCCATTAAATACTAGTGCCAGTCACGCACCTGGAAGGTTTTATATAGAATTCCATTTTCTAGCCTAACAGTTCAATATTTTGGCAACAAATCAAAGACCATTACGAGGACTTGCATATCCTGCATGGCTGAATTCAGTAACTTTTGAATTTAAAACAGAATACAAATGTGTTTGAAGGAGTCAGCTTACGTGTTTGGAATGTTGCGCATTGCTCGGTGACGAAAAAATATGATGACCAGTGTCCCATTGCCGAGGACACCTACTATGTAGATGATTGCGAAAACCGCCGGAACAATGTACGTTTCGATACGGTCCTTGTACGGCACGTACTCACTATTTTCGTCGTCGACATCACCCAGACTGGCATTATTCGTTGTGTTCCACTCAGGAAGCATAGTCGCCTCCATGGTTGATTCAATAACTAAATATTCGTCCTCTGTAGATGACGAAGATGTATTAATCCTTGTAGCAGATGCTGAAAAATTCGATGCCTTTTTATCTCGCTTTCGTTGTCGATTACTTGGAAGGCATCTTGCTCGAGTGAGTGTTTTGGTGTTTTTGGTGGCGTTGTTGCGTCGGAATGTGCGAGGATGTATCTGAAAAAAGAACAAGAAAAAGGCGTTAGGCGGGGATACAAGCGTGTTTAGTTGTTTTTGTAGGTATGCGTTTGATATTCACTTGGCCTTGTACACTTAACTCAATCGCTGATGCCATTGAGTTTATCATAATTGAATATTTTTCTTTGCACATGGCTGAGTGAGCCGTATTTTGGTTACATCAGGCTACGCTTCAAGATGTCTTGATACCTCGTGAGTATACAGGGAATAATCAGGAGCAGAACAGGATTATGCCTTTTCCTATACAAATATGTGCAGAGATTTGGTGCAGGAAAAGATGATTCGATTTATTTTTAAACCCAATAAGCCCATGTGGAAAAGTTTGCTCCTTCTAAAAAGGTATTAACCAAATAAAATAATGTATGGAATGCTGTCAGGAAAAACCTGTTACCGCATTTAGAGTGGGTTTGGAATTTTGCCGTCATTCAATTTACTGTGAACAGCACAGTCACAGTGGAGCAGTACGGCAATCAATTTATCGAAGGTCAATTTATCCCGAAAAGCCAAGACACCGCCCTTTTAACTTTGTTTCTTCGAAATTGCATAGTACCTATCCAGCCCTTATTATTAGGTGAATGGTAATATAGTTGTCTATGAGTGACTTGCGTGTGGCGGCGTTTATAGTTGGAGCAAGTCTACTACTGTAATTGAAACTAACATTTCCGAGAAAACCGTGAAGAATGGCTCGACTGTTAGGAAAAGCGAATGATAACGAAAAAATTCGAAACCTCTGCAATTAGTAACATCGGCCTATCTTCGTGCAAAATCCAACCCCAATTTGGCAAAAAATCAATTTTTTTTGGATCTATTTTTAAATGAACGTGTATGTCAAAATTGCTGGTATGATGTTCACTACCCTCACGGGGTTGGTAAGGTGACAATGCATCTTTAGAAAGTAACCTTTTGGTAGGGATTTAGCGTCAGTGGCATCGCCGGTCCGTATATCTTTTAAAATGATAATTACATTGCCATCATCACCGATGGAGAGTCCACCGATCGATGATAACCAAACAACCTCAACAACATATGGTTTCAATAGACCACCGACACATCGGATGTCACAGGGCACATTGTGCAATTTGAGGGTAAGGTTATCTATTTAGACTAAAACAATTACATTTTTGAGTCTGTATCATAGACGATTGGCATACAGAGTATTTTGCCTTTGACCCATTGACAAAGCAACACCTAACGCCGCTAAGATCAAAATCGGTAAAATACTTGAATGGGTGGCATGAAACCGATTGAAACCTGTAATTGAGACAGCCGATGACCCCTTAAACTGTAAGTATGGATTCGGGCCATCTCGCCCCACTGTAAATGCCATAAGAAAGGTAACTACTTCATTAAAAGAAGTCAATCAAGTGATCAGATGGAGAGGAGATTTTAAGATTGTATTAAGACTGAGGGTACAAATGAGGTCCAACTATGCCGATTAGGTTTCGCCGATTACATTGCGATTACCGTTGTAGCCAAACTTCTAGGATACGATAAGTGATTGTATACGAAGAGTGAGACCGTGATTGAGTCAGTGAAATACAGAAGACATACAAGGCCATAGCTTCAGTTAGAGATAATAAGAGGCGATGAAGAACGAGAACTTGGCGAAATGGTTGGACCTTTCGCCTGATTCTAGTTCTTAAGAACTAGCTTAATTGGTTCCATGGTAAAATCCGTTTCTACCTATTTTCGGTGTTTCCTTTGTGGAGAGATAATATTGCTTGCAAATTTAGAAAAATTGATTGAAACTTGTGACATGTAGGTGAAGTCCTCATATCTTAGTTCTTAGGTTAACCGGCGTTCAGGCTTTAATGGGAAAAAGTTACATTTCATGATCTCTTGTTAAAACCGGCGAGGTAGTATAAAGCAGGTTCAGTTCTTTATTCTAGTCGAGTTACATTTACGAATGGCAATAAAGGAGGCTTTGTCTTGGCTGAAGTGGAAAGTGGTATCTACTACGGATATCCGTATTCTCACGGATAGTCAAGCAGCCTTAAAGTCGCTGGAGTCCAATGTGTACACATCAAAAACTAGTCTCGAGTGTCGCCTATCTCTTAACGAGATGGCCGAACAGTTTAACATATAACTTATCTGGGTACCAGGACACAGCGATATTCCAGGAAATGAGAGAGCCGGCACACTCGCCACACAAGGAACACCTTGCAACCATTAAACACAATCTTGCAAATTTCGCCAGGGCCGAGACGAACCTGAGATGATCCCAGGGACACACCTGCCTCATCACCAGGCAAATTTGGCCCGGCTCGATAGTCAACGGACTAGGAGTATAATCTCCCTAAAAAGAGCTGACATCTACAAAATGATTGGCAGTCACGCGCAAAAAGTAGGAATAGTTCCGAATGATTTCTGCAGAAGCTGTCTAGAGGAGGAGGAGGTTGAGTCCATTTACCACCTTCTCTGCGCTCGCCCGGTTTTGCACAATCAGGAAACAATACCTAGGATCTTACTTCCTTAACGACCTGACAGATGTTCAGCAAGTAGGGATATCTGACCTTCTTAACATCTTAAGAAGCACCAAATTGTTCCACGAATAGGGGGATAAGCCCCCCTCGTAGCTGTACAACGGGCCTCCCTGGCCTATGTGTATTCTTCTCAATTCTGGGAAGGCTAGGTACCTATCAACCTACCTAATTTTACGAATATTACCGATGCAATGGCAGACCAAAGGTTTTTTTTGAAAGCCACATCAAATAGCATAAATAGAATCGTGGAGCTAACTCCAGAATTGACTTAGTAGTCAAGTCAATGAAAACACTGTCTTCAAGTTAAGAACAAGGTCGAGCTAAGTTAAGATGCTAAGAGCAGACGAGGCATACCAAAAAGATGGTGTGATACCGGACATTTTTCTCCCGAAATCTAGGACGAATATAACCTTACGCGATACCATGCAATAGTAGCGGCCTATTTTTACACCATCTTGATGATATCGACTTGGATAATGTTATTTTGGACAAGGCGGTGCCACACTACACGTGACAATATCGATCATTGCTAGGGTGTTTTGCAAATCGCCTAATTTCTCTCTGTGAAAATATGAATTCAACTTTTGTGTTTTTTACGTGGGTCGCCTCACAACCGCCATACTGGTCGGAGTTTTGTCGCTGCATACGTTTGTTCACCTCCCAACGGTTGTTGAAGAGGCTATCCAGAGGTCGCCACGAGGAGGCCGTATGTCAACTTGACCCGGCCATTTAAACAGGGATCGTTGCTGGCATCTCGCCAGGTTGGGAGCGATCAACAACTTTACCCTGTATGTCCGAGCCCATGCCTTCTAGTAGTTAAGGAGTTTGTCTACCTCCGGGCAAACGTAAATTCCACAAATGACACCACAGTGGAGATCCGGCATAGAATCGCCCTTGGCAACCGCTGCTACTTCGGCTTGTCCAAACAACTGGGGTCAAAACTCCTCACTCGAAAGACTAAAGTCATGCTTTATAAAACGCTAATACTGCCAGTCTTACTGTAGGGAGCCGAAAGCTGGACGATAAGCAGGACGGCGGGGTTGATGTTGGGTTCTTTCGAAAGAAAACGGAGAAGTAGACAGAACCGCCAACTTTACGAGCTGTACAAAGATGTGGATGTAGTCCGGAAGGTAAAGATCCATCGACTACACTGACTCGGCCACATCGAGCGTATGGACACCAACGCTCCAGCTAAGAGGGTCTTCGACTCCGAGCCTCCTGGTTCGAGAAGAAGGGGAAAACCGAACCTCCGGTATAAGGACCAAGTAATCGCGGATGTAAGATATCTTGGTCTTGATAACTGGAGCGCTCGCGCTTTTGACAGGCGATGTACCGGCTTACGATAAACATTTGTCAAACGCGCGACCTAGAAAGTTCTATAACGAAATGTGGCTTCAGGCGCTTGGACTTTCATGCAACAAAATAAAAAAAATCATACATATATGTATGTAAGTATGTAAATGTATGGCGTGTTTATTCCTTGATGTTGAAATCGAATAAGTTTGTGCATAACGTTCAAATTTCTTGAAGAAAACATTATTAAACAAATGAGAAGCCTTGTCAGCTGTCAAGACGCACGACTGAGTAGCCACCGGCTCTACTCTGCCGTTGAGCTCGAGCTTATGATGCTTATGATATTACCCGAAGTAACGCCTGGGGTCATATTTCGTGTTACTCCGTATGAATTCATAGTTCCGTTCCTACCCATGCTGTCCAAAGCGCGAGTACTCGAACGCGACATTGTGATTCGGCCATAAAGGTGCTTTGTAAGCATATTACGTGTCCGTACAGTTATAATATGAAAAAATGCAACGAGTTTAGTTCTACTTTTTTACATACATGAATTCAAAGGTAAAATTCTTTTAGATATCAGTTATGAAAAAGGAAAGTCAAGTTGCTTAAGCAATTGTACTAAATACAACTCAATTTATTTCTGTTGCAAGACTTGCCGCCACATTATCTGTTTTTCACACAATGCTATTACTTATCGCGATCCCCTTTTCTGCATCCTCATTTGTATGAAATACCATTTATATTTTTACTATAACTGAAATCCCAAAAGCGAAATGTAATTTGGTATGTTCTTCGTAACTCAAAGGAACCCTAATTTATCTGCGAGTAAATGAGATTGCTCGCAGCAGAGAGTATTTATCTTCATTGTGGCGTTAGATCCTTTGTTTCAGTATGGGAAATGAAAATATTTTGACCAGAAGAAGTGTATGTAAACACTTTTCAAGAGTGAAATATTTCAAAATAGATGCTGTGCACGCTTGTAAGAAATTCCTTTACATTCTGTAGGGAAACCTTTTTTTAAAACAAAGGAATTAACCAGAAAAGGGCTGAAGCTCTCAATTAAATTAGAGGGATAAAGTGAAAATTGGAATGATTAATGCGAAAATCGGCAAAAGACCAAGTTGAAGAAATATTTTGCAAAATAAAAAATTTATTTATACAAATTCCGACTAGATGATGAACTAAGATAAACGCTAACAGCACACCTTAAGGGAAACACGTAGATGAGTAAGGGATAAATTGATTGATGAAAGCATCTCAGGATACAATTGCAAATTATAAGGCTCTACTGCTCCTTTCGGTAGTTAGTAAAAAAACATATTTTCCTTTGAAACAAGGCACAAGTCCCTCCAGTCAAATAATCCTTAGCTACCAGCTTTCAGTTAGGCCGCCCAGTGGTATGACAATCTGCACAGCCTTAGATGTGGTTATGTTCGGTTGATTTTTCCTATAGTATTAGTGTGAATATGAATTTTGTGATTCACACAAATGATCACCAGCATGCTGGACAACGAAATTTGTAATAACTGAAAATGCCATTGAAAGGCAACAATAAACATATGTGTTAATAACGAGATACCGGCCAATTCGCATATTTCATTTAAAACGTAATCATTTGACAATTAAAAACCAAAAACTGACAAAAAAATCGATTCTAAGCAGAGAAGCTTGAAATTATTTTTAAACAATTTGATAGATCGCACAACGGCGTATCTTGGAGCACTCGTCGTCGTTTTGTTGACTTCAAATCCACTTACGAGCTACACAAAGTTACATACAACCTTGAAGTAATTGGATAATATTGGAGATTTCGTGTATGGTGTAACGAACAATAACAAATTCTCTACAAAATCTTGATCATCGTAATCCACAGAGTAGCGGTGCGGCGGATTACATCCTATCTATAGAAGTTGTTCCTGTAATCGTGTCAGTGTTGTTTGTGTTTACGAAAGGTCTCAAGCACAACATTTTAAAGGCTTCACAAGTGCAATGTTTGGGTCAGAGGTTAAATGTCAATCGGATTGAATGCCGCAACGTAGGGTAAGGTGTGCACACACGCATGGAAATAATGGGAAATGAAAGAAATTGGCTAAAATTGTGTCGGATAAAGAGGCATATAGTCTGTCATCAATCGTCATCTGGGTATGTACTGAAGTAACGGTTTCGACGTCGAGGTACCAAAATATGTAGCAAATTTTTGACATATGAAGGCCGTTGTTGCCTACTGAACAAATTTTCTTACTGTTATTAGCTCAGATAGACATCCGTTTTTCTTTTTCTCCAAATGCTAATTACTTTTTGTAGAGTCTTGTTATATATAATTTATTTGGTAAAAATATAGCCAATATTTAGAATATTGTTACAGCTATGCTTCGTCGATAAGTTGGCCATCCCTGACCTTTTTTTTTTCTATTGACAGCCAGTTGACGAAGACTTTTGTTTCCTGGTTTTCGTCGTCAAATCTTTATTCTTTCTTTTTTCTTCAAGCCGAGAACATGTGTAATCAGTGAATAAAAATCCAATTGAATACTATTAATCCCAAACGATATTTAGTTTTTCTTTTGCTCCGTGGTGTCAGGTGTAGGGTTTTGAACAACTCCACAACAGGGTTTTCTTTATTTTATTTCACGCAATACTCTCCACATGCACGACGAACATTTTAAGCTGTTGTTTAGAAAAATTAGACGTTGAATCCAAACTGCTTACCGACCAAGTAACAAGGATGGAAACCCTGCAGCTTTCAGTCGGCGATATCACCATCCGAATGGAAAAAGTGGAAAACACCCAGCATGAGTTATTTGGTATACAAGAGTTGTCTAATACCTCTTCTCCTACAGATCCTCAGTTTGCAACGCACGCTAAGCCTGCTAATACACCTTTAGAAGGAGACCCACCCGCTTGTTCAGCCTTACATTCCACCAATGTCAATTTTAAATCGGGAATAAATACAACATCACCGCCTGACTCACCATGCCTACATCAAGTCGAGGCCCATGAGCAGATGCCTCGTGTTGCTGTACTACCATGGGAATTTGACGGAACGGGTTCGAGGCGCACCTATCATCTACATTTTGAAACCGTGGCCAGAGTCAACCGGTGGAAGGGAAACCTAAAAGCGCTCTACTTGGCTCCATATCTGCGAGGAACAGCACTAACCTTTTTTTAGACACTTCCTCCACACGTAAGAGATGATTATATTAGCTTAGATGCCGCTTTCCGCCAAAAGTTCGGCAACGAGTTTAAAAAAGCAACAGCGCATACTCAATTTCGCGTAAGACTTCAAAAACCGAAAGAGTCTTTCAGCGAATTAGCCACTGATCTTCAACGTCTCGTCGACTTAGCGTTTCCAGATTGTCCACCACATGCAAAAAATCGAATAGCCATGGGACAATTTATAGACGGTATATTCGACATTGACATACAACAGCGTGTGCGAGACTCCACACCTGAGTCGTTGCAACGTGCATTATCTTTAACAGTTCGTGCAGAAGCGAATCTCTCCGCCACCCGTCAGAGTCGTCGATAGATGCGTGTTGCAGAGACGGAAGAAGATGTAATTGGATAAATCAAATTCATTCACCGAACGGGATATGGCTTTGTGCAACGAGACGACAACTCGAAAGTAGCTTACATACCACGTAGTGAACTAAAACGAGCTCCTAACCTACGACAGCAGGGCTTGGCTGTAATTTTTGAAATCGTGCTATACATATATGTATGGCCGTATCTCCCACAGATAGCTGAAAATTGTTCTTTGACACCATCGGAAAACCAGCAACCCCTAACTCGGCGGAGGCAGCGTTAGGGGACAAAGTTCCAGCCTCTTAAATAGAATGTTTTGTATCCGCTCGACCAACACCCCCGGCAACTTGTCAATCCCACTGGAAATCAATGACGTATCCTATATGGGCATCCTCGACACGGGTGCCACCCGCACGATCATTCACCCCCGTCTCATCCGGAGGATGGTCACCAACCCAGTGATGATTCAATCGCAAGCCATTATCCAGAATGCTACTGAGGAGACAACAGCAGTAACTGGAGCACTATATGCCACGCTCCAGCTGGGAAATCTTAAATTCGAACAGCTTGTATACTTCGCTGCTATTTCGGATGACTGCATCTTGGGCTTAGACGTTCCGCAGCGATTTTCGTCAAGAATGGATCTACGAAATAAAAAACTTTATTTGGAAGGAGAAATTATGTATATCATTGAAAAAATTATTCGATTCCCGCTACATCACCATTCCTTCGCTTTCCGACTACTGGTTAGGCATTACTCCTTCAGTCCCAGACGGCGAAACGGTGCACGTCAGAGTACTGGTTCCACGCTTACAACAATTTGATTTTGTCGTTGAGCACCGACCAGGAAAAAGACATCAGAATGCAGACGCCCTTTCCCGCCGACCATGCGGGTGTCAACATTGTAGTAAAAGTTTCGAGATGGATCGCTTTGTGGTGCGAACAACTGCAATTACTGGGGATATGGTCGAGCAGCAGGCCTTAGATAGTGAACTCTCCCTAGTCAAGCAATGGATGGAAGAGGAAAGCCGACCTGCGATGGAGACAATCCGTGGCTTACGTCCAAGACTAAAAGCGTATTGGGCCATGTTCGATTTGCTGGAATGTCACAATGGGATACTCTCCCGGCGGATAAGGTCGCCGTCTGGTGAGTCTTCTTCTTCTTCTTTGATGGCGCTACAGTTCGGGGTGGACCAGGGCCTCAACCAACAAGCCTCTCCAGCCGGCCCGATCTTTGGCCAGCCGCTTCCAGTGCTGCACGCCCAGTTGGTTGAGGTCCCCTTCCACCTGTGCGCGCCACCTTAATTGCGGTCGTCCTCTGCTGCGTCGTCCCTCGGGGTTGGAGTCGAAGACTCTTCGGGCCGGAGCGTTGATGTCCATTCGCTCTACATGGCCTAGCCATCTTAGACGTTGGATACGAAGACGCCTAACCAGGCCGATGTCGCTGTACAGCCCGTACAGTTCTTGGTTGAATCTCCTCCTCCATTCTCCGTTTACACAAACGGGACCAAAGATTGCACGAAGAATTTTCCTCTCGAAACGTCCAAGAGCCTCTTCATCCGCTTTTGATAACGTCCAAGCCTCAGCGCCGTAGAGGAGGACCGGGATGATTAAGGTTTGGAAAGGGGGAAGCCTTAGTTTTTCGAGAGAGGGCTCTACTACTCAATTGCCTCTTGAGCCCGAAGAAGCAGCGATTGGCAAGAGTTATTCTGCGTTTTATCTCAGCGCTGGTGTCGTTGCTGCCTGTCACTATCGAGCCAAGGTAGACGAAGTCCTTGACTACTTCAAAAATATAGCTGCCGAAGGTGGCGTTCTGACCAAGACGTCGGTGTTGTGCATCTTTCTTGGATGACAGCATATATTTGGTCTTGTCCCCATTTACCCTTATACCCACTTTCGCCGTTTCTGCTTCAACGCTTGCGAACGCCTCATTGACGTCTCGCTTTGTTCGTCCAATAACGTCAATGTCATCTGCGTAGGCAAGCAATTGTGTGGACTTGAAGTAGATCGTAACTCTTGTATTGGCCGCAGAGTCCCGCACGATCTTTTCAAGAATAATGTTGAAGAAATCACATGACAGTGCGTCTCCCTGTCTAAAACCGACGAAAAGATGGTGCGTATCGACCTGGAATTCATGGGTCTTCACCAAGATCTGCCGTATTGTAAATATTTGGTCTGTCGTGGATTTTCCTGGCCTGAAACCACACTGGTAGGAACCTGTCCGATTGTCCACAAACGGTTTCAGGTACTTACACAGTACGGGACAGAGGATCTTGTACGCGATGTTCAGGAGGCTTATCCCTCTGTAATTGGCGCAGTCATAGGGGTCTCCTTTCTTATGGACCGGGCAAACGATACTGAGATTCCATTCATCGGGCATGCTTTCTTCCGACCATATCTTGCAGATGAGTTGGTGCATGTTCCTAACCAGCTCATCGTCAGCTGCTTTAAACAGCTCCGCGGGGAGTCCGTCTGCTCCAGCAGCTTTATAAGACTTAAGTTTCGATATTGCTATCTTAACATCGTCTAGGTCAGGTGGACGGGATTCTCCTTCGTCTTCGTCCATTGTGAATGGTTCGCTCTGCCTGACGGCGGCATTTTGACTATCATCGCCGTTATACAGTCTGCAGAAGTGGTCCTCCCACAATCTCAGCATCGACTGTGACTCCACTACTAGTTGTCCGTGCTCATCCCTGCAGGCTTCTGCTCTGGCTTTATAGCCTTGGCATGTTCGTTTTACTTTCTGGTGAGTCTTACCACATTCTTATTCGTCTTTCATTACAGATGGAAATTATAAAGGCGATGCATGATAGTCCGACAAGCGGTCATTTTGGTTTTCACAAAACTCTGTCCAAAATCAGTAGACGTTACTATTGGGTAGGTTATTCACAAGATGTGGAACAATACTGCAAGGCCTGTATTACTTGTCAAAGGAGGAAGGGTGCCAATACAAAAGTTCGGGCGCCTTTAAAACCAGTCCTGGTAGCAGCACCCTTCGAGCGGGTGGCTATTGACATCCTTGGCCCTCTACCGATAACTAACAAGGGAAACAGATACATCTTAGTTTTCTGTTAGTATTTTATGAAGTAGCTCGAGGCCATTCCACTGCCCGATCAAACAGCCGAAAAAGTCTCAGAGGCATTAATTATTCACGTCTTTTCCCGATTTGGAGTCCCACTTCAGCTTCATTCCGATCAGGGGAGAAATTTTGAATCTGCAGTGTTTGCCGAGGTGTTAAGGAGATTCGGAGTTGACAAAACACGAACCACAGCGCTACACCCCCAATCCGATGGAATCTTCTTCTTCTTTGGCGCTACAGTTTATGGCAAACCTGGACCTCTTTCAAAAAACCTCTCCAACTGGCACGGTCTTTCGCCAGCAGTCTCCAGTGCCGCACGCCTAGTTGGTTAAGGTCCTCTTCCAATTGGTTGTGCCACCTTAAGTTTGGCCGTCCTCGACCGCGTCGCCCCTCGGGGTTGGATTCATAAACCTTCCGAGCCGGAGCTGTGTTTTCCATACGCTCAACATGACCTGGCCATCTTAGGCGTTGGATCCGAAGACGCCATGCTATGTTCATGTCGCTGTACTGCCCGTATAGTTCACTGTTAAGTCTTCTCCTCCACTTCCCATTTATGCAGGTCGGGCCAAAAATCGCACGCAAGATTTTTCTCTCAAAACGACCAAGGGCCTCCTCATCCGCTTTCAATAAGGTCCATGTCTCTGCGCCATAGAGCAGGACCGGGATGATAAGCGTCTTGTATGTGCTCATCTTGGTTTTTCGAGAGAGGGCTCTGCTTTTCAATTGCCTCCCGAGCCCAAAGAAACAGCGGTTGGCAAGAGTTATTCTGCGTTTGATTTCGGCACTGATGTCGTTTCTGCATGTCACTGCGGAGCCTAGGTAGACGAAGTCCGAGACGCCGGTGGTTCGTGTCTTTTTTCGACGACAGCATATATTTCCTTTTGCCCTCATTTACCACCAGTCCCATTTTAGCCTCTTCCGTCTCAATGCTCGTGAAGGCCTCAATGACATCTCGTTGACTTCGTCCAATTATGTCAATGTCATCGGCATATGCGAGCAGTTGTATGGACACGCTATTGTACGGACGATAGCGTGTCGCCCTGTCTAAAACCTTTTTTGACATAAAAGGTATCGGTTAGACGCTTCCGACCCTGATGGGGCAGCGAGAATTCTCCAAAGTCATCCTGCACAATCTGACGAGTATGGCAGGGATGTCAAAACTAGACACAGCGTTGTATAGCTCGTCTCTATTGACACTATTGTATGCAGCCTTAAAGTCGACAAACAGGTGGTGGGTGTCGATCTGGAACTCGTTTGTTTTTTCCAGGATTTGCCGCAGTGTGAATAATTGATCTATAGTGGACTTCCCGGGCCTGAAACCACACTGATATGGACCAATCAGTTTATTAACGAACGGTTTCAAGCGTTCACACAGAACAGCAGAGAAGATTTTATAAGCGATGTTCAGAAGACTTATTCCTCTCTAGTTGGCGCAGACAAAGGGGTCTCCTTTCTTGTGGATCGGGCAAACGATACTAAGATTCCGTTCATCGGGCATGCATTCCTCTGACCATATCTTACGGATGAGCTGGTGCATACTCCCAACCAGGTCATCTCCAGCTGCCTTAAAGAGCTAGCAGCTAGAATAAGCATTCCTAACTTCGTTCAGGTCAGGGGGACGGAATTCTCTGCTATCATCGTCCGTTGTGAAAGGATTATTCTGCCTGACAGCGCGATCTGTTTCATCATCGCCGTTATACAGTCTTCAGAAGTAGTCTTTCCAGATTCTTAGTACCGACTGTGAACCCACTACTAGGTTTTCATTTTCGTCCCTGCAGGCTTCCGTTCTGGTCTTATATCCCTGGCATGTCTGTTTTATTCGCATCTCTCCATCTCTACGATCGCGAGCTTCTCATGCTCCCTTTTTTTGTTTGGAGAAGCTTATGTTCCTACCTCCTCTTCTGCTCACGAGCAGCTCTCGTCCTTCGATGCAGCGCCTCTTGATAAGCTTGCTGCTTTGCTGCGTGTGCCCTCCTACACTCGTCATTAAACCATGAGTTTCTTGTTGGTGGCGGTTTGAAACCCAGTACCTCAGAAGCAGCACTTTCTAAGGCGTGTTGACAACGGGTCCATTGGTGTTGTACGGTTTCAGCAGTTATTGGAGGGTTTTCCGAGAGCCTAAGGGAGACGCGATTGGCATAAGCTCTGGCGGTCTCTTGCGATTGTAGCATTGCGATGTTGTATGTCAGGCATATTCGAAGTCGCAACCTGGCTGCTACAAGATAGTGGTCCGAGTCGATGTTGGCTCCTTTAAAAGTTCGCACATCCGGTCAATCTGGTTGACGGTTGATTGACCTGAAGTCCCTTTGTGGATGTTGAGATGTGGGAAACGCGTGCTAGCAACTAGAAGATTTCGCCCCGTTGCGAAATCTATCAGCTTAAATCCATTTTCGGATGTGGTGTTGTGTAGGCTGTGCTTGCCAATAACCCTATCAAAGGCGACTTCCTTGTCCAGTTTTGCGTTAAAGTCTCCCAGTACGATTTTAACATCGTAGCTGGGACATTGGGCATATGTCCTATCTAGTAGGTTGTAGAAGTCGTCTGTTGTAGCGTCATCCTTGTCCTCGGTAGGGGCATGAGCGCAACTTAGGCTAATATTTGCGAATTTAGCCTTGATGCGGATTGTCATGAGGCGTTCGCTTACATGCCGGAAGCTCAAAACTTTTTGCCTAAGTCTACCTCTAATAACAAATCCGCATCCGAATAAGCGTTGTCTTCTCTCCTTGTAGCAGTCGCCGTAGTAGATATCACAGTTTCTCATCCTCTTTTTGCCCGGTAAATCCCATCGCACTTCCTGGATTGCGGTAATATCTGCCTTATAACAGTCTAGGGCCTCCGCAAGTTGTTCGGCTGCACGTGGTCTGTTGAAGGACCTTACATTCCACGTACAAAGCCGAATATCATTCTTCCTTTTCCTTTGGTTGTTTCCTGGGTCATAATCGGTCAATCCGTCCGTTTTTTTTTGTATCCTAGGCTTTTTTTTTTTTGGGTTTTATGGCTTGTTTTTTTTTTTCCAGGTATGGCTTGCCGGGCCATAGCCTAACCGACACTTTTCCTGTCTTGTGGCGCAGGAATCTCGCCATTCGCCCTTTTCCGTTCGTGATTTCAAAATAGAAATCCCCAGGTGGCACCACGAGGAGGTGGAAATAGGGCTTACTAACAGAGCTGCTAGATGTTCGGCTGCAGTGGCTTCTGTTCGCTATTTTACGGGTCAGCGCATGTCGGATACGCTATCCCTACGAGGCCTTTGTTAGTCCAATCCGATGGAATGGTCGAACGTTTTAACCGCACGCTTCTGAACTACCTTGCGAAATACGTGGACAAAAACCAACGAAACTGGGATGACCATTTACCATTTCTTTCAATGGCTTACCGCACTGCCGTGCACGAAGCTACGAAGCAGACTCCCGCATTCCTGACGTTCGGAAGAGAATTTCGTTTACCTCCGGAGCTTCGGACCGAACCTTCTCCCGATTAACCACCTGGAATAACCAGATATGTCCATATTTTGATCAAGAGGTTAGAAACGGCATACTCCTTCAACCGGGGCCAATTGTTGCAGTATACCCGCCGGATGAAGGACCGCTACTATCTAAGAGCTAAAGCAGCACCATTTAAGGAAGGAGATTACGTTTGGCTGTATGCCCCGAAAAAGCGAAAAGGACTTTGGCCCAAGCTGCAGAATGACTGGCAAGGTCCATACCAGATCGTTGCGAGAATGGGCGAAGTACTTTACCGCATAACAAAAGACAGGGCAAACAACCATTGGTTGCACACAGGGACCGGTTGGCATTACGTCAAGCTTCCCTATGACTGGGACAGTCGTTCTTCAAAGACGGGAGTGGTGTAACAGCCATGCTTCGTCGATAAGTTGGCCATCCCTGACCGTTTTTTATTCTATTGACAGCCAGTTGGCGAAGACTTTTGTTTCCTGGTTTCCGTCGTCAATTCTTAATTCTTTTTTTTTTCCCTCAAGGCGAGAACATGTGTAATCAGTGAATAAAAATCCAGATAATTCTAGTAATCCGAAACGATTTTTAATTTTTCTTTTGCTCTGCGGCAACAATATATAGGTTTCACTCCTACTATGATCTTAATTCCATATTTCTTATATAGAAATATTTTTAAATATGTACTTAGAAAAATGAGAAAGAAAAATGTAAGTACATAGTCCTAAAAACAGAATAATCGCTGGTGTCTGTTATTATTTTGGTATTTTTGTTTATCACGTAGACTTTATAAACAAGAGATCAATCACTTCTTCCTAGATCATCCTCACCATCCATTATTTTTTACTTATCGACGGACGTGCATGATGTTCTCGGGTTGATTGAAAAAACGCTTGCTACCTAGTCAGCTAATTTTAAAAAATGTTGTTTGAAATACTTTTGAATATCTACGTCGCGTCGTAAAAGAAAACATCTAACACGTGCATATAAAATAATGTCAAAATATCATTATTCTACGAAGTATTTTTCCCATTAAAGGAAGAGAAAGATACTAACGCTGGCCCTATTACTCGTAGAGTCAAGGATACATTTATGAATAATGTGGAATGGAAATTACCAGAGCATTTTTCTCATGATTGTCGATGACGTGGTCGAAGATGTTGCGAGTGATGAAGATGATGGGATCTACGGTTTATCAATTCAGTTTTTCACTCACAAAAACCAATTATATTTGGAACTGACGTCAGGCGGGATAATGGACGCCTGGAGAAGCTCGTGAATTCGCTGACTATTAATGACTGTCGTCTAATGCGCTCGCATAGTGTTTTAATTACAAATAAACCGAGAGTCATTTAAATGCTGCCCTTAATATATTGCATTCAAATCGTCTTAAGATAAGATATAACGTGTTAGTCCGTCTGAGTCAGCCTTTCTCACTTGTTAAATGAAAAATGTTGAAATCGCTTTAGGCATGGAATCGGAAACGCACAAATGCGAACATATCTTCTTTTCACACAAATGGTTATTTTGGCAGATTGATTAATGGTTTATTTTTTATCACCAAACCACCAGGATACGCGGAAAATGCGAAAATGCAATCAGGGCGCTCGTTTTCAATTTAATGTCATCTGATGATAGTTTGAGTGAAAATAAAGGTTAATTTCATTCTGACTTGGTCTCTGGGTGGAGAGATACGAGTATCACCATCATAAGCAGTTTTATGATTTTTCCTTTTGGCATCTCATACTTCTATTTTCATGTGACAGTGCAACATGTTTCCCCCGATCCATTGTGACACGAGCAGTTTCTGTTAGCCGTTTATGTCAACACAATGACATGCAGAACTGCTGTCATCATCGTATACCAATCGAATGTTCTGCGACAGTAACGATGACTGTCAGACATATAAACAGAATTTAAATTCACTTGTCATTCGAATGAATGTCTGCGAAGCGCGTATACAATGCTTTGTGCTCGATTTTAAGATCTAAGATTAGCGCACCGATAATCCGCTAATTAATATAATTGGCTTTAATCCTTGTGTACAGTACAGGCCCGATGAAAACCGATTGCTGATGCAGTCTAATTAGTGACATTGGTTGATGGCCAGGTATTGCAGCAACATACAACTTGTGGTTTTAATTACGAGAAGGACAAACGCCAACGTCGGTAATTTTGATTTGTTCCTTCCTCTTCAGCTTATTACCAATAACATCCTTAACAGGATGTTTGCTACCTATTTTAACTTGAAACCATGTTCGCTCTTAAAAGTATTTAATTCAACTGAGAAAGTTTATGCGATATATTACCTTTGCGCTTCTATATAATCCGTGGTACTTTGTCACATAGTCTTTCAGTCTCTTGAAGATAGAGTTTTTAAACAAACTTCTTAAGCTTTTCTAACTTTTCAACCGATTAATCAAGTAAATATCGTGTTAAAGGAGAAGCAAGACAAGAAAAATCGCGTCAAAGTCGCAAAATCAAGGTCAAGTTGACTGATACTGTTAATTATTTTGAATGCGATGGTATTTACTTAAAAGAACAAGTAAACACAACAACCACAAGCCTCGGATACGGACGGATACAAAGCAACGACCCCTGCAAACAACAAAAGGACTTGAGAGTCTGCACCTGGAATGTAAGGTCCCTTAACAGACCGGGTGCAGGCGATCTATTGGAGCAAATCCTCGGCTGCTATAAAGCAGATATGTATAACCGCTCTGCAAGAAGTGCGATGGGATGGAGCAGGCAAAAGATGGATGAAAAACTGCGACATCTGCTACGGATACTGCTACAAAGAGAACAAACAATGCTTATTTGCATGCGGGTTCGTTATGCGAGAAAGACACCGACAAAAAGTTTTAGGTTTTCGCGATGTAAGCGAACGCCTTATAACAATCCGCATCAAATCTAATTTTGGAAACATTATCTGCATATGCGTTCACGCCCCAACCGAAGAAAAGGAGGATCGACTCAAAGAAGAACTCTACAATCTCTTAGACAGTACCTATACCCAATGTACCAGCTGCGACACAAAAATAGTTCTAGGAGATTTTAATGTAAAACTGGGTAAAGAGGACATATTTGAGTCGATCACGAGAAAATATAGCCTACACGATACCGCGTCCGGAAACGGACGAACATCGGTTACTGGTTAGCACACGATTCCCGCATCTCAATATTCACAAAGGAACCTGGCGATCACCCGATCAGTCTGCTACCAAACAGACTGATCACGTTGCGATCGACGCTAGGATCACTACCTTGTTGTAGCCAAGATACGAATGATGTATCAAGGATGCCACGGATTCGAGCTGGACAACGCAAGTTTGACGTCGGAAGTTACAATCGCAGGAGATGGCTTTGCCGATCGAGTTTCCTTCAAATTCTCCTCTCCAATGAAACCGGAGAAACCCACAGAACAACAGTGGGAGCGTTGCCAGCGTGCCATCAGAGACGCTGCCCCTGATGTGTTGGGTTTCAAGCTACCGTCAGCTAGAAGCCCCTGGTTTGATGAACAAAGTGGGCAAGCCCAAGTGGCAAAGCCAAACGTCTACAAAGCCAGACACATAGACGTACGAGAGCCCCTCGTAAACATTACGAGCAAAAACGGAGAGAGGAACACACGCTTTTAAGGAAGAAAAAAGACAGCATGAAAAGCGTGAGATCGAGGAGATGGAGAGATGCTACCACAGGAATAATGCTCCCAAGTTTTACGACAGAGTAAAACGAACATGCCAGGGCTATAAATCCAGAGCGGAAGCCTGTAGGGGTGAAGGCGGTAAACTAGTAGTAGAGTCACAGTCGATGCTGAGAATATGAAAGAAACACTTCTGTAGACTGCTTAACGGCGACGAAAGAACTAATACCGCTGCCAGGTAGAATGATCCATTTACAACGACGAAGATGCAGTACAATTTCATCCACCCGACCTAGATGAAAGAATAAAAAGCCACGGGCGCAAACGGGCTGTCTGCCGAGCTATTAAAGAGGCTATTTAAAGAGGTGCATGTACCTGCTCATCTGTAAAATATGGACCCACGAAAGCATGCCCGACGAATGGAATCTCAGCATCGTTTGCCCCAAGAAAGGAGACCTCTATAACTGCCTCAACTACAGGGGAATAAGTCGCCTTAACATCGCATATAAGATCTTCTATGCCATACTGTGTGAACGCCTGAAACGCTTTGTGAATAATCTGATAGGTTCGCATCAGTGTGGTTTCAGGCTAAGTAAATCCACAATAGACCAAATATTCACACTGCGGCAGATTTTGGAAAATACCCAAGAATACAAAATCGACACCCATCGCCTTTTCGTGGATTTCAAAGTCGAGTATGACAGCGTGCATAGAGACGAGCTATAGGAAGCCATGTTTAGTTTTAACATCCTTGCCAAGCAATGACAACGGAAAATTCTCGCTGCTCCATTAATGTCGGTAGCGAATTAACCGAGACCTTTAATAGACAAGGTGACGCACTGTCATGTAATTTCTTCAAGATCGTACTATAAAAGATCATATGAGATCAAATGCTTGCGTACTCGGATGACATTCACGTAATTTGACGAACACAACGGGACGTCAATGATGCTCGAAAGCATTGAAGCAGAAGCGGCTGAATTGTGTCTTTCGGTTAGCGAGGGTAAAACGAAATATATGCTGTCCACAAAAAAAGACGCACAACACCGACGTCTCGGCCAGAACGTCACAATTGGCAGCGAGAGATTCGAAGTGGTGACCAGCGACAATAACACCAACACTGAGATCAAACGCGGAATTACTCTTGACAACCAAAGTTCCGCCGTTCAAAATCTTAATCATCCCAGTCCTCCTCTATGGCGCTGAGGCCTGGACTTCAACGAAAATGGATAAAGGGGCCCTTGGTCGTTTCGAGAGGAAAATTCTGCGTTCAATCTATGGTCCCGTTTGTAGAAACGGGGAATGGAGGAGAAGATATAACGACGTACTATACGGGCTGTACAGCACCATCGGCCTAGTACGACTACTAGGGAGCCAACGTTTAAGATAGCTAGGCAATGTAGAGCGGATGGATAACACAGCTCCGGCCCTCCGAGGGCCGACGCAGCAGGTGACGACAGAATCGAAGGTGGCGCACACAGGTAGAAGGGGACCTTAACCAACTGGGAGTGCGTCGCTGGAAACAGCTGGCAAAAGACCGTGCCAGCTGGAGAAGTTTGTTTTTTTTTATGTTTTTAGAGACTCGCGCAGGTTCAAGAGTTTTTTATATTCTCTTATGATGTGTTACACACATAACCTGAATGGAGTGCAGTGGTTTGGGTCGTTAATGTTCGTTCACTACTCTCAGGGGTGGTTGTTCCGCGTTGGTTATAGTCCGTAGTAATTCGTTCGAGTACTTTAGTATTGCATACGCAGAGGATGAATTTCAGTTGACCATATACTGTGAGTGTTATGCGTGTAGCAGTACGTCTGGTCACTTTCCATTCAAAACTGCGTTGCATACTTTTTGTCCGTATAGAAATTACTTTTTCTTGGCTATGAAGCGAATTTGAACTATAGACCTTCACACACAACATGGGTGATTGAGAGAAGCTTGGTTCTTTATGGACTGTATCGCCACCAAAGCAAAGAACTATGGAAGGCAGAGTGACTTCAGGGAATACAACATAGTTTCTATAGAGTGCTTTTTTTATAATTTGTGCGCGCACAAGGGGTAATGAGTACCCTTATATGCCTTAGACACAGTAGGGGCAGAAGGTAAAGAGTGGGAAAGAAAGGAGACAAAGGGCAAAGTTCTAGAACAGCACATACAAACATTGAAAAGCATTAGCACTGACAATCGGTGGAGATACAGAGTCGTGGCGTGAAGGTCAGTCGTTGGTTTCGCAAAAAGTGGCCAATATAGCGTGATTTGCTCAACCAACAAACGCAACACTCACAACCCGCTATGTACCTAGGTTGACCAAGGCACAGGAAAATATTTAATCCAAGCCTGGTACTTTATTTTGAAGCCTCATCCATTTTGATGCCCATCATCCGTTGTGTGAACAGTCTTTGGCCTGTCAAACTTTCCCAAAGAAACTGCAACCTTAATTTTCAGTACCAAATTACCTATGGTTGTTTAATTTAAACGGTTTTGGCGATCAGTTTTATAGTGCTTTTGGGTAACCTTAATGCAGTCGCCAATAACATGCGACTCCATGACGATAGATGGCGCGCATCCCGTTAGTGAAATGATATTCGGAAAAGCCTTTATTACGGAATTGAGATAATTGCAATAACTGCAAGCTCATGTAAATTCGTATTAAACTCTTTAGCAACTCTTGAATAATTACGTCCCTATATAGTCACAAAAAATAAAGAAACACTAGAAGGAAATAAAGAAATTTTAGATTTCCTGCGGTAAAAAAACGATAAATATTAAGCCTATATCCGCGCACCTAAGGTTGAAAGTTTGAAAATAAAAACCCACAAATTCTTTTCTCAAACTCAAATTTCGTCTACAGAAATTCGATATTTAATTTTTCTCAAAAATATTCATATGTATATACGGACGAAGTGCTTATACCACGCAGCGTCTATCAACACTGCTCGCCGTTTAGACTGTGGGGTACGAAAAACGACCACTTCAGGTCGTGCATTTGTTTGTAATTACTAAAAAAAAATCGGAGAATATACATACATATGTACAACAGAAAATACTCAAAATCTGTTTGGCATAAACTGACAATAAAGTTTGTACTTTTGAGTTATTTTTGTTTACCACTTGAAATCATAAAAGATTCTACTAGACCAAATGTACATAAAAAAATATTTGTGTTTTTTTTTAACTCACTTATCCCATACGCAGTTGAGTAACTTACTTTACTTTAGCACGAGGATTCCCGAGCGTAGTTTTCCTTCAAAATCATATCATATCCAATTTACACTAATGAACTGGATAAAGGATGCGAAGAAATGCACATTTCAATTCCCTCCTCGTTTCATTTTTGTCAATCAATATTTTGCCTTCGGCATATCCCAAACATCCTTTTCCTTTTAAATCCCCTTGTCCCCCTTGATGCGGTTGTATTTATAGATAATTTTTTTTTTCCTACTTTTCTTGTATCAATTTTTCCTAAAAAAAAAGTCTCCCACAAGGACGTACAATAAGCGAAGCAAATCACACGACACTCGACACTTAAGCAGATCCACTACCGTTACTCTATTTCCGTAGGGAGATACTTGAAAAAACTCACACGCAGCCACACAAACCATAGATGCCTTTTATCTAAGTTGAATACAATACCCTCGCGAAATCGAATTTTTATATAAAAAGCGTTTAGGCACTTGTTTGCCGCGAACCGCCCCGGACCAATGAGAGAGAAATTCGGATGCAGGTATCGATAAAGAGTTCCTCGAAACTCGAGTACTCGAGTGTGCGATACTCTGTATATGTTCACAGTCAACAATGTATACAATGTAGGGATATTGAAAAACTGTATGTGGAATCAACCACCGAAAGTGATTGTGTTTACACTTTCGCGAAAATCACGTGAACTGTTTGCTGAAAAATTTCTTTAAAACATGTGGCGGTATTCGAGGCAGACTGATTGTTTAGACTGAACAAATAAATCAAAAGATTCGATTGGGATTTTTGTGGTGTTTAGATGACTTTCGTTTTGAAATTTGGGACAATTTTTGGAATAGCGTATGTTGGTGTTTTCTTTGAATGAGTTTTGATACAGATTTCGGCTAACATTGTGTAAATACGCGAGGTAAAATAATAACACTTGTAACAAAGTTTTCAATTGGTAAGAGAAGGAGTCATGTACCGTGCTCATGTTAGCATACGGGCAAAAACAGGTCAATGATTAACAGTTTTACTATCGGCATTCTAAGTGAATACCGCCCTTCTCTACTGAGCACTATACAATTCTCGGACGTCTTACCCTTATTTGAATAGGAGTTTTAAATGCCTTTGAAATGCTTCTTCAATGCAAGGCCAGTCAGATATTAGTATTGCACTGTTCTGATTCAAGCCGTCGAAGGGCTCATTTAGCCTCACTTCCAGCTGTAGCAAGTGCTTTATGATTATTATGGATTGAAATCATATCACTTGCTAAGAAATTCTCCACCCATTTAGCTCGTTCTAATACGTTATCAGTAGGTTATCGTATACATTTTTGTTTGACTTTTTTTTGGGATTTCGAATACTCTCTCTCTCTCTCTTGTAAATAACCAAACTCTTAAAACTCCAAGCCTTCATGGATAATAAGTAGCTTAGCGGAAGGAATTTACCTGGACTGGCCTTATATGTATTCCGGTAGATAGCCTCGGGTAAGTTTGTGTACCATTGCATTCTGGGGAAAATACAAAGGTTGACGAACCTCAGCAATAAGCGGGCCAATGAGTTTTACCAAGGCTTTTAGGTATATTCAAAGAACAACTTGCTTAATGAGATGCCGAGTGTATCGGAACTCTTTCCTGTTATCCTTTTACTCCAATATCCTGAGATATTTAAGATTTGCGCTGCAAGTAAAAAGGTCGGGTTTCGGCGCTTGGCGCCAAATCAATTATTTCGTGACAACGTCTATTATACCATTTTATGAATGAGGTATAAATATTATATATTCAACAATTACATATAATTTTTTTTATGATTTCAATGTTTTATTTTCATATTACAGTATTATACATGTATTTAATTGAATAAGACAATTTTATACTCAAACGTTTAAGTGTTCTTTATTTCTAATATTCTATTAACTATAGGTCTATGATATGATTTTATTTGATTTAATTCCACTAAACGACGCCGAATTTTTTTTATCTGACATGTTGATAATTCTCGCGCGAGCTCACTACTACATTCTCGCTAGGCCACGCCTACTCACACGGTTAGTGTACATTTTTCTGCGTTTTTTGCGTTTCGGCATCCCATATTTCAGCGCTAACCGATTTAATAGACGTTGTCACGTCAAAAGCTTTTCGAATTTATCTAAGTTGATACAATTTTGCCAACACTATAAAAAAGCTTTATGATATGGACGGACAATTATTACATCCATTGTACTTTAAATAGGGCCTTTTTTTTTGTTAAAGGCTTCTGCTATCCGCTGGAGCACTCAGACGCAAACACTGGTCCATTGTGCTCCATTAAATAGGGCCTAATACTGCTGCAAAGATTGGTGTTATGATTTAAGTGTGCTGCACTTGTACTAACAACGCCCCTGCAGAAAACCTGACAAAATTTTGAAGGTAGTTCGTACTTTCTCCACACATCTTACGTAACATTTCTAATTTGACTGAGAGGAACATGTCACCAGTATCCTTGCATAGTTTCCCTTCAGATTGACTAGATATACACCTAAAATCAAAATATCTCTCGTCAGCCGGCAGATTACACCTGTCCCGCAAACAGGCTCCTTTCTTCACCTTGGCAGCAATACAATGGAAAAAGACAATCTCATCATCTAAATTCCAGTTTAAAAATTATTTCCGTTCTAAATGATTTACATTTTCATAATAACCTAATCAAGTCTCAACCTCTGACGTGTGAATGATGAAATTAACGAAACCTTAAACTCATCCCCGCATTTAACTCGGTAACTGCGGTCATTTATTTATCGATCGAGCTGTTCCTCTTTCATCGTATTTCCTCTCATTTTGACTGATGGTCATAATGTGAGCAGGAATTAGATATGTTCCGAAAGCGGATACAGTGAACGAATGGATTCGGCACGTAGAAAAAGTTTTATTTCCGGAAACGAATGGCGTATCCTTAGAAGATGCCACTTTTGTGATTGCATTTTTATGACTCACGTGGATAGGTTATTTATTTTAAGAGAGGGTGATAAAGGTTAAGGCAGAATATTTAAAGGTCACCTGATAAGTAAAAGGAATCTTTTTTTATACCTTTTTGTATGTACGTTTGTTGGCGTTACAGTCCATGAAGGACCAAAGTCGAGCTTCTCTCAATTACCCATGTTGTGTGCGACTTTATTTTCCCATAGGTGAAAGGGACCTACAGTTTATTGTCGGATCCGAACGGCGAATTTTGACAAGCTTTTCTTGTCAATTATACTCCATGGGCTTTTGTTGGCACCCCGCTGAGGAGAAGCACCGTGAAAAACACGTCCGATGACGAGGCTGTTGTCGGGATTCGATCTCGTGTCATCGGCGTCAGGGGCCAACAAGTTCGAGAAGCGGCAATAAACTGTAGGTCCCTTTCACCTATGGGAAAATTGTGTGCAAATACTTTTTTGAGTGTATTTTTGGTGTTTTTGCTTAATAAATGGAGTCATTTTCAATCATTTTTGTATTACATGTCGTGATTTTAAATGCTTTTTCTTATATTTCATTGAGGGCGCCGTGGCGCCGTGGTTAGTGTGTTGGACTCTGGCCCACGATGAGCGAGTTCGGATCCCGATAACACCAACGCCATAGAATGTTTATTTCGCGACGTTCCTCCTCGGTGGGGTACTGGCAAAACCCCCCGTAGTAAACTTGCCATGAAAAAGCTTCTCGACTCACGCCGTTCGGAATCGGCATTAAACTGTAGGTCGCTTTCACATTAGTGAAAAATAAATCACACACAACATGGGTGATTGAGAGAAGCTTGGCTCTGGTCCTTCATGGGCCGTAACGCCACCAAAGAAGTATCTTTCATTGAAACTTTACAAATTACAGTCAAATAGTAAGAAAACTGCGTGTGCAAATACTTACATATACTTATTTTACTCAATGTATGTCGTGTTATACAAAAACGCAGGATCTTAACGAATTTAGATTACCCAAATGAAATACGTCAGGCATGCATGAGAAGCATTCAAGTTTCTCTTAGCACCAAAACGTAATCATTTTTTTTCACTGTTCTATTTTAATCTTCCGGAAACTTCCTTGTCCATATTAATATAAAAGTTGACTAATCCCTGGGAACTTCGTTCTACCTTTTTGATTTCTCCTTTTTTTAGTTCTTAAAAAACCCATTTTTACCTATAAAATCATTGCTCTTGTCAGATTTCGGTCGATAAATACTATATTAAATCAGATCTCTAAGAAACGTGAATTCTATTTGAATATTGTAGTAGTCACAGTAGTTCGCTAAATTTGGATGATACAAAATTTTAATCTAAAATCCAAAATCTGACAACTATTGGTCGCAATATTGGTACAAAGTATATACGCAGTTTGCTAATACTGTTCTCTATAAAAATTCGTTTGATATAAAAGGTCGGGGCTGTTCCCGGACGTATTATTGAGAGCATTTGAAAAAGCTCCTTTTATATAAAAAAAAAAATCGAAAATTTGGTACTTGAGTCAAGAATTACAGTTTACAATGCAAATAGAAAAGTGAATATGGAAAGCGTGATATCGAGGAGATGGAGAGATGCTTTCGCAGGAACGACGCCTGGAAGTTTTACAATAAGGCAAATGAACATGCCATGGCTACAAAGCCAGAGCGGAGGCCTGCAGGGACGGAAGTGGGGAACTGGTAGTGGAATCACAGTCGATGCTGAGGACTTTGCAAGACCACTTTTGCAGACTGTATAACGGCGATGACAGGCAAGATACCGCTGTCAGGCAGAACGATCCTAGACGAAGTCAATAGGCGATATCAAGTCTAATAAAGCCGCGGGCGCAGATGGCCTGTCTGCTGAGCTTTTTAAGGCGGTTTCTTTAGGACAAGAGGCAATTGGTCTTCTCTCGGAAAACGAAGGTGATACTATACATATAGGACCTTAATCACCCCGTTCCTCCCTTACGGCGCAGAGGGGCTTGGTCCTTAACAAAAGCGTATTAAGATGCCCTTGGTCGTTTCGAGAGGAAAATTCTGCGCTCTACATACGGTCCCGTTTGAGAAGGTTTAAAGGTTTAATGAAGAACTGTACGGATTGTACAGCGACATCGACCTGGTACGACGTCTACGGATACAGCACCTAAGGTGGCTAGGCCATGTAGAGCGCATGGAAAATACAGCTCCGACTCGAAGAGTCTTCGAATCCACCCCGGAGGGAAGGTGGGGCAGAGTACGGCCGCATCTACGGCGGCGCACGCAGTTGGAAGGGGACCTTAACCAACTGGGCGTGCGGCGCTGGAAACAGTTGGCCAAAAACCGTGCCATCTAGAGACGCTTGTTGGTTGAGGCCCAGATTCACCACGGACTGTAGCACCACCTGAGTAAGTAAGTAATGCTGATAGAAGAAAATTGGATTACGAAACAACTATTATTGGATTATACATATAAAACGTCTTCGCGTTTTTTTGTCACAAGATGGTTTTGATTACCATACCTTGGGTAGCATTAATCTGATTCTCTCAGATGACAGGTGAAAGGTGACATTTCAAACTACGTTAAAAAGACACATAATACTGTAAATCGTTAATTGCGAGAAAGTTATATAGATTTAAATATGATTGAAAAAATTAAGAAAATGCTGTATTTTTAATAGTAAAAAACTTTTTACTATAGAAAAGGAAAAAAATGCTTCCAAACATAACAAACAATTTCAAAAGGGTACGTTGAGAATGCTGTGAGCTAACGCCGAACTTAAAAATGGATTGCTCGTATCCGTTCTAGAAATGTTGGTGGCAAATATGCCTCCTCTTCTAGTTGGCTAATCACTGGAAAAGTCGATAAAATTTCGCAGCTCGTTGAGCAGGAGCGGAAAGCAAACCATTAGGAGATAGCGAAGGCGCTAAGAATCATATACACAACGGTTTGCAATAGTCTAAAAAGAGCAGGTTACTCCAAGAACCTCAATGTCATATGAATGAATGTGAATAATTTCGATTGACCGAATTACCATCAGTGAATTACTGCTGAAACGCAAACAAACTGAACCATTTTTGAGGAAACTTAATACGGATGACAAAAAAACCGATTAAATACCATAATATTCAACACAAATGGTCATGCCGAAGATTCGCGTCTGCCCACGATTTATTTAAAAGCCCTGCTTGACGGCAAACAAGGTGGTGCTGAGTGTTTGATGAGACGGAAGGGAATTGTCCGTTACGAGTTGTTTCAGTATGGCAAAACGGGCATTTAGATCCTCTACTGGGCACAATTTGACCGTTTGAAGGACTTAATCGAGCCAACAGAGAAGGAGTTGTATTCCATCTTGACACTCCCAGTATTGATAAAATAATGATAGGCATGAGACATTCCTTCGATGTTCCAGAAAAACTAATGATTTGGTGATGCTGGGTTCTCCTATCTATCTAGCAGGTGCAATGAGCTCTTAGGTGCACAGGACCGGCCATAAACATTAAACTTGAAATTAAGGTGAATCAACAATGTACAGATTATAGCCAGTTCCAATGGTAAAAAAAAAAAATGTTCGTTTGTATAGGAAACCTAGGCATTTTGCAACGTTCTGGGTGACACCGAATATGTGGTCGTTCTAAATAAGATTGCCAGGGACACACATATCCAATAGGGATATTTTTTCGGTTTCTAAGAAGCAGTTGAGGGAGCCGTGGCGCAGTGGTTAGTGTGTTGGACTCTGGCGCACGATGAGCGAGTTCGGATCCCAATAATACCAACGCAATCGAATGTTTATTTCGTGGCGGCCCTCCTCAGCGGGGTACTGGCAAAACCCCCCGTAGAATAACTTGCCTGGAAAAAGCTTCTCGACTCAAGCCGTTTGGAATCGGCTTAAAATGTAAGTCCCTTTCACCTGTGTGAAGAATAAATCACACACAACATGGATTGAGAGAAGCTTGGCTCTGGTCCTTCATGGGCTGTAACGCCACCAAAGAAGAAGAAGAAGAAGCAGGTGGTATTCACGCTTCAACGACAGAAGAAGTGTTCAACTTTTTCCTGGAAAACCTGGGGAACACCAGCATTTAAAAAGTACAAGAAGAAGACAAGCTGTCTCAAAAGAAAGTTTATATTTAGTGGATCAATTAAAAACGAAGTAAATATTCTATCGAAAAAAAAGTACTTATCATGAAAGTATACAATTCGGGAGTTTATTTCTTAAAAATAATGTCATCTAAATGACATTAATCGAACAGCAAAATTTCTTGTTGCAGCTCTGTAAGTAGACTCCGTGATGGGGGCCATTTGGTGGCGGATATTATGTTTCAAAGGCACCAGGGAAGTCGGTTTATTACCGTAAACTTTAGATTTAAGATTTTGGTTCTAGTGTTGAATCAGTCTCCTCAAACTTTTTTACCAATTTGCGAATGAAAGGAATGCTTGGCGCATCATTTAAATTGCGAAAATTTCGAATATTGCAGAATTTTCTACCCGCCACAGTCGCCGAATCACCGTTTTTGTAAAACTCTCGCACGCACAACGCGCGGTCTGCACCCGGGAAATGCTCCATAAGGTTTTAAAATCTACGAAATCAATATTTAGTTGTGGGGTCAGGACAAAATAAACACCTTTGGCGACCGAAAGTCGAAAATCGAAAATCTCCCAATAAACCGCTGCTTTGAAGCCAATGAATCTAACACCCATCAGTATATCGAATTATCTCATCAGGCGTCACAAATGCCGTCATAATAAAAAAACGCGCCTCTTAATTCTCCCACCACATCGATAACCATTTTTAGATCTATTCATTCACGGTGATGACAATTCGTGGAAACAACGCTCTGTAATCTTTTATGTTTGGCCGGAGAAGGAGGTACCAACCCCAAATTGGACTCAATTATCACGAGAAAAAAATCACATTAAATATACGTACGTACGTCACGGGAATGTGGTGTCAACTTCAGTCATAGCATTACAAATGTAACGTGAATTTGGTCCTTTGAAGCATTTTTTGTTTGTCCAGTAGCGACGTGATGAAGATTAATTGCGTGAGGCACTGGCATAGTCAGAAGAAAAGGAAGATGTTGGTTTTCACCTTTTTTTCGTTACCCAAGCTTAGGCGTGTTATTGCGTCGAAGGTGAAGAGGGACATCTTTATTAAAAAAGCAGAATGGGGTTGACGCCTTAATTTTTATTATTCTGGGAGTGTTTTCGGCCCTGGTCGTTTTTTGACTGAAGAGTATAGGAAACGGAATACCGTAATTAATTGGTAACTTAAAAACAGAGTGCACATGCTAGATGAATAATAAGGAGAGTGCGCATTGCTCTGGAATACAATGGCACATTGTTTTCCGATTCGACGAACAGCATAATTATAAAAGCAACTTGACGTCTTTCGGAGCTCATTTGAAAAAAGGATCTCCGCACATTAAAGGAAATGAAAATGAAAATTCTCAAGATACTTTAACATCACAGCAGACAATATAATGAAAACTGCCAGAAGTCCTATTAAATTGTAATTTCTAAATACATCAACTCGCAGCAAATAATGTCCATTAGATCTGTGTATTTTCACTTAAGAATGTTTTAAAGATTTAATGTTTCCCAAGAGATTTATAAAAATGAATACGGAATTCCGAAATTTCCATTTTTAAACATAATCTCAAGTAACATATGTGCTGTACATACATACATTACATATGTATCTGTTGGCTAGACACCGGGAAAAGTCGACATAAATAAAATTCCTTTTACCACCTAGCCTTGGTTACAAGTTTGGCCACAAAATCCAGAACGTGTCACTTCAAATAAACCAACCGAACACTAAAAATCTTTAACCCTAACACGCGATTTCGTTTATTTTCCTTTTCTATTTACGCAAATAAAGGATACACATCCTCGGATCAACACATTAATCAACTCTGCCCCATTCTCCCCGCTTCCGACAAGCGTCACTTATATTTAATTTCGCTCTTTGCACACGTGAACTCGACATGCGAGTATCTTGTATCCAAAAGCATATTACTACATAGATACGTATGCAGTAAGTTCTGTTCACATATTGCTTAGGAGTGAAATTAATTGCTCCTTTGGCTTTCATTTTCTTTTGCTTGATAACGGATCAATGGAGAACTTAAGGACGAAAGTGCATGCTGCTCTCACCATTCTTTGAGCTCAGGGATATTTTGACACACATTTTGTTTTAGTTTTACTTTTTCTCTTACTGAATTTTTCTTTTTTTTTTTTGAAAATGTTCTCCGAAAAGTGAAAAGTTGGGTCCGGTTCGTTAAACAATTTTACGCGTGCATAGTTAACTTGTGATAGTTTGAAGCAGTAATTTAAATAGTTCTAATTGGCAGTTTTTGAATGTTGCTAGACAGTTAAGGAATACTATGAAGTTAGGAAAGTAGCTTGTAATTTCAAAGAGAAATTCTGTTAGGGCAACCTATGAAATGACCTAAGGCTAAGGTATGAAGGGAAGGTATGCCAAACTTTATTTTAATTATAAAGCTAATAATATGCAGAAAATGTTTCTTAAAAAACCGGTACTTACGAACCATCTGTATATATAAATATGAAAGAGACGTTGTATGTTACCTTATCAGTCATCACATTAAATCACATTTTTGTATGATGACAGATCTTGGTTGCAGGCAGGTTATAGGCATATTACCTATAGTTGATCATCAAAGTGTCCATTGAATTCAAATCAATTATCTTACTTAACAGCAAGGATGTGAAAAGGTGAATAACAATAATGGGAAATATGGGAAAAAGGTTTGCAGCTAGGAGTAATATATCAAGGACACAATAGGGATCAGTTCTTGGAAGTGTTTTATTGGTTGTGGGATATGGTCGAAAGTTAATTTCACAACAATTGAATTTTTAGCAGCATTTTATATCTTAACCTATCAGGATGGAAAAGGAGGGGAATAGCAATTGTACGAAAGGGTTTGCAGCAAGGATTAACTTAGCAGTGACACAATAGGGATTATCAAAGTTTAAAGGGTATTTGTTATTGGTTGTTCGTAATTACAGAAGAAAGGGTTGCGGCTAGGATTAATACATCAAAGACATAAAAGGGATCAAAGCTGGGAAGATTGCTACTGGTTGTGGGAATATGTCGACTAACTTTAGGTCAGTATGTGACCAAGGGGATGTCTGTCATGTCTGTTGTCTGGGAGCCCCCTTAAATATTAATTTTATTTTGTTTTTAGTATTTGTCGTTATAACGGCAACAGAAATACATCATCTGTGAAAACTTCAACTGTCTAACTATCACGGTTCATGAGATACAGCCAGGTGACAGACGGACGGACGAAGTCATAGTAATATGTAGGGTCCCGTTTTACCATTGGGTACGGAACCCTAAAAATCATTCTGCATCCATAGGCCAGCTAAACTATCCGAGTCACCATTCGGGGCTAAATTAATTCGAAAAAAAAACGTTTGCAGCTGAAGTAAAAATAATTTTGTAGACGAAAGACGACAACTGGAATATATTGAATGCCTCAATAAGGGCGGTATTTTTGTTAAGATTTTTCACCGGCCAAATTAAGGAAAAAACAAAACACCCACACAAATTATTTTCATTGCGTACATTTCGACTTACTTTATGCCTAAGACAACATTTGTTGGGTTTTTCTACTCTTTTTATATCGAGTTGTTAATAATATCCTTTGCTTATATGTAGTTTTAGGAATTGACAAATCGGAAAATTTTAATTGCATTTTTTAGTTACTTAGATAACATTCGCCGATCAAGTCTCCCTCAAGCTCTCTCAAGTCCCGATGCAAGCTGCAGAATCCATAGAACAGCAATGGAGTCGTTATCAGAACGCCATTAGAGAGGCCGCCTCAGATATACTCGGTTTCGAGCCATAACCGTCGAGAAACCCCTGGTTTGATGATGAGTGCAGACAGGCCCATGTAGAGAAACAGAAAGCATACATGGCCACATTGCATCGACGGACGAGAGCTGCCCGCGAGCTCTATCAACAGAAAAGGAGGGAGGAGCATGCGCTTCTGAGAAGGAAAAAGAAGGAGCACGAGAAGCCTGAGATCGAGGAGATGGAGAGGTGTTACTGCAGGAACGACGTTCGAAAATGTTACCAGAGAGTAAAACGAACATGCTAACGCTATAAAGCCAGAGCAGAAGCCTGCAGGGATGAGCACGGACAACTAGTAGTGGAGTCACAGTCGATGCTGAGATTTTGGAAGGACCACTTCTGCAGACTGTATAACGGCGATGATAGTCAAAATGCCGTCGTCAGGCAGAGCGAACCATTCAAAATGGACGAAGACGAAGGAGAATCCCATCCACCCGACCTAGACGATGTTAAGATAGCGATATCGAAACTAAAGTCTTATATAGCTGCTGGAGCAGACGGACTCCCCGCGGAACTGCTTAAAGTAGCTGGCGATGAGGTGGTCAGGAGCATGCACCAACTCATCTGCAAGATGTCGGAAGAACGCCTGCCCAATGAATGGAATCTCAGTATCGTTTGCCCGGCTCATAAAAAAGGAGACCCCTATGACTGCGCCAATTACAGAGGGATAAGCCTTCTGAACATCGCGTACAAGATCCTCTCTGCCGTACTGTGTAAGTGCCTGAAACCGTTCGTGGACAATCTGATAGGTTCCTACCAGTGTGGTTTCAGGCCAGGAAAATCCACGATAGACCAAATATTTACGCTACGGTAGATCTTGGAGAAGACCCATGAATTCCAGGTTGAAATGCACCATCTTTTTGTGGACTTTAAGGCCGCATATGACAGTGTTTATAGAGACGAATTATACAGAACCATGTCTTGTTTTAACATTCGTGCCAAACCCGTGAGACTGTCCAGGATGACTATGGAGAATTCTCGCTGCTCCATTAAGGTCGGAGGTGAACTAACCGACCCCTTCGATGTTAAAAAACGGCTTTAGACAAGGTGACGAACTTTCATGGGAATTCTTTAACATCATACTTGAAAAGATCGTACCAGACTCTGCGGCCAATACAAGGGGTACGATCTACTTCAAATCTACACGATTGCTTGCCTACGCAGATGACAGTGACATTATTGGACGGATAAATGGAGACGTCAATGAGGCGTTCGCAAGCATTAAAGCAGAAGTGGGTCTAAGGCTAAATGGTGATGAGAACAAATATATGCTGTCATCAAAAAAAGACGCGCAACACCTCCACTTCGGCAGCTATATTTTTCAAGTTGTGAAGGATAGTGACAAGCAGCAACGACACCAACAGCGCTGAGATAATACTCAGAATAACCAACCCTGCTTCTTTGAGCCCAGGAGGCAACTGAGTAGTTGAGCCCTCTCTCGAAAAACTAAGGTATCCCTCTACAAAACCTTAATCATTCCGGTCCTCCTCTATGGCGCTGAGGCTTGGATTTATCAAAAGCATATGAACAGGCTCTTGGACATTTCGAGAGGAAATATCTGCGTGCAATCTTTGGCCCGAAGAGTCTTCGACTCCAACACCGAGGGACGACGCAGCAGAGGATGACCGCATCTAAGGTGGCGCGCACAGGTAGAAGTGGACCTCAAACAACTGGGCATGCGGCACTGAAAGCAGCTGGCCAAAGATCGTGCCGGCGAATGGTAAATCTTCGTCTATTTTCTTGAATAACTTGGAAACTATTTATTTTAGAGGTACAAAAAATATACATTTACATTTGGGTCACAGAAATTGATATGATATACTAAATTTCAACTTAATCGGTCCAGTAGATTTGGAGATATTTGACTGTGAGCGACGGACAGACGGACACACGAGTGATCCTATAAGGGTTCCGGATTTTCTCGAACGTACGGAACCCTCAAAATGGTAATGTACTGCAGGAGAAAGGTTTCTGCTTTCAGAAATTTTCTAAAAAATTACAGAGAAAGTTTCCATTTATTATACTGCAAGCGGTTCTGTGGTTTCAGCTTGATTCGATAGATATGATCAGGAGAGACGAAAAACGATGGCGAATAATTGCCGTTTTTTCCACGTATGACCGACAGTATGATGGATGCCTATGCCAATCGATGTTAACCACGCAATAAAGAAACGACAAATTAAACCAGATTTGGATGTGAAGAGAGGGCTTGAGTACCATATAACCCAGTAGAATATTTTTAATTAATGGAGGGGAGTCTTGTTTTTTTTTTTGCATAGCATTAAAGGTGCCAAACAGCTGGGCTAAATGGAGAAATACTAATAAAAAACATTAATGGTTGCTACTCATATAAGAACATTTCGTATATAAAAACAGTATGGGAACAATCTACTATCACCCAGGGGCATTTTTTTGATTGCACTTAAATTAGATAATATAACATATTGGGTGGCCACTACTCAAACTGCTATATTGTCCTGGAGATATGTGAACCTAATCCGATAAACCATTTTCTAATTTGCAATCCGTATTCCGGTGACTGATTAGAACTGCTGCTTTTGATATGTGTCAAACTTAATCTTCTAATTTAAATTCTGAGTTTTAGAAATTTAGTTTGTGACCTTGAATGAAAAACTCCAATTTGTTACTTGACTGCGTTTTGCTGTTACGACTATTTCGCTTTCTGTCCCTTATCCTTTGACATCTGATGGACGTATTTTTATTTATCTGTTGGTTGGGAAAATCGGTTATATTCTTATTGTGCACACCTACATATTTACAATCGATGCCAGTCACTCAGGCGTCTAAAACCTAAAAAGTTACACAAAAAAATCTATCCGATATCTTTTCTCTATCCCTTTGTGGAATTAAAGATAACGATATGGGATAAAGCCATTCGTGACAATAAATTGCTTCCCTTTATTTGGTTTCGGATTGGCTTGCTTTCAAAAACTGACAGCTAGCATTTGGATACAAATGAAAGGAACGTGTGCCATAGTGATCCTTCAGGAGCATTGAGTTGCAAATGAAATGTTAGTTTTTAGGGCTAGGATATATGCATGCGTTTTTGCAATTACGATTCTGAATTTTGCCTCTTTCTTAATTCGCTCTTAGGGGCATTTTGTATAAAATCAAGCAACTTTAGTCGTGTATACATTCATTCAATTCAATAAAGCCCAGACATCACAGTAGCCAATTAATTCTTATTAATTTGTGTATGATGCACCTGACTTTTAATTTAACGCTTCAATTTTTGTGTGGTTTTACCCAAATTAATCAACTGTTGTAGATCAATATGTGGTTCCACTCCTGTCATTTTTCAGAATCAAATTACAAAATCTAGAAATTCGAAATAGAATCCCAGTAGCACATCTGTGGCCCTTCCACTTATTTTTCCTTTTACTTAGTTTCATCACCATATTGTCGTTACGGGCTATACGTGTATTCGAATAAACTGAGAACACAGCAATGGTTTTTGATTTCGCTTTGCACTGAGTTACAATTCGCAGTAGTCCACGCCCATGGGCGCTTGCTTTGTAATGCACAGTAAGGATGTACGAGTGTATATTTAACAAAAAGTATATCACAACCAAAATGTTTAGTGCCAAGGGTGGTATTTTAGTTTCGAAAGTATGGAAACGGGTTTTTTCATATGGATACAGTTTTTGGGGTGGGTTTCTAGAATTACTATTGGCATAATACCGGATTACAAATTGCGAAGCATGACTACCTTAAAGGGTTACTCCTCGTTGGTTACGGTGATGAGTACCTAGTGATTGGCAACATCCAAAACGGGTCTAGATCAGAAGGAGCCATGGGGCACAGCTGCAATATTTCAGGGATTATTTAAAGTTATCTGCATATTTTTACGTCCTTTTGTATAACCATGTAATAATCAATCTTCCTGTGATTCGCCAACTGTTAAATGTACTACAATTATTGTATTTGACAAAGCTCAGAGTTTGATTTGTAATTTTTAATGTTGCTCCTATATAAGTAAGTATTTCCATTTTAAAATGACCGCACTTACTGAATACGCATATCTTTGACACAAGTCTCGAATCGAGATTGAGCTATCAGAAAGATAGCGTGTAGAAACTAAGCACTAAAACGATCCACTGTAAAGTGACGCTTTTTGAATTTTATGTGGCACGTCTGTTCAGCAGGGGTTTTGAAATTACTGAAACACGTAAAATGCTTTCTCAAGCTATGGAAAATTGATTGCAAAGTTAGGCAGCCGAAGCAGAGATTTAAATTAATGATATTTTATTAAGTGGTAAAGTAAAAGATTTTTACCATATCATTTCTCATATATTGGTCAGTTATAAGCCATATCTTGGCTTCCAAATATTTAATTTATTTACTTATAAATTCATTTATTAACTTGTTTATATAATCCTTTTATAAGTTGTTCAGTAAAGTGCCAAACAGCATTATTTTGTCTCTCGTGAGTTTTTTCTTTTTCTACGATTAAATAATGTTATCAAAAAAATTACACTTTAAAATATTGAACGATTTTGTACAGTAAATGAAGAGGTCATTGGAAAGTTGCTCGCTCCACAAAAATGTATTAAATGGACATTTAGTATTTTTTTTAAATGTCTGTTAATTGTCTATTACACATACATCACTCAAACTGAAAGAATTTGCTTTACATTAGTTCAACAAAAAATGTTATTACTCAAACTGTTTAGAACAAAAAATAATATTTTCTGCGGTAAACATGCTATGTACAAATATATTTCCTGAACATACTAATCAAGGAGGACGACATTAAAGAGAAAATGCTCGAAAAAGGGAGAGAGTAAGCTTTTGATTAAATTTAATTTAATTTAATAATAGGGAAATGATACGAAGTTTTCTTATCATATTAATCTTACACATAGAAAAAGAAAATAATGACATAGCTATCCACTTACCAGCTTTACTGGATATTAAATGAATCAGCAGTGCGTAGTAGAACTTAAGAACCTATTAAAAAAAAGTACGCTTTTCCTACTTGGGTAAACCCTTTCTTCTCAAAATGCTTTCTAATTTAATCACTTAATTGATGCGACTGTTGAAAATACAACGCAGCACTTCATCATTTCCCTTTCACTTTCCCCTTCACTCTGAGCACATCTGCGATACTTTTAATAAGATTCCGAAGGATAATTTGCATAAAATATGCAAAACCCAATTTTTTCTTCGACTCTATTAGTGGACAACTTTTTATTTGCACCCTTTTTTGTGCTAACAATTTATAATCATCTTAAGCACTCAAGGCGATGGATTTAATTAGACCACGATAAACACTAGCTATAAGAGTATCTGTTATTACACAAACTGCAATCTGGTATTTGCGACGAACTGATTTTACAGCCGGAGATCTTCCAAGAGGAACATTACTAGAGTGGTCGCGTTCCTCGGAGAAACTGAAAGCAGGACTTCTGGCGAGAAATTACTATGCAGAGTTTCATTCAGAAACAGCCAATCGGCGCTAAAATCCTGTTAAGGGTATGTTGTTGGAACATATTTCCCCAGTGGTGGAGTGAATTATAGAAAAAAGGATAGGTTCCACAAAGGAGACAAAAGGCGCATGTGTTGACTCAGCAAATGTTCATGTTCTTTGCATTCTAAGGACTTGTTGCTTTATGAAAGACCAACAAATAATTCTTGAGATAATGGGTTACAGATTTTTATTTTTGCCTTTAAAGAACCTTTAGTACTGAGGAATATGCTGCATGATATTCAAGAACGTCTAGCACGTGGGATGAAATTTGTTTTTCAGTTCACCCGCGCATTTTGTCATATCCGCACGCCCACGAGACGTAACAGAATTATAGAATGGTACGTTGACACCCTAATCCCCCTTTACAGGCTTAAGGATGTTCATCCATTTAATCTGCATTTAAATACGCGCCGCGCTACCACCTTAACCGCGGAATTTTTAAAACACATTTGCTAACAATAAAATAAAAACCGACAAAAAAACACTGCCTACGCGGAATATTTTATTTGTAATGGGGCGAATGTAAGCGAGGGCGGATATTAGATATTCGAAAAACATCGATCGGTGAAGGTTGATATTAAAGAGTTAATTTCAATTTTTTGTTTGGTATGAGTAGTGTCTTTAAATTTTGGGAAAATAAACACATGTTCCACATGCGTCACCCACAATATTTTGCATTGGGTTAGGTGTATTATACATACTGTACCATTTAATGAACTTTAATAAGTTCGGATGGATGACAGGAATTAAACCGATCACAACACAAAGGTGATTTGGAAAGGAATTAATTATGCCTTGAATGACGGTGTTATCAAGCCTCATCCTCCAGTTTGCTTGAATGTCAATAACTGTTTAATTAACGACGATAAGATCATTGCAAATGAATTTAACAATTACTTCACCTATGTAGGAAAAAAAATTATATGATCAATACCGAAGCAACGCTTCACATTACTATTATATTGAATATAATATTGTAAACACATTTACTTTGACTCCAACGACTACAACTGAAGTTACGTCCATTATCAAAGACCTAAAAAATACAAAATCAAAAGGATATGATGATATAGCAACAGACATCGTCAAGAAAAGCTCGGCTTATATATCACCCTTGTTAAAGGATATAATAAACAAATCGTTTGACGATGGAATTTTTCCTACTCAACTTAAAATAACAAAAATAATCTCAATACACAAGAAAGGTATAAAAACGGATAAGGCCAACTACCGGCCTATAGCTATTACATCGGTGTTTTTAAAAATCTTCGAAAAAGCATTTAAAAATCGGCTAATCAAACATCTTCAAGACAATCAAATTCTATGTGATGAGCAATATGGTTTTCGACAACAATCAAACACGTCCATTGCCCTTTATGACCTCTGCACAGTCATACAAACTCATACGGCAAAAAAAGAAAAGTTTCTGCAATCTCCATAGACTAGAAAAAGCCTTTTACTCCGTTGACATGCGTACGTTAATGAGCAAAATGGATTTATTGATCAAGCACTTAAATGGGGCCAGTCATTCTCATTCTTAGATAAAAGAAAACAATATGTCAGTGTCAATAGTACCAATTAAAAAATGAAAGAGCTCATTTGTGGTGTACCACAAGGCAGTATCTTGGGACCATTATTCTTCCTCATTTTTATCAATGATCTCGCGAGAATCTCGTTGCATGGACGATTTTTCCATTTTGCGGATGACATCAGTTAAGTCTTTGAATCAGCCTCCGAAAGAGACTTAGAACGGAAAATGCAAGAAGACCTGCCACGAATAGATAATTGGCTGGAACAGAACAAAATTTGTCTTAATATAAGGAAAACTAAATATCGGGTGTTTTATCCTAATCCAAATATTCAAATATATTTCAAAAGCAATCTTGTTGATAGAGTAGAGGAATTTGTATATCTTGGAGTTCATATTGACCAAGGTTTGAAATTTAAATTACATGCATTGTATCTGGAGCAGAGACTATCAATAATAGCTGGAATATTTCGAAGAATTTCAAGATACTTAGAAGATACTTCTAGAAGAATAGCCTTCTACTCACTATTCCATAGCATTCTTATTTATGGGATTGAAGTCCGGGGTACAGTGTTAATAGAACTAAAATGGCTGAACTGCAAGTGGTACAAAATAAAGCAATTAAAAATCTATTTCGACATCCGATAAGAGAAAGAACAAAACACATCCACGAAGTTCATAACATACTTTCAATTTCATATGTCCATGAGCAAAAACTAGTTAACATCACTCACAGTATAATCACGAAGCAAATTCATACGTCTACAGAATTCGTATTCAACAGAGATATCCATCAGCAAAACACAAGAAGAGTAAATTTAATTCACGTTTCATCTTCCCCATCATCGTCAATCCAACATGAATCGATTACGAAATACAATACTTTGCCTATGAATATTAAAGCACTTAACAGAACAGAATTTTTAGTCCAAAGCAAATTTTATATTAAAAATAAGTTCATAAATTCTTAAGATTTAGATACATTTGTTTCTGGGAGAGCAAAAAAGCCCCTTCTACTTGAGGTGAAGTCTTCTCTACAGTATTTTTCCTTTTTACGTGAAACTAATACAATTGAAGTTTTCTTGTTTTATAAAACTCTCCGACACTTACTTTCTTTTATAACTTTTTCACCGTTCCAATTAATTCAATTAAGTGATATGTGGGTATGTATGTATGTATGTATGTTGGCGTTACAGTCCATGGTGGACCTGAGCCGGGCTTCTCTCAACCAACCATGTTGTGTGTGATTTCATTTTCTCATAGGTAAAGGGACCTACAGTTTATTGCCGGTTCCGAGCGGCGAATTTCGGGAAGCTTTTCATGACAATTTACTACTACAGGGGTTTTGTCAGAACCCCGCTGAGGAAAAACACTGTGAAAAACGCGTTCGATGACCTGGTTGTGTCGGGATTCGATCCCGTGTCATCGGCGTCAGAGGCCAACACACTACCCACTGCGGTGATATGTGTGAACGAATAAAACAGTCAATTGGGCTCATTTGGAAGCAGTGGGATATACTGTTCATTATCATTACATTAGACTTGTTTATCATAGTACATTCTGAAAACAATTTACAATATATGAATAGGCTGGTAGTATATTTTCCAAGGGAAATATGAAGAGTGGGTTCAAAAGTACATATAGCTAGGGTGGTTTGCTATCTCACCAGTTTGGAAGGAGTCGAGGCATGCCATGAAGAGTCTGTCAGAATGTTAATCGCCATTGCCTCCACATTTCTTTCCAGAATGATGTTGGTGCATATATAGATGGCAAATAGGCAAATGGTTTTCGACGGAATCTTGGGAGCGAAACAATAGAGATCTGACAAATTTCGTTCAATGGTTTGTAACTATTATTATTTCTGGGGAGCGTTTCGCCACAAAAGAAATAGTTGAAAGGGCCGTAGCCTTAAAGACTGTCACTTCCAGAAAGTAATACTATAGTTGGTGAAATGCTCGACCAAGTGTGTTTTCAGTCAAGGGAGATGATCTAGGAAAATAAATTCAAAAGTCTTTCATTGCGTCTTATAGCATTCATGGCCAATGATACCAGCACCAATGCTGCATTTGATTTACGAATCGCCTTCTTTTTATCTTAGATCGTTTATGATTTTTAAGCTAGATGGGTTGGAATATCGTTTCAAAATTTCCGTCAAAAATATACACTAATGGTGGACATTGTATGTATGTATGTATGTTTGCGGTACAGTCCATGAAGGACCTGAGCCGAGCTTCTCTCAATCACCCATGTTGTGTGTGATTTCATTTTCCCATAGGTGAAAGAGACCTACAGTTTAAGGCCGGTTCCGAACGGCGAATTTCGAGAAGCTTTTCATGACAATTTTACTACAGGGGGTTTTGTCAGAACCCCGCTGAGGAGAAACACCGTGAAAAACACGTTCGATGACATGGCTGTGTCGGGATTCGATCCCGTGTCATCTGCGTCAGAGGCCAACACACTACTGAAAATAACATATCCAGCTTGAGTTCTTTCGTAATTGCCAAGTGACCCGTTGGCCGCCATTGCAAAATATTTTCTGCAATAAGATACACTGTATTCCCAACAAACACAGAAATTTCAGTGACTTAGGTAAGGGCCTAGCGCTGCTATATTACATATTTAAGTCGCCCCTGTGATGCCTACAAATGCTTTACTCCATCACACAAAAGACGCGTATGTGATGAAAGTTTAATTATCGCGGTGTATATCTAGGAAATAACGCGCATTTTACGGTCAGATCCACGACGGTTCCAAATACCCAGGGTCGCCTTGACCATACGTTTGCTCGCATTCTCAGCCAAATATATCACACTTGTTGATATTGGCGTAACCGATAATATCGTACTCGAGATAGTATGCAAACAGAGGTAGTCGTCAGTGACTATCGACCACAAGAATGATGATAGCTTGCCACCTTGAGGACAGCCTTTTGCTGCTGTTGCTGAGACTTCGTTGTCGATAAGTCATCCGATACCGAGGAAGGCGCATAGAGCGATCTGTGTGGTGCTTAGATAAGCCTCAATCGTCTTTGATGGCGTTACATCCCATAAAGGACCAGAGCCAAGAGTCTTATCAATCGTCCATGTTGCGTGATTTATTTATCACGCAGGTGAAAGGGACCTACAGTTTAATGTCGATTCCGAACGGTGTGAGTTGAGAAGCTTTTTTAAGGCAAGTTATACTATGGGGGGTTTTATCAGAACCCCGCCGAGGAAGGGACACCACGAAATAAACACGTTGGCGTTGGTGTTATCGGGATTCGAGCTCCCTCATCATACGTCAGAGTCCAACACACTAACTACTGCGCCACGGTGCCGTCGGCTAGCCTCAAACCCAGACACATAGGGTGTAATGGGTTGTTTTCAACATGATGTTATGGGAAGTGTCCATTTACATAGGCCATTAGCTGGGCTTTCTAGGCCTTGGTACATGGATTAACTTAACCTCCTGGTTAAAACTGGACCTTGAGTGAGTATAACCCCAATGCCCCTAGCCGTTATGTTTAGATTTTCAGGAACACACCACTGCTGTCTGGCGCTTTGTAATATTTCAAGGTATATAAATACGTACATATATGTATATGCTGACGTTACAGTCCATGATGGACCTAAGCCGAGCTTCTCTTAATCATATATGTATGTTGTGTGCGACTTTATTTTCCTATAGATAATAACAGTTAATAATGAAAATAGATTGTGTCATCAAACGTATTTACTCTTTTAATATTGATATAGTAAATAACTTCAAATATCTAGGTGCTACCATTGACCAAAATATGAATTGGTCTGCTCATATTAAAACCTGGAACAGTATCCTCGTTCCTCTACCCGTCGTCTGTTCCATCTTCGTAAATTTTGCACAAGTAATTGTTTAAGAACTATGGGATATTTCAATCCAAACTACAATATGGTTTAGAATATTGGGGAGGTGTTTACTGCACGAAAATAAAGCTTCGTCGTTTCAGCCATTCCATGACTATCTTTAAGAAAACCGCTGGTACGGTTTTTTGCCAGCTTTTTCCAGCGACGTACTCCCAGTTGGTTAAGGTCCCCTTCCACCTGTGTGCGCCACCTTAGATTCGGTCGTCCTCTGCTGCATCGTCCCTCAGGGTTGGACTCGAAGACTCTTCGGGCAGGAGTTGTGTTTTCCATTCGCTCTACATGGCCTAGCCATCTTATACGTTGGATCCGTAGACGTCTTACCAGGCCGATGTCCGCTGTACAGCCCGTATAGTTCATCGTTGTATCTTCTCCTCCACTCCCCGTTTATAAAAACGGGACCATAGATTGAACGCATAAATTTCCTCTCGAAACGACCAAGGGCCCTTTATCCGTTTTCGTTAAAGTCCAGGCCTCAGCGCCATAGAGGAGGACTGGGATGATTACGGTTTTGTACGGCGAAACTTTGGTTGTCAAGAGTAATTTTGCGTTTGATCTCAGCGCTGGTGGTATTGTCGCTGGTCACTAGTGAGCCATGGTAGACGAAGTTCTTTACCACTTCGAATCTCTCGCTGCCAATTGTGAAGTTCTGGCCGAGACGTCGGTGTAGTGCGTCTTTTTTTGTTGACAGCATATATTTCTTTTCACCCTCGTTAACCGGAAGACCCATTTTAGCCACTTCTGCTTCAATGCTTTCGAACGCTTCATTGACGTCCCGCTGTGTTCGTCCAATTACGTGAAGGTCATCCACGTACGCTCCCCCACCTGATTATCTACCTTGTCGTGGTGTGGGGGCTTTTCACCAAAGGATAATCGTCCCCGTCATCCCCTTTTCACCAACCCAAATCCCACCCCACTCCACTTATCCTATCACACTCCTATCCTGTATATCCAATCCCCATCCCCTGGGCTGGACATAAGGTGTTAATCGAACCGTGTCGAGATGTCGACCAGGCTGAGAGCCCAGACCAAAAATAGCTCAGTCGCAAACGGTGCTTCCGGATACCTGGCGCCCTCCGGATTATCTAGCCTTACCTGGGTATTGCGGATCTCTGCCCAGGTGGACATCTATTTCTCCGCAACTCGTGGGTACCAAATGCACAACTTAAATAATAAAAATAAAAATGAGTCCGGATCTCATAAAAAACCGGAAGGGGATGTAATCCCCTCTACATCTAAAGCGGCAGAGACTCCGATCGGAGAATCGACAAACCGCTCCGATAAGTTGTCGGCAAGTAAAGCTGACAACAGGAAAAACAACCCATCGACCAAGGCCTATAAAGACCAGAAGGCGACCTTGAAAATCATAAAACGATGGGGCCATAAGACCGACCTAACTGAAAAAGAAAGAGAGTCGGTAGCCTGGGCGACAGGAATCCTGGCCCAGGAAAAAGTAAAAGCCAAGAGGCCCAGATCGTCCCCCGAGGAACCAAAGCGGGAGGCCAAGAAGGCTAAGCTGGGAACACTGGCTAAGCTATCAAAGCCTTTCGGTGAGGCTGCGAGGGAGTGCCTGACGGTAGCTATCATTGATGATAGCGACCCGGACGGAAAAATGACGACTGAAAAATGGAAGGATGTCGACCATGCACTATCGGCAAAGTTCCTCAAAATTATAAGAAAGAACCCTGGACCACCGCCCATCTGTGATGACGCCGGATGGTATCAAGGCAGGATCGAACTGCTAAGCTGTGCCGATGAAAGATCGGTTGATCTCTTAAAGGCCACAGTTTCCGAAATGGGGGAAATATGGGAGGGAGCCAGGCTCAAGGTCGTCACTAAGGACCAGATCCCGAATCGACCGAGAGCTAGATGCTGGATCCCGCTGGCACCAGACAACCCCCTCGAAATTCTTGAGACTATCAACCTCTGTAATCCCAATCTCCCAACAAGAGATTGGAGGGTCGCGAAACTGGAGGAACCAAAGGACCGATCTAGACAGGCAATTCTTGTGCTGAACAGTGAAGCCCTGGAACCTCTGGCCCAATGTGTCCACTACATCAGGTTTGGTTTCAAGAAAATCAAACTCAATATATACAAAAAGGATGAGGAAATGCCACCATCCGGCAACGAAACCATGGCCAACACCGAGGCTAATAAAGACAGCTCAATGGAGCAGGAACCCCCCATCCCCTCGGGGAGCAAGGGCCCTGCGCCGATTGAAGCTGAAATCATAGCAACATCCCTGGTCAACAAGGACCAGGAATCGCTGCTCGACTCCGGAAGCGAGGACTATTCAACTAGCTCGCCGATGGAAGACGATCTTCTGGACCTAAATCCAGAAGACCTCGACACCACCGTGGTGGAGGTCAATCGAATTGATAACAGCCATGATGCTGAGATTAATTCAGATTAACCTCCATCACTCGAAAGCGGCTACCGCTAATCTTCTCCTCAGGCTGGCCAAAGGAGAAGAGGACATAGCCTTAATCCAGGAACCTTGGGTTCATGAACACAAGGTTCGTGGATTGAGAAACCCAGCCTACAACATATTTACATCACAAAAAGAAGGTAAGCCCCGGACTTGCATACTCGCAAAGAAATCCATAAACGCTTACCTTCTTCCTTATTACAGCTGCCCAGACACCACAGTGATTGCCTTAGAATCACCCGGGACCAAGCTATGGATAGCCTCTACCTACATGGCGCAAGAAGAGTCCATCCCATCGGACGAGTTAAAAAGACTGGTGAGGGACTCGTCAAACCACCAAGCTGGGCTCCTCATTGGGGCTGATGCGAATGCGCATCATACCCTATGGGGCAGCAGCGACATAAATGAAAGAGGTGAGTGGCTTATTGAATTTATTCTTACCTCTGACCTTAATATATGCAAAAAGGGTCATACACCCACTTTTGTTACAAAAATCGAAGGGAGGTACTAGACATAACTCTAGCATCTCCCTCTCTCATTGACAAAATAAGAGAATGGAAGGTTTCCGAGGAACACTCCTTCTCAAACCACCGCTACTTGGTGTTCAACTTAGCCTTCACGGTCCCAACCCCAATCGACTCATCATGTAACCCAAGAAGAATTGATTGGGAGCGCTATAGAACCCTTGTTGGCAACTCTGTAGTAAGCAGGACCCCTGATCACCCGCGGTCCACGGTAGATATAGATAATATGGTTGATATTATAACAACTACCTTGGGCAACGCACGGGTCAATAGCTGCGTAAGCCACAAATCGAGGAAAAACTCTTATCCCTCGTGGTGGAACGCAAACCTAAGCAAGCTCCGTAAAAACTTTCGGAAACTCTTTAACAAAGCAAAGAGTACTAGAAACGATAGTGACTGGAGCCTATATAAAGCTTCAATCAGAACTTACAAACAAACTCTGAGGAAAGAACAAAGGCTATCCTGGATGCTTTTCTGTAACGATATGGAACAAATTTCAGACGCCTACAGATTGAGGAAAATACTCTCGAAAGATCCATAATTCCCAAGCTACCTTACAGCAAACGGAGTCTGGACAACATCTGAAGAAGAAACTTTAAACCTTCTTCTGAATACGCACTTCCCAGGATGCCATGAATCGCAGGACTCATCGCAACCGCGAGGAACCTACTCTTCATCCGCAATAATGGGAAATTTCGAACACATCATCTCCAGAGAGAAAATAATATGGGCGCTAAAAAGTTTCAAGCCCTATAAATCGCCAGGTCCGGATGGAATTTACCCTATCGAACTTACAGAAACCATGGAATGGACTATACCATGGCTAGAGATAATCTTCAAAGGATGCCTAGCTTGGAGTCACATTCCAGACAAGTGGAAGTTCGCAAGGGTGCTTTTCATTCCTAAGGCCGGCAGAACCTCTCACACCTCTCCCAAGGACCTAAGGCCTATATGTCTATCATCCTTTGCCCTAAAAACCTTGGAAAGGATGGTAGACCTACATATACGCCATAACTTGGATCCGCTCCTAATTTCTAAGGCACAGCATGCCTACGTTAAGGGTAGATCTATCGAAACAGCCTTGCACACCCTAGTGAGGAAAATCGAAAGATCAATCCATCTTAAAGAATACACTATAACAGCCTTCCTAGAAATAGAGGGCGCCTTTAACAACGTCACTCCGAAAGCAATAACAGAAGGGTTAGAAAAGCTAAAGGTGGAGAAGACTCTCATAGAGTGGATCAGCGAGCTACTACCAACACGCAAGATTCACTCGGTATGGGGAAGCCAGGCAATCACCAGAGTGGTTGCCCGGGGAACCCCGCAAGGAGGGGTTCTCTCACCTCTTCTCTGGAATGTAGTTATAAATGAACTACTAATCAAACTGGAGGAAGAAGGCCTAGACGCTATTGCCTACGCTGATGACGTTGCCATTTCAATCTCAGGTATACGACACTGAATGATCGTATGCAAACGGCATTCTCAATTCTTTGCAAATGGGCGCATAGCAAAGGGCTCAGGGTTAATCCCCAGAAAACGGAGCTCGTGCTATTCACCAAAAAGCATAAAATCCCAGAATACTGCCCTATCACTTTGCTTGGTACCAGCTTAAACTACTCCTCCAGTGCCAAATTCCTTGGCATCATACTGGACAGGAAATTAACCTGGAAAAGCGACACAATCGAAAGAGCTAAAAAAGCAACAATAGCTCTCTATACATGCAAGAAAGCCATAGGGAAAAAATGGGGGTTCAATCCCAAGATTACCCTATGGCTCTACACCACGGTCGTTAGACCCATATTAATGTATGGAGCGACTGTCTGGTGGACAGCACTGGACAAGACAACATACCTCAAACAATTCGAGAAGGTACAAAGGCTGGCGTGTTTATGCATTACCGGGGCCCTCAGGTCCACCCCAACGGCAGCACTTAACATGATACTCGACTTAACACCACTCGATATTTTCGGCAAGCAAATTGCCACACAAACGGCCATTAGACTTAAAGCCAACTCAAACTGGAAGAGCTATGTCATTGGCCACTCCTCGATCCTGATTAACAGGTCAACCATGGCAGAAAACCTAGACCTCACAGAACCCACCACAGTCTTGGAAAAAAACTTTACAACGTTCTACCCGGACAGACAAAACTGGACTCGCCAGACTCAACCTCGCAGAAATTGCGTAGACTTTTATACTGACGGGTCTAAAACCAAAGACGGGGTGGGTAGTGGAGTATTCTGCAAACAACTTAAGCTGAACAAAGCTCTAAAATTATCTAATCACTGCAGCGTTTTCCAGGCGGAACTGTTGGCAATAAAAGAGGCTCTGTCCTGGCTGAAGTGGGACGTGATATCCACCACGGATATCCGCATTCTCACGGATAGCCAAGCAGCCTTAAAGTCGCTGGAGTCCTATGTGTACACATCAAAAACTAGCCTCGACTGTCGCCTATCTCTTAATGAGATGGCTGAACAGTTCAACATACAACTTATATGGGTACCGGGACACAGCGACATCACTGGAAATTAAAGAGCCGACACACTCGCCAAACAAGGAACGACGCTACAATCAACTGTGGTTTGTGAGGGTATACCCTTCGCAACCATTAAACACAATCTCACTACCCTCGCCAGGGCCGAGACGAACCGGAGATGGACTCAGGGACACACCTGCCTCATCACCAGGCAAATCTGGCCCCGGCTCGATAGTCAACGGACTAGGAGTATTATCTCCCTAAATAGAACTGACATCTATAAAGTCATAGGTGTCATCACAGGACACTGCCTTATTGGCAGTCACGCGCAAAAACTAGGTATCACTCCGAATGATTTTTGTAGGAGCTGTCTAGACGAGGAAGAGGTCGAATCAATCCATTACCTCCTCTGCGCCTGCCCGGCATTCTGCACAATCAGGAAACGTTACCTAGGATCATACCTCCTTAACGATCTGACCGAAGTTCAGCAAGTAGGGATATCTAATCTTCTTAATTTCTTAAGAAGCACAAAGTGGTTCCACGAATAGGGGGCTAAACCCCCTCGTAGCTACACAACGGGCCTCCCAGGCCTATGTGTGTTCTTCCCATCTCTGGGAAGGCTACGGTCTTACCTACCTACCTACCATCCACGTACGCAAGCAGTTGCGCAGACTTGAAATAGATCGTACCTCTTGTGTTGGCCAGTGAATTTCGTGTGATCTTTTCAAGCACAATGTTGAAGAAATTACATGACAGTGCGTCACCTTGTCTAAATCCTTTTTTAGCATCAAAGGCCTCGGTTAATTCGCTTCCGACCTTAATGAAGCAGCGAAAGTTCCCCGTTGTCATTCTGCACAATCTGACGAGTTTGGCAGGGATTACAAAACTAGTCATGGCGTTGTATAGCTCGTCTCTATGCATACTGTCATATGCGGCTTTTTGAAATCGCCGAAAAGGTGATGGATGTCGAATCAGTATTCTTGGGTCTTCTCCAAGATCTGCTACAGTGTGAATATCTGGTCTATTGTGGGCTTACTTGGTCTGAAACCACACTGATAAGAAGATTATCCACAAAGTGCTTAGGGCGTTCACACAGTATGGCAGAGAATATCTTGTATGCGATGTTAAGAAGACTTAAACCCCTATAGCAACAAACAATGCTAAGATTCCATTCGTCGGGCATGCTTTCCTCCGACCGTATTTTACAGATGAGTTGGTGCATGCGCCCTGCCAGATCATCTTCAGCCGCTTTAAGTAGCTCGGCAGAGAGCCCGTATGCGCCCGCGGCTTTATTGTTCTTGAGCTTTGAAATTACTAGCTCAATTTCATCTAGGTCGGGTAGATGAAACTCTCTTGCATCTTTGTCCGTTGCGAATGGATTATTCTGCCTGACAGCGATATTAGATCTTTCATCGCCGTTAAACAGTCTACAGAAGTGTTCTTTCCATATTCTCAGCATTGACTGTGACTCTACTACCAGCTGTCTGTCTTCATCCCTACAGGCTTTTGCTCAGGCTTTATAGACGTGACATGTTCATTTTACTTTTTCGTAAAACTTGCGAGCATTGTTCCTGTGATAGCATATCTCCATCTCTTCGATCTTGCGCTTTTCATGCTGTCTCTTTTTCTTCCTTAAAAGCGTTTGTTCCTCTCTCCGTTTCTGCTCGTAATGTTCACAAGTGGCTCTCGTCCCTCTATGTAGCATGGCTTTGTAGGCGTTTTCCTTTGCTATATGGGCTTGCCCACATTGTTCATCAAACCAGGGGTTTCTAGCTGACGGTGGCCTGAACCCAACACATCAGACGCAGCGTCTCTAAGGGCACGCTGGCAATGCTCCCACTGTTGTTCTGTGGGTTGTTCCGGTGTCATTGGAGTTTGCGAGAGGTTGAGGGAAACTCGATCGACAAAGGTCCTAGCCATTTCCAGTGATTGTAGCTTTCCGACGTCAAACTTTAAACTTTAAACTGTAAAGTTCGACTCCGTGGCATCCTTGATATCTTCATTCGTACCTTGGCTTCGACAAGGTAGTCATCGTTGCCTCAATCGCAACGTGATTAATCTCATTGGTAGATGCGGGAATCGTCTGCTAACCAGGATGCCGAGTAGCCGATGTCCGTTTTCGGACGTGGTGTCGTGTAGGCTATATTTTCCCGTGATGGACTCAAATTGTCCTCCTTGCTCAGTTTTACATTAAAATCTCCTAGAACTATTTTTGTGTCGTAGCTGGAACATTGGGCATAGGTTCTGTCTAGGAGATCGTAGAATTCATCTTTGAGTCGATCGTCCTTTTCTTTGGTTGGAGTTTGAGCGTTGATATGCGTTAATGTTTCCAAATTTAGCTTTGATGCGGATTGTTATTAGGCGTTTGCTTACATCCCGAAAGCTTAAAACGTTTTGTCGAAGTCTTTCTCGAATAACGAATCTGCACCCCAATAAGCGCTGTTCCCGTAGTAGATGTCGCAGTTTTCCATCCGTCTTTTGCCTTGGAAAAACCCATCGCACTTCTTGGAGTGCACTTATATCTTTATTTATTTGTTTGTTTATTCATGTAATAGCATAACATTTCACATTAAGATGAACTTATGAGACAGTGAAAGTTTAAGAAAATATTATTTAAAACAAAAAACAATGAAGTTAAGAATTGAAAGAATTTAATTTTGCTTGAAGAAAGAAAGGATGGTGAAGATTTGAAATTAGGTTAATTGCTTTGCGTATTGAAGTATAACATTAATTCTTTTTTAACTTTGTTGATGTCATTTAGTTCTCTTAGATTGCGCGGCAGTGTATTCCAAAGGCGGATAGCAGAAATAAAAAACTGTCTTTCAGATGTTTGGCAGGTGAATTGTGGTAGAATCAAACTGGCTGATCTACTTGATGCTGAAAACCTGATCTTGTTATAGAGATATGTTGGTTGCCTTGTCTTTATTATTTTGTATAGAAGAATCAGAGTACGAAACTTTCGAAATGTAATTTAGAAAAGATATATCTAACAGTTTAGTTTCCAAATGAGATATGTGGTCAAATCTTCTAAGGTTATAAATATAACGAAGGGTACTGTTAAATGCCATTTGAAGCTTTCTTTTACTTTCACTGTCACAGTTATTATATATTTCACAGCCATATAAGAGCACTGGAATAACTAGTGTTTTGGCTAAAAACATTCTCGTCGATAGAGGTGTAAATTTTTGTGCAGTCCATAAAGTTCGTAGTACTCCATATGTTTTGCCAACAATTTGGTTTATATGATTATTCCACGTTAATGTTCTGTTAAATACCATACCTAAATTTTTCGAAGTTTCTACAAATTCAATTGAAAAATCTCCAAGTCTAATCCTCGGAAAGTAAGAAAGCTCCAAATTCTTTTTAGAGATGACCAAACATTTACATTTGCTAGGATTAAGCGATAAACCATTTTTCATCGACCATTCTGATATTCGTTTAAGATCTTCGTTCACATCATGGGCACAGTTTTCGATTAGACCAAGAGGACTGCTTTTATAAATTTGTATATCATCAGCATAAAAGTGTTTCGATGAATTCAGAATAATATCTGCTAAGTCATTTATATAGAGGGAAAACAGAAGCGGCCCTAAAATCGATCCTTGAGGAACGCCATTTACTAAGGGAAGATATTCTGAGAGTGAATTGTTCAAATACACAGCCTGTGTTCTCCCAGTAAGGTAAGACAAAATTAAATTTGTAGCCATACGCGAAATGTTGAAATGTTGACGAAGTTTATTAACAAGGATAAGGTGCTTGACCTTATCGAAGGCCTTTGAAAAATCAAGTAGGACAAGGAAAGTGACATGATTTTCATCTAATTCTGACCTTATATCTTCAACGACATTCAAAATTGCTGTAATGCAACTATGCTTGGCCCGAAATCCAGATTGAGCAGAAAATAAGAAATTATGCCTTTTGATGTATTCGCTTAGTTGCTTATGCATAATTCGTTCACAAATTTTAGATAAGTAAGGAAGGATTAATATTGGCCTAAACTCGTTACCTGTTGAGTTTTTTGGAATAGGGATTATTTTGGCTTGTTTCCATTTACTAGGGAAAACACCGGTCATAAAAATAGTATTAATAATGTGTGTGATATACGGAAGTAACAACGGTAAGACAATCTTAACAAACTTCGGATGAATTCCATCTGTACCTACTGCATTACTCTTTATGTTTAGGAGACTTTCCAGTACATCGGTGCTCTCTATTCTAGTAAAAGAAAATATTGTATCTGTATTCACGTTAGAACTTACTGAGTCATTATTTGACAAAGTTCCATTGTACGAATCGTTTGCATCTGAATTTGACAAAAATTTACGATTTAGTTCGTTACTATCAACGTCGTTTGTACAAGTTAACTTCTGCTTACCCATCCCTAACTGTCTTAAATTATTCCACAGTTTACGGCCGTCCATATTTATATTAATTTTGTGTGAGTAAAACCGTTTCTTAGCACATCTCACCTCGCGAACAACATCATTTCTTTTTTGTTTATAAATTGATAAAAACTCTTGAATACGATATATTTTCCATCTATGATACGCATGATCTCTTTGACTAATTAAAAAGCGAATTTCATTCGTAAACCAAGCTTTTGTTTTGGCCCTTATTCTTCTTGTCGTTATAGGAACACATATATCGAAGATACGATTTAAGTTATCCTGAACAAAATTTGTTTGGTCATCTGCCGAAGTCATACTATATACGGAATTCCAAGGAATAGAGCGGAAATTGTTTTCAAGAGCAGCATAATTTATATTTTTAAAATTGCGGAAGGTGCACGTTCCTGTGTTCGTAGAACTGTTTGTGTCAAAATCGAATGTGAGGAATATGAGGTCGTGTTTTGAAAACCCGGGTGCCGATAATTGGTTATAAAAAAGAATTCTTTTGGTATCACTGACAAAAATCAAGTCAAGGAGAGTACTGGTGGTGCTTGTAAAATGAGTAGGTGTACTTGTGTTAACTAGATGTAAGTCAAATGTCTTCATGTTTTCGGTTAGATGCTTTTCAACAAGAATATTGCTATTAAAATCGCCGCAAACAATAATATTTTTAGCTGTAGTTGTAAATTGATCCATTAGTGAATACAAATGCGTTAGATCAATACTCCTATTGGGTCTATAGACACAGCCTAAGCGAACATAGTTTTCTCCGCAAATTATGTCTATAAACACATATTCAATATCAACTTCACTGGTTGAATAATATTTCAAATTACACTTTAAACCATCTCTTATGTAAATAGGTACACCTCCTCCAATACGTCCACATCTATCTGATCGAAAGAGTTTGTAACCGTCTAACGCATAAACAACATCATTTATCTCTTGAGAAAACCAAGTTTCCGATATACATATAGCATCTACTTTGGATTCAGTGAAAATCTCCCTGAACTCATCTATTTTTGGTAATAAGCTTTGTGCATTTAGATGGCAAACTTTGAGCCCCTGTCTACGACAGCAAAACACCTTTATCATTGCACGCAATATGTCATCTCTGCGACCGCTGGAAGAATACACACCGCTTTCATTTTTTTCAATAGTTTTACCTATGTACATATATAACCTACAGTTGAACTAAATGACACATAAAATACAACAAAAAGCACTACATCTAACATGCAAAGCAATGAGAAAGAAGGAATAGGAAAGGTAGTAAGAAACAGGTCAAGCAAAACCACTACAATAATATGAACGTTAAAAATAAAAAAAATAATAATAAAAATAAAGGAATAATAATCATAACTAAATTTAAATTTAATACTTGTTGTTGATGTGTGTATCATATTTGTTAAAGTTGCTGTTGTTGTTCTTGTTCTTCTTCACTCGTGGCTATAATATTCAGCATTCTCTCGCTCTCCACACGAATACCCCTTGCACCTTCATGTTTCCTTACATAGACGGATCCAGATTGTGTAAAGACAGAAGAAAGCTTTTTGTTTTGCTTGAACCGAGAGGCTTTTTGGAAGAGTAAGCGATTCTTGGTTGTCATGCTCCCGTACATATAAATATTTCTCATTTTTTCTGCATTGATTCCAACATCTTCAAGACAGAGTTGTCTTTTATTTTTGCAAAAGAGAGCCACTGCTTGTAAAACGGCATTTCGTTCTTTTGTAGTATGGAATTTGACTATGACGGGTGTGTCAGTCTTTTCTATTTTAGTCTGTCTATTGTTTTTGTTTCGGCTAGGTGCATGACATCGAAAAATTGATTTTAGAGTTGGTGGAATGCAATCGATGATGTGACAAAGATGATTGAATGATGATTTTAGATTCTCGCCCTCCCGTTGTGGTACACCAAAAATGATCGCATCGCAACCAATCTCGCGCCGCTCGAAAGCATCGCAACGTTTCTCCAATTCAGCAACTTCCATCTCTAGTTCCCTTGTTGTGGTTCCCACTGATTGCAGATCTTGCAGACCTTTTTCAGTTGTTTTAATACTCAACTCAAGTTTTCCTTGACGATGCTCTATTTTTTCAAGAGCAGCTTCAATGTCTCTTGTATTGGTAACTAAGCGGTCCTCAATAAGCGTTATACGATTTATTATATCATTGCGCAAAAGATTTATTTCGGTGGATATAATGTTTTTTAGTTTTTCAGTTATTGAGAAAAACCTTTCCTCTAAATCTATTAGTGGTGCAGTTGAGGCGGAAGAGTTATTATTTCCTTTTCCGATCGGAGAAAGATATTGCTTTGGTGTGTGTGCAAAATCTTTTGTTGTGCCTCTCACTGCTAGAACCCCTCTTGCTTCCGGAGTAGCCGTTGAATTTGACTGCTTCTCTTTGTCTGCAGATCTTGTTTTACCGGCCATCGCACTTGTTATTATTTTATTATTAAAATATCAGAGTATCAAGTTAGCGAGTACGTTTAAACACAGTGCCACGGAATGTTACAAGTGTTATGGATTTTACAGAGTATTTTAACTTTTAATTCGGTGCAGATAACGATGAAAATTTGAAAATTAGCCGGACGAGTTATGAACACGTCTATTCACTCTTACAGTACATACACCTTTTTTATAGCAGCTGAGTGTTTGCTCCTATTGATCGTCCGGTCTGTTAAGGGACCTCACATTCCAGGTGCAGACTCTCAAGTCCTTTAGTCGTTTGCAGGGGTCGACAGCTTTGTATCCGTCCGAGTCCGAGCCTTGTGGTTGTTTCGGAGGGGAGGCCACGCGGAGGCTGTGTGTCAACTTGGATTGAGCAAGTACAGAGATCGAAGCTGGCGTTTCCCATGTTAAACGCGATCAACTTCTTTGCTCTGTTTGCTCGCTTCCTCCCCCCCAATACTCATCCGACCATTGAGTAAAATATTCGGATAGCTCCTGCATATGCATTTTTAAGTACCTCAGAGTCGCCATTGAGTAAAAATAGTAAATGGTCCGTCTATAACACCTACGTAGAAAACTCATGAAAGGTAACGTTGCCAAATTGTCCACATTCTCCAAAGTACATTCTAAAATATTAGACGTTTCTTGGAAATCCAAGAATCACATTTCCTCATAACATCAACATCTTTCTTTACACCGTAATGTCGACAGAAGGAAATTCAACAGAAATGTAGACAAGTGAAGTGACCAAAGCGAAAGGTCAATGGCAGTTATTATGACAGAAAAAAGTTTTTGAAGGTTAATTTATAAATCACAAAGAAGGGAATATACATGCAGGTTGTTTACCATGATTTGCTTCTGCACAAATCATAAATGTCACCTTCAAACCTAAGTAAACAGATTCGGAATTAAAATAAAAAGGGTCGACGCTCATAAAACGCAATTAAAAGGCCTCATGTCTTTGTTTACCGGACCCAATGGGAAATTAATTTGATTTATCAAACGTGCCATTTAGCCCGGCAGCATGCCCTTGGGGCTTATTCAATTATAGGCGAAAATCAGATTTTTTTTTTTGGCTTACAGTAGGATAAAAATATGTTGTTTAAGAAAATGACGGGCCGATCGAATTCGATCAAACGAATAGTGAGCACATTTTTTTTTTTTTTTTTGTATAGTTACACCCGCACTCAAGGCTAATGCCTTATAACGTTTTGAACGTTGTGCGAGCGAAGGTAACAGGGAGAGGGAGAGCTTGGCGCAGAATGATGGTTTTTGACATACAACCTGAACGGAGTGCAGTGGTTTTTTGGGTCGTAGATGTTCGTTCACTACTCTCAGGGGTGGTTTGTCCTAGATAGGACGAGAGCCGACCAAATTTCGCGTTGGTTATAATTCACAGTAATTCGTTCATGCACTTTTGGTGTTAATATTGTATACGCACAGGATGAAAATCTCGTCGGTGACCTTAATGACACGCCGTTGTGTTATTTTGGTTATAAGTAATTGAATTCGTCATATTTTTTTTACGGCGTGCCTATAACAAAAAGAGAGCGCCGTGGCTCAGTGGGTAGAGTGTTGGCCTCTTACACCGATGACACGGGATCAAATTCCGAGAACAGTCATGTCATCGATCGTGTTTTTCACGGTGCTTTTCCTTACCGGGGTACTGACAAAACCCCCTGTAGTATAATTGTCCAAAAAAGCTTCTCGAATTTCGCCGATCGGAACCGGCAATGAAGTGTAGGTCCCTTTCACCTATGGGAAAATAAAATTACACGCAACATGGGTGATTGAGAGAAGCATGGCTTTGGTCCTTCGTGGACTGTAACGTGAACATATGTACATATGTATGTTTGCCTATAATAAACTTGATAAGGTAGTCACGAGTCCCTGATAGACTGAAACTAACTCAGTTTATAGGATACCGTTTTTATTGAAATCCGACATTTATGGTTCCTAAAATTCCTATATAAGAGAGAAGAACACCAACTCTTCAACTCTTTGGTGTGCTGATAATTAGATTGTGAAGGAGGGATTAGAGAAGGATTTAACTCTTACCATTTTTCACCAACACGTTTCATGGAATTCGGTGATATATTACCAGAAGTCCTTATAAAAGCAATGGGCAGAAGTGAACATATCTACTCAGAAAATATTTCCTGATAAGAAATATATATTTTATAGCCCAGTGACGAGTATACAATAAAAAATTCGTAAAAGAAATGTATTTTCCAACACCCGGAAGAACCCCTGCGAATCTTTTTATGATTTGTTTACATTGTCCCACAATATTTCGTACCGTTAGTAAATCCCCCTGGGAATAGTGAATTAAGTGGTTTGTCTACACAAAACATATTGTATGTTTACTGCAGTCACAAAGCACGTTTATGGGTTTCAGTAAATGATATATAATAGTTATTTGTGAGCTCATATTTCTTTCCTTGGTGGCGTTACAGCCCGTGAAGGACTAGAACCAAGTTTCTCTCAATCACCCATTTTGGGTGTGATTTATTTTTCACACAGGTGAAAGGGACCTACAGTTTAAGGCCGATTACGAACGGCGTGAGTCGAAAAGCTTTTTCAAGGCAAGTATACTACGGGGGGTTTTGCCAGTACCCCGCCGAGGTGAGACGCCACGAAATAAACATTCGATGGCGATGGTGTTATCATCAGGATCTGAACTCGCTCATCGTGCGCCAGAGTTCGACACACTAACCACTGCAACACGGCGCCCTCGAGCTCATATTTACATATTCAAAAGGATGTTGTTGAATTACGTCATGAATGAAAACTTTTTTAATTAGGGTGTATTAAGTGCTATGAATATTCATGAAGTACTTTTTTGCGGCTGAGAAAGTAAATATCTTGGCAGGGTACCTTTAGTTTGTATAGCGGCTTTTAGCCAAACTTTTAAACAACTGATGAATTCGATTAATTATAAAAAAAAAGCAAAAAAGGGTATTTGCCCAACCAAAAAAGGGAAATAAGGGATCATTCAACACTTAATATGTAATTCGTGACGCCTTTCTCAACCCTAGAAGGGTAACCTTCGTCGATTCGATGAACATGAATCTTATTTTTTAGTTTTCTCCTTAGTCCTCTCACTGATAGGATCCTCTTTTCGTGTAACCCTAGCCATCTCTAAGTGCTTTTAGTGTGTGGACGTACGGTAGTGTACCTGCTTGGGTAAGTGGATTTTTTATTGAAAACCGGCGCAAATGTTCGTCGAAACGACGAAGGTTACCTTTTATGTAACTTTCAGTGCACGATCAGATTTTTAATAAGCAAGTTAACGCCATGACTGGTGACGACCGGGTTGGCTGTCGCGGCCGCCTTCCAGATTGCCGTTTATGTGCAACATCGCGTTGATAATGCAATATACTGCACATTGTGTTTCTTGCAAGGGCATCATAAAATAGCGAAGATCGGGGCGAGCTGGCTTACTATGCGAAACGGGCAGTAGAGTTAGGCCAGAGTAAACTACAGAATTCAATAGAACAGCGCAAATTAGTAAACACGTGTGACGTGCCGCGACCCGCGCTAGCCGACCGACGCGCGGCGCAGTAGTCGAGACACAGTTTCACGTGCCATTCTCTCGCGTGTGGTTCTTGGTTTTGGAGAAATGGCAGAAGAAAAATGAATAGAGGCAGTTAGGGTTCATAAAGAACTATATGATACCCAATGTGCCAACTATATGAAGACAAAATTATGAAATGACTACTCTTATGCGTTCGAGCTGCGAGTACCTAGGTCTCAATTTGCGGATCACCACGCTACGCGTTTGGCACTTACGCGTCATGGCACTCGTGTCATGTCACCTCACACGCGCTATATGTACGTGCCTCAATTTGCGCCTGGCCTTAGGACTATTCTTTAGCAGTTAAGTTTATTCGCATTTGGAACGGCATCGAAATAAAGCTTGGTATTTCCGTAAATATAATAGAGGGAAAACTCGTACTACCATGGATGGAGAAACCGTTAGAAGCACTAATTTTACCCATTAATATTAGATCTTGTATTGAAAAAAATATCCTCGAAAATGAAGAAAAACTAAGTCAACGCATGACTAAGTCAACGTGCAATAAAAGTTGAACTCTGCAGTAAATGCTCGAAATAATTTTGTTTGTTTTATACTTTTATTATGTTTTGTTATACCAACAATTATCTGTTAGGTTCCAACTTGTTTTTATTAAAAATGTGTATTTATAATAACAAAAAAAAAAAAAAAAAAAAAAAACAAAGAAAAACAAGCCATCTCCAAGATGCATGCTCATGTGAAGAGCATAAAGTTGACCTCTGCAACAAATGACCAAATACTTTATTTTCATATTTTATTTTTAATGTGTTCTGTTAACTAGTGAATAAACTTTTGAGTTCCCACTTCTTTTTACAAAAAAAAAACAAAAGCGCATTTTTATTAAGAATTAAAAAAGCAAGTGATCTCAAAAACAATGGCTCCAAAGACTGTTTCGAAAATAAAAACTCAAGAATTAAAAAAATGACAATTTTTTCCGTTTTCTTAATAAACAATACCTAATAAACAAAAATTATTTTACTTCACAAGAATAACTTAATAACTTTTCTTTAAAAACCAAGTTAAATATCACTTCGTCGAATCGACGAATGGTTACCTGTAACGTACTAAAAAATAAGGTTACCTTTCTAGGGTTAATTAAACTGCCTCACCACTACTTGTGTGGAATTTTGCATCAAAGTTTTCATCGTGTTAGCCCGAGTATTCTCAGTTTGGCTCAGTCGACGATATAAATCATAGAAACATCAACAATTTGGTTGAGCGCCAAGACTTTCCTCTTATATGCTGATTTTATTATATTATGACTTTAGTTTAATTTGATTGCACTTGCTAGACAAGATTCCAAGCTGCGCAATAAGACTGATATGAAACCCAAGCATCACCAAATCGATAGATTTGCTGCAGAATCGCAGAAATGTCTCTGAAAAGATAGCCAGTCGCATTCCACCTCTTCAACAATTTTTTGCGCAATAACTGTCTCTCTAGGAACGCACTTCAATATATTCTGAAGCCACCCTTCGGACGTACAGTCAAATAATGACAGGAACCTTTATTTAACCGAACCACACGATTCTGCAATTCCTTGCCGAATTCGGTCTTCCGCCCTCAGTTCAACATACAGGCATTTAAGAGCAAGGTCCATCGTTATTTTCTCTATCTTGTTCCTCTATACGTACGACCCGCACTGTCTCGTCGACATAATAGGGAAACCTTCAATTTCTACGCGATTTTTAGCGATAGAAATGAGACGAAAATCATAATCAACGGGTTGCAGCAGCGGGAGTGTTATGTAGAGGAATTGTCTAGGTTAGCACATGATACTAGGCGAAATGTAGCGTGTATTCTTGATTTGACTTTCACATTAAAAAGAACAAAAAATCTCAAAGCAAATGGCAAACAATAATTTGATGACCCTTTGATATATGGCTGATTTTGGGATAAAAGAATAAAAAGCTCATACTCTTATTTGTTCTCCACAAATATGTCGTAAGGTCCATTATTCCCTTCTTATTCACGGTGTGATTTTTGGACGCCATGATGTCTTAATAAAGCTCTTGAGATCTCTGACACCAGACTCCGAAAATGTGATAATCAATTGGAGGAAGATCATGGTAGATGCGGAGGAGTTTCAAATCCAAATTGTGGCAGTTTTCGCACCATTACACGTGTTGTGTGTGGTCTAGTATTTTTATGTCATAGCATCGGACCAGTCCTTTTTGCCAACGCAAACTGCTTTTCATGGCGCCCCCTCTTGTGTGTTTCTTACTTTTCCTTTCAGGGGCAGATGTCGACTTATTGTCAGGGGAGATGCTCCCATGGTCTGTGCAATGTTGGGTCTAATTCTATCACTGCTTTTAAAGACGTTGTCCTCATTCGCTATTTCTGGTTTCCCATGTGATTCGTGTTCTATGTTAAAATTTTCCGAATGGAACATAGCAGCCTGATATCTAATGTGTGTTGGTTTACATTTACATCCTTAAATCGTTTAATAGAATCCAGGCGTCAAAGACCAACATTTGTTCCGTCAATTCACCGTCAATTCTGTAGGCACGAAAAGCAGGGAATTCACCTTAATACACCTCATCCTCATGGAGAGAAGACAACGCTTGATCGGATGCGAATTTGTTATTAGAGGTAGACTTAGGCAAAAAGTCTTGAGCTTCAGGCATGTAAGCGAACGCCTCATGACAGTCCGCATCAAGGCTAAATTCGCAAACATCAGCCTAATCTGACAAGGATGAGGACAAAGACGACTTCGTACTGGGAGACTTGAACGCGAAACTGGGCAAGGAAGTCGCTTTTGATAGGGTCATTGGCAAGCACAGCCTACACAACACCACATCCGAAAATGGATTTAGGCTGATAGACCTGGCAACGGGGCGAAATCTTCTAGTTACTAGCACGCGTTTCCCACATCTCAACATCCACAAAGGGACTTGCCGATCGGATCAATCAACCGTCAACCAGATTGACCACATTGCGATTGATGGCAGGCACGCATCCGACATTCTGGAGCCAACATCGACTCGGACTTGTGGCAGCCAGGTTGTGACTGCGAATATGCCTGGCCCAGAAAAATCGAGTAAGACCAGCGGCATACAACGTCGCAATGCTACAATCACAAGAGACCGCTAGAGCCTATGACAATCGCGTCTCCCTCAAGCCCTCGGAAAGCCCTCTAACACCTGCTCACACCGTACAACACCAATGGACTCGTTGTCAACAAGCCTTAGAGAGTGCTGCTTCTGAGGTACTGGGTTTCAATCCGCCACCCACAAGAAACTCATGGTTTAACGACGAGTGTAGGAGGGCACACGCAGCCCAGCAGCGAGCCTATCAAGAGGCGCTACATAGAAGGACGAGAGCTGCTCGTGAGCATTATGCACAGAAGAGGAGGGAGGAGCATAAGCTTTTCAAGACAAAAAAAAGGGAGCATGAGAAACTCGCGAACGTAGAGATGGAGAGATGCTATCGCAGGAATGACGTTCGGAGGTTTTATCAACGAATAAAACAAACATGGCAGGGATAAAACGCCAGAACGGAAGCCTGCAGGGACGAAAATGGAAACCTATTAGTAGATTCACAGTTGGTACTAAGAATCTGGAAAGACTGCTTCTGCAGACTGTATAATGGCGATAACGAAACGGATCCCGCTGTCAGGCAGAATGACCCTTTCACAGCGGACGATGATAGCAGAGAATTCCGTCCCCCTGACCTGGACGAAGTTAAGAACGCTTTTTCTAAGCTTAAGTCTAACAAAGTTGCTGGAGTAGATGGACTACCTGCCGTGCTCTTTAGTATGCACCAGCTCATCTGTAAGATATGGTCAGAGGAATGCATACCCGATGAATGGAATCTTAGTATCGTTTGCCCGATCCACAAGAAAGGAGACACCGTTGCCTGCGCCAACTACAGAGGTATAAGTCTTCTGAACATCGCTTATAAAATCTTCTCTGCTGTTCTGTGTAGCGCCTGAAACCGTTTGCTAATAAATTGGTTGGTCCATATTAGTGTGGTTTCGGGACCGGGAAGTCCATTATAGATAAATTATTCACACTGCAAAACCAAGGTGACCATATACAAGACCCTTATCATCCCGGTCCTGCTTTATGGCGCAGAGACAAGGAGCTTATCGAAAGCGGATGAGGAGGCCCTTGGTCGTTTTGAGAGAAAAATTGCGTAAGATTTTCGGCCCGACCTGCGTAAATGGGGAGTGGAGGAGAAGACTTAATAGTGAACTGTACGGGCTGTACAGCGACATCAATATAGCAAGTGAAAGAGGACCTTAACCAACTAGGCGTGCGGCACTGGAGACTGCTGGCGAAAGACCGTGCCAGTTGGAAAGGTTTTTTAAAGGAGGCCCAGGTTCGCCATGAATTGTAGGGCCAAAAAGAAGAAGAGGACTTGCTAATTTGTAGAGCAAACAAAAACCTTCGTTTTAATTAATTTGTTGTGTTATTGAAAACACATTTTTTGGTTTTTTGTTATGAGGTAATAACTATACTTTCAATATGTTTTTTATATTTACAGTTTTATTGGAACTTACATTTTCAAATTGTTTTAGTCATAAAATCAATCAATCAACCATCATGAGCATGTTGCACCATATATGTATGTACTATTTTGCATCTTCCGAGAAACCAACATCGATTCTGATTGTTATTTGTGTATCTTCATAAACGGCACCGTGGCGCAGTGGGTAGTGTGTTGGCCTCTGACGCCGATGATACGGCATCGAATCCCGACACAGCTATGTTATCGAACGTGTTTTTCACGGTGTTTCTCCTCAGCGGGGTTCTGACAAAACCCACTGTAGTAAAATTGTCATGAAAAGCTTCTCGGAATTCGCCGTTCGGAACCGGCAATAAACTGTAGGTCCCTTTCACCTATGGGAAACTGAAATCACACACAACACGGGTGATTGAGAGAAGCTCGGCTCAGGTTCTTCATGGACTGTAACGCCAACATACATACATAGATACATCTTCATAAGCGACTTTTTTACTTCTTGAATGATATGTAAGTCGCTGATGAGAATGTTTCACAGTACCCACCATAAATCGTTCTCTGATGACTGTGCTTAAAATTTGACAACATCTACAAATTTCTTTATCAGAAATTTCCAAATAGTAAATGGTTCTCTTCAATATACAAATTTTATACAAATGCTTTGTTTTTATACCGAAAAAATAATGAAATTTAATTAAGGGATTCACCGAAAATTTAACATAGCAATAGAAGAAAGTCCCATCAATAAGAATTTTGTCAGAAGTTGTTTCTATTCTCTGAACAAATTGAAAACACTAACGAAGTTATTCATCTTTTTCATTGGAGACCTATTGGGGAACTCAGATACATTCCCTTGTTACATTTTCCTCATTGTCCCAAGAGAATTGAGAAGATACTTTAGTGATGCAGAGGTAAGAGATTCTAAACATAGCCCATAGAGTTCGTCACGTATGCAGTTATAGGATATCCCTTTTTGGAACCGGACGGTGCATTGCAGCCCTGCCCAGATTTAGAACTTTTGCTACGATTTCCGCATTCTTTATCTGAACGGTCTTAGCGCCAAGCAAAGCTGACTTATGGAGAACCTAAGCCTAGCTTCTCTCAGTGACCCATGGTTCTGTGTGAGGATAATCCTCGCGCTAGTCAATTCTTTTAAGACAATTTATTGCCTTAAGTTAAGGAGGCTCAGCAGACCACCTAGTACTAGGAAAATGTATGCGACAATCAGCATCTTATCATTGCCGTGCAGATCCAAACATCATTCTCGGTGATAGACACTATGTTTTACCATAAGGTACCTCTGCAGTGATAGAAGTTCGACAATGTTGTAGTCGTTTTTGACTCAACATGTTTTGGCCAGAGAATATTGCTTGGTCTCAAGGAGACTAACCTAGAGTCACTTTTCCGTATATAATACCAATAATCGATCAAGTATAATGCTGTCCGAGCTTGTGTCAGACATTCGTAAATCATGACAGAGAGAATGGCAACATCATCGGCGTAAGTTTGAGCGGAAATTTCAGAGGCATTTAGAGCATTAAGTAGGGAAGTTATCAACATGAACTATAGCAGCGCCAAATTGGATGTATCAACATTTACTGTCAATGTCGTCCATCAGCATTGCTTTGGTCCCCAAGTGCTTCATATACGACATACAAATTTGTATATGCTGTATATTTATCATAAACGTGTTCAATCGATGAAAATACTGAGCGCGTATTCTTGGTATCAAATTCAACGCTTCAAACAAGATTCCAGGGCAAAGCAAAGTGAAGTACCTGTGGCCTAAAAATATGTTTGTGGGGATCATTTTCAGATAGTGATGACCCTAGTGTACTTTTTAGTTCATGTCGATTGCCCCCTGCCGTTTTGCCATAACATTGTTCACATTAAGATCAAAAGAAAAAATGAAAACTAAAAATAATCACCTTTTAAGTTGTATTTGCTGCTGACCCAAACTGTTGAAACAAATTTTCTTAACCTGGTAGTAATCTGCGAGCTCAATAACTGACTCCGGTGATGGAGGAAGTAGATTAGATTAGAAGGATTTATTGGAAACAATGCATTTCATCATAATTATACAAAATCATTCAGCCTGGCATTGCCGTCATAAAAAAAAGTCAAGAAAATTCCACCCTGTCACACCAAGCAATTATGCCACTCTACATTTTTCTTTTTCCTTATTTCCAAATTAAATGTTACTTGTAAGCAACACTGTAGCCATCCCAAAAAATGTACATATCTAAAAATATAGTAATAAGTACTAAAGGTACACGGAAGGTGTTCAATAATGTAAAGTATAGCGATATGTATAAAAATATTCTAATGTACATGGAAGCTATAGTAATACTAAGGCCCGGTGCACACATGCGGTTTTTCGACGCACGGCGACGCTACGGTGCCGCTGCGGTGACGCAACTTTTCAGTGCACACATGCGGAATTTTCGTGCAGGTCTCAATCTTCAGTTTGCGTTCGGCTTGCAGCAATGGAGGTTTACAAAAGAAACGAGTAATTTTCGCGCACCTAGTGTATAAAATCTATGTTTTTAAAAAGAAACGACGTTATTGGGTACATTCTTTTGTTGACCATCGGTTAACAAAATAATTATTTTATAGAGAGAAAGTTCTGAAATTTTTTTAACTTTTTTCGAATGAGTGTAAAATCTTTTGATGAGTTGGCAGTCAAGGTTTCACCAAAAATCAAGTCTCAGGATACACATATGAGATTGTCCATACCTTTCTCCCCTTTGTAAACAGGTTTAAGATTGTCTTATTTGGGTTAATTGATAAATCCTCCCTGCCCGTAACAATGACTACTAGCCACTAGCCACGTAGCCACGAGTGGTTAGTTTGCGTAGTAGGTAATCGATGACTATTGACCATATAAGGGGTAAAAGGACTCCTTCTTGTGGACGCCCTTTAGCCGCAGATACTGTCACTGAGACCTCTCCGCATGGGGCTGATATAATACGGCTATTTGCCATCGCCGTAATCCAGTGATTCGTGGGATGGTCTACATCCCTGCAGGATCCAACCATAGCCAGTATTATCAGAGGCCCCCTCAATATCGAAGAAGGCGTAAATTGCGATCTCCTTGTGTGTGGAACTATTTTCAACGCGCGTCACCAGACCAGGTGGTGTAGCGCATTCTCAGTAGATCGTTCTTTGCGATATGCAAACTGATTGGGATATAGTGGTATCTGATTTTCCAAGATACCTCTAATATAGAGCTCTATCAGTTTTTCCATTGTTTTTAGAAGGAACGATGTCAAACTGATAGACCAGATTGGCCTCCCTCCAGTTCCCCTATAACTGTCAGGGGTGATTAAATATTTTTTCATCCCCTCGATGAATAATTCTGCATGAAATCCTTCCATATTTGACTTTTATATTAAATCGAAATTAATACACGGTAAAATGCCGCATGTGTGCACTGCACAATATGAAACAATGTACTGAAAGCCGCAACTGCATTAGCGGTGACGCTGCGGTCCCGCAGGAATTTGCGAGTCTTTTTGCCCGCAAGAATAACGCACGGTGACGCAGCGTCACTTATGTGAAAAATAAGTCACACACAACATGGGTGATTGAGAGAAGCTTGGCTCTGGGCTGTAGTGCCATCAAAGAAGAAGAAGAAGAAGTATCTTAAGGAAAGTGGTGGAGAAAGGAGTAAGTTTCGTATAGCTGCATGCACAATGACAGCTATCAAATCATGGCTAGAGAATTGTCCCAGTTGGTTCGCGGAATTGCATTGAGGTAGCCTGGGCCTCTCGGATCGCTTATCATGCAGATTTCTCACAGCGTGACTTAGATCATATAGAACATATGGTTGAGGCAATGCTTAAATAGATCGCCGCCAATGGTACATGGTAAGAACCTTCCTTTATGTCCGGATCATTGATATTGCAAAATACCAAATTGACGCAATGCGAATTTAACATATGCAGAGTACATTACTTCTTAATTCACGATTCACGGTTTCAGATAACGATGAGGAAAAAAGTCCTCCATATGGACTCTCGTATGGTTCATTGAGCACAGAGCACATGTTGACACATGTCAGGAATCACGAGTAAGATTTGACAAAATAGAAAACTGAAGAACCAAACAGCGAAAAATCATCCATTATAAATATTTCACATTTATATATTCCCCATTATATTTATCAATGTCCTATCCAACGTAATGCTAGAGACATGGTTCTGTTTATACATATCTTACGGATTCTAGCGTAATCTGGATGTTAAAATATTTCAACTGACATTATAGCAATGGCAAATGATCTTTTCTTTCCTGAAAAGAAAAATGCATAACCATCTCCCTTATTTTAAATCCTAATATATTGCGTTGAAATGGTACATTGGAAAAGTATGGTATAGCCCAAAAATGATAAATGTTTTCAAACCGGATAAACATAAATCATTTCTCTTTTCGCTACATGTAGGATGATTTTAGAAAACCCGATGCGCAAAATACGCGTCTTTCCTTTTACACACAACTATATCACGAATCAGAATATTCATAATTCGTTCCGTGTTAGTACTGTAACACATGTATGCAAATTAATATTTCAAACTTTAATGAGCAATATAAATTCACGGGAACGTTCAATAGTTCCACCAGTACTGTATCTGCAACACTAAACATGGCTTGACACAGTATGGGATGCCTTAACTCTAATAATATACCAGAAAGCAATTATAACAAAACATCTGAACTAGGGGTGAGCAACACCCGATCCGAGGCACTTGAGCGTTAAAGGATTTCCGCCCTTATGGCTTGTGCTTTATGGACTAATTTTGTATCGATCGTTGTTATTTCGGTCTTGCCCTAAGACTTCGTCCTTGAGAAAGACTACTCTAAATGTCTGCGGCATTATGTATTCCATTGTAATAGGTTTGTACATTCGATTACTGGTATTGGATTGGATTTACTTGAAACATACCCTTGTTTTTGTGTTTTTTATTGTAGTAAGAGGGAAACAGTCTCGCATAAAGGTGCTTGTACGTCCGACCGAAGTTATAATTAAAGACCAAGAAACTAAGCTTGGATTAGGAGGTAGACCTTAATTAGTAGGTGATATAAAATATCTCCGCGGGGTTTTTGTACGTTTTTGAACAAAGCATTTTATTTATATGACCTCCTGCTGTTTTTCGCGTAGCTTCTTTATTCCATTAGTATAGAATGACGGTGACTTATCAGCAAAAAAAGTGGACAGCGTTTTTTAAGAAACCAAATGAATGATAGTGAAACGGTACAGGATGCGGGCTATATGGTAGAAACATTGGAACCACCCACCCAAGTTCCATCAAAATGGTCTGACGAGGAATCAAATATGTGTGTGGCCTGACGTTGTCATAATGGAATACAGCTTCCATTCTGATCATCAAGAATTTTAAATAGCTTATACAGAGAGTCCAATCTTGATTCACTTTTTCGAGCATATTGGCTGGTATCTCGCTGATAATGTTGTTCAACGTTGTCTTCAAAGGCTAATACTGCTGGCGTATCTCCATAAAAAGAGTTAAAGGGTCTAAAATTGCACGAATTAGGCGGACAATTTACTATGGCCTGAATGGCATGCTCCATCATAACCCATGGCCGTAAAATAGTCGACGTGCTCAGGCGTAAGTTACTGAATACGGAAAAAACAGACACTAACTATCAAATTGTCACTATACATATCTTACTTACTTACTTAACGGGCACAACAGTTCGGGGTGAACCTGGGCCTCAACCAACATGCCTCTCCTAGCACCATCGCCAGTATTTTCCAGTGCCGCACGCCCAGTTGGTTGAGGTCCCTTTCAACCTTTACGCGCAACCTTAGGTGCGGCCGTACGGCTACAGCTACGGGCTGGAGGGATTCCAGGATTCCAGGGCAAAAGCCCGAAAGTGATTACGTTGCATATTCTGTAATAAAAATATATTTCATTTAGGAATTAGAAATTTCATTCGAGTAACTACTCTTGAATTGTTGTGCAAACATTCTCACGCAATGAACCACAAGAAATTTCTACACAATTTAGGGTTAATACCCAATCTATTAAGGGCAATCCGAAACTCCCCATATCTAACCAACTACCCCCAACATAACTATCTTTATTAGAGGGCAAACCAACTCAGCAGATAATCAAGTATTAAACCACGGAGATGGGTTTTGTGCGGTTTTAGTAAATTGAATCCAACCAGAAACTTTTTTGCAACTTTATTCACTGGTGTCTGCTTTGGTCGGAAGATACATATCAATGTTGATGATGTTGACGACTAGTCAATTCAGCGCGTTATTTTTTTATAACAAAACTCTCGTTATCAAACAAAATGTGCACCAGACGACTTTCGGCGCGTCGAAGAGCAATTTGATGTGAATTACTGAGAAAAAGAGTTGTTTGAAAGATGCTAGTTCAACGGTCATTGGACCGTACGTTTTCAGTCGGATTTTATCCAATCCTGTCCAAAGAACATGCAATAGGACGTTCACACTAATATATTTTATTTTCCTTAACTGTACCATCGAAATGATAGACGTGAATATTATGTTTGACAGCGAAGCAGGTACATGAGCATGACTATGTTCGGTTATATGCTTCGAGGGCCGGAAAAGAGATTTATGATACCACGAACGTGTCTCGTTTTCAGGTATCCACTTATCCGTACTTCCGCGAATAGCAATACCATACGTTATCGCATTGAAACTGCTCATCTTCACGGCACGTTTCCCATATGGAAGCCATATAATATGAAATGTGCTTCTGAAAATTGGAACAGGGCAAGAGATGTGTTTGATACGAATGATTTTCAAGGATCTCAGAAGCCACAATCATATGATTGATATCTTCTTAGAGAATCTATGAGATATGCTCTTCGTTGAGTGGAAACATCTTGCTATTATTGACGGTCTTTTTCTTTTATACGGTTGGAAAAGTATCCCACAATCTTCTTTAGTTTAGGAATAAGGGAAGGATTTGTTTTAGTTTGGAATACTTATGAAGGTGATGAGGTTAAAACACAAAAGTTAACATTTTTGTAAAAGTTTCGATTTTGCAGGATGACAAGACCATCAATTAATGAACATCTGCTATAGGGGGTTAGTTTGCATGGTATTACTCGATTTGTCCTGTCACGTCAAAGAATACAATCGTATCACAATTCAAGTTCGTAATCATTAATGAGTACAAAAATTAACATAAACTGCGATTGCACACAAAATGTACACCATTGTCAACCTCCAGTGGAACTGACCATGAGTTCAACATCTTGTTGACAGGACATTTTACCATTCAACGAAACGGGTTTTTGCCAAATGCTGTCCTTGGCATTATTGTCCTTGTTGTATTAACTTGGATATAAATAATTTTTTGTGGCATCAAAAGTGTGACTTGACAACTCAATATCGCAACAATGTGGCTTTTTTTCTTCTGCGTACTTTACCCGCTCGGAGTCAAATATTGGTTTCAATAATCTGATATAAACAAAGTCTGATTAGTATTTGAGGACATTCACATCAGTCTGATCATCAATGGAGTGCTAACCTAACGCAAGAAAAGAAAATACATGCTGTTATCGTGCGAAAAATATACATTTACTGTGTTGCTTAAAGAACGTGACGAATGTTGAGACACTATTAGGCTTACGCAATTTATTCAACAAGTACAAGCGATCGTTGACGAAAAATCCGCGAAGTCAGTGAGAGCCATTGTCAGGGACCTCAATATTTCGGTATTATACCTTCGCTATTATTCTTACTTCATGCGCAGAGGAAAGCTTATGTCGACATAAATTCAGGAACAGAGAACTGTCCTTGCAAAAAGACTTTTGAAGAAACACCTTGAAGCTCTGAAAATGTGATTTTACTCTGTTTTCCGTATTATGCACTCGAAATTTTCAACAACTGTCTTGGTTTTAGGAGTTGTGAGCAACGGGGGCATGTTATTTCTTTCTTCATGGACGGGTTAATGCTAGCGCCTATATCGGGGTTTTAGAAGACTTTGCGAAACCCTGGATTGATGGCATGCATGTGGTTCCAATAGGACCTCGATTAGGGCATGCAAACCTTTCAGGTCCAAGACTGAGCAGGTTATTGGTATTTATAGAATAATGTAATATCCAAATAGTAACTCAAAATAAGGAAATCGGTTCTAATATTCAAATACCATACGCAATCTATAGAAAATAAGTTCTTCATGACAAATCAACAAGGACCTCATAGAGTATTGGAAGAGAGCAGCAAATAAAGGAAAGACACATTGTACCCGTTGTCAAAGTGGAACCTGATTTAAAATCTTAAAAAGTACAGCTCGGGCAAGAAATGAAGGCGAACGACATGTCACCGCGACGACTTGAGCCTTGAAAAAACTGGAGGAATATTCTTTTTTTCGCCAAGAAATTGTCTTCAGTGTTGAGTGGGTATGTTAGTTTACAAAACTGCCGCATTTGATCTGATTAGCAACCCCATACAATATAAAAGCTCGGTGCATTTTTGGTGCGATGGGATAATTGTTCCCTGTTTTTCAAAGATAAATAGTAGGTTGACTTACTTACTTACTTAGGTGGCGCTACAGTCCGTGGTGAACCTGGGCCTCAACCAACAAGCGTCTCCAGCTGGCACGGTCTTTGGCCAGCTGTTTCCAGCGCCGCAAGCCCAGTTGGTTAAGATCCCGTTCCACCTGCGTGCGCCACATGGTGGATTCGAAGACTCTTCGGGTCGGAGCTGTATTTTCCATGCGCTCTACATGGCCTAGCCACCTTAGACGCTGTATCCGTAGACCACGTACCAGGCCGATGTCGCTGTACAACCCGTACAGTTCTTCGATAAATCTTCTCCTCCATACACCGTTAGAACAAACGGGAAGGAGGACTGGGATGATCAAGGTCTTATACAGTGTCACCTTGGTTTTTCGAGAGAGGGCTCTACTACTCAATTGCCTCTGGAGCCCAAAGAAACAGCGGTTGGGAAGAGTGATTCTGCGTTTTATCTCAGCGCTGGTGTTGTTGTCGCCTGTCATCAGTAAGCCAAGGTAGACGAATTCCTTGACCACTTCAAAGTTATATCCGCCCATGGTGACGTTCTGGCCAATACGCCGGTGTTGACCGTCTCTTTTAGATGAAAGCAGATATTTGGTTTTACCCTGATTAACCTTGATACCCATCTTAGCCGCTTCATACTCAATGCTTACAAAGGCCTCATTAACGTCTCGCTGTGTCCGTCCAATCACGTCAATGTCGTCGGCGTACGCAAGCCATTGCGTAGACTTGAAATAAATTGTACCTCTTGTGTTGGCCAGTGACTCTTGCATGATCTTTTCAAGCACGATGTTGAAAAAGTTGCATGACAGCGCGTCACCTTGCCTAAATCCTTTTCTAACATCAAATGTCTCGGTTTACTCATTACCGGCTTTAATGGAGCAGCGAGGATTCTCCACTGTCATCCTGCACAGTCGGACGAGTTTGGCAGGGATGTTAAAACTAGACATGGCTTTGTATAGTCACACAATACGGCAGAGAAGATCTTTTATGCGATGTTAAGGAGACTTATTCCCCTATAGTTGGCGCAGTTATAGGGGTCTCCTTTCTTATGGACCGGGCAAACGATGCTGAGATTCCATTCGTCGGGTATGCTTTCTTCCGACCATACCTTGCAAATGAGATGGTGCGTGCACCTTATCAGCTCACCTCCAGCCGCCTTAAGAAGCTCAGCAGACAGGCCGTCTGCGCCCGCGGCTTTATTAGACTTATGTCTCGATATCGCTATTTTGACTTCGTCTAGGTCGGGTGGACGGAACTCTTTTACATCGTCATCCATTACGAACGGATCGTTCTGCCTGACAGCGGTATCTTGTCTGTCATCGCCGTTATACAGTCTGCAGAAGTGGTCTTTCCAAATCCTCAGCATCGACTGGGATTCTACTACCAGTTCTCCATTTTCATGCCTGCAGGCCGCCGCTCTGGCTTTGTAGCTATGGCATGTTCGTAGATTTCGCGAGCAGCTCTCGTCCGTTGTTGCAGCATGGCTTTATATGCCTCTCGTTTTGCTGCATGGGCTTGTTCGGATTGTTCATCGAACTAGGGGTTTCTAGGTGGTGGCGGTTTGAAACCCAGCACCTCCAAGGTAGCGTCTCAGATGGTGCTCTTCCAATGCGCCCATTCCTGCTCTATTGTTTGTGCTACTGTGGGCGGATTTTGAGAGAGCTTGGAGGAGACACGATCGGCAAAGATTCTGGCAGTCTTTTGCGATTGTAGCTTTTCGAAGTCAAACTTATGTACGTTGTCCTACTCGACTCCTAATCATTCTAGATATTTTCATTCGTACCTTGGCTACAACAAGGTAGTGGTCAGAGTCGATGTTGGCCCCTCGGAAGGTTCGTACGTCGAGAATACTAGAGGAGTGTCTGGCGTCGATCGCAATGTGATCAATCTGGTTGGTGAATGTTGAAATGGGGGAATCGTGTGCTTGCTACAAGGACTGTTATATTATTTTTACCTATTTTTTCTTAATCCAGAATGCACAAGCTAAGCCTGCTTGATATGCGGTTGCAGCTAGATGGCGCAACATACGACACTCGAATCGCTGTTTCAATTTAGAAGTATGTTCAGTGAGCAATTTATCTCTCGTTCCGGATCGGGGAAGCAAAGTCGGCGGGCGTAGACGATTAAGTCTTAGATTTTTAGCAATGACATGGGTGATTCTGGCTGCCCTTAGAATTGCCTTCAGTAGTTATTTATGTTATATACCGAATCTCTGTGTAAGGCAATACGCAGTATTTCGGGCTACGTATTCCTTATAAAAGTTGTCTTTCCTGGAGACAGAAACAGAAGATTTTCTTATACTGTGGATAAAAAAGTATTCTGAGTTCATTGTGAGATCAAGTTAATTCCTTTTTTAGTCTCATTCGAAGTGGTGACTGGAATAAGTACAGCTTTTTTAAAATAGGTCTGTACATACATAGTTACTCAAATTCTGGAAGACATCAAAAGCTATTATATTTTATTTTATAGTGAATAAGATCATCAGATGTTTATCTACTTTAATATATCTCACAATCTCAGTTACTGAATTAAGAATACATTAACAACTGCTGAGGAAATATCCGGTAATACACTTCCAAAATGTGTCTATATACATGTGTATACCTTCCCATACCTCACTCGTGTGCCGCAGATCTAACAGTTACAATGGGCTAACTCCCTCATATCTTTTCAATGATCACACCAATTATTATTCAATCAATGAACGTTTAAACTTTTGCAGTAAATCAAGCGGACTTTTGGATAATCTCACAGTCTGTTTCGTAAACTTTACGTCGCAGGGCTTTTACCCTCGTATCCTATAGAATCGCTGATATATCTCCTTTAAATCCTTAACACAAAAACACAAAAGAACAAAAAGTAGGAAAAATTGTATTCTCAGTCTTATCATTCCATATTTATGCCTTGGATATTACCGGTTCCGAACGGCGAAATTCGAGAAGCTTTTATTGACAATTATACTACAGGGGGTTTTGTCAGTACCCCGCTGAGGAGAAGCACCGTGAAAACACGTTCGATGACATGGCTGTTGTCGGGATTCGATCCCGTGTTATCGGCGTCAGAGGCCAACACACTACCCACTGCGCCACAGCGCTCTCTATAGTAATTGATAGTGACACGAAAAATAATACATTGTAACATGGGGTTGGCAAATATCTTCGACAGTTACCCGCACGTGTTTTAACCTTGAAGTCTATTTCAAAGTGTGTTTACTGCTTTAATAAGATTTAATCGAGTGATTATTTGAGTAATGAGTATTTCGCAATTTCGGGAAGTTTATTATCCACGAACCTAGCAATGAATAGTCACAAAAAAAAAAAAAAACCATATTGAACCGTTGGTCACATGATTAACATTTCGAATCTCGCTCAATCCTCAATCGACCTCACCTAAAGCCGCCTAATTGAGGAATATGTTTATTTGGAAATTTACGAATTATGACTGCGGCTTATGGTGTGCGAAAATCAAATGAATTCGTGGTGTTTGATGTTGCCCTGGAGTATACAAGGAAATTAAATTAGACCTACCTTTAGGTAATTGGATTCGGAATGATCATTTATTTAAGGTAATGGTTTGATTCTCAATTTGATTTTATGGAGGTTCGTATTCAACGAGTCCTGAGGGATTGTAAGGTTGTTATTATAGCTAATGGATTTTAACGTATTTTTGCTGTAGGTGGTAAATTTACGTATTGCACTTTTTCTTTTTTCAGAGGATGGAGCCATTCAATTTTGTTTTTTATTGGTACATTGTTGGGTTAAATTTATGCTAGGTGAATAACTTAGTGGTTTGTGTGTTGGACTCTGACGCACGGTGAGCAAGTTCGGATTCCGACAACACCAACGCCATCGAATGTTTATTTCGCGGCGCCTCTCGCCTTTGCGGGGTACTGGCAAAACTCCCTGTAGTATACTTGCGATGAAAAAGCTTCGGAAAAAGTTAGGAATCGGCATTAAACTGTAGGTGCCTTTCATCTGTGTAAATCACACCCAACATGAGTCATTGAGAGAAGTTTGGCTTTGGTCCTTAATGGATTGTAACGCCACCAAAGAAGAAGAAGAAGAAGAATAACTGGGGAAGAGATAAACAAAGATTCTATATACTATTTTGCCCGAAATTTCTTTAAGCAGATCATTTGGTCTTATACGATATGAGGATGCAGATAGATATAAAACTCTAAAAAGACATTGTATCGTCAAAAGTCAGCACCGAAATTCAATTTTATTTACGCTAATCTGCAGGAGTTTCTATCTAGACTGTGTCAGCTCAGATAAGGTAAGAATTCACTAAAAAGACTCGCTTAAATAAATTAGCCCATTGGTCAACAGCTTAAGCAGAAAATATGGAACATTAATATCCTTACTATAAATAACACTCCTCCCCACCGAAATGGCCCTCCATGACTCACTTAAACTTAATATATTCTAACCTCTGCCTCCCTCGTATCGTTTTGCAACACTGAATCGTTGTATTTACACTTGAACCGTTTAGATTCTAATTGCTCGCGCGGGAGTGATTTCAACTCCCCGTCCCAAAAAGTAAACCGACATTATACGATCTTAACGTATTTAGAAATATATACGTGTACACGTTCACAGCTTTAACACGCTTAACATTCGCCTGTTACACGGTAAAAAACCGAAATTGGCTTCCTTTTTTTTGACACGTTTACACTTGATGTAATTGATTCATTTGTATTCCGGTATACATCTCAAATATTTTGAGAACCGAACCTATCTAAGGTGAAGAATACATATCTACTTTTTCCATTGTCCTTAAAAAGGCGGTGACAAAAGAGAATTCTAATTAATCGGAAATGCGTTGGCTCTTACATGGATACCTTGTTCGAGGATTTGTGTTCGAAAAATATCTACTTGAAGCACATTGCTTGACTAGGTACATTAGAAAGGAGCGAAGCAACTGTTTGGAATTCGATTGCCGGAAACCTTAGCGAGAAGTACATTTCGACCCTTTTATTACCCTGAATTTTTATAACCGAAAATATATGAATATATTACTTGGTTTAACAAAGAGCAAATATTTGCTTCCACCATTAAGGTTGTAACCGCATTGAAGCGTGTATAAGTTGTATTTCTTTTCATATTCGTGTGGGATTAAGGTAATCGGGCCTATAAATTATACAGGAATCAAAAAAATCTTAAAGGACATTCCATATCATGGTACATAAACCACAAAATAATAACGTATACGCATGCAATTTCACATTTCAACTCCTCTTTCTTCAATTTGAAAACGAGCCTTTAATCTTGTCTACAGGACTAACTTGGCATGAATCCTTTGCTACCTATGGCATAGGAATAGATTTAGGGATGATCATCTTAGGTTTAAAAACACTCTGTTGAAGCGCGTCCTGTGAGTGATATTAAGATTTGCACGTTGGTGTGATTAACTAAAATTCAGAACTTTACCCCTTAAGCTTAGTGGGGTGTAGATATGTCTCAACGTGATGGTCGCGATAATAATTATGTTCATTTTATAACGTAAATAAGAAAGCTCATGAAATGTTAGGTCAGATTTTAAGGTAATCGTTTGCTTACTCGTCGGTACAGAAAAATTTATTAACACATCCTGCCAATCGCAGTGAGGGAGGGGCTTTTACAACGTCACGACTCCTCGAAGACAACGATTTTCGATTGTGCATCTTGAAAGGTTCCTTAACTTGAAGCCAAACAACTTGCGGAGACCTTAAGCTGCTACTAAAAGGATACCACCAACCACTGGGATGGACTGGGAAAAAGGTGAAAACTGGAAAAATTACCCATATTACACCGAAATGAAAAATTTGATCAACTGCTAGATGAAGCTTACGTCCCAACTATGATAGCCAAATTGTCCTAGGAGCCTTTAGCGAAGGTTGTTTAAGCAACAACGTCTTTAACCGAACAGCGTGCATAACACCACTCTCAAAAATGGATTCAGTCTGTTTGATTCTGTGACGAATAGTCACTACTTGTAGTAGTTAACACAAGGTTTCCACTTTTTAACATTCACAAAAATCTGGTCCCCCAGATTAATCACTCTTCGATCGATATCAGATACTCCTCGTTGCCCTTGGTGCTACGAACGTGGATGTCGCAAACAACAAGGGATCGAGTGAAGACAACAAAATTTGAAGTCAATGAGCTAGATTTTGCTAATGGCGTCTCTGTCTAAAACCATTAAACAACCTCGTTGCTAACGCCAAATGAAACATCACCTCTAATTTCAAAAATCCGAATGCAAGCAAGCTCACGTAACCTAGTGCACTAGCGGAGGGCAAGATAGGCTTTACAGAAAAGAGAAGAAAGGTCAGGACTACATTAAAGTCAATAATGAATTAACCGAGATTTTCGATGTCAAAAAGTTCCAGAAATAGTAATGTTAACAAAGCGGTTGGTTTCGCTAAGATGTCTAAGATAGACTTAACTATAAGTAAGGACAAATTAAGGTATAAGGTGTCCCATTTCGCGGTGGCTACCATTTCCGGAATAAATTTTTTTTTCAAATGCGCCAGGAGATAACCCCACAGGTAAGACCATAGGTGTTAAGTCAGGACTGCGTGGAGGACAGTACAGTAATTTCTTATTATTTAGTAATGTCATTACTGCGTAATAAGTAGCTAGTAGTAAACTTGCCATGAAAAAGCTTCTCGACTCACGCCCTTTCATATGTGTGAAAAATAAATCTCACACAACATGGGTGATTGAGAGAAGCTTGGCTCTGGTCCTTCATGGGCTGTAACGCCACCAAAGAAGAAGATGAATTAGCTGTTTTCCTTTAGCTCTCTTCAAAACATATAGAATTCACTTGCGCCAGTGCAATAAGCACTTCCTGGTATGGCTTTGAGCATTTCCAATATTACACTCTATCGTGACAAATCTCTATCCCTTCACGGGTCTTTTCGGTTTAGGGAAGAGGAAAAAAAGGCGCAGAAGACGAAATATGATAAAAACGGTTTCTAAGGCCGGACGCTGACATGTCGGCGAAAATGTCACCATTAACGGCTTCGAGGTACTTCGAGGTAGTAAAGAGCTTTATCTACATTGGCTCTGCAATTACATGGAACAACGGCATTAAGAAGGAAATTTAGTAAGTCCTGCTAACCGCTTTTTATCTGAACAGGAGACATAGTAAAGAACTTCCAAATCTGGATGGCTTTATATTTACAAGACTCTGATTATTACTGAAGCAGGAATCTTATGGTCGCTTTGGAAGAATAATTCTGTATTCGAGTGGTGACGAGAAATAGAGGAGCAGATCCTTTGGCATCGGTACAATACCGCTCCAGTCTGAAGAGACCAGTCACTAAAAAAGGGCTAGTTACAAAGGCTGTTGCTTGAGCTTCAAATTTACCCTGGGTTGTAGTGTCTTCTTAGAACGTAATAGTAAGTTAATATGACAAATATCATGCGCCCATTCACATCAAATAGATAGTAAGAAATGCTTTATGACTTAAAACCAAGCTTTTCACCTAAAAGTTCACTTCACACCATTGAATTTAAATTCAGATTTCATAATTGGATTACATGAAAAGCTTCAATTCCTCTGGGTTAAATTATACTCTCTTAAATGGATATAATAGTTTTGACATAAATTCTTACACAACCTTTTTTTCCTGATAACTCTATGACCTTTCATGTAATCAAATCAGATTAACAATAAATTCCCATATCCTCAGACAAATGCATCCAATGTACACGCAACCCTGCATGTCTGCATTAATTGATTCTGTTATGAATGCTATAGGAGTAATAGCAAATATTTGCGTTACAATGCCGGTAGCAAAATATGTAAGCATTCATTCATTCATTTTTAAGGTTCCGTACCCAAAGGTAATACGGAACCCGATTACTAAGACTTCGCTGTCCGTCCGTCCGTCTGTCACCAGGCTGTATCTCATGAACCGTGATAGCTAGACAGTTGAAATTTTCACAGATGATGTATTTCTGAAAACAGAACAAAATGAATATTTAAGGGGGGCTCCCATACAACAGACATGATTTTCATCCAAAAAATCCTGCCTGCAACCAAGATCTGTCATTTGATGAGGTAACATACATAATCCCTTTCATATTTATATATACAGATGGTACGGAACCCTTCGTGCGCGAGTCCGACTCGCACTTGGCCGGTTTTTTATCATAGATCGGGTCCAATGACTGCTGCATATGGTCGCTCACCATGTTATGAGCCATTATATTTTTATGATGTTGACACTGCTATCAGTTATAGAATACCAGAACATTTTAATCAAACATGTAACAGGAAAATAATGCGCGAACTATCTCTCGAATTGGAACGCAGTAATTGTCGAAATCAAAATAAAGAAATTTGTATGCTTATTAAAGTAAATCATGATTTAGATCTACGCCGTTTCAATGATGCAGTTCAAACTGATGTAGCAGTAATATTTAGTACAGTTGATGGTGAGCCACCTTTTGAACGAAATATGATTTCATTTTCAAAAGTTAATGGTGTCATTAAAAATATCTCAGTTTTGGATTCATCATTAGATCCTTTGGCGTATCCACTACTTTTTCCGAAAAGTGGTACTGGGTGGCATATCAATATTACTCATGATGCACCAACTATATCTAATTCAACAGCGCCCAGAAATAAATTAACCATGCTTCAGTATGCAGCCTATCGACGTGCAATAAGAGAAGATTCAGCCTGTTACACCATTTACAAAAACTTTTCATGCAGTGGATAGTTGATATGTATGTGAGAATAGAGGGCTCACGATTACATTTCATTCGACAAAATCAAACAATTCTTAGGTCTGAAGTTTACAACAATTTAACTGACTACTTAGAATCGAACACCAATACCAGTGATGTTGGCCGTAGAGTAATTTTATCATCTTCGTTCAATGGATCTCCAAGAAATATGTATTTCTGAGGCTTTACAACGAAGAAGCATCCTTTAATAGAGCTCTATTCGAAATTGATGATATTTTGAATTTTCATAATTTGTCATGTCATGTACTTGGTCTACCAGTTCCTATATACTCGCAGAGAATAGAGGAAGCAAATACTATTCATATAATAGAAGTATTATATTGTGAGTATTATTAAACTACAAATATTGAACAGCGTAATCTCATTGATCGAGTGATTCGTGAAATTTTATATCATGATGCAGGATCCAATGTTTTTTGTTTAGCCGCTCATGCAGGTTGTGGCAAAACGTTCACTCAAACAGCAATTATTCACAAATTAAATTCGCTTAATCTTCGTTGTATTGCAACTGCGTTCAGTGGCATAGCTTCAACTTTATTACATGGAAGTAGGACTCTACACAATGTGTTTAAATTGCCCATTCCCATTTTAGAAAATTCTGTAGCAAATATTACTGCAAACAGTAGCGATGGTCGCTACATAAATTCATCATCATTGATAATTATTGATGAAGTTTCGATGTGCCCTTTGCAAGTGCTGAAAATCATAGATAGATTATTGCGGGATCTATGCGATGAAAATGATAAACATAAACCATTTGGAGGAAAAACGATACTTCTGTGCGGGGATTTTCGGCAAATCTTACCAGTTATCCCACATGGATCACGTGGAACTTTAATTGAAAATTGTGTCACAAGTTGGCATGAATTTCTTTATTTTCATAAAGTTACGTTCACTCGAAATATGAAACAGAATTTGTGGAATTCTTAAAAATAATTGGTAATGATGAAGCCCCACATTTCCCTCAGTTTGGTGAAAATGTTATCGAAATACCTCATCGATGATGTGTATGGAAATATTTCCGAAAACATACTCACAGAAAATATATTGAACTCCGTTATTTTAGCACCTACATATGATGATTGTACTTTGATAAATACTGCTATTATTAATCAAATTCCTGGTGAACAGCGAACGTATTATAGCTATGATAAAATAATTTGTGATAATGAAAGTGCCATCAATAACTATCCGGTAGAGTTTTTAAATTCTTTGACTATTAGTGGTTTACCACCACATAAGCTAGTATTGAAAGTTAATTGCATCGTTTTGCTAATCAGTAACTTAAATACAAAGGAAGCATTAGTCAATGGAACAAGAATGCGTATCCAATTTATGCATCGAAATGCAATTGATTGCGAAGTTTTAACTGGGACCGCACGCAGTAAGAGAATTTTGATTCCACGTATAAATTTAACATACTCCGGAACTATTTCACCATTTAATCTTCAAAGAACTCAATTTCCTATAATACCTGCATTTGCGATGACAATAAATAAGTCCCAAGGACAAACATTCGAAAAAAATGGAATTTTATTGAATCGGCCAGTTTTTACACATGGGCAATTGTATGTCGCAGCAAGTAGAGTTCGATCATTCGACAGTTTGAGATTTTATATTTCCGAATATAACGGTCAAGGACATTTAGCAAACGATGAAAGAGTTTTTACAAAAAACATCGTTTACAGAGAAGTTTTGTATCATTAAGTAAATTATCGAAATATGTACATATGCCAAGTTCAATGCACAGCATTTTTTTATCGGATTGTTTTTATGTTTCAATAAAAAAAAAAAAATAAACGAAATATTCTCTATTTTAATCATTTGGATTTTTTTTATTTAAATTTCATATAATTTGTTTGAAAAAAATAGGCAAATTAACAGTGTAACCTTGGTGAAATCGGTAATTACAGAAGTATCTATAGTCTTTGACAATAGAATCTTAATAATATTTATACTTTTAAGTTGAATTATTTATGGTCGAATTTCGACCACTGGGCGACCACTAGTTCCTATAAATCGTAATGCGAAATGATGGAGTATTGACAGGTAACCACATCTTAAGAAGAAAATGTTCAGGACTTTATAACAGAACAAGTGCCGTAAGGGAGGTACCTTCAAGCTAATAAACAGTGGCATGTAATGATGCAAACGGCTCTTATTACACATTTTTGGAGAGTCAGTAACTTACACATTTTGTTGCGGGGAGCACCACCCCAGGAGCAGATTCCATATTGTAATTTGGAATAGAAAATACCAAAGTATATCCGTTTCAAGACATGCAGAGAACACGATTTCTTAAGATATTAAAAGATACGAAACGTTGAGTAAAAATACTGCTTCAATGATGAGATTTGATCAGACCAACACAATTTATTGTCGATAATAGTCCCTAGATACTTAAAATGGCTTACTACTTCGATTTTAAAACAATCATTGTCACAAGACAAATGGTTAAAATATAATTCACTATCCATCTTGAGGTATACATTATCAATTGAATTTAGTTTTCTACATTTAGCGGAATGAAAGTAAGTATCAATATCCGGTGGTAGTTTGGGACTTAGACTAGGAAACATTAGTTAATTTTTATTACTAACAAGCATTCTGTGTTCAGTGAACCAGCCTAGCAAAATATCTACATCATGGTTTATATCCGCAATAATATTGATTGCGCTGTTCGAAACATAGGTAATGACTAAATCGTCAGCAAATGCTGTAATGTTGCCTTTTGAGTGAAAAGAGAGTTGATATAAATAAGAAAAAGGATAGGCCCGAGGACTGAACCTTGGGGCACACCAATATTTATATTGACTGAGTTACTGAAAGCCTCAGAAATGTTTACTTTTTGGATTCTTCCCCTTAAATAAGATTCAAACCATTTAAAAATAAAATTTCTGAAACCAATTTTGGACAATTTGTCCAAGAGAATAGTATAATCAACCATATCGAAAGCCTTAGTGATATCAACGAAAAGAGTTCATTGTCGTGAAGCCCTTTAAGGATGGTGGAGCAGAAATCGTACAGAGCATCTTCAGTTGATAAACCATTCCTGAATCCAAACTGTTTAGCGCTAAAGAAGTTATTTTTATCTAAAAAGTTCAGTATCCGCATTTTTATCGCTTTTTCGAATACTTTAGAAATAGTCGGTAAGAGCGAAATAGGTCTATAATTACTTTTATCCTTTGGATTACTCTTCTTAAAAAGTTGAATGACAATAGTGCATTTTAAGCCATTTGGGAAGATTCCTGAAAGCACACTTGTGCCAAATACATATATGCGCTAAAATGTCAACAACATTGAAAGAGATTTTCTTTAGGAAGTGATTAGATAGACCATCTACACCAGTAGAGTGTGTTTAGGGACCTTATTATTTTCAAAATCTCAAGTGGAGATATCTGAGAGAGAGACAGGAGAGACATCCTGAATTCTTCTCTAGTGCAACATTGGCAAGAATTAGAGTTTTTAGGTGGAACAGATGATAATGCAACTGAAGCGAAATAATTGTTGAATTCGGTAGCAATGGTATAAGGGTCTGAAGTTTCAGAGGAATCGATTTTAAGAGTAATAGGTTTGTTTGAGAATTAGCTATTTCGATAAAATTTCTATAAAATTTCTTTATATCTTCTTTAAATCATTATATTGTTTTGCTCTTTTCTAAATCATGTAAACATTATTATGTACCCTAACTCTGCACAGTTACAACTTTTTAGCCAAATCATACGATTGTTAAATAACGTTTTGCTCACGTAAACTCAATTGTTTTTGTACCTAAGACATGTTACTGTTTCACTCAAATTTGTTGGGCTTATCTCGGTCACTTGGATCGCAGACGCCGCACTGATAAGATCAAATAAATTCGAGTTCGTTTGACCCACCGTGTTTTTTTGCATATTTCTTCGCCTCGTTCAATATCAATCGCCTTTCGTACATTCTTACACATTTTTTGGTCTAATTCGCGCCGGATTTAATTCGTGCAATTCAACGAGTAAGAAACACTACAAAACAATTTATTTTAACAGCCACAAGTAACAAAAACATATTGCTCGTGTAAAGTGGTTTCGATTCAGTCATTCGTTTTCCGCCCTTTGTTAACTAATCGGTACAGTTGTGTGTGTTCAAATCAACCTGCTGGTGAGTTCTTGCACGTGTAATTAAATATCTGCAACGCTAATTAAAATAGATCTATCGTCGGAATGCCGGAATCTGTGTCACTCGCTGCTCTTCGTTCAACACGTGGCCACATTAAAGGTTCGTTAACTAAGTTAGCTGCCTACGTGGAGAACATAAATGACACAGTTTCTCTATCCGATCTCAAAGTTCGTTTTAACAAAGCCGAAGAATTGTGGAAAGAATTCGATAGTTCCCAAAAGCTTTTATATGAATTCGCGGGTAAGGAAGGTTACGTAGATCCTCTGCCAGAATTCGAAGAGTTTGAGGATAAATTATTAGGGGTTAAATCTGCACTTCTTGCTAAAATTACCGATCGTGAGAAAGCTGAGAAAAGTAAAGATGTTGTAGGTCAGTTAGCTGCTCAGCAGAAAATTTTGGTTGACACAGTTAATAAATCAAACGTGACAGGTAAAGATAATGATTTTTTTCTTCCACAAATTCGGATCGAACCATTTTCTGGTAACTATGGGGAATGGCCGACATTTCGGGACATGTTCGAGGGAGCCGTCCATAATAAAACAAATTTAACGCCAACTCAGAAATTTCATTTTTTAAAATCCTGCCTTAGAAACGAAGCGCTTACTCTCCTCAACCATTTACCCATATGTGATGCCACATACGAACAGGCATGGGCCAAGCTTGAAAAACGCTATGATCGCCCCCGCCATGTTATTAATAGCCACGTAAAAGCGTTTATGGAACTGCCATCATCCCATTCGTCGAACGTTAATACTCTGCGCAAAATATCGGACGGAGCTGATGAAATTGTGAGAGGATTATCAGCTCTTAATTCACTAAATAGGGATCCGTGGCTCATTTATGTCTTGGTAAATAAACTGGACCCTGAAACTCGTCAAGCATGGTCAGAAGACAGCGTTGATGAGAATTATCCTACAATTGACCAACTCTTAAAATTTTTGGATCGTCGATGTGTGGCTTTGGAGAGTTGTAAGGTCAACGTTCGCGAAATAAGTAGAACCAAGCATCCTGTGGTAAAAAGTATGCACGCTTCACCAACAAACCCATGTACTAAGTGTCGTGCTAATCATGGTATTTCTCAATGCCCCGATTTCCTGGCAATGGAAGTGCAGGAGCGAAGAGACTTTGTAAAAACAAACAAACTGTGCTTTAATTGCTTGCGAAGCGGGCATTCCTCAGCACGTTGCCAATCTAAGTTTCGCTGTAAATCCTGTAACACCCGCCACCACAGTTTAGTTCACGACCCTTCGGCTAATACAATTCATAACGAACCGCCTAATGAAACTATCAAAAATTCCCCAAATTGGGTGCGAGCCCATGAATTTATTCCCAAAGTTTCCGCTAACTATTCCAGTCTTCCCTCAACGTCGGAAACAGCTCTCGTAAATAATCATTCGTTTTACCGCGCACACCGCATTCCCCAAGTCGTGCTACCCACAGCCATTGGTAAAGTAAAAGACATAAACGGCAAATACCACCAAGTCCGAATCCTTATTGATACAGGTTCACAGGTGTCCTTTATCACTGAGTCATGCATTCAAAAACTCGGACTCAAAAGAAGATACGCTCGTATACCCATAAGCGGTATTGGATGCAAAATTGCTGGTACGTCCAGAGGCCTAACTACGCTAGTGATAAGTTCACGATGTGATTTATTTAGCATTTCGGTCGACACATACGTATTATCTAGCGTCACTGCGAATTTGCCATCCCATTCATTTTCCATCGAAGATTGGGATCACTTATCTCAATTAGATTTAGCTGACGTATCTTTTAATAAATCAAATGCAGTGGACATATTACTAGGAGCAGATAAAGCGTGGGAAATTCTGCAGGGACAGGTCGTGCACAGTAAGCTCGGGTATCCCATCGCGCAAAAAACAATTTTCGGTTGGGTCTTGGCAGGTCAAATATCATCTAATGAGGAGAATTACCCTGTTTCGCATCATTGTCGGTTAGATATTGATTCAATTTTGCAGTCATTTTGGATTATCGAAGAAGTAGATCCGAAATCGATTATATCTCAAGAAGATCGTATCATTGAAGATCATTTCCTTCAAACCCATCGGCGTAATTCGAAAGGAAGATATATTGTTGATCTCCCTTTTAAATCTGTTCCTCTTTTCGATGATACCTTACTCGGGGCTATTTCGCGTCTTAAGTGGATGGAGAATAAGTTTAGTAAGAACAAGGATCTATTGGAAAAGTACTCCCATTTTCTTGACGAATATTTATCCTTGGGGCATATGTCGAAAATTCCCCCCTCGGATGTGCCGAAGTCAAATGTATTCTATCTTCCTCATCATGCTGTTCTGAAGCCAGAGAGTACCACCACGAAGCTACGTATCGTATTCGACGGATCACACAAGGATGTTTCAGGTCGTAGCCTTAGTGACTCCCTCATGATCGGTCCACCTATTCAACGCAACCTGTTCTCAGTATGCCTGAGGTTTCGGCGGCACCAATTTGTGTTTACGGCAGATATCACGAAAATGTTTCGCCAAATCTTAGTGTCTGAAAAAGATGTTGATTTCCAGCGAATAGTTTGGCGTAAATCACCTTCGGCACCCTTAGAACATTTCCGGTTACGCACTGTTACGTACGGTACCTCTTGCGCTCCATTTTTGTCGGTCCGCGTTCTGGAGCAATTGGCAAAAGATTACAAAAATGAGCTTCCTGTCGCGTCGGAAATTGTGTTAAATGACTTTTACGTGGATGATGTAGTTTCAGGTGCAGACACGTTAGAGGAAGCCATTTTCAAACGCGATTCGCTTATCGAACTACTCTCTAGAGGCGGCATGCAATTAAGCAAATGGCAAAGTAATTGCACTGAACTCAATCCGGGTACCGAAAGTGCCGCTCGCGAAATTATTTCCTTCGACACTAACGCGGATTCGTGGACCAAAGTGTTGGGTTTATACTGGAATTCAAAGTGCGATGTATTTAGTTTCCGTTTGAACTACACTCCCATTGAAACCATAACAAAGCGCCAAATTCTTAAAGATGTAGCTCGTATCTTTGACCCTCTCGGTTTTCTTACCCCATCTGTTGTGAAACTAAAAATAATTTTCCAAGAATTGTGGCATCGGAAGCTAGATTGGGATGACGAAATCCCTTGTTCCCTCGCTATCAGCTGGAGCAAATATCGTGACGAACTTTCAAAGCTTACCCAAATCAAAGTACCTAGAACTATCGGTATCGGGAACGCGTCATTTCAATTGCATGGATTTTCCGATGCATCGGCATCCGCGTATGCTGCCGTGATTTATTCGCGCTACGAACTCTCTAGTGGTGAAGTCCAAACAAACATTCTCGCTGCAAAATCTCGCGTCGCACCCTTGAAACAACTCAGCATTCCTCGGTTGGAACTCTGCGGAGCCCTCTTGCTATCCAGACTACTCGTTTCCGTTCAAAGTTCACTTAACATCACCTTCAGCAATGTATATGCGTGGTCTGACTCAAAGGTAGTCCTATCGTGGTTATCGTCTCCTCCCAGACGTTGGAATCTATTCATAGGTAATCGAACTGGTGAAATTCTCAGTACTATCCCAAGAGACAGATGGTTCCATGTTCGATCGGAAAGTAACCCAGCCGATTGTGCTTCCCGCGGCATACCCCCATCTCAACTCGTCGAACATCCTATTTGGTGGACAGGTCCACAATGGCTGCGGAAAGATATTGAGAATTGGCCGATGATCAGAGATTTCGATGATGATCCCTGCTGTCTTATTGAGGAAAAGAAGACTACATTAGAGTCATATCTCATGACCGACGAAGCCGTTGTACATCCGTTCGAACAGCTTTCTACTCGAATTTCTTCATGGTATACCCTGCTCCGTACAGTCGCCTTAGTGTATCGTTTCATAACGAGGTGTCGGAAACGATCAGAGACATCATTTTGCCAACAACTCTTCGACGCCAAAATCCAAATCATAAAGTGGTTACAGGAGCGGTACTTTGGTGACTATATCAACCATTACATACGACATCATTCCTTTCCTAAAAATTGCCAAATTATTAATTTGTCTCCCTTTCTAGACCACAGCAACCTTCTTAGAGTAGGGGGGAGAATTGAACATTCGAAAGCACCGTACAACGTCAAGCACCCGATAATAATACCTAATGGTCACGTCATAACGAAACTCATCGTCCTCGACGCACATAGGCGGTACCTACATCCAGGTACATCAGCACTCTTCGCCCTTATCAGACAAGAATTCTGGATTCTGGGTAGCCGAAACTTGATACGCAAAATAACCCATGACTGCGTCACCTGTTTCCGTCAACGAAAGGTTACCACGAACCAACTAATGGGTAATCTTCCACCACAACGAATTCAAGCGAGTCGACCTTTTACCCATTGTGGTTGTGATTACGCTGGGCCTATAACCCTTAAAACCAAATCGGGCCGAAAATCAGTACTAACCAAGGGGTACATATCGCTGTTTGTTTGCTTAGCAACAAAAGCGATTCATCTTGAACTTGTGAGCGAGTTAACAACAGACGCCTTTCTAGCCGCCTTTCGGCGATTCGTCGCACGTCGTGGAAAGCCATCGCATATTTACTCCGATAATGGCACAAATTTTCGTGGAGCTGCCCGCCTGTTATCTGAGATGCATGAACTTGTCCTATCCGAGCAACATAATTCATTGGTTGCAGAATCTTTAGCCAGGGATAGCATCTCCTGGCACTTTATTCCTCCTTCAGCACCACACTTCGGCGGACTGTGGGAAGCAGGAATAAAGTCCGTTAAGCAACACCTACGACGCGTAATCGGTACAGAAAACTTGACATTCGAACAATTATACACGGTATTGACACAGATAGAAGCTATATTGAATTCTCGACCACTCTGTCAAATTTCCGATACCGAACTTGATCCTCTAACTCCTGCACATTTTATATTAGGCGAATCTTATGCAGCCGTTCCGGAGCCAACAATATCTCTACCAAGTAATCGCTTAACCTGCTGGCAATCGTTGCAGTCAAAGATCCAGGGTTATTGGAAGCGCTGGAGAATGGAATATTTGACGTCTCTTCAACAAAGACCTCGCTGGCAGCAACCCCAAAATAACGTCAAAATCAACGATCTTGTTGCTATCAAGGACTCCAACTTACCTCCCGGAAAGTGGTTGATGGGTCGGGTCATCGCCACCCACCCAGGAAAAGACGACCATGTTCGAGTTGTGACATTGAAAACGGCTAATGGGAATCTACTTCGACCAGTGCATAAATTGGCTGTGCTACCTGTATGCTGAAACTGTGTTCCAGGGGCGGCGGAATGTTTGAGAATTAGCTATTTCGATAAAATTTCTATAAAATTTCTTTATATCTTCTTTAAATCATTATATTGTTTTGCTCTTTTCTAAATCATGTAAACATTATTATGTACCCTAACTCTGCACAGTTACAACTTTTTAGCCAAATCATACGATTGTTAAATAACGTTTTGCTCACGTAAACTCAATTGTTTTTGTACCTAAGACATGTTACTGTTTCACTCAAATTTGTTGGGCTTATCTCGGTCACTTGGATCGCAGACGCCGCACTGATAAGATCAAATAAATTCGAGTTCGTTTGACCCACCGTGTTTTTTTGCATATTTCTTCGCCTCGTTCGATATCAATCGCCTTTCGTACATTCTTACACAAGGTTTGTTACTTTTTACACGTCAAAGTTTGTTTGCAGGTCAGTTGTAACTGAAGATAAAACTCATAATAAAACATGCAAGATTCACATACATAAGCCCAAAATGATAAGGGCCATACTATGTATTTTAATGTGTTTGGAATATGAATCCAATCGTCTTCCTTTACGCATTCCTGAATCCCCCCCTCTTGGTAAATAATCTTTCGACCAATGGAAGTATGTCGGATAGTTCATCCTAGTGCTTGCAACTGAGATTATTCTATTCTTTGAATAAGGTTGCTTCGAAAGAACACGCTTAAGGTTTTTGAAGTTTATACTCTCCGTTTGACTTTACTGCTAATGTTTTTAGCACAGACCAAAGCCCTCACTTTGAGAATCAAGAAGACCAAACTACAATGGCCCAAATAGCCCACGAGTCATTGAATACTTCTTCTTCCTCTTTGGTGGCGTTACAGCCCATGAAGGACCAGAGCCAAGCTTCTCTCAATAACCCATGTTGTGTGTGATCTATTTTTCGCACAGGTGAAAGGGACCTATGGTTTAATGCCGACTCCGAACGGCGTGAGTCGAGTCATTGAATAAATCACAATTAATTCAAAATGAGTACCTACGTCCTGAGCATCCTAATGCTTATTGTGATACAAAACAATAGAACACATTTGTCGAATAAAAACACATGTATCCTCTGCACCCTCCAAGCGCATGCACTCAAAAAATTGTGTGGATCGTACAGATTCTTTGAACGGAAAACCCTCGTTCCACAATTCATTGTACGTATGTAGGTAACACGAAATTTAGTTTTGGAAAACAGCCTTAGCAGGTAATTTACATTGATATTGATATAAAAAGAGCTCTCCCACTAGAATATCCAAAGAAATACCTTTCTGATTGGACGTTTCACTTGTTACCTAACACATTATCCTCAAATAATCTCACTGCCAGGTTCCGTGACCGCCAAAGCAAGTTTAACGTTCTCATTCAAATTAATTTTACCAATCGTCCTAGCTGGGATTTTGTAAGCCGATCCAATGCTCGATTCATCCAACATGCTTATAAAAATTAGCAAAAGGCGAGCAATTGAATTTCTGCCACCACCCATTGAATTACATACCTTACATTGTTTCTCCTAGACGAAATAAATCTCAAGGAAAAGGAAGAGAAGAAAGCAACAAAAAGAACTCGTTACCGCATATCTCTATTGCACGAGTGCTACTCGTATCTCTAGGGAATCGCCATAATATAAGATATGCTCAGCCTGTATCACACGCAATTTATCTTCATCCAAGCTGTTGTGAACGCCAGACCCCATAGTTGCAAATTTCTTTTTGAAGAGTTTATCTGAGAACATTGCCTGCTGACCCGAGAGGACATGAACTTCGAAATTGTATTCCTCTGTCGTGTACTAACAAAGTTTTCCCAAAACAATATGTAATCGGAGCTGGTTTCAAGGAATTGTCCTCGGTCTTCCCGATGATGGACATTTTTGTGAGGACATGCAAATTTCATTTAATTTTCTGCGCCGGCATTTAAATTCATAACTTGGTTGAGTGTCGGCCTATAAACAGTCATCAACTGCTTGTAGGATGAATAGGGTGGTGGCTCCTGTTCCTGTTTTACGCACGACTGGATAGCAATGTGAACATGTAGAACACTATGAACACCCATCTCAAGTATTTTTTTTGTTCAACTCTGGTCTCACCAATTCTTATGGTGTCTTACGCCAACATTTACCTCTCATTTTTATTTCCAAGCACAGAATTATAAGTTAGCATTTTTCATTAGTCGGTAAGTGAAATCTATTTTAAGAACAACATGTTGACCTGAGGGCGCAGTGGTTAGTGTGTTTGACTCTGGCGCACGATGAGCGAGTTCGGATCCCGATAACACCAACGCCATCGAATGTTTATTTCGGCGGGGTACTGGCAAAACCCCCCGTAGTGAACTTGTCATGAAAAAGCTTCTCGACTCACGCCGTTCGGAATCGGCATTAAACTGTAAGTCTCTTTCACCTGTGTGAAAAATAACACAACATGGGTGATTGAGAGAAGCTTGGCTCTGGTCCTTCATGGGCTGTAACACCACCAAAGAAGATGTTGACCTGAGATTTACTTTTCAAGGAAACAACTGCGCAGTAGAGAATCGTCTTAATACCCTTCCAGTGGCATTTAATTTTTATTCTTTTTGCAAACTTCCTGAAAAGATATCAGCAACGTGAAACTACGCATGTTAACGAAAAGTTGAAGGAGTAAATATTTAAATCTATGAAAATATCCTTAAGGTTGTTCTGTAACCCTTCCCGTTCCTCAATCAATGTGATGGTTTACGAAGCTTGATGATAATTTAGGGGCAAGAAATTGTTTAAATATTTTACAGTCATCTTAAAATAGCAGCGCTTCCTTTAAAAGTAATCATTTAAACCCTCCTGATTGAAGCCTGGATCCTCAACAGCCTTTTAGTTATATGTATTACAAAGGTCACCTTTCGCCCACGTTTGACTTTTGTTGCGGTTTTAGTGACATCTTTTCAGGCAACAATCAAAATATTTTCATTGCGGTTAAGGTACTATGATGACTACATATATTTCGCGAAAAAAATTGGGATGATTTGCAGACGATGAAAGTTACATATTTATTTTGATGTTGTCGATGACAAGTCCAAGCCAAAACACTGTCAAAGAAGCACGGCAGTATAATACCTGAAATCCCACGTGGGCATCAACCCTTGTAGGTCTTCCTTTGAAGTAGTAAAATGAATGTAACTAAACCCTCAGAAGGCTGGTAAAGGCTTAATACAGGACACAAATTACCTCGCCAGAGCAATAAAGGTGACAAGAAAACCGCAGATTTCCAAAATAAAGCAGTGATTCCCTTTCTTGTTTCTAACTACTGCAATGTCGTCATATTTAGACACAATATCCTTTGTCAACATGGCAAAGGACTAACAAAGGCCTCGTAGGGGTAGCATCCATCCGACGGATGCTGGCCTCCTAAAAAGTGAGAAGAGCCACCGCAATCAAACATCTTGCGGAAAACCACAAACTCCGAAACAACCACAAGCCTCGGATATAACGGACCGGATTAATGTTGACGACTCTTGCAAAAAAAGAAAAAAGGACCATGATCTTCGGCTCTGTACGCGGAATGTTAGGTCCCTAAACAGGCCACGTGCAGCCGAACAAATTGCGGATGCCCTAGTCCGCTATAAAGCGGACATAACCGGCATCCAGGAATAGCGATGGAATGGACCGGGTATAAAGCGGATGAAAAACTACAATATTTACTACGGCGACTGCTACATATAGGGAGAGAGGACAACGGTTGTTCGGATGCGGATTTGCTGTTCGAGATGTACTAAGGCAAAAAGTCCTAAGTCTACGGCATGTGAGCGAACGATCCGTATCAAAGCTACATTTTTTAACATCAGCCTGATCTGCGTCCACGCCCCCACGGAAGACAAGCATGACTCCGCCAAAGATGAGTTCTACGATCTCCTAGACAGAACGTATGCCCAATTTCCCAGCTATGACATCAAGGCTGTACTAGGAGACTTCAATGCTAAGCTGGCTAAGGAAAGCATCTTTGAACAAGTCATCGACAAGCATGAGGAAAAGACTCAATCACAAGTTTTACGGGCTATAAGCGGCATAAGTCGAGTCGGGCGTCTACCTATTCAACGCCTAAGAAAGCTAGGCCATGCAGACCGAGTGGATACCACAGTTCCAACCCGGAGAGTCCTTGAATTCAACCCCGAGGGACAAAGAAACAGAGGACGGTAGCACTTAAGATGGCGTTCACAGGTGGAAGGGGACCTCGGACAACTGGGTGTTCGGCAATGGAAAAGGCTAGTGAAGTATCGTGCTAGCTGGAGGGGCGTGCTGGTTAAGGCCCAGGTCCACCCCGAACTGTAGCGCCCGATAAGGAGATTTTAAACCTGGCCTGAAATAGTACATAAGAATGCGATTGAATAAGACTAAAATAGAACGCGACTAGTTTTAGCATGACCATAGCAAAGAGAGAATCAAAGACCCTACACGACATCAAATGATTCGATTAGGTCATATTATTATAATGATAATAACAAAATTTTACCCTGGTCATCCTACATAATTTACTGAGTTTTTCAGGAATGCCAAAGCTAAATATTGCTCCTCTTTTTCAACAAAGACGTTAAAGACATGTCACCATGGCAAGCTACAGAGTCGAGCTTCCTTCCTAGGCTTGCTAGGTTTGACTTTTTCTGGTGAGGTCACAGGTCCATTTCAAGGTTAATCTAGGAATGCAATGCAGGTGGGCGATTGCAAGAAATGAGTTGAGCGAGTTAATCTGTCAAATTGATAATCTGTCGAATCTGTAAGTTTAAACGGCTTGAAGATATCGGATGACATCATCGGCGGCACATGTTGGTAAGGACCGTTTTCAGAATTCAAATAACATTTCTTAGAGTGTGGGACGTTATATAATTTTCTCATTTCTTCTCGTTGTTGACTAACAGGAATATATTTGTTCTTTTTCTTACGGATGACAGTTTCCATCACAGGTGGCAATATTTTGAAGTTTGGATTGGCGTGTTTTTCCCTGAACTTGGCGAGATTTTCTCTGTAGTAATCAGCCGATAAGTCTTTGAGAATTGTCGTAACGTTTATCTTGTCCATTATTGGCTTCTGTTCTTTACTCAGTTCGCTTCTCAATTCGTTGGCTCTCATCTTGATTGTTTTCACTTGTGGACGTCGATATAATGTTGCATTAAAGTTGAAGTAGCAATATCCTCTTAAGACGCGTGCTTAATTTTTGCTATCGAGTACAATAGGGATTAAGTTTTTTGGCGATTATTCCTCGATGGTAAGTCCGATTCGAACAGTGGACCCCTTACGACACTCAGCAGCACCTATGTTATCCCCGTGGCAGGTTTGATCGAGATCGCAGTTGCGATTCCAGTTACAATCCCGGGTATAAGAGCAAGAGAGAAGTTGCAATAATTCATGCAGTCGATCACCTAGATACCAAGGTATTCGGAATTTATAAGGTGGCGCCGATTTGAACGATGTCGATGATAGACCTTTTTATTCCTATGTAATTGTCCATCTATTGATTATTCTATAATTTATCGTTGTGATTTTTTTAGAGTGTATATCAATCTTACAAATAAAAAACTGAACCCTGTGACTTAAGCAATAACGTGTAATGGAAGGACAGTCCGGAATTGGTTTACCTAGTTCTATAAAGGAAATTTTTCGCTCGGAAATATGACTAAAGGTAAGCCAAATAAGGTTACTGGTAGCAATGAACTTGCAACAGCTGTTGAAGTACATCCACGATGAAGTGTCATATTTCGGCCACTGGAGAGGTACAAAAAAAAGTGATATGGGTGCCCCTCATCTTAACACCAGCAAATATGCATATTACAAACGACGTGTTTTGATTAAATTTTTAGTGAAATCTGGTGAGACGAGTGTATGGGCGAAAGCGTTTAAGAAGGCCCGCGAATTAACAGAGGACGGATATGTGAAGGAGCTTCCATCACCACGCAACGTTAATCTTGAATATGTTCCTACCAACCAGTGATAATTTTATAATGGCATCGGTGGGTAACCGGAGCATGCTAAGAAGGACTGGATCTCGCATCACGATAATGCGTTGGCCCATTCCTCGTTGAGGAAGGAGTTTTTTTGCGGAAAAAATATTCCAATGTTGGCGCATCCTTCCTTTATCCTCAATATTGCCCCCTCACTATCTCTCCACCTCACACATCTCCATAAATTCTGTTCACCTTTTATGCCACTTAGCTTGCGTTTTCGCCTTTTTCAAAGAAAAGCTGTAAAAAAATGTATCAAATGGGGCCACTGTGTTGAAACAAGAACTTTCCTTATGTTCTTCTTCTTTCTCTCTACCTTGCAACTATCATATTTTATAACTAGGAAAAGGTGTTTTGTTTTTTTTGTTTTTTGGTCATCAGTCATCAGTCATCTTTGACTGCCCAGCATGCAATTTGCGAAAATAGGATAGACCGAAGCTGCGGAATTTTGCTGTGCCATTTTTTTTTTTTTTCTTTTCTTTGCTACTCCTGCAAGACCCCTCCTAGTCATTCACAATAAAACGTCTGCATGACATTACTACTAGCATTTAGTGTATTATATTGGAATCCTTTCGAGCTCACGGAGCTCGACTTACCTATTTGCAAAAAAAAAAGGAACTAAAACGTCTGATTGAATCAATGGTGACAATATCAGTTTTATGCGGTCTACATACGTTTTTCTATTTTTATACATAAATAAATATTTTGAAGATAACATGTAGGAAGTTATCTAAAAACTAATGTTTTTTAGCGGTTTAATTGGGAAAAAAGTAAAATATCATTGCCTTTGGATTGTAGTTTTTACGCACGATTTACTTTTAATTTGGTTTTCCAGTCGATTGCATATAAATGAAAAATTTAGCGTTCTGTGAACTATACCGGAAATCCCGGCCAATGTGCATTTATTTGTCCTAGATATGGGATTATTTGCAAATACATAAATATCTGTGTGGCTAATAGGCAGATTTTTTTCTTTATCCGTTTTTACAGTAGATTTTTTTCATCGTTGTACGAACCTTGAATAACTGACTATCGCCCGACTAATTAAAATCAGGTTTTTTTGTTTAACATTCCATCACAACAAAAATGGTTCTTTGAAAACTCTCAAACATTCGTTCAATTAAATTCAATATCTGTCAACTCTTCAAGGCATTGTGTGTCCTTTATATTGAATGTCACTTATTTTATGGGCTCGTCAACTTGCTTGTTTTATATCGTTGGCGATTTCGAAACACGCGCGGAAACAAGTCAAAGCGTAATCCCAAAAATAGGGATTACCCATCCAAATCGAAAATCAATAGTTACAAGAGATTTCCTTTGCTTTGTTGGGACATATGTACATATTTTCAAACCACAGTCACACACAGTTTGTGTACTACTAAACAGCGTGTAGTAAACTTTTCTTATCAATATGTCGTAATGAGAAAAGTTTTTCCATTTTTTTTTTCTGATTTCACGAGATAAAATCAAATACAAACATCTTGACACTATCACCGGAGAACTTTCATATTAGCAGAAAATTACTTTACAGTTCCGAAATGCTCTGTGTAAAATGCCAAAGGCTTGCGGCGATTTTATATCTAGGTACTTTTCACCGCCACACAAAACAATACCAATCAAGACGACGTTTTCCTTTCTTTTCAGAATCATGAAAGTCATTCAATTTATTGAATGAAAGTAAACCTTATGGTTTACCATCGACCATTTTGTAATTATTTTCCCAGAAGCTAAGTTACAATATCATTGGTATTCTAATTACTTGTCAATGTACCGCTAAACATTTTCAATTTCCTATCTACAATTCGCTGCGGGTCGTATTGAACGGAGACGAAAAATCCATTTCCGTCAGGATTGGAACAAAATAACAGGCTGTCAGGCCAAGTTGACAGTATTATAATTAATGAAGGATATTACACTTCCATCGACTCACGTAGGCTCGTATTGAAATAAAAGAAAAAGGAGACCAATGTTTTGTCCCGGCTATTCATTAAAAAAGTTTCAAGTTGCCACAAATGTTGGAGGATATCTCCACCACCCGTTCGTTTGTCCTTTGCTGTCCATTGGCCATATCCATAATGAATGGGTGCGATTATTACAGAGTGTCATTTTTTTCTATGGAATTTTGTAGCTACTGTGTAATTGGCAACTGGAGCAATTTTTTCATAAGAAATTATCAAATTAGGGTAGACTCAAAATTCTCCTCATTTTGGACTCATCGATTTACTCTGTTTTCCCCAATTTTTGCAAACTAAATTGAAATACAAAATATAGATAGATGTCAAACTTTACTGTTCGTCAAGTTCGTGTAAGAGCAATGCCCATCCGTAATTCGATTTTGTTTAATTTTTCCGGGCCTTCAGTCGTAAGAGTGCAGGGTTTTCTAATATAACTTTTACACACTTTGTTGAATTTCTATAAGATTTGGATTAAACGTGCGGATATACAACCAATACTAGTTCATGGTGATCTTGAATCAAAAACCGAGTTTTAATATGAGGACTTTTACAACTAACTTTTAATTTAACTTGGAAATCACGAAAATGCCCCATCCAAGTTTCCGAAATGGTTAGCCATTTACTCATTGCATCTACTAAAAGCGTGTACAAATGTAACAGTACTTTTGAAAATAAATTTGTTGACGATGTTGATGTTTGGATATAACGTAGTGGATAAAATGAGGCATTCGCATGGACCTCGCGAGGATCTACGAACGATTGTGGTAGGATTTTTCGAAAATCGAACTGGGACTGAGAAGTTTTTGAAAATTCGGTGTCGTGTTCACAATTGTTTTCGCCCACCGTATCACCCACGATAACGTTTCATCTGAAAGTCGGCTAATATGGATTCCGATTTTAATCATTCATTAATGATTGAGAGCAGGTCTGAAGAAAAATTCGTACAACGTCACGTTTTGAGCTCCCATGTCTCGCGTACAACGTCACGTTTTTTTTATATATTAAATATTTGGTCGAGGTGGTGCGTACAACGTCACGACCAAAATTTACTTAAGGACAACATTAATTTTATATATTAAAAGCGTACAACGTCACGGTTAGCAATTTAGTCATAAGGAGGTTATTTTCAAAACTTGATTATTCCACTTTCGATGAATTCGGTTTTTTATTTATTTTTTGTTTGGTAACATTCAAATGTACACTCCGCGAAAATAAAAATGGGCCAACACTTGATAATTACACCAGAAAAAAAAGATTAAAATAATCGAAAATAGATTATTCCACATCGAAATGACATACCTACAAAACTATTTTCTCCGATTGTGGAGAAACACAAAAAGTGGAATAGTCAAGTTTTGAAAAGAACCTCCTCATATACAATGTCATCTAATCCGGGACCAATCCTGCATTACTTGCTCGTGCATATAGGCAAAGGAAACGAAAGGAAAATAAACCATATGGTATCAATAATACCGAACGATTTAACATATATAAAAACAATTCTACAATATCAGAAGCTGAACGATTACGTCGGTATAGACAACGAAAGAAACTGCAAAAGTTACAAGATGTTCAAAATAAATCTACATCTCTATACGATGAAAACTATTACTCTGCTGATGTAAAATTCGATAAGGATTTCCATGAGAATCCATTTGGCCATACATGCACTGTTTGCGATCAGTTATGGTTTCTGAAACATTTAAAACCTGCACCAATGTACTCTTTACCATTGCTTAAGATTGAATTTTTTAATAAACCAGTTGAAGAATTTGAAGTTTGTAGTACGTGTTAAGGATCACTCGTTATACGAATTTTTCTTCAGACCTGCTCTCAATCATTAATGAATGATCGGCCTGCAGACACCTGTATTCTGCTGCCTTTTTTTTGTTTTCCTTTATTTTTTTATGCCTTTATTCGCGGCATGGATAGTGACTCCATGCCGCGACTGAACGGATCTTGGCCACCTAATGTCGGGTGATGCGTTCCTTTAACGGTACATGCTTAAATTGGCCGGTAATATTTTTCGCTGCCGGACACACACTAAATTCAAAATGGAACAGATTTCGGGCTTGAGTCATTAATAGTAGGTATGTATATTCAAACTTATGAGGATATTTCTTTTTAAAAGTTCAAGAGTTTCTCTTATAATGCTATAATGTTTATAACACAACCTGAACGGAGTGCAATGGTTTGGGACGTAGATGTTCGTTCAGGGGTGGTTGTCCTAGTTAGCATTCGAGAGGAACCGACCAAATTTTCACGTTGGTTGTAGTTCTCGGCGACTGTTCCATGCACTTTTGGTGTCATTATGGAGAGACTATGAGTACACAGGTTTTCATAATCCATATCAACAAAATGTTTATGTCAAGCAAAAAGTAAAGCAATGGCAATAATTGCCAATCATTACGATGAAGAACTAGATACTAGATAGAACTAGGATCATGCAAAAGGAATTACATTTTTTTTTTAATTTCACGCAGGTTCAAGAGTTTTATACTCTTATAATGTTTATCACACAACCTGAACGGAGTGCAGTGGTTTGGATCGTAGATGTTCGTTCACTACTCTCTAGGGGTGGTTATCCTAGATACGAGGAGAAGAACGGACCGATATTTCACGTTGGTTAGAGTTCTCAGCAAATTTTTCCATGCATGTTTGGTGTCATATTAGAATTACTCACAAAGAGTATGAATTTAAAGTGACCATATACTGTGAGTGTTATGCCTTCATTAGTATGTTTAATCACTACTCATTCACAACAGTTGTGTTGCATAATTTTTTTTCCGTATAGGAATTGTTTTTTTTTGTTGGCTATGGAACGGCTTTGAACTACAGACATTCCGCTCGACAGTCGGTGATGTTTACCACTGCACGACGGCCACCCCCAATGGTGATATGAATTCAGCTCTAACGAAACACAGATACTTTCGAAAATTATAGATTGTTATAACCACAAGCAGCCAACCCACAAATAGTATTAAGAAGGCGATGATTTAAATTGAATCCATCGACGAAGTGTCTTTCCCAGTAACCTTCATTGAACCAGTTGATATCATCAATTACACTGTGTTATACGTGATTTACCAAAAATCCTGTAGTGTAATCCTGTAAATCGAAACTTTGTTTGTAAATTAATCTAAAGTTTGTAACTATCAATGTTAATTATCTACGGCAGATAAGCCGTTCCGAAGCTTCCGATAACATATCGTTGTATGTAAACCCTTGATATACAGTAAGTAATTCGTAAATTCAGAACTTTATTTATCAATCAGTTACAAAAAAAAAAAAAAAACGAAACGAAAAACGAATTGCTTTGTTATTGGAATATTTCTCAAAAGTCCCAATTTGATTATCGAAAAATTGGTTATAAGGACCGGGAAAGTTGGAGTTTCAGTTACCGGTTTCGAAAGTATAAATATTTCATCTAATACATATGTATTATGCTGAAAACTTGTATCTGGTAGGTGGAGTCCTAAAGTCAGGGCTTATCAGGGTTCACCGGGGGATATACAACTCACATAAGAAAATATGTCTTCCATTTCTGACGACAGTCCTTCTGTTATCTTTTCAACTGGAAATCTCGACAAAGGGGAAATACTGTCGAAGTGGACAATTAAGGAAAAGACGTATTGAACTTAGTTATTATCAGCCGTATTATTTTTTTGTAATTAAATTAAAGTGTGCTCTAAAATGAATGTGGAAATAGTTTTAATAGACAATTGTTTAATAATTGCTTGCTGTTTACGTAAGAATATTTTATGCGATCGCTTTATTTACGTGATTATATATTAATGCTGCTTTATGGATGTCCAGTTTGGGGAAATTGTGCACCTACTCACATTAAAAAGCTACAGGTATCACAAAATAAGATACTTAAGATGATGCTCAGCCTACCTCGACATCACTCGACGTCAGCTGTTCACAAAATAGCGAATGCTGAATTGATCTCCGTAAGGATAAGGAAGTTATATCAACGTTTTTGCGACCGCTGTGATCTTGCGGAAAATCCTCTTGTGAATAACCTAATTTCCAACGCTAATTAAGACATCGTCTTATTTTTTTGTTTTTGTATGTACACATTCATATATTTGGCTTATCTGTATGCTTATTTATGTACCAGTTTATTACATATATATAATTTTTAATTTATTTACTTACTTTTTTTTCATTTATTTATTTATTTATATACATATTTGCTTTTTTTTTTTTTTAGGGTCCTACATGGGGGTTTTTATTTGTATTTTTCCGCCAATTTATTTATTATTGTGTATTATTATTTAATTTTTTATATATTTTTGACTATCTTTAATAAAATCTTAAACCTAAGGTAGTCCACTGGCTATATACCGCGATAGTTAGACCTATCGTCACCTACGGGTCCACCGTATGGTGGTCAAAACTTGAGCAAAAAACTACAATTGTTAAGCTTTAACGCCTTCAGGGACTAGCGTGTCTCGGCATCACAGGCGCTATGCCAACCTGCCCCACGGCAGCCCAAGAAGCACTCATTGGACTCACTCCACTGCACTTTTTTATCAAAAAGGTGGCATTACGCAGTGCAATCAGAATCCTCTGCTCGGGAACAAATATGCCATGTAGACCCGCAGGCCACATGTCCATATTACAACACCTTCCCAAGCTGGATATGATTACTACAGTCTCGGACCCACTGCCACACACCTTCACCTTTGACAAGAGATTTGAGATACTGATCCCAAACCGCTCAGCATGGAAAAACAGTGATCCCCTGCTAAATGTCAAAGGCCTTAGGTGGTACACGGATGGCTCCAAGATGGCTACCGGCGTTGGCGCCGGCATCTTTGGACCAAAACGCAAAATCTCGAAGGCACTGGGAATAAGTCCCAGCATCTTCCAAGCAGAGCTGCATGCCATCCTAACATGCGTAAATCTAAATCTTGAGACTGGCATCAGAGGAGTAACCATCAACATACTCTCTGATAGCCAAGCAGCGCTTAAAGCGCTGGGTTCGTACAGCACGAACTCAAAAACCGTCAAGGAATGCCATGACGCCCTACAAGACCTCGCCAAAAGAAACAATGTTAGACTTTGGTGGGTGCCTGGACATAAAGGTATCAAGGGCAATGAAATTGCCGACCAACTTGTCAGGAAAGGTTCCAGCGATAAATATATAGGTCCGAAACCATTCCCGGGCTAAGATAAATTTCTTCCTAGACAAATGGGAAAAATTGCAACACCTGTCCTTTTGGAGCAGCGTTCGGGGACTCCGTCAATCTAAACGACTTATACGACCCCTGAACAAGCACCCTATTGACATACTCAAACTCAATAGGATGGATATCAGAAGACTAGTCAGCTATCTAACGGGACACTGCGGTCTGAGATATCATTTAAACAAAATTAGCCTCTCGTCTGAAACTGAGTGTCGGCTCTGTCTTGAGGACGATGAGACGGCAGAACACATATTGTGTGAGTGTGCTGCTCTCTGCCATCTTAGGAAGCGTATCCTTCTCAGTGAAGTTATGACTCCTGAGGGGATCACCCTGGCTCCTACGAGAAGCATTCTCAACTTCATTGTGGAGGTGGAGAGGCTACTCGGCTAGCAGGCACAATAGATCTGCAAAGGTCGCAGTGCCGCATTGCTATTGATAGCACTAGCCCTATATATAAAAAAAAAAATCTTCAATAAATATCTCAGAAGAAATGATACTATACTATCAAATCTCTGTACTGTAAAATGTGTGATAAATTCTAATGTTTATTAAAATACGAAATGAAGTCTAAGTCTAAGTCTAAGTCTATTAATGCTGCCTCCTTAAATATTCGTTTCCATCGTATCTAGAGAAAAAATGAGTAATTTTCCTGGCTGTACTTTTCAGTCGATATTGTACAAGGATTATCCTTAAACTATTACGTCCATTGGGCTAACACAGTTTTTTACTTCGGACAGTTAAATGTTGAATAAACCTGAAGAGGACAAGGTGGTTGAAGTGATAAGTGACCATTAAAAATTCTCAAGTTATGCGCGTCCAAATGCTATGTAAAAAGTAATTTCCTAAATTGAAATCTACAAGATCATACCATCAGTGAATTTTCCCATCGCATAAATATTTGGGACTTGCAGTTATATTTCATCTCAAGCAACTATGTGCTCCAGTTGCTTCCTTCAAATCAACGGACAAATTGCCAAGTTTCTTTTGATATCGTTTTTCTTAACTTTCTTTCTATATGAATGGTTTCTTTAGATTTGTTCTCATATTTTTATCTCAGCTTTTCGTGATATTTCTATCCTTATGCTCAAGTATCTATACCATTATATTCTAGGCTATTAGTTACACTCTTTACAGAGTATCGTTTCTTTTTATGAAGAGTATTTCTGTGTTTCTTAATGTTGCCGGAAAGAAATAACAATTCAGATTGGTCAATAAAATAATTTGATTTATACTGATGATTCTACATAAACAAAAACATATAAATGGGAAAACGTTTTACAACACTGGTACTCGTTTGATGATAATATATTTGGATTATATTGTACATTTACGTGACAGAGCTAACAGGTCATTATACATATATTGTGGGGTGGTCACTTATTGAAATAATAGGGAGCGGACTATAACTATAACTTTCATCAACATGAACATTTTCTTCTTCTTTTGTAGTATTACAGCCCATGAAGGGTCAAGGCCAAGCTTCTCTTAATCACCCAGAGGTTAGGTTAGGTTAGGTTAAAGTGGTTGACATACGCCACACGTAGGCCGAAGTCGGCCCATTGTGATACCCCATGGATCATATTACCTTGATCCACTACCTTAAAATCCATCAATGCTTCTGATGAAGCAATGGAGTTGAGCTGTTTTTATATCTGCTAGCTCACTTAAGTTATCCTAGAAGCGCGCCTGCGATTCGCAAAAGAAGGGCATGAGCGGAGGAGGTGGTGAGTCGAGTCCTCTTCCTCCTCATCCATGCAGCCGCGGCAGAAATCATTGTGCGTGTTTTCCAATGGTACAGTGGCCTGTGCTAAATTTGCCCTTTTGCTTGCCACAGGGTCCCTGGTTCGTCCTAAGTTAAGCTTAGGCCAGATTTGTTTAGTGATAAAGCCGATATTACCTTCATTCCATGGAGGCTGGTAGCCCCTATCGTTCAAAGTTCTATCATGTGCTTACCGCATTTATTGGTGTCTTTAGATACCCGAGGATTGAAAGAACGAGTGTGTTTGACCCTAACTTTGCGAGTTCGTCGGCCGCGCAGTTTCCTGGAATATTCCTATGCCCAGGAACCCACAGTATTTTTATGTTAAACTGTTCCGCCATCTCGTTTAGAGATCGGCGGCAGTTAAGGGATTTTTTTGAGAGATTTTATCGCAGATAAAATAATAATAATGTCCTTAGCGGAAATTACATTGATCCAAAGTTATGCAAGGGCCTCCGCTGATCTGATCGCGCCGCTTACATATAAGCTGGCCGATCATTGTATTTTCCCCAGAAGGTTTCGATATACTGCCTTGTCCAGAGCAGTCCACCAAACTACGATGCCGTACAGGAGGACGGGCCTTATGACTGCTGTATAGAACCAGTCCAAAATGATTGGCTGGAGACCCCACTTTTTGTCGACCATTTTCTTACGGCTGTACAGGGCAGTGGTTGCTTTCTTGGCTCGATCAAGAATGTTGGGTTTCCAATTTGAGCCTCCTGTCAAGGACTAGGCCTAAATATCAAGCCTGATTTTTGGTTATTAGTTGGGTTCCATCCAACCTCGATGGGTTGAAGGGCGGAATTTTATATTTATTTGTAAGCAGTACTAGATTAGTCTTCTTGGGGTTGACCCCAAGTCCACAGTACTGCGTCCAGGGTACTACTGTGTGTAATGTACCCTGCATTAGATCGCTTAGAGTGCTGGAAAATTTGTCTGTCACGGCAATAGCAATGTCATCCGTATAGGCGGCTAAAGCGTACTCTTCCTGTGCTAGCAACAGTAGTAGTTCATTGACTACCACGTTCCAGAGGAACGTACCTCTGCTGTATTATATTGTATTAGCAGTTGTCGTACCAGTTCTGTTACTGAACCCATTACATCTAGATCAGACAGCGCTTTGATGACGGCCCATGGTTCAACATTGTTAAAGGGGCCCTCAATATCGAGAAAGGCTACTAGGGTGTATTCCGTGTGTTCCAGTTAGTGGAGTGCTGTTTTCACCGATTTGTCTTGATGTAAGCATGTTCGTTATCCGACAGCCTTCCTAAGCTATAGCTGTATCGACTGTGTGCGTCAAAAATCTTCTCTAGAGTTTTTAGCAGAAAAGAAGTGAGACTAATAGGCCTTGAGTCATTTGCATACGTATGAGAGCTTTTGCCTGCCTTGGGTATGAAAATGACTTTGGTTACCTTTCACTTGCTAGGGATGTAGAATAAGGAGAGGCAACTTTTATAGATTACTACAAGCCAGGGAAGTATGAAATCTGATACCTGCTGGAGCTCCGCTGGTATGATCCCATCCGTTCCTGGAGGCTTGAGGACAATATTGCTGTTTACCAGGTTGCGGACACGCTCGGCCGAACGACTTGAGGAGGTGTCATAACCGAGTCATTACTGCTCGGAAAGTGTGCGTTCAGAAGAAGTTCCAGGACTTCCTTGCTGGAGGTCGTCCAACAACCTTCATTCCGCATTAGGTGACTTGGTTGTACGGGATCGAAGCCTGAATCTTCCTTATTCTTGAAGCTTCGGAGGTCGCCTTGGTGTTTTCACAGTAGTTCTTTCACGATTGCCTCTTGCTCTTCCTGGTCGCATCGCTTTGAATGATTAAAGTGCCTCCTTATAGAAGTCCCAATCCTCTTGCAAGCGGGCAGATTTTGCTTTGTTGAAGAGCTTTCTGCGCTCTTTCCTGAGAGAGATTATCTCTTTACTCCGTCAGGGGGGCTTGTGTTTACCTCTGGGGGTACTATCCGCACAAGATTTAGATAGTGCTCTATTGAGAGTTCCTGTCAGCTCTTTTACCATGCTGTCTAGTTCCGCAGATTTGTGCGTATAGGTAGGGTGTTTTGTCCCTAAGTAGGACAAAACATAGGTTCTGTATCTTTGCCAGTCGGTTCTCCTGTAGTTCCTGAAAGGAGCTGGGGCACTGACGTGGCTGGCTATGTTGAATTGAATATAGCGATGGTCAGAGAAGGAGTGCATTTTTAGGACTTTCTATTCCCTGACTAATGTCCTGCGATGCAAAGGTTACATCTAGAACTTCTTGTTTGTTCTCGGTGATGCAAGTTGGTTCACAGCCACTATTGCAAACGATGAGGTTAGTATGTAACAAACAGTGACTCACCCCGATCGTTGATGTTGCTGCTTCCCCATATTGTATTTGCATCATACCCTGTAACAAGTCCGGCATTTGCTAGCTCCGCATCCTTAACCAGATTCACCAAGTTGACCGGAGGGCGTGGACTGGGGTAGTCGTGGGCTAGATAGGCCGAGGCAATCCAAAGCTTGGAGGACTTGCCGTGATATTTTAGTCACTGTAGGATGAGAGTAGAAGGGTTGGCTTACCTGCCTCACGCACGTAGGTGAGCTTGTATTCTGGTGTTCCGAGTCCACGTACCAGGTTGTTGAGTATCCACGGTTCCTGGATCAGAACTGTATATTCTCCGCTTTGGTGCAGCCGAGGCCGCAGTAGAGTGATGGAGATTAATTTGGAGAATCGTAGCATGAGGACTGCTGTCTTTTACGTCCACCGTGGTGACATTGGCAGACTCTTCGCCAGATTGGAGATCGAAATCTGACACAGTCTCTCCAAGGTCGACCTCGGGGAGATCCAGGTCGGACAGTGGATTGCTATCTCCCCCGGTAAACTCATTTCCTTCTGTAGGGAGGGGCTCATCCGAGAGAGTCTCCTCAGTGATCATAGGCTCCAGGGGAGTGGCTTGCTCTGTGTTCGTCGATGCCCTGGAGTCGGTGTGGTGTGCGTCTGGTGCTCAGGGTACTCCGTTTACGACTGGGCTATTTTTGAGATGGGCCCCCCGCCAGGCTGATCCTCGGCACGCGTCCTGTAACACCTTGATCCGGCCCATTGACCACATCTTGGCTTCATCAATCATGTGTCACCCATATTGTGTGCAATTTATTTTTCACACATGTGAAAGGGACCTACAGTTTGATGCCGACTCCGAACGTCGTGGGTCGAGAAGCTTGTTCATGGCAAGTTATACTATGGAAGTTGAATTTTTAGGTTATGTTTATCGAAAGCTTACCGTACTTGCTGGCATCCCAGTTAACGGAAGGCAACTAAGTGTCACTCAATTATTTGTGGTGAGATGGGTATGTATCATCAAAAATATATTAAGTGAAACCCCTAAATACAAGTATATTTCAGATGAGCTTGATATATACATATATACGCACAAATAAGAACATCAAAAGTGGAATAAAAAAATCCGCTGTTAGATAGAATTGTCTGTTAGGCTATATGCCGACATTCTTACATGTAACAAAGATTCCTTGAGGGCGTTGTTTACGAACGTCAGTGAACGCTATGGTACTATTGTGGCACTAAATAATTAACATCCCTAATTGCCCCATTGTCCAAATTTATTATACGTGTCAATCAAATCAAGTTCACTGGGTATCCATGCATTATTCAATATCGGTAGGCATCCTTAAGCATCCTATCATTATTCATCACATGGTGTTTCAGACATTGTCACAATGTCAAAATTCTTTTCAGATGCGGCACAACAGGTCGTTATTAATTCAATTAAAGATATCGCCTTAAGGCAATTTTGGTTAATTAAATAAATTCGAACCAAGTCAGGACTGTAGTTGGACAATACACGGTAGATTTGCATTCTGATATGCTAGACTTCAGACATAATATTATCGAAAGACGCTAGTATTCGTTGTACCTATATTAATCAAATAGTCATGAAATGAATAAGATAAGTAAGGAGATTTAAGGATACAGAAGTTATTCACGTACTCACACAGGTATAGAGAATTCATTAGACTAGTCAATCTATGAGGTAGAAAATAATTGCCGATTCCCCAAAATTGTTTGTGCCCTTTTGCCTATTCAATGCGCAATCTATGGCGCAATTTAATGGCGTTAAAATGATTATAATTTACGGACATCCCGGCAGGATAAATGACCAATATCTTGATTTTGACAACTTACCATTAAGATTGCACGATTGAATGGGATGATGATTGGGATAACAAAATTAAGTTATCCCTTGCATATCCTGCAAGTTCCATGAATTAAAAATAATGCTACCGTTAGGGGTAATCTGTAAGTAGCTGTTCGTTTTGTTTGTAATTTTTCAAAGATTTTCTCCATAAGTCAATAACAAAGGCGATAACTTTATTCACGAACTAAATAGCTCCACGCAGAATTCTAAAAAGTTGACTAGAATAATGACCATAACAATGTTAGTCGGCAGTTTGCCGATGATGTGGTGGCCCTGTTTGAGCCTAATCTTATTACCTCTGCCTGTAGCCCAAACTGCCATGGTCTTCAAAACAAAATTACTTTAGGATGCACATGACAAAGTGCTCCTAATAAAGTATCAAATCTGGTTGACGTTCAACTAAATCGGAACAATGACTTATCGCGTTTAATAAAGCATTATTTAGTTTCCTCATATGTATCATTTGGGTCTTGAACAAAGTTACTTGGCTTAATTTATAGGTGTTTATAACAGTTACTCGTATTCTGCCTCTGATCTCTGCTGTTCTACGTAACTAAGGAGCTAAGGTAGATAAAGTCCCTTATTTCTTCGTAGTCAGAGCTGCTCATAGTCACATTCTGATGAATGTGTTGCTGTTAAACTTCGCTAAGCCACCGTTTATCCCCAGGTTCATTTTCAGTTAAAGGGATTATCTTCCTTATGGATCCAGCAAACGAAACTTAGGTTCCATTTATCCAACTACTTCATACAGAAGAGCTAGTAAGTATTTCCAACTAGGTTGCTTTGAACCGCTGACTTCACTCTTGCGCTGTAGCCCTACCATGTAAGACCTTCGAACTTTTTTGTTTTGCAATAGCATCCCTCCATCTCATCTCTATCTTTAAAGCATTGAAGCTCATTACAGCTTTCGCCCTTTATCGTCGTCATAATTCATGGTTCAATAAGGGTTTTCCTGGAGGTGGAGTGCATAGGAGGAAGCGTAAATAATAATGTTTTAACAGCATTGTAGTTCAATAGTTAATGCAGGGTGGATAAGACTTCAATAGAGTTGGAGAGAGACATAATTGGCAGAGGACCTATCAATGTATTCCTGTTCCAGTCGAAGTTACTTAGGTGGCGCTACAGTTCGGGCAAATCTGGGCCCCAACCAACAATCCTTTCAAGCTAGCACGATCTTTTGCACGTCGCACGCCCAGTTGGTTTGTTCCCATTCGACCTTTGTGCGACACGTTAGATGCGGCCGTTGGGGGTTGGAGTACAAGACTCTTCGGTGGGGAGCCGTGCTGTCCATTCGCTCTACATAGCTTATCCATCTTAGACGTCGGATCCGTAGACGTCGTACAAAGTCGATGTTGCTGTACAGCCCGTACAGTTTTTGGTCGAATCTTGTCCTCCACTCTCCGTCAACACAAACGGGACCAAAGACTGTACGCAGAATTTTCCTCTCGAAACGACCAACTTCCTCTTCATCCATTTTTGATATGGTCCAAGTTTGCGCCTTAGAGGAGGATCCGAGAGAGGGGTCTACATCACCAGCGCGGAGATAAAACGCAGAATAACTCTTGCCAACCGCTGCTTCTTTGCGCTCAAAAGGCAATTGAGTAGTAGAGCCCTCTCTCAAAAAATTAAGGTATCGCTCTACAAGACCATCCCGGTCCTCCTCTACGGCGCTGAGGCTTGGACGTTATCACGAGCAGATGAAGAGGCTCTTGGGCGTTTCAAGAGTAAAATCCTGCGTGCAGTCTTTGGTCCCGTTTGTCTAAACGGAGAATGGAGGAGGAGATTCAACCAAGAACTGTACGGGCTGTACAGCGACACACTCCTAGTTAGAAGTCTTCGGATCCAACGTCTAAGATGGCTAGGCCATGTAGAGTGAATGGACATCACCGCTCCGGCCCGAAGAGTTTTCGACTTCAACCCCGAGGGACGACGCAGCAGAGGACGACCGCATCTAAGGTGGCGCGCACAGGTGGAAAAGGACCACAGCCAACTGGGCGTGCGGCACTGAAAGCGGCTGGCCTTAAATCGTGCCAGCTGGAGAGGCTTTTTGGTACAGGCCCTGGGTCGCTCCGAGCTGTAGCGCCATCAAAGTAAGTAAGTAAGTGACTTTCGGGTCAAGACGTCGGTGTTGTGCGTCTTGTGTAGACTTGAAGTAGATCGTGCCTCTTGTATTGGCTAGTGAAATCTTGCACGTTCTTTTCGAAGACGATGTTGAAAAAATCACATGACAGTGCGTCGCCCTATCTAAACCCTTTTTTGATATCGAAGATTTCAGTTAACTCCTTACTGACCTTAATGAAGCAGCGAAAATTTCCCATTGTCATTCTGCACAACCTAACGAGTTTGGCATGGATTTCAAAACATAAAATGGTTCTATATAGCTCGTCCCTGTAGATACTGTCTAATGCGGCTTTATAATCCACGAAAAGGTGGTGTGTGTCAACCTGAAATTCGCGGGTCTTCTCCAAGATCTGCCGCAGTGTGACTATTTGCTCTATCGTATATTTTTCTGCCCTGAATCCAGATTTATAGGAACCTATCAAATTGTCCACATTCCGCATTCACACAGCATGGCAGACAAGGTAAGGATGGTAAGGAGACATAGTCCCCTATAGTTGACGCATTATATACGGTCTTCATTTTTATTGACTGGGCAAACGACGCTGAGGTTCCATTCATCGTGCTTTCTTCCGATCGTGTCTTACAAATGGAACTGGTGCATGTTCCCAACCAACTCAAATCCATCTGCTTTAAATAGTTCAGCAGACAGGCTTTCTGCGCCAGCTGTTTTATTAGATTTCAGTTTTGATATCGCTATCTTAACCTCGTTTAAGTCAGGTGGGCGGAATTCCCTCTCATCTTCGTCCAGTGGAATGGTGCGTTCTGCCTGATAGGGGTATTTTGACCATCTTCGCCGTTAAACAGTCCGCAGAAATAGCCTTTCCATATTTTCAGCATCGACTGTGATTCAGCTAGCATAACACTTGTCCATCTCTTCGACCGCGGGCTTCTCGTGCTCATTCTTTTTCCTTCTCAAAAGCGCATGCACCTCTCTTCTTTTCCGCTTATAGAGCTCACGACCAGCTCTCGTTCGCCGGTGCAACATAGCCATGTGTGTCTTCTGTTTTTCTGCATGTACCTGTCTGCACTCGTCATCCAATCAATGGTTTCTACTGGTTGGTGGCTGAAAACCTCATACGTTAAAGGCAGCATCCATGATGGCGCTTTGACAACGTCTCCATTGCTGCTCTATGTTTTGCGCAGTTTACAAGATCGATTTCGCAGTATTCGCTATATTCGCATACGTACCTTGGCTGCAACGAGGTTATCCAATAGGACAGCCAAGATACTGGAGGAGCTCTAACGTCGATCGCAAAATAATCGATTCGATTAACAGATAATTGGATATTATGGATACTTAGATGTGGGAATTGTGTGCCAGCTACTAAGAGATTACGCCCCAAAGTCTTTTAGCCTGAATCCGTTTTCGGACGTGAAGGACTAGGGCTAAGCTTCTCTCAATTACCCATTTTGTGTGTGATTTTTTTTTTTTACACAGGTGAAAGGACCTACAGTTTAATGCCGATTCCAAACGGCTTGAGTCGAGAAGCTTTTTCTTTGGCAAGTATACTACGGCGGGTTTTGCCAGTACCCCGCCGAGGAGGGACGCCGCGAAATAAACATTTGATGGCGTTGGTGTTATCGGGATCCGAACTCGCTCATCGTGCGCCAGAGTCCAACACACTAACCACTGCGCCACGACGCCCTAGCCTTGTAACAGTTTCCGTAATATATGTATGTCATATTTTTCCATTCTCTTCTTACCCGTTCTATCCAATCGCACTTCTTGGAGGCGGTAATGTCTGCTTTAAAGCAGCTTAGGGCTTTTCTTTCTGTTCAGCTCCACCCGGTCTCTTAAGGAACCTAGCATTTCAGGTGCGGGGGTTGTCGAAATGATTATTTACGGTTACGGCTTACTAGGCCATAGCTCAACCGTCCGTAATTTCCAGAGTAAATCTCCAGATGACACTAAGAGGAAGTGGGGATGGGACTAACTAAAAATAACGCCGAGTCGAAGTTAGTTTTTCAAACAATTCGAGCATCTAGGATAATGGAGAAGTGTTGACCACAAAGGGAACAATCTGGTTGACAGTTGATAAATCTTCCTCTCAATTATTTCTTCTACACTCAACTTTGCGATGAGATCTCCTATTATTAGACTTTTGTGCGTTCATCTAGTAGCCATGACTGTAGTATATTTGTAGGTCATCGCTTTTCATCAATCTTTAGTCAGCTAATCGCACCTTAGAGTGTGACGGCATCTGCTTTATAAGTGCACCCGAAAATGGTTCAGATATATTTAACCGGTGATGGCTGTCATCTCTAATATTAATAATTTTTCCTTGCCTTGCGCAATTCTCAATTTGGAAACCTATGGCGACAGCCTCGCCTCGGCTCGTTGGGTTAGCCATTATTAGTCCAGAAAATGTTATTTCCATTAATCTTTTTTCTATCTTCCAGGCGGGACCGTTGAGATCTATTCAGACTTGAGCTGAGGCACCAAGCTCTCGAAATTCAAAGTGTAAAGATGTCAGAATCTGTTCGATAGCAGGCCCTGAATGCTCTCGCTTGTGGCCGAATAAATCCCAGGCTATTGTATTTGAATACCCTATTATATTATTAGATGCTAGAAATCTATCTTGGAGTAAAGCAATTCACACGTCAAGCTTTCCATTTGACCACTTCTTGTGTCCTCAGCAATCATTTTTTGTTCTTCTGGTTGTTCTAAACCTCTGTTCGTCTGACGTTGTCCTTAGTTTGGGTGACAGTGATCAGTTACTATAGGCAGACACATCAGTCATCAGTAAAGTACCAGATATTTATGTAAGAAGATAGGTAACTCATCCATATTTATAAACACAAGTACAAGTGACATACGTGTTTCCTGAGTTTGTTAACTGCTTCTATTTATCATCATCTTCAACTATGGCCTCTCTGAAAGGAATCAACTACTAAGAGTCTTCATTCTCCTTTTCGATTGCGCAAAATGATCCACTGAATATGGCCAAGAACAATTCAAATAGACACAAAGAAAACAGTGTTCCCCAATTGAATTAGATATCATTACAGCGGGGACTCTCTCTACACCAACATTGCGTGCCCCCCAATACAGCAAAAGAAAATTCCTCCCCATAGAGCCACAAATCAAAATACCATTTAATCTTGTAAACAACACACAACCATCAGGAAAGTTCATTGACATCAATACACCAAAATGTCCCCAAAGCTGCTATATGGCCATAGAGTGATTCTTTCTTGTTGTACGAATAGTGCTAGCCTTGACACATCAGTCGATATAAGAGAAAGAGCCGTGTGAAAGACACGTTCGTTTGCCTAGCTAGTGGACATGAGCAAAAAAAACAAAAAACACCAAACAGGAAAACTGGGATGATAGGCCAGATATATGACAGAGTCATGTCTACCGCATTGTGTTATGTTTCTACAAGTGGTAAACACCATGACAACGAGTTGGTAAGTGATATTGCCCACTAAGGCTACCGAAATTTCGCTATGCCACGTGTATTTACTTTAATGCTGTATCGCAATAGTTTGATAATTAATGACGAATACACTAGGGATAATTGGCATTTAAATTTTTTAATTCTGCTAGCTGAGGTTAGAGTAAGTAGCGATACTATCGGGTCAACCTGGTAAAGTCCATCCTACACTCATTAGCGTTCATAGCGCTCCTTGTTAATGTGATTGCCCTACTTCACAGATTTGCAATTACTCTGTCTCTGATATACATATGTATATGCGGGGAGTGTGGCTAAAAAAATTACTCTCTTAACAGAATTTTAAAACACTGGTATAATGAAAGAAACTTTTCCATACTATGTGGAACCGCTCGCCATTCCAAAAAAAAATTTAGGTACGGATAAAAGGCAAACCAAACAGTTCCAGGAGTGGAAATGCCTACATCATTTCCGGAAACGTCTCGAAAAGCAAAAAGGAACTGCAAACGACCATTGTGTTCACAAATACCCATCACAAGACATATGTACGTTTGTGGCATGATTCATTAGCATTACCAACCAAGCTTTCAGCTATGTACATATATATTAATACCGCTTTGCCTTCCCCATTAAATAACTTTACCAAGTACTACTTACTTACTTATCAGGCCAGCGATCCATGGAGGATCTAAGCCTGAGCTATAGCTGCCTTCCATCCTTGACGGTCCCGGGCACGCTGCTTCCAGTCATCCAGACCAAGATGTCTTACATCCGCGATTACTTGGTCTTTATACCGGAGGTTCGGTCTTCCTCTTCTTCTCGAACCAGGAGGCTCGGAGTCGAAGACCCTCTTAGCTGAAGCGCTGATGTCCATGCGCTCGATGTGGCCGAGCCAGTGTAGCCGACCGATCTTTGTTCTCTGTACTACATCCACATCTTTGTACAGCTCGTAGAATTCGCGGTTGTGTCTTCTTCTCCATTCACCCTCCGCACAGACAGGACCAAATATCCGGCGCAGAATTTTTCTCTCGAAAATACCCAAAATCAGCTCCGCTGTCCTGCGTTGATGTCCATGCGTTCGATGTGGCCGAGCCAGTGTAGCCGACCGATCTTTGTTCTCCGGACTACATCCACATCTTTGTACAGCTCGTAGAGTTCGCGGTTGTGTCTTCTTCTCCATTCACCTTCCTCACAGACAGGACCAAATATCCGGCGCAGAATTTTTCTCTCGAAATACCCAAAATCAGCTCCGCTGTCCTGCTCATCGTCCAGTTTTCGGCTCCGTATAGCAAGACTGGCAGTATGAGCGTTTTGTAAAGCTTGACTTTGTTCTTTCGAGTGAGGGGTTTTGACCCCAGTTGTTTGGACAAGCCGAAGTAGCAGCGGTTGCCAACTGCGATTCTATGCCGGATCTCCACTGTGGTGTTATTTGTGGAATCTACGTTTGCCCCGAGGTAGACAAACTCCTTAACTACCTCGAAATTGTAGCTGTCAGTTGTTATATTTTGTCCCAGGTGATGAGCGACCGATTGGTTTTTGCTTGACAGCATGTATTTCGTTTTGTCCTCATTGATCTTAAGACCAGCTCGTTTCGCCTGTTCTTCAAAAGTTTTCTTAACCAAAACAAATTTACCAAGTACCTATGCATAACTATGCTACCGTCAATATGATACACAGCCAGGTTGCTCCATAAATTGGACACGTGGGTTCACACATTCTAAGGCACATACCTTCATGCCTCTATTCCTGGTAATGAGCTCCCAAGCTCCTTAATTTCATTTGATTGATTGCCATGGTCTCCTTTTAGGTGAAACATCCTGTTGTTCGCCACACTTCAATGAGTCCCTTGTATGTGTGGACTATCTTGATTGGGTTAAATCCTCTTATGGTATCAAGACAGAGTTAATACTCTTTAAGGAGCCAAGGTAACTGCCCTTGAATCTGTATGACATGCAAGGATATTAGAAAATGGTGAAACCTGTACATGTATTGTTGTGTGCAGGTTTGTTGACTCACGATGTGGTTATTTTAAATTGGCTTTACAAACTGATGAATTGCCATACGTATTGTAGCTCAAGGAAGAGGAACATTTAAGAGGCTTGCCAATGGCCCTGTGGTTGAGACCAAAAATATTGTGATAAGCCCTTATTCAACTTTTTACTTCTCAGAAGAATATGAAAGAAATAATACTAAGTAGGCAGTAAATTGACACGTCTTAGGAAATTTCCAAGTGACGAAATGAAGGTAAGTACTCAAGAAATATCTAACTTTTTTGTGGGTTTTGTATAGCTTAGTCCCTAAGCTATTTCTGCTTGTAACTAATGGACGATTTTTTTGCTTTTTCATTCTTCATCTGAGAGGTAGCGCGTGATTTTGACATGTATTAAAGTCGGGCGAGCTCACTTAAGCTTAAGAGGGCGCCGTGGCGCAGTGGGTAGTGTGTTGGACTCTGACACACGATGAGGGAGTTCGGATCCCGATAACACCAACGCCTTCGAATGTTTACTTCGCGACGTCCCTCCTCGGCGGGGTATTGGCGAAACCCCCTGTAGCATACTTGCCATGAAAAAAGCTTCTCGACTCATGACGTTCGGAATCGGCATTAAACTGTAAGTCTCTTTCACCAAAATGAAAGACGTATCACACACAATATGGGTGATTGCGAGAAGCTTGGTTGTGGTCCTTCATGGGCTGTAACGCCACGAAAGAAGACCTCACGTAATATTGCTCCTTTATTATTATGCTTTATAAAAACTCATTTTTGCTGAATATGGAGCTTCCAAGTCAACACTGTCTAGTATTTGTTGTATTTGGTAGGTTACGATTGGCAGGTAGTGCCCGGAATTTAGCAGCGCAGTCTGCGAAGACTGCGATCAATATCGTTTCACTGCTACGGGTGGGTTTGTCTGCCCACAAGGAAGTTGCAAAACAGTTCCTTGGGGTACTCAAGCTTTAATTAGCTGAATGTTAGAGTATTTATCCTCAGGTTTGACATAGAAACAATGCTATTCCAAGTGGCTTTTTAAGAGTAGAAGGTAATCTGTTTAACGATTAGCCCCTTATGCCAAACTGAATCGCTGTGGCGCAAAATTGCCTACCATTTAATTGGCACTCTATGTATCTGCTTAGTAGTTGAGTGCTATCTTCTGAAACCGCAACGCTGGTTAAGAATAGCGTTAAACTTCGCTAACATAGACTGCAATCTTTTTAGTAGGACCTTTTGATAAAATCTTGAAAAGAAGTTGTCGAGCATACTCGAAAAAGTAACTCTCCGTATGGACTACTTAAAAATGTTCGTGGTCACAGTTACACGAAATAAATTAAGGGAGTAAAAGGCAGGCATCGGCTTATCAGCTCAGATAAAAACATTATGCGTTTGTGTAGTTATCCAACGTTTTAAAAATCAAACGGTTATAAAGTCAGACAATCTATTTGTATTGTATGAGGTGCAGTAGGAAGAAATCCAATATTCGACTTGGGTCACATATGCGCCATTTTGTTCTATAACTTGTTACCATTTTGGGGATTTTAACAAAAAAAAACAAGAACATTGGGATAGTTGTTTTCTACAGAACATAGAACAGGAATAGGTTGGTGCACCGCCTGGGCTATAAGGCTGATGCATCGGTCATTTTTCTTGATTAAACTCGACGAATCCCGTGATATCATTGGCACATTCGACAATTAGCCTCCCAGTGCATTGTGCGCCTTAGACAACTAGATTATCGAAAAGGAATTGACGAAACTAAAACCGAGCATGATTGGCTACTGCAGTATCAGGACAATAAGTAAAATTCACATTTTTAACTGCTTGGCGAATTGTATAACATGGCGTATTTCTCCTTACTGGTGTCCATCTTTGACGCGCACTCAAACAAGGCTGATTGAACCGATCAAAAATCTATTACAAATGTTTATAGTACAAGGTCTGGTTTTGAAGCTTTGATGGGATCATATCAGAAGAGCTCCAGCAGGTAGCAGATCTCATCCTCCCCTGGCTTGTGGTAATATATAAGAGTTGCCTCTCCCTGTACTATATCCCCAGCAAGTGGAAGGTAACCAAAGTCATTTTCATACCCAAAGCTGGAAAAAGCTCCCACACGTATGCAAATGATTTGAGGCCTTACTTACTTACTTACTTCTTTTCTATTAAAAACTCCAGAGAAGATTGTAGACGCTCACATAGGTCACAGCTGTATCTCAGGAAGGTTGTCGAATAACCAACACGCCTACAACAAAGGCAAATCGGTGGAAACAGCACTCCACTCACTGGTTAGCAAAATAGAAAGGTCACTGGAATGTAAGGAATACACTCTAGTCGCCTTTCTCGAAATTGACGGCGCCTTTAACAATGTTGAACCATGGCCGTCACCAAAGCGCTGTCTGTTCTGGGTGTTATGGGATCAGTGATAGAATTGGTACGACAACTGCTAACGCAAAGAGTAGTAGCCAACTTCGCTGGTGCTGCCTTCACTAGAATGGTCAGCAGAGGTACACCACAAGGTAGAGTACTCTCCCCTCTCCTCTGGAGCGTGGTGGTCAACGAACTACTACTGTTGCTAGAACAGGAAGGGTACGCTGTGACCGCCTATGCAGATGACATTGCTATTGCCGCCACAGAAAAATTTCCCAGCGCTCTAAGCGACCTAATGCAGGGTGCACTACGTACAGTAGAAACCTGGACGCAGTACTGTGGACTTGGGGTCAACCCCAAGAAGACTGATCTAGTACTGTTTACCAATAAATATAAAATTTCGCCCTTGAACCCATCGAGGTTGGACGGAACCCAGCTAATAACCAAAGATCAGGATAGATACTTAGGCCCAGTCCTTGACAGGAGGCTGAATTGGAAACCTAACATTCTTGATCGTGTCAAGAAAGCAACCACTGCCCTCTACAGCTGTAAGAAAGTGGTGGGCAAAAGGTGGGGTTTGCAACCAATCATTACGCACTGGCTCTACACAGCAGTCTTACGGCCCATTCTTCTATATGGCATCGTAGTCTGGTGGACTGCTCTGGACAAGGCAGTCTACCGAAACCTTCTGGGGAAGGTACAAATATCGGCCTTTTTATATATAAGCGGAGCGATCAGATCAACCCCCACGGAGGACGTAAATATCTTATTACATTTTCCACCGTTGGACCTCTTCAGCAAACAAGTTGCTGCCTACGCTGCCCTACGAATTAGGGGCATAGGAAAATGGTCTACACTACAAAATGAACATACTACCATTCTTAAGCACTTCAAAGTACCCATGGACACAGACTACATCATCCCGCAGAGTGTGTTCACTAGGAACTTCGAAGTTGCCATCCAGGGAGGAATGGGTTGAAGGAAAAGATATACTACGGGACTCGATCTCCCTCTACACCGATGGCTCCAAGATGGAGCCGGGTGTAGGAAGCGGAGTCTTCTCCAAGAAACTTAACCTCAACCTATCATTCAGACTCCAAAATCCCTGCAATGTGTATCAGGCAGAATTAACAGCGATAACGGAGGCTCTTGCATGGCTCAGCATCAATGTAATATCCGCTAATGATATTATTATTTGCACGGATAGCCAATCCGCGATAAGATCCCTGGCCGCGGTAACCCACAAATCAAAGATATCCTTAAACTGTCGCCTAACTCTAGACGAAATGGCTGAACAGTTCAACATTAAAGTATTGTGGGTTCCCGGGCATAGGGATATTCAAGGAAACTGCGCGGCCGACGAACTCGCAAAGTTAGGGTCAAGCACACCTCCTCTTCCTACCCTCGGGTACCTTGAAACACCAATAAGTACGGTAAAGCACATGATAAAGTGCATGCAAGTGACATGGAATGAAAGTAATATCGGCTTTAACTCTAAACAAATCTCTGCCTTAAGCTAAATCTAGGACGAACGAAGGACCTAGTAGCAACTAAAAGGGCTGCTTTGAGCACTCTTTTGGGTGTCATAACAGGGCTGCCCTCCAATGACTTTTTCCGCTGCTGCATGGACGAGGAGGCAGAGGAATCAATCCATCACCATCTCTACTCATGCCCCCCTCTTGCGAACCGCAGGAGGATCTACCTCGGCGCGCCCTTCTATGAAAATCTAAGTGAGCTAGCAAATCTAAAAATAGCTCAACTCCATCGCTTTATCAGAAGCACCGGTTGGTTCTCAGGTAGCGGATCAGGGTAATGATCTTTGGGGTATCATAATGGGCCGACCTCGGCCTACGTGAGGCTTATGCCAACCACTTGAACCTAACCTAACCTAAGGTCTCGTTTTTCTAACAGCGACGTATATATTGCAATTGGCAAGTTGCATTTTGCCAAAAGTTGTTCCTCATAGCTAGAAAGTGAACAACTACTCGGTTGTTGACGTATTTTGACCAAGTTGGGGGCACCGTGGCGCAGTGGGTAGTGTGTTGGCCTCTGACGCCTACGACACGGGATCTAATTCCGACAACAGCTATGTCATCGAGTGTGTTTTTCATGGTGCTTCTCCTCAGTGGGGTACTGACAAAACCCCCTGTAGTATAGTTGTCAAGAAAAGCTTCTCAAATTTTGCCGTTCGGAACCGAAAAAAAACTGTAGGTAAATGAATGCTGCACATACTGAGCATTTTTCTATATTGCAAGATATTACCATCGACGACTACGATGCTGTCAAAATTCAAATCTAATTTAAGCAATGAAAAATAAAAAACACCTTTACCCTGAATCATAGCCTTCCTCTTTAAACGTTTTTGCGTTTTTATTTCACTTCATTCAGTTGCATCCTAATGAACTGCTTCAAATCTGTTGATTGTGCAGACTCTCCGTATGGACCTTTCAATAGCTTTTAACCCTTGGCAAATATCTATCGCAATTACTAAATTGTACGAACGAGATCTTTCCAAGAACGCCAGGCGTCTCTTCGAACCTTGAACCCATTTAATTGCGGTTTGAGTAAGCTTTACTCCTAGTGTGGAAGACAACGCCAAGTATAGAAGTGTAGTGCCGTGGTTTGCGTAGTAAAGCATTTTTGGTTGCTTTTCATTGTATCTATTAGAAAGGGTACTTTAATTTGGGAAATTGGGTTAAGTGAAATTGTTTGAAGTCATAGCATATTAATGCAGCTGGCGTCGACGATAAATATTGAGTTTGTACGTACGACATTTTTTTAAAATCTTATTTTTAAGTGATGGCACAGACGAGATCCATTTTATTCAGCACTTAATTTTTTTGGTATCTAAAGTGGTCGTTAGCCTCTCAGATCATCCAAAAGGAAGATAGTGGCGTGTAAAGGAAGAAAGAAAACTTCCGATATACAATGGCGAGGAAAGTTCAAGGACAGAAATCTCATTTATAAATAAAATCGATTTCTTGGAAAAATAAGCAAATTTCCTGACAGAATGCTTATGCATTTAAGTACCCAATTAGTAAAGTTTATCAGTTTCGGAACCGTGCCGGTAATTAATCGCTTTAAGGACTGGCACAAGCTCAAATCAAATACACAGATCTGTGCTTGACATTCGATCAGAAAGGTTTGATCGAGTAGGTACAACACCATCCTTAACCTAGAGGACGAAAGAAGAACAAAAGTAATGCTTCTCTATCACTCCTAAGGTTGACCTTTACCATTCCCTCAAGAGGTCAAAATGGCTAATAATGTGGATAAATCGGTCGCATGTTCATTAAGCTTCAACAGTTTCAATGTCATCTCAAATCAAGTGCCAAGGAAATGATTACAATCAATTTGTTCGAAACCACTTCATTTCATTCTCTTCGGTTTTACCCCTATTTTGTTCCTTAAATCAAACAAGGAAACTGGAGTGGTGTTTAAGGATAAAGGTCATTAATATAGTTGAGTTACCGTCAAGTCGCCTGGCACAACTTATGCTGAAAATCCACTTAAATGTATACGTAGTAAAGTAAATTGGATTAGTGAAGAATATCGCTGCCATTTTTGTATTCGGAGTTCGTTATTGGTTTTTTTTATTAATTATTTGGAAGTGATTAAAGTGAGAGTGTGTCAGTTTTCTATTAACCTATCGTTCAATTGTAACACAGCTACATAGGTATGTATATTGTCGGGGAAGGTTTCTCAATATTTTTCAAAATAAAATCACATGTAATTATGCCTTGTAGGGCGTTTCAACCTCCTTCGGGGTCGGATGTTTAAAGCTAGTATAGTAGCTGAATAGAATGCCGAGGGGAACTTTCATCTCGTACAGGCAGCTGTCAACCCTTACTTTGCACCATTTTCCAGGAAGTGTGGGTTTAGCGCTTAGCCCCAGATTTTGCTAATATATTCAGTCTACGACTGTTTGTCTTCGAAATATGGCGCAACATAGCATTAACATTTACATATACGTTTGGGATATTTGACTTCTGAAGCAGTATTAGCTTTCAGACTCTGATAGCCAGCACAAGATAGCAGTGATGACAATATCTAGATGGTGATCACGAGCATCATTACCAGTTACCCATTACCCTCGCACTGAAATCGTTTTAGCGGGCGATTTCAATGTACACAATTCTCAGTGGCTTCGACATTCTGGACAGACAACACCCAAAGGAAGGTATGTTGAAATTTTGTGAATGAGCCATCACGTTTCCCCGATGTTGCTGGTCATACCGCCAACACACTGGACTTGTTTCTTACCTCTCAGCCTGACAAATAGACGATCGATGTATTGTCGCCCCAAAGCTCGCCTGACCTCTGTGTGATATCAGCAAAATTCTCTAACTCCCATCATCCAGTTAAAACAAAAGCTCCTAGGAGAACACTATGGCTATACGAGAAAGCCATAGGACCTTTTACTGGTCGTTGTGCTTCCTCGACAACGACGTGGACACCGCAACTGGTGCGGCCTTAACAACTTCTTTCGGACCTTTAACTAGTCGTTGTGCTTCCTCGACAACGACGTGGACACCGCACCTGATATTATCGCAAATATTATCCGAACCGACATGGCAAATTTTATTCCCAGCAAGACTAAAAGCACCAGGCATAAGGATAATGCATGGTTTGGCTTGAGCTGCAAAGAGGCTATTAGGCCTGTTTCTAAGGAAAACCGAAAAAAGTACATACTGCATACTACATGACTGCAACACCCACACTCGACGGGTCAGATTCCAATCCAACCAAAAATTAAGGTGTGAAATCCTTCAATGTTCCAAAGGTAGCAAAAGTTTCTGATCGTTTGTAAAAAACGTAAAAAACTCAACTACGTCGTCTATACGACGACGTGGATTGTGGATGCTCATCCACAATGACATTCAAGCTGTCACCCCCTTAGACAAAGCTAACCTACTTGCTGCCCATTTCGCAACCAGTTCTCAGCTCCCAGCTTGTACTTTGTCTCTGCCTGTATTAGAGTAAGGGTCCTCAAAGACCTCGAGATACACAAATCCGCTGGTCCAGATGGTATTGCCCCAATAGTTCTGAAGAGGTGTCATTCTACGCTGGCAAAACCACTGCGTAAGCTTTTTCATCTTTCCTACTCCTCTGGGCTTTTTCCGAGTAGGTGGAAAACAGCATTTGTCCAGCCTATACCCTAAAAAGGCGAATCATCTTCTCCCTCCAACTACCGATCCATTGCACTTACGTCCCATCTTTCCAAGGTTATGGGAACGCTGATCAACCGTCAGCTTATGAAATATCTTGAATCACGGATACTCCCCATTGACCGTCAATACGGTTTCCGCAGCAACAGATACACTGGTGATTTGATGGCATATCTCGCCGAGAAGTGGAGTCACTCGCTTCACCAAGCAGGTGAAAGCAAAATTGTTGCACTGGATGTTTAGAAAGCATTTGACAGGGTTTGGCATGAAGTCCTTTTGTCGAAAATGCGTGCTTTTGGAATCGATTAGTCTCTTCTTCAATGGATTAGAAGCTACCTTTCGAATTGTTAAATTCAATTTGTTTTGGACGGACTCAAGTCTGATACTCACTTTGTAAATGCTGGTGTTCTCCAGGGCTCCGTTTTGTCTCTGACACTCTTTCTTATTTTTATTAATGATCTCTTGTCAGTTACTTCTGATCCAATTCACTCCTTCGCTGACAACAGTTACCTATGCTTCTCATATCCGTTCACTAGTTTACGACCCAGCACTTCGGTTGTAGATAGTGAGCGACAGCGTATATTGAGCTCATTAAATTCCGATATCGACAGCATCATCCAATGGGGTAAAAACAACAGAGTGGAATTTAATGCATCCAAAACACAATGCTGTCCCTTGTCGCTAAAGCGTATAACTAACCCGCTGCCATTATCCATGAATGGCACTTGCATCTCAGAAACCGAAAAGCTTTCCATCCTGGGTATGTGTGTTGCTCACAATCTTAATTAGAGCGACTACGTATTCAGTCAAGATAAGAATGCTGCGAAATGCCTAGGCTTCTTATACAGATGCAATACATTTTTCTCACCCTTAGATCTGGCTACAATCTATAAAGCGTTCATTCGCCCCAAATTAGAGTTTAATGCTCATGTCTGGTCCGGTGCTTCCAATACCTCATTGCACCTACTAGACAGAATACAAAAACGCGCGATAAAACTGATAGGTAACTCGAGCATTGCCAAAACATTAGACTCGCTGGAACACCGCAGGAATGTTACCTGCCTCTCCCTGTTTTATCGTTACTTCCACCAAAAATGCTCTGATGAAATAGCCAGTTGCATTCCGTTCCTTCAACATTTCTCCCGCAATACACGTCTCCCGAGGAATGCTCACCAATATACCCTGAAGCCCGCTTTCGGACGTACCGTCAAATATAGAGAATCTTTCATTAACCGAACCACACGAATCTGGAACTCACTTCCGGATTCGGTTTTCCGCCCTCAATGCAACATGCAAGCATTTAATTTCAATGTCCATCGGTATCTCCTCTATCCCTCTTCCTTTCTACCTTCTGCCCGCACTGTGTCGCCGACATAATAAGGTTATTAGACCTTGAGTGCGCGCAATTTATTAAAAAAAAAAAAAGTTCAGGGAGTTTTAAAAAGAAAGAACATAAAAACGCTTACCGAATGACTTGCGCATTCTACCTTGCGCGTGTATAGAAAAGAAGGAAGCGTTAGGTTTGGTCGACATCTCTTAAAACGTATCAGTGCCAATGTTCCTGTTCTCTTGCTGCCCTTTAACACAGCTCTGTACAGGACGTCTCATTCTAAAATCACACTGCAATTTATGCCACCCTTAGAGGGTACGCACCTTACGCTTCATCAAATAGGTGGCCCGATATGGAGACATAGAGGTTTGCGTTGAAACGTTTTCAAGGAATTTTGCAATCATTGACCCAATTGACTCTTAATTTGACTATGAGGGGATTTTAATTTTAGCTGCTACCGATTAGAATATTTTAATCAGTTCTACTCTCCGGCTTTTTGGACCTACTTGCATATCTCTTTTATCGATTGGAAAAGAGAATAGATCCTCTACCTCTCTCTCTTTGTCGAAAGAAAAGTTACTGTGCAATGTTAAAATCTTTTCACTTTTTTATAGATTTATTAAATGAATAAGTTCTTATAAACTATGTCCTTTGAAAAATGCGTTTAAGGGTCAAGTTCAAAGCACTGTCGAAATGTTCACCCTTTATCTCTTTTAAGACGTCTCTAATGTTTCACTAAAACTCTTAATAGACATTTTCAACTACCATAACCATTTCTGCAGTAGATAGAATCGCATATGCAAATCAACTTTGATAAAAATAAAACTGAATACTGTTTACGAAACGATGAAATGATTTATTGTAAGGAGATTACAAATCTCCACACCTGACAAGAGTCGTTTACGGAATTCGAGGAACAGTAAAGCAGACCTGCTCGATGGTATAAAATATCACCCTACCTCCCTGCTTTGCCGTCCTTCATGCACTCGATATATCAAAACCTTTTTCACTAGAATTCGTCTTTTTAAGACAGAAATGCAAATTATATTCCACACAAAGCGATCGAATGTCAAAAAGCTGCAAATCACTGAGTTTCTACTATCTCGTATCGCTAATAGGGCAATATGAATCTCATTTTGAAAATATGTAAATGACAAAGCTCGTAAACGTTCCTATTGTCAATCCAATTTATAGTAATCGCTTAATTCGACAAAAAGCGAATCCTCTGTCAATCTCCTGAAACACGTCGTTCGCCCCCCTCCCTCCAAAAAACTGACATCAACATCACTATACTAATAATGCCATTATTATCCTTATCCAGAGCCTGTTTCGCTATTCCATAATGTGTCCAAACTGTCAGCAGAATATAACTGACAGAGTGTTTATCACTTCATTTTAGGAGAGGCAACATTGTTACATTATACGTAATGGCTCTTGTGATACGCAACGGTGGTGCCTGGACAATGATTATGGACTTCAATCAGTGCGATAAAAATGTAATGAAGCGGTAGGCAGACTTGTCCGACAATATTTTTGGGGAGAGCGAGGATGAAACACAACTTATCTGATATATAGCCTCTTAGAATGTAGTGTGGCGCAAAGCTGAAATATTTACATTTTGCAAAACGTATTTTCAAAAAAAAAAAAAAAATGAGGTTGTGTCAGTAGCGGTATTTCTATTGAATCAATTAGCTTCAAATTTGCATTTAAGCAGAATATCCTTTTTTTACTTTCTCATACTCATCGGATTTTATTTTTCTTTTTTTTATATATGGGGCTAGTGCTACCATTAGCAATACGGCACCTTTGCAGATCCATTGTGCCTGCTAGCCGATTAGCCGAGGAGCCTCTCCACTTCTATAACATAGTTGAGAATGCTTCTCGTAGGAGCCAAGGTGATCCCTTCAGGAGTCATAACTCCACTGAGAAGGATACACTTCCTTAGATGGCAGAGAGCAGCACACTCACATAGTATGTGTTCCGCCGTCTGTTCGTCCTCGAGACAGAGCCGACACTCAGTTTCTCACACCGCAGTGTCCTGTAAGGTAGCTGACTAGTCTTCTGATATCCACCCTATTGAGTTTGAGTATGTCACTAGAGTGTTTGTTCAGGGGTCGTATAAGTCGTTTAGATTGACAGAGTCCCCGAACGCTGCTCCAAAAGGACAGGTGTTGCAATTTTCCCATTTGTCTAGGAAAAAATTTATCTTAGACCCGGGAATGGTTTCGGACCTATATATTTATCGCTGGAACCTTTCCTGGCAAGTTGGTCGGCAATTTCATTGCCCTTGATACCTTTATGTCCTGGCACCCACCAAAGTTTAACATTGCTTCTTTTGGCGAGGTCTTGTAGGGCGTCATGGCATTCCTTGACGACTTTTGAGTTCGTACTATACGAACCCAGCGCTTTAACCTCTGCTTGGCTATCATAGAGTATGTTGATGGGTACTCCTCTAATGCCAGTCTCGAGATCTAGATTGACGCATGTTAGGATGGCATGCAGCTCTGTTTGGAAGATGCTGGGACTTATTCCCAGGGCCTTCGAGATCTTGCGTTTTGATCCAAAGATGCCGGTACCACTGAGTGAGTCCAATGAGTGCTTTTTGGGCTGCCGTGGGGCAGGTTGGCATAGCGCCTGTGATGCCGAGAGACACTAGTCTCTGAAGGCGTTGAAGCTTAACAATTGTAGTTTTTTGCTCAACTTTTGTCTACCATACAGTGGACCCGTAGGTGACGATAGGTCTTACTATCGCGGTGTATAACTAGTGGACTACCTTAAGTTTAAGTCTCCAGGTTTTACCGTAGGTGCGTCGGCAGGCCCACATGGCCTTAGTCGCTTTCATGAGTTAATTTTTCATATTGGAGTTCCAGTTGAGTCTGCGGTCTAGGTCAATACCTAGGAACTTTACCTCCTCTGTGTGTGCCATTTAGAAAGATTAAACGGGGTTGTATCCTTTTCCTCTTTGTAATTGGGACTAAGATTTTATTACTTGGGTTAATAGATAAACTCACTCTGTCACACCAGTCAGAGATAAGTTGGAGCGCAAGCTGCATGCGCTCATAGGCAGTGATCTCGTACTTGCCTGTAACAATGACTACTAGGTCATCAGCATATCCGATGATCTCGTAGCCCCAAGTGGTTAGCTTGCGTAGTAGATCATCGATGACTATCGACCAAAGCAGTGGTGAGAGGATTCCCCCTTGTGGGCATCTTCTAGCCGCCGATACTGTCACTGAGACCTCTCCGCATGTCGCTGATATGATACGGCTATTTAGCATCGCCCTAATCCAGTAATTATTGGGATAGTCCACACCCCTGAAGGATAGTTCAAGGTTGATCGAATCATAGCCAGTATTATCGAAGGCTCCCTCTATATCGAGGAAGGCACAGATTTTGCGATATGCATACTGGTTGGGATGCAGAGGTGTCTGATTTTCCAAGATACTTCTAATATGGAGCTCTATCAGTTTCTCCATTGTTTTTAGAAAGAACGAAGTCAGACTGATAGGGCGATAGGATATAGGTTGCTCACTTGGCTTCCCAATCTTGGGAATGAAGACAAGATTGACCTCTCCCCAAATTTGGGGTATGTATCCCAGGTTGAAGCAAGACCGAAGAAGAACCGTCAGTGGTGATAGAATTGTATTCAAGCCTTTCTGTAAGATCGCAGGAAGACACCGTCCTTGCCTGGGGCTTGTAGGGTTTAAATGGACCAATTGCCCATTTGACCCTGTCCGGGCTGAAGAGTCTACCAGAGAGGCTATTTGTTCTACTGCCGATGTTATCTATGACGTTAATTTGAACGTCAGAGGACATCGAGTAAGGAGTAGAACCAGGGAAGTGCACCTCGAACAAAGTCTTCAGGGTTTTCCTGTGATTGACGGTAAAGGTGCCGTCTGATTTGCGAAGCAGCCCGAGCCCATTTGTGTGCTTTTGAGATAGCGCTTTGTGGAGTTGGGCCGCAGTTGGAAGCGAGTCTATGTTCTCGCAATGTTTCCTCCAAGACGTTCTCTTGGATTTCCTCAATTCGATGTTGTATTTAGTTAGAACAGATATATCAGTCCAACTATTATACCGTTTACCTCTGTTAAACAGCGATCTCACCTGTTTCAGGTGAAGTATTCCACCAGGGCACACACCGTTTGTGTGTAATTGACCTGGGTGTACAGCTGTCTCTAAAGGATGAGATGAGTGCTGCATTGAACTGGTAAGCCGCTTCGATATCGTCTGTCAATTCAATCGACTTGAGAAGCATATCCTCTTTGGCGGCGAGCTGAGCTTGGAACCGAGCCCAATTCGTTCGTTTGGGCTTATATCCGGGCTCAGCCTCTTTAACCTCACCGGAGATGTTGAATCTGACGTACTGGTGATCAGACAGTGAGGCTTCATTGGAGACATGCCAGTCCCCAATCGCATTTGAGATAAATGGGCATAACCGCATTTATGAATGTGGGTTTTCTTGCCTCTATTGGCAACCGTGGGTTCGTTAATGATTAAAAATTCAAGGAGTGACTCACCTCGCTTGTTGATATTGCTGCTGCCCAATTCCATATGGTGTGCGTTGGCGTCGCATCCAATTACCAGGTGGGGTTTTTTTCTGGTAGCAATACCTAACCAGATCCTGGAATTCAGTGGGAGGGATTTGTTGGCATACTCATCGGATATACAATGGTCTTTCAAGAAATATGTTGTTCAACTGCTTTGTTATGTTGGTATCTCAAATCGGGCTTGAAGTGCTTGAAAGTAGTTCCGGTCGCTCCTTATTTTATGAAGCACTATTAGTGCAAGAAGTTTCCGAGATGTTGAAAGTTCGGTAATCGAGAGGCGAAAAGTCCACCGGGTACGATAGGAGAATCTAGCTATTTGAACTCCTGTATAGTCGTAGAAATGGATTGTATTGTGTGATAATAAAGGCTTTATAACTTTTTTGCTGCTGTTGTTGTTGTTTGTTGATTGCAAAAACCTGGGGACAGTATTTCCAGCCATAATTAAGGCAAGTGTTGGATCAAGAAATTTAGTTCATGCTCTAAGTTGAATAACTTTATGTCCTTATTTTGTTTTATGCAAATATTTTTATATAAGATTTTCTCAACTTTTTTGCTCCTCTGCGCTTATAAAGTTTAAGTTTTGCTTTTTTTTTTTAAGTATATATTGATAATGAGGTCAAATGTCGTTTCTGATTACCACATTTTATTTTTATTGAATTAATAATATGTTGTTCAAGTTAGGTGTATAAACGTGAATTTAAAAATACGTAATATTCCCTTTCTTTCATTTATGCAGTTTTGTAAGATGAATTATCGCGATTTATTGCTATATAATCATAATCACCGAAATGTAGCAATCATAGGTTATTTGGTACACAAATTCAAAGAAACAGATTGTGTGAAACATGCATTAAAGAATGGTAGACCAAAAATGGGGTTCACTACAATTAACAGCCAATACATCATGCTCAATACGAAGCAAATAAAAAGGATTTCTTCTGTGTATTAAAACCGTCACTTCACATCAGGTCAGGTCAACTGTGTCTTGAGAAGGAAGCAGACACGTGAGTTATAATCCTGCAGCCTACAGCGATTCATCAGGGATAAGGAAGTAGTGCTTTTGTCAAAAATATTGTGCGATTTTTTAAGAGCTTGGTTCTTATTCAGAAAAATTGCAGTAGTGTATAAAATAATTCTATTTGTTGGACTGTCCAATATTGAACCACTTTATCGAGCACATTGACTTGTATTTCGCTAATAGCACATATAATGTCTTTGAAAGCTGCAATTGCCGCTAGTTTATTAGCACATACGAGTGATTTAATAGATCACCTAAGAGGATCAAATGCATGGTCTAACCGACCAATTCACTGTGGCTTCAGTTGCTTGCTTAGTATATTGATTATGACGATCGCAAATGGTCGAAGAGTGTGAAAAAAATTTTTTGTCGGGATTATGGTAATACAACTCGATCATTTGTAGCGCAGGTATTTTAAGATGAAATGCTAGTGATAATCGCCCATTCTTTTTAGAGAACTAATAGTCAAGTCGTGTGTGTCGTCCTTGTTAACACAGGACCTATGAAGTGGTACAAATACTCGTGTCACGATAAAGGGAGGCCACTGCAAATATCAATTTGAAATCGAGTTTAGTGTCAATGTTGCAGTTGCAGCCATCACCGACTGTCGATCTGTTCATAGCCATGAGAGTGAATGAGAGGTAATAAAAATTGATGATGAAGGCATAACACTCGCATTATATGTATGTTCACTTTACATTCATACTCTGTGTGTGCAGTTATAATATACCACCATATTGGCATGGAACATTTGCTTAGAACTAGGTACCTACATATATAACCAACGTGAGAATTCAGTCGAGTTCCTCTCGAAGCCTATCTAGGGCAACCAAACCTGGAAAGTAGTGGAAGAATATTTACGACCCAACCCATCTGAGAAAATTGGACAAGTTTTGGAGACTTACAAAATCAACTATTACGAACAGTGGAAGCGTTAGCCTAGTAATAAACTGTCTAATCTAGTAGTCATCAGGGTCACCTAATTTTCAACCAATAAAAAACTGATCAATAAATACATTGATCCCTATCTTCTTCTTCTTAATGGGCGCTAGAGTTCGGGGTGAACCTGGGCCTCAACCAACATGCCCCTCCAACTAGCACGATATTTTGCTAGCATTTTCCATTGCCGCACACCCAGTAGGCTGAGGTCCCCTTCCACCTGTGTGTTCCATCTTATGCGCGGCCGTCCTCTGCTTCCTTGTCCCTCGGGGTTGTAAAGCTCGTAGTTGAATCTTTTCCTCGATCCCCCGTCTGCGTTTATAGGCCCGAAATGCACGCGCAAAATCTTTCTCTCGAACCGACCAAGGGCCTCCTCATCCGCTTTTGATAGTGTCCATTCTTCTGCGCCGTACAACAGGACCGGGATGATAAGGGTCTTATATAGAGTCAACTTTGTCGTTCGGGAAAGGGCTCTATTACTCAATTGCCTCCTGAGTCCAAAGAAACAGCGATTGGCAAGAGTAATTAGGCGTTTGATTTCGGAACTAATGTCGTTGTTCCATGTCACTGCGGAGCCAAGGTAGACGAAGTCCTTAACTACCTCGAATTTATATCTGCCAATGCAAACGTTCTGGTCAAGACGTCGGTGGTGAGCGTTCTTTTTTGATAACAGCATATATTTAGTTTTGCCCTTGTTTACCTCCAAACCAATTTTCGTCGCCTCCGGCCTTTCAATACTCGCAAACGCCTCATTGACATCTCGCTGTGATTTATCTATTATGTCAATATCGTCGGCGTATGCAAGGAGATGCGATCATTTGAAATAGATTGTGCCTCTTGTATTGGCCACTGATTTTTGCACAATCATTTCTAATATGATGTTGAAGAAATCACACGACAGCGCATCGCCCTGCCTAAATCCTTTTTTGACGTCAAAACTATCGGTAAGGTGTTCACCGATTCGGATGGAGCAGCGAGCATTCTCCAAAGTTATCCTGCATAGTCTGACGAGTTTAGCAGGTATGTCAAAGGTAGACATAGCGTTGTATAGTGTCGACTTGAAATTCATTGTTTTTTTTCAGGATCTACCGTAGTGTGAAGATTTGATCGATGGTGGACTTCCCTGGCTTGAATCCGTACTGGTACCTATCAGCTTGTTTACAAAAGGCGTCAGGCGTTCACACAAAACGGCAGAGAAGGTTTTGTAGTTGGCGCAATCAGGGGGGTCTCCCTGTGGCATACGATGCTGAGACTCCATTCCTCGGATATGCTTTTCTCTGACCACATCTTACAGATGAGCTGATGCATGCTCCTAACTAGGTCATCCCCAGCTGCCTTGAAGAGCTCAGCGGACAGTCCGTCTGCGCCAGCAGCTTTATTCGACTTGAGTTTCGTCTTCGTCGATTAGAAATGGATCATTGACCCCTATACAAACCTTAAAATAAAACCAAGCTGCCAAAAGAGCTGCAGAATTCCGGAGTCAGCAACAATCGTCAGCCCAGACCACATGAAACTCTGATGTTATATGGAGCTCATAGGTGAAGACCACGACGAAGATGAGTCAACTGGGACAGGAAAGCCGAAAATCGCCATATCAAATGATTAGAAGTAAATATTATCTGTGCTTTCTGAGTTATCCTGTACTAAATATTTTGTATTACGTTTCCCTTTTAATTATATCATTATATGCCTTTTTTTGTATGAGCAAGTTGGATGTTCATTTCAACTTATATGTATGTACATACTGTCGTGTAACCTATAAGTAGCATTACGAATGAAATCAATCTAATTACCTTGTACATTTTAAAAGATTAAGGGAGAGTTCCTGTTTCGGTGCTCACATTCAGTTTACGTTCAAATAACATTCCTTTCACATGTGATTAATTTATGTGCTGTTCGGAATCTGTTTCTGAAGGGCGCCTTTCATTTTTCATTCAAGATACTTTTCATTTTGGCTTTTATTTATTTTTAATTTACATAACAAATCTGTAAGTTTGCTCATCACTTCATTGCCGGAGTACTTTTCCTTTTGTCGACATTAGGAGACGGATATGTGCCGACGAACGATGTCGACTTTTCTTTCTTTAATTTGATTTTATACAAAATGTGAATGTAACGTGCTTAAGAGTGTCTTGCCTTATTCCGAATTATCTGATGTTTATTTGTTTTCAAAAGAAAGTAAAAAACAGAATACAATGGCACTGCGTTGCTCCTTAGAATGTTTCTCTTTGTAGCCTTATCGTAGCAGGAAGTCTTATAGTGGAACAATTCGAGGAAAAGTTTCAAAGTGTAACCTTGAGTCACTATGTTGAAAGTGTCCTTTACGTCACAATAGAGACTGTTAATACCCGCCCAATACATTTCGTTACTAAGAAATGTTTACTACACAGGTCCTCGTGTGTAACCTAGTTTCAGGCCCATTCAATGGCTTTTCGTATTTTTCTCTTCATTTACTGGGAGGAGGTCGAGAATTGTAGGTCTACTTAACACCGGTTAATACTACACCACTTCCACCTACAACAGTACCTACACAACCTGAACTGAACTTTCGTGTAGTAACTTTGGTATAAGCCATCCTGTTTACTCCCCGCAAATCTCGAAACAACAGTAAGAACTATTAACGAGTAGAAAGTCACTATTATTGCTGTCAATCTTAATCAAACGTTACACGGTTGGTTGGCAAGGATAATGTTTCAAGTAGTGTCCATATGCTAAGCTTTGTAGGGGCAAGTTTGGCCAAAGCTTGGATATAACTTAATCCTAAACTAAAAGTGGCGCCCAACAGCAATCAATTATTCTACATTCTCAAGTTCGGCAGTGAAGGTTTTTCCTCATTTCAATAAATCTCGTCCTTTCTACATTGAATGTGTTGCATCTAAAGCGACGTTGTGATTTATTCACTTTCCGTCCCCTGATCGGTGGCGTAACTAGATATTGCGCATTTCATTGTGTTGATGTGGGGTAATTTATCATCCGACAATTATTTAAACCACAAAGAATAGGGATACCGCTCACAGCCTGTATGTGCCTAATTGCCTATATATATGGTCGTCTTCTGATTTTGAGGTAGAGAATAAAAGTTAGTGGTGTACATATATAATAGAAGGAAGGATTCATAATTTCTTACATATTAGGCATTCCTATGGTATGCATTGACTTTAAATGAAATAATTAAACTATCTGCTTTTTTAGGATTTTATATGTTTATTTTTATATAAATGTCTTTTTTTTCTGCTCTTCGTTTCTATGTACGTTAAATATTTTGAACTGGACTCGCCAAACTCAATCCCGCAGAAGATGCGTGGATTTTTACGGGTCTAAACCCAAAGACGGGGTGGGCAGTGGAGTATTCTGCAAAGAACTTAAGCTGAATAAAGCTCTAAAATTACCAGATCACTGCAGCGTCATCCAGGCGGAACTGTTGGCAATAAAAGAGGCCTTGTCTTGGCTGAAGTGGATCGTAATATCCACCACGGATGTTCGTATTCTCACAGACAGTCAAGCAGCCTTAAAGTCGTTGGAGTCCTATGTGTACACATCAAAATCTAGTCTCGACTGTCGCCTATCTCTTAACGAGATGGCAGATCAGTTCAGCATACGGCTTATCTGGGTACCGGGACACAGCGACATTACAGGAAATGAAAAAGCCGACACACTCACCAAACAAGGAACGACGCTTGTGAGGGACTACCCCTTACAACCATTAAACATAATCTGATCAATCTCGCCAAGGCCGAGACGAACCTGAGATGGACCCAGGAACATACCTGCGTCATCACCAGGTAAATCTGGCCTCGGTTTGACAGTCAACAAACAAGGAGTATAACCTCCCTAAAAAGATCTGACATCTACAAAGTCATCGGTGTCATCACAGGACACTGCCTCATTGGCAGTCACGCATAAAAACTAGGAATAGATCCGAATGATTTCTGCAGAAGCTGTCAGGACGAAGAGGAGGTGGAATCCATTCACCACCTTCTCTGTGCCTGTTCAGCATTTTGCAATATCAGGAAACGTTACCTAGGCTCTTACTTCCTTAACGTTCTGACTGATGTTCAGAAAGTAGGGATATCTGATCTTCTTAACTTCTTAAGAAGCACAAAATGGTTCCACGAATAGGGGGGCAAAACCCCCTCGTAGCTTCAGAACGGGCCTCCCTGGCCTATGTGCATTCTTCTCAATTCTGGGAAGGCTACGATCCTACCTACCTACCTATCTAAATATTTTGTCTGTATTTCAGATTCAGAAACAAGCGTACTACTCTATAGTACAGTAAGTACTTAAGCAATGCATTAAACACACGCATAAATTGGCTACAAAAGCTCCTTTGTCAGAGTAAGAATGGTGAAAAAAACAAAATGCGAGCTGGGAACCTTGAAATGATTGCGAAACAGATAGCGAGTAGCTTAGCTGTGTTGAATGGGGTCTGAGCTGAAATGTCGTGGTGGATAAGTGCCAGTATAGACCAATGGGATTTAATATTTCTAACATAATACTAGAAATTTGTGCTGCCTTTCAGACATTGAAGGATGTCAAGTTTCAGGTTTTGGACAAATTGCAGTTTGTGCGTCGAACATGGACATTGCAGTCATTTCTAGCTCGTATATACTTTTCCGGTTTATAGGTCTTACAACTTTCTTCCCTTATATTAATAAGCCCTTTACAGCCAATATCAAGGAACTTATTATTCTTATTACTCGTGCTAAATAAGTTTGCCATGAAAATTCGGAAACCCCCACAATTTCTCAGAAGCAACCACATGCCTCAGATAAAACGGACCGGATTAATGTTGACGACCATTGCAAAAACCGAAAAAAGGACAATGATCTTCGGCTCTGTACGTGGAACGTTAGGTCCCTAAGCAGACCACGTGCAGCCGAACAACTTGCGGACGCCCTAGACCGCTACAAAGCGGACTTAACGACCATCTAGAAAATGCGATGGAATGGACCGGGTATAAGGCGGATGAAAAACTGCGACATCTACTACGGCGACTGCTATAGGGAGAGAGAACAACGACTACTTGGATGTGGATTTATTGTTCGAGGTGGACTAAGGCAAAAAGTCCTAAGCTTTTGGTATGTGAGCGAACGCTCAGCCTGATCTGCGCCCATGCCCCCACGAAAGAAAAGGATGCTTACAAAAAACATGAATTCTACCAGCTCCTAGAGAGAATGTATGCCCAATGTCTCAGCTATGAAATCAAAATTGTACTAGGATTCTTCAATGCTAAGCTGGGTAAGGAAAGCATCTTTGAACGAGTCATCGGCAAACATAGCCTACGCACCGCCACATCCGATAACGGACGCAGGCTAGCTCTTATCCATCGACGCAGTCACATATGCGCCATATTTGTACGAAACCCACCTGTACTCGACAATCAATCAAAGTCTACTTTTGGGTGGGGCTTAAAGACATTCATAAAGGTGATGTTTCTGAAAGCACATTGACGACGTCTCAACAGCAGTTGATTGTAGTTTGCATTAGGCCATGTTGGCATGTTCAGCCCTGCACTATGCTGGAAAAGTGTATGTCGTCGATCACAACCGGATCAATTTGGTGTGATCTTGACTGCAGAATATACTGTATGTGCATAGACATATGCTGAGAAAAAAAAAATTACTTCTCACCTCAAACTCAATTGGTATATTGTCTTGTGCGAGCTTTTTGTCTAGCTGTGCATTAATGTTCCTAAAATGATTTTGGTGTTCTAATGGAAGCACTGTAGGTATATGCTGTGTAGGCGAATTTCAGGACGCACTGCCTGATATCTGCAGCCACGTAGGAACTGCTTATATTGTTTTTGAACTGGCTTCCAGGTTTCCATCCATGGTTAAGCGATATTCCTGATTCGTACTTTCAATTAACGAAGGCAATAGAACTAATTCTAAAGAAATCAACTCAATACGTCTCTATTAATGCACATTCGACTCCCGGCACAATTTGTTTGATTTCACTATTCCTGAAGACCTAATTCATTAAGCAATTGACATTCGTCGGCCAATTATGTAGTCTCTCTCGTTACTAGCACAGAGTGTTTATCCTGAGTAGTTAATTGGTTTAGCATTTTCTGACTGTCGAAAGGTCACCTGATACTCCAATGGAAGAGAAACTTTTTCCATAACAATCATCCATGCATTCGTCAGAGAAGCTCCATAGAATTTATTGCGATTTGAGTGGACTATGCGATAAATTGTGAGTTGTAGTGTACAATAATGTCATAAATGTTTCGTGGACAATATATTCATCGAACTAAATACAGAGTATTGGAGTATCGGATGGATATTCATTTTTCAATGAGCAAAAAGTCGACTCATTCAATTCCTTAGATGTACATATCTCCCCCACGCGGTACAAGCTAATTATTTAAGTAAAATCTGAATTCAAAAACTTTTCTCAAATTCCATTATAGAGTGTATAATGAGATGATGATCTTACGATTAGATTTCCCTTGAATAAATATAGTCCCATTCAGGGGCTGTATACGTTCTCGAGAATTCTTGCTCCTGAGGTGTAACAAGTGTCTAGGAGTAGGCAAGTTCGTGATAGTGTTTACCTTTGATGAAAGTCCATGTGGATGAATGGGCTCACACTGGGATTAGGCGAGAGAAATAATTCATGAGATTGAACGCATTAGTGTCAAGTTTGAATACTTCATTTTGGATTGAGGAGGGTGGTCTAGCTAGAATGATAGCGAATTACTTTTATACTTGGGAATTCAAGTTAAATTTAGGGACGTAAGACGCATAAAGGACAAGGTCGGCATTTCCCAGATTTGAGTTACGATTTAGGAAGCAAACGAAAATGCAGCAACAAAGGGCTCTCTTGTCCCTCGGCCACAGAAGTTCATTACATTATCGTTCGTCTTCTCTTGGGGGATATTTGTTAGACAATCCCTGATAGAACTCAAATATATTACTTGCGCTTTCTTCGATTTTGCCTTTTCTACTTATCGTTTTTCCACAAATTATTTTCCAGCCATTCAATAACAACTATTACTACAATATCCAAAATAAGCCAGAATTTCCCACTCTACCCACGTAACCCATTCAAACAAGACCACGTTTATTGAAATCTTTCTGCCTTACAAAAACGCATTTTACAATAGGATTCACAAAAACGTGTGTACGATCCGGGACACCTGGTGTCCCATAAAAAAAACGACATTAATCTACAACAATGGCATGGGTGAAAGCGTATTAGAGTTTTGGTTTTTTTAAATGATGGCAATATCTCTTCGTCTTACCGGTCTTCTGTGGTTGCACGTGACCTGAGTGCGAATTGAGATTAGAAAAATGTCCTCATTTTTTTTCTTTCCATAAATATTTAAAAGCTAAATGCAAACCCTGCATTTTCAGGAGCTCTGGGGACTAGGGATTTGTCCATCGCATGTTTGGTATAAGAAAAATTGTTGTTTTACAAAGTGACCTTCCGGTCACTACTTCAATATCAAAAGATCTGGAATATCTCAAGGGAATTCAAATATAAATTCGCAATAACCACTTAAGTTGTGCTAAGCATAGACCTTTTTTTTTTTAAATACGGATAGTGTAGAAATCTGTGGTGTCATAGTGGTTAAAGAAGGGTACACACGATCGATCAAAAGTGCCAGTTTTATTGAATGTCACTCAAAACTGATAGTGTGTACATGTGAATGATGGTTTGTTGATCGAAACTGATGAGTTGCAAACATTTCTGCTACTGAGTGACGATCAGCGGCCATATTGATTTTGATCGACAGTGTGTACATGAATTGTGTCATTCAAGCATTGGACATAGATGAGAGCAGACGATTTCTCGAAGAATTTGTAAATATTTTCCAATCTCACCGTTCTCTGGGACTTAATGTGTCCAGAATATATACGTCGGGACAAAAAAGAATTCGCTCTCCATGGTGACTGCGCAAGATTATGCACTTGAATGATGTTTTGAGTGTCAAAGAAGATCTATAGTGTGTACATGAGACACTTCACTCAAAACTGACGTCACTTTTGATCGGCGGTGTGTACCTCGCCTAGAACGGGCGGCTGAGAGCTCTTCTTAAGATTTGCGTTCGACTTCTTTAACTAGAGCGAGCAGACTTCTTTAACTACTTAGATCCCTGTTCTTTTCTTCTTTTTTTTTTTTTTCTTTTGGTGGCGTTATAGCCCATTAAGGACCAGAGCCAAGCTTCTCTCAATCACCCATGTTGTGTGTGATTTATTTTCCACATAGGTGAAAGGACCTACAGTTTAATGCCGATTCCGAATGGCGTGAGTTGAGAAGTTTTTTCATGGCAATTATACTACGGGGGGTTTCGCCAGTACCCCGCCGAGGAGGGACGCCGCAAAATAAACATTCAATGGCGTCCAACACACTAACCACTGCGCCACGGCGCCCTAAGATCCCTGTTAAAGCTGTTTATTTACTGCATACAAAAAGATGCTATCTTTCTACCTGTATGTGTCATCTTAAAGGCGAAAAACAAAATGGAGAATTTCGCAAAATTTAAAAATACTTCTGTGCCAAAAGGAGGAATTCTGCGCTGAGTTGTGAAAAAATGAGGTCCTTTCTGAGGGAACAATTGTCCAATGGAAAACAAGTTGCCTTTTATGACCACAGTGCTTTATAGCCAAAAAAAAAAAAGTAATTCCTATACGGACAAACAGTATGCAACGCAGTTGTGAATGAAAAATGACCAGACGTACTGCTGCAAGCATAACACTCACAGTATATGATCAACTAAAATTCATCCTCTGCATTTGCAATATTAAAGTGCTCGAACGAAGTACTACGGACTATGACCAAAGCGGAATTTGGTCGGCTCACGTCCTATCTAGGACAACGACCCCTGAGAGCAGTGAACGAACATCAACGACCCAAACCACTGCACTCTATTCAGGTTGTGTGTGAAGAAACACATCATAAGAGAATATAAAAAAATAAAAAAGCTTTTGAACTTGCTCGAGTCTTTACAAAAAAAAAAACAAAAAAAAGCAGGTATACCATCCAACCAATGATTGTTTCTTTTGACACCTCATTTAGAAAAAAATCTGAACATCAATTGTTCGAAGGTATCTTCAATCCACGCCTCTTGTGCTCCTTCTTTCACTTCTAAAAGAGAGAAAAATTCTGCGCCGGATATTTGGTCCTGTCTGTGAGGAAGGTGAATGGAGATGAAGACACAACCGCGAACTCTACGAGCTGTACAAAGATGTGGATGTAGTCCGGAGGACAAAGATCCGTCGACTACACTGGCTCGGCCACATCGAGCGCATGGACATCAACGCTTCAGCTAAGAGGGTCTTCGACTCCGAGCCTCCTGGTTCGAGAAGAAGAGGAAGACCGAACCTCCGGTATAAAGACCAAGTAATCGCGGATGTAAGACATCATGGTCTTGATGACTGGAAGCAGCATGCCCGGGACCGTCAAGGATGGAAAGCAGCTATAGCTCAGGCTCAGATCCTCCATGGATCGCTGGCCTGATAAGTAAGTTAGTAAAGTGCTATGCTCGTCATCAAATCAGTGCTTGCTAGTAAACGACCTACTACCTTTTACACCAAAAGCAACATGAATGAATGGCTTTTTCGTTTACGACTCCATGGTTATTCTTTGCTATGTTCAGATAAGATCAGGATCGAATCCGGAAATTCATCGGATTAGAGCGTTGCTGTCCATACACTCAACGTGGTCGAACGATTGCAGGCACTGGATCCGCCTAAGCCGACATCTTTGTACAGTCCAACAGTATAGTTTCCATAGCAACGAACCCACTGGTGATTTGCTGGCATATCTTATCAAAAAGTGGAATAGCTCGCTTCAGCAAGAAGATACAACCAAAATAGTTGCACTGAACATATCGAAAGCATTTCACAAGATTTGACACAAAGCTCTCTTCCACACCCATATTTTTAATGCTGGTATTCCCCAGGGTTCCGCGTTGTTTCATATTTTTATAAAGGACCTTTTGTCACTTCTATTCCAATCCATTCGTTTGTTAACAGTACCCGCAGCTTCACATATTCGAGTACTAACGTGTGTTAAGATCAACAGCCATTCGGGTCGTCATGCAGATCACGAATAAAATCGATTTCAGTCACGGCTCATTAAGAAATTCCACAGATAACCTCACTTCATTAATTAAAAACAATTAGGGCAAAATAATCCACTAATCCGCAGTCTTATCACTTAAAACTCAAATCCCCCAGATTGTTTCAATCGACCACGTTTACAACCTTCACATTCCTAATTAATTCTTCACACGTTACACAGACTGTCTATCATTCCACAGTAACCACAATGGCATTCAATCCATATTAACTACATATTTCGCTGAGACAACTTAATTAAACTACCATGTCAACCCCTTGAAATTGGGAACATGCAAACATACATATGTATACATCCCTAATCCTATTCAATTAAGTTGATCCATATCACCATTCAGTTTAATCAAATGAAGGGATGTTGGGGTCATTGGACAACAATGTCTGAGAAAATTCATTTGACATATTTGCTTGTGTGGTTACACACTATCCGATTTCCCTATTTTTTTATGGAATCAAATCGGTTCTTATCTTAGTAGACCACTCTCGACAAGGATGTGTCATTTTCATGATATTCCCCAGTTCTACATGCCAACGGGGCTATCATTCTCAAGTTGTATTGCCAATCTATAGAAAAACAGGCAGATTTAATTTACTTTTACGTATGGACACAACAGATCCAAATCGTATTTAGGATGGAACATGATTTCAAAACCTCCTTCAGACAATTAGAATACATCAGTGCCTTCTAAGCCGAATCGAAGTAATCAAGGCCATCATGGCTCAATTTAAGGTCTTCACTTTAGTCATTTCATCATAAAAATCCGGCACCCTCAACACTAAAAACCCGTGACAGTCGAAGAGTAGCATTCAATAAAACCTGTTAATACTTACAAACAAATCCCACATCCAATATCTGCAATAGAGCTCCCAGAATCTCTAGGCTCACTTGTATGCATATGCGAATCTTCAAAAAGGCAACATGTACCAAAGCTCGCATTCCCAATTACGAGAAATATAGAGATCCTTGAACAATGCATACTGATGCAAATTTGTAATTCCATCGTATGGCGATAAATTAGGTTTCGCGTCGTCCTTTCTCATAATATAAGCATAGAGGGATGCCATTTCCCGCACTATTCCCAGACACGCACACAAACCACATCAATCAAAGTATATTCTACTACTAGAATACACCGCAACCTACTGTGATTACTTCCACTTCGTACGCAGACTAGTTTGACGCGTTAGCTTGCATGTTATCCACAGCGATTCTTCCCCGTGTGCTGGGTTCATGAGAAATCAGAAAAAATTCTCAGAAAGGATTTCGAAGAAATAAAATGGATTAACCCGATGAAAGGATTAGAAGGCGGAGGTGTAAAACTATACCGTATTCACTTAGTTTGCTGGCGTTACAGTCCATGAAGGACCAAAGCCGAGCTTCTCTCAATCACCCATGTTGTGTGTGATTTTATTTCCTCATAGGTGAAAGGGATCTACAGGTTATTGCCGATTCCGAACGGCGAATGTCGAGAAGCTTCCATGTCAATTATACCACAGGGGTTTTGCCAGAACCCCTCTGAAGAGAAGCACCGTGAAAACACGTTTGATGACATGGCTGTTATCGGGACTCGATCCCATGCCATTGACGTCAGAAGCCAACATGCATAGTATCTGGAGTCAAATTAAATTTCAAATTAAGTTCGATACTTTGTGTATAACGTGACAGAGGTTTAATCCGACAATATTGGTCTTATTCTAAGGGCTACAACGGTGTTTTATTGATGACGAAAAGACATTCGATTGCTTCACAATATGAAGGTATACATGAAGTTCCATATTTAAAAGGAAACTGCCCTAAAGCAAGCTATATTTACCAATATACCGAAGCCAACTGACTTCAACGGAACCAAAAGAAAACATTTTACATTAAGAAAGAGACAGAAAATTCGTTATATGTAGTGTTATGTATTGGAAGGAAATACATATAGAAAAAGGGGATAAGGCTGCGTAAGTTAAGGTGGTTTTTCAATAATCTCCCGCCGGAAGTTTTTAGAATAACTGGTTATCTCCAACGGATATAAAAGTTGTATACATAGGTCTTCTCAAAATGGAGCCGCTCGAAAGCCTAACCTCGCAGGCCCGGACCTTTTTGTCTTGTCCAAGAAATACGTTCTCAATTACAGCTAAATGCCACAGCACTCGAGGTAGTGATTTATCTTCAACAAGTACTACATCTCCAATCTTTAAGATAGAACCCATGAAGTTATTAGTATGATGCAATGATCGGAGTTGATACAAGTACTCCTTACAGCATTGCCTCTTGAATGCAGACGAAACCCGCAAGCGCTCCTTTCATTGCTTGCGTAGATCTTTGCCACTTTGATTTTTAAGCGTAGGCTTCTCTCCTGTTCCATACCCGCCAATCAGGAAATCTACCTCAGTAAGTGGTACGAGGTCTAAAGGGTCATCTCCTGAATAAGTGAATGGCCTAGAGTTCACAACAGCTTCTACTCGTTCACTCTCATCGCTAGGCATCCCATCGCCAATAGTTTTTTTTCCTTCCGCTGATGACTCACCTCTTCAGAGATATATAATCACATAGGGCTGAGCTCTCCTGGATACTAAATTAAAAGACGAACATGTGCCTTATCCTTGACAAGAATCGACAGACGAAGACTTATAGGTGTCACTACAGTGAGTTACATGGGATGTAATAAAGCATTTCTTCTGTAATTACCCTGCTTTTGCTAGTCAAAATTTATTTCGAGCTGAGATTAATGCTCTTGAGATGCTCTTACCTTAATTAGGAAAAAGTCCCATACCTATGCCATATATTAGCCTACATACAAAACTCTGCGTCACTTAAGGTAACAAATTCAAATTATTGCTACACAAGTGGGCAGGCGGACAATTTCGCCCACCAATTGTACTTTTTTTCGCATCCGTCTGCCAATACGGTTCCACTATTTATACAAATTTGTATAAACCCATGCTGTACGATTCTGCTTATATGATGAAGTTAACTTTCTATTGCCATGATTGTATATATGTATTGTAATATTTCATATTCATATTGAAGTTATAAGGCAGGAGATGATCCACTTCGTTTTCCAATAGATTAAAACATCTCATTGGTGTCTCATACGGATAACATTGGACTTATAACCTTTCCCGCATACATTTGGGTGACTTAGCATGAGCTTATGAGTCTTTAACTTATACAAACAATTCCATACATACATACATACATTTTGTCAGCGGATGTATAATGTCACTCACTCAGTCTGTCTCACCAATATGATGCAACCCACAGGATATGTCTATCAATATGTCCATAGGTTGTATGTATGTATGTTGGCGTTACTGTCCATGAAGAGGACCTGAGCCGAGCTTTTTCAATCACCCATGTTGTGTGTGATTTCATTTTCCCATAGGTGAAAGGGATCTACAGTTTAATGCCGGTTCCGAACGGCGAATTTCGAGAAGCTTTTCATGACAATTTTACTACAGGGGGTTTTGTCAGAACCCCGCTGAGGAGAAACACCTTGAAAAACACGTTCGATGACATGGCTGTGTCGGGATTCGATCCCGTGTCATCGGCATCAGAGGCCAACACCCTACCCACTGCGCCACGGTGCTCTCCTAAATAGGTGCTCTCCTAAATAGGTGGTCTCCTAAATAGGTCCATAGGTTACTCCTAAATATTTTTTATCTCATTAGAACATACACAAAATACAAAAAAAAGTAAACCGCTTTGGCCCAATATTTCATCTACGTATTTTTGGAGAATACCTCTTCACATTCTCACTTCAATCAAATCCGAGATTGAGGGTTCATAGAACTAATGGGTTTTTTATTTATGACGTCGTTCCAAAATCAATAACGAAAATTTGAATATAAATTGTATTAGGGATAGATAAGAACCTTTTTTTTGGTATGGTCATGGACTACGCTTAATGAATATTTCATTTAAATACATTTTTACCCGATCAGGCATAACATTTTAGATTGCAGCATTCATTTACATTGCTAGTTTTTTGAACAAACCATTTAATAAAATAAAGCATACGTACATATGTATATAAAAGGCGCCAGATAAAAGTTTGAAATCAGATACATGTTACGCTTGGGTTGCGCAAAAGTCAAATGAACATCTGCTGGAAGGCAGATTTGATTGCTGTTATTGTTATGAACAATTATTATTAGTTCGAACGTCAGGTACGCAATAGTACACTTCGTGAACTTCGACTGATTTTTTAATGGCGTTCTGAAAAATCCGAAAATAAAATTTAATTAAAAAAGTGTTTTCGAAGAAGTATTTCGAGGAGGGACGTCCCTCCCGCCGAGGAGGGACGCCGCGGAATAAACATTCGATAGTGTTGGTGTTATCGGGATCCAAACTCGCTCATCGTGCGAGTCCAACATACTAACTACTGAGCCACGCCGCGCCGCCCTCAAATTTACATTTTACACATATGTACGTATTTCCAAACAAACCAAAAATGTTTTGAGCGCAATAGACTAAAGGGATTTTAAATTTACCGATAGACAACCGAACCTTTCCGAACCTTTCGAGGAGCCAACATCGATTCGGATACCTTGTTGCAGCCAAGGTACGGATGCGAATTGCTCGGAATCAACCGAGTTCAGTAAGAACACCAAAAATTAACATCGGAAAGCTGCAATCGCAGGAGACCGCCACGACCTTCGCCGATCAAGTCTCCCTCAAGCTCTCTCAAGTCCCGATGCAATCTGCAGAAACCATAGAACAGCAATGGAGTCGTTGTCAGAACGCCATTAGAGAGGCCGCCTCAGATGTACTCCAGCCACCACTGTCAAGAAACCCCTGGTTTGATGATTAGTGCAGACAGGCTCATGTAGAGAAACAGAATGCATACATGGCCACATTACATCGACACGGACGAGAGCTGCCCGCGAGCTCTATGAACAGAAAAGGAGTGAGGAGGGAGGAGGGAGGGGAGATGTTACTGCAGGAATGACGCTCGAAGATTTTACCAGAAGGTAAAACGAACATGCCAAGGCTATATATAAAGCCAGAGCAGAAGCCAGCAGGGCTGAGCACGGACAACTAGTAGTGGAGTCACAGTCGATGCTGAGATTGTGGAAGGACCACTTCTGAAGACTGCATAACGACGATGAGGGTCAAAATGCCGCCGTCAGGCAGAGCGAACCATTCACAATGGACGAAGACGAAGGAGAATCCCGTCCACCCTACCTAGACGATGTTATGATAGCGATATCGAAACTTAAGTCTGATAAGGCTGCGCTGGAGCAGACGGACTTCCCGCGGAACTGTTTAAAGCAGCTGGCGATGAGCTGGTCAGGAACATGCACGAACTTATCTGCAAGATATGGTCGGAAGAACGCATGCCCGATGAATGTATCGTTTGCCCGGTCCATAAGAAAGGAGACCCCTATGATTGCGCCAATTACAGAGGGATGAGCCTCCTGAACATCGCGTACAAGATCCTCTCTGCCGTACTCTGTAAGGGACTGAAACCGTTCGTGGACAATCTGATAGGTTCCTACCAGTATGGTTTCAGGTCAGGAAAATCCACGATAGTCAAAATATTTACACTACGGCAGATCTTGGAGAATCTACGGCCAAACTCGTCAGACTGTGCAGGATGACTATGGAGAACTCTCGCTGCTCTATTGAGGTCGTAGGTGAACTAACCAACCCCTTTGATGTTAAAAAAGTTTTAGGCAGGGTGACGCACTGTCATGTGATTTCTTGAACATCATACTTGAAAAGATCGTGCGGGACTCTGCGGCCAATACAAAAAGTACTTCAAGTCCACACAATTGCTTGCCTTCGCAGATGACATTGACGTTATTGGTCGGACAAAGCGAGACGTCAATGAGGCGTTCGCAAGCATTGAAGCAGAAGCGGCTAAAGTGGGTCTAAGGGTAAATGGGGACAAGACCAAATATAGGCTGTCGTCCAAGAAAGACGCGCAACACCGACGTCTTGGTCAGAACGTCACCTTCGGCAGCTATATTTTTGAAGTAGTCAAGGACTTCGTCTACCTTGGCTCGATAGTAACAAGCAGCAACGATACCAGCGCTGAGATAAAACGCAGAATAGCTCTTGCCAACCGCTGCTTCTTCGGGCTCAAGAGGCAATTGAGTAGTAGAGCCCTCTCTCGAAAAACTAAGGTATCCCTCTATAAAACCTTAATCATCCCGGTCCTCCTCTACGGCGCTGAGGCTTGGTCGTTATCAAATGCGGATGAAGAGGCTCTTCGGTGTTTCGAGAGTAAAATTCTGCGTGCATTATTTGGTCCCGTTTTTGTAGACGGAGAGTGGAGGAAGAGATTCAACCAAGAACTGTACGGGCTGTACAGCGACATCGGCCTGGTTAAAAGTCTTCGGATCCCACGTCTAAGATGGCTAGGCCATGTAGAGCGAATGAACATCAACGCTCCGGCCCGAAGAGTCTTCGACTCCAACCCCGAGGAACTAGCAGCAAAGGCCTTCCGCATTTAAGGTGGCGCGCACAGGTGGAAGGGGACCTCAACCAACCGGGCGTGCGGCACTGGAAGCGGCTCGCCAAATATAAGGCCGGCTGGAGAGGCTTGTTGGTTGAGGTCCTGGTTTGCCCCGAACTGTAGCGCCATCAAAGTAAGTAAGTAAGACAAGCACGTTGTTATATGTTCTGTACTTTACGAGTAGTTCTTCCTTTTTCTTCTAAATGTATTCTATCCAGCGAGGCATAGCGTATTAAATAATTTCAAGATATTTTAATGTATTAGCATTCGGCGTTATATTTTGATTAAATTTAGTTGATACACAAAGTGCAAATTATGGTAATTTGTTGGTTCCGAAAGTAAATAGTAAATAAGGGGTTGCCAAAGTGAAGCGCAAGAACGAACACATCAACTTGGTAGAGCTCTCATGCTCGGAAATTTTTCATTTAGGTACATACATATATTACTTACTTACTTACTTATCAGGCCAGCGAAGCATGGGGGATCTGAGCCTAAGCTATAGCTGCCTTCCATCCTTGATGGTCCCGGGCACGCTGCTTCCAGTCATCAAGACCAAGATGTCTTACATCCGCGATTACTTGGTCTTTATACCGGAGGTTCGGTCTTCCTCTTCTTCTCGAACCAGGAGGCTCGGAATCGAAGACCCTCCTAGCTGGAGCGTTGATGTCCATTCGCGGTTGTGTCTTCTTCTAAATTCACCTTCCTCACAGACAGGACCAAATATCCGGCCCGAAATTTTTCTTTCGAAGGAACCCGAAATCAGCTCCGCTATCCTGCTTATCGTCCAGCTTTCGGCTCCGTACAGCAAGACTGGCAGTATGAGCGTTTTGTAAAGCATGACTTTGGTCTTTCGAGGGAGGAGTTTTGACCGCAGTTGTTTGGACAAGCCGAAGTAGCAGCGGTTGCCAAGGGCGATTCTATGCCGGATCTCTACTGTGGTGTCATTTATGGAATTTACGTTTGCCCCGAGGTAGACAAACTCCTTAACTACCTCGAAATTGTAGCTGTCAATTGTTATATTTCGTCCCAGGTGGTGAGCGACGGATTGGTTTTTGCTTGACAGCATGTACTTAGTTTTGTCCTCATTGACCTTAAGACCAGCTCGTTTTGCCTGTTCTTCAATCGCCGTGAATGCTTCCACAATGCCACAGCGAGAACACGCTATGGTGTCGATATCATCCGCGTATCATATGTACCTACCTAGATTTTTACGTTAGTAAATCGACAATTTCATGTGGATTTCCTTTTCCATACATTCGTTTTAATTTTTTGTTAAAATATCGCAAACGTAAATTGACCCTGTGCAATGAAGAAAATCGCAGACCGTCGTTAGCTGGCTTAAATTTTAAAATGAAATCAAATTCCAAAACGTGCCGTAAGCCCAAATGCTGTGAAGTCGATAAATCCAAGTTTATTTTCCGACGCTGTCACTAACAGCAGTCATATTTTCCGTAGAGTGTGCACTTCGCTAATGGATAGCCCTTAAGACTTATATCACGAATTTTTTCTGTTGATTTTTTTTCCCTCGGCGAAAGTGATTTGTAAACAGGAGATAGAGGACTGGTCTCCGTACACTACCTTGTGAAATTCCTGTTATGAATTATTTGGTATCAGAATACGAGTTTTTAGGGTTCCGTACCCAAAGGTAAAACGGAACCCTATTACTAAGACTTCGCTGTCCGTCCGTCCGTCCGTCCGTCCGTCCGTCCGTCCGTCCGTCCGTCTGTCACCAGGCTGTATCTCATGAACCGTGATAGTTAGACAGTTGAAATTTTCACAGAATGATGTATTTCTGTTGCCGCTACCACGACAAATACTAAAAACAGAACAAAATTAATTATACATATACATAATTACAAACAACCAATAATAAATTGTTTCGAAAGGTTTTCGTTGTCATCTTTCGGTCAGTTCCCATTTGTGAGCGGCTCGTAGTCATCCATTTTGGGAAAGCAAACTCAGAGAAAGCGGATAGCCCGAGGGTACGATCAGCGCTTGACACGCGAACGAGTGGAGTTCAACCCGCAGAAAGTCAGCATTTTTGTTTTTTTTTTTTGTTCCTAGTAGCACATGAGGGAGAGTGGGCGAAGAACTCGGGGAGAAATCTTCGGCGAAGTACTCGGAGAGTGATCTTCGGGGAAGAACTCCGGTACGGTTTTAAGCAGTTCCCGGTACGCGGCCGTACCGTGTGTCCTATTGCCTACGTTGGTCGCGGATATCACGTTCATTGTATTACTTACTTACTTACTTACTTACTTATCAGGCCTGCGATCCATGGAGGATCTGAGCCTGAGCTATAGCTGCCTTCCATCCTTGACGGTCCCGGGCACGCTGCTTCCAGTTGTCAAGACCAAGATGTCTTACATCCGCGATTACTTGGTCTTTATACCGGAGGTTCGGTCTTCCTCTTCTTCTCGAACCAGGAGGCTCGGAGTCGAAGACCCTCTTAGCCGGAGCGTTGATGTCCATGCGCTCGATGTGGCCGAGCCAGTGTAGTCGACGGGTCCTTGCTTTCCGGACTACATCCACATCTTGGTACAGCTCGTAGAGTTCGCGGTTGTGTCTTCTTCTCCATTCACCTTCCTCACAGACAGGACCAAATATCCGGCGCAGAATTTTTCTTTCGAAAGAACCCAAAATCAGCTCCGCTGTCCTGCTTATCGTCCAGCTTTCGGCTCCGTACAGCAAGACTGGCAGAATGAGCGTTTTGTAAAGCATGACTTTGGTCTTTCGAGTGAGGAGTTTTGACCCCAGTTGTTTGGACAAGCCGAAGTAGCAGCGGTTGCCAAGGGCGATTCTACGCCGGATCTCCACTGTGGTGTCATTTGTGGAATTTACGTTTGCCCCGAGGTAGACAAACTCCTTAACTACCTCGAAATTGTAGCTGTCAATTGTTATGTTTTGTCCCAGGTGGTGAGCGACGGATTGGTTTTTGCTTGACAGCATGTATTTCGTTTTGTCCTCATTGATCTTAAGGCCAATTCGTTTCGCCTGTTCTTCAATCGCCGTGAATGCTTCCACAATGCCACGGCGAGAACACGCGATGATGTCGATATCATCCGCGTATCCTAGCAGCTGGATGGACTTGTAAAAGATAGTGCCTTCCCTGTTGACGCCTGCCCGTCGCACTATCTGCTCCAGCACCAGGTTGAAGAAGTCACATGACAGCGCATCTCCTTGCCGAAATCCGGTGCATGTTTCGAATGGTTCCGAGGTCCTAGAACCGAGTTGCACGGTGCATCGCGTGTTTTTTAGCGTGGCGCGACACAACTGGATCAGTTTTACCGGGATCCCGAATTCGGCCATCGCCCCAAACAGTGCTTCACGATGAATGCTGTCGTATGCGGCTTTGAAATCGATGAAAAGATGGTGTGTATCGATTTGAAACTCGTTGGTCTTTTCCAGGATTTGTCGAAGTGTGAAAATTTGGTCTATAGTTGATTTGCCGGGCCGGAAGCCGCACTGGTAGCTGCCGATTAGTGCGGTGCAAAATGGTTTTAGACGTTCACACAATACGCTGGACAGGATCTTGTATGCGACATTGAGCAGGGATATACCTCTATAGTTCTTACAAGAGGTAGGATCGCCTTTTTTGTGGATGGGGCATATAGAGCTGGTATTCCAGTCGTCGGGCATGCTCTCATCTTCCCAAATTCTGCAGATGATCTGGTGCATGCTCCCTACCAGAACATCGCCGCCAGCCTTGAAGAGCTCTGATGGCAAGCCATCTGAGCCTGCGGCCTTGTTGTTCTTCAGCTTCTGAATAGCTGTGCCGATTTCTTCTATGCTGGGTGGGAGGACTACTTCAGCGGCTGGAGTTGGGATTTCCTCAGTCCCTACCACTCTCTCTTGGTCATGCTCGTTAAGCAGCTGCTGGAAGTGCTGCTTAAATACATCCACTATTCCCTGCGGGTCGGTGACAAGATTACCCTCGCAGTTTCGAAGAGCCAGGGTGCCCTTTTTGAAGCCTCCTGCAAGGCCTTTGGCTTTCTTGTAAAAGGCTCGTATTTTATGTCTATCCCTAGACTCCTCGATATCCTTGAGCTGGGAGGCTGCGAAGATTCTTTTCTTTTGTCGCAGTAGTTTCTTCTCCTCCCTTCTTCTGGCTCGGTACTCTTCTCGCGCTGCCCTGGTTTTCCTCTGCAGCGCCTTTTGGTACGCCTCGTCGGTTGCTGCCTTTTTCTGCTCACACTCGCCATCATACCACGGGTTTCTTGTCGGGGGTGGTAGGTATCCTAAGGTGGTTTCGGCTACTTCCTGAATGGCTGAGCGGCAATGCAGCCACATATTATTGGCATTTGTGTTCGACGTAGGCATACCGTAGAGTCTTTCGCTCAGCTGCTCCCTGTAGACTCTGGCAACCTCCGGTGTGCTCAGGCGCCCAATGTCGAACCTCCTTCTGATGGGCTGGTGCAGCTTTCTGACATTGGGCAGTCGAGCTCTGAATCTTGCTGCTACGAGGAAGTGGTCAGAGTCGACATTTGCCCCTCTGAATGTTCGCACATCCAGGATGTTTGACGCGTGCCTTGCGTCAATGAGCACATGGTCGATTTGGTTGGCGGTTCGACCGTCCGGAGATCGCCAGGTTGCTGTGTGGATTCGCTTGCGAGGGAATCTTGTGCTACTTATCACCGCATTACGAGCTGTCGCAAAGTCAGCGAGTCGGAAGCCGTTATCTGTTGTTGTATCGTGGAGGCTGTGCTTTCCGATCACTCCGCCAAGGGTGTTTTCCTTTCCGATTTTGGCGTTGAAGTCCCCGAGCACGATTTTTACATCGTACTCCGGACAAGCTCCGTAGGCGTTGTCCAGGAGGTCATAGAAGTCCTCCTTGATAGGGTCTTCAGCCTCGTCGGTAGGGGCGTGTGCACATATAAGGCTGATGTTATAAAATCTGCCTCTGATGCGGATCACAGCCAGGCGATCACTTATAGGTTTAAAGTCGATGACCTTCGACCTTAACCGCTTTCCCACGACGAATCCGCATCCCAGTAAGTGCAACCTTTTGTGACAGCTGTAATAAATGTCGCAATTTTTCTTCCTAATCATACCGTTTCCTATCCAGCGTATTTCCTGGACCGCAGTAATATCCGCCTTGTACTGCGTGAGGATTCCTTCTAGTTTATGAGCAGCTCCGGGAGTGTACAGGGTTCTGACATTCCAGGAGCATACTCGCAAATCGTGTTCCTTTTTCGTGCGTTGTCGTCGTCGAGTATCCGTCCGTATATCCGAGGCATCTTGCTCATTCGTAACTTTGGGTTTTTTTACGTGGGCGGATTGTTAGCCCGCCGCACAACCGCCATTCTGGTCGGGGTTTTTTTCGCTGCATACGTTTGTTCACCTCCCAACAGTTGTTGAAGAGGCTATCCAGAGGGCGCCGCGAGGAGGCCGTATGTCAACTTGACCCGGGCATTTAAACAGGGATCGTTGCTGGCATCTCGCCAGGTTGAGAGCAATCAACAACTTTACCCTGTATGTCCGAGCCCATGCCGTCCACGTTCATTGTATAAGGTATTGAAATCACAAATTTGCGTGTCGCGATTGGTGATGCGGGCTAAGTCGTTGGTCAGAGGAGTTTCGGTACGACTATTCGAATACTCAAGCTGCGGTTTGTTTACTTTTTTGAACAGTGAATTCCTTTTTTTTTTTATTTTACATATATTTTTTTAATTTATTTCGACTTTTTTTATTGACATACGGTGTAGGGTAGTTTTAAGGATTAATTGTAAACCTAGATTAAGTTAGGTTAAGGAAATTAAATTTGTGACATATTGAATTGGAAACGATGACGGTGTTTTTTTTTTCTTTTGCGTGGGATATTTCGCGAGTCTCGTAGCAAATTCGCGATTCTTGCTGCGGGTAAGTCGGCGTGAGGGCAATCGCTTGGCGCCATTGCTCACGACCAGTCCTCGCAGCTGGCCTAGCATCCCTTTCGCACGACGTCGCGGCAGGTGGAGAGGAGCAAGTGAGCAAGAGGAGCAAGCGATCTTGCACACATACGAACCGATACGTACATACGTGCATACGCATCGCATACGTGCATACACTCACACATCTCTACGCTATGTCTAAGTATACATGCATACATACATACATACATATGTACATTACGAAGTAGAGTTGGGTAGTTCCGGACATGCATAGTTCACGGAACTATGTCCTCTCTCGGACACATGTCCTCTCGCTCCGCAAATTGAACGAAAAGAGTTCCATAGTTCCATTCAACCCTTATTCATCAAGCACATATGTATGTACAAAACGAAAAAAAAAAAAAACATAAATGCAACGAACATGCTTCTCATACGGTATGACTTATACCCTGTGGTTTTTAAGAAACCCAAAAGTATGGAGATGTGGCGATAAAGCTCGAACAGTTGGTGTACACTGTACAGCACACTTGAACTGAAATGAAGAAAAGAAATAAAAGAATATAATGCCCGCACCGCATTTCGTGAACGAATGTCATACATGTGTATGTATGCATTCAGGTCCGGACATGGACATGGTTTGCTAGTTCCATATCGGTGCGAGTATACATTTAGTATTTTAAAACGGGTAGAGATTGCAGTGCATACTGAGATGGAATAATTATCTTATAACCCCATTTAGATACTGTCTCAAATATATTAAATGGTCTTTCCAACAAAGTTGTTGGTCCAATATAACACCTAAATATTTAAAACTTTCCTCGTGTTCAATCAAGAAGCAATTTTCAAACATTGTTGAATACTATATCTTCAAGAACAAATCGATTACACAATGGTGCATGATAATATAAGGGAAGGTCTCTGAAAACTCTACCATTGATATTAAATATCATGTACTTCGTTTTGTTGCTAATTATTAGTTTATGATAATTAAACCATCTCCTTAACATATCTAGGTCATAATTAACATCTGCAAAACTATCAATTAAGTTAGTGTTTGAGTGGAAAAGAGATGTTTCATCAGCAAAGGCAGTTATTTTGCCTTTAAAAGGTTGTAAGAAAAACGAATTAACATAAATTAGAAAAAGGATTGGGCCCAATACTGCTCCTTGGGGAACACCCATATTTAAGAAGTCTATAGAACTGTAAACATTCCTAATTTTCACAACTTGATAACGGTTGAATAAATAAGAAGAAAACCATTTATAAATGGAGCCTCTGAAACCCGCTTTGTAAAGTTTATCGAGTAGCAAAGTATGATTAACCATATCAAAGACCTTACTGATATCAACAAATAATGTTGATTGTGTTTGAGAAGTGTTTAGACTATTATATATTTCACCAGTTAATTTCAATAAAGCAGTTTCAGTCGATTTGCCACGTCTAAACCCAAATTGGCAATCACTCAAAAAATGAGTATTTTCTAAAAATTACAACATTCTAGATTTTAACTATCCGAAAAGTGAGAATAAAATGTCACTGATTATGTATTTCTGTATATACTTAGACAGAATATAATAAATATATGTATAAATGGGGCTCCCATACAACAGACATGCTTTTTCTGGAGTTTTTATACATAATACTACGGAACCCTTCGTGCGCGAGTCCGACTCGCACTTGGCCGGTTTTTTTTTTTTTTTTTTTGTTATCTCTGAAGTATCTCTCTTTTAGATATGATTCTAAAATGTCAGTTTGTTTTTTTTTTTTTTTAAATATTAAGCAATAGACTGGAACACATGCAGAAAGGTTGTGAAACACACCTTGCCATATGGCGCTTTTGTTTACTACAATTTTCGTCTTGTTCTTCTCTTTCATCCTTCTCAGGGACATGTGATAGATTGCTTAATAAGCGTCGTCGTTCGTTAAAGAAAATACGTTTTTATAATTTGCAAAACTTTCTTATTATTCAACAGAATTTACATGAGCTTCAGTGAAAATCCGGAGTACTGTTGAAATACGCCTCCGCAACTGCTATTACCTGTAAATTATTTTTTTACGCATTCAATTCTTAAGATGTGAGAACAGGTAAATCTGGCCAATAGGGTGAATGTTGCAGCAATTTTTACAATAATTAATTGATTTTCACGATGGTGATTGGAGCTGTGTGAAGAGCTGCATTGTTTTAATGAAATATTTTTTCTTTTGTGAACCAGTTCCTTGCTCGCGAATTTCTAATTGCGCCGTGGCGCAGTGGTTGGTGTGTTGGACTCTGGCGTACGATGAGCGAGTTCGAATCCTGATAACAGCCACGCCATCGAATGTTTTTTCGCGGCGTCCCTCCTCGGCTGGGTACTGGCAAAACGCTCCTTAGTATACTTGCCTTGGAAAAGCTTCTCGACTCACGCCCTTCGGAATCGGCGTTAAACTGTAGGTCCTTTTCACCTGTGTCAAAAATAAATCACACATGACATGGGTGATTGAGAGGAGCTTGGCTCTGGTTCTTCATGGGCTGTGATGCCACCAAAGAAAAAGAAGTAGTACAAAAGGTTACCACACTTGTTTTTATAAGTTTGGGTAACATGTGAATGAAAAAAAATGTTTTAATGTGTATATGCATTGTTATAGCTTACACACATGCATACATATGTATATATTTGCTGACTTTAATACGTATGTTGGTGTTACAGTCCATGAAGAACCTGAGTCGAGCTTCTCTCAATCACCCATGTTGTGTGTGATTTCATTTTCCCATAGGTGAAAGGGACCTACAGTTTATTGCCGGTTCCGAACGGCGAATTTCGAGAAGCTTTTCATGATAATTTTACTACAGGGGGTTTTTGTCAGAACCCCGCTGAGGAGAAACACCGTAAAAAACACGTTCGATGACATGGCTGTGTCGGCGGGATTCGATCCCGTGTCATCGGCAACTTAAATACGTATGAGAAATAAAGGGTCAGTCGATCTTGAACCACGGTGTAGGACGGACGTGTAGAAAGTTATTTTGATTAATTTTTTCCGTTATGTAATACCGCTTAAAATTTTTAGGGCAAAAAAAATTATGAAAAACTTACTTGGCCAATATCAGGACCACAACCCATTTGAGTAATTACCTTCAACCAAAGCAGATAAACAAAAAGTTCTAGTTGTTTTTTTTTCAAAAACTCCAATTGAGTATGAGAAAGCTTCTTTTTAATGTGAATATTTTTCATTTTCCTTACACTTAAACCTTTCTTTAAAGAACTGTCACATATCCTAAAAAGATTCTAAGGTCTTCTATCAAATTTCTCTTTGTTAGGCGACGACTTTTCAAAACCATTTCCTGAATTTTGCTACGATTTTCGGTGTTGATGCACTTTTTGGACATCCCTCACAAGGATCGCTTTTAACACCTGTACGACCAAGTCCATGAAATTCGATTTAACTTTAAAACGGTAGCCCGGAAAAAAGGGACGAAGTTTTTTAAGAATTCTTTTTAATCGGTCGAAGAAAAATACACAAAGCTTTAAGTAAAAAACTGAAATGACATCCAAATATGTGCAGCTTGGTTTCGTTGATTCCGTTCCGGTAATTTCGATGCCAAAGATGTCCTTGCCATATCGTCGAATACATTCATTCAGTGAATTATCGCATCACATTCATACCAGTACACTCAACTACGCTGAAATGCAAAGATGATTTTCATGCGAGTTCAGCGCGCCGTGTTGTGTAAATGAGGTAAATTGCCGAATGCCGCGGATCAAATCGATCGTCGTGACAGTGGGATAGGATAATTAAGAGACGTTCTACCACAGCAATTATAGAAGCATAGTGTGTGGTTGATGTCGAGCATTTGGGGACGTCCTCGTGGAGTTTATTTTATTATTGAGATGTGAAATTACCGAAAATAAAAATGAATGAATAAGGAATATAAGGTATACCAGACTGCCGTAAGGAATGCACCTGTGCTTGGAGACGCTTGGTCTGACCACTTTTTCTTTATTTTCCTTTTCTTTTCTTTTGCTTTTGCTCATTTTTGCTTTACCATTGGTTTCTTTTTACTTCTCATGTCCAACATTACTTGTTTCTGTACCACGTCTATTGAACTCTGTAAAGCTGATTGTGGAAATTGTCGGTAAAATCATGGAAACTATAGCGTCAGACCTGTATATACTGTTTCAATTGTCCAAGAGCTCAAAACTATACAAAAACGTCTGGAAGCATTTGAGTAGGGCTGGACATAAAAAGAACCTCGATGTCAAATGGGTTAGCATAAAAAAGAAAAAAATCGATGGACCGGATGGTGACTGGTGACGAAAAGTGTATAGCTCACGGCAACCTTAAGTGAAAACGGCCATGGTTGAATGCAAGTCAGCCAGATAGATGGCTAGGAAGATTTCGTTATGCGTTTTGCCGGATTGGCAGGGTATCATCGACAAAATGATTAATTGTTCTCAATAATTGGACTGTCTAAAGGAAATAAATACCTGCATTTTTCCGGAATTTTTGATTAATAGAAGATAAAGCGAGGGCGCCGTGGCGCAGTGGTTAGTGTGTTGGACTCTGGCGCACGATGAGCGAGTTCGGATCCCGATAATACCAACGCCATCGAATGTTTATTTCGCGACGTTCCTCCTCGGCGGAGTACTGGCAAAACCGCGTGTAGTAAACTTGCCATGAAAAAGCTTCTCGACTCACGCCGTTCGGAATCGGCATTAAGCTGTAGGTCATTTTGGCCTGTGCGAAAATTAAATCCCAAACAAAGTGGGTGAAAAGCTTGGCTTCCTTCCTCTTTCATGGGCTGTAACGCCACCAAAGAAGAAGGAGGAGATAAATCGTGTTCCATCAAAACAGGATAGTGACACTTCTGAAGCTCCAGGAGCCTGATTGGGAAGTTCTTATGCATCCGCTTTATATATTGGATGTCGCACCAGGTGATTCCCTACTTTTTCTGCCCACGGCGAACGATGTTGCTGCTGATAAATCCGCCTACCCCAGTTTTATGCAAATAAGAGACAGACATAATGGAATTACCTTCATTTTGCTGCCCGACAACTAACCACCACCACAGGTGACCCATCGACACGTACAGCTTTCGTGGCGAATAGAATCACCGAGATCTAGAAACCCATACCAACAAGTGCAACGATCCTGCCGACATCGTTTCAAGAGGACCATCTCCAAGGGAACTTATGAACTACAACATGTGGTGGCATGGTCCCGAATTTCTAAAGAAGTTTACACCACATCAACAGTTGGAAACACCAATGGAACAGATCTAGAATTAAAGAAACAAAAAAAAAAAAAAAAAAAAAACAGAAAAGGTTAGATCAATTTACATAACATTCAACTTCAATAACATACATACCTGCAACCATCGCTCAAATCGTATGTCATCAAGCAACTCTCCACAAGGAATTGATTCAATGATTTTTGTCACTACAGAGACTTGTTCGCATCACAGCAATATGGCGACGATGCTTCCAAAACCTACTAGTCAAACCAAAACAAACTCTCGACCGTCATTCCCTTACAGTCAAGGAACTCCAAGAGGCAAGAAATCAGCTCATCAGAAGAGTCCAGAACTAGATGTTTCCAGCAGAAGCCGAAGCGCTAAGGAATAGCAAAATACGCAACCTACATCCATTTTTTGATGCCGACAACATGCTACGAGTAGGAGAACAGATAACAGACGCACTACTGACCTACAACCAACGACATCCGATAATTTTTATCGACTCACATCACTTCTCCAAGTTGATCGCCCAGGAAATCCATAAGAGATGCGTGCGCTGTTACAGATACAACGCAAAATCGCAAGAACAAATCATGGGAAATTCACCATCAGCACGAGTAACGATGGCCAGACCATTCACCAACACTGGAGTAGATTATGCAGGACCGATCGACATTAAACTATGGAAGGGAAGATGTCAGAGGACTACAAGGGGTTACATTGCACTCTTCGTGTGCCTATGCACAAAGGCAATACATATCGAATTAGTCAGCGATCTAAGCGCAACCGCATTCATTTCAGCATACCGAAGATTTCAGCTAGGTGAGGTGTATGCTCAAATCTTTTTAGCGATTGCGGAACCAACTTTAAAGGCGCAAACAATGAACTTAGGAAGGACAGCAAATTCATCTCACCGGAATGGTCCAAGGATGTAGCAGAAGATCTAGCCTCTTTAAACACAACTTGGCACTTAAATCCCACCGCGTCTCCGCACTTCAGAGGGCTATGGGAAGCAGGGGTTAAGGCTTCCCTTACCACCCCCTAATACCACTTGCGACGGACCATCGGAAACTCCAAGTTAACGTTCGAAGGGTACAGCACGCTTCTCACACAAATCAAAGAATGCCTAAACTTCCGACCACTCAGTCCAATAACACAAGATTCAAACGACCTAACTGTGCTATCACCAGGACATTACTTAATCGGAGAACCGACACGTGCACCATAAATACAACATAAATATGTTAACCAAATGAAAATATATAAAACGACTTACCCAGAACTTCTGGAAACAATGGAGCTTGACGTACATACACCAGCTGCAGCAACGACCTAAATGGAAAATAGAACAACAAAACATCAAAATCGGAGACACAGTCATCGTAAAGGAAGACAACTTACCACCAGCATCATGGATCCTCGCTCGGGTACAAGAGATACATCCGGGTACAGATGGTCTGACGCGCGTGGTGACCATAAAGACAGCCAAGACAATTCTTAAACGGCCGATGACCAAAATCTCTCTCTTGCCAATCTCGTCGTAAACATTAAATCTCACGCGCCACCTTTCCGTGTTCGCAATAGGATAGAGATCGGCCTGCAATTCCTCTCGAATCTTCCTTTTATTCTCCTTTCGCTCATCTTCATCGAAACCTGTCGCCATTATGGTCATTTCTGAAACTTAAGATTAAAAAAAAAAAGCTCTGATCGAGAGAAGGGAAAAACAACTCACCTGATGATCAATGTTGTGTCCAGTGTCTCGGTTTCAATGTTACGTGTCATTATCGAACATCTATTAATATAAATTCCATTGTTTCCATTTCATCTCTTTAACAAATTTAACTTACCGAAAATAATGATCCCACGGAGCGAGCGACAAGGATATCAACCCTGGATCACAACACAACACCAACACTCCCGAAGACATACAGCACAACTTTCCGCTGACGGTCAAGCACCCGTCCATCCTTACATTTCGTCCATTCACCGCCTGGGCCAGGAGCATGTTGCTGCACAACAACTAACAACCCTCGAAGCCAAAGCAGCATAGAAGGCATGGATGGCAGTGGCATGGCAATTCAGTCCCCATCGAATCGTAGGGACCCACATGCACACTGACATCCACGTAGTACATACCAACTAAAACACATCACCGAATATCACAACACTAATTACAACACAATTTAATAAACAAAACACAAATCACGCCACCCCGGCAGCTGACCTCCTCGCGGTAGGGGGCGGGTAACAGGTTTGGGGTTTGCGAATTGATTTTCGTACCTGGCTAACGAAGCGCAAAACCCCTCTGGATAACAAAAAGGAGGCCTGTCTCGGAAACTGCCTACCCTGGTGTACCAGGGCCCCATTCGGAGCTAGGCCTAAATGGTGGCAGTATGCGAGTGTCTTTTGGCCGGTCTGTCCCGCTCGGCAGCCGGAAGATGTCACGAGCAATCCGGCAGTGTCCTCGTGAGCCATTACGGAGGTGGAGGGGGATGCACGCCATGCACTAACGCCCACTTGGGTGTGGATGTAGCGACACCGGGGAGTGTGATTGGGAGGAACGGTGATCCTCATCAAAACGCGAACGGGATAGGTTGTTGGATTTTTGCTGTGCAAATGGCATGTCCATTATGAACACCTTTCCGCACAAAGTCATTCATAAATATACGTGGTATCGTCGAAATCGTTGATAGATTTCTTTGTGGTACCATTGTTAGTGAAACGGATGTTTGTGTTGTGTAAGCTATATCTTGCTGATAGAGTGCCTCGTCTGCCAAGGCGGAAACCAAGAGTGGTTACACGCATGCGGTGGGAGAAACTACAGAGCAGTGAGGTGCGGCAACACTTCGCACTACACATATCCTAAAGGTTTGAGCAAATTCCAACTGTTCCATCGCATGTAGAGGAAGATGGGCGACTAATTTCAACAGCTGTCATTGCCTCTGCACGTGATGTTTGTAGAGAGAAGCGGCTTGGTGTGGCGGCTTATGGAAAGAACTGCGTGGTTTTAAACACCCGGAGTTCAAGAAGCCATCAAAGAGAAAAAGAAGGCCTACAGGGACTGAATTCTCTTGGGGGACTCTGCTTCCAATGACCGGTACACTGTGGCGCGAAGAACTTGCAAATTGGCTGTTCGAGCCGCTAAAGAGCAGTCCTGGAAGGAGTTCGGCGAGAAGTTGGTAGGCGACCATAGATCTGCGAAAAAGGTGTTCTGGCAAACCATTCGCCGGCTCAGAGGAAGGAAATTCAACATAATCGAAGGAGTTAAATCCAAGGATGGTGTGTTGCTTTCCAATGAGATGGACATCTTACGCAAGTCGAGCGTCCCCCTTAGTGCCCTGTTCGGGTCGGAGCTGCTTAATCCCGAACAGGGCACTGAGGGGGACAGATCCAAAGTCTTGAGTGTGGCGGAGAATAGTCCAACGGTGGAGGAAGTCATGTGGATGAAGTTCGGCCAGAAATGCTTAAGGCAATGGGTAAAGAGGGAGTATTGTTGCTCTCTCGTGTCATTAAGGTGGCCTGAGAATGCGGTGAGACACCTAGCTATTGGCAAACTGGGGTGATTGTTCCTCTTTTCTAAAAGGGGGATAAAAAAGAGTGCTCCAACTATAGGGGCATATCTCTTTTAAAGTCTACGCTAAGGTGTTGGAGGCGCGTTCTAGAGCTATGGTCGAATCCTGGATAAGGGATGAACAGTGCGGGTTTCGTCATGGCAGAAGTACAACCGACCAGCTTTTCACTCTAAGAATGGTACTCGAGAAGGCTTGGGAGTACGCCAATCCAATCTACTGCTGCTTTGTTGATTTGGAAAAGGCGTATGACGGAGTTCCTCGAGTAAACTATGGAGTGTTCTGCAGGAGTATGGGATTAATGTTCCTCTGTTGAGGGTCATCCAGTCTCTATACACAAATTGTAGCAGCTGCGTTCGGGTTAATGGTAGTAAATCAACACCTTTCAGCGTGGGCGTTGGACTTCGCCTCTCCTTTTCATTATATATATATGGACTGTTTGTTGCAGCGCAGTCGAGGCGAGGAGTTTTTTGTATTGGGAGAGTTGAGGATAAGCCATCTTCATTCTGCAGATGACTTAGTTGTCCTCATATCCTCCCAGACGGAATTCCAGCGCGCTAGATAGGTTTTTGGCCGTATGTGCTGATGCTGGAATGAGGGTTAACGTTGACAAATCCAAGGTTATGGTTATTTCCAGAACACCTGTCCAATTCACTCTACATGTTAGTGGAGTCTCATTGAAGCAGGTGAAGAAGTTTACGTATCTCGGGGTCTTCTTCACGAGTGATGGGAGGATCAATACCGAGCTTTCCTGCAGGACTGGCCAAGCTGGGTCAATTTCGAAACAGCTTGGAAGATCTGTAATCAGGAAGACCGAGCTTGGTGTCAAAGCCAAATTAGGGGTTTTTAACTCAGTATTTGTTCCAACCCATTGTTATGAAATTGACCGAAAGAATAAGATAGCGAATGCAAGCTGTCGAAATGAGATTTCTTCGTGCTGTTGTGGGAGTTTGAGAAACACGGCAGTGCGTGGGGAGCTCAATGTTGAGAAGTTGCTTCTCCGAAAGGAAAGGGCTATGCTTTGATGGTTTGGTCACGTGAGACGAATGTCGCCATTATCACGACTTCCGTAGCGTGCCTTGGATGCAATACCATCAGGCAGGCGACCGCTTGGCAGACCCAGGACAAGATGGTTGGACCAACTACAAAAACTCGCCTTGGTGCGCTTGGGCATAGCTCCTGATGAGTTAGAGTCGATGGCGGAAGATCGAGTGGCCTGGAGATCCCGGGTGCGCGCATTACCCCCGCGACCCTTTTAGTGAAACCTGCGGATGACTGGAAATGTATTTATGTATGTAAGCACAAATCACTAATTTAACAACATAACAATCTTCACATGGAATAAACACTCACATCCGTCAACTCGCATAGCTGTCAACCGCATTGCCCCAGGCCAGCTGTCAACACCATTCTATCCCATCTGGAAGATCTTACAACGATCTGCAACGTTGCGAGTAGTCAAGTTGGAGCAACATTTCGTTTATAAAGAATCATTAGGGATATGGGTCATACACCCAAACCACCTATATATGATGTATTCTATGTATGTATATAAACTTGTATCACGAAAGCTGTCAAGCTGACCAAGGGTTGCACATCACGCAGCCAAGGTACAATAAATCACTATTCAATAAACCGTCCCCGAGTGCGGACACATTTTAACGTGTACTCGAAAGTGCAAGTCTTTTATTCCGATTTCAAACAAAAGATATAATCTACCTTAACAATCAATTTATTTGTGCGGCTAAGGCATGCACACTGAGAGCACCGTGGCGCAGTGGGTTGTGTGTTGGCCTCTGACGCCGATGACACGGGATCGAATCCCGACACAGCCATGTCATCGAACGTGTTTTCACGGTGTTTCTCCTCAGTGGGGTTCTGACAAAACCCCCTGTAGGAAAATTGTCATGAAAAGCTTCTCGAAATTCGCCGTTCGGAACCGGCAACAAACCGTAGGTCCCTTTCACCTATGGGAAAATGAAACCACACACAACATGGGTGATTGAGAGAGAAGCTCGGCTCAGGTCCTTCATGGACTGCAACGCCACTATACATACATACAAGGCATGCACACTTCAAAATTGCAACAAATCATAGGACAAAACTGCCTCTATTCGACTATGTTGAAATAAGGTCTTAAATTTTATGCAAAAACGGTGGATATTTTTTTGCTACACCGTTATTTCAGCGAACAAATGTAATATTTGCATGTCCTGAAAAAATGTATGTATATTTTTTTTCTATTGTTATCCCTCATTTTAGCGTTATCCGTTGAGATTGAATTTTTTAACCATATTGGAAACAGACGAATAACATATTCTATTTCGCGGGTAACTGAACTGGAAATCGCGTTACAGAGCTGGCATCCAGTTATTCAAAGAGTAAGGCAGTAAGGCAGAAAAATCGCAGGTGTGGAAAGTACTATTACAAAGCTCTATATTAAAAGTTGTAAGGTTTTTTGCTTGTACGCGTAAAATGTTACTTTGAATTAACTTTCCCATAAAGGGATAGGAGAATTATGACTTGAGCATGAAACCAAGCTACTATAAATCGCCGGGATATTGTTTGATGTTGATTCAGAAAATTAAAACATCCTCCAAGCCAAAACCACAATTCGCATTCTGTTCAACTCTGAGGGTCACAATTGAAGTAAATTACACTACAGCGTGAGTTCTTATCCAAAAGGATACGAAGTTGCGAGGTATCTAGCAATTTGTGTCATAGGGAGTAAAGCACCAATTGGGTAGATAAGTCATGTTTCTTTTTTTCATTTATGGTTTTTCAATAGATTATGTGGGCCAGAATGTGGTGTGCCTCTAGTAGGGTCATAAATTTGTAGCAAAAAAATTAAAACATGACTATATCTGAAACAGGTCTTGTAACATTTTTCTCTGCTATGGATTGACAGGCCACTTGTAGGCGTAAAGAATCATCCACTCAACCGTTCTTAATAACATTTGGATTTATGATCGAATAGTTCCTTCGTGAATATGCCTTATATAGAGATTAGTTGGCACTCATCTACTGGAAAAGTATAAAGACAAATTCTTCATATCCAAAAGGTCTCAAAGCTATCCCCTCTTTCTAATAGATTGGAATGCGATTTGTTACCTAGAAGGTCTCTACGGTACTATAATTACCTCTGAAATTCAAGTAGAAAGTTTAGATTTCACATTGACGATATGCGAATCCAATGGTAACGAATCATATTGAAGAATCCTTTTAAATTTCAGAAGCACGGAATGTTTAAATAAAAATATAAAACTGCGCAAAATGCCTGCTTTCGACTGGTTTTATTTTTAGGATCAAATTAAGTTTTCAAGTATTCGTCATATAAACAGAGTTTTCAAAAATTTAATTCGAGATGAAGGCTTTCAATCTCTTGTCATTCCATAACACAACGACATACATATGCATATACGAGTGAGTTCAAAGGAAAACGCAAAAAAGAAATAAAAACCAACGTAAAGGGATGTGAAGAGATGTCCCTTCTTATTGGATTTAAATGTACATACTACATACATATATCATACAGAGTTCCCTCAATTGGACATCGCTTTATGTCTGCTGTGTCCTTTGTTGTTTTAGTAATAATTGCTTGGAAATAAGAATTCTCAATTGAAATGTAATGGTCTTAGACTCAAAAAAGGTGAGCTGCAGATACCTAAAGGTTTTAAATGCTTCTTCTTCTATGGTAGTCACCTTCTTGGCACTAGAGTAAAACCATTCTAAGGACGACTCTTAAAAATTACATTGAAAGCAACCGAGTATCGACGTTTTCGTTGGGACTGAGAAAGCTATCCTAATGTGTGCTGATACCCTGATAACTGCAAGAATCCTCTGACAGCGGGACATGCTCAATGCTCTTTGCTCTCCATGCTCTAACAGAAACAATATGCAAATAATTAAATGCTACAGATGCAACTAGAAAGCGCAGTCAATAAGTTAACATCTGCGCGTGAAAACGCCTACTTATAACATTAATCTCTAAATCGCATGCTGTGCAAATTTTCTGCTACTGAATTGATCGGAAATTGTACTTCAACAAACCATTCGTCGATGCCAATGTGTGGTCAAAGGACCGTCCTAGTCATTTCCGTTCTACTCAAGTACTCAATTGGTTTAAAAGCAAATCCATTACTCCCGAAGACATGGGTTAACTCGAAAATCGACTAAATACCACTATTGGTAGTAGCATCCTTGACTGGATTTTGGAAAAAAAGCAATAAAAAGGTTGTACAATATGTGCAGGATGGTTCCTCTTCATGAAATCCATAAAAACCTGTCAAACATAAAAGACCACCAACATGTTGGTCTTCGTCTACTGTAGTTACGTCCACATCAGGGAACTTGTGTTTCAAGGAAAACATTTACGAAAACCAATTCAAACCAGAACCAGTGAAGTCAGTAAAATGAACAGAGCACAGCATTATACATATGTATATGTATGTATCTACGTACCCGTGTACGTTACTGTGTCAGGGCATCAAGTAGTCTATATAAATCATAGTGACCAGCGACCAACACTTTAAGTGCTTTCCTAGACAAATATTTTGACATTAATTTCGTTCGCATTCTTTCCAATGTCGAACTTAATGAGTAGTAGATCACCATTTTCATGGTCGTCATGCTCAAGGACATCATAAAACGGACATAGAAGCAGAGTGGTTACTTTTTTTTCCTCTCGTTGTCCTTTCTATACGTGTTTATACAAAAATGAGGCAAGAAACTTGTCCCCATCACATTGTATTTTTAAGAGGACAAAGTACCATATTAGTGAGTTCATGACATTTTTTTCAGATAAAAATGGCTCCGTTCATGGTAAATGTTGTGCGTTTGTCGAACAATTTCCTTTTCATATCCTTTCCCGTGTGTGATTCTAAAACCGAAATATTCGCTATTGGATTGTAATGAAGTGGGACAAAAGGGAGTTGGTGGTGCAAGATTTAGCCCTTCATGGCGAGGTCGGATCGATACGGCAAACACGTGCTCGTCGCCTCTTCAGGATTGTCCAGTCACTGTCTGGTCTGGAGAAACATATGTATTCATGATAAATGATGTCGCAGTATGATTGGTGACGGAAGGCCCCTCACGTGGATTGTCTGCTACTGATTCACGGCGTTCCTTGAACCGTGTTGCCCATTCAGATGCACGTGTTTTCGACGTACGCTCATTTCTATACACCACCTGCACTTTTTTGGAGGATTTCCGAGTGTCTTTTTACTAAATTTCACTAAAAATTGAACCACAATACGTTCCTCGTAATTTGAGTCACTCATTCTTATGACGCCACTTTTTTGAAAAATAGTTACAGCACACAAACAGAACGAATGTCGTCTTCAGCCTTGGTTGAAAACTGAAGAAAAAGCCATAATTGCCACACCTCGTGTAACTAAAGAACGTATTTGCCATATATTAGGTCAGGACTAAAGCAGGATAAATCTATTAACGGTCTGGGTGCCGCCCTTGCTAACATTTATCAAAAACGTGTTCAAGTGAACATCCATGAGGGGACCTGGCGGTCTTCCGATCAACCGACAACCAATCAAATTGATCATATTGCGATGGAGGCAGATACTCCTTCAGCATCCTAGATGTCCGAACCTTTCGAGGAGCCAATATCGACTCGGATTATTACCTTATTGCAGTCAAGGTACGGATGCGAATTTCTCGGAATCAACGGAGTCGAGTATGGACATCAAAATTTAACGTCGGAAGGCTGCAATCGCAGGAGTTAATTTAGTATTAGTAAAGGACCCTTCATATCGTCGTCTACAGACTCTAGACCTGATCACTATCATATGATACGATGACGATTTAGGGTATGGTAATATTACACACTGAGAGCACCGTGGCGCAGTGGGTAGTGTGTTGGCCTCTGACGCCGATGACACGGGATCGAATCCTGACACAACCATGTCATCGAACGTGTTTTTCACGGTGTTTCTCCTCAGCGGGGTTCTGACAAAACCCCCTGCAGTAAAATTGTCATGAAAAGCTTCTCGAAATTCGCCGTTCGGAACCGGCAATAAACTGTAGGTCCCTTTCACCTATGGGAAAATGAAATCACACACAACATGGGTGATTGAGAGAAGCTCGGCTCAGGTTCTTCATGGACTGTAACGCCAACATACATACATACAATATTACACACTGTTGTAATATTTCCGAAAAATTTGTTTTCCGGACCGAGTTATTAAAACATCGCTGGAGTACTGCCTGGTTACATCGTTCCGCTCTGAAGATGTGTTGTCGCGTGAGTTATGTTCAATAGTTTTAGGTGCCACTTCTCCTTTTTCCCCTTGGTGTGCCGGTTCCGTACTTGTTCTAGCACGCCTCGGGTTATCATGATCCTGAACGTTGATTGTATCTGGATAATCAACCGCTGGTCTATGTGGCTGCAATGATTCTATAGAAGGTACTTCAATTATGTGAAATATATTCCTGCGAATTGTTCTCTTCTCAGTTTCAATAAGGTATGACCTGCATTGAATCTTTTTCATTATATTTCCGTATCTTTTTAGGTCCTTTATCCACACGTGATCGCCATTCTTAAGTTCAAAGTTCTATGGCGCGATGTCGCTCGTCAAAATCCTTTTTGTATCTTCTTCTGTACAGTTTTTCGTTTCTTTCCAGGTTTTTAAGAGTTGGTGTTTTCCTCAAATTTGCCTTCTCGTATCTCGTATTTGCCTTCCAAATAAGAGTTCTGCAGGAGTTAGTCCATTTGCAAGTGGTGAGTTCCTGTACGCCAACAGGGCCATCTCAGTTCGATTCGGATTTTTCTTCATCAGTGTTTTTGCTATTTTTACCATAGCTTCTGCTGCTCCGTTTGCCTGATGGAATTGTGGACTGCTGGTAATAATTTCAAACGACCGTTCTTTGGCAAACTTTCGGGATTCAGAGGAATCTAAATTTTGGAACTGCGTTCCGCTGTCCGTAAAAATATATTGTGGGATACCGTAGCGACAAAATGTGGATTTGCACGCATCTATTATATTGCTCATACGCATACGATTCAATTCGATTATTTCAAAATATCGGGAATAATGGTCCGATATGACTAGATACCCTTTATTATTAATTTTGAATAAATCCATGGATACTTTTTCCCATGGATATGCGGGGAACTGTGGAGGAATTAAGGGCTCTTGTTTATTTGTAGCGTGCTGGATACAAATTGGACATTGTTTTATTTTCTCTTCTATTTCTTTTGAAATACCGGGCCACCACATTGTTCTTTGTGCTCTTATGTGTTTTTGTTATGCCCAAATGTCCTTCGTGTAATTTCGACAGCATACGGCTTCTAAGCCCCTTTGGTACACTCATTCTATTACCACGCAGTAGGAGGTTGTCTACTAAATTTATTTCGTTTTTGACAGGGTAAAATATTTTGATCTGCGGACATAAAGAATTTTTGTTTGCCATTCGGTTTTTACGTATTTTGATATTTCTTGGCATGTTTGGTCTGTTAGTTTGGGCGTTTTTAACTTTTTTGATATTGTCGTCTGTTGTGTAAATTTTTTTCAGGGAGATTTTATGGATAAAGGCGTCTATTTCATCCTCAAGTTCTAACTCATTTCTATCAGAAGAGGTTCTTAGTGGTGTTCGTGAAAGGTGGTCTGCCACAACAAGATTTTTCCCTGGAATGTATTTGAGGGAGTAATCGAACTTCGTCATCCTCATTCGCAAACGTTGAAGTCGTGGAGTTAAATCATCTAAATGCTTGAATTTTAAAATTTGTAATAAGGGCTTATGGTCTGAATTGTAAAATGTTTTCCTATAAGATAATTCTTTAATTTCTCACAAGCCCACGTAATTGCTAGCGCTTCCCTATCTATGTTTGCGTAATTTCTTTCGGTTATTGATAGGCTTCGCGAAATATACGCAACGGGGATATTTTTTTTTTTTGTCCGTCTGCAGGAGAACGGCTCCCAATCCTACCATTGAAGCATCACATGGTACAATAATATCTTTTTCTGGATCAAAAATTGCTAAACTTGGAGGAGATGACAATATGCTTTTTGTTTTATCGAATGAATCCTGCTGTGCCGTGTCCCAAATGAACTCATTTTTTTTGCATAATAGACTTGTAATAGGCTCGATAATCGTAGCCTTATTAGGAATGTATTTCCCCAACGAAGTTTAGCATTCCTAACAATCTTTGCACCTCTTTTACATTTCCCGGAGCCTCCAATTCTCTTAGTGCTTTTGTTTTCGCGCTATCGGGTTTTATTTCCCCCTCAGAAATTATGTGACCTTAAAATTCTATTTCGGTTACCCCAAACACTGATTTCCGTCTGTTGAGTGTCATTCCGCTTTCCCTAATTTTCTCTAGCACTCCTTTTAGACATTTATTGTGTTCTTCGACACTTCGTTCCCATACTAACACGTCGTCCATATGGACTATATAATTTTTTGTACCCGCTAGCAAGTGTGTCATAGTCTTTTGGAATAACTCCGATGCGGGTGTGATCCCAAAGGGAAGTCGCAAAAACTTATAACGGCCAAATGGTGTCAGAAATGTTGTCAAATCTTGCGATTCTTCCGAAAGAGGTATCTGCCAAAACCCACTGTTTGCGTCGAGCTTTGAGAACAGTTTTGCACCTGCTAGTTGGGAAAGGGAATGATCAATCCCTGATATAGGATGTACCTGTCTTTTTACACTTATACTCAATTCTGTCAAGTCTACGCAGATTCTTATTCCCTCTTTTTTTGGAACGACCACCATTGGCGCACACCACTCTGTTGCTTTTCCCACTGCAGTAATTACTCCACTCCTCTCCATTGTCTTCAGTTCATCCTGAACTTTACTATTTAGGTGTATAGGTACAATTCTAGGAGTGCTGATAGCGTATGGCTTAGTTTTAATTCGATTATATACTTTTCCTTATACGTTCCCAACCCTTCAAATACATCCTTATATTTGCCTATCCAATTCTCTTGAGAAATTTCGAACATCCTTCTTAGAAGACCTAAACTTTCAATTCCTGGTCTACCGAGCAGAGGTGTTATGTAGATTGTTTCTAGTTTCTAGAACTCTTCTATTTTGATATTGCAAATTCATAACCACTTTTCCTATAATATCGATTGCTTTGTTTACACTGTACAGTTTTGCTCCCGCTTCTTTTATATTTATTCTTTTAATGCACTTAGCAATAGACCAAGGAATTATTGACACATCCGCCCCTGTATAAAGCTTGAATTTTACCTTCTTATCAGACAGTCATAAATCCACAGACCATTTTTCGGACGCAGACCATTTTTCGCACACAGCCCCAACGAAAAATTCATCATACTCTACTTTCCCAATTTTTTTGGTTTTACATTGTTTCGTGAAATGACCTAATCTATTACATTTGTTACATTTTTTACTTTTCGCGGGACACTTGTTGTAACTATGACCTTCAAACCCACAACGAACACACCTTCCGCTACGTTTGTGCTTCTCAAACGGTGCAGAGTTTTTTTTCTTTTCCCTCTCTCCTCTGATTTTCTTTTTGTCCATAATTTTGACACTTCTTTTCTCCGAAACGCGCCATCTTATAGACATTCGAGGTTAGGTCGAGATCTTTTTTCTGACGATGTTGCTCCTCAACCTGACGCAATGCTGTGACTGCCTTTTCAAGGGAAAGATTCGGGTCGAGTTGGAGCTTGTCACTTAAACACTCGTCCTTCATCCCCACGATGATTGTCAGGAGAATCATTTCGTCCTGAAGCAAACCCCAGTCACAGTTTTTTGCGAGAGCATTGAGTGAGGTTATGAACTCCTCTGCAGTTTCGTCGTCCCCTTGCTTTCTCTTTAAGAACTTCGTTCTCTCATACGTTTTTTTTTTTTTTTTTTGGTATAAAATAGGAGCTAAATTTCTCAACGCTTACCTTCTATGTAGCGGGGCTTGGATGGAAAGTTTCGAAAATCTCCTCTGCCTTCTCTCCCATGCAGTAGATTAATGTGTTGACTTGATTTTCTTCTTCGGCCTCATAAAGACCGCGATCCATCTTTCCCAATCAGATGGGATGAAGGAAAATTCTCCCGGAGGGTTTAGCACAATATTATTTGCTGTTTTTGTTCCTCCTGTTCCCGTTGATTTACCCGGCTTATCCTCTGGCATTTTCCCCTGTTTCCTTTGTCGATTTCTTTTTAAATCTAATTTTTATTCTTTTTTTTCTTGATTCGTTTTTATATCCGTCTACTACTTAAACAACCGCTGCCACCATGTTGTATTTCACGAATGACAGTCCTTTATTCTCTTTGACATATGTATAATAACACAATATAAGTGTTGCCATTACAACATGCCAAGGCTATAAAGCCAGAGCAGAAGCCTGCAGGGATGAGCATTGACAACTAGTAGTGGAGTCACAGTCGATGCTGAGTTTGTGGAAGGACCACTTCTGCAGACTGTATAACGGCGATAATAGTCAAAATATCGCCGTCAGGCAGAGCCAACCATTCACAATGGACGAAGGCGAAGGAGAATCCCATCCACCCGACCTAGACGATGTTAAGATAGCGATATCAAATTTTAAGTCTTATAAAGCTGCTGTAGCAGACAGACTTTCCGCGGAACTGTTTAAAGCAGCTGGCGATGAGCTGGTCAGGAACATGCACCAACTCATCTGCAAGATATGGTCGGAAAAACGCATACCCGATGAATGGAATCTCAGTATCGTTTGCCCGGTCCGTAAGAAAGGAGATTGCTCCAATTACAGAGGGATAAGCCTCCTTAACATCGCGTACAAGATCCTCTCTTCCGTACTGCGTAAGCGCCTGAGAAGACCCATGAATTTCAGGTCGACACGCACCATCTTTTTGTCGACTTTAAAGCCGCGTATGACAGTGTTTATAGAGACGAGCTATACAGAACCATGTCATGTTTTAATATTCCTCGTTTTAATAAACTCGTCAGACTGTGCAGGATGACTATGGAGAACTCTCGCTGCTCCATTAGGTGTTAGACAGGGTGACGCACTGTCATGTGATTTCTTTAACTTTATTATTGAAAAGATCGTGCGGGACTCTGCGGCCAATACAAGAGGTACGATCTACGCAGATGATATGGACGGACAAAGCGAGACGTCAATTAGGCGTCCGCAGGCATTGAAGCAGAAGCGGCTATAGTGGGTCTAAGGGTAAATGGGGACAAGACCAAATATATGCTGTCATCAAAGAAAGACGCGCAACACCGACGTCTTGGTCAGAATGTCACCTTCGGCAGCTATATTTTTGAAGTAGTTAAGGACTTCGTCTGCCTTTGTTCGATAGTGATCAGTAGCAACGCTGCTTCTACGGGCTCAAGGGGCAATTGAGTAGTTGAGCCCTCTCTCGAATAACGAAGGTATCCCTCTACAAGACCTTAATCATCCCGGTGCTCGTCTACGGCGCTGAGGCTTGGACGTTATCAAAAGCGGATGAAGAGGCTCTTGGGCGTTTCGAGAGGAAAATTCTGGGTGGAATCTTTGGTCCCGTTTGTGTAAACGGAGAGAGGAGGAGGTGATTCAACGAAGAACTGTACGGGCTGTACAGCGACATCGACCTAGTTAGACGTCTTCGGATCCAACGTCTAAGATGGCTAGACCATGTAGAGCGAATGGACATCAACGCTCCGGCCCGAAGAGTCTTCGACTCCAACTCCGAAGAACGATGCAGCAGAGGACGACCGCATTTAAGGTGGCGCACACAGGTGGAAAGGGACCTGGCACTGGAAGCGGCTGACCAAAGATCGGGCCGGCTGTTGGTTGAGGCCCTGGTTCACCCCGAACTGTAGCGCCATCAAAGTAAGTAATTAAGTGTTCGAGTGAACATAGGCAATGCTCTGTTGGTGCAGCTTACACGTAATAAATCAGCTTTTTGGCGCAGACTGGATAGACCATTATATGCCCAAAAAGTCGTCTTCAAAACTGTCGTCAAAAACTGTTTTTTTTTATCTGCGAAAGCAATGGTTGATATTGGGTAGGTATTGATCGAAACAGGGAAAACATTGCAGGAACATGCTATGCATCATTTCTTAATAAGCTTAACTAGGAAATTCTGGAAAATATCCATATTTATACAAAACAAACAATTATTTTATAGCAACACGTTGCCGGGTCTCAACAGCAGCAGGCGCCATGTCGAAAATCCACGATCACGAATTACGGTTTGAACTGCTATATTGCTGTAAGAAGGGTGATCACCTTACTCAACAGATCTAGTCCGACTTCTGCTAGCTCAATCTATATAATTTAGAAATACCTCCTGATAGCTACGAAGATTTGGCTAGGGCAGTTCGGGTAGAAAAAAGTTCGAAATCATTGCATCATTGATTGCAAAGTTGTTTTCGCTGTTATTTAAAAAAAAGTCGGGCCCAAGGTTCCGACGAATACAACCGCACCGAACAGTTAATTTTTCTGGTGCATTGGCATCTTGTATTGCATAAGGTTGTTCATCGAATCAAATACTGCTATTCTGTGTGTTAGTGTACCAATAGACAATTTTTCAATTAAAAATAGGATCTTTCTAATCTAGAATTCGACAGTCGCAGGTAGTTTAGCTTTCTTGTACGAGCTTTATTCAGTAATACTTTATTCTTGTATCCTTATGCAAAATCAGAAACGTAGTCGAGTAACACAACCGTGTTTGTTGCGAACTGACAGATACAGCAGCAAAGTTTGGGCAATTTGTAAGTCCAAGTTAAGTGGCAATACTAACTGAAAGTACTTGTCGTTAATACATATCAGGACTCAAACGGAAGCTGCCAAAGCTAAAACACTGAAAAACAGCAAAAAAAAACCTCATTACTAACGCGAAATAGTCTCCTCTTTAATACATTTTTCAGTGTACGTTCTTCAACACAAAATAACAATTGTTCTTAATGATTTATGATTCTTTAAACGAATCTCTAAATATTTATCCAAACGTGCATTACCCATGCATTTCTTGGATACACGGAATTGCATGGGGTAAGAGGAGATGTGAATCTCAAACACTCAAAACAAGGTTTAGTATAAAATGAAGGGAATTGTGGCCACATTAGCAGAGGTGCACTGGAATGAAAGGCAAACTTTCCCCCATCACTTGATGGCATGAACACATGCTCGGTTATGACCAGCAAAGATACGGCTATAAACAGAGCGAAGCTGTTAAAGTAGAGAAAATTTAATTTGTGATATCATGTGTGCTGATGAGTTGTCGACGACCGTGTTTTCCCGCACCCTCTCCTAAAAGCATATCTGTTAATTAAAGTCAAGTTTCACAAGAGGCGCTCATATGGAATTCACACACAGCTAAAAAACAAGTTTGTTTATAAGCTGAGATGTACGTGAACACGTTCATCTTTTAGTCGGTGTCCTGCATGAGATCACACCGACAAGCTTAACCAGATAAACGTTAATACTAACTGACACGATGAGCAATAGAACATTGTCTTTTAGTACTGAGCACGATGTACCTCGTATGTAGCATCTAAGACCGAACTTTTAGATAATCCTTTCGACGTGCCGGGTGAGAATCTAGAAGATAGGGAAAGCAGCAATAGTTGTCCTCTCAACCCGAAAACCATTGTGGAGCGTACGTCTGCGAGCATATAAAGTACCAAGTTACTATTGGTAATTCAAGAGAATGTATAAAGCTGATATCTGGGTACTACAGAATACTTTTCTGTTGTTATTAAAGAAACCCTCTATACGCAGTGAAAATACACATATGAATTTAACTGGGACCTATGGACACGTCCATAAAGCATTCGAGGTGTTATTGCATGTAGTAGCGTCATTAATCTGATTTCTGTTTAATTTGTTCCAAGTCCGAACATTTATATGCTCCATGAACAACATCGACCCAATCGCGCAAATGCTTGGCTAATATTATGTAATAAATTACAGGAACACTCGTGCCACGTTATAATGGCAGCTTATGCTAGTATACAGGGGGCAACGTCTGCCATATGCAAGCGATTGTGTCGCTGAGCTGTGGCAGGGAACTGTATAGCCCTAATGTATGGTTAAACATAACTTGGTGTCGGTTTGTCAAACAGATTGCAGACAGTGACCTCGGACACGGTCCAATTGATAATTCTTTGATTCTGGAGAAAAATGTAACCATAGCAAGGGATAAGAGAAACACCAGGTTACCTTATGAATGTTGGTAACACCAGGTTACCTTATGAATGTTGGTTAAATAGAATAGTGTGTTTACTACTTAAAGATTATGTCTCGTCATAAAGTCCGCTCGTTTGAATTTGTATTCAGACATTATATCGTGGAGGACGTAGTCTGCTATAATCGGCTCAAAGAAGTATTTTGTATTCATTTGCGCAGATCAAGTCTATCAGGCACCTTGGTCAATTTTGAAATTAAACAATATTTTATACAGGTTTTCCGGCCTGTTGTCTTGGAGATATGCAATGCTAATTTTTTGAATTCCCATAAAGATGTTGACCAATGTTTGATGAATTCGCTCCGTTTCGCATTTGTTTCATCAACTTGAGCGTTTTGGTAAAAAAGTACCAAATTTAAAACAAAACCTAACACTTAACAATAAGTTGCTCACTAAGCCTTAACAAATCTTAGGTTAACGATGTACCTCTAAATCTAGGCAGATATCTATAGGTGTGCTCAGTAGAATGGGATGTTTAAAAAAAAAAATGCCTATTTATTGTAAAGCGTAGTTTATATGGACAAGGTCTCCTTGAAGATCGGATGTAATTTTTGAGTCGGTCTGTGAAGATTATGCCCCATGAGCAGTTCAGATCCCGATAATACCAACGCCATCGAATGTTTATTTCGTCCCTCCTCGGCGAGGTACTGTCAAAACCCCCCTTAGTATAATAGCCATGAAAAAGCTCCTCGACTCACGTTGGTGGGAATCGGCATTGTAAAAAAAGAAAAAGAAAGATAAATCACACATAACCAAGGCACCGGGTGGCCGTGATGCAATGGTTGAGTGGAAGGTCCATAGCCAAAGAAATGCAACTCCTATACGGCAAAATAGCGCAACACAGCTGTTGTGAATGAGAAGTGATCAAAAAAACTGATTAAGGCATAGCACTCATAGTATATGATCACTTTAAATTCATACTCTGTGTGTGCAGTTCTAATATAACACCTTTTTTTTTTTTTTTTTTTTAATTAAAGAGCACGAGGCACTGCGACCTGTACAGATCTATTGTGCCTGCTAGCCGAGTAGCCGAGGAGCTTCTCCACTTCCTTAATGAAATTGAGAATGTTCCCGTAGGAGCCAGGATGATCCCCTCAGGAATCATAACTTCACTGAGAAGGATACGCTTCCTGAGATGGCAGAGGCAGCACACAGTATGTGCTCTGCCGTCTCTTGTCCACACGACGGAGTCGGAACTCAGTTTCAGACGAGAGGTTAATTTGTTGAGATGATATTTCAGACCGCAGCAGTGTCCCGTCAGGTAGCTGGATAGTCATTTGATATCTACTCTATTAAGCTTGGGTATGTTAATAGAGTGTTTGTTCAGGGGACGTATAAGTCGTTTCGATAGACGGAGTCCCCGAAAGCTGTTCCAAAAGGACAAGGGTTGCGATTTTTCCCACTTGAACTTGAAATTTACCTTAGACTTGGGAGTGCCGCAGAATGGTTCTGGGCCTAAATAGGTATCTATCGCTGGAACCTTTCATGCCGAGTTGGTCGGCAATTTCATTGCCCTTAATACCTTTGTGCCCTGGCACCCACCAGAGTTTGGCCCCGTTTCTTTTGGCGAGGTCTTGTACGGCATCATGGCATTCCTTAACGGTTTTTGAGTTGACGCATGATAGTATGGCGTGTAATTCTGCTTGGAAAATGCTAGGATTCATACCCAAGGCTTCCGAGAACTTACAATTTGGTCGTGCCGCCGCCAACGCCAGAAACTATCTTGGAGCCATCAGTGTACCACATAAGGCCTTTCACATTAAGCAAGGTATCACTGGTTCCAAAAGCTGAGCGGTTTGGGATCAATATCTCAAATCTCTTGTCAAAAGTGAAGGTGTGTGGTAATGCGTCCGAGACCGTGGTAATCATATCCAGCGCGGGTGGATGTTGCAAGATGGACATATGACCCATGGGCCTACATGGCCAGCTTGTTCCCAAATGAAGAATCTGATAGCACTGCGTAATGCAACCTTTTTAATAAAAAAAAGTGCAGTGGGGTAGGTCCAATCAGTGCTTCTCGGGCTGCCGTGGGGAAGATTGGCATAGCGCCTGAAATGCCGAGACATACTAGTTTCTGAAGCCGTTGAAGCTTATCGATTATCCTTTGTGCAACTTTTGTCCACCATACCGGGGACGCATAGGTGATGTTAGGTCTTACTATCGCTTTATATAACCAGTGGATTACCTTAGGTTTAAGTCCTCAGGTTTAACCGCAAATGCATCGAATGGCCTTAGTCGCTTTTGTAAGTTTATTTTTAATATCGGAGTTCCAGTTGAGTCTGCGGTCAGGGTCCATCCTTAGATACTTAACTTCTTCTGAAAATCCTATGTTTGAGCCATTTAGAAAGACGGAACAGGGCTGTACCCCTTCTCCCCTTTGTAAATGGGACTAAGATTGTCTTAGTTGGGTTCATCTATAAACACTCTCTGCCACACCAATCAGTGCGAACTGCATGCACTCACATGCAGAACTTTCGCACTTGCCCGTAACAATAAATATTAGGTCATCGGCAGATCCGATGGGCCCGTAGCCATGAGTGGTAACACCAAAATGGCATGGAACATTTGTTGGGAACTACAACCAATGTGAAAATTCAGTCGAGTTACTCTCCTCCTATCTAGGACAACCAGCCCTGGAGAGTAGTGAGCGAACATCTACGACCCAGGCCATCTGCACTTTGTCCATCATAAGACTATAACTCTTGAAACTGTGCGAACTATAAAAATGAAAGAAATAGGAAAAAACATGGGTGATTGAGAAAAGGCAAAAGAGCAGTTCAGATTTTTATGATGCTTTCATTTACATATCTGAAGCTTAGAAACTTTTGTTAAATTCTGCGTTTATTATTGAATGGTTTTTCAATAGCGTCATATCAATGTTAAGCTTGAATAAAACAAGAGGCGTGAAAGACCAACTGCTGTTTTCAATTTATTTGAAAGTCTTATCTATTGTGTTTTATAAGAAGTATGGCAATATTCAAATGCGTGTGTTTAATGTGTTTTTTTTTTTTTTTTTTTTTTTTTTTCGGTGGCGTTACAGCCCATGAAGGACCAGAGCCAAGCTTCTCTTCAATCATTCGATGGCGTTGGTGTTACCGGGATCCGAACTCGCTCATCGTGCGTCAGAGTCCAACACACTAACTACTGCCCCACGGTGCCCTCAAAGTGTTTGAGTGATTAAATTTTCAATGATTTTGCTGCATGGATCTGGCTAAAATTTAGTGAGGGCACGGGTAAGGTTGACAAACTTTCAGCTCATTAGTCTAGCCCCAAAGATGCCCTCTCAATAGGACCATGATTTTGATGGAATTAACGCCTCAAGTTCCGAAAGCGGTGACGTTTTCTATAGATCTTCCAACGGGTGTTTACTGAATTGGTTAACGCCAACTTGACGGGGGTACCTGTTTTCTTTCACCTGTATGTCATTTATTAGCTGAATGCTTGTTATTTATTAATGTGGAGTCTTATTTGCTTAATTAGCACTTTCAAGTTAGTTAGTGTGTTGGACTCTGACGCACGATGAGCGAGTTCGGATCCCGATAACACCAACGCGATCGAATGTTTATTTCGCGGCGTCCCTCCTCGGCGGGGTATTGGCAAAACACCCCGTAATATACTTGCCATGAAAAAGCTTCTCAGCTCACGCCATTCGGAATTGGCATTAAACGGTAGGTCCCTTTCACCTGTGTGAAAAATAAATCACACACCACATGGGTGATTGAGAGAAGCTTGGCTCTGGTTCTTCATGGGCTATAACGCCACCAAAGAAGAAGAAGGTATTGCATAATTTACACAGCTTTCATCATTTTCCATACTCAATTTGAATTCAATAGGATCACAATAGGTCGTGGAATAAGCCTACCGGGGAAACCACGTTAAAAGAAAAGCGCCAAGCACACTACCTCATTAGTGGTGTGGAAACGTGTGCATATGCATTACGAATAAAATATTTTTTTCAATTCCTTCAACCGCTACATTACGGAAATGGCAATAATTCTGAAAAAAGTGTGGATACATTTTTTGTAGAGAATCGGATGGTCTACAATTTTTGTCTGAACCATTTTTGCAGTAAAACTCACCGTTTAGCTGAAAAACGCGAAAAACCTATTTTTGCAAACTTTCACCATCAATAAAATTTTTTGCACAAGGAGGGTTGATGGGGACTTTTTACAATTAGTTTATAATAGCATTCTGATCATTCATACCAATTTTTAGCTTTATGGGAATTTTTGTAATCTTCAAAGTCTTATTTGACTGGACTATAAGGGACAGTTGAGCTTATAGCATATTTATTTTCTCCCTTTTTTAAAGGCGAAATTTAATGAGAGATCGAATTTCCATCAGGGGCACATCAAACCAATTTCAGTAATAAACACATTCCAAGGATAATGGTTGATTAATTAAACCGATACCGAAAAAAAATACATACATACATACCTATATAGGCACATCTCCGTACTGATGGACAAATTAGATACACAAGTAATAAAGGAGCCATAAAGACACACTCAGAGAAATGACCACAGCAGACGTAGCTTCTGGGAGTCGTGGGATTTATTCGCACAAATAAATAACCAACCAAACCAAATTATAATCACTTCGTCCTTCGGGCATTTATTGTTTCAATTCTCCCTTTTCCCTGGTTTTCGTTACTCATCATCGATATATCTTCTTCTTTGGTGGCGTTACAGCCCATGAAGGACCAGAGCCCAGCTTCTCTCAATCACCCATGTGTGTGATTTTATTGTTCGCACAGGTGAAAGGGGCCTACAGAGTAATACCGATTCCGAACGGCGTGAGTCGAGAAGCTTTTTCATGGCAAGTTTACTACGGAGGGTTTTGCCAGTACCCCGCCGTGGAGGAACGTCCCGAAATAAACATTCGATGGCGTTGGTGTTATCGGGACTCAAACTCGCTCATCGTGCGCCAGAGTTCAACACACTAACCACTGCGCCACGGCGCCCTCATCATCGATATATACTGTGAGTAATAAATCATTTCAACCTATCATCGTGAATGAGTCTCCCTTCACTTCTTGACAGGCGTTTCTACCAAGTTCCACTACTTTCAGTCGTTCAATTTCTTTCCACACGAAGGACCTTAAAGTGCGAAAGATATTAAGTGATGGAGACATTAATGTGCTTATGTTTGGCATTTTTTGTTACCCTTTTCCAAATTTTTTTTTTCCTTATCCCCGAGGTGATTTATTTGTAAGGACTGCATAGCAGTGGCTTCTTTCGCTGTTGTCATGTCATTTAATTCTATTTCAGGACATAGATCTTCTCCTGGCCTGACTTGGATTCATTCTTCCTTTTTTCTTTTTTTTTCTTTTTTTTTTCTGTTTTCTTGTGGGTAATAAAAGCGATGTTCAACTGAAACTAGGAATGATACCGAAGAGCTAGTGACGAGTAGAGTTAAGATAAATTACAATGAAGTGTTGATTAATGGGAAAATTTTGTACAAGGTTGCCTTCGAGTGAAAGTGTATTTGTGTTCTTTAAAGCGTTTTATTTATGTTTAACTTATTGTTAACTTTATCCAATTGGGAATGCTATCAAATTCCTTTTAATGACAGTGGAAATCGTTGTTTATAGGCCTGTTGAACTCTCGTCAGTTCTATTAGGGATGTACTCATACATACTGTTGAGTTATCTGGCATTAACAAAAACTTTCTGAAGGACAGATTTAAAGGAGGTATTTATTGAAGAATGTATGTTCGAGTATGTTACAAGCGCCCTTTCTCGGATTCCTTGTGATAATCCTTCCTTAAACAGACTGCAAACAGTTTTATTCCACTCAACTTCCTTCCCCTGAATTCGGATAAACAGTGGAAGATAATAATGGGGAACGAATTTCTCCGGAAAGCCAAGAGAACGCATGCGTTTACCAATTGGGCTCCAACAACCTGTTGCTTATTGTATATGTGGATCCGTACACTAGTGTGTACTATCGCTTGTTGGAAAACGAATGTTTTTTGCACGAATTCACCTGACATTGTTTACCGAATGAAATGTCCAAAAGGTTTCCGTGTTTCCCTTTTTCCTGTAAGAAAAAAGCAATATCCTAATATGGGTCATGGTTAATGGCAAATTATAATTGGTTTGGAACGGGTTTTTACTTATCCGGCTAAGCCTTTGTCTAAACAAACACCCATTAGTAATAATGTGTACTTAGAACCTGGACGTGGTAAATGGATTTGTCAAAGCCATTCTCGGAATAGCACGTTTATTGCTTCTGATCTGTTGTTGATCCATTCGTCCATATCAACTTTCTTCGTTGAGGTTGAGGTTAAGGTTGAGTTTTGTTAGTGTTTAGGTTTGGGCACGGGTTAAGTAGTCTGTACGAAGGTTACTATTAACGTTTAAAGATGGGCAGGTAAAAATGTTAGTATTAATATTTTGCATAAATATTCTCCAATTTTCGACGACCATTTATCCCGAGCTCGGATCTTGATAACATCAATGCCATCGGATGTTTTTTTCGCGGCGGCCCTCCTCCGCGGGATGCTGGCATAACCCCCCATAGTATACTTGCCATGAAAAAGTTTCTCAACTGACGGCCTTTACCTTACTTACTTTGGTGGTGATATGAACCTGGGCCTCAACCAACAAACTTCTCTTTTACCTGCTGTTTCCAACGACGCACTCCCAGTTGGTTAAGGTCCCCTTCCACCCGTGTGTGCCACCTCAGATTCGGTCGTCCTCTGCTGCGTCGTCCCTCGGGGTTGGACTCGAAGACTCTTCCGGCCGGAGCTGTGTTTTCCATTTGCTCCACATGGCCTAGCCATCTTAGACGTTGGATACGCAGACTTCGTACCAGACCGATGTCGCTGTATAGCCCGTATAGTTCGTCGTTGTATCTTCTCCTCCACTCCCTGTTTATACAAACGGGGCCATATATTGAACGCATAATTTTCCTCTCGAAACGACCAAGAGCCTCTTCATCCGCTTTCATTAAAGTCCAGGCCTCTGCGCCATAGAGGAGGACCGGGAGGATTAAGGTTTTATACAGCGCAACTTTGGTCTTTCCAGAGAGGGCTCTTCTTCTCAATTGCCTCTTGAGCCCAAGGAAGCAGCAATTGGCAAGAGTAATTCTCCGTTAAATCTCCGCGCTGGTGTTATTGTCGCTTGTCACTACTGAGCCAAGGTAGACGAAGTCCCTGACCACTTCAGATCTGTAGCTGCCAATTTTGACGTTATGGCCGAGACGTCGGTGTTGCACGTCTTTTTTGGTTGACAGCCGTTTTAGCCGCTTCTGCTTTAATGCTTCCGCACGCTACATTGACGTCCCGCTGTGTTCCTCCAATTACGTCAATGTCATCCGCGTAAGCAAGCAGTTGCGCAGACTTGAAATACATCGTATCTCATGTGTTGATCAGTGAGTCTCGTATGTTATTTTCAAGCACGATGTTAAAGAAATTACATGACAGTGCGCCACCTTGTCTAAATCCTTTTTTAACATAAAAGGTCTCGGTTAATTCGTTACCGACCCTAACGGAGCAGCAAGAGTTCTCCATTGTCATTCTCTACAATCTGACGAGTTTGGCAGGGATATCAAAACTGGACATGGCGCTGTATAGCTCGTTTCTATACACGCTGCCATACGCGGCCTTGAAATCGACGAAGAGGTGATGGGTGCCGATTTGCTATTCTTGGGTCTTTTCCAAGATCTGCCGCAATGTGAATATCTAGTCTATTGTGGACTTATCTGGCCTGAAACCACTGATAAGAAACTATTAAGAACAGATTATCCACAAAGGGCTTCAGGTGTTCACACAGGACGGCAGAGAATATGTTGTATGCGATGTTAAGGAGACATATTCCCCTGTAGTTGGCGCAGTTATAGGGGTCTCCTTCCTTGTGGACCGGCCAAACGATGCTGAGATTCCATTCGTCGGGCATGCTTCTCTCCGACTATATTTTACAGATGAGCTAGTGCCTGCTCCCTACCAGGTCATCACCAGCCGGTTTAAATAGCTCGGCAGACAGCCCGTCTGCGCCCGCGGCTTTATTGTTATTGAGCTTTAAAATTACTAGTTTAATTTCATCTAGGCCGGGTGGACGAAGTTCTCTTGCATCTTCGTCCGTTGCGAATGGATTATTCTGCCTGACAGCGATATTAGATCTTTCATCGCCGTTAAACAGTCTACAGAAGTGTTCTTTCCATGTTCTCAGCATCGACTGTGACTCTACTACTAGCTGTCCGTCTTCATCCCTACAGGCCTCTGCTCTGGCTTTATAGTCCTGGCAGGTTCGTTTCACTTTCTCGTAAATCTTGCGAGTATTATTCCTGTGATGGAATCTCTCCATCTCCTCGATCTCACGCTTTTCACGCTGTCTTTTTTTCCTCCTTAAAAGCGTGTGTTCCTCTCTCCGTTTCTGCTCGTAATGTTCCCGAGTGGCTCTCGTCAGTCTATGTAGCATGGCCTTGTAGGCGTTTTGTCTACATGGGTTTGCCCGCATTGTTCATCAAACCAGGGGTTTCTAGCTGACGTTGGCTTAAAACCCAACACATCAGAGGCAGTATCTCTGATAGCGCGCTGGAAACGCTCCTGTTGTTCTGTGGGTTGCTCCGGTGTCATTGGAGTTTGCGGGAGGTTGAGGGAAATTCGATCGTCAAAGGTCCTGGCGGTCTCCTGCGATTGTAGCCTTCCGACGTCAAACTTTAGTTGCCCAGCTCGACTAAGTGGCATCCTTGATATCTTCATTCATACCTTGGCTACAACAAGGCTCATTGGACGGTTCGTACAATTAAGATGTTGGAGGAGTGTCTAGCGTCGATCGCAACGTGATCAATCTGATTGGTGGTAGACTGATCATGTGATCGCCAGGTTCCTTTGTGAATATTGAGATGCGGGAATCGCGTGCTAGCCAGAAGAAGATTGTGCCCCACCAGAAAGTCGAGTAGCCAATGTCCATTTCCAGACATCGTGTAGGCTATATTTTCCCTTGATCGACTCAAATATGTCATCTTTGCTAAGTTTTGCATTAGAATCTCCTGGAACTCTCGTCCTTTTCTTCCTTTGGGGCATAAGTGCATGTCAATCTATTATTTCCAAATTTAGCTTTGATGCGGATTGTTATGAGGCATTCGCTTACATCCCGAAAGCTTAAGACTTTTTGTAGGAGTCTTCCTCGAATAACGAATCCGCACCCGAATAAGCGCTGTTTGTTCTCGTCGTAGCAGTTCCCGTAGTAGATGTCGCAGTTTTTCATCCGTCTTTTGACTGTACCATCCCATTCCACTTCTTGGAGTGCGTTTACATCTGCTTTATAGCAACTGAGGGTTTGCTCAAATTGATCGCCTGCACCTGGTCTGTTAAAGGACCTCACATTCAATGTGCAGAATCTCAAGTTCTTTAGTCGTTTGCAGTAGTCGTCAGCTTTGTATCGGTCCTTATCTGAGGCTTGTGGTTGTTTCGGAACAAGTGTTTTTTTTTTTGTAATAGGGATGTTACCCCTAAGCACAATCCTTAACCTGGAGGGTCAGGTTCCTCTTTCCCCAGGAGCAAGGGGTTAGGTCACTACACACATTTGTTCACTACCTGGGAGGACAGTTATCCTTGGAGTGCGTTTACATCTGCTTTATAGCAACTGAGGGTTTGCTCAAATTGATCGCCTGCACCTGGTCTGTTAAAGGACCTCACATTCAATGTGCAGAATCTCAAGTTCTTTAGTCGTTTGCAGTAGTCGTCAGCTTTGTATCGGTCCTTATCTGAGGCTTGTGGTTGTTTCGGAAAAAGTGTTTTTTTTTCGTAATGGGGATGTTACCCCTAAGCACAATCCTTAACCTGGAGGGTCAGGTTCCTCTTTCCCCAGGAGCAAGGGGTTAGGTCACTACACACATTTGTTCACTACCTGGGAGGACAGTTATCCAGGGGAGGCCAGGCGGAGGCTGTGTGTCAACTTGGATTGAGCAATGATAGAGATCGAAGCTGGCGTTTGCCATCTTAAACGCGATCAACTTCTCTGCTCTCTTTGCTCGCTCCCTTCTCCCCTTAGGTCACTTTCACCTGTGTAGAAAGTAAGTCACACACACCATGGGTAATTGAGAGAAGGTTCTAGCCCTTTAAAGGCTGTAAGGCCACCCAAGCAAGCATTACCATCCTGATTGAGGTATTTCCAAACATGTGATTCAAATCCACATTGAAAGTCATAGACAATCATCACTAACAGTATTTGACTCATATGTTAGAACGTTCTGAGTACGATTATTATTAAAAATGTTAAACTTTACGATGACACATTGATGTTTTCATATCACTTAGGTAGGAACTTACTTATTGGACTGTGCGGAAAGTAATTACGTTTTTTTTTATTTTTTCATGACAAAGAAAACAAATTTGCTTATGGGGAATAAATATTTTATTGAAATATATACCTTCCGCGCCGTGGCGCAGTGGTTAGTGTGTTGGACTCTGGCGCACGATGAGCGAGTTCGGATCGCGATAACACTAACGCCATCGAATGTTTATTTCGCGACGTCCCTCCTCGGCGGAGTCCTGGCGAAACCCCCCGTAGTATACTTGCCATGAAAAGGCTTCTCGACTCACGCCGTTCCGAATCGGCATTAAACTGTAGGTCCCTTTTACCTGTGTGAAAAATAAATCACCCACAACATGGGTGAATCAGAGAAGCTTGTCTCTGGTCCTTCATGGGCTGTAACGCCACCAAAGAAGAAGAAGAATGTACCTTCCGTTCTGGTCAAATACTTTTTGCCATCTTTCTGGCAGTAGTATGATTCCACTTTTATAAAATGTTTGTTCTTTGCTGGAAAAACCTATTCCATGTGACTTTTGACTCAATTGAAGTAAAGGTTTTATCACTATCTGGGCTTTTCTCTTTAAGTGAATCATTAGTTCAGCCGATGACAATACGTTTCAGAATTGATTACTGTTCTATTTGGTAGAAGCACAGAAAAAAAAAAACTTTCTTTTAATTCTGACAAATCTGATAACAACACCGTTTCCGTGAATATCTGTTTTCGATGTGCTTTGAGCCGACTTATCCCATGATCTCTTGCATTTAACATTGTCATCGACAACCCACTTATCGCCCATATTAATGACAGAAAATGGACAATTGTCTTGTTCTTTAAGAAGCAAACCGCAGATGTCAATGCAGTGGTACAAATTTGTTTCCGTGAGGTCTTAAAAAATTTCGTTTGATTGTAAACGGTCGAATTCGACGAACTTAATCTCTGAGCGATTTCTCGCCGGCTTGCATTAATTAGCTTCAACTGGCCCTCAAGAACATAGTACATCTTCATCTTCAAAATTGCAGGAACGATTTATTGCAACCATGTCGAAAATGCGGCTTCTTACTTTCCATATTTGAATAGGTACAAACCAAAATAACTACGTTATTAGAACGATAGAACTCTTTCTCAAAGTACTAAGTGCGTGTTTGTTTTTCTGTTTTTTTTTTTTTCACTAGATTGTGCTTATATCCTCATATTGGATGACACAAAATTATGCGGACATGAAAATAAATAGAGGATTTGAAGAAGTAAGCTACACATATGATGTTCTTTTTATATAAAAAGTTAAAGTAAAAGTAAAAGTTAAAGTTAAAAAGTGTTCGGTGAGAATGCTGTGAGTGAACCGCTCTCATCTGCTAATCACTAAAAAAAACTGATGAAGACGATAATGATGATGATTTAGCAGCTGGAAGAGCAGAAGCATTGCGCAAGTTGTCAGATGTTAATCACAAAATAGATTGGAGTCATACAAAATGAGCAGACTACTCAAAGAAGGTCGTAGTTTGGGTGCCACATTAATGCACACCACGACCATTTCCATAAAGTAATTAAGAAAGAGCGACCGGATCTGGCCCAACGGACAAGGAGTTGTGTTCCATCATGACAATACCAGGCCACACACTTTCTGAGGTCTCAGAACAACTTCTTTGGGAAGTTTTGATATAACTACTATTCAGCCCGATCTTTGCGCCACCTAACACCATTTGTTTCGGTATCTACAAGGCTCTATTGGTGATAAAAAATTGGCCAATAAACCACCGAAGTTATACATTGATTAATTCCACTGGAAACTACATCAAAATGGGAAGTTGGCTAGGAAAAATTGGCTGGAAAATTATTGTTATTTTTTCGGAACTTTATACTAATATAATCCTTAAATAGTTCAAATACTAGAACCTTTTGAATGCTTTAAAACATCATATTTCAAAATTCTTCTTCTTCTTCTTCTTCTTCGTCTTCTTCTTCTTCTTCTTCTTCTTCTTCTTCTTCTTAACGGGCGCTACAGTTCGGGGTGGACATGGGCCTCAATCAACATGCCCCTCCAACTAGCACGATCTCTTGCTAGCCTTTTCCATTGCCGCACATCCAGTTGGCTGAGGTCCTCTTCCACCTGTGTGCCATCTTAAGTGCGGCCGTCCTCTGCTTCTTTGTCCCTCGGGGTTTGATTCAATGACTCTCCCGGCTGGAGCTGTGGTGTCCATTCGCTCTACATGGCCCAGCCATCTTAGGCGTTGAATCCGTACACGCCTGACTAGATTTATGTCGCTGTACAGCCCTTAAAGTTCGTGGTTGAATCTTTTCCTCCGACCCCCGTCTGCGTTTATAGGAACGAAAATCAAGCGCAAAATCTTTCTCTCGCACCGACCATCCTCATCCGCTTTTGATAGTGTCCATGCTTCTGCGCCGTATAACAGGACCGGGGTGATAAGGGCCTTATATATACTTTGTCGTTCGGGAGAGGGCTCCATTACTCAATTGCTTCCTCAGCCCAAAGAAACAGCGATTAGCAAGAGTGATTCTGCGTTTGATTTCGGAACTGATGTCGTTGTTCCAGGTCACTGCGGACCCAAGGTAGACGAAGTCCCTATCTACATAGAACTTATATCTGCCAATACAAACGTTCTGGCCAAGACCTCGGTGGTGAGCGTCCTTTTTTGATGACAGCATACATTTAGATATTTAGTTTTGCCCTCGTTTACCGCCAAACCAATTTTCGCCGCCTCCATCTCTATACTCGCGAACGCATCATTGACATCTCCCTGTGATCTACCTATTATGTCAATATCGTCGGCGTTTGCAAGGAGTTGCGAGGATTTGAAATAGATTGTGCCCCTTGTATTGGTCAGTGATTTTTGCACAATCATTTCCAATATGATGTTGAAGAAATCACACGACAGCGCATCGCCCTGCCTAAATCCTTTTTTGACATCAAAACTATCGGTAAGGTGTTCACCGATTCGGATGGAGCAGCGAGCATTCTCCAAAGTCATCCTGCATAGTCTGACGAGCTTAGCAGGTATGTCAAAGGTAGACATGGCGTTGTATAGCTCGTCTCTGATTACGCTGTCGTATGCGGCTTTGAAGTCGACAAATAGGTGGTGAGTGTCGACCTGAAATTCATTGGCTTTTTCCAGTATCTGCTGTAGTGTGAAGATTTGGTCGATGGTGGTCTTCCCTGGCTTGAATCCGCACTGATAGGGACCTATCAGCTTATTTACAAAAGGCTTCAGGCGTTCACACAAAACGGCAGAGAAGATTTTGTAGGCGATGTTAACGAGACTTATTCCTCTATAGTTGGCGCAATCAGAGGGGTCTTCTTTCTTGTGGATCGGGCATGCGATGCTGAGACTCCATTCCCCGGGCACGCTTTCCTCTAATCATATCTTACGGATGAGCTGGTGCATGCTCCCAACCAGGTCATACCCAGTTGCCTTAAAGAGGTAAGCAGACAGTCCGTCCGCGCCAGTAGCTTTATTCGACATGAGCTTCGATATGGCAACCTTAACTTCGTCGAGGTCAGGGGGATAGAATTCTCTACGGTCTTCGTTGATTAGAAATGGATCATTCTGCCTGACAACGGTATATTGACTAACATCAATTAGTTATACAGTCTGCAGAAGTGGTTTTTCCATATTCTCAGCATCGACTGCGATTCTACTACTAGGTGTCCGTTCTCATCCATGCAGGCTTCCGTTCTGGCTTTATAACCATATCATATTTCCAAATGCCATTTCCTTCCGTTCTGGCTTTATAACCATATCATATTTCCAAATGCCATTTCGAATACCGCGAAAACGAAATATCATTTTCTACATTCAATTGGTAAAGTATTTACGGAAACGCCCACTTCCCTTCGTATCCCACTGAGTGAAGGAGCTGAAAATAAATATAATTTCCGTTTCACCTTTCCTGATATTTTTTAATTAAACTCAGTTTTCTGTAACGGACATTTTCCGACTAAGTGGGAATTAGCGGTATTTGAAAAAAAGTCAAATAGGTATTATATGACTTACGAGTCTATAACTATTCACTGCGGTGGAATGTATCTTGACTGACGTAAATAATTCGAATATTTCTTATTCAGTTACGTATGTATGTATTTTTTCTACAATATTAATACTGCAGTTAGAAAATCAGGATGTTTCCTCTTAAGCTATCCCTTTATTTCTACATAAAAGGCTTCCCGAAACTAAAACCACATACATACATATGTACATAAATACATTTTCAGTGGCCCGCGTGTTCCTAAAAGAGACGCGGGGCAATGCGCGCACGCGGGATCTCCAGGCCACTCGATCCTCCGTCATCGACTCTAACTCACCAGGAGCTAGGCCAAGCGCACCCAGGCAAGTTTTTGGACTTGGTCCAACCACCTCGTCCTGGGTCTGCCAAGCGGTCGCCTTCCTGATGGTATTGCATCCAAGGCACGTGACCAAACCATCGAAGCATAGCCCTTTCCGTTCGGAGAAGCAGCTGCTCAAAATTGAGCTCTCCGCGCACTGCCGTGTTTCTCACCCTATCCCGGCGAGTAACTCCCACAACAGCACAAAGAAATCTCATTTCGGCTGCTTGTATTCGCGATCTTACTCTTTCGGTCAATACCCAAATTTCATGAACATAGATGAGAGTTGGAACAAATACTGAGATAAAAACCGCTAACTTGGCTTCGACACCAAGCTCGGTCTTCCTGATTACAGATCTTTCAAGCTGTTTCAAAATTGACCCAGCACAGTATTACTCCTCCCATCACTCGTGAAGAAGACCCCGAGATACTTAAACTTCTCCACCTGCTTCAATGGGACTCAGTAGTATGTTATGGCCGGTTCAAGCGCTTTTTAAGTCAGGTGTGTTCGTGAAGTCGTGTTGTAGTATGCTTAGGAGGATTCAGGCGCTTTTTAAGTTGTGGTGAGTATATTTAGGAGGATTCAAGCGCTATTTATGTTGTTTTTTGCGGAAATATATGGGGGGGTTCTGGCGCTATTTAATTTGTTTATTTAAGTTGTGAATTTGCGTTGCGGTTAGGAAATGTATGGCGGTTCTGGCGCTATTTTAAGTTGGTTTTTGTCGCGTGCTGGTTGTGTGCGTGCAAGGTCGTTATCATGTGACGTATTTAGAATAGCAATAGATATGTATATATTGTTGAACAATTTAATGTAATGACTCACCACCTTCTTAATACGTCACATGATAACGACCTTGCACGCACACAACCAGCACGCGACAAAAACCAACTTAAAATAGCGCCAGAACCGCCATACATTTCCTAACCGCAACGCAAATTCACAACTTAAATAAACAAATTAAATAGCGCCAGAACCCCCCCATATATTTCCGCAAAAAAACAACATAAATAGCGCCTGAATCCCCCTAAATATACTCACCACAAAATAAATAGCGCTTGAATCCTCCTAAATATACTCACCACAACTTAAAAAGCGCCTGAATCCTCCTAAACATAAAACAACACGACTTCACGAACACACCCGACTTAAAAAGCGCTTGAACCGGCCATAACATACTACTGGACTCCACTAACATGTAGAGTGCATTGGACAGGTGTTCTGGAAATAACCGTAACCTCGGATTTGTCCACGTTAACCCTCATTCCAGCATCAGCACATACGGCCACAAACCTATCTAGCGTTCGCTGAAGTTCCATCTGGGAGGATGTGAGGACAACTAAGTCATTTGCAAAAAGAAGATGGCTTATCTTCAACTTTCTCTATGTAAAAAACTCCTCGCCTCGACTGCGCTGCAACATCCAGTCCATATATATAATGAAAAGGAGAGGCGAAGTCCAACGCCCACGCTGAAAGGTGTTAATTTACTACCATTATCCCGAACGCAGCTGCTACAGTTTGTGTATAGAGACTGAATGGCCCTCAACAGAGGACCATCAATCCCACACGCCTGCAGAATACTCCAGAGCTTACCTCGAGGAACTCGGTCATGCGCCTTTTCCAAATCTACAAAGCAGCTGTAGATTGGTTTGGCGTACTCCCAAGCCTTTTCGAGTACCATTCTTAGAAAGAAAAGCTGGTCGGTTGTACTTCTGCCGTGAAAAAACCCGCACTGTTCATCCCCTATCCTGGATTCAACCATAGCTCTAGAACGCGCCTCCAACACCTTAGCGTAGACTCTACCTGGGACACTTCAAAGGTGGCTCTTGGATCAAATTTCAATCAATCGCTAAAATGACTTCCTCCACCGTTGGACTATTCTCCGCCACACTCAATGCTATAGGTCTGTCCCCCTCAGTGCCATGTTCGAGATTAAGCAGTTCCGAAAAGTGCTCGCTCCATCTCATTGGAAAGCAACACACCATCTTTGGATTTAACTCCTTCGATTATTTTAAATTTCCTTCCTCTGAGCCGGCGAATGGTTTGCCAGAACACCTTTTTCGCAGATCTATGGTCGCCATCCAACTTCTCGTCGAACTCCTTCCAGGACTACTCTTTAGCTGCTCGAAAAGCAAATTTGCAAGTTCTTCGCGCCACAGTGTATCGGTCACGAGAAGCAGAGTCCCCCAAAAGAATCCAGTCTCTGTAGGCCTTCTTCTTCTCTCTGATGGCTTCTTGAACTCCGGTTGTTTAAAACCACGCAGTTCTTTCCATAAGCCGCCACACCAAGCCGCTTCTCTCCACAAACATCACGTGCAGAGGCAATGACAGCTGTTGAAAATAGTCGCCCATCTTCCTCTACATGCGATGGAACAGTTGGAATTTGCCAAACCCTTCGGATATGTGTCGTGCGAAGTGTTGCCGCACCTCACTGCTCTGTAGTTTCTCCCACCGTATGCGTGTAACCACTCTTGGTTTCCGCCTTGGCAGACTAAAACCAGATGTTAATTGAAATGTGAAAATATGAGATACTGCATCCCACATTATTAAAAGAATTACCTACAAAATCTACCGAAGATAGGCTAGGGTTCGAACCCTTTTAACCTGCACAACACTTTGAAAGGTTCATCATGCTTCTGATAAAGTTTGTAAATGTAATTTGGAGCGACTCGAATTGGAATTCCATCACGCGCACTGAAGGTGTAAACCATTTAACGATTTTTTCTCTTTTTTCTTGCAAAGTTTTTGTCTCCAAAAGTCGTGTGAGCTGCAACGTTTCATCGTTATGCAAAACACGAACTATATCAGAGGTAGGGACACTCCTTATAATGAACATTTGGGGTTAGTGGGAGAAACAAGGTGACGGTGTAAACGAGTAATGTGTTCGCAAATTGCATCTTAGACATGGGTAAATCCTGTCCCTTCAGCGTTGTTTGTGTAATTCGTTTCCTTCTGTAAATGATGGGCTCATATATAAAGTTGTTCACCTTTTGTTTAGTACAACGGTTGAGCTCTTTTTTGGACCGAACGTGCCTGGAAATCAGATTTGGAATTTCGTGTAAGGGTTAAAGTGCTTTGTAATTGGTAGGTAGGTAGGTAAGACCGTAGCCTTCCCAGAGATGGGAAGAACACACATAGGCCAGGGAGGCCCGTTGTGTAGCTACGAGGGGGTTTAGCCCCCTATTCGTGGAACCATTTTGTGCTTCTTAAGAAATTAAGGAGATCAGATATCCCTACTTGCTGAACTTCGGTCAGATCGTTAAGGAGGTATGATCCAAGGCATCGTTTCCTGATAGTGCAGAATGCCGGGCAGGCGCAGAGGAGGTGATGGGTGGATTCGACCTCTTCCTCGTCTAGACAGCTCCTACAAAAATCATTCGGAGTGATAGCTAGTTTTTGCGCGTGACTGCCAATAAGGCAGTGTCCTGTGATGACACCTATGACTTTATAGATGTCAGTCCTATTTAGGGAGATAATACTCCTAGTCCGTCCTAGTGATGAGGCAGGTGTGTCCCTGAGTCCATCTCCGGTTTGTCTCGGCCCTGGCGAGGGTAGTGAGATTGTGTTTAATGGTTGCGAAGGGTATACCCTCACAAACCACATTTGATTGTAGCGTCGTTCCTTTTTTGGCGAGTGTGTCGGCTCTTTCATTTCCAGTGATGTCGCTGTGTCCCGGTACCCATATAAGTTGTATGTTGAACAGTAATTGGTAACGGCTTGGGAAAATACCTATATGTAGTAAATAATTATGTGTTATGTGCATTATACATAACATAAATGAACATATATATACACAAACAGCAGAAAGTTGTGAGCCAAGTACCAACGGTTGATAATGGAAAAAAATTATAATTAGTTCCTTCTCAGGGACCATCATTTCTGTTCCAACGAATTCGAACAATTTGTGCGAGGGTTTCTCATAAAGGACTTGAACAATTAAGTCCCATTCCTCCGAAAAGATCGATGCTAATTTATTAAGTGGAATATATTAGAAGGAGAAAGTATAAATTAGTTTGCAACTATTTCTAATGGAATAACGAATCTTTCAACGAAAGTTTCATGGGCTAAAAATAAAACTTATTTTTCTAAAGTAAGATATTTGCTTACTGAATATTTACCGAAAATTGCCTGTATCCATTTTACTGTTGTTTTATTTTAAACCTACTTACTTACTTTGATGGCGCTACAGTTCGGGGTGAACCAGGGCCTCAACCAACAAGCCTCTCCAGCCGGCCCGATCTTTGGCCAGCCGCTTCCTCTTCATCCGCTTTCGATAACGTCCAAGCCTCAGCGCCGTAGAGGAGGACCGGGATGATTAAGGTTTTGTAGAGGGATACCTTAATTTTTCGAGAGAAGGCTCTACTACTCAATTGCCTCTTGAGCCCGAAGGAGCAGCGGTTGGCAAGAGTTATTCTGCGTTTTATCTCAGCGCTGGTGTCGTTGCTGCTTGTCACTATCGAGCCAAGGTAGACGAAGTCCATGACTACTTCAAAAATATAGCTGCCGAAGGTGACGTTCTGACCGAGATGTCGGTGTTGTGCGTCTTTCTTGGATGACAGCACATATTTGGTCTTGTCCATTTACCCTTAGACCCACTTTAGCCGCTTCTGCTTCAATGCTTGCGAACGCCTCATTCACGTCTCGCTTTGTCCGTCCGTGTTGCTGCGTAGGCAAGCAATTGTGTGGACTTGAAGTATATCGTACCTCTTGCATTGGCCGCAGAGTTCCGCACAATCTTTTCAAGAATATTGTTAAAGAAATCACATCACAGTGCGTCACCCTGTCTAAAACCATTTTTAATATCAAAGGGGTCGGTTAGTTCACCTCCAACCTTAATGGAACAGCGAGAATTCTCCATAGTCATCCTGCACAGTCTGACGAGTTTGGCAGGAATGTTAAAACATGACATGGCTCTGTATAACTCGTCTCTATGAACACTGTCATACGCGGCCTTAAAGTCGACAAAAAGATGGTGGGTGTCGACCTGGAATTTATGGGTCTTCTGGAACCACACTGGTAGGAACCTCGCAGATTATCCACGAACGGTTTCAGGCACTTACACAGTACGGCAGAGAGGATCTTGTACGCGATGTTCAGGAGGCTTATCCCTCTGTAATTGGCGCAGTCATAGGGGTCTCCTTTCTTATGGACCGGGCAAACGATACTAAGATTCCATTCATCGGACATGCGTTCTTCCGACCATATCTTCCAGATGAGTTGGTGCATGTTCCTGACAAGCTCATCGCCAGCTGCTTTAAACAGTTCCGCGGGAAGTCCTTCTGCTCCAGCAGCTTTATAAGACTTAACTTTCGATATCGCTATCTTAACATCGTCTAGGTCGGGTGGACGGGATTCTCCTTCGCCTTCGTCCATTGTGAATGGTTCTGCCTGACGGCGGCATTTTGGCTATCATCTCCGTTATACAGCCTGCAGAAGTGGTCCTTCCACAATCTCAGCATCGACTCATCCCTGCAGGCTTCTGCCCTGGCTTTATAGCTTTGGCATGTTCGTTTTACTTTCTGGTAAAATTTTCGAACGCCGTTCCTGCAGTAACATCTCTCCATCTCCTCGATCTCGCGCTTCTCGTGCTCCTTCTTTTTCCTTCTCAGAAGCGCATGCTCCTCCCTCCTTTTCTGTTCATAGAGCTCGTGGGCAGCTCTCGTCCGTCGATGCAATGTGGCCATGTATGCATTCTGTTTCTCTACATGGGCCTGTCTGCACTCATCATCAAACCAGGGGTTTCTCGACAGTGGTGGCCCGAAACCGAGTACATCTGAGGCGGCCTCTCTAATGGCGTTCTGACAAAGACTTCATTGCTGTTCTATGGTTTCTGCAGATTGCATCGGGACTTGAGAGAGCTTGAGGGAGACTTGATCGGCGAAGGTCCTGGCGGTCTCCTGCGATTGCAGCTTTCCGACGTTAAATGTTGGTGTTCTTACTCGACTCCATTGATTCCGAGGAACTCGCATCCGTACGTTGGCTGCAATAAGGTAATGATCCGAATCGATGTTGTCTCCGCGAAAGGTTCGAACATCTAGGATGCTGAAGGAGTGTCTGCCGTCGATCGCAATATGATCAATTAGGTTGGTTGTCGATTGATCGAAAGACAACCTTGCTAGTGTACTTGCTACTACCAAATTATGTCCCGCCATAAAGTCCACTAGCCTTAGTCCGTTTTCTGACGTGGTGCTGTGGAGACTCTGCTTTCCAATGAACCGTTCAAAGATAACTTCCTTACCCAGCTTCACACTGAAATCTCCTCGAACGATTTTGGTGTCATGCATACGTTCTGCCTAGGAGATCATAAAGGTCGTCTTTATGTCGGTCATCTTTCTCCTCTGTGGGGCGTGGACACATAATAAACTTATATTGCTGAGATTGGTCCTGATGCGGATAGTTATGAAGCGTGGGCTTGCATACTGGAAGCTTAAGACTTTTTTTCTGAGTCTGCCTCGAACAACTAATACACATCCGAATAAGCGTTGTTTATTTTCTCTGTAGCAGTTTCCGTAGCAGATATCACAGTTTTTCATCCGCTTTTTGCTTGGACCATCCCATCGCACTTCTAGCGCGGTAATGCCTGCCTTATAGCAGTCCAAAGAGTTGACCAGTTGTCCGGCTGCACCTGGTCTGGTGAGGGACCTAACGTTCCAGGTGCAGATCCGGAATTCGTTTCCTTTTAGACTTTTGAGGTGGTCTTCAACATGTAATCCGTCCGTATCCGAGGCTATTGGTTGTTTCTGAACTAGGTTTTGTTTTACGCGATAGGGATGTTAACCTTAAGCGCAACCCCTAACCTGGAGGTCCAGGTTCCTCTTTCCCCAGGAACAACGGGTCCGGTCGCTGCACACATTGGTTCATTACCTGGCGGGTACCGGTATAGCTATCCAGGGAAGGCCACGCGGAGGCTGTGTGTCAACTTGGATTGAGCAGGGACAGAGATCGAAGCTAGCGTTTGTCAAGTTAAACGCGATCAACATATTTGCTCTGTTTGCTCGCTCCCTTCTCCCTTTATTTTAAAATACTAACAAAACAAAAAAAAAAAAAAGGAATTCAAATCGTAAAATTGCTTTTCTCTTTTCCTCTGTTAACACCAAAAATACACTTATCAAGTAAAAACAAAATATTCATTGAAAAATCACACTAATCGAAAAGTAGTTATACCTCTTTCGTTCCATTAGCTTGATTAAGAAGAGGGTTACAAAGCAACAAAGTCGACTAATTGGTTTTTACTTTGGTTCTTCTCTTTTCTTAAAATATAAAAAATAACATTTTTTTTCGTTTTTTGTCCTTTTAAACTGAGAACCGCAGATGGGGGTTCGTCCTTTCAGTTATTTGTTTGTATTACATATTTATAACAAATAATTATTGGGGGTTTTGTAAAAGAAGACATCGGTTCAGACAATTTTGTTTGTGTTATAAAGCGCTGTCCAAATGGGATAGAGGAAAAGACAAAGATATTTGATTCCTTTTACATATCAATCACTTCGTTAGCAAAGGACCTGCCACTTAATCTTGTGGAGTCTCGTGGAGTATTTGTTTTATGACCGCATTAAGGTAACTCAAGTGCACCACAAAGATGGTAAGCAATTATTTAAAAATATATACGGTGCACTTCGTCAATATTTTGGTCTCCACACCCGCTCAAATGCAACAACTATGTACATATCGTTTGGTATGAAAAGTTCAGGATAGGGGTTCAGGAAATGCACCAATGTCCGGCTGATCAACAACTGTGAATAACAAGAGGGACCGATAAGCATCCTCAAAAAGTGACGGTTTGGTATGCTTTGTAACCAAAAGGCATACTCGAAAATGAAGACGAAAATGTTATAACCGTCAAATCTACGCGATAACGGAGTATTTTTTGCCCCAGACTTAGATGATGTTCTTTTGCAATGGCATGGAGCAACTTGCCACACTACGCATGAGAATATCGACGAATTGGAAGAGTTTCTTGAATATTTTGCGTGGCAAAAATGTAAATTGGCAGGTTACAACACTCGATTTCTTTTTATGGAAAGTTTTGAAAAACAAAGTATAAGTCGTTCGGTCAGCGACTATCCAGGCCCCGCTGAAAGATGTTACAAAAAATTAGACGGTCGGAGCTGCGTCTATAATGCCTGCCGCAATAAGTATCTGTAGGATTTTCGTACATTAATGGGATCGATGGTCCTTCAAAACAAAGCATACAATTAGATTCCAAAATAAATATTAAAGGGGTCTCCTTTCTTATGGACCGGGCAAACGATGCTGATATTCCATTCATCGCGCATGCATTCTTCCGACATATCTTGCAGATGAGTTGGTGCATGGTCCTAACCAGTTCATCGCCAGCTGCTTCGAATAGTTCCGCGGGAAGTCCGTCTGCTTCAGCAGCATCATAAGACTTAAGTTTCGATATCGCTATCTTAACACCGTCTAGGTCGGGTGGACGGTATTCCCTTTCGTCTTTGTCCATTGCGAATTGTTCGTTCTGTCTGACAGCGGTATTTTGACTATCATCGCCGTTATACAGATTGCAGAAGTGGTCCTTCCACAATCTCAGCATCGACTGTGACTCCACTCTTAGCTGTCTGTACTCATCCCTGCAGGCATCTGCTCTGGCCTTATAGCTTTTACTTTCACTTTTTGGTAAAACTTTCAAACGTCGTTCCTGCAATAACATCTCTCCATCTCCTCGATCTCGCGCTTCTCGTGCTCCCTCTTTTTTCCTCTCAGAAATGCATGCTCCACTCTTCTTTTCTGTTCATAGAGCTCGCGGGTAGCTCTCGTTTGTCGATGCAGTCTAGCCATATATGCAGTCTGTTTCTACATGGGCCTGTCCGCCCTCATCATCAAACCAGGGGTTTCTCGAAGGTGGTGGCTTGAAACCGAGTACATCTGAGGCGGTCTCTCTGATGGGGTCCTGACAACAACTCCATTGTTGTTCTATAGTTTGGGCAGATTGCATCGGGACTTGAGAGAGCTTAAGGGAGACCTGATCGGCGAAGGTCCTGGCAGTCTCCTGCGATTGCAGCTTTCCGACGTTAAATGTTGGCGATCTGTCCTACTGCAACGAATTTATTTATAAATCTAGTCAGTACATGATTGGTGCCTTTACAGCTGAGTTCCAAAGAAGATTCGTGGAAATGATCGATGTAGGATGACCCTCTGGGAGCCTAGATAGATTCATTTTTCTACTCCTTGTCCGGAATTAAAGGGTCTCTCCTTATGTTTTTTGTAGTCCTCCTATTATAAAAGAATTTGGAATTGGGACTGGATTAGAACTTACATGAGTCTGAGATATTAGTATGAGTAATTCTGAAGTTTACAACAAACCCTTGAAACACAATAACAAACAAGTCGATTTGCCAATTTACTATGGAATGAACTAATTACTCAGTAAGCTGATTGTAACTCCCGAAAAATAGTCGAAGTGTGCACAAAACATTTTTTTCACAAAGCACTATTTTTGGTAATAAAATGTAAGAATTATTCGAGTGTCGGTGTTGCTGCCATAAAATGTCATTATTATATGATCATTTATCATAAATGATAGAAATATGTATGAGACTGAAAAGCCATGCAGCCTACAAATCATCCACAATGACACGGGCTAAAATGTCGAGTACAGAACTCACACTTTCGGTCTTCGTGATAATTACTCTCTCTTATTTCTCAAACACTCATCACTGGAGAAAAGTGAGTAAACCCAAGAGTTAGTAGGCGATAAGCTAATGATCTAATTCGTCTTCAGTTATGTTATAAATCAATATTTCCGGACGAAATCCAATTTAACTTAATCAATAGGTGGGATATGATAGAAATCAATCAAATAATCCTTCGACTCAATACAGTAAACGGCCATGCAAGGACAATCGAGGAACGAGATATTGGACCTCACATCTGCCAGGAATGCTTAATTAATTTCTTATACGTACTGTCGCAAAAGCCATTAACACCTCTCTGCAAATTCATCCTTCTTGTCCACTAGACATTCACACCATCCGGAACATAATTAAACATATGCTAAGGAAACCTTCCTGGCCGATTGCAATAGGTACCCCTGTGACCTTGGGACTAGATTAAACTGGCTGTACAATAAAAGGTGGGCACTTCCACTTCCTCATTAGTCATTCCAACCAACAAAGAAAACCTGAAGTAAGTCCCCTGATACCTTTTGAAACCATAGCAGAAGGAATAAGGACAAACCAAGTGTCACTTTGTGTATAACGAAGGTACACTCACCAGCGACAGGTGATTAAGTAGAATTACTGCAAAGACAACCATAATTACATAATCCTATATCCCACTTAAAGTGTGATAATTGAATGTACATAAGTGTCACGGACAGGGTAAAAAATGATATTAAATATAGGATGGAAGAAATGGAAATGTTTACGGATGTACTCGACGTGACAGCTCGAAAGTGGTTGTCTACCTATATTAATTTTATTCATGTTTTTATCTGTACCCTCCCTATTGAATAAGCTTTTCCCAAAAATAAGAAAATAAATCACAACTGGCTTATCTCTTTGACCAAACTAGTATAAAGCCCATTCGTCTGATATTGAACAAATCTTCGATTGACATAACCCATTGTTCATTTAAACTTTGTATACTTATACGGTCGCTGACAGAAGCCTTAGCAGGATCTTTTCTTTCATCACGCGATGGCAACAGCATACGTTGATACAAGGTCGTACATATGTTTTGTCAACAGATTTCTTTTCTAGGGCATCAAAGGTGATATGGTAAGGATGTTGCTATTGGATATTTTTGGGAATAAAATTTGATATCCTGTTTGCATGGACTGGGTAATCGAGCATTAATCTTTGGTTCCTAATACTTTAAAGGTCGACTTATGTTGGCACAACTTGACTTAAGTGAGTACTTGGAATTTGTTAGGGCAAATAATCAAGTATTTTCCCCGAAGGACAGTAAAATTCGACTGGCTGTCTGATTTTTTATCGATAGAGTTGTTTACTTTATAGCAATAGGGACTACTATCCGTAAAGTATCAACTGCTGCATTGTCATCTGGTTGACGCTTGTCGCCTCTATAAAATTATCCGACGTTAAGGGTTACTCGAAATTTAATAGCTGATCCCCTAATTACCTACATTAACGAGGCAGTCGAAAAAGTCCAGTATTTCCTTAAACCTTGCCTTACTCGCAAATGGAAATCTGAGACTGAGTCAATGTAGATACAACAGAGTCAAAACGATGGTTATGAGTTAAAGTTGTTTATACTCAAGGACGCCGTGGCGCAGTGGTTAGTGTGTTGGACTCTGGCGAGTTCGGATCCCGACAACACCGACGTAATCGAATGTTTATTTCGCGGCGCTCCTCCTCGGCGGGGTACTCGCAAACCCCCCGTAGTATACTTGGCGTGAAAAAGCTTCTCGACTCATGCCGTTCGGAATCGGCATTAAACTGTAGGTCTCATTCACCTATGTGAAAAATAAATCACACACCACATGGGTGATTGAGAGAAGCTTGGCTCTGGTCCTTCATGGGCTGTAACGCCATCAAAGAAGAAGAATATACTCAAGGATACACGAAGATTGGCAGTCAAGTTCAAGGTATATAGTCATGACTAGGGAACTGGCAACACTGCGTCGTTCGTCTAGAAAGGCCGGACGCTTCTTTCAATTTTCATTCAAGGTTAAAATCGACAGAAGGTTTTGTTTTCGTGCTGTGTATATTTTTCGAAAAGTAAAACGTTTTTAGTGACGTTGTAAAAATAAATGACTGACATTACAAGTAACGTGTTGTGAGTCATTTTTTAGTGTAATCTGGTGAAAAACACCCGCTTTAAAAAGATTGATCAATCAGTGATCCATGCGGCATCGTCCATCGTAAATATATTCCTATCTACCAGACAATAACTGTGTTGGCGTCCTGAAGAGGCTGCGAGGACATGTTTTCCGTATACAACCCGGACTCGCAAAGATGGGCTGGATCTTGCATCACAATGCACCGGCCTAGACCTCGTTGTGCATGAGTCAAAAAAAAAAAAAACTCCAACGTTCCCACATCCACCCTATAGCCTCGATATTGTCACCTGCGACGTTGCTTTATTCCCCAAGATGAAATCACACCTCAAAGAAACTCATAATGGCGGTGTAAAGAAAGACAAGGAGGCTGTAACCATCGTCCTGAATAAGTTGACTTCAGGGACTTATCACGGGTGGATGCAACGCTCGGAATCGTAGTGTAAAATTAGAGGAGGACTATTGTGAAGGTTAGAGATAAACTTTATTTGCTTGTCTTTTGTTTATAAATTCCCGGACGTAAATGCCACTCCTGCGTTATAGATAGGAAAACTTTCTTTCCTTAAAAGACTCTCTTCAGCTTGTGTCAATATACATATTATCCTTGCGCCTGGTGTTTTTAATCCTACTACGAATAATAATTGCCATGTCAATTTGGCTGAAGTAAAATCGTGCGATGTTACGTTGTCAAGCATTTTCTTGGTTTTTATTTTTTTTCAAGAGTTTTTATATTCTCGTATGATGATGTGTTGTTACACACACAACCTGGACGGAGTGCAGTGGTTTGGGTCGGTGATGTTCATTCACTACTCTCAGGGGTGGTTGTCCTAGATAGGACGAGAGCCGATCAAATTCCGCTTTGGTTATAGTCCGTAATAATTCGTTCGAGCGTGCGCAGAGGATGAATTTCAGTTGACCATATACTGTGTATGTTATGCCTGCAGCAGTACGTCTGGTTACTTTCCATTCACAACTGCGTTGCATACTTTTTGTCCGTATAGGAATTACTTTTTTTTGGCTATGAAGCGAATTTGAACTATAGACCTTCCGCTCGGCGGTCGATGATGTTAACCACTACACCACGGCCACCCCTAGATTACAGGTATGGTGACCTTCAAGTCAACATAACCCAAGCTAACGCTTAAATTCAGTGCCAGGTTTATGCACCAGAGGAATCAGAAATCGTACCTCTCAAATCTACCACGCAGCAAAACTGCAGCGGCCTTTTGAATCACGTCGTATTCCGCACATAATATCATTGGTATGCCTTTCTGACAATACACGAAGCATCGGTCACCACGCTCGCTTCCTCGCTTATTTATAAGGACATATGTATGTAATTTATTGTTCTTGTATTGGAACAGAACGGACGATATCGATTCGTTCATTCTTTTAATGACCAACTTAAATGGCACAAAAGCCTTAATAAATTTGGGTTACATTCCACACAACATTTCCGCATACAGGAAATATTATAAACGTTCACATGCCATTAAATTACACTAAAGCGTTTGCACGTAATACACCATCGTCATGTAAGAGGCACTTAATCCTTATGATAGTCACTATTGGAATCGATGTAAGTATTTATGTTTTTCATGTCAGACTATAGACCAGCCAGTGTTCATGCCATGAAATGATTGTTTGTTAATCTATCCGACGTTTGCTTGCTAGTAGTATATGTATAACGTACAACTAGGACAATGGTTTCGGAAAATGCAATTAATGCATAAATAAACAACTTCAATCTTGTGAACAATATGAAAACGTTAAGCAAAGGCAGAAAAGATTCAGGAGCAATTAAACAACAAAAGGAATGAAATAACGCACACTTTGTACTTCCTAATTAAAGCTAATTATAGAACGTCAACTAACAGAAGTAATGTGACAAACTCTCTACCGTTTTCAATGTTAATTACACTTCGAATTCAATTTGTGAAAATATTTTCATTTCTTAAGTCTCCACGACGGAAAATGGAAAACAGAACAATTCATGAATAATAATGTATAATAACTTGTTTGCCTTAAAGAGAACGATAGCAAGGAGACTGCTAAGGTTTGTTCTAAACTGGGGTGCATTTGTAAGCTTTTCGTATCCTTTAAGACGACTCGTAGGATTTGAGTGGGCTGTTATCGATGTTATCGATCGATGACACGGCTGTTGTCGGGATAACAGCCATGTCATCGATCGTGTTTTCTTGGGGTGCTTCTCCTCAGCGGGGTACTGACAAAACACCCTGTAGTAAAATTGTCAAGAAAAGCTTCTCTAATCTCGCCGTTCGGAACCGATAATAAACTGTAGGTCCCTTTCATTTATGGGAAAACAAAATCACACACAACATGGGAGATTGAGAGAAGCTCGGCTTTGGTCCTTCGTGGACTGTGGGATTTAATAAAAACAATAGATTAAGAAAAAAAGTTCACTGAATTTATTTTATTATTGTATGTACTTCGATAGAAATTAGAAATAATTAGAAAAATTAGGACTTCTTTAACTTATCGTTTTGCCTTCTCCTTAACGATTGAGTGATCTTTTTTTTTTCTTCTTTGCTTCCTACCCATGTTCTTGTCTCCCATTTTTCCTGCATTTTTTTCACACCCAAAATTCCTACATGTATGTACATACATATTGTAATGCAATCTTCTTTTGGTAGCGTTACAGCCCATGAAGGACCAGAGCCAAGCTTCTCTTCAATCACCCATGGTGTGTGTGATTTATTTTTCCCATACTTGAAAGGGACCTACAGTTTAATGCCGATTCCCAACGGCGTGAACCGAGAAGCTTTTTCCAAGCAAGTTATACTACGGGGGGTCTTGCCAGTATCCCGCCGAGGAGGGACGCCGCGAAATAAACATTCGATGGCGTTGGCGTTATCGGGATCCGAACTCGCTCATCGTGCGTCAGAGTCCAACACACTAACTACTGCGCCACGGCACCCTCGGGGACTGTATCTAATATCTTTAAAATTTGGTTCCTTTCGCAGAAGAAATCAATATCGAACTATTTTATAGCAGTCAGGCAGTTGAAAATATCACTTACTGCGTGGGATGCTATTACCGTCCCCGCAGGTCATGATGCTCATAAGTGCCCTTCCTCATTGCTCAAAATTGAATTAAAGATAAGTCTTAAAACTGCCACGGGCCATAAGCAGTAATTAAAAGATTCTTCCATACCCAGCAGCATGGAATTAAATTTAATTAACTCATCATACCATATTTGCCATCATGGACATCAGATGTTGCTTATCCAATATCGCTCCTTTTTATCGCGTCACAAGCTATTACATTTCTTAACTTACAGAACCTCCTAGACAAAGCGGCTTCTTTACGCTACTAAAAGAGTCAGTTTTCACATAAATAACCCTTGACTTCACATAAATCGAATTGTAGTGCTAGTTACTATGGCAATATACGGACATAAGATTCTGTAATCTTAAATTCCTATCAGCACGATGAAAATAAAAACGGATTTAATTAAGTTTCTTTGCTGCTGTTATCAGGTGGCGGCAAACGTGATGGATATGAAGCTGTTGATTTATTGGTTTAAATGTGAGCTGAAGTAATACATTTCCCCTTCATAAGTTGCGTTTGCTGTTTTCATTTGGATCATTGACATTTTGTGATGGCTTAGTGCCACTAATGCCACCTTAATCATCCCGGTCCTCCTCTACGGCGCTGAGGCTTGGACGTTGTCAAAAGCGGATGAAGAGGCTCTTGGACGTTTCGAGAGGAATATTCTGCGTGCAATCTTTGGTCCCGTTTGTGTAAACGGAGAATGGAGGAGGAGATTCAACCAAGAACTGTACGGGCTGTACAGGGACATCGGCCTGGTTAGACGTCTTCGGATCCAACGTCGAAGATGGCTAGGCCATGTAGAGCGAATGGACATCAACGCTCCGGCCCGAGGAGCCTTCGACTCCAACGACACAGCAGAGGACGACCGCATTTAAGGTGGCACGCATAGGTGGAAGGGGACCTCAACCAACTGGGCGTGCGGCACTGGAAGCGGTTGGCCGAAAATCAGGCCGGCTGGAGAGGCTTATTGGTTGAGGCCCAGATTCACCCCGAACTGTAGCGCCATCAAAGTAAGTAAGTAATGCCACTAGTAATTAGAAACATTCCTGTTGGTAATAAGAACCTACTGAGATCCGCACTGATGCTATTTGTAGTATTTTCAAGATAGATACGGAAAATCGGTAATTAGAATACTGACATTAACTCCACTGCCACTGCATTACTTCTTCTTTCTTCTTTACGGGCGCTACAGCTCGGGGTGAACCTGGGCCTCAACCAACATGCCCCTTCAACTAGCACGATCTCTTGCTAGCCTTTTCCATTGCCGCACACCCAGTTGGCTGAGGTTCCCTTCCACCTGTGTGTACCATCTTAAGTGCGGCTGTCCTCTGCTTCTTCGTCACTCAGGGTTGGATTCAAATACTCTCCCGGCTGGAGCTGTGGTGTCCATTCGCTCTACACGGCCCAGCCATCTTAGGCGTTGAATCCGTAGACGCCTGACTAGACTCATGCCGCTGTACAGCCCGTAAAGTTCGTGGTTGATTCTCTTCCACCATCCCCCGTCCGCGTTTATAGGTCCGAAAATCACGCCCAAAATCCTTCTCTCGAACCGACCAAGGGTCTCCTCATCCGCCCTTGATAATGTCCATGCTTCTGCGCCGTACAGCAATCTTGCAATTAGCAAGATTGATTCTGCGTTTGATTTCGGAACGGACGTCGTTGTTCCAGGTCGCTGCGGAGCTATGGTAGACGAAGTCCTTAACTACCTCGAACTTATATCTGCCAATACAAACTTCTGGACAAGACGTCGGTGGTGAGCGTCCTTTGTTGATGACAGCATATATTTAGTTTTGCCCTCGTTTACTGCCAAACCAATTTTCGCCGCCTCAATGTCAATACTCACAAACGCCTCATTGACATCACGCTGTAATCTACGTATTATGTCAATATCGTCGGCGTATGCAAGGAGTTGCGAGGATTTTAAATATATTGTGCCTCTTGTATTGGCCAGTGATTTTTGGACAATCGTTTCTAATACGATGTTGAAGAAATCACACGACAGCGCATCGCCCTTCCCAAATCCTTTTTTGACATCGGAGTGCCCGACGTCGACCGCGATGTGATCAATCTGGTTGGTAGTCGATTGATCAAAAGACCGCCAGGTGCTTTGTGTATATCGAGGTGCGGGAAGCGCGTACTGGCTAGAAGGAGATTTCGCCCCGTAACAAGATCAATCAGCCTGTGTCCGTTATCGGATGTGGTGTCGTGTAGGCTATGTTTGCCGATGACTCGTTCTAGGATGCTTTCATTACCCGGCTTAGCATTGAAGTCCCCTAGTATAATTTTGGTGTCAAAGCTCTGACATTGGGCATACGTTTTGTCGAGGGGATAGTGGAACTCATCTTTGGCGGAGTCATCCTTGTCTTCCGTGGGGGCGTGGACGCAGATCAGGCTTTTGTTATAAAATGTAGCCTTGATAAGGATCGTTATGAGCCGAAAGACTAGGACTTTTTGCCTTTGTCCTCTCTCCCTATAGTAGTGATCGTAGTAAATATCGCAGTTTTTCATCCGCTTTATATCCGGTCTATTCCATCGCATTTCCTGGATGGCGGTTATGTCCGCTTTATAGCGGTCTAGAGCGTCCGCGTCCGCAGGTTGTTGTTGTTAGGGCCTGTTTAGAGACCTAACATCCCACGTACAGAGCCGAAGATCATTGTTCTTTTTTCGTTTTTTGCAAGGGTCGTCAACATTAATCCGGTCCGTTATATCCGAAGCTTGTGGCTGTTTCGGAGCTTGTAGTTTTTTACGGCTACGTCGTAGCCCAACCGACTTTTACTGTTTTTTGACACAGGAGGCTCGCCATTTGCCCTTCCCCGTCTGGAATTCCTATATGGAATCTCCAGATGGCACCACGAGGAGGTGGGGATGGGACTTACTAAAAGTGCCGCAAGATGTTCGACTGCGCTGGCTCTTCTCGCTTTTTGGCATGCCAGCATCCGTCGGATAGATGCTACCCCTACGAGGCCTTTGTAAATCGTTTGCCATTTTCAATTATTACATTAGGTAAATGCTGACCCTGGTCATTGGTGGTTCATATGGTGTATCTAATTTTCGAGTCACTTTTTTCGAACAATGTCGCAGTCGCAGAAGCTAGCAGAAGCAAACATCGACAATTGGTTTGTCGTATCCCTATAAAAATTCGAGAGGCTTTCCTTGACTGTAGGTCCCTTCCACCTATGGCGAAGTAAAATCACACACAACATGGGTAATTGAGAGGAGCTCGGCTTTAGGCCTTCATGGACTGAAACGCCAACATACATACATATGTACATACATCCCCATAAAAATATGCTAGACCATAGAAGGTAATCTTCCACATGTGTTGCCTTAATGCTAAATACAAACTTTTGATTCACCTGTGTATAGGAGGCGTTAATGTGTTATTATAAATTACACTAACTTGTTAAGAGCGGCCAAGAATAATGTTGGTTGTTGCGTTAGTTGTCGCCAATATCCTACTTCTCTGCAGCAGATTTTATAACTTGTATAATAGATAAATAAATCGGGTTAAGTGAAACCATAGAACAAAATTTCTCCCACAAGGCTGCCAAGGGAAAAACGGATGAAAAAGAGAACAGAGTGGTCACGAAATGGCTTGAGGCAACTTTGTCCTAAACGCAAGTCAAAGGTCGTTAATCTAACAAGGTCTAACAAAAGATCAATAAAAAGACCCTAAAATTAAAGTCAACAAACCAAGTAGACTAGACGGATCACATCTGTTCGATGGCAATTCTGCAAGTTACTTTATTCCAGCTATCCAACCTATCCTGACCTTCGCATTGTTAGATTTCATTACCCACTTACAAATTGTTATACCTCAGTCAGGGGAGCCTTGTACCTCCGGCGACGCGTGTCGATTTATATGTATGCACGTCGGCCTGATAGGGTTTGTGATTGTGGAAATGTATCACATTAACAAATATTGATTGTTAATGTTGCGTTAGCTGACTGAACGGATATTGAATTTGTGATGTTAAATTCCGTATCCATTCATGTATCAATGTTCGATACGTGATCCGTTTTTTTGCTATACTCTGAATGTGAACATGAATGGAATAGTAACGAACTGATGCGGCTGCGGATGCTGGCTGTTTGACATTCGGGCAAGATATCGACATTACCGCGGTGACACTTCATGGAGGGATGCTTTGGATTATGATGTGAATTTTAATGCACATCCGAGACGTCACTGAGAGCGAATTAAACTATGAATTTTGACTGCGAAAAGCTTCTACTAAGCCACCTCTTGTAATTCTTATTTTTTTGCAGTCTTGCTTACAATATCAGCAACAAAGCATTAAAACTGGTTAATTTATCACCACAATTTTTTCTCCACCATGCCTGTCCAATTGATATTCAGGATGCTTACTCAATACAAAGAGTTCAGCTTGAACATATGGGAATAATTTACGTCATGTTTCATACAGAGACGTTGCCGTAGAGACCTTTACAACTCACGACTCATAGGCATTCTGCTATGGCAAGGACACATACCTATATATATGTTCTCTTATGACAAAGTAAATACAAACTTTCAGGGACATTATTAGCAGCTATGTACGTTAAAATATCCCTCCCCCCTTTAGCCCGTAAATCAAAAGAACCATGTAGAATGCAATGAGTGTTGATCGATAGTAAGAGCTTGCTATTTTTCCCAAAGGAGGTAATAAAAACAATTTCAATTTAGCAAAGTTATCTCTGATTGTGTCAATTATCCAAAAGAATTACTTTTTTATCGGAGATGTTTAGGAAAGACTAGTGCTTATTTCATATCTTCGAAAATACGAAAATAAAATATCGCAAACATACCCACATACAAACTGGTGAAAGAGTGATTCCAAAACAACAATGCGATCCTACTGGACAGTTAAGCCACGTACCAAACATAACTTACTTACTTACTTTGATGCCGCTACAGTTTGGGGTGAACCAGGGCCTCAACCAACAAGCCTCTCCAGCCGGCCCGATCTTTGGCCAGCCGCTTCCAGTGCCGCACGCCCAGTTGGTTGAGGCCCCCTTCCACCTGTGCGCGCCACCTTAAATGCGGTCGTCCTCTGCTGCATCGTCCCTCGGGGTTGGAGTCGAAGACTCTTCGGGCCGGTTTTGTCCCCATTTACCCTTAGACCCACTTTAGCCGCTTCCGCTTCAATGCGTGCGAACGCCTCATTGACGTCTCGCATTGTCCGACCAATAACGTCAATGTCATCTGCGAAGGCAAGCAATTGTGTGGACTTGAAATAGATCGTACTTCTTGTATTGGCCGCAGAGTCCCGCACGATCTTTTCAAGTATGATGTTAAAGAAATCACATGACAGTGCGTCACCCTGTCTAAAACCTTTTTTAACATCAAAGGGGTCGGTTAGTTCACCTCCGGAGCAGCGAGAGTTCTCCATAGTCATCCTGCACAGTCTGACGAGCTTGGCAGGAATGCTAAAACATGACATGGCTCTATATAGGTCGTCTCTATAAGCACTGTCATACGAGGCTTTAAGGTCGACGAAAAGATGGTGCGTGTAGACCTGGAATTCATGGGTCTTCTCCAAGATCTGCCGTAGTGTAAATATTTGGTCTATCGTGGATTTTCCTGGTCTTAAACCACACTGGTAGGAACCTATCAGATTGTTCACGGACGGCTTCAGGCACTTAGACAGTACGGCAGAGAGAATCTTGTATGCAATGTTCAGGAGGCTTATCCCTCTGTAATTGGCGCAGTCATAGGGGTCTCCTTTCTTATGGACGGGGCAAACTATACTGAGATTACATTCATCGGGCATGCGTTCTTCAGACCATATCTTGCAGATGAGTTGGTGCATGGTCCTGACCAGCTCATCGCCAGCTGCTTTAAACAGTTCCGCGGGGAGTCCGTCTGCTCCAGCGGCTTTATAAGACTTAAGTTTCGATATTGCTATCTTAACATCGTCTAGGCCGGGTGGACGGGATTCTCCTTCTCCTTCGTCCATTGTGAATGGTTCGCTCTGCCCGACGGCGGCATTTTGACTGTCATCGCCATTATACAGTCTGCAGAAGTGGTCCTTCCACAATCTCAGCATCGACTGTGACTCCACTACTACTATCGATCGCAATATGATCAATTTGGTTGTTAGTCGATTGATCAAAAGAACGCCAGGTCCCCTTGTGGATGTTGAGGTATGGGAATTGTGTACTTGCTACTACCAGATTATGTCCCGCCATAAAGTCCACTAGCCTTAGTCCGTTTTCTGACGTGGTGCTGTGTAGACTCTGCTTTCCAATGACCCGTTCAAAGATAGCTTTCTACCCAGCTTCGCATTGAAATCTCCTAGAACGATTTTGGTGTCATAGCTGGGGCATTGCGCATACGTTCTGCCTAGGAGATCATAGAAGTCGTTTTTATGTCGGTTATCTTTCTCCTCTGTGGGGGCGTGGACACATAATAAACTTATATTGGTGAGATTGGTCCTGATGCGGATAGTTATGACGCGTTCGCTTACATACTGGAAGCTTAAGACTTTTTTCCTGAGTCTGCTTCGAACAACAAATCCGCATCCGAATAAGTGTTGTTTATTTTTTCTGTAGCAGTTTCCGTAGTATATATCACCATTTTTCATCCGCTTTTTGCCTGGCCCATCCCATCGCACTTCTTGGAGCGCCTTATAGCAGTCTAAAGAGTTGACCAGTTGTTCGGCTGCACCTGGTCTGTTGAGGGACCTAACGTTCCAGGTGCAGATCCGAAATTCGTTTCCTTTTTGACATTTGCGGGGGTCGTCAACATGTAATCCGTCCGTACCCAAGGCTATTGGTTGTTTCTGAACAAGTTTTTGTTCTACGCGATTGGGATGTTAACCCCAATAGAGCAAAGAAGTTGATCGCGTTTAACTTGGCAAACGCCAGCTTCGATCTCTGTCCCAGCTCAATCCAAGTTGACACACAGCCTCCGCGTGGCCTCTCCTGGATAGCTTTACTGGCACCCTCCAGGTAGGGAACCAATCTGTGCAGCCAATCTGTAATGCTAAAAATTATTTTAATGTGACCCAAGTTTCATATTTAAATGATTTTTAGCATTTGAGATACGCTACTGCTAAAAGTTAGTTTTCGCTTTTTAAAATATTTAAGTTTGTTAAGCAAGTTGGGGTAGGCCGTGGTGCTGATCTAAACATCACTGACCGTCGAGCGGAAGATCTGTAGTTCAAATTCGTTCCATATCCAAGAAAAAACAATTCATATACGGAAAAAAATGATGCGACACAGCTGTTGTAAATGAGAAGTGATCAAACATACTGATGAAGGCATAACACTCAAAGTATATCTTCTTTGATGGCTTACAGCTTATGAAGGACCTAAGCCAAGCTTCTCTCAATCACCCATGTTCTGTGTGATTTATTTTTCATACAGGCGAAAGGGATCTCCAGTTAAGTGCCGATTCCGAACGGCGTGAATAGAGAAGCTTTTTTAAGGCATGTTATACTACGGGGGGTTTTGGCCAGTACCCCGCCGGGGAGAGACGCCCCGAAATAAACATTCGACGGCGTTGGTGTTACTGGATCCGAACTCGCTCATCCTGCTTCAGAGTCCAACACACTAACCACTTCGCCACGGCGCACTCACAGCATATGGTCGCTTTAAATTCATACTCTGTGTGTGCAATTCTAACAATTGCTGAGAACTACAACCAATGTGAAAATTCGGTCGGTTCCTCTCGAATAATATCTAGGACAACCACCACTGGAGAGTAGTGAACGAATATCTACGACCTAAACCACTGCACTTCGTTCAGGTTGTGTGATAAACATTATAAGAGTATAAACTCTTGAGCTTGCGCGAATTTAAAAGACACAAAAAAGCAAGGAATTTGCATTAAATTTCGCTTGCGGAATGATTGTTTTCTGCTGATTCGTTGATGGCGCAGAAAGTCTTTGGTGAAAAGGCTTTGTTGAAAAAAATCATTACAAAAATTGGTATTTTAAGAGGATCCGTCAACCCCAGTTTAAGGGATATTTTGGGCCGCAGGCGCATCAAATCTCGATTGGTACCAAAAACACAGATTTTATTTTTGAAAAACTTCATCGCTTTGAAGTGTCAGAAAAAATGCTTTTAGAGTAGCAGGACAAAGTGAAACGCATTATTACGGGAGATGAGACTTGGATTTGTGCTTACGACTTGCAATCAATTGATCAATCAAGTGAAAATTGTATTAAAGGTGAGGCAAGCCCAAAAAGAAAAACCTGCAAAAGTCGCTCAAAATTCAAGATTATGCTGCCTGTTTTCTTCAACTATTGTGAGGTTGTGCATTTTGAGTTCCTTCCGCCGTGTCAATTCGTCAACATTGGATATTATTTGAGCGTTATGTGTGAGTTGCGTGAAGCTGTTCACCTGAGGAGGCTGGGACACCTAAGAGATTTTAGTGTGTGAATTTTGGTCAAAAACGTTTCCGCTTAAAGGAACACAAAACGTATAGAATACCATTCGTAAGTCCGCCGCTGCAAAAATTTGTCGCATAAGAGAGCTGTTCGTAGTAGGAGGTTTCATTGTATTATTCAACGATAAGTAAGATTTAGTTGTTAAACATGGAGAACGAATTCATTACCATAGTTAGGGACTTTTGTGGTTAAGATCAATCCTCAAAGACTGTAAAAAGTTTTAACGAGATATCGACATGACATTACAATGAATTGACAGCCGGTTAAGTCCACCCTATCAACTGAGTTCGAACCATTTCGTTATACTTTTAGTAATAAAAATTGGAATTTAAGGTTTTCCTATTTCTATTCTAATGTAAAAAAAAGTTATTTTCCTTTCCATTCAAATAATTGGAATATTTGTCTTTTAATTATTGAAAAATTAACATCTGCTTCTTTTTTGGTGGCGTTACAGCCCATGAAAGACCAGAGACAAATTTCTCTCAATCATCCATATTGTGTGTGACTCCTTTCTCATATAGGTGAAAGAGACCTACAGTTTAATGCCGAATCCGAACGGCTTAAGTCGAGAAGCTTTTTTATGGCAGGTATAATACGGAGGATTTTGTCATAGCCCCACCGAGGCGAGACGCCGGCAAATAAACATTCGATGGCGGTGGTGTTATTGGGATCCGACCTCTTTCATCGTGCGTCAGAGTCCAAGACACTAACCACGGTGCCCTCGGAAAATGAACATAATACCGTTAATTCCATAGGTAACAAATTTAAAGCTTGTAATATCAAAATGATCACAAACAATACAATCAATAATAGTAATTACTTAAAACCGTGATGACAAAAACCTGGCCGGTGACCCTGTTTACAGTGTTATTCCATCATCGTACGAATACTCACTTGCATAAACAATTAGATAATTGAATTCATAAAACACGCATTTACTCGCGAAAATATACATAAAAAGCCAAAAATGAAAGGTTTTCAATCACCCACAGTAAAGTACATCAATCAGGGTTACTTAACTGATACGTATACCATCACCAGCATAAAGCTACGCATTTTCCACCTGATGAACTTTAATGACAGGAGATTCGCAATGATGTTTCCTTATGCGCGAACATTTTTGACAGTCATCTCTGCTAAGGAGACCGTTCGTAATTCGCACTAAAAACTTTCCTCTACTTGCGTCATAGGATTACCTTTTTCGTTCGTTTTCAGGACGACGCACGGGAGACGAAGTATTGGATTCAAACACTCGAGGCTGACGTGTGATTAGAGAACAAACAGAACGTGATAATTATATTTATTGTAAGCTGTAATAGATATATAGATGCTTTAAGGGTTGTAAATGAGTGACAGGAAGAAAGGTGTTTGCTTTTAATTTACGTGATAAACGAACTAAGCGATATGAGTTATTGATTGACATGCTTGTTTGTTCATTCACGCATTGCTCTTTAGTTTTGTTACTGTTTGTTGTTTGTCGTTCAGACACTCAACTTGTCATCATGTGATGATAATTTGGTTTTACGTTATAAAGCTTGTTAGGGAAGGACTAAGTTACTATTTCTATTTAACGTAAAGTTTAAATTTTATACCAACTTAGAACAAATGCCCATGGAGCAAAGTGTTTCATAGTTGAACAGTATGAATATTTTAGGAATAAAATAGGTTGGGTGTGATAGGTCTGCCCACGCTGCTCACTGCGAGCTTACAGAACATCGATACTAGTACACCTTAAAAAAAAACTGAGACACTCTGCCAACTTTTTTTTTTGCTAAAATTATCTGCTTATCTAAGGGCGAGGGAGCGAGCAAACAGAGCAAAGAAGTTGATTGCGTTTAACATGGCAAACGCCAGCTTCGATCTCTGTCCCTGCTCAATCCAAGTTGACACAGCATCCGCGTGGCCCGCCCTGGATAGCTACCCTGGCACCCGCCAGGTAGCGAACCAATGTGTGCAACGACCCAACCCCTTGTTCCTAGAGAACGAGGAACCTGGCCCTCCAAGTTGGGGGTTGTGCTTAGGGGTAACATCCCTATCACGTAAAAACCTACTTGTTCAGAAGCAACCACAAGCCTCGGATACGGACGGATACAAAGCTGACGACCCCTGCAAACGACTAACGGACTTCAGAGTCTACACCTGGAATGTGAGGACCGGATGCAGGCGATCAATTAGACCAAACCCTTAACTGCTATAAAGCATATATAACCGCGCTTCAAGAAGTGCGATGGGATGGACCAGGCAAAAGACGGATGAAAAACTTTGACATCTACTACGGGAACTGCTACAAAAATAACAAACAGCGCTTATTCGGGTGCGGATTCGTTATTCGAGGAAGACTCCGACAAAAAGTTCAAAGCTAAATTTGGAAATATTAGCTTGATATGCGCTCACGCCCGAACGGAAGAAAAGGACGATCGACTCAAAGAAGAATTCTACGATATCCTAAATAGACTGTTGGCGTTACAGTCCGTGAAGAACCTGAGCCGAGCTTCTCTCAATCACCCATGTTGTGTGTGATTTCATTTTCCCATAGGTGAAAGGGACCTACAGTTTATTGCCGGTTCCGAACGGCGAATTTCGAGAAGCTTTTCATGACAATTTTACTACAGGGGGTTTTGTCAGAACCCCGCTGAGGAGAAACACCGTGAAAAACACGTTCGATGACTTGGCTGTGTCGGGATTCGATCCCGTGTCATCGGCGTCAGAGGCCAACACACTACCCACTGCGCCACGGTGCTCTCCAATGTCCCACCTACGACACAAAAATAGTTCTTGGAGGTTTTAATGCAAAGTTGGGCAATGAGGACATATTTGAGTCGATCATAGGAAAGCATAGCCTCCATAACACCACTTCCGACAATGGACAAATCATTGGCAAATCGATTTTCCAACGGGGCGTAACCTCCTTGTGGCAAGCACTCGATTCCCCCATCTCAACATCCACAAGGGTATCTGGCGGTCTTTTGATCAATCACCCACCAACCAGATTGATCGCATTGCGATCGACGCCAGAAACCCCTCCAGTATTCTCGACGTACGAGCCTTCCGAGGGGCCAACATCGACTCGGACCACTACCTTGTTGTAGCCAAGGTACGAATGAGAATAACAAGAATGCTTAGGAGTCGAGTAAGTAAGTAAGTAAGTTTGACGTCAGATAGCTGCAATCGCAAGAGACTGAGATCCTTTGACGATCGTGTCTCCTCCAAGCTCTCTCAAAATCCGCCCACAGCAGCACAAACAATAGAACAGGAATGAGCGCATTGCCAGAGCACCACCAGAGACGCTGCCTCAGAGGTGCTGGGTTTCAATCCGCCACCTGCTAGAAACCTTTGGTTCGATGAATAATGCGAGCAAGCCCATGCAGCAAAACAAGAGGCACATAAAGCCATGCTGTAATTACGGACGAGAGTTCCTCGCGAAATCTATGAGCAGAAGAGAAGAGAGGGACACACGCTTTTTAGAAGAAAGAAGAGAGAACACGGAAAGCGTGAAATCGAGGAAATGGAGAGATGCTTTCGCAGGAATAACGTCCGGAAGTTTTACAATAAGGTAAAACGAACATGCCATGGCTACAAAGCCAGAGTGGTGGCCTGCAGGGATGAAAATGGAGAACTGATAGTAGAATCACAGTCGATGCTGAGGATTTGGAAAGACCACTTCTGCAGACTGCATAACGGCGATGACAGACAAGACACCGCTGTCAGGCAGAATGATCCGTTCGTTATGGACGACGATGTAAGAGAATTCCGTCCACCCGACCTAGACAAAGTCAAAATACCGATATCGAGACTTAAGTCTAATAAAGCCGCGTCCGCAGATGGCCTATCTGCTGAGCTTTTTAAAGCGGCTGGAGATGAGCTGGTAAGGTGCATGCACTATCTTATTTGCAAGGTATGGTCGGAGGAAAGCATACCCGCTAAATGGAATCCCAGCATCGTTTGCCTCGTCCATAAGAAAGGAGGCCCCTATAACTGCGCCAACTATGGGGGAACAAGACTCCTTAACATCGCATACAAGATCTTCTCTGCCGTATTGTGTGAACGCCTGAAACCGTTTGTGGATAACCTGATCGGCTCTTATCGGTGTGGTTTCAGGCCAGGTAAATCCAAAATATACCAAATATTTGGACTACGGCAGATCTTGGAGAAGACCTCTTCGTCGATTTTAGGGTTGCATATGACAGCGTGTATAGAGATGAGCTATAAAAAGCCATGTCTAGTTTTAACATCCCTGCCAAACTCGTCCGACTGTGCAGGATGACAATGGAGAATTCTTGCTGCTCCATTGAGATCGTTAATGAGCAAACCGAGACCTTTGATGTTAATAAAGGATTTAGGCCTACGCAATTGCTTGCGTACGCCGATGACATTGACGTGATTGGAAGGACACAGCGAGACGTCAATGAGGACTTTGTAAGTATTGAGGTAGAAGCGGCTAAGATGGGTCTCAAGGTTAGTGATGGTGAAACCAAATATCTGCTTTCATCTGAAAGAGACGGTCAACACCGACGTAATGGCCAGAATGTCACCATGGGCGGATATAACTTAGAAGTGGTCAAGGAATTCGTCTACCTTGGCTCGCTGATGACCGGCGACAACAACACCAGCGCTGAGATAAAACGCAGAATCCCTCTTGCCAACCGCTGTTTCTATGGACCAAAGAGGCAATTAAGAAGTAGAGCCCTCTCTCGGAAAACCAAGGTGACACTATGTAAGACCTTGATCATTCCAGTCCTGCTTTACGGCGCAGAAGCTTGGACCTTAACAAAAGCGGATGAAGATGCCCTTGGTCGTCTCGAGAGGACAATTCTGCGCACTATCTACTGTCCCGTTTGTTCAAACGGCGTATGGAGGAGAAGATTTAACGAAGAACTGTACGGGTTGTACAACGACATCGGCCTGGTACGACTTCTACGCATACAGCGTCTAAGTGGCCAGGCCATGTAGAGCGCATAGAAAATACAGCTCCGACTCGATGAGTCTTCGAATCCATCCCGGAAGGAAGGCGCGGCAGAAGATGGCCGCATCTTCGGTTACGCACGCAGGTGAAAGGAGACTTTAACTAACTGGGCGTACGGCGCTGGAAACAGCTGGCCAAAGACCGTGTCAGCTGGAGACGCTTGTTGTTTGAGGCCCAGGTTCACCGCGGACTGTAGCGCCACCTAAGTAAGTAAGTAAGTTATCTGCTTATCTGCCAATTCGAACCATTGTTATTTTGTAATCCAGATTGGCGACCTTAGGCTATTTTCAATGGGGATACATAGAAAAGGCAACGTCCGTTAGCCTTGGAGGATACCATGACAGAAGTTTTGAAATTTCTGTGCATAGGTTCCTTAAGACATGGATACGCTCGTTGTCCCGAGACAATATCGCGCATTTGAAAAGCGATTGGTCGGCCAATCACTGAAAAAGTGTATGCCATTTCACAACTGATGGAGTAGAACAGACCACTCAAATACGCACATGAATCAATGCAAGTAAATTTGATTGACTGAATTACCATCAGTGACACGCTGCTGAAGTACCACCAATATCGAACCAATTTATTCGCCCATAAACCACATAGTTTCTACACCGATGAGGTTATGAAGCTACTCGGGATATTGGAGATGAAATAAAGGTTTACGAATATATGAATCTTCGAACATACGAACGTATAAGCACACACAAACAACTCTTTAAAAATGGTAGATTCTGACCTTGAGAACCTCAAAATATGTCATTCGAGCCCGATACTATCGTGAGATGTTTTACTTATCAAAATGTGGAGGAAAAGTGCAGTGTGTAAAATTGTTGGGTTGAAAAGTCATTGGTTGCAAATTACTTTTTAAATATTATCTCGTGTACGTTTTAAGTGTCCTATACGGAGAGACCTTATGACATGCGTTGGTCAGGGATTATTACGGCCGTAAGACGAATGAACTTCAAGCTCAATAACTTACATACAGGCATTGTATAGGATGTAAGTCCTCGTAATGAAATCACACATTCACAAGACTAAATCTCAGCGTTCCATAAAAAAACTCCAGATGAATTCGCACAAAATGGTCGCATCTTATCTACCAAAAATGTGACCATTATGCCCACTTGTTTTATTTAACCCGTTGATACCTAGACATTTACCGTTGAGCTGAACCAACCAGACGAGGATAAAAGTCCCAGTATTCTGTTCAGCCCAATATTAACTACCTCTTCTAGTCCCGAAAGGAAGTATCTTCCTAGGAATATTCCTTTATTGGGCTAGCGTCGGACATTCGCACAGCAGGTGACGAATGGATTAAATTTCCTCTTCATCCCTGCAGAAGTCATTGTAGGGCTGGCCTAGTCGAGCTGCATGGTAGGATGGCATGCATCCCACCCTAGCCAGTTCGTCCGCCCTCTCGTTTCCGGAGATATTCATATGACCAGGTACCCAGCAAAGGGCCACCTCATTTACATTGAATATCTCTTCTAACTTTTCCTTGCAGAGTTTGACGAGTTTGGATCTTATCCATTCTGCCCGCGGAGCCTTAATGGCTGCCTGGCTGTCTTTTTTCTGAGACATTCTCTTTGCTGATCAGGTCCGCCGCCTGCTTGATAGCGAAGACCTCAGCTTCGAAGACACTGCATCCATCATCGGTCCTATAGGAGTGATGCATATCCCGAGACTCAAAGTAGACTCCGGCACCTGTGCCAACATCCATTTTGGATCCGTCAGTGTAGAATGCCAGTTCCCTTTCCGTGCGTACCAAATCACCGGTCCATTCCTCCCTGTAGGGAATTCTAATAGAGAATCTCTTCTCCCAGGAAGGAAGTCGGGTGACATATTCCGTTGATGTTCTGAATCTCGAGACGGCCCATCGATCCAAGACTGATGCATGTCTGCCACATGTAAAAAGTTAAATTGTGGATTATAACGGTCCGATGACGCGAAATGGTCAGTTGACTTATAAAGCCCCAGCTTTCTTCACCTACAATTCAGCATTCTGTAAATGTATGAATTTAGATCTCTAGCTATCCTCAACAGCAGCTATTATGAGCCGTACATTGTCACTCCATGGGTGGCAAGGGTGCCGTCTCATTTTCATGATACAAACAGGGGGCGAGAACAATAGCGTCATTAGCATAATGAAGTTGATGTCGGCGATAGCAGAAAACAAGATGATGATTACTATTATGCCTCGTAATAGTTGTGTTTTATCCTATGACTGTGATTTAAAACCGAATCTCACTTTAAGCGTTGAGGAACTTGATATGATTATGATAAAGTTGATTGACAATAGACTAAATATCTGCATAGAGTGCATCATTTTTTATTCCTTTTCTAATATGCGAATGAACAAGAGTAGGTGGTATATCTGAAAATGCTTGCAGCAAGGCGCGAGGATTCTACTGACCATCAATATGAGTGAGTGAAGCCAGAAAAACACTGTAGTCATGAACGAAGAGCATGGAATGGAGGAAAATACCTAGAAACCATTTCCAGAGAAAAATCGACCATGAGTCTCCATTGAGGATATACAAAGGTAGGAAGAACTTTTCTCTTTGAAAATAACTGCAAGTGCAACTGAATTCCAACGTTCGGTGAAAAATATTTCACTTGACCTCACTGAAGAAGCCAATACCTTAAGCATTTATGGAAATATTTCCTGCCCTCGCAATATCAGCTAAGGGATATGCCGTATGTAAGAAAAGAAAACGTAAAGTTTGTAACTCTGGATACATCGATCCCTTTATATGTACGAAGGAAAGTAGTTGCGGTAGCTTGTCAACAGTTACATTAGGGAGATATAACTTAAGACTCCTTCCGGAAGTTATCTTATCTGCAATAGCCATCATCCTATCCCATTTGTTGTACAAGCCAGTTCTCCAATTTGATACAATTTAATTCCATTCCCAAACCAATCGACAACGAAAATGATGGGTATACCACATAAGCATACTTTCGCGACAACTTTCAAATGTCGAAGCTTATCGCGCACAACACAACATTTCAATTTCTACATTGGCTTTGATCTACTGAATTAGTTCAGGCCGAAAATGGGTAAAAGTTTTGAAGAACATATTGGCATATACATAAAATGAAATTCGGAGAAAAGGCCTTTTGAATTGTTACAGAAGACATTCTATCGATAATGTGACGCAATGTGGAAGAGATTTGGAGAGGCAGAAGCACTACTGTGATTCTGTTTGATACCGAACTGTAGTAGTTATAATCTCTTTAAATAGAAGCTTGCTTGGGGTTAGTTTTGAGTGTGCCCAGACAAAGAGTGGTAAAGTAGAATAACCCACAAACATGGGTATGGTATGGCCCTAAGGCTGCTTCGACGAGAATATGTATTCACGACAGAAGAAAATTAACTCTAGAGGGCATCAAAATCTAAAAATATGTACTATTTGTACAATGTCTCCGCCTATACTAGAACGCGTTCATTCTCTAGGACAAAGCGTACTGTACAAGAGCAAGTAGTTTTTTTCTCTTGCATTTTGCTGGGCTCTTTCCACGGGAAAAACAGCATTTGACCAGCCCATCTTCCAAATAGACAAATCTTCTTCTGCGTTCGACTATCAACCCATTGTCAGTTATTGAAATATCTTGAATCGCGAAAACTCCTCAATGGTGAGGAGTGACTGGTGACATTTTGGAATATCTTACTGAAAAAACGAATTGTTCGCTTCACCGCGCAGGTGAAAGCATTTGACAGGGTTTGGCACGAAGCCCTCTAGGCGAAAATGCGTGCTTTTGTGATCAATGAGTCTCCTCTTCTATGGATTCAATTCAATTTGTTTTGGACGGATCCAAGTTTGACATCCCCTATATATTTGCTGGTGTTCCCCAGGGCTCCGTTTCGTCCTCGATACATTTTCTCATTTTTTATAAATGAATACAGTTTAATATAGTTTATACAGACTGGAAATAGTAAGCGGTAGCGTATGTTAAGCGCATTAAATTCCGATATCGGCACCATCATTATAAGGCGAGGGAAGAATACAATGGAATCGAGTGCAAACACAGTACTGTCTTCTGTTGTCTAAGCCTACGACCGATTTGCAGCCGTTTCTTGCGTCTTGGAAACCTAAAAGCTCTCCATGGCTACTAAGCTACTAAGCCAGAGCGGAAGCCTGCAGGGATGGAAATGAGGACCTGGTAGTGGAATCACAGTCGATGCTGAGGATTTGGCAAGACCACTTCTGCAGACTGTATAACGGCGATTACAAAGAAGATATCGCTGTCAGGCAGAATGATCCATTCGTAATGGACGACGACGTAAGAGAATTCCGTCCACCCGACCTAGTCGAACTCAAAATAGCGATATCAAGACTTATATACGTTTAATAAAGACGCGGGCGTAGGCAGCCTGTCTGCTGGGCTTTTTAAGGCGGCTGGAAAGAACTGTGAAGTTGCAAGCCCCATCTCATTTGTAAGATACGGTCAGAGGAAACCATGCCCGACGAATGAAATCTCAGCATCGTTTGCTCGATCCATAAGAAAGGAGACTAAGGAGAATAAGTCTCCTTAACATCGCATACAAGATATTTTCCGCCGTATTGGATAATCTAATCGGCTCCTAACAATAGAAAAAAAAAATGTACACTACGGCAGATCTTGGAGAAGACCCAAGATACCAAGTCGACACTCACTACCTTTTCGTCGATTTCAAGGCCGTGTATGACAGCGTGTATAGAAACGAGCTATACACAGCCTTGTCTAGTTTTAGCATCGCTGCCAAACTCGTTCGATTGTGCAGTATGACAATGGAGAATTCTCTCTGCTCACATTAAGGTCGGTAATGAACAAACCGAGACCTTTGATGTTAAAAAAGTATTTAGACAAGGTGACGCGCTGTCATGCAAATTTTTCAACATCGTGCTTGAAAAGATCGTGCAAGAGTCGCTGGCCAACACAAAACGTACGATCTTTTTCAAGCCTACGTAATTGCTTGCATACGCTGACACAACATTGACGTGACTGGACGGACACAGCGAGATGTCAATGAGGCCTTTGTAAGCATTACATAGGCTTTCATCAAAAAGAGACGGGCAACATTGACGTATTGGCCAGAACGTCAGCATTGGCAGATATAACGTTAGAGCGGTCAAGGAATTCATCTACCTTGACTCACTGATTATCGGCGACAACAACACTGAGATAAGACGCAGAATCACTCTTGCCAATCAATGTTTCGTTGGGCTCAAGAGGCAGTTGAGAAGCAGAGCCCTCTCTCGGAAAACCAAGGTGACACTATATAAGACCTTGATCATCCCAGTTCTCCTTTACGGCGCAGAGGCTTGGACCTTAACAAAAGCGGATGAAGATGCTCTTGGTCGTTTCGAGAGGAAAATTCTGTGCTCTATCTGTTTGCATTTTACGTAGTCATTTGGTGGCAAAATTCGAGTCGATTAACCAAGCGAAACTTGTCGCGGTCAATTTAGTGCCGCACATGGAAACTTAACCTCTCGTAGACATCAACTTGACGTATTTTACATCGAGGCCTGGGCATAAGTGGTGTAGTGATATAGTTTCTGATTCGACTCTAAAGCGGTTGGAAATATGTAGATCCCAATTTAGCAAAAAAAAAGAAAAATATATTCAAAAAAGAAACCTATTTTTGGGAGAATGGGACATCATTAAGAAAAATGCTTATTGTAGCACACGACCGCGGGAGCTACGTCAAATACTATGCACAATTGCCCAATGAAATATCAAAAAACAATAAAGATAACAAAAAAAAAAAAAAAAAACAATTTCCTAACTTGTTAAATTAAATCGCCACAACCACCCAATCTTGTTGAAAATACCCTTTAGTTTCCTGGCTAGGATAAGACAGGTTTAGTATTGCTCAAGCAGAATCCACTTATGGCGTAGAGAGCATCTAGCATCTTGAGAAGATATGGTCTGAGTTATAGGAAAATCGCGCTCACTGTCTCATTGCTGCGAAGAAAAAGTGTATACCGTCCGCTGGTAAATACAAATCCAAATCTACTGTAAAAAGGAGGTGTACTGGGTCGGCCGGAGTGATCTTTATCCACATTTACTTATGGCACTATAATGCAGATACCTTAATTATAAAATCCATAAAATTGAATGCATTTTCGGAGGCAGCAGTGAAGGCTATGGTGTCTACTACTATGTCCTCGTATTGATTCGTTCATCAACTTATTCAATATTGCTAGTAAGCATATCGTGACAAGCATGACAGTCGGCACAATTGTCTCATTCAATCACATTAATTGTATCGCAAATGATCTGGTATCCATTTAACTAATTTGGATGAGGCGGATATGATGAAAATTAAATAAACCACATGCCGTCCATTTAAATCAATTGATCGTTACACAAAAGCCAATATTCCATAGGGGCATCCAGTGGTATGTAAATGTTTCTGAATTCATATCTGCATTGTATTACCATTTGCGTATCACTTTTAAACAAATAATCCGCCTCCCCTACCATCAAATCACTTGTTTTATTCAATATTTCAAAAGTTAATTACTCGCCTATTGAACAAGGTTCTTATAATCGGCTTGTATCAGAATCACGAGATACATAACTGCCGATGAACACATCATAGTGATTAACGTCCTGTCTAAGTCTACCATGCCAAATAGTCTGAACTGCAGCTTGCCTCTGATGAAAATCAATAAAAACTCCTCCACCTGCAATCGAGATTGTAACTTTACATCGCAAATGCACATGAAATCCCTATACATACAAATTAATTTATTTGTTCAACTTTTTAACTTTTTAAAAAAATCAAACTTTATTATGTGCTTAACTTAATTCTATTATTTGTGTTGCGGAGTTCCATCTGCGTTGCCCGAGAGCTCAGTCAGGAAACCGTGACGGTGCTGATCAGGAACTGCTTGTCTTGCTCGGGTGACTGGTGCTGATGACCACTGAATGTTGCTCGCTGAAGAACTTATTCGTGAGCACTCTGACGCTGATGGAATAAAACTCAACTATAGATTAACAATATGTGCCTTATATAGTATGTGCTGTTCTTTGACAGCGTCCCTTTGATGGACTTTGAACTTATATCATAAATTATTTTTGCTGGACCTTGGACTTCTAATATAGATCACAAAGAATATGCTGACGCAGCTGCAACCACTTGACTTCGACTAAAAGCATTTTGCCATTAAGTCGCAGCTGTGTCAACAATGATCGTTCGCGTCTATTGGTTTCCCCATAATTATATATATATGTTGCATATGATTTGACCGCAGCTTGTTTACATTGCTTACGGATCAAACCAATGCTTTAAGATATTAACTTACACTCATATCCAGGCGTTCGTCCAACGGCGGATGGTACTCCGTCAATTCGCTAAGAATTTGACGGGGCAATTCTGCAGCCTCCAGTGTTTTGTTGCATGCGTAAATGATTATCAAAAAGTCCACCACTACCACCAATGAGCTCGGAATCGCGATGTGATTATAAAACTCTGATACACCAAAAGCTTGGCCTTTGACGACCAACAACTCGTAGAACGAATACACGACAGTTGTTATGAAAAACGTAATAATTGTGAATGAGATCGGAAGCTGGAACACGTGAGTTACTTTTACCAGGAATTCCAAGTTTTGTCTCCAACACCTGGCGACCTCGTCTACTTGGTCGGCCAAATCACAAGACATTTGCATCAACTTCCCAAATCGAACTTTTGTTTTTCGCGTCACGTGCAGCACTTTGATTTCTTCCACAATTGTTTCGAGTCGTTCGTTGAGTATTTGAAAACGGACCCAGCCAAGCAGGACTCCGAAGTAGAAGTGGTTCGGCATCAGAAACACAGCACCTTGTACCCATACGATGAAGAGAAGCGTGAAACCATAGGATCGTGCTATATTCGTGTTTATACTAATAGTTACGCCTAATGCGAAAATCAAACAGATTGTTGTAATAAGCTTGAAGAAGATCAATACGTCGAAGCGGCGTCTAGTGGATGGGTGCACTTTAGCATCTTTGAAGAAAGTCCTTTGCATGGCGTAGAATTCGTTGATGCAGACTCTCAGGTTTGATCTTTCGACCCAGTTGCATAGTACCGTGGCGAAAAAAGTCATGCTTCTTACAATTAAGTCCAAGTAGTTGACTACTTTTGCAAGTGGTCGCCTCTGGAATAGTTCTCCGTCACCGAATTCCAAAATAAGAACAAACGGAAGGAGAATGACGAATAATGTGTTCAACAATATTGTGTACACCAGCAACAGGAATGATGAGGTGATTTTGCCTGTCTTATAGTCGAACTGGATAGGACCGGACGCGAATAGTTTCGCACAATTATAGCTGGCGAGCAACAGGAATTTAGTGACTCTATTTCGGACCTTAATCATTGTTGAACTGATGTGTACAAGAATGGCCAAGTGACTTTTATGCTCAAAGCCATGTCATACGCGTATCTAATCGTCATTAGTCTAATGTGCGAAAGTTATGGTTGTATTAGAGAATAATTTATTAATTTATCGCGACAAGCGCTCCTCCCGTGATGTTTTACTAACATTAGTAGTGGCTCATTAAACCACGCACGGATTCCTTTGGATATGTCAACGATTCCACTGTCTACCACCCACGCACGACATATTTATTGTAGGTACTGTGCAGTCAAATTTCAAATGATAAAAAGCACAATGTGGCTAGTGTCCTCACTATCTTAAATTGAAGCTTTACCTTTCGAATGGTATAGGTTTGCGTATCGACTTAACCTACTTAAGATACAAACCAGCCGGTTGAATAACTATTGAAGGAACGAATGGAACGGGTTGGTGTATACGAAGGAGAAGCACCGGGTTCGTGTATGTACTTCTGATTGTGTACCACCAGAAGAGTTGCCATAGTATCCGACTTATTCATTTCTGAGATAAAGCTCATGTGATAAAGCGTACCATGTATCAGAGAATAGTGAACTGTCATATTAAATTACTGTAGCAAGTTTAGTAAAAAACAGTAGGTCCTCGCGTTCTTACATTTAATTTCTGAAATGTACACAACCTTTACGGCAATATGATAAGACTCCTCAGCCTTGACAAGAGAGGTCTTTTTCGTCATTAAAATAGCGTCGCAATCCCAGTTGTTTGAGGTCTCTGTCTTACGTCGTCCTTCAGGGTTGGTTTCAAAAATTCTTCGGGTTTAGGTGGTGCTGTCCACAGACTTAGCTTTGTTCATTTCAGACGTTGAGTCCGTAGACACTTCTCCTCCATTCTCCAAAATGGACCGAAAATCACTCATGGAATTTCCTTATATAAACGATCATCTTTCTGGGTCACAGAACGGGAGCGGATTAATCAAGCTCTGGGTTTTTTAGGTGAGGGCTCTACTACTCGACTGCCTTCTGAGTCTAATAAAGCAATAATTGGGAAGAGCAGTTTTGCATCTAATTTTTACATCTACGTCACAACCTTCTTGTAATAATAAGTAAGTTATGGTTTATATCAATCGAGTGATCGAACCCTATTCTGAGTAACAATGTACTAAAACAAAATTAGACAGAAACAAAGCGTTCGAAACCGGTGGTAAATGGATAGATCTCCTAAACTAAAAGCCTACGTAAATAAGCCCTCGAATGAATTTAAGGAAATACTGCCTTAACGACTGCTTGGAACATTCATACATTTTGATCAAACTTTTGTTCAACACTTGCGTCCTTGACACTACTGACAACAAACTACATAATCCTAAGGATGCCGGTCAATTGAGGCAACTGAGCGCTGTTCAGCGTTCACCAACATATTGTTTTCGAATGGAGCCGATTTTAATCTTAAAGAGCACGTAGAAACTGCTTCCACTCGAGTGTAGCAAAACCAAAAGGCAAGCATCTATTGCCTGTCCCTTCCTTAGCCTAAAGTGACCATATGAGTAGCGATGTTGGTGTCAAGAATTTTCGAGCCTAACTTTTTTGAAGACGAAAGGAGACGCGCAGTTACAGGGAATTCGGAGCGGTGTGTAAGGATGTTAAATGAATTGTTCGTACGTAAACTGCAAAATATTACTGGTTATAAACAAGGAACATGATATCAGTAGGATGAAGCAACGTCACTTAGGTCCATTACTTCTCTACCACGAGCTCGTGAAATTTTTGCTGGCAAAAGACGACCTACTCTTTTACTAATCGTCTCATTAAAATTACTTAGATGGTGCTACAGTTCGAGGTAAGCCAGGACCTCAACCAACAAGCCTCACCAGCGGGCACCATCTTTGGCCAGCTGCTTCCAGTGCTGCACGCCCAGTTGGCTGAGGTCTCTTTCCAGCTGTACGTGCCACCTGGATTCGGTCGTCCTCTGCTACGTCGTCCCTCGGGATTGGAGCCGAAGACTCTACGGGCTGGTGCGGTGATGTCCATTCGCTCTACATAGCCCGGCCATCTTAGACGTTGGATCCCTGGACGTCTAACTAGGCCGATGTCGCTGTTCCTCGTTGAATCTTCTCCCACACTCTCCGTTTACAAAAGCGGGACCAAAGATTGAACGTAGAATTTTCGTCTCGAAACGCCAAAGAGTCTCTTCATCCGCTTTTGATAACGACCAAGCCTCAGCGCCATGGAGGAGGACCGCGATGATTAAAGTTTTGTAGGGGGATACCTTAGTTTTTCGAGAGAGGGTTCCACTACTCAGTTGCCTCTTGAGCCCAAAGAAGCAGCGGTTGGTAAGAGGTATTCTATCGAGCCATGGTAGACAAAGTCTTGACTACTTTAAAAATGTAGCTGACGAAGGTGACGTTCTGAAAAAAATTCGGTGTTGCGCGTCTTTCTTTGATGACAGCATATATTTGGTCTTGTCACCATTAACCCTTAGACCCACTTTAACCACTTCTAGTTCAATGCTTGCCAACGCCTCATTGACGTCTCGCAAGGCAGCAATTGTGTAGACTTGAAGTAGGTCGTACCGCAGAGTCCCGCACGATCTTTTCAAGTACGATATTAAAGAAATCCCATGACAGTGCGTCATCCTGTCTGAAACCCTTTTTAACATCGAAGGTCTCGGTTAGTTCACTTCCGATCTTAATGGAGCAGCGAGAATTCTTTATAGTCATACTGCATAGTCAGACGAGTTCGGCAGGAATGTTAAAACATGATATGACTCTGTATAGCTCGTCTCTATAAACACTGTCATAAGCGGCTTTAAAGTCGACAAAAAGATGGTGCATGCCAACCTGGAACCCATGGGTCTTCTCCAAGATCTGCCCTAGTGTAAATATTTGATCTATCGTCGATTTTCCTGGCATGAAATCACCAACCAGATTGTCCACGAACGGTTTCTGGCGCCTACACAGTACGGTAATGAGCGGATTCATAGGGGTCTTCTTTCTTATGGACCGGGTAAACGGTGCTGAGATTCCATTCATCGGGCATGCATTCTTCCGTCCATATCTTGCAGACGAGTTAGTGCATGTTCCTGACCATCGCCAACTGCTTTAAATAGTTCAACGGGAAGTCCGTCTACTCCAGCAGCTTCATAAGACTTAAGCTTCGATATCGCTATCTTAACATCGTCTAGGTCGGGTGGACAGGATTCTCTTTAATGTTCGTCCATTGTGAATGGTTCGTTCTGCCTGACGGCGGCATTTTGACTATCATCGCCGTTATGCAGTCTGCAGAAGTGGTCCTTTCACCATCTCAGCATCGACTGTGACCTTATATGTTCTGGCTTTATAGCCTTGATATGTTCATTTTACTTTTTGATAAAACTTTCGAACGTCATTCGTGCAATAGCATCTCTCCATCTCCTCCATCTCGAGCTTCTCGTGCTCCTTCTTTTTTCTTCTCAGAATCGCATGCTCCTCCCTCCTCTTCTGTTCATAGAGCTAGCGGGCAGCTCTCGCCCGTCGATGTAATGTAGCCATGCATTCTGTTTCTCTACATGGGCCTGCCTGCACTCGTCATCAAACCAGGGGTTCCTCGAAGGTGGTGGCTTAAAACCAAGTACATCTGAGGCGGCCTCCCTGATGGCGTTCTGACAACGTCTCCATTGCTGTTCTATGGCTTGTGCAGATTGCATCGGGACATTACGAAGGTCCTGGCGGTCTCTTGCGGTTGCAGCTTTCCGACGTTAAATGTTGGTGTTCTTACTCGACTCCGTTGATTCTGAGAAATTCGCATCCGTACCGTGGTTGCAGCAAGGTATCGATCCGAGCCGACGTTGGCTCCCCGATAGGTTCGGACATCTGGGATGCTGGACGAGTGTCTGCCGTCGATCGCAATGTGATCAATTTGATTGGTTGGATGTTGAGGTGTGGGAATCGTGTACTTGCTACTACGAGATTTAATCCCGCCATAAAGTCCAGCCTTGGCTCTGGTCCTTCATGTGCTGTAACGCCACCAAAAGAAGATAAAGTCCAATAGCTTTAGTCCGTTTTCTGTCGTGGTATTGTGTAGGCTGTGCTTTCCTATAACTCGTTAAAAGATAGCTTCCTCACCCAGCTTCCCATTGAAATCTCCTAGAACGATATCGGTGTCATAGCTGGGACACGTTTTTATATCGGTCATCTTTCTCCTCTGTGGGGGCGTAGACACATATTAAGCCTATATTGCCGAGACTGGCCTTAATGTGGATAGTTATTAGGCGTTCGCTTATATGCTGAGAGCTTAAGATTTTTCTTCTGAGTCTGCCGCGAATAGTAAATCCGCATCCAAATAAGCGTTATTTCTCTGTAGCAGTTTCCGTACTAGATATCACAGTGTTTCATCCGCCGTTTGCCTGGCCCATCCTATCGCACTTCTTGGAGCGCGATAATGTCTGTCATATAGCAGTCTAAAGAGTTGACCAGTTGTTCGGCCGTACCTAATATTTTGAGGGACCTAACGTTTCAGGTGCAGATCCGGACTTCGTTTCTTTTAGACGATTGCGGGGATCATCAACATGTAATCCGTCCGTATCCGAAGCTATTGGTTATCTCTGAACAAATATTTGTTTTATGCGATAGGGATGTTAGGCACAAACGTAACCCCAACCTGGAGGACAAGGTTCTTATTTACCCAAAGAACAAAGGGCACGCTGTGCCGTTCCTTATCGGCCTGAACTCCTAATATGTTGTAGTAGCCCGAAATAAGGTATTCCTACCAGGTAGTTCTTCTCGCTTGAACCGTGGGCACCGCCGTTGACTCCAACTTGGGAATTCTTCCGCCGCCGTCCCGAAGAAGGAGTTGAGCCATGGTGGTGGCTCAGACACCCCCCCTCTCTCTCGTTTGCTGAGCCAACAACCTTACAAAGGAGTCTACCCGATCTACAGTTGAGGTACTAGGCACCCAGGATCCACCTCGTGTAGGTAAGAGTAGGAGTTGGCAGACTGAGGCTGGAGTGTCGGCGCTTGTGCATTCATATGTTCGCATAGTCTACCCCTTTAGCACCCATTATTAAAATAAAAATAAATTGGGTTGTACAAAAAATTGAATTGAATAAAGCAATCACTCAGAAGTGACCAAGTTTGAGGGATTGTCTCGCCATCTTCGGGAACTTGTTTCAGTGGCACTTCTGGCATCAACCTTATATTCCAAGGGATTTCCACCTGCTTCTGTTCATGGTGAACGAGATTGCTTGTAAAAAATTTGCCTCCAGGGTGGTTTGGGAAAACTAACGACGATTCCAAGTTTTTGCCAATAGTGACGGAATTACTGATTGATATACTTCCGTAACCGCAAAAATAACGATATAGCATATTTCTTTATTTACTCTTCTAAATTACCGTCAGTGTCTTCAAACGAATCCCCCAGGCACAATGCCTCATGTCAACGGAATTTCTACTCTTCGAGTCGATTTTCTCTTCGATGCGGCTTATATTAACAACAGTAGTGAACGAACATCAACGACCCCAACCACTGCACTCCGTTCAGGTTGTGTGTGACAACACATCATAAGAGAATATAAGAACTCTTGAACCTGCGCCAGTCTCTAAAAAAAAAAAAAAAAAAAAAAGTATCCCCAGAGCGGCCATTAAAAGTTGCGGAACGATATGGGTCGAGTCTTTTGGCGAAATGGTCACGAAAAATCAAAATAGTGTCGGACGGTGCATTATCGTGGTGCAAAAATCCTGAGTTGTCCTGCCACAAATTGGGCTTCTATAGGCAAATAGCTTCATACAGATGACCCATAACACTCAAATATATTTGTTGGCAGTTTTTCCCGGTTTAAGAATGCGTTTCGTCGTGTCCTGATGCTCTAAAAGCATTGTTTCTGACACCTCAACGCGAAGTTTTTTTAAAAACATTCAGTGTTTTTGGTATCAATCAAGATTTCACACGCCTGAGGCCTTAGCAATGTGTTTCATTTTTAGTCGGTGGTTTGCGAGTACCGTCTCAAGCTTTGTCAGTTAAGGTTAAAGGTCTACTCGGAACTTTCTGTATGACACTTGTAAACTTTTTTTTCGACAATGCCTCATCACCAAGGGCTTTATACTTTTCTTCTCAACGAATCAGTAGCAAACAACTTACAATCCAATTCAAAGCAAACCCTTTCCCCAATAAATTGAGATATTATAAAAGTCGAAAATAGTATTTTTATCAACTCACAAAACGAAGCGTATCTCAAACAATAATGAATATTTCGACATAGAACTTGGCATGGATATCAAAGATTTTAATTCAAATATCACCTTACGACACAGTAGGTCGATTCCATTGTCATTAGCTACACAGTTTACCTACTTTCTCACCTTACGCTACAGTAATTAACTCATTTTTTCATCAATCTTACATACCGCAATTGCAATTTTAAATGCACTGTACCATAAAAAAACTAAATTAGCTCCTAAACGAGCACCTCGACAACACTGCCCGAAACACCTGCAATGACATCTCATAAATTCGCAATTCCCATTAAAATCTCCAAATCAGCGTTTCTCAAACTGGTACACCACTCATCTGAACGAATACGAGCTTATCCAAAATTTCCCCCCAAAATTCTGCTCCTGCTCGACTTAACTCACCACACATTCACTATTATGTACACATGTCATGGAGCATATTCAACACAAAACATTTCCATCTACCATCCATGTGTTCACGAAATCCTCTCTCTCTCTCTTTTTTGCCACCTGATTAGGTGAAAATGTGAAAACACATTCGACCGCAGTCGCATACTCCGGAGAGTGGTCATAGCCACTGCTCCAGCCTCCAAACGGTTATGTGGTGGTTTCTTTACCCGCTTGCCATCATCAGCAGCACGAGCGCCAGCAACAACTCTTTCACGATACCATCATGTTGCTGGACTATGTGTTGTTGTAGTATAGCTCGTAGTTGGATGATAAACAAACCGTCACGTCAGTTGGGCTCCATTCGAGTCGCTCAGTCTGCGCCTCACCGTTCACAGTGGAGGTCGATTGTTGTACGCTTCGTAAGAGTTTTTTTTTTTTTTAATCGAAACAAGTGTAGCCAAAGGAGAGAGTCGTGTATACCCTGCACAAATAACAAAATTCAAAAAAAAAAAAAATCAAACGCTGGAACGGTATTCGCTTCGATTTTGTAGTGTGCGTTTTGCGATAGTTTTGTGATTGCTGTTGTTATTCGAAAGCATTGTCCTTACGGTTGCTTGTGGCTGTTAACTGTCGACCGGCGGATTCGGTTGCCTTTAATTACAGCGTTTTTTGGACGTGGGAACGATAAAAGGATTGTGTCAAGTAGCCGAACCACCCCTTGTCGAGGACACGCACATTCCAGTGTTGTTCGCCCCCCAGTTGCCACAGACGACGACGACAACGACAACGTGCCGTTTGCACTTGTTCCTCTGTCAACAGAGTGGGCAGTGTTGTTACTGTCGGTCCTCGAGTAAAAAACCAACAACACTTTGTCGAGTTAAATTCTGTTTAATTCGTCTTGGTCTGTGATAAAAATCGATAACACGAAGCTGTTAAATCGTCATTGGTCGGTCGTAGAATTGTCGGTCCTTGCTGTCATTATTTTTTCGCTGCTTCGTCAATGTCCTCAGGACATCGTTGGTATCGTCACGTTGTAGGTTAAGTTGTTTCGTGAAACCACAAGGTCCTCCCGCTCCCAACTAGTGTTGCAAAATATCTACCTGCCGGTGTGTGCGCGGTGTTGTCTCACAAGGATTTGTTCCGTGCCCCTAAACAAGGTATAATATACATATGTACATACTCCTGCGCGGGATAGAGAGAGAGAGTGAAGGATCTCGTCGAGTGGACAGCCTGTGGTGAAAGTGCGTGCTCGCATGTCCTGAAATTCAGTGTTGTTATCAGTGCGCGTTCATTATCACGAATATCATATCCGGCTCTCGAGCATTATCCAACGACAACTGCTTGATAGTTTATCTTTGCGTAATTCCCTTTGTTCGCCTCCCAAATACCATTGCCAGTCGGTTTTCTTCTTGTCGTTTTGGTTTTTGTTTATCTTGCACTTATCGCTCGGCCCCCGTTGATTTGGCGCTCTGCCGCGTCGTGGTAGTACGCTTGCATGTTGAGTTGAAACAGAATATTTTCGCAAACGCCGGTCAATCGGTCATCGCTTGTCGTTTTTGATCTCCAATTAGCTGGAAAAGTAATCCGATTTAGTGTAGAATTAATAGAAATAAAATCGAAATTGTTGTTGTTGTTCAGTAGTAAGCTGGTGAGTTGTGTGCATCATCGTTTAGTAAATGTGCGGTGAATGTCAAATATCCGTGAATTTGAATTTCATGAGCACGTGAAGATAAATGAATGCAGCGCAGCACAGCGTGGCATTGAGTCGTCGATGGGTTTGAACGCATTTTTTCGGACATAGACTACAGGTGAGTTGAATTGTTGGTGAATGGAGTAAGGAAACGAAGACAATGTGGGATTTCCATAAATCTCTAATTTCTATTTTTTTTTTTCAACGGAGAGACAGTACGTGTTACAGATAGAGAGGTTACCCGATGGCATTTAGGTCGTCGTCGAATTATTGAGGGGCGAACAAATGACTGGACATGCAGGTTGTATGTGTGTAAGGATCATTCAGTCGCTCCTTGGGAAATACAATTAGTTTATCCCCTCGTTATACGGACGACGATTAGTGTTATGATAATCAGTTTAAGGCAAACGAGTTGATTAGGCAAGATTTGTGATTCACATGTATGTACATACTGTGTAGGGGAGAAGGAAATACATAACTTGATAATGAGGTAAAGGCGGAAACACGGAAGTAGATAGACGAACTGTGTAATAGCATTAAGGGCGAGTGGTATATTAGCTCGGGTTTGCCTATAAAGAGGTTTAACTAGAGAAGTTCAATGGCTTTAGAGAGATATTTGATTAAGGTTTAATTAAAGACCGTTGAAAATCTTGTATATGGCGAGGATTGGAGTGTTTCCTCGAATTTGCCTATAATTTCTAGTAACATGTGCCATTTGATGCTATTAAGCAATGTTTCTTCTCCATCAGATGATGTGCTCTATTGGAGATGGCTCTTTAGTTATGGACGCTGGACGGAAATGTCCATATTCCAATTTTGTCTAGCATCTTACCGCAAATTCTCACTAAGTATGAACTAAATATTACAAAAAAGGAATTGCATTTGAGTAGGATCGTAAAAGCCAATAAAATCGTCGACATTTGTGCTTTATTTGAACTCGTTTTTAGTAATTATGGAGCTTCCAAGCCAGGTGAGTCCCCGAGTACTTCGCACCTATGTACATATACCGTTTTGTCTTACTTCTTGAGATTCAGTCGCCTTCTTTGTCTAGTACTTGTTGTAGTTAGGTGGTCGCAGTTAGCAGATGTTGTCCGGAATTAAGCAGCACAGTGTCGTCCGTAAAGGTCCGTTTCATTGCAATGGTTTAGGGAATGATCCTGAGATACTTCCTTAGGGTACTCCAGCCTTAATTGGGTGAATACAGTTTCTGCAATAAAACGAACAAAATTAAATTTCTTCCATGTATTATGGATTTATTAGTAAGAACAAACATTCCCATTAATTATGGAATACAACGTCGTTCAAGTGGTTGCCTCGGCTGACTTCGCAGTAGCGCATTCTCTTACCCCAATTTTATAAGACCTTGTTGATGGTTTCGGGTTATAGCTCACGGATTGCGTGGATGATATTGGCCTTAGGTGCTTGAATCGTTTACGGATTGTTGGCATAATGGTTCCCCACAAAAATAAAATTCCAAAGGGGTCAAATCGCAGCTCCGATGTGGCCATTGACATCGCCAAGATGGTTGATAACACGATTTGGGAAATTGGTGCGCAAAAGTTCGATTGTGGCATGGGCTGTGTGGCTTCAATTTCAGTATAAAATGAGTCGGTTAACATGGCTCTGAGAGCACCGTGGCGCAGTGGGTAGTGTGTTGGCCTCTGACGCCGATGACACGGGAACGAATCCCGACACAGCCATGTCATCGAACATGTTTTTCACGGTGTTTCTCCACAGCGGGGTTCTGACAAAACCCCCTGTAGTAAAATTGTCATGAAAAGCTTCTCGAAATTGGCCGTTCGGAACCGGCAATAAACTGTGGGTCCCTGTCATCTATGGGAAAAATGAAATCACACACAACATGGGTGATTGAGAAAAGCTCGGCTCAGGTTCTTCATGAACTGTAATGCCAACACAACATGGCTCTGTAACGCCTAACGTTGGACGAAATCTTGTTCCCAGACTTACTTCATAACCCGCACCGAACTGTCACTCTCTGTGGAAGCATTGGCTTCTCGACAATAACGTGCGGGTTTTCCGTAGCCGCGTCCAATTCAACCTGCTCTAAGGCCCAAACTGCGGAGCGATAGTCGCGCGCGTTCAATTGCTGAGTCAATTGGACCTTTTTAGCGAATAATCCGGGATCTTTGTGCAGAATTCTCCTCAGTCTAGTGCGTGAAATGTTGAGCTGTTGAGATCGATGGCGAGCTGATCTTATGAATTGAGTGTCACATTCTCGGTCACTGCAGCCACATTCTCATCTATGAGTACCGTGCGATGACGGGTACTATGAGTGTTGTCTACAGCATACCAGTCTCACGAACTTGTTGCACTTGTTGTTGCATACAGCAATCGCGGTGGGTGCTTAATTCCGGCCGAAACTTCTTTTCAAAAAGCGCAATGTTTGAGCCCCACAATATTTCAATATCTTCCAACGCTGTTAAAGCGTAAAGCTACTCATTTCGTTCCGCGGAGCTATGGTACTGACTTTCTGTCAAGATATCGAGCCACCAGATAGCCCACCTACATAAGAGTATGTGTCTTCAGTTTTGTCATAGAAACAAAGTTATTCCAAGTAGTTTTTAAGAATAGGAATTAGTCTTTGGAGACTACATTACTGAATTTAACCAATTGCCCTTTGTGCCAATGTTATTTACTACGGCTGTTGCCTTGACAAAATTATTTTTTTATTGGAGGGTGGCGTTGAATCCTGTTTGTCTTGGTTCTCCATAACAAGTAAGTTGTCTGGTGTCTAGTTTTTTTGAAAACACAGTTGAAAAATACTTTATGAAATCATATCAACACGTAGAGGCTGTGAATGTGCTCCACTTTGTAGGCGAGAAAATTGGGTTTCTAGAGGAGGTTGCCGGTATCCCGAAAAGTTCGATCGTCAGGAATCTTGGGGACCTAACCAAACCTTAAAAAACCTCCCAAAATAACATTATAGTATTATGAGAAAATCAACTGAAATGGACTTAGCAATTTCCTCTAACTGGTTGCGATGTTGATACCACAACTGATATGATCATATGTATACACCACTATCCTTGTATGAGATAGAAATATGAATCGATGGTACAACTTGGGCTGTAAAGAATCAATGAGAATGAGAGAGATAAATGTTCCAACTTAGATGGTCATTCTGAATGAAGAAAACTGGAAAAAGTGTGATCCAGCCAGGAAAGTCTGCGATGTCCATTTTCGAAGCGTCAAATTCGAGCATGACCTAAAGTGAATCAAACCTCATCGTTTTGAAGGTGGTTCAAATTATTGGCTTTTCATCAAAAAACCCATCGCTTTTTCACAATAAAGTTCCAGGTGGCAACTTTTTAGACAAATTCGCAACCAGATCCACGCTCCAAGTTTACGCGTTGATAGGTAGCTTGGACTGGAGGGATTATCGTCACATTAATCGTAAAAAATGCACGACTTAGGCAAAAAAGATTAATGGTACTCGCTATCGTCTCATGATTTTTTTCATTCCTAAATTGGTATGAATGTAGACAAGGCATTTTTATGAAGATATAACCTATTTAATATAGACCGTGAAATATTTAGTGATAGTAAAACCCGCCGTTTTGGGAATCAAATTAAAAATTTAATGACACAAATCCTGCAATTTAATGCCATGCACTTTTTCAGTTCAATTTTTGAAAGCATGTTGGTTTATGCCAACAACCTAAGGGCCACTCACACCTTGAAAGAAGAAAATGAGATCTGTAGCAATGAATTTCATTTGCCTTTATGTAAAATAACCACGGCAACCCTTGGCGAATAAATGTGAGAGACCACTTACCTTAAGTGCTATATATAGTGTGATTCGTTATGTGTTTGGTTTTTAATTATCAAACACAGGAAAGCACAGCCTACACAACACCACGTCAGAAAACGGACTAAGGCTAGTGGAATTGATGGCGGGACATAGTAGTGGCAAGTACACGATTCCCACACCTCAACATCCATAAGGGGACCTGGCGGTCTTTCGATCAATCGACAACCAACCAAATTGATCATATTGCGATTGACGGCAGATACTCCTCCAGCATCCTAGATAGCCGAACCATTCGAGGAGCCAACATCGATTCGGATCAATACCTTGTTGCAGCCAAGGAACGGATGCGAATTTCTCGGAATCAACGGAGTCGAGTAAGAACACCAAAATTTAACGTCGGAAGGCTTCAATCGCAGGAGACCGCCCGGACCTTCGACGATCAAGTCTCCCTCAAGCTCTCTCAAGCCCCGATGCAATCTGCAGAAACCATAGAACAGCAATGGAGTCGTTGTCAGAACGCCATTAGAGAGGCCGCCTCAGATGTACTCGGTTTCGAGCCACCACCGTCGAGAAACCCCTGGTTTGATGATGAGGGCGGACAGGCCCATGTAGAAACAGACTGCATACATGGCCACATTGGATCAACGGACGAGAGCTGCCCGCGAGCTCTATGAACAGAAAAGGAGGGAGGAGCATGCGATTCTGAGAAGAAAAAAGAAGGAGCACGAGAAGCGCGAAATCGAGGAGATGGAGATATGCTATTGCATTAATGACGTTCGAAAGTTTTATCAAAAAGTAAAATGAACATACCAAGGCTATAAAGCCAGAGCAGAAGCTAGAACTAGTAGTGGAGTCACAGTCGATGCTGAGATTGTGGAAGGACCACTTCTGCAGACTGTATAACGGCGATGATAGTCTAAATGGCGCCGTCAGGCAGAGCGAGCCATTCACAATGGACGAAGACGAAGGAGAATCCCTTCCACCCGGCCTAGACGATGTTAAGATAGCAATATCGAAACTTAAGTCTTATAAAGCTGCTGGAGCAGACGGACTCCCTGCGGAACTGTTTAAAGCGGTTGGCGATAAGCTGGTCAGGAACATGCACCAACTCATCTGCAAGACATGGTCGGAAGAACGCATGTCCGATGAATGGAATCTCAGTATCGTTTGTCCGGTCCATAAGAAAGGAGACCCCTATGACTGCGCCAATTACAGAGGGATAAGCCTCCTGAACATCGCGTACAAGATCCTCTCTGCCATACTGTGTAAGTGCCTGAAACCGTTCGTGGATAATCTGATAGGTTCCTACCAGTGTGGTTTCAGGCCACGAAAATCCACTATAGACCAAATATTTACACTACGGCAGATCTTGGAGAAGGCTCATGAATTCCAGGTCGACACGCACCATCTTTTCGTCGACTTTAAAGCCGCGTGTGACAGTGTTTATAGAGACGAGCTATACAGAGCCATGTCATGTTTTAACATTCCTGCCAAACTCGTCAGACTGTGCAGGACGACTATGCAAAACTCTCGCTGCTCCATTAAGATCGGAGGTGAACTAACCGACCCCTTTGATGTTAAAAAAGATTTTAGACAGGGTGACGCACTGTTATGTGATTTCCTTAACATTGTTCTTGAAAAGATCGTGCGAGACTCTGCGGTCAATACAAGAGGTACGATCTACTTCAAGTCCACACAATGGCTTGCCTACGCAGATGACAGTGACGTTATTGGACGGGCAAAGCGAGACGTCAATTAGGCGTTCGCAGGCATTGAAGCAGAAGCGGCTAAAGTGGGTCTACGGGAAAATGGACAAGACCAAATATGTGCTGTCATCCAAGAAAGACGCGCAACACCGACATCTTGGTCAGAACGTCACCCTCGGCAGTTATATTTTTGAAGTAGTCAAGGACTTCGTCTACCTTGGCTCGATAGTGACAAGCAGCAATGACACCAGCGCTGAGATAAAACGCAGAGTAACTCTTGCCAACCGCTGCTTCTTCGGGCTCAAGAGGCCATTGAGTAGTAGAGCCCTCTCTCGAAAAACTAAGGTATCCCTCTACAAAACCTTAATCATCCCGGTCCTCCTCTACGGCGCTGAGGTTTGGACGTTATCAAAAGCAGATGAAGAGGCTCTTGGGCATTTCGAGAGGAAAATTCTGCATGCTATCTTTTGTCCCGTTTGTGTAAACGGCGAGTGGAGGAGGAAATTCAACCAAGAACTGTACGGGCTGTACAGCGACATCGACCTAGTTAGACGTCTTCGGATCCAACGTCTTAGATGGCTAGGCCATGTAGAGCGAATGGACATCAACGCTCCGGCCCGAAGAGTCTTCGACCTCAACCCCGAGGGACGACGCAGCAGAGGACGACCGCATTTAAGGTGGCGCGCACAGATGGAAAGGGATCTCAACCAACTGGGCGTGCGGCACTGGAAGCTGCTGGCCAAAGATCGGGCCGGCTGAAAAGGCTTGTTGGCTGAGGCCCTGGTTCAACCCGAACTGTAGCGCCATCAAAGTAAGTAAGTAAAATACAGGAAAGTTACAAAAGTATGAAAAGTTTTTATCTGAGTTGATAAATTCTAAATAAAATATTTATGAGAGAGCATAAGCTCGTAGTTCGGATATATGTACATATGTAGACCTTTCCGAAATGAAAGTATTGTCGTCTTTGACTAATGCCCCAAATCTTACAAGGCCTGTCAAAGCTGGAAGACTGAAAACCAAACAGCAAACCTTTCAACCTTATACCAAAACCTTTGAGCCAATAACAAACGTACAATTTCTTGTTAAGATATTTTAATTACTATAAAAATTTGGGATACCATTTAAGAGCCATTTTCTGGCCGATATGTCATGCATATTTTATCTAGACTTGCACTTCAACTCAGCACATCGTGGTTATAATAAGTAGCCTAATTTCCAGGCAGTGCACCAAGCGTAAATGTAAATGCTTCTTAGAGAACAGAAAGGGACTAACAGACAACATATTCAAGTAGAAGTGAAAGTATTTTTGACCGATGGGCGGAAGGGTATCCCGGAGCACTAAATTGCCAAACTATTTAGTGATTTCCATTATTTGGAAAGAGCGGAAACTATTTTCCATAGCTTGTCTATGGCTTGAGAGAATGTTCACAATAGGCTACCAAACAACCAGAGGACTTCCGCATGGCATGCCAGCAAAAAAGTGGCTTTTGCTCAACAATTAACTTTTTATTATTTAAAAACTTCTAAACACAAACATCTTAGGTCAGTAGCCATGGAATGATATTACCATATCTTTGACGCTTCAAGTGCAACTTAATTGATGAATAGTAAAGGTTCGAAATGCAGCACGGCCGTTTACGTAAAACGTGAAGATCACCATTTAAGCAAATGAAAGATGAGATAATATAATAGGTAGTCGGCAATTTGGAATTTATCAATTCGCAATCGAATACTTTCTCTGACTTTCTTCACTTCCTTAAAAGAAAGTGTTACATATGTATGCATGTTGGATGGTTGGTTGCTAGCTATTAGATCATCAGAGACCCATACTGTTGATATATGTACAAGAGATGAGGAACCAATACGCCGAAATGATGCATTCTTTTTGTTTTTTTTTTTTTTGAGCTCTGTGTGGGGCTTAAACCTTTGTGAATTATTGCATTTAATTTTCTTTGTTTTTGTTTCGAACTATAATTTAAAAAAACCGGCCAAGTGCGAGTCGGACTCGCGCACGAAGGGATCCGTACCATCTGTATATATAAATATGAAAGGGACTACGTATGTTACCTCATCAAATGACAAATCTTGGTTGCAGGCAGGATTTTTTGGATGAAAATCATGTCTGTTGTATGGGAGCCCCCCTTAAATATTCACTTTGTTCTATTTTTGTCTTGTATTTGTCGTGGTAGCGGCAACAGAAATACATCATCTGTGAAAATTTCAACTGTCTAACTATCACGGTTTATGAGATATAGCCTGGTGACAGACGGACGGACGGACGAACGGACGGACGGACAGCGAAGTCTTAGTAATAGGGTTCCGTTTTACCTTTGGGTACGAAACCCTAGAAATGGGCATTTATCACTGCTATTCCATACAAAAACCATAAGTTGTGTATTAAATACAGCAATTGTCATGAATCTCCATGGGCACTCCTTACGTCATGCATAATTGCGTGGAAAAACCCGCATACTCGTGCTCTGCGAGCACACTCTGAATTGAATTCCTTAACAGCAAATGTATTGCTCAGCATTTAACAGATACGATGGAAAACTGTTTAGCCACAAGTCACAAGTCATTTAAGTAACATCTATTCACTCTCCTCCACTACGGGCTTTGGATGGCTGTGGCACAATGTTGCAATGAATTTGGAAGTCTACTACGTACATGTATCTGTTATACTGAATGTGATAATTAGGAGCAAAGTCCCCTTAAACGTGACTAAAGGCCAGTGACTCTTGCCTCCGTAATACACTTTCATCCGCAATTGGAAATTAACAAAAAAAAATTGAAAAGGTAAAAAAACAAATTCTGCCATTCATTTGCTAGTTTCGGCAGTTGTAATTAACAGTCTCGTGACAAAACGTTAACAGGTCCGGTTGAAGGCTTTCAATATATTAACACAATTTCATTAACCGCAATTAACCATAACACGAGAAGCCGCAGGAAAACTGTCAGAAAAAAAGAAATAAAACGAAAACACATACCAATCTACGATCTGCGTAGTCGAGGTGTTAATAGATACATCTTTCCCTTCTCTTCCACAGCTTTCTAGGTCACAATAAAGCCATATCGGACCAAGTTATCTCACACCATACTGACTCATACAATATCTGATGGAATGGTTAACTGCTAACGGTGTAGCCTCCGTGAATTTGCTTTGTGTTTCACAAATTTTTCATAGACCAAACGCCTACTAATCGACCCAGGGAGTTTATCCATCAAAATTTGGTAAAAAGTAGCGACTAATTGAGGCAAATATTTTGAATGTGAACGTCGACCAGAGTATATTTATAGAAAATACTTTCCAAGATTGATATCGCAGCATTTCGTGGTTGATTTCAATAATATTATGGCCTTTCGAGTGTAAATGTCGCCGCTTGCCATCACCCAGTTGCGCCTTTTTCTTTTTTTTTATCACGTGAGAAACATAAGGTCAAGTTGTACATACTGTCGTTAAACGAGTCTTGTTTTTTGTACTAGCGATTGTTTATAGTTATAGAACATATACCCAATGCCCCAGCTACGACACAAAAATAGTTCTAGGAGATTGTGATGCAAAACTGGGCAAAGTAGATATATTTGAGTCGATCATAGGAAACCATAGCCTCATTAACACCACATCCGATAACGGACTTAGACTCACCGATTTCCTAGCGGGGCGTAACCTTCTTGTAGCAAGCACGCGATTCCCCCATCTCAACATCCACAAGGGTACCTGGCGGTCTTTTGATCAGTCGACCACCAACCAGATTGATCACATTGCGATCGACGCCGGACACTCCTCCTGTATTCTCGACGTACGAACCTTCCGAGGGGCTAACATCGACTCGGAGCACTACCTTGTTGTAGCCAAGGTACAAATGAGGATATCAAGAATGCTTAGGAGTCGAGTAGGACTACGTAAGTATGACGTCGGAAAGCTACAATCGCAAGAGACTGCCAGAATCTTTGCCAAACGTGTCTCCTCCAAACTCTCCCAAAATCCGCCAACAGCAGCACAAACAATAGAGCAGGAATGGGCGCATTGGCAGAGCGCCGTCAGAGACGCTACCTCAGAGGTGCTGGGTTTCAATCCGCCACTACCTAGAAACCCCTGGTTCGATGAACAATGCGAACAAGCCCATGCAGCAAAATGAGAGGCATATAAAGCCATGCTGCAACGACGGACGAGAGCTCAGCTCTATGAGCAGAAGAGAAGAGGGGAACACACGTTTTTCAGAAGAAAGAAGAGAGAGCATGAAAAGCGTGAGATCGAGGAGATGGAGAGATGCTTCCGCAGGAATGACGCCCGTAAGTTTTACAATAAGGTAAAACGAACATGCCATGGCTACAAAGCCAGAGCGGCGGTCTGCAGGGATGAAAATGGAGAACTGGTAGTAGAGTTGCAGTTGATGCTGAGGAATTGGAAAGACTACTTCTGCAGACTGTATAACGGCGATGATAGACAAGATGCCGCCGTCAGGCGGAACGAGCCATTCGTAATGGACGACGATGTAACAGAATTCAGGCCACCTGATCTAATAAAGCCGCGGGCGCAGACGGCCTGTCTGCTGAGCTTCTTAAGGCGGCTGGAGATGAGCTGGTAAGGTGCATGCACCATCTCATTTGCAAGGTATGGTCGGAGGAAAGCAAGTCCGACGAATGGTATCTCAGCATCGCTTGCCCGGTCCATAACAAAGGAGACTCCTGTAACTGCGCCAACTATGGGGGAATAAGTCTCCTTAACATCGCATATGTTTATGCAGCGAGGCCTTATATGCATCCTGCTTCGCTGTGTGAATCCTCCTGCACTCGTCATCGAACCAGGTGTTTCTTCGTGGTGGAGCCTTGAAACCCAAAACTTCGGATGCAGAGCTTTTCAGGGCTTGTTTGCAAAGGCTCCACTGCTGTTCTATTGACAGCGTGGAGGATTGAGGTGTATTGGATAGCTTAAGGGAGACGCAATCGGCAAAAGCACGAGCGGTTTCTGGCGATAGTAGCTTTCCGACATCATCACTTTGTATTCTTACTCTACTCCGCTGCGTTCGTGATATCCGCAGGCGCATCTTGGCCACTACAAGATAGTGGTCCGAGTCGATGTTAGCCCCCCGGAAAGTTCGAACATCAAGAATAATGGAGGAGTGCCCTACGTCGACCGCGATGTGATCAATCTGGTTGGTAGTCGATTGATCAAGAGACCGCCAGGTGCCTTTGTGTATATCGAGGTGGGGGAAGCGCATACTGGATAGAAGGAGATTTCGCCCCGTAGCAAGATCAATCAGCCTGTCTCCATTATCGCATGTGGTGTCATGTAGGCTATGTTTGCCGATGACTCGTTCAAAGATGCTTTCCTTACCCAGCTTAGCATTGAAGTCTCCTAGTACAATGTTGATGTCATAGCTGGGACATTGGGCATACGTTCTGTCTAGGAGCATTCTACAAACAGTAATAATTCAAGCAACAAGTACTGTTATTCATACTACTTCTTCTTCTTTGGTGGCGTTACAACCCATGAAGGACCAGAACCAAGTTTCTCTCAATAACCCATATTCACAGGTACATTCTCAATAGTTCAAAGAATATAATATAAAATACTTTTCCGCGATCATAATTAAGATCTACTGAATTACATCATACATAAGTTTCCCATAGTGTTTGCCCGAATATTAAAGTGAGTGACTGTAAGTCCGGTGTGAATAACTAAGTAAGACGACATGAATAGTATCAAGGTTTCAAAATTAAACACTCCATTGACAAATAGTAGGAACTCACGGATTGGTGATGGCTAAACCAATCCGGAAGCTCACCTCTGAAAGTCGACAGATTTCTGCAATGTTGCCATTCCGTATTTTAAATAGCCGTATCAACATTCTTCCTGATAACCTCCATATCATCATAAATATGGATCGAACCAGGCAACCTTTGCTTCCCCAATTAAGTTAAAGTTGTCTTTGCCGCCTGCATTTATTCTTCACAAATTACTTATGATCTAGCTAAGGCTGGAAACCAAGACCAACTCCCAAGAACGCATTAGCACACTCGCATATTTCTGTGTCAATAAAAGTCAATTGAACAGGTTTCCAACGGTTATTTTCAGTCAATAAAAAAAAAACAGAAAAGACCTGAACACAAAATAGAAAACGAAATGAACATCGGACCTGTTGTCGCCTTGCTTTGGCAATCATCCACTCGTTTTCTGTTAACCATTCAATCAACTTTGATACGCAAATTGATGGCATTATTGTGAGCCATAGCAGAAAATGTCAGTTTTTCGTCGGTAGAGGTGACGTTATTGACGTGCTTCTGTGGACCAAACGTTTTATTGCTGACCACCTTTTGTAACTTAATTACAACACGTGACCAAATGCATAATTCGCGCCATATGGCCTTAGAACTGTATCTAACAAATACTCATGTTACTGACTTGTCAGTATTATTCACGTAAGTGCTACTAATGACAGTAACAATGAAAGTGAGTTTATTACCACATTACTCGCAGTTAATTTCGTGTGAAGGTCGTCAGCTGGTTATTCTCAGTTTTAGATGATTATGTATGTATTCTTGAAAAAAGCTGGGAGCTCATGGTGATCTTGAATTTCATTTTGCGCATCTATCGCAGTTTGTAAATTGATCATATTCAACGCTAAAAATAATTTAGTCGTTTTTTGTCCGTTTGATTTTAACAAACAATTAACTTGCGAAAGCCATGTTTTATGAACAAGTCGAAAAGTTGTGCGCATGAACTGGTTTTAGGAATCAAAAAACCTGAATACTCATACCACCGATATTGCTCATCGTTGAGATGCTCGGATGCAATCTGAAAAAGTGAGTTCCACTATCTTATTTAAATTCAAATTATATTGGATAAAACACCTTGTGTTGGTGAGTAGGTAATTTTGACCATTACGTTTCACGTTGATGCTTAAGAATTAGTCGCGTAGCTCTACTTGTATTATGACACCATTTGGCCGTAGTATCATCACCGAACGTATCGTAACTTCGAAAGGCTGTGATGCATGATGAGACGAAAATGTGTATAATTTATCTAAGAAAAGATATTACAGAACCGTTCCCACATATTTATGTACATAGTAACGAATCCCTGTGGCAATTAACCAAACCGGTTGTAGTCAGACGTGGTACACTGAATGGCGACTTAAGCTTAAACAAACGCTACGAAATTAGAACATAATTAATCAGTAGTTAGGTGCAGGCTAGACCCACTAAAATGCACTAAACTAAAATCTGGATTGACTTGTATACCCACTACCACTCACATGAATAGTAGTCAAGCCTGAGGAAATTTTACGAATAGACCGAATTTTTCCTTGGGTCTTAGATCAATATCCATTTAAATTAAAAAAAAATTTAAAATATTCTCAGATTATTTAAGCTTATTTTTATCTCAATATCTAAATAGTATTCATATTTGATTGTCGAATAACTAATTTATGTTCAGCGGGTGATTATAATTGGGTACACTTTTTAAGGCAGCACCTTTATTCGCGCCTGATTCCTCAAGAAGGAATCAAACTTACTTACTTACGTAGATGGCGTTACAGTCCGTGGTGAACCTGGGCCTCAAACAACAAGCGTCTTCAGCTGGCACGGTCTTTGGCCAGCTATTTCCAGCGCCGCACGCCCAGTTGGTTAAGGTCCCCTTCAACCTGCGTGCGCCACCGTTGATGCGGCCGTCCTCTGCCGCGCCTTCCTTCCCGGGGTGGATCCGAAGACTCTTACACTACATGGCCTGGCCACCTTAGACGCTGTATCTGTAGACGTCGTACCAGACCGATGTCGCTGTACAATCCGTACAGTTGTTCGTTATATCTTCTCCTCCATACACCGTTTGAACAAACGGGACCGTAGATAGTGCGCAGAATTTTCCAAGGGCATCTTCATCCGCCTTTGTTAAGGTTCAAGCCTCTGCGCCGTAAAGGAGGACTGGAATGATCAAGGTCTCATATAGTGTCACCTTGGTTTTCCGAGAGAGGGCTCTACTTCTCAATTGCCTCTTGAGCCCAAACAAACAGCGCTGGTGTTGTTGTCGCTGGTCATCAGTGAGCCAAGGTAGGCGAATTCCTTGACCACTTCAAAGTTATATCCGCCCATGGTTCTGGCCAATATGTCGGTGTTGTCCGTATTTTTTAGATGAAAGCAGATATTTGGTTTTACCCTCAATAACCTTGAGACCCATCTTAGCCGCTTCTAGCTCAATGCTTACAATGGCCTCATTGACGTCTCGCTGTGTCCGTCCAATCACGTCAATGTCGTCGGCGTACGTAAGCAATGGCGTAGACTTGGAGTAATCGTACCTTTTGTGTTGGCCAGTGACACTTGCATGATCTTTTCAAGCACGATGTTGAAAAAGTCGCATGACAGCGCGTCACCTTGCCTAAATCCTTTTTTAACATCAACGGTTTTGGTTTGCTCATTACCGACTTTAATGGAGCAGCGAGAATTTTCCATAGTCATCCTGCACAGTTGGACGAGTTTGGCAGGGATGTTAAGACTAGACATGGCTTTGTACGGCTCATCTCTATACACGCTGTTATATGCAGCCTTGAAATCGACGAAGAGGTGGTGAGCGTCGATTTGGTATTCCTGTGTCTTCTCCAAGATCTGCCCTAGCGTAAATATTTGGTCTATTGTGGATTTACCTGGCCGGAAACCACACTGATAAGCGCCGATCAGGTTATCCACAAACGGTTTCAGGCATCCACACAATACGACAGAGAAGATCTTATATGCGATGTTAAGGAGACTTATTCCCCTATAGTTGGTGCAGTTATGGGGGTCTCCTTTCTTATGGATCGGCCAAACGATGCTGAGATTCCATTCGCCGGGCATGCTTTCCTCCGACCCTACCTTGCAAATGAGATGGTGCATGCACCTTACCAGCTCATCTCCAGCCGCCTTAAGAAGCTCAGCAGACAGGCCGTCTGCGTCCGCGGCTTTATTAGACTTAAGTCTTGATATCGCTATTTTGACTTCGTCTAGGTCGGGTGGACTGAATTTTGTTACATCGTCGTCCATTACGAATGGCTCGTTCTGCCTGACAGCGGTATCTTGTCCATCATCGCCATTATACAGTCTGCAGAAGCGGTCTTTCCAATTCTTCAGCATCGACTGCGACTCTACTACCAGTTCTCCATTTTCATCTCTGCAGGCCGCCGCTCTGTCTTTGTAGCCATTGCATGTTCGTTTTAGCTTATTGTAAAACTTACGGGTGTCATTCCTGCGGAAGCATCTCTCTATCTCCTCGACCTCACGCTTTCCGTGCTCTCAATCGAAATTGTGCGGGGCTTGATTCGCGGTTCTTTTAATTTAACTTATGTTCAACAAACTGTGGGAAAGTTAAATTTTTTTAGTAAAAAATTTTTTTTGAACTATAAAATAAGTTAAACGTGACCACTGTCATACCATACCATTTGAAACGTCATCGGCAGTTAAGAGGATCTACATTCGCTTGAAAACGCATTGCTATTTTGCAACAAATTTGGGGACCTCAAGAAATCACGGCTGTAATTCTGGAGATAATAGCTCCCTCGGAATTTGGAACATTTCTGCTTTCGCCTTTTTGCATTTTTTTTACTTTTCTGTCCTTCATGTCCTGCAAACGTTTTACTATCGAGCGCTATATTGTTTTACGTTGAAATTGTTAAAATTTACTAAACAAGGTTGGGCATAGTTAATGTTGCAGTCGGAATGGCTACCATTTGATAAAAACGGAAAAAACTGCTACTGTTTTGGCGAGAAATTTATCGGAATGTGCAGAATTTATGAGATTGAGTCGAAAAAATAACTATAGGACTCATTAGGCAAGATTACTGTGATTCAAATCTTTCGCTAAAATTCGTCCTGACGATCGTCTGCTGTAACCATACTACGAGAATGTACATCATCATCTCGTTTTGGATGTCCCCGGTCACAAAAGTGATATTTTCAGACGAGCGGGCAGAACGAGGCCGGCCACTTTTTGCGACACCTCTAGTGGACACAGTTTGCACGAGACACTCAATCAAACGTTTCATTGTTCGCACACATGGTGCAGAGTGACGAAGAAAACGACGGCGAAACTCACGCTGCGTTAAAACAACAGATCAGGAACCGAATAATAAGTAACAATAATTTGCTCTATTGCTTGTTGACGGCAGCATCAATATTAAAGCACAAGAATAGTGGTATCATTCACAAAAATTATAAAGCTATTGTCCCCCATTTTAATAACTTCTAAAGGGCATCTGAAAAAGAACTCAAAGCTTAATTCTTAAAAGAAATAAAAACGCACGACCAAACATTGTAGATGGTCGACCAAATAAAGTGCAGAAAGCTATAAACGCGGACGAAGTTAGAACCCTTGCAATCCTCCTATATTCTCATGCAGAGTGCGGCAGTCTTACCATATTTTTTTTTTTTTTTTTTTTTTTTTTTTTTTAGAGACTCGCGCAGGTTCAAGAGTTTTCCATATTCTCTTATGATGTGTTGACACACACAACCTGAACGGAGTGCAGTGGTTGGGGTCGTTGATGTTCGTTCACTACTCTCAGGGGTGGTTGTCCTAGGCCTAGATAGGACGAGAGCCGACCAAATTCCGCGTTGGTTATAGTCCGTAGTAATTCGTTCAAGCACTTTAGTATTGCATACGCAGAGGAACATAAATAAACATAAACCAAGTCGATTTCAACAAGCTAGGGTTAAAAATATTCCATTATCACTGCATGGTTTTGATTATAACTCCGTCAAACTGCGTCTGGTGATGACTTTTGATCATAGAGCACACCAAAAATCTCTTTCTCGAACAACGCTTTATGTAACTTTTTTTTATTTAAATAAAAAACTAGGGAATTAGTCTCCGAAGTTGACAACTCTTTTCGTTTTTGTTTTACGGCTAATCCCTCGACTGTTTTGCACATAATTTTTATTTTGGTTTCGTTGTCAGTATTCGTTAGTGTTTTAAACACGAAATACGCACAAGCACATTGCCGTAATCAGTGTTGTTAAGGTGAGTTCATACTGTAATGTCCTCAAAAGAGGAAGATTTGCATTATCAGCCGTTCTTAGTCTATAAAGGCTCTCATACTGACTTGCCAGCGCAATTGTGCCAAAAAAAAAAAAATGCCAACCTGCCCTTCTGCAGCTCAAGAAGCACTAATTGGACTTACTCCACTGCACCTTTTTATTAAAAAGGTCGCATTACGTAGTGCAATCAGAATTCTTCGCTTGGGAACAGACCTTTGGGTCACATGTCAATCCTGCAACAGCTTCCTGAGCTGGATATGAATACCACGGTCTCAGACGCATTACCACACACCTTCCCTTTTGACAAGAGACTTAAGATATTGATCCCAAACCGCACAGCTTGGAAAACCAGTGATCTCTTGCTCAACGTCAAAGGCCTTATGTGGTATACTGATGGCTCCAAAATTATTTCTGGCGTTGTCGCTGGCATCTTTGGACCAAATTGGAGGATTAGCAAGACCCTACGAATGAGTCCCAGTATCTTCTAATCTGAATTATAACCATCCTAACATCCGCCAATCTAAGCTTAGAGACTGGCATAAGAGGAATAACCATCAGTATACTCTATGATAGGAGAGCACCGTGGCGCAGTGGGTAGTGTGTTGGCCTCTGACGCCGATGACACGGGATAGAATCCCGACACAGCCATGTCAGCGAACGTGTTTTCACGGTGTTTCTCCTCGGCGGGGTTCTGACAAAACCCCCTGTAGTAAAATTGTCATAAAAAGCTTCTCGAAATTCGCCGTTCGGAACCGGCAATAAACTGTAGGTCCCTTTCACCTATGGGAAAATGAAATCGCACACAACATGAGTGATTGAGAGAAGCTCGGCTCAGGTTCTTCATGGACTGTAACGCCAACATACATACATACATACATACTCTATGATAGCCAAGCAGAGCTGACTTCGTATAGCACGAACTCCAAGTCCGTTAGGGAATGCCATGATGCCCTAAAAGACCTAGCCAAGAAAACAAAATCAAACTCTGGTGGGTGCCAGGGCACAAAGGTATTTAAAGAAATGAAATCGCTGATCATCTCCAAAGGAAAAGTTCCAGCGAAAAGTACATAAGTCCTGAATCTTTCTGCGGCAGTGAGAAAAATCGCAACACCTGCCCTTTTGACTTTGCCAATCGAAAAGATTTATACGACCCCTGAACAAACACTCTATTAATATTCTTAAACTTAATAGAGTCGATATCAGAAGACTGGTCAGCTACCTTACGGTCGTCTGAAACTGAGTTACGACTCTGTCTTGAGGACCGAAGAAACTGCAGGGCACATACCATACGAGTGCGCTGCCTCCTAAGGGGATCATCTCAGCTCCTACGAGAGACATTCTCAACTTCATTAAAGAAATGGAGAAGCTCCTGGCTAGTAGGCACAATAGATCTATAAAGGTCGCAGTGCCTCTTACTATTTGTGAGCACTAGTCCCCATAGTTAAAAAATTGCGAGTTATAAATCTCTTGTTTTATTTATTATTACCGCAAACGCGATTAAAACAGTAAGAACGATATTTTAGCGACTTTCTGGTACTGTGTGCAACATAATTGTGACTTTTAGATAAAAATGGTCACTTGGGTGTTACGTAACGTTTAGGGAGGGGGAGGGGGGTACAGAAAAACGTTACGGCGCGTTACATGGGGTAGGGGAGGGAGGGTCAAAAATCTTAAAAAATTGCGTTACGTAATACTTGAACGCACCCTAATGCCCCTGACCTTACCCTCCCCAAAAAAACCATAAGCGGTTTTTTCTCATTTTCAAATATAAAGTAATAGTGCGATGTTAGAGGCAGATGCTCATCGTATGATTTAATGACTGTATTCTTCTTCCATTTTCTGACGAAAACTTACCAATCGAATCTGTGACCTATAGCTACAGTTAACTTCAAACTCCCACTCTTTGTTCCCATATAATGCGTGATATCGTGATCCTTAAAGATCTTTCACCAGATATCAGCATTTGCATAATTGCTGTAAGCTTTCTTACACAATCCCTTCACTTTCTGGCTTAGCTTGCAGCATCCGTCTTCCTAAAAACAATTTTCGAATACATCTACATCCTGTTTACAGCAATTTGGCCTTATTTTCGCAGGCAACCTGAACATAACCTTGCGTGTCCGACTCTAATCTAATCTCACAACCATCGTATCTCGTTGGCATGTCTCAACACTTTGCCATCACCGCAAATTGCCTCAACCTTTTCGATATTCCTGCTAGAGTTTGTGTACCTGTCACATCAGCTGCTTGTATCGTATCGTATTTTACTCTTTGCTACTTTCCACCGTGCCAATGCGGTGAAATTAAATACGATTCCACCCAGTACCCTTCGTGATTATATACTTTACGTAGAAAATGTAATTGTCTCCCACTCAAATGAAAACCTGAAATGTATCTTTGCGTTGAAATCCACTGTAGGGCGACTTGTATGAGTACGTTTTTGCCTTTCATTTTTTTTTTTTTTTTTTGCGTTATCACATTGCTCTCAGCAAAATGATTCGTGAGAGTAGGAGCACCTGCTAATAGGACTTGCTTGCACACACCTCAAGTAATTTAATCGCTTATTCCTCAAGTAACTTAATCTAGCCGCTTCATCGCCTCGTCATCCACCCTTTCCACTACCATAACCTTCCTCTCTCTCTCTTTCCCTATGTCTTTGGACGGTAAACGCAATTTCGCCTTAAGCTATCACGAAGCCGGTACGGTAACATACATAGCGCATCAGACAAAACCATTATTGTATGGGTTTGTCAGTTGCCGGTTGTCAGTACGTTCCTAGATATCTCCACGTAGGTACATGACATTTGCATAAATAAGGAACTTTATACGCTGATCATAAGAGAAATGAAATGACAAACCGTGAAATGTCTACCGCTGATTGCTGCATTCGCTTGCCGGTTAGCCGGCGAAGACTGGAAGGTCTTCAACGTCACTGCACATGGCGGCACCTATTTCATGAGCCATTCGAGCGCACCAATTGTATATATGTACATTTAAAGCTGCCTATTTATACTTGGCTCTGACATTTTACGATGACAGCTACTAACCTCTCTCCATCGCTGACACTTGGATAAAAATGTTACCAATGAAGTGGCAGCGATTTGTGAACACTTGTTGTCTCGAGACGGTCGGCGCTGGCAGCAAACAATGCACATGCAATGCTCATCCCATGGACGAAGCGAACAACGATGATGGCTCTGTTCCAGCTTAGGACCATGATAATCACTTTTCTTTTTCACCGTCGATTTCATGCTCTCGCCATGATGATGTAATAATAATTCACCGTGTAATTATTCATCGTGGCGTGTTTACCGAAACCCAGGTGATGCTGCACAACTCCGGTGTGAATCGAACTACTGTCACCTATCGGATTCTATTGTGTCTCACTAGACATAATAAATAAAAATCAATCGAAGAAAAGAATTTTCCAAAAAAACCAAAGAAAAGTGAAAATGAAAATGATTCCAGTCCACAGTCCACCCTGACCCTACGGACGACGGTCGTCCATCGGCCATGCACACTGCACCATTGTCCAATGTTTGTTCTTCGGTTCACGTTCTTATCCCTATGTATGTTACGGTTGGGTTCATTGATTTCAGATTCGGGTTTTCTCACCAACCAACTGGAAACTGGTTTGGCATACGGAGCAGAGATGCGTTTTTGTTTCTCCTTTCTTTCGTTTTGTTTTCATTTCATTTCGTTTTTCTACTTTTTTGCTTTTCTTTCTGGTCTCATTCGAGCTGTATGTGAAAATGTTTGTGGTGAATTGATGAGGCATTAATTCAATGGGTAAATTGGTCAAGTCGTATTCGTACCTGTTTGGTTGCATCGCGTTTTGGAATTTCTCTCCGATGATGATGAAAAGAAGGAGTTGTCTTTCCGTTATGTGAGGCCTTTTTAGGCGATATGACAAGCTGCGGCGAAGGCATGTATCAGCCTTGTTCACGGTCAGATTGCGTATGGTACTATGGTGTAGGCATATCCATCAAAATGCTGCATTTGATTGGACAGTGTCGTAAAAATGAGGCCTTACATTGGCCGGATAGTGGGAAATTGTTTGGATTCTTCAGATTTCTTATGGGATTGCTGGGGATTGATTATTTAGATTTATGGTCATGCATCGTAAAAACCACTTGACAGACGTACGTACGAATATGTACATATGCGTCAATGGGTCCCATTGTAATGGATTTAGTAGCCTCATAACTGTTGATTGGATTAATCAAAGTCCATTTAACTTTTATTCGATCGGCAACTATTCTGATGAAGCAGTGATTAAAGCGATCACACTAATTGGGTCTACATGGGCCGTTAAGTAAAACACTCATCCATCGAATTAACGTGACGTTTTGGGTACACGACAAATGCCTCTCAGTAGGTGGCCGCCTTTCATTTCCATTTTTAACAATTAATCATTGTGATATGTTGCCGTGCCACTCAAATGCAGGAACAATAAGAATTTCTCTAGATACAATCGACTGATTTGTTTACGTTTTGTTTACGTATGTATGTTTATGTTTTGGTCTGTTAATGGCCTATGTATGTATGACGTGAAGTTCGTCGGTTTACCGCGTACCAAAACTAATTGCGTTTCTTTCTAATTTGTATGATAATTTATATGACAAAGAAATTGCTAACTATCGAATGGTTCCGATTCATTTAGACTCTAAACGTTTATTACCTAGACACTTTGTATGCTTAAGAACCTTTCGCGTTTTTTTTTTCGAGCCATTTTAGAAAGTTGCACAAGAGCATTGTGATCTTCTTCTTCTTTGCTGGCGTTACAGCCCATGAAGGAGCAGAGCCAAGCTTCTCTCCAATCACCCATGTTGTGTGAGATTTATTTTTCACACAGGTGAAAGGGACCTACAGTTTTAGTGCCGATTCCGAATGGCGTGAGTCGAGAAGCTTTTTCAAGGCAAGTTATAATACTACGGGAGGTTTTGCCAGTACCCCGTCGAAGAGGGATGCGTTGGTGTTATCGGGATCCGAACTCGCTCATCGTGCATCAGAGTCCAACACACTAACTACTAGGCCACGGCGCCCTCATTGTAATAGTTATAAAAATTGTCTTGATGAACGCACATCATCTATATTTGTACCTTACAATTTAGTCACGAAAAAAGCACGTCGAGATAGCAAGTACCATTTACTATAGTTGGCTGAGCTGACATTTTTTCGACGAAGATTGGTACCACGGTGCTTCCAGTTCTAGCCCGAAATATCCACAAACTCAGACACTTTGTAGGTGCAATTCTGATTTTGAATTTTTCGTCAAAAAATTTTTTTTTGTGTCTACATACGTCTCACTACAAAGATGAGTTGGTTCAAAAGAATCAGCGTCCGCAGTTTTATAATTAAGATTTTCTCAGTGGGCAGGTTCCAAGTAGCACGCGTTCATGTCAGTTTCAGCGTTTTACCTTGGAGCGCTATACTATTAATCAATTGTATATTTCACTATTTTTTAAGAGCTACGAAATAATGATCAACCAACCGAGTGAGCAATTCAAAGAATTTCTCCCAAATTCGGGGAAAGTGATATAGTGGATTAGGTTGAAAAACCATTGGAAATCATCCGAAAATTGCAGGTAGTGTATTGAGCCGAGTTTATGTCGTGTGTTTGATTAGGCAACGAGGCTCAAGAAGAGCCGCGTATCAGTGGAAGATGATACACGTAACGGAGCACCTGTCACCTCTCATATTGCGGCATCGATTATCGTGAGTATGTCCTTACCGACTAGACAGCGTCTGGAGAGTTCTATAGTGGCGTTCTGAAGAGGCTGAAGAGGCCTGAACTCGCCAAGAAGGACACCATGACAATCCGCCAGCCCATTCCTCGTTGATTGTAAAAAAGTTTTTAAAAACAAAAAAAGCGTCATTGCCTTTTCCGACTGTTTTTTATTCCCCAATACGAAGTCACAGCTCAGGGGAAGTCATCACAGTGGTGCATATCGAAAAGAATGTAACTATGGTCTTTAACGAGTTAACTTCGGAGGGTTATCAAGGGTCAACGTATCATCAACGTATTGTGAAGGTAGATAGTAAAATTTTGCGGGGAACTTAATATGCTGGGTTTTACAAATTCCCCGAATTTATTTACTACACCTTGTATGCTTACCGGAATATAGCGAAAAAGTTGGAAATGAAGGATGGCCACGAAAAAAATAATCAGGAAGGAACCAATCGTTTTATATTATAAGATGCAAAAAATACCGTTTTATCTCCTCCAGTAAAATAGTGAGAACCACTAAACTCAACACCAGCTCAAGGAGAATCCAAAGAAGACTTGTCAAATCCAGGCTTCTAGCCACATACCAAGGAAAGTTCCAATGCTTAGGAAGAAACCAAGCTTTTAGTAGTATCGGATACAAAAAGAGCTGTGGTTAGTGTGTTGGACCCTGACGCACAATGAGCGAGTTCGGTTTCCGATAACACCAACGCCATCGAATGTTTATTTCGCGGTGTCTCCCCTCGGTGGGATACTGGCTAAACCCTCGTAGTATATTTGTTAGAAAAAGCTTCTCGACTCACGCCGTTCTGAATCGGCGTTAAATTGTAGGCCCATTTCTTGTGTGTGGAAAATAAATCACACACAACATGGGCGATTGAGAGAGACTTGGCTCTGGTCTTTCATGGAGAATCTAGAGAAGACTCGTTCCAGATTTTTGTATATTTGTATGACGTCTGCATAAAAGTGTTATTTAAGATGGATGCTAATTCATTGAGGAACACCACGTCGAATCGAGATCCTTAACTCGGAGAGTTCATTTCCCACACAGACAGACTGCACTATATCGGGCAGAAACATTGAATTTATACCTTAGCTTATTTAATAAGAGGGAAGGATTGACCATATCGAAAGCTTTGGAAAAATCTAAAATGATCAAGAAGGTAGCCCAGTTATTATCCAGCTTAGCTCTAATGTCTTCAATGACTTTAAGGAGTGCTTTTGTGCAGCTTTGTTTTGTCCGAAAACCAGATAGAACAATTACCAAGAGGTTGCGCCGCATTATGTAGTCATTGAGTTGCTTTTGCATAATACGTTCACATACTTTAGATAAAAAAGGTAAGACGGAAATCGGTCGAAATTCATCCCAAAGAGTATTATCGGGCACAGGTATAATTTTGGCTATTTTCAATTGACGTGGAAAGATTCCAGTTGTTATAATTGTATTAAAAATATGTGTTGGGAAAGGTAGCATTAATGGTAGTATATATTTCAGAAATTTGAGACTTACATATGTCGTCCACACCAGATACGTTCGATTTTAACGATAGCAGACGTCGTAAAATGTCTTGATTGCTCACGCAGGAAAAGCTACAAGGAGGGAATGAGAAATCTGAAGGCGGTTCGGCATATTCCTGATTAGTGCTGGGAGTTATACTTGGTAAAAATAAAAACTTTCGATTTAATTCGTCGGCGTTGATGTTGTTTAGTTGACTTATTTTTTTGCTTTCCTATACGAAGATTTCTCCAGAGTTTCTGAGAGTCAGAGGACACGTTCAGGTGATTTGTAAAAATTGTTTTTTGGCCTCTCTTAATTTTTGAACAACCTTATTACGCAGTATTTTATATGCCCCATGAATCTCTTCAATCCTTGTACGAATCCAGCCTTTATATGCTTGATCAGGTTGATTGATTAAATCCTTAATTGCTTGGGTGAGACAAGGTTTTGACGCGTTGATGTACCTTTTTACCTTTGGAACGATGGTATTAAAAATATTTATTATATTATTATTAATAAACTGAACTTGTTCGTTGGGTGAGGTCATATAGTTAACATTTCCCCAAGGTATAGTTCGAATATGTTGTTCGAGATGTACATAAGAGACTTATATTTTTAAAGTCTTTAAAACCTGTTGGCCGATTTTCAGCTTGGTTCCCCGTTTGGAGTGCTCAGTAAGAAAGTACAGAATGATGCTTGTATCTCAAAAAGTGGAGGAGTATTCTTTCGAGTGACGAGTCTTCTAAGAAGACAACGATCCGAAGCGCACCTCTAAAGCAACGAAAGAATGGTTCATCAATAACGTTATTTTCCTTTTGGAGTCTCTGGCTGAATAGCTGAAGCCCATTTTAAGGAAAAGTATATAGAAACAAGGGAAAGATATTTATGACACAACAATTACAACAAAAAAATGTAGCCTAGGTGCAACCCGCAAGGCCCACACGACAAACTTCCCAGTGAAAACACCCATTCGATTTCACATTTTTTAATTTTTATAGGTCTTATGCTTATGTCGATGAACTTCGAATACTGTTTTTAAATAACCAAAATCCTTACACGTACGGAAAGGTTCAATGAAGCTCAATCCAGAACACCAATGGCCTACATATAAACACCTGCTTCTGCAATTACCACAATATTTGATGAATAGTGAAATATTCTTCTCAAGTTATCAAGAAACCATCAATTTGGAGATATCTCATCAATACTATTCATCAACACTATAAATGCTGAATTAACATTTTTACACTAAACAACAATATTGATTACAGACTGATTTTAATTAATGTAATTACACGTCGAATAAAACTGGTCCCAAGTCAATATCATCTTTGGTTCTCGAGATAATCGAAGCGAAAAATTCCGAACGCGTATACGCACATACGTACATACACACGCTGGTGACCTTGGAATTCATTACATTACATTACAATATCTTCCCACTGGGCAGCGTGGCAGCAACTGTCTTTGAAGACATGCCAGGGACTTACTGATTCTATGCCTAAAAGAATGAAGTGAAATACTGAAATAAAATAATTTAAAGCCACTTGTTATAGAAAAAGTGCCGTTTACGGCCTGGGCGTGCTGGAGCTGATGAAGGTTTGGTTTAACGAAGAGGATTTGTAGAGCCAATTGGGCTAAAGCCATTATCAACAAAAAAGAAAATGGAGGAACACTGCAGGGCGGGGTACTATGCCCCCTACTATCCTTTGTGCCAAAAGTAGCGAACGAGCTACTATTTTTCCGGAAGGATGTGGCTGCACTATGACTGAATTTGAGGACGATTTTTGGAGAGAGACTTACTGTCTCCGGTTAGTATCACAGTAGGTTAAGCAACCTCATACAGGTAACCTGTAGCTTTGATGTAAATATCAAGAAGACAGAACTGGAAGAACAAAGTCCCACAACTCACCCCACTGATACTAGGAGGTTCCGAAATGGTACTTTTGGATCAGGTGAAATGGCTGGACCGGACCGGATTCTGGACAGGAAACTCCATTGGATACCCAAGATACTGAATAGGTTAAGAAGGCCACCAAAAGGTGGGCCAAATGGGTCCCCAACCAAAAATTACGCATTGTAACTAGAAATGTTCAGTAAGGATTTTGTGTGTATCTGGCACCTTCTTCGCGATTGTTGCCCCCACAGCCCATGAAGGACCAGAGCCCAACTTCTTTCAATCACTCATGATGTGCGTGATTTGCTTTTCACACAGGTGATAGTTTAACGCCGATTCCAAATGGCGTAAGTCGAGAAGCTTTTTCATGGCAGGTATACTACGAAGGGTTTCGTCTGTACCCCGCCGAAGAGGGACGCCGCGAAATAAACATTCGATGGTGTTGGTGTTATCGGATTCCGAACTCGCTCATCGTGCGTCAGAGTCCAACACACTAACCACCACCACTAACTCGATTATTGCTCTATTATTAAAAAATACGTACTTTAAGCTTCTTCACCTGGGACTTCGAAACCGTTTTTCCCTTCAGGGTAAATAGAACTGGAAGATTACATATGCCTCTATACTCATAGGTACAAAATGAAGACAATAGCCGGATTTGGCCTTTCTACAAAGAGGTTAACCTCGGTTTTTATCAAACTGAAATCATAGCAACTAAGGGGGATACAATCATATGTGCGAATAGCCAGGCTGCGATTAGGTCTGAGCGTTATTGTTTTGTTTCTGGAATCTCTCTTTATGAAGAGAAACTTAAAGGAACAATTCCGAAGCTTAGAGGAAATGGCTTCCTAAGTTTGGAACATGTTACCATAAATCCAGTTGATGAGGGACACTCTTAATTGATATGTTGATCACATAAACGCTTAACGTAACTTCAAACTTCTACGCCAGTCGTGTCCTTGATCCCTTCGGGCATAAACAAGAATTACAAAATGCGATTTCCAACCTTTAAAGCTACTCACGGATTCTATCCACGTTTATTGATCAGGGACTTTGCTGTCGAGTTCACATAAAAGTCACATACTAAAGCCAACTGAATTCCAATAAACGTGAAAAGAAGATTTCCATCGGACGCATTCGATTTTATTTTTTCCTTCAAAGCAAAATCATTTCAGCTAAAAAGTAATGCTCCTTCTGTTCTATGATTCACCGCCTCCAGGTATCTACTCAGCAATCTGTTCGCAAGACTAGTGACCATATTTCAAAATATTTGTATCAATATTTGCCAAAGAACATGATATCTAGCGAACATTTGTTTTGTTTTTCCCATAAATGTCAATTCGCTATCTATTAGTCCCTGGGGTCATCATATATCACACCTTCTACTGCTACTAGCTCTCACATGCATATGTACATATGTACATATACATATGCACACATGGAAAGAAATTGTTCTTTTTCGACAGAAGCCAATGGCTGCGAGGTTAGACCTTAATGGTGATTCGTGAAGGAATTTTTTCTATCCTGTTACTGTTGTATGTACGTGAATTCTATTAAAAGCTTACACATGTTCCATCTAAAATCTCATTTTGTCGACTTGGTACTTGTGCCCATCTGTGATAAGGGAATTCCTGGTCGACAGTGCCACGTGGTAGAGCACACCTAGATAATCGTGAACTTTTACGACAACTTTATTCGATTTAATCGTGCGAGTCTTATCGCGCTTACGTCGCATCAACGCATCAAAGAACACCCAATACTGCCTTAATGCCACTAATCCCACTTTCTGTCACTCTCCAATCACCTTCTCACTCTCCAAGTATTCACATCGCGTTCGTACGACAACGACAGAACTCTGACATTTACCGGGTGTAAAATTGCCGGTCCCACAGGGTGACACACACCATCTCACACTCGCACATTGACACCTTTCTCACTTGACTACCTGCCTGCAATGAATTTTAATTGGATTCCAAGACAACATCATGTGCCAGAATGTGAATCGAAGATAGTTTTGCTCGTTCCACATGCGAGAGATCTATGAGAGAGACCTACTACCCGGACCAGACTTACCGGTTCACAAGAAGTGTTTCGGGGAAACGAAGAGCAAGTAATGCTTTGTATTGTAATTTGAATAAACGGCAATTTATAATTTCAAATAACTTTTACCTTTTCGCTAACAGTTTTCGGGTGGCTTTTAAGGTCACATTATCTCACTGCGGATCTAGGTAGAATACATATGTACACACGTATCCGGATGTATGTATGTACGAGCACATGTTAAGCATGCAAGTGAGTTTGGTGGGTTGATTTTTTGGTTGATCCTTTGGCATGAGATGCGCCGCGGTGATGGTATAGATGGTTATTATGTGTGGTAGATAGGTTGATTGCTAGTCGGATATTAATTAATGCAAGCACAGCACCTAATATATCAGTCGCTATGTGCGGCAATGGCATGTTAAGCAATCAGGAGGGAAGTGATGCGGAATAGGGAGGAACTAACACAAAAGATATAATTGGCAGGCGTCAACATAATTTAATACCGCTGTACAAATAGGATACGTGTGTATCACAGCCTGTTCTTACTCAAGACAATACCTTCCAACAAACTTTTTAATTTGATACTGAATTTGAATTTGCGGTAGACAAAGTAGAAATATATAATTTGGGTATGAAGGTTTCCTAATTATGTAGATATATGAAATTTGTTGAAAACCGGCATTGACACATAAATAAAATTGAAAACCTTACAGGTATTTGCATTTAGATATTATTGAAGAGTGTCCCAAAATGAACATTGGATTTTAATTTTGTGGTATTTTAACGGCGAAATATAGCTTACAAAACAGCTTACGTGTTGGCCGTTTGGATTATGCGACTCACCGTAATTTCATATTTTTCTTTGAAATTTTTCAAAGTTTATGAAAAATGTAAAAAATCACGATTTTGCCCAGTCTCTAGAGTGGATTGTTTACCTGCGGACTTTAGCAGCACATACCCTGATGGAAAAAAGTTTTCACACACAGCCTTTTGCTGAATAAAACAAGTATGAAAACCAACAAAATCCAAAGAAAATATTGGTTGCATTCTTTTGGGAAGAGAATCACTCAACCTTAAGCTATTAAATAACACCCTATTCTGGAAAACAACAAAATATCTAAAATTACACTTTTTTGCCCGGACAAAAGTTTTCACACACTAGGTTTTAAGAGATCTCCTACGACAAGTAAGTTATAAGGCTGATATGGATAATATTTGTAATGGAGAGGTCTTATAAAATATTTGTCAGGAAGTAAAACGTATTCGCGTTTATGGTTTACTTGTAAGGTGTTTAAAGTGGTGATAATGGCTCCCAGGCAGAAGGAAACTACACAAGAAGAACGCAAAATAATTTTGAACTTATTATATCTCCAAAACAAATCTTACGCAGAAATTGGAAGTACAGTGGGCAGAAGTCGTTTTACAATATGCAGCATTGTAAAATGTTATAAAAACGATAAAGAATTTGAAAGCTCACCGCGAAATGGAGGCCCACAAAAACTAACTACAAGGGAGGAAGTGCAGCTTAGCTGAAAACACTTTATTTGGGCTTATAAATCAAATAAATAAAATACATTTACAAAATACGGGTTGTAAGAATGATAAAGATAAAACCCATGACAACATCATCAGAGGTTGCAGCTCAAGTTAAAGTCGATTTTAAAAAAGATGTTCACCCGAAAACCATACGCAGAGTCCTTCATTGCAACGGATATGTACGAATTCCTAGACGAAAACCTCTCCTTTTTTAAAATTAATAGAAAAGAGAGGTTCCAATTCGCTAAAGACTTAATAAATAAGCCTCCAAGAAAAGAAGGAAACCCGACACAGAGTTAAATGCAGAAAATATTGCAAGCCCAGTTAAACATGGTGGTGGGGGAGTTATGATTTGGGGCTGTATAGCTCCTTCAAGTGTTGGCGAGCTTGTCCTCATTCAGCAAAATATGGATCACAAACTTTACCAAAATGTGGGTTTGAATGATAAATTTTATTTCCAGCAGGACAACGATCCGAAACATACGGCTCAATATGGTAAAATGTGGATTGGTAATATAATGTTGCTAATTTACGGACTCCCCCACAGTCACTGGACCTCAATCCAATTGAGCATGTGTGGGAAGAATTAGAACGACGCTTGCGGAAACATACAATTTCAAACAAGACACCTTTAAAGGAAGTGCTACAATTAGATTGGCAAACAATAACGGCAGAATATACAAAAAAACTGGTGCATTGATGCTTAGGAGATTAAAAGGGGTCGTCAACCAGAAAGGACTTTGAACGAAATATTAATTTTAAAAAAATTAATTGTAATTAACACAATATTATAAACTGTGTGGAAACTTTTGTCCGGGCAAAAAAGTGTAATTTTAGACATTTTATTGTTTTACCAGAATAGGGTGTTATTTTATTAATTTTATTATTATGATATTTAATAGCTTAAGGTTGAGTTATTCTTTTCCCAAAAGAACGCTACCAGTGTTTTCTTTAGATTTTGTTTTAATACTTGTGTTAAGTGCGGTACACACCTTCGATCAAAAGTGACGTCAGTTTTGAGTGAAGTGCCTCATGTACATACTGTAGATTTTGTTTGACACGCAAAACATCATTCAAGTACATAATTTCGCGTTGTCACCATGGACAGCGAATTAGTTTTTTTTTATTAAAATCCCAGTCGATCAAAACCAACATGGCCGCTGATCGTCATGCAACCACGAACATTTTTGCAACTCGTCACGTTTGATCGTCAAAACATCATTCACACGTACACACTATCAGTTTTGAGTGACTTTCAACTAAAACGTCACTTTTGATCGAAGGTGTGTACCTCGCTTTTTTCAACAAAGGGCTGTGTGTGAAATCTTTTGTCTTTCTCTGGATGTACGCTAAAAGGAAATGGAAATTTTCGACAAAACCATGAGAGCGTTGTATTGTTTTTTATGAGTCAACAACAAAAATTACAGTTCTTCAATTAAGATTTGTATTTGTGGTTAAAATCACTTTCTGGGGCAGCCATTAGATACATGATAATCACCAAAGTTGCTTCAGCGGAGGAGGCGTCAGCGTCCTCTTTTAAGTATCCGTAATCAATGTACCTTTTTTATGGCAAATTTCAAGAGATAAGAGCCAAGGGGTTATACGAGATGTGATAGTTACGTTTCGGGGATTTGTAAACAAAAACAAGAAAATTAAATTGGTTGCAACATTTTGTGATCGACCTTTACAGTAGTCGCCCTCTTACTTTACACAGCGATTCCAACGCTGCTCCCACGTTTCAAAGCACTGTTGAATATCACCCGAAGTTAACTCATTTGGAAGAATGATTTTGACCTTCTCTACGCCCTCGTTATAAGTTCTCCTGAGGTGTGGGGTCATCTTGGGAACAAAAAAAAGTCGGGGCTATGGAGTGGATGTATCAATGTTGAAATGCTTTTCTTTTCGCCAACAACTCTTGCACGATCAACGAGGAATGGGTCGGCACATTGACGTGGTGCAATATCTAGCCCTTCTTGCCGAGTTCGGATCGCACACGAAAAATACGTATTCACATGGACGCCAATGTAGAACTCTTCAGTCACTGTCTGATCAGTAGAAAGATATTCACAATGAACGATGCCGCGGTGCAAGAGGTGACGGGAGTTTCTTCACGTGGATTCACGGCCCTTCTTGAACCGCTTGGACCGTTCTAATATAAGAGTTTTCGACATACACTCGGCTGCAATTTTCGGAGGATTTGTGAGGGTTTTTTACTAGATTTCCATCCAAATTTAATCACAACGCATTGTTTGTAATAGGAGTCACTCATTTTCACGACGCCGCTAAAAAAAGTTTTTGTTTTTCTTTCGAAAAATATGCACGATACACAAACAAAACATGTTGTTGACGTCAGCTTTGGTTGAAAACTGAAAAAAAGGACCCCCTTTTCTAGTCAGTTATTGATGAGCCACGCAGTTTTGGCTATCAATCTTGCCTGGCCTTGCATTGTCATGATGGAACACAACTTTTTTCTGTAGGCTGACTTTGGTCGCTCTTCCTTAATTGCTTGTTCAAATGGTCCAGTTGTTGCCTGCACAGTAGAAAACCGAAGGTTTTGGTCGCTTATACTGTGTAGTTCTTTTCTAATTTCACCAAACATTCACCATCACATTGATTGCAATTAATCCAGGTTTCGAAGTCATTTGTGAAGGTTCACCGGCCCTTACTTATGATCGCTTGCAGTCGATATTTTCGTATGCAGTCTACGATCATTTCATCGTCCGTAATAATTCGCTTCAAAAATGGTTCGATTACATTACGTTTGACTACGCCACCAAATATCGAGCTGCTTTGAGTAGACTTTTTTTAATTATTCTAAACTGTCATGTGGATGATGTACATATAGTACCTTCGCTATCGCAGCTTACAGTTTAAATTCATTTTAAGTTGTGTGCTTTTATTTCTACCTTATGCTAGACAAAAATGCTTAAAATTAGCTTAACTTATTCAAGTATCTTAAGTATATCTTACTGCCCTCATGCGGGCTCCTTCAGTATCACTACCATGGTTTGCGTGTCGCTCCTGCTCCACCAGCTGCAAAATTTGAGCGACTTTTCCAGTGATCAGCCGACCCGAAGTAGGTGCATCTTTGACACTGAAATTTTCTGTACGGAATCAAGCGTTCACTAACTGCATTCCGATTGAACACTTCATAGATTTTACGCATTTTTTGACGCAGGAAGGTACATATTTATTTTTGAAACAAGCTGGATACTTCATGTTTGACGCCATTGACGCCATTTATGTAAGAGAAATTACAATACTCAAACGGTTCAACAGACATCGAATTTTGATTACATCTCTTCCAATTGGTACAGTTCTGTGGCAATTGTATACCAGCAGTGATGTCATTTTCTAGGTGTTGAATGGTGATTTGTCTATAAACGTACATGTACACTTAAGTCCTTGTGCATAGATCGCAATGTCCATTTCGACGGAAGATCTCCAGTTGATCTACATGTCACTAATGATGTACCCAATGTTGTGCTCAGGCACCTTCCGCCAGTAGCTATAGAGAGGTACACCATCCTGTTCAACAATGCACTGAATAATGCATATTTTCCGGTGCATTGGAAAACGGCGCTGGTCCAACCAATCACTAAGAGGGGCAAAAACTCCTCCAATCCGGCAAATCTACGGTCGATAAGTCTCCTTCCGAGTATCAGCAAGGTCTTCGAGAAGGTAATCCATAGAGCCCTGTCCAAATGGGCTGAGGACAAAAATATCATCCCGGATAACCAATTCGGTTTCAGAGCGGGGCATGATAACTTACATGCCACGTAGAAACTCGTCTCGGATATCCAATGGAATAAATGCGTGAACCAATGAACGGTTGCCTGCCTGGTTGACTTGGAAAAAGCCTTCGACACCGTATGGTTAGAAGGACTCTACTACAAGCTCAAGCGGTTGGGCATAAGTAAATCATTGCTATATGTAATTCATGATATGTTAACGAGTAGAAAGTTCGTTGTGAAAAATGCCAACGTGACTTCTGCTCAAACATTTGTTATTAAAAACGCATTGCAACAGGGTACGGTCAACTCGCCGATCCTATTTAGCATTTACATCAGTGATTTGATAGTTTCTCTTCATCACTCAATAGCGTACGCAGATGACTTGGTTGCGTACAGATAAGGTCCAACGATCGACGTCATTGCTATTTTATTGCAACGTGACTTCGATATAATTCAACAGTTCTGTGATGACTGGTAGTTGAAAATCAACTTCCAGAAATCAGAGACTATTCTATTCAGAACGCCTTTGTCTAGGGCCTCTAGGGACACTAGAAAACATTGGCGAAAGTTTGCGATCATTGGACCGGACGGGGGTCCACTGGCAGGTAAAAGTGTAGTCAGGTACCTTGGGCTCTGGCTAGATCAGTATCTATATTTTAACAAAAGTGTAGATGCTGCTCTGGAAAGAGCTCGAGTCGCTTTCGCTCTAACAAGATGGCTGTTTCATTGCAGCCAACTTGATTCTAGGGTGAAGGTAATCTGCTACATGGCCTTAATCAGGCCTATGATTGCCTATGGATGTCCCGTCTGGTTTAATGTGAGCGCAAGTTTAATGGAAAGGATTCGAGTGTTTGAGAGACAATGTCTGAGGACTTGTCTTGGATTACACAGAACACCAGAGTCTGAGTACAGAAAGTTCTATCCCAACGGGGTCCTGTAGAATAGGGCAGGTACTTAACGGATAGACAACTTTCTAATAAAACTGATTCGAGGACACGTTGCGAGGGCAATGAATTCGGTCAACAACTTGATATCTGGGGCTTACTACCCCAATACTATGTATTTTAAAAAAGTGCGTCTGAACGGCTTTGTTCCCCCGGAAGCATTCCTTTATTTTGATAATTGTTGGCTGATCCAGGATAGATTGGCGGTACCGCCAATCTTTCATGTGGCCCGTAATTCTGTGGAACGGCGACTCCTCTACGAGCCTGACGTCGTGCTCTGTAAGCCCGAGCACCTCAGGTTCAGTAGAGCGGTTTCTCGCCGAGATAGAGAAGACGTTGTCCGACAGCATCAACGCTTTCGGTGGCTGGAGCGAGCTCCGAGGTAGAGTTTTTAAAAAACCTCATCAAGGCAAAGACCGCCGTAACCAATGGCGGACTTGTATAGGGTAGGGTAAGGTAGAATAAGGTCGTTTTTTTGAGCTTATTACTAAAAAATTTAAAGAATTATTTAGTTCTAGTTAGATCGTTAGTCTTATTTACTCCAAAAACCCGATAGTAAGCTACGTTTTTTGTAAGCATTTTTCTTGGCAAAATATATAAATAAAAGTAATTAATCACTGAGAGAAGCTTGGCTCTGGTCCTTCATGGGCTGTAACGCCACCAAAGCAGAAGAAGAATCACCGTAGATATTAAGTAGTCGAAAGACATAGGTTAAGTATAAAGATAGTGTAGTAGGACATTTAATGAAGTTATGAAATAATTTAGTTTTAGTCATTTTGTCTGGCACGTAAGATAGTTATAGGTATGTCAATAAAAATGAATTTAAAATGCAAAAAAAAAAAATGCATAGTTCGCAAGAAATTGGATTTAAGTTGAGCAATTCAACTTTCACATTTTGCTTCACAGCATCGACATTATTCGGTTTCTGAGCAGTTTTTGGCCTGCCATTTGGCAAGGCCAAATGTACGAGCTAAATGACCTATGGTTGTTTTATTTTAAAATGTTTACGAAGTGCGTTTTAATTTTTAACAATTTTTTTATAGCTCTTAAATAACTCGAATGCTGCCATTAATTAAAAAAAAAAAAATACGGCCAAGTGCAAGTCGGACTCGCGCACGAAGGGTTCCGTACCATCTGACAGATCTTGGTTGCAGGCAGGATTTTTTGGATGAAAATCATGTATATTGTATGGGAGCCCCCCTTAAATATTAATTTTGTAATACATCATCTGTGAAAATTTCAACTGTCTAGCTATCACGGTTCATGAGATACAGCCTGGTGACAAACGGACGGACGGACAGCGAAGCCTTAGTTATAGAGTTTCGTTTTACCTTTGCGTACGGAACCCTAAAAAACCGGCCAAGTGCGAGTCAGACTCGCGCACGAAGGGTTCCGTACCATCTGTATATATAAATATGAAAGAGACTATGTTCATATGTTAACTCATCAAATGACAGATCTTGGCTGCGGGCTGGATTTTTTTGGATGAAAATCATGTCTATTGTATGGGAACCCCCCTTAAATATTAATTTTGTTCTGTTTTTAGTATTTGTCGTGGTAGCGGCAACAGAAATACATCATCTGTGAAAATTTAAACTGTCTAACCATCACGGTTTATGAGATACAGCCTGGTGACAGACGGACGGACGGACAGCGAAATCATAGTAATAGGGTTCCGTTTTACCTTTGGGTACGGTACCCTAAAAAAGAAACCAATATCACAATAATGGAGAAATCTACTAAGCCCTGTGGATTATCTGTTTTCGATGTCAAAACTTCTTTCAAGATTCCTTTGAATCCCTCAGTGATTGATTACCCAGCAAGACTTTGTAAAAATAAAATAACTCAAGGTAACTTGCCTGCGACTCGCGTTTCTTTATCAGGAGGCCTTTTTTACTTTTTATCAGTTTATCCACTTGGTAAGCAATTATTTATGGCCGCTTTTAGCGAACTTTTCTATTTTTCCCGGCAAAACTTTTGTTTTTGAGATAATAAACGAGTATAACCCCTAAAGTGTCATGCCGATTATCCTAGACAGGTTATAATCCATTATTTAGTAATAAATCCCAAATTTCCGGCCAGGTTTGCCTTGTATCCCAATCGGCCCACAAATTCACACGCAACCACAAGAGCAAATGAAAATGAAGAATCTCTACACAACAATCCGAAACTTCTGAGTGATGTTACTAATGATTGTCCATGATTTATGAGACTTACTTATCCATCAATAATTAACCAGTGTCAGTTAGGTATCCATTGCGAGATATATTTCTCTCATTAATGATACGAATGCGAATAGATGGCATAATTTGTGGGATTCCATCTCCCACTCCACCCAGTAGGCACGCAACCAACCATATATCTGTTTTATCTTGTTATTCCCCTGCTCTGGAAAAATTAGGAAAGTTCTTAACTGATTGAATGATTGCCGATGGAAAAAGAAAAGTAAGGTGATTTGTTGAAGTCTTCGTAAAACAATCGGGCACGGGCGGTGGCAGTGGCCGTGACGGCAACGATAAACGCATGAATGGGAAAATCAGATAAATAAGTGGTCGGCTTTTATAAAAGTTTTACTGCATTTTCCGACACAGGACGGAGTAGATAATTGTTGTTCATTTTTGGTTTCATTTCTATCCATCGTGTCGGTAGTTTCATCTTCTCACTTTTGCTCCATTACACGAATACCTACTTTAAGTAGACTGACGAATAGAATGCTAACAATGGATATCTTACTTTTACTTGATGATTGTGGAGTAGTGAGGCTAAGTGCGAAAACTTGAAGAAGACTCAATGAACTTTCGCTTTTTGCTTCAGTTGTTTCCTGCTGTCAGACGATGTTATGTACGGTGGATACAAATGATGTCCGAAGTGAAGATAAGGATGGAAATGAAGTTGAAGATGAATGCTGACCATACATAAATTGTATTTCCTGAGAAAACATTTACGATGTTCCTAATTTATTTACTCTATCGAGTGATTGCTTCTTTTTCAAAGCTTCATCCGTAAGTCATGAAGCTATTTTAGAAATGCATGTTAATAGATCTGTTCGCTATCGCAAAATGACGGGAAAAAGCTACTAAGCCAACCATCATTAAAAGAGAAACCGTGATCTTGATGCCTTATCAATTCGACGACCTAATAGAAGCCCATCGTAAAGGCTTAATCCCACAAAGTTAATCTTACGTAAACCCAGATTCCCTATATTGCAGATACCATTTGACTGAAGGCGAGCCCGAAATCCACCTAATAAAACCCTCATTAAACGCTATAATCCAACACTAAATGTTTGTTGAGGATACTTTTGATTGCGATAGTGTTATCACACACTCTCCGATGAGCGAATGGAATTCACAGCGCTATCCTGAAAGCCGGAAGACCTATTGTTCTAGATTTTATTCACGTTCTAATCGAGGTTTAAGAATGGACGTCACGAAACAAGGCACGTCATCAATTCACGTCTTTTTCGTTGAAACTGAAAATATCTTCAACAATAAACGCTGGTCGTCGTTCGTTTTTGATATGTTTGGGTACTGACAAGCGTTGAGTGGCTCATAAATAGACATTTAGGTCAACGTGTCTGCTACTTGTCGTCCCTCGGAGCATACCATGCCATTTAATATGGTAATTTTACTCATCACTTGAGGAGATTTAATCTCATTAGTTTCGAGTGTCTTTTTGACAATCGGAGCTTGTGATATACATATGAGTATTAGCAAGAGATATGTAGATGGCATTTCGGTGCGTCCTTGTGGTTATCTTTGATTTTTGGTTGTACTAATACTATATTCCGGAAGCTTTGTTTCGAACATATTTCAGCGCTTTTCTAGAGGCTTATTTGAGTTAGAAATAAATCTCTTCGCCACCTTTCTTTATAAAACAGATTTAAGGAAGATGGTGTCGAAATCGTTTCCCAAGTATTATTAGCTTGCGGGTTTCTAGCATGTGTTCTTAAGTGAAGGCACAACTTCAGAATAAACACGCCTAAGAGTGCTTTAATGAATTTGTTGAGACCATATTATATGCAGTCTAGGTCTACATACATAGATGATCGGCGGACTATGCAGAGTGTGTGTTTTAGGGACTTGGTTTTTAAGCTGGCAACACTGTTTCTACAGACCGTCAATTTCACAATTGAAGGTTGATTTGTGGTTAGTACGTTTTGCCATTTTACGACGAATAAATTAGAACGACGCTAGAACGACGCGTGCAAATTGTGAATATTTATTTTGAAAACAATAGTTCGGTTCGCCAAACCTATCGGACGCTACGTCCATTTAACGATAGGTATAATCGTCCGTCTGAGCAAGTTATTCGGAACACGATGAATCGCATCCCAAAAGATGACAAACAGTGCGAATAGAAGAAGTTATTGCCATTGTCAAGCGTAGTGTTCATATAGAACACTATAGAAACATGATTTCTGACCTATTCGTTTCTGAGTTGAATGGTAGTGATGTAACAGAGCTTTGGTTTCGCGTCCACGATCTTGTAATCTCACACCTTTACATTACTTTTCTTGGCGACATATCTATGCCGACATTTATTACAGCTGCCGCAAAAGATTGCATTTACTGGGATGCGGATTTTTCGTGGGAAAGCGGTTAGGGTCGAAGGACATCGACTTTAAACCTATAAGTGATCGCCTGGCTGTGATCCGCATCAGAGGCAGATTTTGTAACATCAGCCTTATATGTGCATACGTCCCTACCGACGAAGCTGAAGACCCTATCAAGGAGGACTTCTATGACCTCCTGGACAACGCCCACGGAGCTTGTCCGCAGTTCGATATTAAAATCGTACTCGGGGACTTTAACGCCAAAATCGGTAAGGAGAACACCCTTGGCGGAGTGATCGGAAAGCACAGCCACCACAATACAACAACAGATAGCGGCTTCCGACTCACGGACTTTGCGGCAGCTCGTAATGCGGTGATAAGTAGCACAAGATTCCCTCGTAAGCGAACCCACACAGCAACCTCGCGACCTCCGGACGGTCGAACCGCCAACCAAATCGACCATATACTCATTGACACAAGGCACTCGTCAAACATTCTGGTTGTGCGAACATTCAGAGGGGCAAATGTCGACTCTGACCAATTCCTCGTAGCAGCAAGATTCAGAGCCTGACTGTCCAATGTCAGAAAGCTGCACCAGCCCACCAGGAGGAGGTCCGACATTAGACGTCTGAGCACACCGGAGGTTACGAGAGTCTGCAGGGAGCAGCTTAGCGAAAGACTCTACGGTATGCCTACGTCGAACACAAATGCCAATAATATGTGGCGGCATTGCCGCTCAGTCATTCAGGAAGTAGCCGAAACCACACTAGGATACCTACCACCTCCGAATAGAAACCCGTGGTATGATGGCGGGTGTGAGCAGAAAAAGGCAGTCCCCGACGAGGTGTACCGAAAGGCGCTGCAGAGGACAACCAGGGCAGCACAAGAAGAGTACCGAGCAAGATGAAGGGAGGAGAAAAAACTACTGCGACAAAAGAAAAGAATCTTTGCAGCCTCGCAGCTCAAGGATATCGAGGAGTCTAGGGATAAGCATAAAACACGAGCCTATTACAAGAATGGCAAAGGCCTTGCAGGAGGCTTCACAAATGGTGCCCGGGATCTTCGAAACTGCTAAGGTAGTCTTGTCAACCACCCGCAGGGAATAGTGGATGTTTTTAAGCAGCATTTCCAGCAGCTGCTTAACGAGCATAACCAAGAGAGAGTGGTAGGGACCGAGGAAATCCCAACTCCAGCCGCTGAAGTAGTCCTTCCACCCAGCATTGAAGAAGTCGGCACAGTTATTCAGAAGCTGAAGAATAACAAGGCCGCAAGCTCAGATGGCTTGCCATCAGAGCTCTTCAAGCCTGGCGGCGATGTTCTGGTAGGGAGCATGCACCAGATCATCTGCAGAATTTGGGAAGATGAAAGCATGCCCGACGACTGGAATACCAGCTCTATTTGCCCTATCCCAAAAAAAGGCAATCCTAACTCTTGCAAGAACTATAGAGGTATATCCCTGCTCAATGTCGAATATGTCCTGTCCTGTCCAGCGTATTGTCTGAACGTCTAAAGCCATTTTCCACCGCGCTAATCGGCAGTTACCTGTGCGGCTTCCGGCCCGGCAAATCGACTATAGACCAAATGTTCACACTTCAACAAACCCTGAAAAAGACCACCGAGTTTAGAATCAATACACACCATATTTTCATCGATTTCAAAGCCGTATATGACAGCGTTCATCGTGAAGGACTGTTTGGTGCGAAGGCCGAATTCGGGATCCCGGGAAAACTGATCCAGTTGTGTCGCGCCACGCTAAAAAACACGCGATGCACCATGCAACTCGGTTCTAGGACCTCGGAACCATTCGAAACATGCACCGGATTTCGGCAAGGAGATGCGCTGTCATGTGACTTGTTCAACCTGGTGCTGGAGCAGATAGTGCGACGGGCAGGCGTCAACAGGGAAGACACTATCTTCTACAAGTCTGTCCAGCTTCTAGGATACGCGGATGATATTGACCTCATCGCATGTGCTCGCCGTGACATTGTGGAAGCATTCACGGTGATTGAAGAGCAGCCGAAACGAGTTGGTCTTAAGGTCAATAAGGACAAAACGAAGTACATTCTGTCAAACAAAAACCAATACGTCGCTCACCACCTGGGACAAAATATAACAATTGACAGCTACAATTTCGAGGTGGTTACCACACTGACACCACAGTGGAGACCCGGCATTGAATCGTCCTTGCTACTTCGGCTTGTCCAAACAACTGAGGTCAAAACTCCTCACTTGAAAGACCAAAGTCATGCTTTACAAAACACTCATACTGCCAGTCTTGCTGTACGGAGCAGAAAGCTGGACGATAAGCAGGACAGCGGAGCTGAATTCGGGTTCTTTCGAAAGAAAAATTCTGCGCCGTATATTTGGTCCTGTCTATGAGGAAAGTGAGGGGAGAAGAAGACGAAACCGCTAACTCTACGCGCTGTACAAACATGGGGATGTATTCCGGAAGGCGAAGATCCGTCGACTACACTGGTTCGGCTACATCGGATGTGCCTTCCGGTAGTGTTCTTTTTACCTTCTTAAGAATAGTGTCTTGGAGCTTTTGTAGCCTAATTTTGTCTATGATTGATGCATTGTCCCATAAAAGTATACCGAATTTTATATAGATTTCACTAACTAGTAATTCATTGGCTTTCGAACGTTAAGAGTGAAGTAGCTTTTCAGATGATGCAAAGGGAATAGCGCCTTTCTGAGACCGGAGCGTAGTTTGCCAATGCGTATATTCCAAATAAAATGTCTATCAATGAGGACTCCGAGGTACTTACATTTTTCGACTATATCTACGGTGTAGAGTCTATATTGACAAATGCCTCTGCAAAAATCAATTCTTTGTTAATATAGCATCATTTATATTTTAGGGGACTTTACGTAGTCGTAGCACCATTCAACAGCTTTATGGATATATTTCGTAGCTGTATTCAGATACTTCTGTTGAACAACTAAGGTTGTGTTATTTTCGAATGTAAAGGGAATGCTCTTTTTGAAGACACGGAGCAGGATTTGTAAAAAGGATGAACGGTTATGGTCCCGGTTTCGATCCATATGGTACACGGAAACGACCTGGTGTTCTACACATAATTCAATTTTACTCATCGTTCTTATTACATCTCGGATTTCTTCGCTGTTTATTCCACTGGTTAATATTGTGTTGCATTAAGTTGTATTTATTAAGCAGTTGTCTATCATCTGCAAGATCTTTCCCGAAAAGTTTCCATCGCGCCTTTTAGATAATATCAGTAAGCACTGATCTGAGGAGAAATTGTTCATGATGGTGTCTTCTAAATTTGGCGTTCTCCTTTATATAGTGTCACCTTGGTTTTCCGAAAGAGGGCTCTACTTCTCAATTGCCTCTTGAGCCCAAAGAAACAGCGGTTGGCAAGAGTGATTCTGCGTTTTATCTCAGCGCTGGTGTTATTGTCGCCCATGGTGACGTTCTGGCCAATACGTCGGTGTTGTCCGTCTCTTTTAGATGAAAGCAGATATTTGGTTTTACCCTCATTATCCTTAAGACCCATCTTAGCCGCTTCTCCCTCAATGCTTACAAAGGCCTAATTGATGTCTCGCTGTGTCCGTCCAATCACGTCAATATCGTCGGCGTACGCAAGCAATTGAGTAGACTTGAAATAAATTTCACCTCTTGTGTTGGCCGGTGACTCTTGCACGATCTTTTCAAGCATGGTGTTGAAAAAGTTGCATGACAGCGCGTCACCTTGCCTAAATCCTTTTTTAACATCAAAGGTCTCGGTTTGCTCATTACCGACCTTAATGGAGCAGCGAGAATTCACCATTGTCATCCTGCACAGTCGGACGAGTTTGGCAGGGATGTTAAAACTAGACATGGCTTTGTATAGCTCATCTCTTTACACGCTGTCATATGCAGCCTTGAAATCGACGAAGAGGTGGTGAGTGTCGATTTGGTATTCCTTCTCCAAGATCTGCCGTAGCGTAAATATTTGGTCTATTGTGGATTTACCTGGCCTGAAATCACACTGATAAGAGCCGATCAGGTTATCGAAACAAACGGTTTCAGGCGTTCACACAATACGGTCGAGGAGATCTTATATGCGATGTTATAAGATGAAGCAACTAACCCATGATAGGTACCACATAGTTATGTTTTTTAAGTCGCATTAGCTTTTCGTGAATCTGGTGCAGGATATTACGATTTTTATTTTGCTACCCATCATTTACCCAATTTTGTATACATCAATCTTACTTACTTATTTACTTTGATGGCGCTACTGTTCGGGGTGACGTTCTGACCAAGACGTCGGTGTTGCGCGTCTTTCTTGGATGACGGCATATATTTCGTCTTGTCCCCATTTACCCTTAGATTCACTTTAGCCGCTTCTGCTTCAATGCTTGCTCATTGACGTATCGCTTTGTCCGTCCAATAACGTCAATGTCAACGTCAATCTGCGTAGGCAAGCAATTGTGTGGACTTGAAGTATATCGTACCTCTTGTATTCTTTTCAAGAATATTCTTAAAGAAATCACATGACGGTGCGTCACTCTGCCTAAAACCTTTTTTAACATCGAAGGAGTCGGTTAGTTCCCCTCCGACCTTAATGGAGCAGCGAGAGTTCTCCATAGTCATCCTGCACAGTCGGACGAGTTTGGCAGGGATGTTAAAACTAGACATGGCTTTGTATAGCACGTCTCTATAAACACTGTCATACGCGGCTTCAAAGTCGACAAAAAGATGGTGCGCGTCGCCCTGACGGCGGTATTTTGACTATCATCGCCGTTATACAGTCTGCAGAAATGGTCCTTCCACAATTTCAGCATCGACTGTGACTCCACTACTAGTTGTCCGTGCTCATCCCTGCAGGCTTCTGCTTCTGCTTTATAGCCTTGGCATGTTCGTTTTACTTTCTAGCAAATATTTCGAACGTCGTTCCTGCAGTAACATCTCTCCATCTACTTCTTTTTCCTTTTCAGAAGCGAATGCTCCTCCCTCCTTTTCTGTTCATAGAGCTCGCGGCCAGCCCTCGTCCGTCGATGCAATATGGCCATGTATGCATTCTGTTTCTCTACATGGGCCTGCCTGCATTCATCATCAAACCAGGGGTTTCTCGACGGTGGTGGCTCGAAACCGAATACATCTGAGGCGGCCTCTCTAATGGCGTTTTAACAACGACTCCATTGCTGTTCTATGGTTTCTGCAGTTTGCATCGGGACTTGAGAGAGCTTGAGAGAGACTTGATCGGCGAAGTTCCTGGCGGTCTCCTGCGATTGCGGCTCTCCGACGTTATATTTTGGTGTTCTTACTCGACTCTGTTGATTACGAGAAATTCGCATCCGTACCTTGGCTGCAACAAGATAATGATCCGAGTCGATATTGGCTCCTCAAAAGGTTCGGACATCTAGTGTCTGTCGTCGATCGCAAGACCCATGAATTCAATTTGGTTGGTGGTCGATTGACCAAAAGACCGCCAGGTCCCCTTATGGATGTTGAGGTGTGGGAATCGTGTACTTGCTACTGTCCCGCCATAAAGTCCACTAGCCTTATTCCGTTTTCTGACGTGGTGTTGTGTAGGCTGTGCTTTCCCATGACCCGTTCAAAGAAAGCTCCTTACCCAGCTTCGCATCGCAATCTCCTAGAACGATTTTGGTGTCATAGCTGGGACATTGTGCAAACGTTCTGCCTAGGAGATCATATAAGTCGTCTTTGTGTCGGTCATCTTTCTCCTCTGTGGGGGCGTGGGCACATAATAAGTTTATATTGCCGAGATTGGTCTTGATGCGGATAGTTAAGAGGCGTTTGCTCACGTACTGGAAGCTTAAGACTTTTTTCCTGAGTTTGCCTCGAACAACAAATCCGCATCCGAATAAGCGTTGTTTATTTTCTCTGTAGCAGTTTCCGTAGTAGATACATATCACACAATCACACAACACATCAATCTAAGGATGTGAAAAGATCACGAATTTCGAGAAAATTGACACAATGCAATTTTCTGTATAAAATTCGGGTAACAAAAATGAATTGCAAGTTTATAAACCACTAATTCATAAATTAATTATTTATTTCGGTTCATACGGAGAGTCCAATTTGGAGCTACTTTTTTGAGTATATTGGATGGTATGTCGATAATAACACATGAAATTTTGTCTACCCAGTTTGCAACTGACGCTGGATTATCGGCATAGCCAATTAGTTTAAGGCTTAATCGCACAATATAACTGGTCGTTTCACCGGTCCAAGACATGAGATATAGCGCCATATTACTGGAATCACATGTCGACCAGATTCAGCTCGTGTATTTTGGACAAAAATGCAAGTTGTTCTCACATTTTTCTTTGAAAAATTACGGGCCAATTGATCCCTCTTATATTGCCTGAAATTGTGCATCGGTCCAAATTTTGTTTTTACCTGAAAGGAGCTTCGTTCTAATGACTATTTTCCGTCTTTTTACTTTCCGAAAATTCGGCAGTAGGTCATTCAGCTTCAGTTCCTGCACGAGCTTCATTTGCAGGGTTTAAGACCAAGATCATTGCAAAAAATCTTCTATGTAGTCGAGTAACAGAATCCCAATTGTTGCATTGGGGCCATTGGACAAATCACGACCTTAATTAAATATGGCGGATACAGCAGCAATATTTTCCTCAGATGCACTGTATGCTTACAAGTAGGTTTCTTCATATCCAATAGTGTGAAACAGGTGCCAAATTTTGTGGAAAATAAGTTGGTTATGTATGTATGTTGGCGTTACAACCCATGAAGGACCTAAGCCGAGCTTCTCTCAATCACCCATGTTGTGTGTGATTTAATTTCCCCATAAACGAAAGGGACCTACAGTTTATAGCCAGGTCCGAACGGCTAATTTCGATAAACTTTTCATGACAATTTGTCATGACCTCCGTTGAGGTCACCGTGAAAAACACGTTCGATGACATGGCTGTGTCGGGATTCGATCTCGTGTCATCGGCGTCAGAGGCCTACACACTACCCACTGCGTCACGGTGCTCTCGGTTATGGCTACTGTAAAATGTTCGGAAAGCACAAAATCGTTTTTCACAGAGCATGCATTTTGATAATAAAATTGAAGAATTTATTGGCGTTTTTTTGGTGCAAGATTAAATGGCATTACTACGTCTGACTTTGACATATGCCATGCGTCATGCACGAGCTGTCTTGAATGAAATACTGAAAAATAAATTAGTGAAAAAAATCACTATAGGCGATTTGTTAGAAGTATATACATGGGTACGAAAGGGTATTTTGAATCTTTGCGAAGGGATTTAACTGCAGATATCAACCAAAACATAAATGTAAACAAGTCTATATGAGACTTTCATGTGATCGGCTGTTGTGAAGAAGCTCTTTGCTATACTAGAGGGCTCTATTTACAGTTTCTCCTGCCTATCGAACTCGTTGTGCATGAGTTACGTCAACAGGTACTTCCTTGTACCCTAAAGCCCTTTGTACTGTGTGAATTGTTCATATAAGCCACTTAAAGCGAGTATTGCAGTTCCCACAATTTAGAAAGCTCCTATTGATTTCTAAGCTACTTGTCCACAAAATCACGAATTATTCATCAATTTGATGAATCTCATAAGACGTAGAGTTCGTGCACGCGTCAAACGAGATATCTCATGTTGCTTTGCTTTGGTGGCGTTACAGCCCATGGTGGGCCAGAGTCAAACTTCTCTCATTCACTCAGTTTGTGTGCAATTTTTTTTTTTTTACAAGGGTGAAAGGGGAGGATTAATGCCTATTCCGAGCGGCGTGAGTCGAGAAGCTTTTTCATGGCAAGTATACTACGGAGGGTTTGCCAGCATCCGGCCGAGGAGGGACGCCGAGAAATAAACATTCGAAGGCGTTGGTGTTATCGGGATCCGAACTCGCTCATCGCGCGCCAACACACTAACGACTGCGTCACGACGACTTCTCATGTACTCTGTGTTATTAAACGTCGATTGCTGCCATTGACTCGCCTCCATTCACTCACCACTGCATCATGTTTATGTTCAGTAGGCAACTATGGCCTTGTTACTAGATTCCACTTAAATACTTAATAACCACTCACGTCCACTGTAAGCGCGCCATAATCCTCTTCAAACGGTAAACGCCTTTAAGCGGTTCACTACTCCAGCAGTATATCGAATACCGATTGCCTAATTCGATCATCATTCAAGCCAATTAGGTAGTGACCTGTCTCATCAATCTCGAGCAACTGGACTCTTACAAAGAGAAATCCCACAAGATGTTGGAGTCAAGCACCTTTTATCCGTAACAAGAACCGTACGAGTAGTGTTGCTATGTTTGCTCTGCTCATCCAAACGGTAGTGTCCCCTATATAATCGCACAATAAATTCTGCACTGAGTGTCACGCAAATTGCTATCACTTGAGATGGATGTCCACTTAGAGGGAAGCGCCCAGATCTCAGATCTCAGTCGGTGTCCAACCCATTAAAAGCGGCTCACCCGAGATGGTATGTATCACCACTCTACATACCTCTCCACTCGACTTAGGCGCATGGTCGAAGAAAAGAAACTGAAACGATCACACGTTCACTGGTATCGACTTTGGATGTTGGATTTGTCGCGAGAGTAGAGTTCGCTCAGGCGAGTATGGACGACCTGTTGAGCGACTTAATTGACCGGTTTGCTTTAATGACATAATAATGACATACTTTACGCGCGACACATTTATTTCCGTTGCTTGCATACGCGTAGTTGCATTGAATGGTATTATTTTGATCTTGTCGTATGAAGATCACATTGCGCTACGCATGCATTCCAGAGATTTATAAGATTCATCTGTACTGTACGTACAAATGTACTTACATGGGTAGCCGTGTGTGTCTACTCCGCGTTGTTGTGCATTGTGCCCATTCTCCCTATTCTACTTGGCCCTATACGCTGGTCATATGGGGGGCTGATGCGCCGTGGTGCGGATTTAATTTACGGTTTTAAATTTCTCTGGCACTTAATTGGCATTGGCATCTCTTCCACCGATTGCAGGCTTGCTTCTGTACGGAGAATTACTTCTTGGACATGGACGTACGAAAGTCGAAATGTCAAGACTAGATTTTCCAAAGAGTTATAACGCATTTTAGCGAAGAGACGGTACAATGATGGTTGTATAGGTCATATGAGCTGGGTTTGATAGATAAGCAAGTTAGATATACATATATATGCGATTCTAGGTCAATGACTCGCCCCTGAATACCTATACCCGACAGATGAGGAATTGAATGTAGGCATTTACTGTAGTATCCTGTGTGTACTGAGATTTGACGTAGGGTTGTCACGTCGATTATTCTTTTTGACAGGTCGATAAAAAGATGTATGTATGTATGTTGGCGTTACAGTCCATGAAGGACCAGAGCCGAGCTTCCCTCGATAAAAAGATATAGAAGATATTTTCGATATTTTCTTTTCAAGTGCAGTTGTTAGGTGATGTGAGACTATGATTGCGTCAATGTACATACATACATGCGTCCCATGAATAGAAATGTACGTAAGTGACGTAAATTCTCGCTGACGTAGAAAACGTACACGACCCTACTAGACTATAGATAGGCAAGAGTCGATTCTCATTGGTTAACACTAACATTAAAACTCGGGTTACATATTCTCATAAAAATTTGGTAATCTCTGCTTTAAAAGTTACGTTCAGGTTACTCATCCTGAACTAGGCTTAATTGGAAAAAAGCCTCCTTAATTTAGGACGTAGGGAGTTCCTATCACTCGCCCACAATATATGTACCTTCGTATATCTTTGGATACTCCAACCTAATCAATCCGATAAGTTTAACCATGTAAGCCAAGTCTGTGCCAATATTCTTCGACAAAATATTTAAACTTCAGACCAACGACTTTTCCCAAAGGTATTAGTGGTCTAAAATGCAACTATAGTTCCCGGAAAATATTTAGAGCGGAATTTACTCCTATTTCATTACCTAGCACAGCAGCAATTTTAAGTCTTTTTATTCCCTATGAGTAAACCCTATCAAATGGCTGATGACGATTTTCGAAACTCCCTTTCGTATCTCCAAATTATTTTAAAATATTTCATACGAAGAGATCGAACTTTGAGTGGGCTGGTATTTCGATAATAACGCATGCAATGTTATCTTCTAAGGCCGCAATTGATACAGACTTATTGGCATAAAGGCGATTTGACGTATCCCCACTATCCGCACTATCTGGGAAGCTTAAGTTGCTTGCTCAGTAGGTCGATTGTAAGGATCATAAAATAATCGAATAGAACCTTTTCCTTCACAAAGTACAAGCTTTGTTAATTGAGTGAAATAACACGTAAGCATTCCTCGGCCATCCAATTGCCCAATGCCAATCCTCATGAGCGATGAAGCTTATTTTCATTTAAGTGGTTATGTGGAGGCGTAAAATTTGTATTTTTGAGACACAAAAAACCCGCATTTGCAGCAAAAACGGATGATTTTTAGCCGAATTGCTGGCTAGACCGATACTACATTTCACAAATTGCAATGTCCAAAATCAGCCAGGTCTGAACCTTCGAGTTTTTTCAAAAGCGGAGATTCTGCGTGTGAAATTCGAGTAACAGTTTGAAAATGTTGGTAAGAAAGAAGTAGGTTACCATCGTTAGGTCGTCACCAAAACAAATATCGCATGATCGACATATTATCAAGAGCAAACCACTTATGAGTCCGACGTTCCTTCACAGCATTCTCACCATACACCTCACATTTTTTTCGGCATGTTTTTGCAGTATTTGTAATTTTGTTGTAATAACAAGCCATCACATGGCGCATTTCTTCAGATATTTCTCTCCTTTTTAAAATCGATATAACGACTTAACGCTAATGACAACTTTCATAATTGTGTGCACAAAAAATGTGTTATTAAGTGTCACCATTCCAACGTGCGTTCGATTGAGAGAGTTAGATTAATGCAGACCAATATACTCGTATAAGGCGTTAACACCATCTAGTGACAAAGAATTGTGGAAACTTAAACTAAGACCCAGAAATCCCACCTTGTCGATTTTAACCGTAAAGAAATCATGATATGAAGTAGTAGGTATTCAAACACAAATTCACAAATTCGTCCCGAATGGCTGGTGGTATTTTATCGATCAACTAAACTCTAAGCTCCATACAGGTATGTCAAGAAAAACTGAATTTACTAGGCAACTTGAATGGATCGGATCTCATTTTCTTCAAGGCTTGATTGGTGCCATTAGTACTTGTCGCCCTAATTAGAGTACACCCGCTTGCTATCACAATAAAGTCCTAACTAAAATTCCATAATTCCCTTAATTTCATTGGATTCACTCTTGCAATCATACAAAACTATAAGTCGAACGATGTGTAGTAAATCAATCGCCTTGGCAACCCTCCTGATGGTTACAAGGGACTGTAAGCACCAATTTAAAACGAAAATTTCATTCTGTCAACCCGACTGGACGCTTACTGGTCACATCCGAGCAATTCGATTTAATTTGACTCGAATCAACTCCCTTCGATTGTTATTGTTATCGCAAGTTGTTGATGGTCATCGTCGCCGGTGTGCACAATACCGTTGTAAGCGATAGCTATGCTCCGTGCTCTGCTGTCTTCTAGTGTATCTTTAATTACGACGATGGTCATTAGGTCATATAACAATAGTCTATCGTGCGAGGTGAGACATTGTAATGAGTTCAGAGGATGCCGAGCGTGTTGTATTTAATTATACATATTTGTGTATATATGACGGTTTTAGGTAATTAGAGGTGAACAATTTGAGGTAGATACTTTCATAGATACTGTCACATTGACTGAATAGCTAATACGGAGATGAGGCTAATTATTCTAAAGCGAACGTTCGCTTCGGCATACCTTTCAGTGTACATATATGTATATGTACATATGTGGGTCACTGGGCTATCGTATGCGAAGATAGAGAGAACGAGAGACAAATGGATAATGGACAGTTGTGACCGATATTCAGCATAGTTCTGGCTTAGTAAAACGATAAAATCTCAGCGACTATTATTGACGAACGTGTTTATTTCTACTCGTAGTACTGTGAATAAGAAGCGATCATTAACCGGGTATATAGCAGAAGATACAGTCACTTGACCTGGTGAGAATAATTAGCAAACTGGTTTCTAATCAATTCAAAATAGTACGGTTGGTGGGCTTATTAGAATATTGTCTCTGTAGATTGAATCTTGTTCATTTTAAGGCAAAAACTCAAGGGCGTCTATGTGAATATTAAAACGAACGACCGAAGTTAAGATTAAACAAAAGAAATCACTTTCTCGGTGCCTGTGCCCCCGGGACAAAAGGTCATAAATGTCACTACGATGGTGCCAAGTGGTGGTTGACAAGCGATACAATTAGTTCCCCGCCGTGGACGTCTGACAAAAACGATTCGCCACTAAGTCCATTGCGGAAATTGCTATTCAAAAAACAATCCGCCCACTCAGCAGGTTGATGATCTTGCGGTTGATTTATTATCAGCCCAGTTATGCGAGGAGCATTGACCAGGAAGGCAACGAAAGTGAAAAAAAAAAAGAAGAAGGTCGACGAGAAGAAAGGTTCCCTAATTGCCAAACAGCCGATGATCCCAACGGAGATGACTTCTCACCTTGTAATTAGAGAGTTACTCGAAAAAGTAGTTAGGCAGCTCGGTTACGTATACGACTGTTTACATCTGTGTAACAGCATCATCTGTGTCGCATAATAAGCAGGTAGCGAGGGTTTCGCTGCCGTTGTAATGCCGCACATTTATGATAGTCATCATCTTCAATAATCAGTATCTTTTTGTTTCGTTTCGTATCTGTTGTTTGCAGTTTTTTTTACCTTCGGCTTTTGTCGGTTACTTTCACTAAATTCAGTGCGGGGAAAAGGCAACTGATGATGAGGAAGCACTTCACAGTAGAGTGTTAGATAGTCTTTAGGTTGACAATAATCATTTGGATTTAGTCTAAATGTATACTCATCCCACCGTTAAACCAGTGAGTTTATCTCAAGCACCTCCATAACTGGTGCTCTCATGTATCCCTGCTCTTACTTGACAATAATAGGAAAAGCTTATTCCGAATTGACATTACATAAATCTGCCAGATATCTATTGAACCGTCATGTATGATTATGTGCCAGATGATGGGTGTTTTATATTACCTCCTGATGAGCAGGTGCTCAGTGAATGCGCATTGAATCAATCCAGTGGACCGCGAAAGGCAATCTCTCTTGTCGTACACTCCACTTCCGTGGTGGTATATCGTTTTAAGGAAGTTGCTATGCACCTAGTAGATACAAGTTTGTGGTAATAACTTTTAACGGTGCTTCGGGTATTGAATGTTGACATTTCGCATAGAGCAGCGAAATTAAACATCAACTCGCGGCGGAGGCGGCAGAATGCAGTTGGTTGTGTTGTGAGGTCAACATGTCGATTTGTTGGCTGGTCTTGCGGTTGCAACATGACAAGTGTCACAATAAATTGCTTGTTTTTGTTTTCCTCCTATTACTCATCTTTGTTTTCTTTTTTCATTATTTCACGATGAGCTGAAGTGATGTAGTGGACTGTAGTTAGCACGTTTTTTCTAATTTGCTAGCCGATTGCATGATGACACGATCAAACGCAACAACTCCGTTCACTAATAGACAACCTTTTGCGGTGGCTATTGCATCACATCATAAGGCGGATTTTTATTTAACATTTAAGCGGTTTGTCCTATTTCGAAAGAATCATCATCATAAGCATGTAGGTGAAGATGCACTATAGACAGGGGTCGTATTGCTTGTCGAATGGGTTACTTAGCATAAGATTACTATTAATTACTTGCACAACTAAGTAGACAGAAATATAAAACCTTTTTTCTTTCTTCTTTATTTTTCATGGCATAATTGTAAAATGCATCATAAAAGAAAACAAACTTATGATGAGAACTACTGACGTTTTGCAAAGAAGCAATTATTTTTTCTGTCTATAGTCAGACATTTACACAAATGTGTAACTTAATGGATTTTCCTTCGTTCTCTCTTTCAGGTAAGATCGACAATCTTCACTTTTGGCATATGGGAGAAAACTCATTTTCAGTAAGTAACACGCCTTTTGATCAGATTTTTATTGCCTTGTGTCTGTTGGACTTTCACAATCTATCTATGTTATGTGTACTTTCCTATTCCTAATACGTGTTATTATAGACATATGACAAAAGTTTACAATGTTCAAAGAAGGCCAAAAGCCTATTTGAATTTAGCTAGGCAGTCGTAGAATTTTTGTGTCCGATGGTAATTAATAGTATTGGCCTCAGCTTATGGATTAAGTTTTTTACTTAATTTCCGCACAAAACCTAGTCGGTTAGACTTCTGTATGTCCAGCCTCCAAATGGTCCAAGTCAGGTGAAAGAAAATAGTCATCAATTTGATAAGGGTCTAATATTGATTTTCTTTCATCTGTGTGTCGTGTGTTTCGTCAGTAGAATGCTTCTCATTTATTGCTATTGAGTTTCATTTGAATGAAGATGGCACTAAAGTTATTCTAGGGAACCCAAAAATGGTGACGAATTAAAAAACCGCATTGCGTGCATTTTATGGATATTTTGACGGCCAGTACTGCCCAAATAAAACAGCTGTAGTCATTTGTTACATATTATATTGGAGGTTTATGGGAGATACACCAAAGTCTGGATAAGCTGTTGTGAATCAAAGTGTGAAAGGTAATCTGCAGCGATCAGCAACGCACCGATCATTTGAATTGAGCTTTTCAATGACCACTGCGAGTTGTGCACAGGGACTTGACCCATATAAGATACAATTGATTTAAGAGTTGAAGCCAACTGACCATGATTACTATCTTGGATTCAGCACCGTGCAGTGACCAGTTTTAATGAAAAAATCATCGGTGAACAAGTAAACTTGTCGCCTTTGGGCCAACGATGACAGTCCGCATGAGAATGACTACTTGGTACGTTTTATGGTCAAAACGCAACATCGGACTTTGTTTCTTTGAATATGCGGACGAAAATGCTGTTTCTATCGATTCTACGTTCCGCCATTCAAAAATCTCAGAACAATAGAATCAACTTGGGTGATACGCGACCAATCGCAAGGACTCTTCGAAAATAGCTTAACTGCTCATTCGAAATCTGAATTGTTCGACAGGATAAAGCGACTTGACTTCTTTTGATAAATGGCCTAAAAGATAACATTACTGTCAAAATGAATACCATAGAAACGTCGCTGCTGTAAGATGCTGGTAAAATTGTTGACCATCAGATCGACATCTGTAAAACCATGCTTGGTGGACAAGTAAGTACGCAACTTGATTAAGAAGTAAGCGCTTCTAGTCTTAATTCGCGGTTTATTTCCCGCGCCTTATTAATCGACCTCATATTTGTATGTATGTATGTTGGCGTTACAGTCCACGAAGAACCTGAGCCGAGGTTCTCTCAATCACCCATGTTGTGTGTGTTTTCATTTTCCCATAGGTGAAAGGGACCTACAGTTATATTGCCGGTTCCGAACGGCGAATTTCGAGAAGCTTTTCATGACAATTTTACTACAGGGGGCTTTTGTCAGAACCCCGCTGAGGAGAAACACCGTGAAAAACACGTTCGATGACATAGCTGTGTCGGGATTCGATCCCGTGTCATCGGCGCCAGAGGCCAACACACTACCCACTGCGCTACGGTGCTCTCAACGACCTCATATTTAGCGCAGTTTAATTTGTCGATCACTCAAAGTCATACAGCTAGGCTTAAACTAATTTTTTTGTTTTAGAAACTCCCGCAGGTTCAAGAGTTTTTATATTCTCTTATGATGTGATACACACACAACCTGAACGGAGTGCTGTGGTTTGGGTCGTTGATGTTCGTTCACTACTCTCAGGGGTGGTTGTCCTAGATAGGACGAGAGCCGACCAAATACTGCGTTGGTTATAGTCCGTAGTAATTCGTTCGAGCACTTTACACTTTGCATACATAGGGGATGAATTCTCAGTTGACCATATACTGTGAGTGTTATGCCTGCAGCAGCACGTCTGGTCACTTTCCATTTACCTCTGTGTTGCATACTTTGTTCGTATAGGAATTACTTTTTTGGCTATGAAACGAATCTGAACTATAGACCTTCCGCTCGGCGGTCGATGATGTTTACCACTGCACCGCGGCCACCCCCCGTTTGCCAAATTGTAAACAAAAGATGGTGTGGCATAAGCTTCATCACCTTTGGTCTCTTTCGGTGGTAAGGCTGTTTGAGTGCTCAATGCAAAACTTACTCTTTTTCATTTTCTATGTAAACAGAAGTTTATAGCTTGGAGCTTGTATGGGCATAGCTCGCACAACAGTCTAGTAAGTGTCACGACAACTCCTGTTTCACTTTGAGGATCAGCATATTTTAGATTTCTTCGTTTTTAATCCTTTGAGCTATTCCCGTACATATTATAAAATTTTGGGGCCAAGGACGGCTAGGTTAGCTTGGGATGGACGCTTTAAATCCAATGAATTGCTTTATAAAGTTATTCAAACATATATACGGCCTGGTGGGTCTTACTTCCCAAGCAGCTAACCCGGATTTTATTCTGATGAAACCAAACTAATGTGCTTATATTCCCTAGCTCGCTGAGATTACGAAAATAGAAATGGTCAATATGTTTTCCCATTTTCAGAAAGTAGTGCACTGACTTTTTTTCTTTCTTAACTATTCAGTTTCGTTATTAGCAGGTCACGCAGGCTGCATGTCAATGTCTGCCCAATATACAATAACCCCCACGATTAATGATATATTTATTATCTGAAGATGTATTGGTAGCCCTAGGCTAGGCTTTGACCGAATTTATGGCGTCAATCATATTGGACCTTGTAGAATCCTCGACAGAATCGAGGCGAATATCAAGATTCTTTTGAATCAATAGCTGAACAAAATTTGGTTAGATTGTCAATATCCCAGTCTCGTAAAGCATGGGTAAAAATGCAATTATGGTACTGGGTTGCTCCGTCATTTGTTTTAGGGACATGTCGCAACGGAGTTTTTTGAATGGATCTCAGTTCTTTCTTGATAATAAATTTGCCTTGTGCCGCCACAGGCCTCTCCTAGTCGATGCGATTCTTTTTGGACAACACTATCTTCTTGTTTGGAATCCATGTAAAGTCGCATCAAGTCTGTCAGTATACCCCTGGCTTTAGCCTAACCCATTTCAGATGGAAAGAGCGGTTCGAAGTTCTAGATGTAGTTCCTTTCCTCAGCGAGTGGTGTGTAATTTGGGATGGTAAAACATCGCGTTCACTGGGACAGCCTTCGGCAACTGGAGAGTCGAGATTCCTTCGGCATTTCAGAGATTCCAGAATTCCTGTTTAGTGCCCCCATTACAAATTGGTTGAAGAGGGAAATTTTATACTTTCTTGTGAAGACCACTCCTCGGTTTATTGAACTTTGGCAAGATACACGCGACCGTCTGCTGTTTGATATTGTTAAAAACCCAAAGTCAAGAGGGGCCTCAAAGAAGTTTTCGATCCGTTTAAAAGATTTTTCAATAATATGGTTTCAACTGAATTCCTTTATGCTAGGATGCAAGCAGCTTTCTTGTGTCGGTATTACCGAAAATGTTTTCAGCAACAAAAGTAACAGATTAATTAGTCTGAAGTTCTTCGTGTAAATATGAGAGCTTTCTTCCGTAATTAGTATTAATGCTATACTGATTCTTATTTTGCTCCTTTCCTTTTTGTCAAAGGTTGAGCTGTAGAATGGGTTGCAGTAAAAAACTATTGCATCGAAAGTACGGCTTTTGAAAGCCATTATTCCTGCAACGGCGCATGTGAAAGGCAAACCAAAATCTACCCTGATCTCCTCTGTAACTTTGTCTGTGGTTATTCCACAGGGGCATATTGTTCGAGGGTAACAAAGACATTTGACATTGTTCATATAACCAGTAAAGCTTCTGTCGCCGTTCGACGCTGTTACGATAGATTGACATAACACCTCTGTCTCTATAGTCATTGATGAACACATTCTTTCAAACTAGACTAACCTCTATGCGGTGTTTTCATTGTTGGTTTAATACCGCGACATGCCCACATTTCACACAATATTCAGTAAGTATAGGTTTTCACGTATATATTTTCCAAATTTCTCATTTCAGCAAAGGGACAAATAAGAAATCTTAAAGAGTACTAGAACCACCATATACGTAATCTATTTTTTTATCAGTGAATGAGCAATCAATATAAGAGGAAGATATCATAAAACCAATAATACGGGTTGCAGAGAATAATGCCACAGTAAAAACGTCCAAAGTTATTAAACATACATCATTACTGGCGTGTAATTTGTTACACTGCAGTTACTGGTAATTGTTCGCCTGCCCTTATGGGTTTCTTCCCCACGTCAGCATTCGGGCCTTTATAATAACGCCGCTACGGACCTACTGGTAAGTGTCGATAAATTACAACTTACCCAGATACACATGCTCGAAGCAAAACAAAAAGGCGAGCATCATGTCACCAGTGCATCCATCATAAGTGGCAGCTTCATTTAAACTCCAATTACAGCTGTATGCAGTCAGTTAAATCCAAACACTGACCCAGACGTTGCTGTGAAGCACCATGCACCGCCTACACTACGTGACTGAGTTATTTAGTGGGCCACCGAGACTCCTATACCGCAGCGAATAACACACGCGACTGATTGCTCATTCAGAATTGTACGTATGTATGTGCGTATCCGTGCTAGTTGTCAACTACTATAGTCTACCCGCCCAGGTCTTTGGTTGAGAAAATCCGAAAAAAGTAAATAAATATAAAACAAAAAATGTCAGAAATGGAATAACTATAAATACATTCGTGCATGCGGGGATGTTGTACGAACTTTTGATTACGTTTCGAGTCGAGTTTGCATTAAGCGCATATGTGTATTTGCTATAATTCAACAAAGAGTTCCGAACGTGGAGTCAGTCAAGCATGACCGAGAGAGTCTGGTACTGTTGAGGCACCTTTGTGCACATCTGATAGAGATATCCAATTAGCATTCAGCCAGTACGCTCACCAAGCATTCCGGGTAATCTGTGGAACTTTTTTGTTTCATTTTGGGATTAAAGAGACTTTTGTTCTGTCGAATCTATATGCATTTATTAAGCCCAGATTTTTAAGCTAGATGTTGTTTTTTTTTAACTTTGCTTTGTTGTACTGACCAGTGATTAAATGTAAGCCTATTAGTCAATGAGAAATGAATTGAAAAGCATTAAGTGAAATCATGTACAATGCTGATATTCTTTCTGGGCGTAGTATTAAAGTTTTATATGCGGGGACAGCTAAGAAGCAGTTTCTTCTTCTTCTTCTTCTTAATGAGCGCTACAGTTCGGGGTGAACCTGGGCCGCAACCAACATGCCCCTCCAACTAGAACGATATTTTGCTAGCCTTATCCACTGCCGCACACCGAGTTGGCTGAAGTCCCCTTCCACCTGTGTGCACCATCTTAAGTGCGGCCGTCCTCTGCTTCTTCGTCCCTCGGGGTTGGATTCTAAGACTCTCCGGGCTGAAGCTGTGGTGTCCATTCGCTCTACATGGCCCAGCCATTTTAGGCGTTGAATTTGTAGACGCCTGACTAGACTTATGTCGCGGTAAAGCCCGTAAAGTTCGTGGTTGAATCTTTTCGTCCATTCCCCGTCTGCATTTATAGGCCCGAAAATCACGCGCAGAATCTTTGTTTCGAACCGACCAACGGCCTCCTCATCCCCTTTTGATAGTGTCCATGCTTCTGCGCCGTACAGCAGGATCGGGATGATAAGGGTCTTATATAGAGTCAACTTTATCGTTCGGGAGAGGGCTCTATTACTCAGTTGCCTCCTGAGGCCAAAGAAACAGCGATTGGCAAGAGTGATTCTGCGTTTGATTTCGGAACTGATGTCGTTGTTCCAGGTCAATGCGGAGCCAAGGTAGACAAAGTCGTTAACTACCTCGAACTTATATCTGCCAATACAAACGTCCTGGCTAAGACGTGGGTGGTGAGCGTCTTTTCCTGATGACAGCATAAATTTAGTTTTGCCCTCGTTTATCGCCTAGCCAATTTTCGCCGCCTCCATCTCAATACTCGCAAACGCCTCATTGACATCTCGCAGTGATCTACCTATTATGTCAATATCGTCGGCGTATGCAAGGAGTTGCGAGGATTTGAAATAGATTGTGCCTCTTGTATTGGCCAGTGATTTTTGCACAATCATTTCTAATATGATGTTGAAGAAATCACACGACAGCACATAGCCTTGCCTAAATCCTTTTTTGACATCAAAACTATCGGTAAGGTTTTCACCGATTCGGATGGAGAAGCGAGCATTGTCTAAAGTCATCCTGCATAATCTGACGAGTCTAGCAGGTATGTATGTATGTATGTTGGCGTTACAGTCCATGAAGAACCTGAGCCGAGCTTCTCTCAATCACCCGTGTTGTGTGTGATTTCATTTTCCCATAGGTGAAAGGGACCTACAGTTTATTGCCGGATCCGAACGGCGAATTTCGAGAAGCTTTTCATGATCATTTTACTACAGGGGGTTTTGTCAGAACCCCGCTGAGGAGAAACACCGTGAAAAACACATACGATGACATGGCTGTGTCCGGATTCGATCCCGTGTCATCGGCGTCAGAGACCAACACACTACCCACTGCGCCACGGTGCTCTCAGGTATGCTAGTCTCTAATTACGCTGTTGTATGCGGCTTTGAAGTCGACAAATAGGTGGTGAGTGTCGACTTTGAATTCATTGTTTTTTTCCAGGATCTGCCGTATTGTGAAGATTTGGTCGATGGTGGACTTCCCTGGCCCTGGCCTGTATCCGCACTGATAAGGACCTATCAGCTTATTTACAAAAGGCTTCAGGCGTTCACACAAAACGACAGAGAAGATTTTGTAGGCGATGTTAAGGAGACTTAATCCTCTATAGTTATCCTTTCTTGTGGATCGGGCATACGATGCTGAGACTCCATTCCTCGGGCTTGTTTTCCTCTGACCATATCTTACAGATTAGCTGGTGCATGCTTCTAACCAGGTCATCCCCAGTTGCCTTGAAGAGGTAAGCAGACAGTCCGTCTACGCCAGCAGCTTTATTCGACTTGAGCTTCGATATGGCAATCCTAACTTCGTCGAGGTCAGGGGGACAGAATTCTCTACGGTCTTCGTTGATTAGAAATAGATCATTCTGCCTGACAGCGGTATATTAACTAACATCGCCGTTATACAGTCTGCAGAAATAGTTTTTCCATATTCTCAGCATCGGCTGAGATTCTACTACTTGATGTCCGTTCTCATCCCTGCAGGCTTCTGTTCTGGCTTTATAACCTTGGCATGTTCGCTTTATCTGTTGGTAAAACTTTCCATCGTCACGCAGAAGAAGCAGTTTATTGAAATTAGAAGCAAGCTTAATGTGGTTGAAACATCATTTAAAATGTGTGTACCAGATAGTACTTGACCGACTGTATTGTACGTGATTGTATTTATTTATTTCTGCAGATATGATAATCGAATAGGAAATTTTGCTTAAAATCCTTGATCTGTGAGCTACATACAATCATTCTCTGACAATTCTCGTCAAAAAGCACCTCACCACATACGTTCTCTTCTCTCATTGGTGGCGTTGCAGCCCATGAAGGGCCAGAGTCAAGCTCTCTCAATCACCGATATTGTGTGTTATTTTTTACGCATGTGGAAGGGGATTTAATGCCGGTTCCGACCGGCGTGAGTCGAGAGAAGCTTTTTCATGGCAAGTATTCTACGGGGGGTTTTGCCAATACCCCGCCGCGAAATAAACATTCGATGGCGTTGGTGTTATCGAGATCCGAACTCGCGAATCGTGCGTCAGAGTCCAACACACTAACCACTGAGCCACGGCGCCACCTCATACAGACAATGAATAAACAGTCGACTAGACAGGTGATCAATTTCATCCCATGCAAAGAGAAACAAAAATGGAAATACTCGTAATCCCAAAAACAAACCTAATTTGTTCGCAACCCCTTTTTTGTTTCTTCACTCTCAGCACAACTGGTCGGGTGGCACCCTAACAGAGGTTGTTAAGTTGGTGCTTATTCCAAGTCATTAACCATTCCTCACCAAAGGCTACAAATTGACTTTTTTGTTTTACCATCCCTCTCCCAAATCGCGCTCACTGATGATTGTGTTTTGAAGAAACTAATTAGGCGAAAGTCCTTACTTCTGATTGCATTATATGTTTCATATTTCAAAACTCAGCGCCGTCGATACTACGCACTTTTGTAGCAGACGGACAATTAAGCTCTAAATGGAAGGAAAAAAGAACAAAATCAGTTCAGCAATGCGGTATTGTGAATTATTTGCTGAATTCGGTGGGAAGGAATTTATGGTTTGCGTCAAAGGCACATCCGAATCTGAATGACGAGCATGAGCATCTATCTTCGGAGTTATAAATACAGATTCCCCAATTCACCCGAATACCGCATTCCTGCTGGGGTATGTGGCTTCACGAAGAAATTTCCTGTAGCAATTATCTCAATGCGTGCTTAAAAATTATTTGTAGCTGGGTGGTGTTTTGCAATTAAATAAATCTTCAAGGAGGGGATTTTCGAAAATATTTACGTAAAGCCATTGTGGAAGTGGTATGAAAACATGCGGTCCGTTGGGTTAATTTGTTCCGCATGTATAGATGGAGGAAACACATTGTTTTGGAACTTTAAAAAGAAACAAAGTTTTGCCTTATGACACTTAATGGGCCTAATGGGACACTATAAAGGGATATGTATATGTTTCTTCGTGGGTTTGGTCAGGTTTTAATAGTTTTACTTTTAAGACTACTATCGAACTAAAAAGTGTTCTTCTCCAATATTGGCTTCGTAAGCTCCCTAGACTTGTTATTTGTTATGGTAATTACGAGACTTGAAACAGTCCTAAAGGGGAAAATCTGGCTGAGATATAGCGGTCTGTCTGAAAGTTTGAATATCGCCACAATGATTCAAAATGCCCGCCTTGTCATGTGATTTCTTTAATATCGTTCTTCAGAGAATCATCATTTTTAATGTCCCAAACAACAAACACGATTTGTTTCTGCACAATTGCTCGTATACGCTGTAGACATGATTGGAGGAACGCAGCGAGGCCCTAATGAGTCCTTTGTGAGCGTTGAAGTGGGTCTGAAGGTAGTGGAGGGCAAAATCAACTATTACCTATGTATATTGTTATATAAACTCAAGCACACCCTACATTATATAAAGTTAGTACTAATATACTGTACAGAACCACGCTAGTGGTTTGGAGAAAACCACGAGCGTAACTGTTTTTCCCATATCGTCTTTCTGAGAAGACGATAGTCGAGAGTTGGATCTTTAAAATGGAATACAAAGGACGCAACTCTTTGTTTGATTGTTATGGGATGCGGTTCATTTTATTCAATAAAGCCACCATTACCTTTCTCGTGTTTTTCTATTTTCCCCCGTTCAGCTATAAAAGCATATGCTGCTGTCGAAAACAAGCTTAGAAAATCGACGTTTTCGACGAAATCTAACTATTGACAGCTATTACCTTTAAGTCGTCAAGGATTTCGTCCATTTCGGCTTACTAGTAAGAGAGCACCGTGGCGCAGTGTGTTGGCCTTTGACGCCGATGACACGGGATCGAATCCCGACACAGCCATGTCATCGAACGTGTTTCCACGGTGTTTCTTCTCAGCGGGATTCTGACAAAACCCCCTGTAGTAAAATGGTCATGAAAAGATTCTCGAAATTCGCCGTTCGGAACCGGTAATAAACTGTAGGTCCCTTTCACCTTTGGGAAAATGAAATTACACACATCAGGGGGGATTGCGAGAAGCTCGGCTTTGGTCCTTCATGGACTGTAACGCCAACATACATACACTAACAAGCGACAACGAAATGACCTACCACTGTAATCATTCCAGCTCTCCTCTATAGCGCAGATGATTGAAGCTTTTCAAAAATAGATGAGAAGATTGTTGGTGATCTCAGGCGGCTTTCCAAAAAATAAAAAATCTCAGCTACGGGTAGATCATGCCGGTTTAACGTCTTTAACAATCTTCGTAATAAAACAGTCTGATATATGTATAGGTGAATCGCAAGTTAAAGTCCTACCCGTGACCATGCTTGGTAACGGGGCCATTTTGAAGCACGGAATGCACGTAGCAGAGAAATCCTAATCTAATTCTATTTTGACTTTTTGGCACTAGGATTACTTAGGTAATCCTAGGTACCCTAGCTGAGCAATAGGTCGGCGGCTCATTTAGATTATTGTGTCCAAGATAGGACTCTCCAGACTCTCATTTCATGGAGGTATACATACATATATGTATGAATATGTTAGATAAACACTGGACAGAGTGGGTTAGATCAAAGGAGATTACATAGTAAAAAAAAAAAAACTTTTTAACTGAATATCGCAGTCTTTCATTGTCAGATCGAGGATTTTCGTATCTCTTGCTCTGCAATCTATTCAGACACAATGCATCTAATTTTCCCAATTCTAAGGAATAGATTTAAGCAACGACAATAGCATCGAAAAGGTCTACTAGCTTCTAGTGACAATAGGCGTACTCATTTTAACTGAATTTCCGTCGCTCCTTTGGGCTAGATAACTTGAACTTAATTTTTGCATTCATGCCATTGCTGTTTTTACCTATAGCTTTTTAAGTATCGAACTCATCATCGGCAACCATACTTGGGCACTTCTGTGGACAATATCTGGTTGCTGCTAGAGTAAGCTACAAAACGCACGGAGCAATAGAACACTTAGTCCCTGCGTCTGCCTACTTTCTCTACGACTCGATACTACCTCCACCACCGAAGGAAGTTTCTGAACTCGTAGAGTACTGTGAAGCCAGAAAGATTGGTCTCATTTTGTGTTGCGATACTAAAGCCCAAAACACTGCTTGGGGCAGCAGCAACCAGAGGGACCGTCCTTTAGACTTCACTCTTTCGTCTGAGCTTACCATCAACAATGTTGGCTCTCAACCAACGTTTGTTACGACAAGACGACAGGAGGTGATTGACCTGACCCTATACAATAGACATGTGAAGGACATCACTAACTGGCGAATCTTGCCTGATGCTACGCTGTCGGAATATAAATACATCGAATTCCGATTAAGTTGTGGGATCTCTTCCCCGCTACCTAGACGGACTGGGTACGGCTTAAAGAAGAGCTTGTGAAATCCACTCATGCCTTACCTAAACTTAGAACGAAACAATTGGTAGAGAATGCCGTTCATAACCTGAAAAGCGCCATCATCAGTTGTTTTAAACCCGCATGTCCCGTCAGCAAACCTCCCTGCAGGAAATTGGTTCCCAGGTGGAATGCCGAGCTCCAAAGCATTCGCAGGGAAGCCAGAAGTCTTCTGAATAGATCGCTCAATTCAAATTCGGAAGATGACTGTAATAAGTACCGGTCAAAGCAGAATGAATATAAGAAACTTATTCGTAAATCGACAAACGATTCTTATAGGACCTCCGCGAACTACTCAAACGGGGAAAACCGACAAAGTTGGATGCACTCAAAAAATCTGATGGTACCTTTACTGAGTCTAAATTGGAAACTCTCAGTTTACTGCTTCAGACTCATTTCCCGGGAAATCAGATCGCCATCGGCTTGGTGCACACTCCTTCAAGAGAAACTGCAACTGAAATGATGAAAACAACCTGGCGTAGCTGGTATATTGCGTCGCGCATGGTTACAACTGAAACCATTGAATTTGCTGTGGCATTCTTCGATGGCTTCAAATTGCCAGGCACCGACGATATATATTCTGTTATGCTGCAAAAAGGTATAAGGCAGCTGCTTCCTACTTTGAAAAGAATTTTCCCTGCTAGCCTAGCACTTGCTCACATACCCATTCCTTGGCGCATGGTGAAAGTAGTCTTTATTCCCAAAATAGGAAAAGAGGACTACTCACTTGCCAAGAGTTTTAGACCAATTAGTCTAACATCCTTCCTGCTGAAAAGCATGGAGAGACTGTTAGAGTTTCCCTTCGAATGCATCGCCTTTCGGAGATGCAACATGCTTATCAGGGCGGAAAATTCAGTGAGACTGCGCTTCAAAACCTAGTCGGGAGAATGAATGCACGCTCGAAAGGAAAGAGTACGCGCTGGGTATCTTTATCGACATTGAGTGAGCTTTTGATAATGCAACATTCGACAGCATGTGCAATACTGCCAGACATCATGGCGTAGATGAAACACTGGTCTTGTGGATCAAAGCTTGTGCACAAGAAATTGACCGCTGATGCAGGCCTCGACTAATGTGTCAAATCCGGCGTAAACAGGGGCTGCCCGCAAGATGGTTTCCTGTCTCCGCTGTTATGGTGCATGGAGATCGACTCTTTGCTTGATGTCTCTCAATGTCTCTGGAATCTATGCTCAGTCATATGCGGAGCCACTTACCGTCTCAAAGCACAGGCGGCGCTAAATGTGATCGATGATTGGTGTACCAGAAATGGACTGTCGGTCTCTTAAGACCGATGTTCTCTTCACGAGAAGAAAGAAAAAATACGGATATGACTCAGCTGGTACTAAAAGGCACTTCCATCCCAATATCCAAGGAGGAAAAGAAAAGCAAACTTCTCTAGTCAAAGCATGTTGAGTCAAAAACCACCAAAGCGCTGTCAGCTTTCTGGCAATGCAAAGGAGATTTTGGCAAAACATGGGGCTTATCGCCGGTAAATGTCGTCTGGATCTACACGGCAATGATAAGACCTGTAATCTCATATGCATCGGATGTCTGGTGGAACACAGTAGAACGCAAACACGTCGTAGCCTCTTTCACCAAACTCCAAAGAACGCACGCCGGACGCTGCTCTAGATGCTATGATGAACTTTCTACCTCTTGATATATTTATCAGAGGGTGTGCTCTGAAAGATATGTCTCGTCTGAAGAGAAATTGCTTTTGGTATAACTCGCATAGCAATAACGGTGTGCTTGTGCAAGAATTGTCCTGCGACCCCTGTCTTATGGACATGCCTTCGGAGCAACTGACGCCCGTTATCCTATTGGGGCGTAATTTCACAGTCAAGTGAAGTCTATGGCGTACGGATTTGCTATGGCTGGATACTTAACATGGAAAGGATAGTTTTCGTATTTTCACGGATGGCTCCAGGTCTGGGCGGGGGTCCGGTGCTGGGGTCTCCTTTGAGCGCGAAAACGTCCGACTGCACCTCTCGTTAGGAAAATATGTGTCTGTCTTCCAATCAGAGATATACGCAATCCTAATGGCCATGCACTATGTTGTGAAGCACAGATGGAAAAGCATATGCGTCTGCAGTGACAGCCAAGCTGCACCCAAAGCTGTGTGCAACCCCTTAACTAGCTCCGAATTAGTGCTTGAACTCAAGTCCTTCTTGAACAGAGTCGGTAGACTAAATTCATTAAGGCTTGTATGGGTTTCAGGCCACTCTGGGATCCCAGGAAATGAGATCTCTGATGAACTCACCAGAATTGGTTCAGAGGGGAGCTTATGAGGACCTGAACCCGCTCTAGGTCTACCTGCGTCCACGCTTAATTCCCACATTAACTACTGGGTGTTTAATAAACATAGCCGTAGATGGAGGAATTGTCCAGGATGCAGGATGACAAAGCGCGTATGCCCTGATGTTTGCAAGAAACCGCAGAATTCCTCCTATCTTTAAGGAGAATCGACTGCAGAAGACTTGTGGGAGTTATTACGCATAAGCGAGACGCCTACCTGTGCTGCATGTTGCGAGGAGAATGACACTGTAATGCATTTTCACTGTGACTGTCCCGCCTTTGCTCGCGCACGGTGGCGCACTCTTGGGGCCGACGTGGTACATATGTGCCGAATCTCGTAGCTCTATATCACTGAAGCTTCTTCTCATTTTTCTCCGGAAAAGGGGACAAATACAGTAATGTAAGGTGTTTGTCTGAAGTACAATGAACCAGTATGTGGGTAAGTATACATGACTATCATGACTACAACATTTTTTACAGTAAATGGTAGCCCATCAAAATAAGTTGGCTTTCGACGAGTAGATTATCTTTGCTAAAAAAAAAATCTCTTACAAGATGAAGTGAATAATATTGTTTCAAAGGATCTCTAGAATCTAGCTTATATATATGAACCTATTCGGGATCAAGTCGTTGCCAAGATAAGTTCTTGATTCCAAGAAAAGTGATGAAATAAAATCATTTCTATGTTCAGGATAGGGCTTGGGTGGCCGTTGGTCCTCACACAGGTTCGACGAAGAGGATTCTCATATATTTCTTCTCTTATTGCAAATCTGTACGCTAAAGACAATTTTATCTTATTAGATCCCCATGTGTATTCAGTTCCCCATTCCCACTACGAGTATTCAAATTGTTTCTTTTCACTTATGCTTAGTCCGATTCCTTTCTGTTGGTATCCCTCCGCTGCTAGCTATTGTTTCTTTTGTGTCAATTAATTTCAAATGACTCTCTGTTATCCCTAGAACCATTCAACTTTTTGAATGGACATTGTTACACACGCCAACCATACAATATCCGTAGTCCGTGGTTTGCTGCCTCGCACAACCAGACCTACTACGTGTACACACAGGCGAGAAGGATATTTTCCTTTCACGCTCCCAGAGAAACCTTTCCGCTTCGAAATGCTTACGTAATCTCTCTCGTCGCTTTTTTTTCCTCCCGTATAAATTAAAGGCTCCCTTGATGGTCCTTCTGGTTTCAGACGGGCGGGAAAGAGTGCCACGCTTGCTGAAAGTAGGTGTGTAAGTGGTGAAATGGTAAGTCGGTGAAACTTCAGTATAAAACTTGTCGCTACATATTCCGTCCGAGTGTGGAGGGGTGTGGTGCCCAAAGTATGGAGAATAAGTGGACTATGAAAAGTTTCCTGCTGGAAAAAGGAAAAAATTGTCGACTCAAATGGGAACATTGAGTGAGTTTGTAACTTTTTTGAAAGGTAACACATAAAGGAGGAAAAGAAAAACCAGCTTCTCATAATGATTCGGCACTAATTCACGTGAGGACGAATGGCATGTACCGCAGTAATCCTACTTGCAATATAATTTTTTTTTGTCCCCCTGACCTCGACGAAGTTAAAATTTCCATATCGAAGCTCAAGTCGAATAAAGCTGTTGGCGCAGATGGACTGTCTGATGAGCACATCAATGCAGCTAAGGATGACCTGGTTAGGAGCATGCACCAGCTCATCTGTAAGATATGGTCAGAGGAAAGCATGCCCGAGGAATGGAGTCTCAGCATCGTATGCCCGATCCGCAAGAAAGGAGACCCCTCTGATTGCGCCAACTATAGAGGAATAAGTCTCCTTAACATCGCCTACAAAATCTTCTCTGCCGTTTTGTGTGAACGCCTGAAGCCTTTTGTAAATAAGCTGATAGGTCCTTATCAGTGCGGATTCAGGCCACGGAAGTCCACCATCGACCAAATCTTCACAATACAGCAGATCCTGGAAAAAACCAATTAATTCCAAGTTGACACTCACCACCTATTTGTCGACTTCAAAGCCGCATACGACAGGGTAATTAGAGACGAGCTATACAACGCTATGTCTACCTTTGACATACCTGCTAAACTCGTCAGACTATGCAGGATGACTTTGGAGAATGCTCGCTGCTCCATCCGAATCGGTGAACACCTTACCGATAGTTTTGATGTCAAAAAAGGATTTAGGCGGGGCGATGCGCTGTCGTGTGATTTCTTCAACATCATATTAGAAATGATTGTCCAAAAATCACTGGCCAATACAAGAGGCACAATATATTTCGAATCTTCGTAACTCCTTGCATACGCCGACGATATTGACATAATAGGTAGATTGAGATGGAGGCGGGGAAAATTGGTTTGGCGGTAAACGAGGGCAAAACTAAATATATGCTGTCATCAAAAAAGGACGCTCACCACCGACGTCTTGGCCAGAAAGTTTGTATTGGCAGATATATGTAAGTTCGAGGTAGTTAAGGACATCGTTTACCTTGGCTCCGCAGTAACCTGGAACAACGTAATCAGTGCCGATTTCAAACGCAGAATCACTCTTGCCAATATCTGTTGCTTTGGGCTCAGGATGCAATTGATTAATAGAGCCCTCTCCCGAACGACAAAGTTGACTCTACATAACACTCTTGTCATCTCGGTCCTGTTGTACGGCGCAGAAGCCTGGACACTATCAAAAGCGTATGAGGAGGCCTTTGGTCGGTTCGAGAGAAAGATTTTGCGCGTGATTTTCGGGCCTATAAACGCCAACGGGGGATGGAGGAAAAGATTCAACCACGAACTTTACGGGCTGTACAGCGACATGAGTCTAGTCAGGCGTCTACGGATTCAACGCCTAAAATGACTGGGCCGTGTAGAGCGAATGGACGCCACAGCTCCAGCCCGGAGAGTCTTTGAATCCAACCCCGAGGGACGAAGAAGTAGAGGACGGCCGCATTTAAGATGACGCACACAGGTGGAAGGGGACCTCAGTCAACTGAGTGTGCGGCAATGTACGGGCTGTACAGCGACATGAGTCTAGTCAGGCGTCTACGGATTCAACGCCTAAAATGACTGGGCCGTGTAGAGCGAATGGACGCCACAGCTCCAGCCCGGAGAGTCTTTGAATCCAACCCCGAGGGACGAAGAAGTAGAGGACGGCCGCATTTAAGATGGCGCACACAGGTGGAAGGGGACCTCAGTCAACTGAGTGTGCGGCAATGGAAAAGGCTAGCAAAAGATCGTGCTAGTTGGAGGGGCGTGTTGGTTGAGGCCCAGGTTCACCCGGAACCGTAGCGCCCATTAAGAAGAAGAAGAAGATATCATTTCTACCCAGTAAACCCAGTAAACCCTAACCAATGATGGGGAAATGGAAAAAGGAAAATATTTTCAGTGATGAGGTAGTTCACCTGGATATACCTACATATATATTAAAAAGAAATTACGAGCGAGAGCTAGATAGGTGTATATCTACGGGATGGAGGTAATGGTCGGGAACAACAATCTGTTTGTGTATCTTTATTTGCATTTGAAGCGCTCCTTTTTGTATTCCATCTACTTTCCCTTTGGCTTTGTATTCTACTCTCGAAAAAGTTGTATTTTTTTTTTGTTTTTGCACGGCAGAGGGATATACTACAGCTGGCAAGTTAGAATAGTAGTCAGAGAGTTCTGGTCATGAACAGTAGGACTGGCAAGGGGAGTTAATTCACTTCGAGGGAGAGTTTTGTTCCGTCGTTTGTTTGAAGGTACTGCTGGATTTTCCATCTTCCCATCCTCTGGAACTGGGAATTTTCCGGTGAATGACTTTTTTTTTTCATTATTTTAGAGCCTGTCCGTCAAATTGGTAATTTGATCTTCATCTTCTGTTTCTTTTTTTTTCCTGTACAATTGCCAAGCAAATAGCCACAGAAAAGCATTGTGGCAGGAGCTTTGAAGAGGCGGTAGAGGAGACGAGAAAGATGTGCTAGAGAGACGATTTGCAGATTAAAGAGGAATTGGTGATGGGATGGTCTTATTTTAAGGACTATTTACCATTTAATTTTTTATGTGAACAGGATAAGAGATAGGAAATGTTCGTCGTTGTTTTTTTTTTCCACCTCAGATGGGTGGCTCTAAATACAACGTAATCCCCTTTTACGGATTAGGATTTAACTTGAAAGTCGAGATACCAAAAAATGAGGTATTATTTTACGAGGAGGAGGTTTATGAGAATCATAAAAGGTAAAATGCGGTGGAGAATTTATGAGTGAGTTTAAATTAACTTTTCTTTTTTTAAATGCTCGTACCCGACCGCTTGGGCAAGAAAAGGAAGTAGATGGTGTTTGATGGTATTAATCGGATTAATGTTATGACCTTTAATTTTTGGTGAAGCTCAAGTTATAGTCGTTGGAATAAAATGAAGTGTAATTGGGTGGAGGCATTTTTGATTTTCTTACTTTTGCGTCTTTCCAGTCAGTTTCTTTTCTGTCTGTTATACTCTGCTTTTCAGTTGTAAGCCTCCTATGACTGTATACCGATATAAATATGCATGTGGAATAGTTAGGCACTATCACTTAATAGATGTGGAATCTTCCCTTAATTTAATGAACTTTGGGATGATTTTTTATTATTTTTTTGCCAACGGCTTTCATTTATTGTCCGTTGTGAGCAGTCCCAAAGCGCATTTTGCCATTTTTGATTCGCGCTATTCAGTTTTGCGATATTTTACTATGCTGTCATGATTTAACGTTGCTAATCCTGGCTTACAAAGATGCCATTCATCAAGAGAGGATGAGCTACCATGTTTAAACTCAAATAGCGCCCACAGGTATAGGGTTGACCCAGTCAGACTAGGAAAGTAAAAGCAATTATATGCCATAAATATTTATTTCTGAATAAGGATGAGTACTTTATGCTAAAGGCTTATCACCACGGTTGATGTCAAAGATGTCGCTTCAATGCTCAACATTTTTAAAGATGTCTTCCAATAGGAACATTCTTATGTTGCTTTTACGGCTTTACTTGGTGGTTACTTAATTAGGTGGCGCTACAGTCCGTGGTGAAACTGGGCCTCAACCAACAAGCGTCTCCAGCTGGCACGGTCTTTGGCCAGCTGTTTCCAGCGCCGCACGCCCAGCTGGTTAAGGTTCCCTTCCACCTGCGTGCACCACCGTCCTCTGTCGCGCCTTCCTTCCGGTCGGAGCTGTATTTTCCATGCGCTCTACATGGCCTAGCCACCTTAGACGCTGTATCCGTAGACGTCGTACCAGTGCGCAGAATTTTCCTCTCGAAACGATCAAGGGCATCTTCATCCGCTTTTGTTAAGGTCCAAGCCTCTGCGCCGTAAAGGAGGACTGGGATGATTAAGGTCTTATCAAGTGTCACCTTGGTTTTCCGAGAGAGGGCTCTACTTCTCAATTGCCTCTTGAGCCCAAAGAAACAGCGGTTGGCAAGAGTGATTCTACGTTTTATCTCAGCGCTGGTGTTGTTTTCGCTGGTCATCAGTGAGCCAAGGTAGACGAACTCCATGACCACTTCAAAGTTATATCCGCCCATGGTGACGTTCTGGCAAATACGTCGGTGTTGTCCGTCTCTTTTCGATGAACGCAGATATTCGGTTTTACCCTCGTTAACTTTGAGACCCATGTTAGCGGCCTCTTGCTCAATGCTTGTACAGCCTTCATTGACGTCTCGCTGTGTCCGTCCAATCACGTCAATGTCGTCGACGTACGCAAGCAATTGCGTAGACAGTGACTCTTGCACAATCTTTTCAAGCACTATGTTGAAAAAGTTGCATGAGAGCGCGTCACCTTGCCTAAATCCTTTTTTAACATCAAAGGTCTCGGTTTGCTCATTACCGACCTTAATGGAGCAGCGAGAATTCTTCATTGTCATCCTGCACAGTCGGACGAGTTTGGCAGGGATGTTAAAACTATACATGGCTTTGTATAGCTCATCTCTATACACGCTGTCATATGCAGCCTTGAAATCGAGCAAGAGGTGGTGAGTGTCGATTTGATATTCCTGGGCCTTCTCCAAGATCAGCGGTAGCGTAAATATTTGGTCTATTGTCGGTTTACCTGGCCTGAAACTACACTGATAAGAGCCGATCAGGTTATCCACTAACGGTTTCAGGCGTTCATACAATCTGGCAGAGAAGACCTTCTATGCGATGTTAAGGAGACTTATTCCTCTATAGTTGGCGCAGTTATAGGGGTCTCCTTTTTTAAGGACCGGGCAAACTATGCTGAGAATCCATTCGTCGGGCATGCTTTCCTCCGACCATACCTTGCAAATGAGATGGTGCACGCACTTTATCAGCTCATCTCCAGCCGCCTTAAAACGTAGGCGACAGGCCGACTCCGTCCACGGCTTTATTGGACTTAAGTCTTGATATCGCTATTTTGACTTCGTCTAGGTCGGGTGGACGGAATTCTCTTTCATCGTCGTCCATTACGAACGGATAGTTCTGCCTGACAGCGGTATCTTGTCTGTCATTGCCGTTATATGTATAATCTGCAGAAGTGGTCTTTTCAAATCCTCAGCATCGACTGCGACTCACTACCAGTTCTCTATTTTCTTCCCTGCAGGCCGCCGCTCTGGCTTTGTAGCCATGGCATGTTCGTTTTACCTTCTCTTAAAACTTACGGGCGGAAGCGTCTCTCCATCTCCTCGATCCCACGCTTTCCGTGTTCTCTCCTCTTTCTTCTGAAAAGCGTGTGTTCCTCTCTTTTCTTTTGCTAACAGATTTCGCGAGCAGCTCTCGTCCGTCGTTGCAGCATGGCTTTATATGCCTTTTGTTTTGCTGCATGGGCTTGTTCGCATTGTTCATCGAACCAAGGGTTTCTAGGTGGTGGCGGTTTGAAACCCAGCACCTCTGAGGCAGCGTCTTTGACGGCGGTCTGGCAGTGCGCCCATTCCTGCTCTATTGTTGGTGCTGCTGTGGGCGGATTTTGAGAGAGCTTGGAGGAGACACGATCGACAAAGATTCTGGCCGTCTCTTGCGATTGTAGCTTTCCGACGTCAAACTTACGTAGTCCTACTCGAATCCTAAGCATTCTTGATATCCTCATTCGTACCTTGGCTACCTTGGCTGCTGACATATCAACGTAAAATAAACACTATCCAAGTCAATTCTTTCAACCTGGGGATTTGCATGCTATCACGTAGAACTTACACTATTGGCGTCTTGCGCTCTTTTTCTAAAAAATATATGCCGTGACTGAGTGAGGCGTCGGCTACTCCTAATATTTACGTGGCTTTTTGCTAGCTCTGATGCGGCATTCTTGCTTATCCCCATCCTATTAAACGTGAAAAACGCCACATAACTGAAACTGATTTTTAGTGAAAATTGGTCACCAATTCCTACTGATGATGGTCAGGTGTCTTAAGCTCTTTTATTAGTCGAATCTTGAATGGTAGATTCAAGTCCTTGTGCTTAATTCGCAACAAACTGGTCTCCGAATTGCGACGAATCTTTCGAATCATTTTTGGTGCACCTCCCACAGACCCGTGATCTTGATTGTACAGTCAGTTTCAAAAGTTAACCAAAAATATGTGCTCTAATATCCATATATGAATACCTCAAATTAGAACTCTGAGATCATGCCTTTTTAAAAATAAGTCACTCACTTTGACGTTAGCTTTATTTCTTCTAAGTTAAATAACTAGTGGCGTGGATCACACTAATCAATCTTAATTTAGAGTACAAACTTTCAACTTCTGACTGTACACTCAATTTTGACGATGACTGTACATACTAAAGGACATGTCCTTGCTTCCTTTGGATCGTTATCAATGAAGTGCGGTAAACGTATTTTGTTGGTTGTTTGCCATTCTTGCGGCACTCTTGAATATTTAGATAAATTATGCCTGGCAATTGTATCGGGTTTTCCAATAAGGACTTGACAAATATTTTTTTAAATAAAAATTTTATAATTTGTAGACGTTGCTCGTTCGTACACTTTACTATAATGAAAATGTTAAGTTTACTGAATAAATTGACAACGACGGTTCGATGATTAGTGAGAGGGTGCGTTCACAAATTGAAGTTATCAATTCCCTATTGGAAAACCCTATATGAACATGCACCATATGCTCACAGTTGCGGATATGTATATACCTCCTCTCGTATTTACCTATTTACTTTATGGGAGCGCTGGCACTTCTGTAAAATATGTAACGCTCTTTTTTTATTAAGGTTTTGTATAAGATTCCACTTTTTCAGTAATGTTTTGTTGTTTGTTTTTGTTTTGACGGCGCTACAGTTCGGGGTGCACCAGGGCCTCAACCAACAAGCCTCTCCAGCCGGCCCGATCTTCGGCCAGCCGCTTCCAGTGCCGCACGCCCAGTTGGTTGAGGTCCTCTTCCACCTGTGCGCGCCACCTTAAATGCGGTCGTTCTCTGCTGCGTCATCCCTCGGGGTTGGAGTCGAAGACCCTTCGGGCCGGAGCGTTGATGTCCATTCGCTCTACATGGCCTAGCCATCTTAGACGTTGGATCCGAAGACGTCTAACCAGGCCGATGTCGCTGTACAGCTCATACAGTTCTTGGTTGAATCTCCTCCTCCATTCTCCGTTTACACAAACGGGACCAAAGATTGCACGCAGAATTTTCCTCTCGAAACGTCCAAGAGCCTCTTCATCCGCTTTTGACCACGTCCAAGCCTCAGCGCCGTAAAGGAGGACCGGGATGATTAAGGTTTTGTAGAGGGAAACCTTAGTTTTTCGAGAGAGGGCTCTACTACTCAATTGCCTCTTGAGCCCGAAGAAGCAGCGATTGGCAAGAGTTATTCTGCGTTTTATCTCAGCGCTGGTGTCGTTGCTGCTTGTCACTACCGAGCCAAGGTAGACGCAGTCCTTGACTACTTCAAAAATACAGCTGCCGAAGGTGAGGTTTTGACCAAGACGTCGGTGTTGTGCGTCTTTCTTGGATGACAGCATATATTTGGTCTTGTCCCCATTTACCCTTAGACCCACTTTCGCCGCTTCTGCTTCAATGCTTGTGAACGCCTCATTGACGTCTCGCTTTGTTCGTTTCAATAACGTCAATGTCATCTGCGTAGGCAAGCAATTGTGTGGACTAGAAGTAGATCGTACCTCTTGTATTGGCCGCAGAGTCCCGCACGATCTTTTCAAGAATAATGTTGAAGAAATCACATGACAGTGCGTCACCCTGTCTAAAACCTTTTTTAACATCAAAGGGGTCGGTTAGTTCACCTCCGACCTTAATGGAGCAGCGAGAGTTTTCCATAGTCATCCTGCATAGTCTGACGAGCTTGGCAGGCATGTTAAAACATGACATGGGTCTGTATAGCTCGTCTCTGTAAACACTGTCATACGCGGCTTTAAAGTTGACGAAAAGATGGTGCGTGTCGACCTGGAATTCATGGGTCTTCTCCAAGATCTGCCGTAGTGTAAATATTTGGTCTATCGTGTATTTTCCTGGCCTGAAACCACACTGGTAGGAACCTATCAGATTGTCCACGAACGGTTTCAGGTTCTTACACAGTGCGGCAGAGAGGATCTTATACGCGATGTTCAGGAGGCTTATCCCTCTGTAATTGGCGCAGTCATAGGGGTCTCCTTTCTTATGGACCGGGCAAACGATACTGAGATTCCATTCATCGGGCATGCGTTCTTCCGACCATATCTTGCAGATGAGTTGGAGCATGTTCCTAACCAGCTCATCGCCAGTTGCTTTAAGCAGCTCCTTCTCAGAAGCGCATGCTCCTCCCTCCTTTTCTGTTCATAGAGCTCGCGGGCAGCTCTCGTCCGTCGATGCAATGCAGCCATGTATGCATTCTGTTTCTCTAAATGGGCCTGTCTGCACTCATCATCAAACCAGGGGTTTTTCGACGGTGGTGGCTCGAAACCGAGTATATCTGAGGCGGACTCTCTAATGGCTTTCTTACAACGACTCCATTGCTGTTCTATGGTTTCTGCAGATTGCATCGGGACCTGGGAGAGTTTGAAGGAGACATGATCGGCGAAGGTTCTGGCTGTCTCCTGCGAGAGACTTTTTCAGTAATGGTGTCATTAATTCCAGTTTTCCACTATACTGCCTCTGGGCTACCATAGTGTGTTTAAATGTGAATAATATCACAAAGCTGCTACATGCTTACTTGTGCTCTTGTTAAAATCCCTTTTCTCCAAATTTTTCCAGTGCCACACGTTGATATTCTATCAGTCCGTTCCGTACCTACCGTTCATTCGGTCACAAGAAGTGCGACTTTTCGCAAAAGTCAGATAAACTTTTAACAATCATTCAGTCAACAGATTTATCAGTCAACCAACTCATCAATCTTTCAGTGGGAAAACCATTACATAGTATCCACGATTATCATATTTATTTGGTTAGTTCGATTTATATGGGTTGAAGAGATACATATACAGAACCCTGAAGTTGTGTGTACTGATAAACAACCGCAGTGGGTATCGTGGTAACTAAGAACTTCCTGAAGCATAGTGATATAATAGAAAATTGTATTTACTTTTATGTATTCGTATATAATCCACCAGATGGATAGGACTGGAGCGATAAATCTCTGTTCAATTATTCAAGTGTATCGCTGCTCCACATCCACCAACCGCGATCCGAGCACGATCTATCCTCCATAATTTTTTAAGATAACATAATTCGCACCGCTATCAACCATAAATCCGTTACAGATCCGCCATAAACCCTGCCACATTCCCTAAATAATTGAAACATTCCATAGCTAAAATTATTCGCCGAAGCAAAAGTCAAGACCCAACCAAAGTAGGAAGGTACCATGTAGCCAACCTGCTAAGTACGACATTTGCACCTGTTCTATGGCAGTACAATTTTTCCCATCCAATTGTCACGCATTTCTCCATGGACTAACGCTATTACGGGAAAATTATTTTCCCTTCAAAAGTCCTGGCACATTCATTACTCGCAAAGTTATTTAACTCGGTTTGCTTGCCCTTACAAATTTGCCACTACATTCCATCAGCATCGTTACGACGAGCTCTGTTCTATCCACCCATCCAGCGGTCATTTGTTTCTACCCCACCAATCCGATTCAGCGCCCAACCCATCCACCGACCTCTAAATGAAGTTCTGACCTGAAATTCAATTACATTGCCGTCTTACGAAGCGACAAGGTAAAACGTCTTTCCCTGCGACCTAGGACCTTGGTTCCATGTATTACTGTGTTATTGTTTTGACAATGGGCGATGACGACGACAACTGGAAGGGTTACACAGAACAAAAAAGGATACACCAGTAAAACGAAAAAATGGCAAAGATCTGAGTTTGCTCTTTGCCAAAGCACCGACTGAAGGACCAATATGATTTGTTTTCCCATTAAGGTCGATAGCGGACGAAAGGGACGACAGCAAACGAAACAGATGTAGCCGAACTGTGATACTCAATGGAAGGATGTCCACATGAATAAGTCATTTTTAGGAGCATTTCTACAATAGTTCTATTTCTTCCCGAATTGCGCACCTGCTATCCGGGACGGTTTTCAATTCTTTTTCGGCTTTGACGGAAACTTCAAAATCAATTTGAGTTGATTAAGGTCGCACGAAGATGTCGGATGGGATGATGAAAAGTTTTCGTTTTTATTTCACTTTATTTCACTTGGTGAATACAATAGAAATCGAAATTCGATGGGAAGCGGTAGAAATTCCTCGGGATTTCGGTGTTTATTTCGTGGTGCCGGGGGCACTATTGGTGTAGGATTCCATTATGGTGGTAGTAAAATTGAGGGAGAACGTTTCCTTCTTTTTGTTTTTGGGAAATTCAGAAGCTTATCAGGTTTCCCATTCGCTGTTAGAAATTAAGAACGACCTTGGTACTTGTGCGAGGTGGATTTCAGGTTAAATTTTGTGTGGGTGGCAATGGCACGTCCTTAAGGTTAATGCTTCGCATTTCCTAAATTCGTTGAAGTTCCAACTAAACGGCTCCACGTATAATTGAGGAATTAGCTTAATCCGTAAAATTTGTGCAGAAATTGGATATTAGATAATGAATGAAGTACAGGGATTCCTTCAATGAATTTCGGTACTTTTTTTTGGGGTTTTATGGCCCAATATAAAGCGGATATCCGGATATCTGTTACGAAAGTTGGAATATAGTTACTTACTTACTTCGATGGCGCTACAGTTCGGGGTGAACCAGGGCCTCAACCAACAAGCCTCTCTAGCCGGCCCAATCTTTGGCCAGCCGCTTCAAGTGCCGCACGCCCAGTTGGTTGAGGTTCCTTTCCACCTGTGCGCGCCAACTTAAATGCGGTCGTCTTCTGCTTCGTCATCCCTCGGGGTTGATGTTGATGAACGTTGATGTCTATTCGCTCTACATGGCCTGGCCATCTTAGACGTTGGATCCGAAGACATGTAACCAGACCGATGTCGCTATACAGACCGTAGAGTTCTTGGTTGAATCTCCTCCTCCACTCTGGAGAGGCATGTTGGTTGAGGTCTAGGTTCACCCCGAAATGTAGCGCCCGTTAAGTAAGTAAGTATACAGTTGTGCATCTTTTGACAACTACGTATTCAAATTTCAGCCATTTTAGACGCGTAGATTGTATTTAAGAGAGCACCGTGGCGCAGTGGGTAGTGTGTTGGCCTCTGACGCCGATGACACGGGATCGAATCCCGACACAGCCATGTCATCGAACGTGTTTTCCACGGTGTTTCTCCTCAGCAAGGTTCTGACAAAACCCCCTGTAGTAAAATTGTCATGAAAAGCTTCTCGAAATTCGCCGTTCGGAACCGGCAATAAACTATAGGTCCCTTTCACCTGTGGGAAAATGAAACCACACACAACATGGGTAATTGAGAGAGAAGCTAGGCTCAGGTCCTTCATGGACTGTAACGCCAACATACTTACATGAAGATTTTATTTAACAGTCGTTTTAGTGAGTCAATGTGAATAAATAATGCTTTTTTTTTTAAAGGCAATACGCCTACGTAAATCAAAGACAAGTTGGACTCTATCTATGGGGACTCTGCACCATCATTTACCACTGTGAAATTTTGGACAGCGGAATTTAAACGTGGCCGTGAGAGCTTGGGAGACGATGAACGTTCGGGACGTCCAAAAACTGCAACAACTGACGGTAACATCGCTAAAGTCCACCAAATGGTGCTAGGCAACCGCCGAATTAAAGTGAGTGAGCTGGCATGTGCTGCGAAAATGTCCAAAGCGTTGGGTACTGCGTTTGCTCACGTAAGACCAAAAACGTGTTCGAATGAACATTTCCAATGCTCCGTTGGCGCAGTTTAGGCCCAAAAAATTCAAGTTTTGGCGCCGATTATTTAATTTTTTTTTTAAGGCTTCTGCTATCCGCCTCAGCGGTTGCCATGGCGAATATCAACGAATTACGGTTTGACCTGCTTGACCATCCACATTACTCACCAGATCTAACCCCAAGCGACTTTTTTTTTGTTCCCTAATCTAAAAATTGCGCTCGGAGGACAGAGATTGTCATGAAATGAGGAGGCAATGACCTTCTTGAACAGGTATTTTTCAGAGAAAAACGCCGAGTACTACTTGAACGGGTTAGAGAGATGGGAGCATCGCTGAGAGAAGTGTGTAGAGTTACAAGGCGACTATGTAGAAATATTCAAATGAATTTAACAAAAATGTCTTGTATCTTTGTTAGGTCGGCATCTTTTCAGACCACTCTCTATTCCTCCAAAAATGGCAATAGTCCGAATTACCACTATACACGCACCCTGAATATTCCTTGTCAGAAAGTACCCTGTACATTTTAAACGTTCTCCCCGTGGGACCATCATTAGCTATTGCTCCGCTGATAAGCAGTTATTGCTCTTCGTTCGAAATTGCATTACGTCTCCTAAATCCCTTGAGTTCTCTCATAATGATGACACAGGACTCTCAGAGAAATCCATACTACACCAGATGCTAACTGAGTATTTACTGTGTTATCTGAGTTTGACGTTTCTCTTATAATTTCTTTCAGTTTCCTGTATTCAGTTCCGCTGTGGGACCGATTTTGCCAACTTTTTTATATACGGATTCAGACGATACATCCATCCCTTGAGGGATTGGTTTCACCTCGCCTGCCAAGTCCTCATGACTCGTCGCCCCATGCCAGCTTGTCTTTAACTGAAATTGTTAAATCTTTAATTTTGGCCTCTTCTTCTTCTTCTTAACGGGCGCTACACTTCGGGGTGAACCTGGATCTCAACCAAAATGCCCCTCCAACTAGCACGATTTTTGTAAACCTTTTCCACTCCCAGTTAGCTGAGGGGTCTATCCACCTGTGTGCACCATATTAAGTGCGGCCGTCCTCTGTTTCTTCGTCCCTCGGGGTCGGATTCAAAGACTCCCCGGGCTGTAGCTGTGGTGTCCATTCGCTCTAGCCACCTTAGGCGTTGAGTCTGTAAACGCCTGACTAGACTCATGTCGCTGTATAGCCTGTAAAAATCGTGGTTGAATCTTTTCCTCGAACCCCCGTCTACGTTTAACGGCCCGAAAATCACGCGCAAAATCTTTCTCTCGAACCTACCAAAGGCCTCCTTATCTGCTTTTGTCTATGCTTTTGCGCCGTACAGCAGGACCGGAATGATAAGCATCTTATATAGAGTCAACTTTGTCTTTCGGGAGAGGTCCCTATTACTTAATTGCCTCCTGAGCCCAAAGAAACAGCGATTGGTACGAGTGATTCTGCATTTGATTTCGGAACGGATGTCGTTGTTTCAGGACACTTTAAAGCCAAGGTAGACGAAGTCCTTAACTACCTCAAACTTATACCTGCCAATACAAACGTTCTGGCCAAAATGTTGGTGGTGAGCGTCCTTTTTGTTGATAGCTTATATTTATTTTTGCCCTCGTTTACTGCCAAACCAATTTTCGGGCCTTCATCTCAATACTCGCAAACGCATTATTGACATCTTGCTGTGATATGCCTATTATGTCAATGTTGTTGGCGTATGCAAGGAGTTGCGAGGATTCGAAATAGATTGTGCCTCTTGTATTGGCCAGTGATTTTTGGACAATCATTTCTAATATGATGTTGAAGAAATCACACGACAGCGCATCGCCCTGCCTTAATCCTTTTTTGACATCTCAACTATCGGTGAGGTGTCCCCCGATTCATATGGAGCAGCGAGCATTCTCCAAATTTATCCTGCATAGTCTGACGAGCTTAGCAGGGATGTGAAAGGTTGTATAACTCGTCTCCAAGTACGTTGTCGTATGTGGCTTTAAAGTCGATAAGTAGGTCGTAAGTGTCGACTTGAAATTCATTTGTTTTTTCCAGGATCTGCTGAAGGTAAAGATTTGGTCGATGGTGGACTACCCTGGCCTGAGTTCGCACTGATAAGGACCTATCAGCTTATTTACAAAAGGCTTCAGGCGTTCACACAAAATGGCAGAGAAGATTTGTAGGCGATGTTAAGAAGACTTATTCCTCTATAGTTTCTTGTGGATCGGGCATACGATGCTGAGACTCCATTCATCGGGGATGCTTTCCTCTGACCATATCTTACAGATGAGCTGCCATCTGCTGCCTTGAAGAGCTCAGCAGTCCGTTTGCGTCAGCAGCTTTAATCGACTTGAGTTTCGATATGGCGATCTTCACTTTGTCGAGGTTAGGGGGATGGAATTCTCTGCGATCCTCGTCGTTAAAAAAATGGATTATGGATCCAATCGGCCTCTTAGTTGCCCTCGAAATTTCTGATGGAAGACTCCATGCAAAAAAAATATACATATGATCTTCGTTGAGCTTGTTCGCGGTACAACCTAAAACCTACACACAACCGACTGACTAATTTAAATCTTCTGATATGAAATTTACCCACCAACCGGGAGGCCAAAAATAGTGAAGTGTGCGTTGTGATCGACTGCACCACTTTTACAAAGAGTAGTCTCCCTTGTTGGTCTTGGTTAAATTGGATGGCCTCATTTGTCTCTTATCTTACGAGTTGCTCGCGATTTTCTGTATTGGGCTCTACTAGTTCCAACTATGCCTTATTTGGTATTCTGAGTCCTAGAACTTGCTCGTATGTACATGCTGACCCCTGTAAAACTCCATCAGTTATGTGATATGGCTTTACCTCGACGTCAAATAAAAGAACATGTGTACAGTATAGCTCAGCATAACTGTGATAAGCGATCGCAGAGAGCCTACTTTAAGTCTGTCGTATATCTAATTTATTTGAACGTCGCACCTCTCCTGAGTCCTCCAGATGTCCCAGTTGCTGCCTAAAGTATGTAGGCTATGTAAACTTATTGGTTTATTGAGATAGATCTGCGACTAAGAGAAACCCTATAACAGAGAGTCAAACAGAGTTAGATCGCACGATCACGGTGGCCAGTTCGTGTCAGCTATGTGCGAAGTGGCAGTCCTTCGTACAAAATGTCCGTTTTGGCATCAACAGTGTGGTATGTAACGTAATCCTGTTGAGATGACATATTGTTCACATTCATTACATTAAATGTGGGCCACAAACATTTGGTGATCACAGTTCACCACACCAATCAGTGACTTTCTATGGATGCATTGCAAATTGGCGAACCTCGACATGATTCGACAATTTTTTTTATTGTCGTAGATGTACATATGAGGGCGCCGTGGCGCAGTGGTTAGTGTGTTGGACTCTGGCGCACGATGAGCGAGTTCGGATCCTGATAACACCAACGCCATCGAATGTTTATTTCGCGGCGTCCCTCCTCGGCGGAGTACTGGCAAAACCCCCCGTAGTATAACTTGGCTGGAAAAAGCTTCTCGACTCAAGCCGTTCGGAATCGGCATTAAACTGTATGTCCCTTTCACCTGTGTGAAAAATAAATCACACACAACATGGGTGATTGAGAGAAGCTTGGCTCTGGTCCTTCATGGACTGTAACGCCACCAAAGAAGAAGAAGATGTGCATATGTCCTATCGCCGAAGACGATTTTTCTCGCTGAAAATGAGGTTTGCTCCAATCCAGTCAGGGAACACACAGCATCATCTATGGTCATTTACCTTTAGCTTCTGGGTTAATTGGATTCTGTACGGATGCCGGTCAAAGTTTCAAGTCCATATGATGTGCGCGTGCTCTTGTGCGTGGCATGGAATGGCATGCGGTATTCAGTTGTTTCGAATCTCCGACAGTGTAAAAGGTTCTCATCTCTAATATGCTTGCAGTGTAATCAAATAAATTAGTCGAATCGAGGAATTTTTAGCCATTTTATTGATAAGCGTCGGTTGACTGCTCACCTAAGGAAAAAACAACAATTTATAAAAAAACAAATACAACAACCCGAATCCTCACAAGATAACCATCCACTTTGTTAGCTCTAACACTAAAAGTTCAACTTCAATCAATCCCTAATTTAAAATCTTCTCATCCCTTGACAAGGATTCCGGGGGCAGTAGCAGTTTATTTACCATTTAGAAAAAAGCAAAGAAGCGTCTACCATTAGCACTTGGCTAACCATTGACAAATTTTCTAATGTCCCCAAAACGTTCTTTTCGTTCTCGCTTCTCGCCATTATCCACAGGATAAATATCTAGAACATTTAATTTCCTACACGTCCACAGGAAGAAAAAGAAGACCCAATCTCCTCTCCGCTCCACAAATCACGTGCTAATTCTCATCTATCTAACAGCAGCACATTTGTGTCCGAATCCGTACCAAATGCCGACGTCGTCGAATCAGGTGCGGTTCATCTAATTAATGCCGGTGCATTAATTTCAATACGCCAAAATGCTTATCAACGTTCGTGCATCTGTTTCCTGGCCATGGTTGAAATGTATCTCTAATTAACCGCCCCGACTGGAGATGAAAACGAATAAGAAACACAAGCTACCAGACGGCACATAGCTGAGCTTGCATTACTATCCGTGGTATGAAACGATGATGACTACCTATACACATACAGACCATGAAAATGGGGTAAAGGGTTAGAAAGAGAATCGTTTATAGGCACACGGGTGGAAGACGTATGTATGCGAATCTCTATAGCCCGCAGGGTAGATGACCCATCTTTTTTTCCGCGCGCTCTACCAAGTGGAATAGATTTTGAAATATGGCTGCAAATGAACCAAAAGCATACTCGCAGTCCAGAGATTTCAGAATACATAATTGGAAACGTGAAGCTAGCGTGTGGACTTTGAGTAATTGCCTTGCGATTTGTAGAACAATTTGAAATACGACGGGGAAGGATGGTTACACTCCGAATGACTACAACTTAATAATGAAAACGGAATTAGGATGAATATACCTATACTATACTCGTATATACATAAGTACAACCGCATCTCAGATTACCTACATACCGAACTAAGCAGCAGCAGTAATAGAAGCAGCAGAGAAGCATTTATCATGAGACAGGATCCCAAATTCGAACGCGAGGTGAACAATGAATATTATTTTTAGACTTCTAAATATAAAGTATCTAATTAAAAGTTTATTGCACAACGTATACGGGCATTTGGTAATCAGGTGAGATAAGCCAAAATCCGCCAAAGTTACCATGAATCCGAATGCCAAGCGTTGGTCAGGTCTTTTACGAGCTTATTTTATAGCCAATTTCGCGCATCTGTCTCACGCGGAATTGCCCTCTCTCAACCCCAACCACGGGCAGTCAGAACGACACAACTAGAAGCACGACATGTAGGTATTAACAAGGCTCATGTTATCCCCGGCCATGTTTGGAATTTGTTGTGACTCGCATTTTGCCACCCAACTGCATGGACACTGGGTCGTTCGTATCTTAAGTGATTTCTTCACGACGTATATACATATGTATATCCTCGGCCGTCGATACTCCGGATCCTCTCTTGTTTGTCATCATTAACAACCCGCAATTGTAAAGCAGTCAGTCCTTTGGGGTATCCTAATACTGCCAATTAGCTGCGCGTGGATAGAGATAGGTGGAACGAAATCGATGACTATGGATAATGGCTTCTCGTACGGATTTAAATTATTTTAATGTGTGTGGCGGACTGCTGCTTGTCTTCGACGGACTGTGACATCGGAGCAATTTATACAATGGTTTTAATGCTTAACGAATCCGAACGAATTTAGCATGTGTTTCGAGATCCGGACATGTGCTACAAGAGATGTGTACCCCAGGTAGACGCTACACGGATGAGGTTGTAGTTTATATCGTATTTATCGTCTTAATTGGCTGTAAATTGTGAGCGTAATGATTCCGAGAGCATCGTTTTCATGCGTACGCTATGGAATATTCGATTCCATGTTCGTACACATATTGTTTATGTTAACGATGTTCAGTTTCTTTTTTCGTTCATGACGTTTTGGTTTTTGTTTTTTTTTTTTTGCACAGAGTTACAAGGTAGCGAACGTGTTAAAAAAACGTTGAATTCTGTTTACAATTCATCCGGGCGGTAAATGAAATTTATTCGTTTACTGGAATTATTTTTTTTTATTTATCCCGGTAGTATAGTAAAGAGGCCTACTTTTGATGTTTTTTTTTCTTTATGTTTTGTGTTTATTTTAATGACCTCCAGACCTTGTTCTTGTTTTAATATAGTCGTTTGTTTTTGCCCTCTTTCCGTTTAGGTAGTGTAAACTAAACTATTAGGTAGGCCTGTGCAGAATTTAAGTCTAGGAGGGATAAGCGAGCAAACAGAGCAAAGACGTAGATCGCGTTTAACCCCTGCTCAATCCAAGTGGATCGGCCCCAAGCGAGGCCCACCCTGGATAGCTACCCTAGCACCCGCCAAGTAGTGAAACAATGTGTGCAGCGAACCAACCCCCTGTTCCTGGGGAAAGAGGAACCTGGCCCTCCAGGTTGGGGGTACTTGTTCCGAAACAACAAAAAGCCACGGATACGGACGGATACAAAGCTGACGACCCCTGCAAACGACTAACGGACTTGAGAGTTTGCACCTGGAATGTGAGGTCCCTTAACAGACCGGGTGCTGGCGACCAATTGGAGCAGAACCTCAACTGCTATAAAGCACACTCAGTGCGATGGGATGGACCAGGCAAAAGACGGATGAAAAAGTGCCACATCTACTACGGGAACTGCTACAAGGAGAACAAACGCCGCCTATTCGGGTGCGGATTCGTTATTCGCGGAAGACTCCGACAAAAAGTCTTAAGCTTCCGGGATGTAAGCGAACGCCTCATAACAATCCGCATCAAAGCTAAATTTGGAAACATTAGCTTAATATGCGCTCACGCCCCAACGGAAGAAAAGGACGATCGACTCAAAGAAGAATTCTACCATCTCCTGGACAGAACAACGCCCCAGCCACGGCACAAAAATAGTTCTAGGAGATTTTAATGTAAAACTGGGCAAAGAGGACATACATATTTGAGTCGATCATAGGAAAGCATAGCCTCCATAACACCACATCCGACAACGGACTTAGGCAAATCGATTTCCTAACGGGGCGTAGTCTCCTTCTAGCAAGCACGCGATTCCCCCATCTCAACATCCACAGGGGTACCTGGCGGTCTTTTGATCAATCGACCACCAACCAGATTGATCACAATGCGATCGACGCCAGACACTCCTCCTGTATTCTCGACGTACGAACTTCCCGATGGGCCAACATCGACGCGGACCAGTACCTTGTTGTAGCCAAGGTACGAATGAGAATATCAAGAATGCTTAGGAGTCGAGTAGAACACGTAAGTTTGACGTCGGAAAGCTACAATCGCAAGAGACTGCCAGAATCTTTGCCGATCGTGTCTCCTCCAAGCTCTCTCAAAATCCGCCCACAGCAACACCAGCAATAGAGCAGAAATGGGCGCATTGCCAGAGCGCCATCAGAGACGCAGCCTCAGACGTGCTGGGTTTCAAACCGCCACCACACCAAGAGGCATATAAAGCCATGCTGCAACGACGGACGAGAGCTGCTCGCGAAATCTGTGAGCAGAAGAGAAGAGAGGAACGCACGCTTTTCAGAAGAAAGAAGAGAGAGCACGGAAAGCGTGAGATCGAGGAGATGGAGAGATGCTTCCGCAGGAATCACGCCCGTAAGTTGTACAATAAGGTAAAGTGAACATTCCATGGCTACAAAGCCAGGGCGGCGCCCTGCAGATCATGGAGAATACCAAATCGACACTCACTACCTCTTTACTACCTTCTGCATATGATAGCGTGTATAGAGATGAGCTATACAAAGCCATGTCTAGTTTTAACATCCCTGCCAAACTCGTCCGACTGTGCAGGATGATAATGGAGAATTCTCGCTGCTCCATTAAGGTCGGTAATGAGCAAACCGAGATTTTTGATGTTAAAAAAGGATTTAGGCAAGGTGGCGCTGTCATGCAACTTTTACAACATCGTGCTTGAAAAGATCGTCCAAGAGTCACTGGCCAACACAAGACGTACGATTTATTTCAAGTCTACGCAATTGCTTGCGTACGCCCATGACATTACGTGATGAGGCCTTTGTAAGCATTGAGGTAGAAGCGGTTACGATGGGTATCAAGGTTAGTGATGGTAAAACCAAATACTTGCTTTCATCTAAAAGAGACGGACTACACCGACATGTTGGCCAGAACGTCACCATGGGCGGATACAACTTTGAAGTGGTCAAGGAATTCGTCTACCTTGGCTCACTGACAACCAGCGACAACAACACCAGCGTTGAGATAAGACGCAGAATCACTCTTGCCAACCGCTGTTTCTTTGGGCTCAAGAGGCAATTGAGAAGTAGAGCCCTTTCTCGGAAAACCAAGGTGGCACCATATAAGACCATAATCATCCCAGTCCTCCTTTACGGCGCAGATGCTTGGACCTTAACAAAAGCGGATGAAGATGCCCTTGGTCGTTTCGAGAGGAAAATTCTGCGCACTTTCTACGGTTCCGTTTGTTCAAACGGTATATGGAGGAGAAGATATAACGAAGAACTGTACGGGTTGTACAGCGACATCGGCCTGGTACGACGTCTACGGATACAGCGTCTAAGGTGGCTGGGCCATGTAGAGCGCATTGAAAATACAACTCCGACCCGAAGAGTCTTCGTATTCACCCCGGAAGGAAGGCGCGGCAGAGGACGGCCGCATCAACGGTGGCGCATGTAGGTGGAAGGGGACCTTAACCAACTGGGCGTGTGGCGCTGGAAACAGCTGGCCAAAGACCGTGCCAGCTGGAGACGCTTGTTGGTTGAGGCCCAGGTTCACCACGGACTGTAGCGCCACCTAAGTAAGTAAGTAAACAAATTGTCTATGTCTGTGTCTATTGTCTATGGCATAAAATGAAAAAGGAAAGGAAGGAAAGAAGAAAGAAAAGAAGAAAGATATCGTCAAATGGGCTGACTGGGATCCCACTGGTAATAGTGTCTTCTTACCCTTTATCTTGAATGTCTTAGAGATACTTTACATGAAATTTCTCTCAAATGCGTTGAACAATTTGTTTTCCTTTTTTTCTTTGATTTTTTTTCTTTTCTTGCCCCGAGCATTTGCTTTCGTATGGTTACACAGTATTCGGCCGCGTTTAATGGTTGACAAGACCTCTACGATTTAACGATTGTATTTGTAATGAATCGAAGTTTTCGTTTTTCAATCGATTTATTGTGGTTGTTTTTTTCTCTTTTATCTCTGTTTTATGGGAGTCACAATGGGGCCTTCAAAGCACTTGCCTACGGGGTGGGTGTGAACAGATGGTGTACGCCGTTGATGGGACTTGTGCCAGTGCATTTGATGAAGCTGACTTGAGCCGAACATTTGAAATAGAGGTGATTCCTCCAAACATAGTGCAATGTGTTTAGGAGAACTTTAACGATTTACGAACCATTAAGACAGAGTGGATTGACTGTGTTTCGACCTATGATCTATTCGAGGTCTGGGGACCTATGATCCGACTTGTGAGTTAATGGAAGGAATAAGTGTGTTTGCTGATCACTTTTGCTTTTTTTTAGTCAAATTCCTTTGATTTTATGTCCAAACAAGGGGAAATTAATTTTAGAGAATTTGCGGCAATGTATTGTATGATGATTTCTGCTAGGCAACGACCTGACCCCCCAAGTTGGCGAGACACAGCTGTGTTGCAAGTACGAATATTTTGTTCAGTTTGTCTGTTGCTTTATATATCCAAACTAGGTAGTAATTTCAAGTTAGATTTTGCTATATACTACTGTGTCCAAAATGAAGCATCATACTGCGTCAGCAACAGAAAACCTAACAATATGAAGACATCAATATTCCCAGATTGTCAAGCGGTTCTCAAAGCACTAAAGAGTTATACCTTTAACTCTAAGGCTGTCTGGGAATGCCACTACTGGATAAACTGGCAGAAAACAACAGTCTAAAGCTCATTTGGATGGTAGGCCATGAAAACCATGAAAGCAATGAACAGGCTGAAACACTGCCTAAGATATGTATGTGCTCAAGTACCTTTCACAGGGCCTTCTCCCCTATATGATTTCAACAATGTGGATACAAAACTACACGTACACAAATGGACCTCCAAACAAATGAACCAGTTCTGGAACAGCTTGGAGGCGATTAAACACTCAAAGAAGTTTATGGAACAAAACTACAACCCAAAAAGGGCTTGTGAAGCTCAAAAACTGAACAAAGCTGATTTTAAAGTTCTACGTGAACAGGGTAAGGGGTATGCAACTACCACCTTTACTAATCAGGTCTCAGCAGTACAGATATCTCTAGGCGATGCTACAGTGCCAAAGAAATCACGGAGCATATACTAACTATCTGCCCAAGTTTTGCCGCAGAAAGACTCAGAATGACAAACAAAGCAACAGTATCAGGGAAAGACTTTCAAGAAATCGCATCTAGAGATGCTGTCAAATTTTTGAGGACAGCACTAAAATCCTAGACCAAAGAAAGGGGGTACAACAGATCGCGGTACGTGTGTCATAAAGTAACACAGCCCAATTCCATCAATCCAATTCCATTTTGTATTGACATAGCATTGGTAAGGTGACATAGCATTTATTTTGAAAAATCTGAATTTATTTTTCCAAATCAAATTCAAATGCATCGAATCAACGCAATATAAGACGGCGAACTATTGTGGTTTAAAATCCAGAGTTGTCTTGCCATAATTCTGGCCTCTTTGGGTGAATAGCCTTCCGCAAGCGACACATAACGCTCTAATGATATTCTTTGTTGACAGTTTGACCCGGCGGAAGAAACGAACCATGCACAACACCACGATAGTCGAAGAAAGCACTCAACATGACATTATTTTTTGAGTGACTTTGGCGCAGTTTTTTTGGTCTTACCTTATCCTTAGCACAATGTTTACTTGATTGGTCTATTGCTTTCACGTCGTAGGCATAATTCCAAATCTATTCTCCCATAGTTATGCGTTTGTTCGATTGCTTCTGATTGTTTTCAACGCAATTATGTTTTACCAAAAATAAGGCTACCAACCGAGATTTGACACATCTGAGTCCCAACACATCCTTTATAATGATATTGGCCAGACCTTTTTATATGCCAACATCATCAGTAGGAGCTTCGTCGGTTGAGATTAATGATCGTCCGGGACACTCTTTGTCTTCGACACGTTCTCGGCATCTTTGGAACTCTTTATATCACTTGTGAGCATTTATCTTCAATAAAGCCTCGTCATAAAAACCTTTCTGCACCACACTCAATGAATCAGCAGCAGAAAATTCACTCCACTAGCAGAATTAAATGCAAATTCTTAGCTCAACAAATCTAGACATAAAAATCGTAGAATTCACTTTTAGCCGCTCACAAAACCAGGGTTATCTCAAACAGTAATGACTTGAAACTAAACTAAAATGAAAGCATTTCCTCAAATCACCTTACCTTTCGGAGACAATAGTAGGTGATGCTACAGTTCAGAGTGAATGCGGGCCTCGACAACATACCTCTCCAGCCGCCATGTTCTTTACTTAGCTATTTCCATTGTCGCACGCCCAGTTAGTTAAGTTGGTTAAAGCATTCGTTCCTCGGAATTGGAGTCAAAGACTCTTTACTGTAGTGTCCATTCGCTTTACATGGTCTAGCCATATGTCTTATCAGTCAAGGCTACCCCTACATCTCTTGATTTAATCTTCTCTTCTTTCTCCGTCAACATAAATGGGGCCGAAGGTTGCACGCAGGAATTTCCTACCAATACGACCATAGGTCTTCACATAAATTTTTAATAGAGTCCTCTGAGTCGGAGAGCAAGATCGAGATGAGAGGGTAGTAGGATTTATTTGACTTCTAATTTTGGTGTCGTTGCCACTTATCAATAATGAGTGGGAATTAGGGCTGGCTTGGTCTAAGGAGCCTGAACTTTAGCTGCGAACGCGCATTTAGTAAAAGAAGCCACCGAACAAAGGGGCAAGTGGGCACACTCTCCGCCACATATCTCGAAGGTTTCATCAATTTTCATTTTCTATGGAATACTGAGGAACTGTTTTCATATCGAAGCGACTTGGCGTGATTGTTTGAAACGAAACGTTGAGCTTGTTTGTTTACCATTTTAGAACGCTCATTTTCCAAGATTGCTTACTGATGAACATGACATTGAAGGTCATAGGCGCATTCCAAAGCATTTGTCGAATCTAAGATTAAAGGTAAGGTTCAACTGACGAGCTTTTTCCTCCAATATTACTCGTTTTGTACATTTAGTATAGGCATGGTCAGGGCATCTTCTTGAGGGTTCTACGAGAGTATAAGATTGATGCCTTGTAGATGAAAGCTGCTCATTTCCGCTGTATTAGTGATTCAAAATAAATCTCTTAAAATTGACTTATGCCATTTACCAACCAAGTGTGTCAAACTCGTTCCGATCTTATCCCTACAAAATGGAGCCATTTGTTGCACCTCGCTGCAAGTAATAATTATCGGTGTCTTATTATTCCTATTCCTATTTAATAAACAGCTAACCGTCTAAGTGTCTAAGTGTCACACTCTTATCTACAAGTGACGAGCTATTTTCTGCTCTGCTAATTTTGGTACTGTTGATACCTAAACAATGGTTGTGACTCTTTTCCGTTTTTATGGTTGGTAGACCTCTTTCTTCCATAATTTTTAATTAGGAATATCGCCACGGTATGCATGATAACTTACAATAATACGTGGTAATCCTGAATAGATATCATAAAGCTTTGTGTTGACATTTGTTAACAACACGAACCACCAAGAGTTGAATGCGGCGCTTTGTGGTGCTCAACCCCCACCGACCACACGGCCGACTGCAAGATTTTGTAAAATAGCATGTCTTGCAGGCATATAAGACCGCACTTACTGCTGCAACATTGTTAATTGACAAACTCCACCGATCATTAAGGACTTCCCTAGCACTCATTCACTTCCCATGAGCTTATTGTGCACATCCCTTCACGAAACGTTTTCCTTCGTTCTCTTCTTGTTGCTGTGCTCATTTCCTTTCTGTCCTTTGTTCCTTCTGCACGCTTCTTTCGAGGAACATGCGACAGACTCACTTCCCACGAGACTTACTAATGACACTGTTGTCGTTTGCACTCACATACCAATCTATAAATTATTAATGGACAGTGTCGATGTGAATGCGGTGGTTTTTAATGCACCTCCCACAGCCTGACACAGAGGAGAGGTACGAGTATATCTTTTTCCAAACAATAAGTGCCAACAGTTTCTATCTATATGCTCAGCACATGCATGTAGTTCGATAGTGGTGACCTATTTCTGTAAAACGTGGCCATTAGTTGCGGTTATGAAATTAGCGACTATATGGCAATTAACGGTCACTAGTCACTTTTGTTACCCGCTTTCTCGGTGGACAGTCTTTTTTTTGCGTTCTGTTCCTTCCTCTTTTTCTTCGCACGTTAGACGATGTTAATTAATAGCTTAGTGTTTGAACTAGTGTGTGTGGCGTGTTTGCAATCCCTAATGCGTCCTCTGGGTGCATGGGTGGAATCTCGCCCTCTGAGCCCGCCCGTAATTCACATTTTTCTTTGAGGTTTTTCCTGACTTACATAGATGAGTAGTAATACAGCGAATAGTTCGAGAGAAGAACCAGAGGTGGCAAGTGACTAAAAAATGAAAACCGGGAAAAGCAATGGTAAGAACGGAGGATGACGGTAATTTATGATTGTAACCCGGTGCTTGCTCCCGACTGCCTTCTATTTAGTAATTCCCAACCAGTGATGATGGTATGGTGGCTTGAGCATCATGCTACCACGTGCATTGTCTTCTAGCTTAATTCTAAACATTTTTCACTTTATCCCTCCGAGGTTTACGGGCATCTTTTTGCCCTTCATCTTTGTTGTTTTGTATCTTTCCGGTTCTATCTATCGGATACCAACTGGTGTTTGTTGGTTTTTGTGAAGATGACAACGTGGACACAAATTGCCAGTGAATTCGTTGTGGTTTCAGCGTCATTTTGGGTGAAGTTTCTTGTTTTTTCTCTCTTCAGGTTTTTGGGTGGTGGCACCTTAATTAACGGTTGTCTCTTTAATAGTCAAACTTTTGAAAGAGAAAAGGCTGGAATAGAGGAAGTTCATTGGGTAGTAGGTTTATCAGTATAGGTTGTTGGGTATCTTTTTAATTGATAGTTTGTTTAATTTACACAATGTGTATTCGCCTTCGCCTCAGATACTATAAAGTTAGTCACGGTTTTGTGAATATTTCGTCACTGTAAGTGTAAAACAGTTTCCTAGCTTTACCAGCCGGATCGTGATAGGGTCATTACCACCTTTATCGTTGCAAATCGCTTGGGATAACGTAATAAAATCTAAAATGAGATTTTTGTAGCCAGTCGGAATGATAGTACAAATAGCTTGAGCAATAGATAAGTGTTGAATGTTTTTGCGAAAGAGTGGCGATAAATCAGTAAGACAGTGGTTGCGGATGCAGATGTCAAAGTCGAGAATTCCGTATTGAGATGAGGTGCACGTTTCTGTCAAGCTAATGACTGGATGGATTATTTAGCGGTCACGAGTAGATACGATCAATTAAGCCCATCGCGATGCTGGTGTCCAAGGTTATTTTAATGATGGCATTTTCTAAATTAACATAATTGACAGCTTCATGTGGAGATTTTTTTCACTTTCTTTTATGCTTCGCGGTATTTATGGGACATGAATAGGGATTTTCATCAACATAAATCAGCAGTGACCTTTATAAACGCGATAATTAAGTTGCTATTACTTTAAAATGTCAGAGTTTCTTATGGCAAAAAAAAAATAAAAATGAAAAACGAAGAGGACGAGGAAGGTATGCAGTCTAAGATATTTGGAATACTTCGATATTCTTAACAGTTTCTGCTATAATTGCATCTAGAAATTCTGGGTGTAGTTTGGAAGAGTTGTCATTTTGTAACTTTATGGTTCTAGGGGGACTAAGGGTATATGTATGTATGTATTTCTATATTTGGCATTCTCTGCCACGTGGTCGAGGTGCGACTCGCAAGGCCCACACGACTAACTTCCCGGTAGGAAAAACGGAAACACTCATTTCATTTATTTTTCATTTTTAACCCCAGACGTAAAAAGAGGGTATTATAAGTTTGAGGTGTCTGGCATCGTAACTCCTGAACAAATCGACCGATTATGACACCTTTCTGTTTTTTTCTTTTGTTTTCGAAAGCTAACGTGATCGAAATTTGTGAAGATCTGTTCAGGTTTTCAAGGTCATTAATTCTTTTTGTTACCTGCGCTAGGATTCTTAGACGAATAATGGGTAATGTACCGGTTCTCGTCCGTACACCGCAATCAACCAGCATCGGGTGCGGTCAGTACTTATATGGGGAACCGCTTGGATACACCGCGTGTTGTTGGCATCAAGCCCCCTTTTTGCTGTCGCTCCATGTAACCCAGGGTAAGGAAATACACACTCATGTGCGCACATTAAACAATCTATTGCTCATAAGCTGCTCACTTGCGTGTGAAATTTCGATTGCTGAAAATTTCTAATTTAGACTTTATAGAAAATGAAACCATCTTAGACTAAATTTTATAAAAAAACAACCGGCCAAGTGCGAGTAGGACTCGCGCACAAAGGGTTCCGTACCATCCGTATACATACTTATATAAAAATGAAAGTGACGTTCTATGTTATCTCATCAGTCATCGCATTCAAACGGCTAAAAGCCTATTCACACTACCCATCAGGCTACCGACATCAAAATATTTTTCTTGGTGTTTTAAATGGCGTGATTCACATTATACGACACCAACGCATCACATCCCCGCCCATCACCATCAGCAAAAGTTCGCGAGAATATTTGATGGCAGCAGACTGTCGTGCAGTGATGTGAAGGATGAGTGTGTATTGGCATACCGACGAGTGTGCACCTGAAAATATTCAAAAAACTTAGTTTCATCATCAATTAATTCCGTATATAACATGTTATGTACCCAAGCCCTTTTACGCTGTTTTGGCTCCTCTTCATCCTCGTCTTATAATAAAGCTATAATAGCTAAATCCTCTTCGTTGAAATTAGGAAATATTTTAGAAACTAACCATGTAACTAACCGACAGCCGAAAACTGAGACAATATGAATTAATGGATACCTGACGGGAAAAAATGAATCAAACGAAAATTGATGGACAGCAGTCGGGCGATTGATTGTCGGTAGCCTGATTGGTAGTGTGAATAGACCTCAATCCGTTTGAAATGATTTTTTGCATGATGACAGATCTTGGTTGCAGGCAGATTAGAGGCATATTACTTTGTTGATCAAAAATCTCCATGATCAGATAGTTGATCATCAAAGTGTCCATTGAATTTAAATCAATTATCTTACTTGACAGCAAGGAGGTGAAAGGGTGACTAACTATAATTATGGGGAAAAGGTTTGCGGCTAGGACTAATATATCAAGGACACATTAGAGGTCAAAGCTCGGAGGTGTGTTATTGGTGGTGCGATGTTGTCAAAAGTTAGTTTGACTAAATTCCCTTGGTTTGTATCTAAGAATTATACAACAAGGACACAATGGGAATCAAAGCTCGGAAGTTTGCTACTGGGTGTAGCATATTGTCGATTAACCTTTGGTCAGTATGTGACCAAGGGGATATTTTGGATGAAAATCATGTCTGTTGTATGGGAGCCCTCCTTAAATATTTATTTTATTCTGTTTTTATTTGTATTTGTTGTTATACCGCCAACAGAAATACGTCATCTGTGAAAATGACGTCGACTGTCTGACTATCACGGTTCATGAGATACAGCCTGGTGACAGACGGACGGACAACGGAGTCTTGGTAATACGACCCCGTTTTACTCTTTGGGTACGGAACCCTAAAAATGAAAAAAAAAAATGTTTCCATGTTTCATCATTCGGCAAATAACTCCCGAGCAGTAAATCCAGTAATTTAAGCAAAACCCACCCTACAGAGTGCACATAAGTGTGCGCTCTCTTTCGAACATATGAAGTACGTACAGAGGTGAGTTTTCCATAAATCCACACACACTCGTGTTCGTGAGCGAAAATAAAAATGCTCACAGCCAATTACTCATGAGCGCGTGCATTTAATAATTGCTCGTTGGGTAGTGCACCCTGACGAGCAGCTCATGAGTGTGCATTTCCTTACCCAACCACAATAATGTCCGAGCAATCTCGTATGCATCGGTTGTCGTCCGATCACCGCAATCAACCAGCATTAGGTGGGTGCGGTTACTACTTAGATGGGGGACCGTTCGAGAACACTGCGTGTTGGTAATTTTTTTTTTGCCTATTTTTTAACTATTTAATTTCTAACAAAAAACGGCGGGACCGATTTTGCTGAAAACTTATTCACTAAGTTGCGTAATTACGCATCTTATATCAATACCATATCTGGTTCTCAGGAGAATCAAGGGGGAAATTCCGATACGCACATGCGCACGTACTCACATACGTACATACATACACACACACACACATACATCTCTATCAAAACCTTGGATTTGGATTCTGGTGATCTTGAAACGTGGAGATATGTCAAAATTTGGAATTCGCAAAATCGGCCCTATTACAATAACTTCCCATTGGGAAGTTAAAAACGATGCCGATGCCTATATATGTATTGGGTAGCAATTAACCGATTCTGTTAAACGAAGGCGCCTTTGAAAGGTATTCAAAGAATATCCAATGAAGGTAATCTAATACGAGGGCGTCGTTAAATCGCCTGACCTAAGAGGCCCACGCATTGTTCATACAATAAAATTAGGAGACTAAGAGCGGCAGGACACGTAGAAGAAATAGACGATGAACAAGCAGTCATAAGAATGACACGAATAAACAAACCTCAGGGAAGAAGACCCTTTTTTTTGCCTTTTATTTTCATGAACTATAGACTAAGAAAAAAAAAATTCCAAAAAAGTGGTAAACAATTAAAAATCAAATTTCGCACACTTTGTGAATATTTTGGTCACCATGACCACTAACTGAAACAATTTACAAGTCATGTGGTATGTACCTCTGGAGTTACGTGGGAAATCTGTGGGAAATCTACCAAAGTGGCAGGTGAAAACGTTCGCACACTGGATAATATCGCCATTGTGAAGCAAAGTGGGAAAGATGATGCAACAGAATCAACAACGCGTCGATCATATGAATTGGGTATTTCAAGGACTAATTGATCGTGAATTAGCCAGAAGGACCCGAATTTACACAGGAGCATAAGCCAACTGATCATCATTCGCGTCATGTGCTACCTACTGACTCTTAGAGCAGCATGGAATTCATGACTAATTTTCATCAAAAATAATAAGGCGCATTTCACGCGAAGAATCAAAACTACCGCATGTAGGCCAACCTAAATCCTCCTGAAATCAAGAATGGATTCGACCTCCTCTTCGTCTAGGCAGCTTCTGCAGAAATCATTCAGAACTATTCTTAGTTTTTGCGCGTGACTGCCAATGAGGCAGTGACCGGTAATGACACCAATGATTTTATGGATGTCAGTTCTTTTTAGGGAAATTATGCTCCTAGTCCGTTGACTGTCGTGCCGAGGCCAGATTTGCCTGGTGGTGAGGCAGGTGTGTCCCTGGGTCCATCTCAGGATCGTCTCAGCCCTGGCGAAATTTGTGAGATTATGTTTAATGGTTGCAAGGGGTATTCCCACACATGCCATGATTGATTGTTGCGTCGTTGCTTGTCTAGCGAGTGTGTCGGCTCTCTCGTTACCTGGGATATCGCTGTGTCCTGGTACCCAAAGGTAGAGATAGACGACAGTCGAGACTAGTTTTTGAGGTGTACATATAGGACTCCAGTGATTTAAAGGTTATCCATGAGAATTTGGATATCTGTAGTGGGTATCACGTTCCCCCAAGACAGAGCCTCCTTCATTGGAAACAGCTCCGCCTATAAAACGCTGCCGTGGTCTGGTAATATTAGAGCTTTGTTCAGCGTTAGCTGTTTAGAGAAGGCTCCACTTTCCACCTCGTGTTTGGTTTATGACCCGTCAGTGTAGAAATCCACGCATTTCCTGCGAGGTTTCGTTTGGCGGGTCCGGTTCTGCCTGTTTGGGTAGATTGTCCTAAAGTTCTTCTCAATGACTGTGTTGGGCTCAATGTGGTCCGAGTTTTCCGCCATAGTTATCCTGTTGTTTAGGATGGAGGAGTGGCTAGTGATATAGCTCGTCCATTTTGATTTGGCCTTTAGTCTTATAGCCGTGTATGTGGCACTTTGCTTGATGAATATATCGAGTGGTATAAGGTGAAGTATCATGTTGAGCGCTGCTGTTGGGGTAAACCTAAGGGCCCCGGTGATGCACACACATGCCTTTGTACCTTCTCGAGTTCTTTGTGGTATGTTGCAAATCAGAGCAGCCTGAGAAGTGCGTGTTGAGGAGAAGATTTAGTGTTTCTTCTTCAGACGTTGTCCAAAGTCCGTTTGTTTTGAGGCAACTCGGAGTTAGTGGATCTTTCGAGATCTTCCCACATTGTTGCAGAAGAGTTTCCAAGACTTCCTTTGTTCTTTCCTCAGGGTTTGCTTGTACACCCTGAGTGATTCTTTATATAGGCTCCAGTCTCTGTCGCTTTTTGTACTCTTTGCTTTATTGAAGAGCCATCGACAGTCCTTGCGGAGCTTGCTTAGAGCTGCGTTCCAACAAGGTGGATATGAGTTTTTTGTTCATTTATGGATTACGCAGCTGTTGGCCCGTGCGTTGCCCAGTGTGTTTGTCAAGATATTGACCAGTTTGTCTATATCTGACGGGGATCGCGGACTGTCGGGTGTCCTTTTTACTATAGAATTACCAATGAAGGCTCTAAAGTGCTCCCAATCAATCCTTCTTGGGTTGTAAGAATAGTCGGTTGGGGTTAGGACCGTGAATGCTAGGCTTAAAACCAGATAGCGATGGTCTGGGAGTGTTCCTCAGAGACCCTCCACTCTCTTATTCTACTAAAGAGAGAGGAAGATGTCGATTATTTGATTGGTGTTTCACAATTTGGACTTAAATTCAATTGTTACTTCTTTTTTCCTTAACTTATGTAGTACCCAAATATTTAGCTAATCTTTTCGCATATGGTGTCTAAGTGCTCTTCTAAATGCTTCGATTATTTGTTCTCAATTTCTGCGTTAAAAACGAAGGTATCATCTCCTGGTATGATAGAGTGTGCGCTTTATGGAAACCACTTACCTTTTTACATTTTTCGTCATAGTAGAATTGTAAATTTCGTTCCCAAATTCCACCCAACTAATGGCACCACCTAAAGTGTTAACCAGTAATCAGTTGACTTGGCATCTATTAAACGAATACCATCTCCCACAGGTATACCCGTATTATGCAAATAAAGAGATTGGCCAACATAACGTTCGTCAATGACCTTTTGCTCAGACTACTCGTATACACTAACTACATTCGTAATCCTGCATGAAGGTTGAATGCGCGACAATTTACTGTATTGCTCACCCTCTGCCCTCTTTCAGTATGCAGCCACGAGACAATCTTTCAGAATTTCAAGGCTAAATGGAATTGCTACCTTTTTTTTTAATCTAGCTCCTTCTTATCTCCATACCACCTGAGGAAAAAAAACTTAAGGTTAAAAAAAGACACTTGATGGCATCTCAGTCCAACGATAACGTTTCGATTGGACTTCTTTTTCAATTTCGAAGTCATTCCCGTGCTACATTAGCTACTTTGTTGTCGAATTATTGCTTGAAAGTAATGCAATCCACGGTATAATGGCTCAGGTTGATTGTCTGCTGTTGTCTGGCGCGAGGTATAATCTACGAGTTGTTTTGGTAACATGTCAGTTGGCAACAGCAACAGCAAGGCGGATTAGTTCGATTGAATTGATCATTAAAAATTTTAAGGATACCCTCCTAATCAAGACTGCTATAGCGTTGGTGATGATACTTGAAACGTATTCTAGATGGAGGACTAAGATATGGTTGGTTTTACCGAATACGAGACTAATAAAGTTTGATGTTAAGTGTATTTCCGAGGGAATTTGATTACTTTTTACGCAGTGGAGCTCGTTAAAATCGCATTCATAAAGCCCAACACTATGGAGTCGAAACAGAAGAAGGCGATAATGAGTGCGAATTTATTTTATAGCTTTTTGAGTTATAAACTGCAGGTGGTTTTTTACAACACGCTGATGCTTTTCAGGTTAGTAGGCTCCTATGCAGTGAAATAGAAGAGAAAATGTACGTGCGTTCTTTTTAATGCTTACTTATTGATTTAGGTCACAGCATATGTACCAGATGGCAGATGAGGGGCTATCTGGCAGGATATCTAGCAAGCTGCTCCCAATGTCGCACCCTAATTTGATGGCGGCTCTTCAGACCAATTTATGTACTTACTTACTTAGGTGGCGCTACAGTCCGTGGTGAATCTGGGCCTAAACCAACAAGCCAGCTGTTTCCAGCGCTGCACGTCCAGTTGGTTGAGGTCCCCCTCCACCTGCATGCGCTACCGTTGATGCGGCCGTCCTCTGCCGCGCCTTCCTTCCGGGGTGAATACGAAGACTCTTTGGGTCGGAGCTGTATTTTCAATGCGCTCTACATGGCCTAGCCACCTTAGCCGCTGTATCCGTAGACGTCGTACCAGGCCGATGTCGCTGTACAACCCGTACAGTTCTTCGTTATATCTTCTCCTCCATAGACCGTTTGAACAAACCGGATCGTAGATAGTGCACAGAATTTTTCTCTCGAAACGACCAAGGGCATCTTCATACGCTTTTGTTAAGGTCCAAGCCTCTGCGCCGCAAGGGAGGACTAGGATGGTTAAAATCTTATATAGTGTCACCTTGGTTTTCCGAGAGAGGGCTCTACTTCTCAATTGCCTCTTGAGCCCAAAGAAACAGCGGTTGGCAAGAGTGATTCTGCGTTTTATCTCAGCGCTGGTGTTGTTGTCGCTGGTCATCAGTGAGCCAAAGTAGACGAATTCCTTGACCACTTCAAGGCCGCCGCTCTGGCTTTGTGGGCATGGCATGTTCGTTTTACCTCATTGTAAAACTTACGGGCGTCATTCCTGCGGAAGCATCTCTCCATCTCCCCGATCTTGTCTTTCCGTGTTCTCTTTTCTTTCTTCTGAATAATGTGTATTCCTCTCTTTTCTTCTGCTCACAGATTTCGCGAGCAGCTCTCGTCCGTCGTTGCAGCATGGCTTTATATGCCTCTTGGTGTGGTGGCGGTTTGAAACCCAGCACGTCTGAGGCAGCGTGTCTGATGGCGCTCTGGCAATGTGCCCATTTCTGCTCTATTGTTGGTGTTGCTGTGGGCGGATTTTGAGAGAGCTTGGAGGAGACACGATCGGCAAAGATTCTGGCAGTCTCTTGCGATTGTAGCTTTCCGACGTCAAACTTACGTTGTCCTTCTCGACTCCTAAGCATTCTTGATATCCTCATTCGTGCCTTGGCTACAACAGGGTAGTGGTCCGAGTCGATGTTGGCCCCTCGGCAGGTTCGTACGTCGAGAATACAGGAGGAGTATGGGCATAGATTGATCAAAAGACCGCCAGGTACCCTTGTGGATGTTGAGATGGGGGAATCACGTGCTCGCTACAAGGAGGTTACGCCCCGCTAGGAAATCGATTAGCCTAAGTCCGTTGTCGGATGTGGTGTTATGGAGGCTATGCTTTCCTTCGACTCAAATATGTTCTCCTTGCCCAGTTTTGCATTGAAATCTCTTAGAACTATTTTTGTGTCGTAGTTGGGGCGTTGGGCATATGTTCTGTCTAGGAGATCGTCCTTTTCTACCTTTGGGGCGTGAGCGTATATAAAGCTAATGTATCCATATTTAGCTTTGATGCGGATTGTTGTGAGGCGTTCGCTTATATCTCGGAAGCTTAAGACTTTTTGTCGGAGTCTTCTTCGAATAACGAATCCGCACTCGAATAGGCGCTGGTTGTCCTCCTTATAGCAGTTCCCGTAGTAGGTGTCGCAGTTTTTCATCCATCTTTTGCCTGGTCCATCCCATCGCACTTCTTGGAGTGTGGTGCTTTATTGCAGTTGAGGTTTTGCTTCAATTGATCGCCTGCACCCGGTCTGTTATGGGACCTCATATTCCAAGTGCAAACTCTCAACTTCGTTAGCCGTTTGCAGGGGTCGTCAGCTTTGTATCCGTCCGTATCCAAGGCTTGTTGTCGTTTCGGAACAAGTAGGCTTTTACGTGATAGGGATGTTACCCCTAAACACAACCCCTAACATGGAGGGCCAGGTTCCTTTTCCCCAAAAACAAGAGGTTGGGTCGCTGCACACATTGGTTCACTACCTGGTGGGTGGTGGCGGAGGCTGTGTGTCAACGTGGATTGAGCAGGGACAGATGTCGAAGCTGGCGTTTGCCATGTTAAACGCGATCAACTTCTTTGCTCTGTTTACTCGCTCCCTCCCCCCTAGACCAACTTATTATGTGCACCACCTTAAATGTGGTTTTCTTTTGCCGACGCATTCCTTGGCGCTGGAATCAAATACGTCTTTACGTCCCTCTAATAGCATTTATGTTGTATCCATCAAAAAATTGTAAATTCGTACCTTATTTATTTCAATACGAAATAGTATACGTAAGAAAAGGTAATTAGTTTGCCTTCAAGGGATACAAACGTGTAAATAAGTCTCAAATTACCCTGTTATCAAATACCTGCACTCATTACTTGATACATAAACCAACCTGTTCGTACTATTTTTCATCCTGAATTGAATGAGAGCTTTAATAAGGATAAGTTTAGGTACAAATACTGGAACGTCGTTCGTATGATTTTGCAATTTATAGAAAATTTGAAAATCTATTAAAAAGCGTTTAGCGCAACCTGATTTAATGCCCCGTTCTCTCTAATAAGTCACGTCGGACCGCATGTTTCCGTGCAGCTTTTCCGAAATCAGTTCACATGTTTCCGAACATTTCCCAATTCCGTGCAGTGAAACATCAACCGAAAACCTTTAGCAAACGAGTACAGCTGTCGTTGCAGGAAACTATCTCATTTGCCTACCAAGCGACAAAATAATTAATTCATCCAAGCCAAAGCCTGATAACAGAATGTCGGTCACACTTACACTCTGCTCGTGACGCATCCACATTTGTCCGCCCAACAAAATCACCTGCTACTCATGGTCGCGTTTTTATCATCATGCGTCCATCGGTCTGCTTGGTCGATTGGTCTGTTGCTCATGGTAGTCGCTCATGGGAATACGAAAATAATTATCGTAATTATATGCGTGCGGACGGAACTAACTAGAACCGTCAGGTGCACGATTAAATGGGCTTTTGAGTTCGCAATATGCTTTATTTGGCTACCGATTCTTTAGCCGGATTGTATGGGCCGGAATAGTCATTCTGTAAAGCAGTCAATTATATGTATCTGAAAAGCAATTTATTCGTAGCATAGGAAAAATATCAATTTCGCGTGAAATGAGTGCTTGGTAGCCAGGTTGGGCGATATCGTACAATGGAAAGGTGTTTATTGTTTTTTGTTGTGCTCTGGGCAGGTTGCAGTTGTGTGCTGACTAGATGATGGGTGTGTTGTTTTGTGCTTATATTCAATTATTTGCACACTTGGTGCAGTAATTGCATTTACGAGCGCGGACATGAAACGCATCTGCTCAAATACCAACTAAGCAAAAGCAAAAAACATAGAGCGAAGCCCTGCTGGAATATAGATATTAATTGCGCAGGAAACATTGGCGTCAGCATTGGGACGACAATTGTACTGCTTATTAGTTTCGGAGTATTCAAGTGTTTTTTTTTTCTAACTAGGCGTACAGTCTGGAATTACATCATAAAACAAAGTTGTTTAGGCACAGGTACCAAGGTCGTGAAGGGGCTATTAGCTACATTGCCCATAGTAGTGCTGAACAGGATAACCTAACTTTCTGAATATTCGGACATGAATTTTTTGATAAATCATATGATGCCTGGGTGATAGCATACCCCTCTCTGAAAGTGCCCAGCTTTAAGGTGGACTTCGACAGTTACGAGCTTATAAAAAGGAGGTTGTCTAAAAAGTGCATGATCTGTGCGTATAGACCTTATCAAATTTCTATGTTGAAATTGCTTTAAATAGGTAGAAGAAGGCCCATATACTCAACATAAAAATACAATCAGGTGGAATGACTTGACTAACCCTTCTTCCGTAGAAAGTCCAGGAGGTAGTATTGATGGTCGTATTAAAGTTAGAAAAACGCTTTTACCAGTATATCCTACAAATGAAAATGCAAAAAGCGATGACAATGGCTCGCTTCAGCCATAGGTGAAAACAAAATAGTCGAAGGGCTGTACGAAAGTTGTATGCTTTTGGGATCGATGAGTGAGTTTCCCAATGGATTAGAAACTGCCGTTCGAATCTTTCAATTTAAGTTGTTTTGGATGGATTCAATTCCGACATCAACTTCTTAAATGCTTACTTACTTACTTAGCGGGCGCTACAGTTTGGGGTGAACATGGGCCTCAACCAACATAACTCTCCACCTAGCACGATCTTTCACTAGCCCAATGCCGCACGCCCAGTTGGTTGAGGTCCCATTCCACCTTACGTGCGGCCGTCCTCTATTTCTTCGTCCCTCGGTGTTGGATTCAAAGTCACAACGAGCTGGAGCTGTGATGTCCATTCGCTCTACATGGCCTAGCCATCTTAGGCGTTGGATCCGTAGACGCCTGACTAGACTCATGTCGCTGTACAACATGTTTAGTTTGTGATTGAATCTTCTCCTCCAACCCCCTCCGTGTTTATAGGAGCGAAAATCGCACGCAGAATTTTTCTCTCAAAACGACCAAGGGTCTCTTCATCCACTTTAGATAAGGTCCATGATTCTGCGCCGTACAGCAGGACCGGGATAAATAAGGTCTTATACATATAAGGTCAGCTTGGTCGTACGAGAGAGGGCTCTACTTCTCAATTGCCTCTTGAGCCTAAAGAAGCAGTGGTTGGCGAGAGTAATTCTGCGCTTGATTTCGAAACTGGTGTCGTTGTTCCAGGTCACTGCGAAGCCGAGGTATATGAAGTCCGTAACTACCTCAAACCTATATTTGCCAATATGAAAGTTCTGGCCAAGACGTCGGTGACAGCAGATATTTTGTCTTGCCCTCATTAACTGCCAAACCAATTTTTGCCGCCTCCATCTCAATACTCGCAATCACCTCATTGACATCTCGCTGTGATCTACCTATTATATCAACGTCGCGTCGTCGGCGTATGCAAGCAGTTGCGACGATTTGAAATAGATTTTGCCTCTTGTATTCTTCTTTTGGTGGCGTTACAGCCCATGAAGGACCAGAGCCAAGCTTCTCTCAATCACCCATGTTGTGTGTGTTTTATTTTTCACACACATGCGTGAAGCCGAGAAGCCTTTTCAAGGCAAGTATACTACTACTACCCCGCCGAGGAGGAACGCCGCGAAATAAACATTCGATGGTGTTGGTGATATCGGGATCCGAACTCGCTCATCGTGCGTCAGAGTCTAACACACTAACCACTGCGCCACGGCGCCCTCTTGTATTGGCCAGAGATTTTTGCATAATCATTTCTAATATGATGTTAAAAAAATCACACGACAGCGCATCGCCCTGTCTAAATCCTTTTTTGTCTTCGAAGCTATCGGTCAGTTCTGCACCGATTCGGATGGAGCAACGAGCATTTTCCAGGGTCATCCTGCATAGTCTGACGAGCTTAGCAGGAATGTCAAAAGTAAACATGACGCTGTATAGCTCGTCTATAATTACGCTGTCGTATGCGCCCTTGAAGTCGACGAATAGATGGTGGGTGTCGACTTGACATTCATTGGTTTTCTCCAGGAGCTGCCGTAGTGTGAAGATCTGGTCGATGGTGGACTTCCCTGAAGACCCACTGATAAGGACCTATCAGCTTATTCACGAACGTCGTTCAAACAAAACGGCAGCGAAGATCTTATATGCGACATTAAGCAGACTTATTTTTCTGTAGTTGGCGCAGTCAGAGGGGTCTTCTTTTTTGTGAATCGTGATAACAATGATGAGTTTTCATTCCTTGGGCATGCCTCCCTCTGACCATATCTTACAGATGAGCCGGTGCATCTCCTAACCATATCACCCCCAGCTGCTTTGAAGGGCTCAGCAGGCAATCCATCTGCACCAGCAGCTTTATTCGACTTAAGTTTCGGCATGGCAATCTCAAATTCGTCGAGGTCAGCTGGACGGAATTCTCCGCGATCTTCGTCATTAAGAAATGGGTCATTCTGCCTGACGGCGGTATGTTGGCGCCGTTATAGAGTCTGCAGATGTGGTTTTTCCAAATTTTCAGCATCGACTGCGATTTTGCTACTAGGTGTCCGTTCTCATCCTTATAGGCCTCCTTTCGGGTTTTATAGCCTTGAGACATTCGTTTTATCTGTTGATAAAATCTTCGAACGTCGTGCCCGCAGTAGCACCTCTCCAAGTTTTCAATCGCCCGCTTCTCGTGCCTCCGATCCACAGAACTGAGGGTCCTTGTTTATGTTCCTCCCTTCTTTTTAGGTCGTAGAGCTCACGACCGCTCTTGTTTTTTTGTGTAGTGAGGCTTTGTATGCCTCCTGCTTTCCTGCATGAATCCTTCTACACTCGTCATCGAACCAGGTGTTTCGTCGTGGTGGAGCTTTAAGGCCCAACACTTTCGTTGTTGTGCTCTCCAGGGCTTGTTTGCACTAGCTCTATTTTTGCTCTACTGATTAAGTGGAGGATTGAGGTGTTGCGGAGAGCCTGAGGGAGACGCATCTCCGGCGATAGTAGTTTTCCGACGTCATAGCTTGTGTTCTAACTCTACTCCGCGGTGTTCGTGTTATCCGTTGACGTATCTTGGCTACTACAAGATAGTGGTCTGAGTCGATGTTCGCTCCTCGAAAAGTACGAACATCAAGAATAGTGGAGGAGTGTCTGAGTGTCTTAATGTGATCAATCTGGTTGGTGACTGATTGATCTGGCGACCGCCAGGTGCCTTTGTGTATATCGAGGTGTGGAAAGCGTGTGCTAGCTAAAAGAAGATTTCTCCCCGTGGCTAAGTTGATCATCCTGTGTCCGTTATCGGATGTGGTGTCATGTAGGCTGTGCTTGCCGATGACTCGTTCAAGGACGGTTTCTTTACCCAGCTTAGCGTTAAAACCTCCTAGTATGATTTTGGTATCATAGTTGGGGCATTTGGCGTATGTTCTGTCTAGGATCGTATCGTATGAGGCGTTCACTCACATACTGGAAGCTTAGGATTTTATGCCTTAGTCCACCTCTAGCAACAAATCCCCATCCAAATTGTCTCTTTCCTCTCTCCCTATAGCAGTCACCATAATAAATGTCGCAGTTTTTCATTCGCTTTTTGCCCGGTCCATTCCATCGCGGATGGCGGGTGGCGGTTATGTCCGCTTTATAGCGGTCCAGGGCGTCCGCAAGCTGTTCGGCGCACGTGGTCTGTTTAGGGACCTAACATTCCACGTACAGAACCGAAGGTCCTTCTTTATTTTTTGTTTTCTCAAAGGATCGTCAACATAGATCCGTTCCATTTGATTATCCGAGGCTGCTTTTTGTTTCTGAGCAATATGTGGTTTTTCGGTTATGGTTAGACCGTAGCCCAATCGACACTGATCCTGTTTGGTAGCGCAGGATACTTCTCAAATGCTGGTGTTACCAAAAACAGGTAATATGCTCTAAATGTGTTATCAAAAACTGGCAATATGCTCTAATGAACGACTCGAAATGTGGTATGAAATAACGAGATAGCCTTTAAATGGCAAGCACCGATCAATCAACATTTTCTTGCACTTTTTGGCAACTAAGGACCAAACACTTAAAAAAACGAACACACGATATATTTGATCCAAAGTAAAAGTATTGGTCGGGGTATCAAGTCCTACTGCCGTAGATTGGTAATAGCATGACCCATTAACACATTGAGAACTAACTGAAGCTATAACGTTTTCTTGGAAAAGTACCCCTTACAGCCACAAATCAATCTTAAGAGTAGGAGTTCGATGACAGAAACTAAATACGAACTCATCAGTGACCTTTGTTCAGGACCCAGTTTTTATTGCTCGTACTGTTACCTCAACTGCTTGCGAATTAGAATACGGCCATCCTGCAATTGAGCACTCTATTGGATCATAAAACTCTAACTTCAGTACCCAAACGTTCAACACTTCAGTTGAGATTTCTTCTTGTGTGGCCAAGTAATGACACATTCTCCCCTAGGCACAAAGTGACTTACGATCAGCATCTTTCGGAAGTTATCTAGCTGTCGCTCTAACCTAGCAACACAGATCATCTCTTTGGTATGCGCATTTTGAAGAAATGATTCAACCCATATAACCGCAGTCTCTCTATCGTACGATCGGGCAGCGTCGTGCCTCACTTGTTAACCTACTTTCTCCATCATTGAATCATTCTGTCAAATCAATGTCAAAGGTTCAACTTTACATCACAAAACTCTGTAATCCAGTACACCGCTAAGTTACAACATTAGCATTGGCATTGAAAGGTGGTCGGCAGCAAAACGATGAAAATGGAAAGAAAAGCATTCTGCAACGCATAGCGAAAGAACACCGAAACAAAAAATGAATAAAACGCACGCCACTTGCTGCACATGCTGCCCCAAAGTACAACACGGTAAGCAAAAAGCAAGATAAAGTGAAAGTAATGAACTTGCGTTTCATTAGCAATTTGCCCCATTCGTCTATGGCAACCTTATGGTTACTTCCGGCTTTTATGATACGCCTATAAAACAATCGCTTTGGTGTTTTTGTTTCTAGATCAATAAGCGTTGTTTATTGGAATCCATTTTATAATCGAATTGCGATCATAACCTCTTTCACACCGTCTGTCATCTCGTTCGAAAGAGCGACAGATAAATTGCAGAGCAATTTGCAATCGGTCTTTATACCTTTCTTTCGAACACCTTGTGATAAAATCTTCTCTACCAACTTTAATAGCATTTGGGTGGGTGTTGCCAAGGTTTAAGAAACCCTATAATCTCATGGGTCTAATAGTGGGATGAAACAGCAAAAAAAAAGGGAAACGATTCAAAATCACTCGGAGAAGTGATTGCTACATTCCACTTTAACAAAAGATAAAGTTGACACTTAAGTTGAAAAAAAGGACCCGGAAGGAGGGACAGGAAAAAGGCAAAAAATAAGCAAACGAATTAACTAGAAATGCTGAAAGGGATTACTGATGCGAAGCGAATCAATCACGTATCAGTACTCAGAACAGTCTGATTATTATTGTATTTGTTCTCGGATTCGGGTGGAAATCGATTTCCAAATGATGAATCTCTGGAGACAGCCATCAATTTTGCTCCTATCTAGCGCGATATATATATAGGGGAATGTTTGAATCCATACATATATGTATAATGAAAAAAAGGAAAATTCGTTTTCACTTTTTCCTTGAATAATATTTCTTTTTTTTTTTTTTGCTCACGTTCCTTCCTTAAATGATTGACGTGTGACGATGGTAATATTTGAAAGGAATCCATCGGGATTACGTTTGTAATTGAGTTTTAACAACCGTCTGAAGGCTGCTTTCGAACGAAAAATAATTTGAATAAATTACGAAAAGGGCAGAATGGAATTCGCAATTTCAAAAACACATTCATTCGATTGCTAATGATCGGAATTCAGAAGAAATTTAATATCGCCACACTAATTGCTCCTTTAATAATGACATCTACTGTACTGCTGCTTTTCTGGGTTACTGCCACGCTCTGCACTTAACCTTTTTACACCTCCGGTTATAACTCGAACACTTTACGAGGTTAAGCTTTATGTGAGCAGCATCATCTTAGATGTTGTTCTGACAGTGATTTATGATAGGTGAATCATAGCATCTATATGGGCTTGGAAGTCACCGTTAGTTGTTGGTTATTATACCTTTTTGACCATGACGGAATCTTAGGTCCATAACTAATGATCATAGGTATGAGCATGTTATTCATAGAAGTGTTGTGTAAGCCATTCTGGTGTGGTTTTAAGGCAACAGCCTCTGGCTTGCTACTGAATTACACTAAGATAATGAGGTGCAAGTACACATGGAAACAAAAATCCCGAGACACATCTATATAAGAGCTTCCGGGATAAAAACAGAAGGTTCATATCTATGGCTCTATCTTTTAGCTTTCATTACCACCTTCAGGCGGCCGCTACTATGTGCCTTGCTAGACTGTTAGTGGCGAAATTGCAATAAAGCGGTTTTTAGGGATAAGCTTCATTGGCATATCAGGTCAAGACACTTACCCACTAAGGCACGTCGCTCTCGGTAACGAGCAGTTTAAGCCACTAAAAAAGTCCCTGGGGTCTTCGTGAATCTTCCTTCGTAATTATTCAAATCATAACCCCGTTTTAGCCAATGTTCGAATACCCTTTAGTATGCAATTGAATCAAAGTATCAAAAACTGATTTTAAGCTAAGACCGTTGTCGATCTTGTCTGCTTTAAAGTCTCGCAATACCCAATAATGATCCATTTTTAATCGACGAAGACCGCAGATAATAAAGTTGCTGGCGCAAACGGACTGTCTGCTGAGCTCTTCAAGGCAGCTGGGGATGACCTGGTTAAGGAATTAAAGCATGCCCGAGGAATGGAGTCCCAGCATCGTATGCCCGATTCACAAGAAAGAAAATCCCTCTGACTGCGCCAACTACAGAAGAATAAGTCTTCTTAACATCGCCTACAAAATCTTCTCTGCCGTTTTGTGTGAACGCCTGAAGCCTTTTGTAAATAAGCTGATAGGTTCTTATCAGTGCGGATTCAGCCGCATACGACAGCGTAATTAGAGACGAGCTTTGCAACGCTATGTCTACCTTTGACATACCTGCTAAACTCGTCAGACTGTGCAGGATGACTTTGGAGAATGCTCGCTGCCCCATCCGAATCGGTGAACACATTACCGATAGTGTTAATTTCAAAAAAGGATTTAGGCAGGGCAATGCGCTGTAGTGTGATTTCTTCAACATCATATTAAAAATGATTGTGCAAAAATCACAGGCTAATACAAGAGGCACAATCTATTCCAAATCCTCGCAACTCCTTGCATACGCCGACGATATCGACATAATAGGTAGATCAAAGCGAGATGTCAATGAGGCGTTTGCGAGTATTGAGATGGAGGCGACGAAAATTGGTTTGGCGGTAAACGAGGTTCGAAATTTCATCGCAATTTCTTATTAGTCAAAGTTCCTTCCAGTAAGCTTAAAATTCTTTTCTAAATATGCGTTCAGTCATGAATATGAAGTCGACATAAACTAGTTCTCTTTTGGTTAGTTCACTCCGGTTCGCTCTTTAAGTCAAAAAGTGTATATCCCATCCTGTCATACTAGAGATTATGCTTCATTAGCACGGATGAAGGCAAACCGAAATTATGTATTCGTGTCCCTTGCTTTAATATATTCTCTTCCAAAACTACTCGTAAACCTCACTTCAATTAATTTAGATAATTCATTCAAAATTCATTTTCTGTTTCCAGGTAAGACGGCATTTCTCTTCATCTGCCTCCATTGACCAACTCGTAAGGTTAGTACCCAACCAAAATGGGATTTAAAGTTTTAAATTGGATATCACTTATGAACTATCGTCTTTAGGTAGTCTACGACCGGAGGACAATACAAACCGCTGGATATAAACTTCTTCCAATTAGATTATAACTTCAACCCCTATGTAACACCTCAGTCGAACGGATGGATTTCGAACTAAACCCTTTATCCCTTTTTATATGCCAGCCATTAGTCCCATCGAAACCCGTCCGCTCCATCATAACCATTCATCATTACAAACTACTTTCCTAGTTTTAATTTAATTTTTATGAGCTCTGCTCCATGAACGGAACGACGACGCAACGTCGGCGAGGACCTCGTAAAATTCTTATTTAAGTTTCTGCCTTCAATTCCAACTTGTACTTGTATTTTTCCCCCCCTTCTGAATTCCCTCGAAATGGAATGAGTTGAAATTGAAAGGAGGGCAAGCAAAAAGGATGAAAATGAAATGAAGTTTTGTGCGTCCAAAGTGGGCAGCACGATTCCTGGGGCATTAATGGCGAATGGCGTGCTAGGTCATAAATCCTTCGATAGCGAAATACTTTGTCGCTTATCCGAGATGGAAGCCTGAAACACATTTAGCGAATAAAATAATCATTCTTCGCAAGCATACTCCTTCTGCGAGGTACGCTAAATGACGATGGTGCTTGACGATGGTTGGGAAAAAATTGGAACAGCTTTGTACGTACGAGTACCTACAACCATGTGAAGGTGGATATTTAATCCTCTCTAGTTCGGCCGCTTGGTAACGTTGTTTACCTCTCTGCTGCTGAATTCTCGTTTTGTTAATGACATGCTTCAAGTTACTTGTATCCACCACCTCATACGAGTACGAGCATGTGCACATTTCCTTCGAACAACGATTCGACTAAAGCTACAATCCTTCCTGCATGACATAAATAACCCAGACCTGTCGCTCTGAATAGCCCAGCATCACATTTGTACTAGTCACCCGGGCGTTGTACAAATTTCTAGAATTTGATTTGTTGTTCCGAATACTTGGTGTGGACGGGATATGCATTTAATCTGGTGTGGGTACAAATGCATACCTGTTTGTAGAGTGGTCCCTGTTCCTTGGCATGGAGACGATAAAGTTCGTTTTGGAAATTTGTGTTTCTCATTTTGTATGTGTTCCGTCTTAGAGTTGCAGATATGAAAATTGATTAAATGAGCTCGGGGGCTATGGACAGCTGGAAAATAGAGACGAAATTTCCAAAGTTGAATTGGGTTTTTCGTCTCGGGAATACTATACTCTCTCAGCTTTGTCGGAAGGTATTTGTAATTGAATACATGAGTGTACGAAATGTGTTGTTTATCCTAGGTCCAGGTGGCTGACAATAAGTATTTTATGTCTTTTTCTAACTCCTGTGGCACTTTAGGATAATATTATTCATAGAGCTTTCGTTGTGGGGTATGCATACCGAATGTATTTCAAAACTATGCTTGTATTGAGTGAGATTGGTCGTTGGAAGTGCAATTAAGGTGAGTGTTTCATTAAATGACCACCTTTGGTTTCAGAGGATTGTTCTCTTGAACTACCCGTAGGCTTTGACTTTATCGACAAACATGGACAGCTCTCGTCTATGTGCCTTTGTATTTTAATATCCCAAGTTGTAAAATTGAAAGAATCTCGAGAATGCCTGGCTATTGTTACGTAAACGAAGTAGGGTCCTTACTTGCTTGGATGATCGTATTGAGTACCTGGCAAAACTGTTGGTTATCAATAACACATTCTTTGCTTTTAGTGTCATATCTACTCAAATGTGAAATATATCTTCTAGAACATTCGAAAATAAAACGCGATTGAATGAGCAAGCATTTTCCTGGAATACAGTTTTAAATAGATCGACTGTGAAACTAAGCATCAGTCAGTAAACATATCCAAGAATGCCTGTCTCTATCTTTCTGCCATTATCCCTATTTTGATATTGGGAAATTCGATGCACAATCACTCAATGTCAACGAACTATTGAAACATGAATTCAATCACATACAGAGACATTTTTTCTTAAAACAACCAAAATGCTCTTCATGGAAGGTTTTGTGTAGATCGAAATTACTAGAGTTGCTTGATAAGGCATGGAAACTGCGGATCGCCGAGTGTGTTCCTACGTGTGAGCCTGGGCTTTTAGATGTTAAAGTACATATTTGGACTAGACATAGATGGGTTGTTAATGTACGCCCAACGTTACGTTTCGGCCCGAAATAACATACTTACTTACTTAGGTGCCGCTACAGTTCGAGGTGAACCTGGGCCTCAACCAACAAGCGTCTCCAGCTGGCACGGTCCTTGGCTGTTTCCAGCGCCGCACGTCAAGTTGGTTGAGGTCCCCTTCCACCTGCATGTGCCACCGCTGATGCGGCCGTCCTCTGCCGCGCCTTCCTTCCGGGGTGAATACGAAGACTCTTCGGGTCGGAGCTATATTTTCAATGCGCTCTACATGACCTAGCCACATGCCACATAGCCACAGCGTCTAATGTATCCGTAGACGTCGTACCAGTGCGCGGAATTTTCCTCTTGAAACGACCAATGGCATCTTCATCCGCTTTTGTTAAGGCTTTTATTACGGTCTCTGCGCCATGAAGGAGGACTGGGATCATTAAGATCTTATATAGTGTCACCTTGGTTTTCCGAGAGAGGGCTCTACTTCTCAATTGCCTCTTGAGCCGAAAGAAACAGCGGTTGGCAAGAATGATTCTGCGTTTTATCTCAGCGCTGGTGTTGTTGTCGCTGGTCATCAGTGAGCCAAGGTAGACGAATTTCTTGACCACTTCAAAGCTACATATATCCGCCCATGGTGAAGTTCTGGCCAATACGTCGGTGTTGTCCGTCTCTTTTAGATGTAAGCAGATATTTGGTTTTACCCTCATTGACCTTGAGACCCATCTTATCCGCTTCTACCTCAATGCTTACAAAGGCCCCATTGACGTCTCGCTGTGTCCGTCCAATCACGTCAATGTCGTGCGCGTACGCAAGCAATTGCGTAGACTTGAAATAAATCGTACCTTTTGTGTTGGCCAGCAACTCTTGCACGATCTTTTCAAACACGATGTTGAAAAAGTTGCATGACAGCGCGTCACCTTGCCGAAATCCTTTTTTAACACCAAAGGTCTCGGTTTGCTCATTACCGACCTTAATGGAGAAGCGAGAATTTGGCAGGGATGTTAAAACTAGACATGGCTTTGTATAGCTCATCTCTATACACGCTGTTCTATGCATCCTTGAAATCGTCAAAGAGGTGGTGAGTGTCGATTTTGTATTCTTCTCCAAGATCTGCCGTAGCGTAAATATTTGGTCTATTTTGGATTTATCTGGCCTGAAACCACACTGATAAAAGCCGATCAGGTTATCCACAAACGGTTTCAGGTGTTCACACAATACGGCAGAGAAGATCTTATATGCGATGTTAAAGAGACTTATTGCTTTCTTATGGACCGGGCAAACGATGCTGAGATTCCATTCGTCGGGCATGCTTTCCTCCGACCATACCTTGCCCTACCATACCATACCCAGCTCATCTCTAGCCGCCTTAAGAAGCTCAGCAGACAGGCCGTCTGCGCCCGCGGCTTTATTAGACTTAAGTCTTGATATCGCTATTTTGACTTCGTCTAGGTCGAGTGGACTGAATTCTGTTACATCGTCGTCCATTACGAATGGCTCGTTCTGCCTGACAGCGGTATCTTGTCTATCATCGCCGTTATACAGTCTGCAGAAGTGGTCTTTCCAAATCCTCAGCATCGACTGCGACTCTGCTACATTTTCTTTTTTTTCACTTATGTCGATTTTCTGTGCTTGAATCTAGACCTTTATTCTTAAATCATTTGTGCTAACTTCGATAGAGTATTTGCATTAAGCGTGACCTAACTTTGAAATAAAATAAAACGAGTTATGTGTGGAATAAGACAGAATCGTTTGAGAAAACAATATCATTCAGACGGTAAACCTTTCAAAAATCTTCATAAAAAGAAGTCAAGCAGTATTGAATTCAATTCATATTTTCGCTGCATGGTTCGTAGAAACCTTGAAAATCTCAGGCGTATTCAGGTCGACCAAATGATTGAGGAACTTTTCAAATTTTCCACGAACCCGTTCTTCTGTCAACCCATATTCTTTAGTCCGACAAGCTCACAGTTGGTGGTTTTTGTTTCACCTGTTGTATGCTTCAGTATGAGACACCTGGGAAGGATTTGATTCTTTGATTTCTTCTATACTCCAAGGGTATTGTAGAATCTCACCATATTGGCGAATTTATATTTATTAGCGGGGCGGATGATAAGTTCTTCTTCTTCGTGGTGCTACAGGCCAATGTGGCTTTGGGCCTCAATCAGCCCAAGCTAGTTGGTTGAAGTTCTTCTCCACTTGTGTGCACCATTTGACTCGAGGGCGCCCTCCGTTGCGTTGTCTCAATGTATGTTGTCCATACGCGCACGATCTTTTGCTAGCCGCCTCCAGTCATGCACACCAAGTTGGTTGAAGTCCTTCTCCACTTTTGTGCGCCATTTGCATATAGGACTAAAGATCGCACGCAGAACTTTCCTCTCGGAAAAAACCAAGAGCTTTTCATCCGCTTTCAATAGCGTCCATGCCTCTGCACCATAAAGCAGGAATGGGATAGTTCTTCTTCTTTGGTGGCGTTTTCTCAATCACCCATGTTGTGTGTAATTTATTTTTCACACAGGTGAAAGGGACCTACAGTTTAATGCCGATTCCGAACGGCGTGAGTCGAGAAGCTTTTTCATGGCAAGTATTACTACGGGGGGTTTTGCCAATACCCCGCCGAGGAGAACGTCGCGAAATAAACATTCGATGGACGTTGGTGTTTTCGGGATCCGAACTCGCTCATCGTGGGCCAGATTCCAACACACTAACCACTGCGCCACGGCGCCCTCCTGGACTGGGACAATTAGGATATTATATAAAATCAGCTTGGTTTTTCGAAAGACGGCTCTGTTACTCAATTGCTTACTGAGTCCAAATAATCAGAGATTAGCAAGAGTTATTCTTCGTCTAATCTCGGTGCCCAAGCCGGGTAAAGTCAACCATGCTATTGCCAAGGACTTTAGACCTATCAGTCTATCGTTCTTCCTTGTGAAAACGCTGGAACGGATAATAGACTTGTACATAAGGTATGAGATTGGTGGCGGTTATTTGTCACAATCACATAACGCGTACATAGGTAGTATATACGATAGAAAAATCGCTCAATTTCAAGGAATTCACTCTGGGTGCCTTCCTAGACATTAAGGGTGCTTTTAATAAAGTTAATACCGGGGCAATAATGTCCAGCCTTCATATGGCCCAAATAAACCCGGCAATATGCAGTTGGATTGGACAAATGCTAGGTACTCGTATAGTAAATTCGGCGATAGGGAGAGCAAGCGGAAGGGTGAGAGTAAATAAAGGTACACCACAAGGTGGCCTTCTGTCACCCCTCCTATGGCTCCTTGTGGTCGATGGAATGGTCAAGATTCTAAAGACGGAGGGTTTTAATGTCACGGCCTACGCCGACGACATTGCCATTTTAATCTCTGGAAAATATCCGCAGGTCCTCGGCGATAGACTAAGCTATGCACTGATGTTAGTGGATAACTGTGTCAAGGGACGAGGCCTGGGAGGAAATCCGGCGAAGAAAGAGATAGCACTCTTTACAAGGAAAAGATCTGTATTCAGACACACCTTCCCCCGTGTGAATGGTATCAATCTGATCCCGGGAAATTCCGCCGAATGTTTTGGCATAATCTTGGACTCCAAGCTTAGTTAGAGAGAGAATATTGAGGAAAGATTCAAAAAGGCGTACGTGGCACTATATTCGTGCAAGGTAGCCTTTGGAAAGACATGAGGCCTCAGACCGAGGTTAGTATATTGGTTGTACACTGCGGTGGTAAAACCTATTCTAGTCTATGGCTCGGTTGTCTTATGGAAAGTGCTTGAGAAGAAATGTCTTCTTCAAAGTGTGTTAAAGGTTCAGAGGGCAGCCTGTCTGGCGGTGACGGGATCCACGAAGTTCACAACAACGGCGGCTCTTGAAGTTACGCTGAACCTTCCACCCTTGGACCTATACTGCGACAGCGTCGCAACCAGAGCTGCGCTAAGACTACAAGAATGCGATCTCTGAAAAATGAGTCCCCACGGACATGCATCAGTCTTGGATCGATGGGCCGTCTCGAGATTCAGAACCGTAACGGACTATATCACCCTACTTCCTTCCTGGGAGAGGAGATTCTCTATTAGAATTCCCTCCAGGGACGAATGGACCGTTGATATGATACGTACGGAAAATGAACTGGCAATCTACACCGACGGATACAAAATGGATGTTGGCACATGTGCCGGAGTCTATTTTGAGTTTCGGGTTATATATCGCTCCTATAGGCTCGATGATGGATGCAGTGTTTTCCAAGCTGAGATCTTCGCAATCAGGCAGGTGGCAGACCTGAATAGCAGAGAGAATCTGTCAGGAGAAAGGGTCAACATCTATGTTGACAGCCAGGCAGCCATTAAGGCTCTGCAAAGAGAGGTTAGAAGAATATCGAATGTAAACGAGGTGACTCTTTGCTGGGTATCTGGTCATGTGAAAATCTCTGGAAACGAGAGGGCGGACGAGCCATTCGCGCAGGTCTCAACCGAGGCCGAAGCACCACTCAGTACGCTCTACAGGGAGATAGAGACGGAGCTATTAGTGAAGGCCAATAAGCGATGGTGTCACTTAGATACATGCGCAACGGCGAGATCGACTTGGCCCGTCTATAATAAGAAAAGAACGGAAAATCTGCTGAAGTTCAATCGTGGGAATATTCGACTGGCAGTCGGTCCTTTACCGGGCATTGCATGCTATCCTACCATGCAGCTCGACTAGGCAAGCCCTACAATGACTTCTCCGGAAACTGCGGGGAGGAAGAGTAAATTGAATCCATTCGTCACCTGCTGTGCAAATGTCCGGCGCAAGCCCAATAAAGGAATATATTCCTAGGAAGATAAATCCTTTCGGGACTAGAAGAGGTAGGTAACATTGGGCTGAACAGAATACTAGGATTCTTATCCTCGTCTGTATGGTTCAGCTCAACGGTAAATGTATCAACGGATCTACGTGTTCATTGGCTTTTCATCAGTAGAGTACCCATTAACCTAACTTAACTTAATCTCGAAGTTCTTGCTGCCCATTGTGACGCTCTGTCCGAGGTGTCGACGTTGTGCGTCCTTTCTTGATAAAAGCATATACTTCGTATTTGCCCGTATTTACCACCAGACTCATTTTGGCTGCCTCCACTTCAATGCCGTCAAACGCCTCATTGTCGTCCCTCTGCGTTCGACCAACCACATCTGTATCGGCGTAAGCTGGCAATTGAACGGACTTTTGGAAAATCGTGCCTCTTGTTCTGACTTGTGAGTTTCGCGCGATCTTCTCAAGTATGATGTTACAAAAGTCACATAATAGCGCGTCGCCTTCTCTAAAACCTTTGTTAACATTGAAGGTCTCGGTAAGTTCGTTGCCAAACTTGATGGAGCAGCGAGAATTTTTCATAGACATCCTACACAATCTAACGAATGTGTAGGGATGCCAAAACTAGACATGGCTCTGTATAGCTCGTCTCTATGCACGCCATCATATGTCGCCTTAAAATCTGCATTTCTTGGGTTTTTTTCCAGGATCTGCCTCAGTGTAAAAAGTTGGTATATTGTGGACTTCCCTGGCCTGAAACCATACTGATAAAGACCTGTCAGGGTGTTGACGCACGTTTTCAGACGTTCACACAAAACAGCGGAGAGGATTTTGTATTCGATGCTAAGGAGACTGATCCCTCTTTAACGGGGTCTCCTTTCTCGTAGATCGGGCAAACGACACTGATATTCCACTCGTCGGGCAGGTATTCCTCCGACCATATCTTACAGATGAGTTGGTTCAGATCATCCCCAGCTGCTTTAAACAGTTATGCGAACAGTATGTCCGCACAAGCAGCTTTGTTTGACCTCAGCCTTGATATCTCTATCTTGACCTCGTCAAAGTCGGGGGGACGGAATTCTTGTCTATCGTCGTCCAAGTTGAGTGGAACAGTCTGTCTGACATCGGTATTTGAGTCCTCCTCCCCGTTTAACAGTCTGCAGAAATGATTTTTCCGAATTCTCAGTATCGACTGCGACCCTACTATAAGTTGTTTTATCTTTTGATAAAACGTCCGGACTTCATTCCTGCTGTAACACCTATCCATCTTCTCGATCAAGCGCTTCTCGTTCTCATTCCTTTTCTTTTTGAGAAGCCGGTTCTTATCTCTCCTTTTCTGTTCGTAGAGCACACGAACAGCTCCCGTCTTTTGATGTAGCTTTGCCTTATAGGCGTCTTGTTTAGCTGCATGGGCCTACTTATACTCGGCGTTAAACCACGGGCTTTTCCTGGGCGGTGGTGTCGTAAAACCCAGCACATCACTGGCAGCTTCCTTAATAGCTTTTTGACAATGCTTTAATTCTTCTTCTACCGTTAGTGCAAATACTAATCTTCCCGCTACAAAGGGCGGCCACTCTGTCACGACGAGGGTAAATTTACTGTAACGTAGTTTCATAGAATCAATTTCCGTTGTATTTGCGATTTTCGGTTATGTTCTTAATTTATTACTCGCACATTGGATCGACAATTCCAATCAGGTCCCTATCCTGTAGTTCCAAAATTGCCTACACAGTTCTTTCACCCATCGTTCCCAGGACGAGCGTCCATTCATTTATCTGGCTGATTGCTTTGCAACTGGAAAAAGTTTCCGTCAGGGAAATCGACTATGGCCAAATCACCAAGGAGACTATATGGCAATCTAATTGCACAAATTGTCAATTTACCTTTCAATTAATGGAAATTCTCATCTACCATCTAATTGAATACCACTCTACCCTAAAGGTTCCTAATCACTTCATTACAATCGATGTTAGCCCTACAAACATTCAATTCCAATCACATTCCAATCAGGCTTCAATCACCGCTTGTTTTCATTTGAACATCGAATCTAGAATTAACATTTTCTCTAATTACTTTGCCGGCAGCGGACCAGGCTTCGAGTAGCGCCCACTGGCTCATCCCATCTAAACCCATTTAAAATTGGTAAATTGCAAAATGGCAAGATAAAATCCGAATCGAATGGAAGCCATCAAATCACGACGAACACGCCGGGTCCAGGTGAAATTACTTAATCTTAAAGGTCAAGTTCATTTGATTTATAATCGCCGCCGATGGTTTACCTCGCTGTTGTGCTGCCACAGGCTACACAACAGCCATTTGGAAGGTTGCCAAAAACAATTTTTTTTTTGTTTTTTGCTTTCCACTCTTCATTCCACCAGGCGTACTACTCTATCCAATCTACAATACATCCTTCATTTTCAGTATCAGAGGGGGCGGCTGCCACGACAAAAAACCAACCATAGACGGTTCTGACCTGTTATTAAAGGGAAGGAAGAATACTGTACTCGGTCCAGTTCGGTCCGGCTCGGCATGTATGGTCAGAATGAGGTGGTGGAATAATTCATCTGGCAGACAGTGTTTCTCAGAGAAACAATTCAGGCGTAGGTCAACGACATTTCCGCCTTAATGACGACACTGATGATCACAGTAACGGCAAGCGAGAATGATGCAGTCGCAAAGACAGAGGACGTGGCTACACTGTACGAAAAGGATAAGGATAACAACCACATACCTTTACCATGCCACATTGGAACCATATTTTATAATAAAGTTGTAAACCGAATGGTCATTAATAACGTGTATACGAATATGTGCATATGCTCTTCTATGTACATCGGAGTAACGCGACAGAAGTTCCATCCACCCTATGCTCTGCTGTTGCACTTTCATATTTTCGTAACCAAGGCCGGATATCTACTACATACCACAGAAACTTGTACGGATCCCTACAGTCTGGCAGTCGTTGTCAGCTCATCCTCGATATGATGGCATAAATACAAGGGATATAGCGGACAAGCATTTAATACACCTTGCCGCATCCCCCACTCAGATGCGAATAAACGAAAGATGCACAGTAGACGGGCCGAAACAGAATATTCTCGAAATTATTTATGAGTGGCAGTTTCTTGTCTACTTTTACGGCAGACCCCATTTCGGAGGCTGTTCGTAAGACTGGATTTGTATAGATATACATATTTCATCGTAGCGCATTTTACATCATTCTTGGATTGAGAGTTCGACAGCTTTTATGCATCGTATTTTACGTATTTACAAGTCAATCTGTAGCTCAGGACGTACAGCGTGTGGTTAGGGATGATTTATTCGCGAGAGCAGAGCAGAGCAGAGTTCGAGTGAGTTTGCCATTCCGTAGGCCATGGATACCATTAAAATTGATGCGCAAAGTTGGGACGAAGCAAATATTGTATTTTGTCAGCATCTAATTTCAAAGTTATTGATTAAAAATGTGAGCAGTAGAGACAGGATGTTTTCTTTCTCGTCCCCTGTTTCCCTTGCTTTAAAAAGTTACGAATACGATTGGCCAGTACGAGTGTATAACCAAAGGGGTCTAGCAAAGAGAGGAAAGTTTCGCGAGTTCATATCAGAGTGATTTTCGTTAAAGGAGTTGTTCGACTTTTCCAATTTGTCACTCGTACTTGTCGTTGATTTCAATTGAAGGTATGTCGTGTATCTCTAATTAGGGAGTTTTTAAAATTAGAGGAATTTATGACAACTTAACTGGAGCGGACAGCTTGTGGCCTTAGTTCTTCTCCAAACTTTGGCCATGTAGCAAATTACCTTCACTGTGCTATCAAGTAGACTGATATTACCCAGCCAGCTTATCGAAGCGAAAGCGTCTCCACCCCTACTCAGTGCAGCATCCGTACGTTTATTAAACTACACGTATTGATCTAACCATACTCTGAGATGTCTTACTACACTTTGATACGCCGGTTGACACCATTTAGTCTTATTATTAAGAATCAGCGCCTATCTTTCACAAAACTTCTGAACTTTGTCGAAATCGCGTTACAAAACTGTTATAATGACATCGAACTTTCGACCTGGTCCATATGCAATTAAATCATACTCAGATTACTGGAGCAAAAAATAAAAATTTCGGTGAGTCGCCGTGCCCTGTTCCAGACCAAATGTAAAATATCAAAACAAATATTTGAAAGGAAGCCACGTTGTCAATTTTAACAATTGACCATCTACCAGTTAACATGTTACAGATCATAGGCTTGTATTAAAGGCATTTTGACTAAACCACAACCCATTTGGTCAAGGCTCTATAGACGGGTGGCTGTGGTGCAGTGGTTAATATCATCGACCGCCGAGCGGAAGGTCCATAGTTCAAATTCGCTTCACAGCCAAGAAAAAGTAATTCCTATACGGAAAAAAGTATGCAACGCAATTGTGAATGGAAAGTGACCAGACGTACTGCTGCAGGCATAACACTCACAGTATATGGTCAACTGAAATTCATCCTCTGCGTATGCAATATTATAAAAGTGTTCGAACGAATTATTACGGACTATAACCAAAGCGGAATTTGGTCGGCTCTCGTCCTATCTAGGACAACCACCCCTGAGAGTAGTGAACGAACATCAACGACCCAAATCACTGCACTCCATTCAGGTTGTGTGTTTAAGAACACATCATAAGAGAATATAAAAACTCTTGAACCTGCGCGAGTCTCAAAAAAAAAACCCCGAATGCTGATACTTGGTAAGAGACCCATCGATCGGAGATTCGCCTCGTTGGACAAATCCTTTCACTTCGTGAAAGTATCATTTATGCCTCAATAGTTATCATTGTAAGATGTACATATGTATAAGTACAATACTAGATACTTCTTTCTCAGTGACTCGAAGACCAATTGGAGTTCCATCTTTTGTATAAAGACGGTACTAAGTCCAACAATGGCGACGATATTGTAATCCATAAATTCGTCATTGAATCTGGTGAAACCAGTGTTCAATATCAGTTTGAAGATTGAAGTGGTAAGCCAGGACCATATTCTCCGGGTCCGCTGGTAAGATTCATTACTGATCTGACGTCCTCAGAAGCTTCCGATTCGGAAAAACATTTTGACTGTTTCTCCGAAAAGTTGTATATAAGTATACGTCTAGCACATTCCATATGCACTCCGTTGAGTTGCATATAATGTCAGTAACCAGTCTGATCTCCACTCGGTGGTCTATTAACAACATTTTTTTAACACATCCTTCGCGATCACCTCAATCGTTCACCAAAAACAGATGTTCCCACGTGCTTGCGTTCATTAAACCATTGTCTAATAGTAGTCATTGATCCGTGCCCATCCTGCTTATTGTAGGAAAAGGCAGGGTAGTTTTAGTGCTGATGACTTATTGTGGAACGTCATGGTGCATCATCACCTCTGATGTCATGGCGCCGGCGGCTTCAAAATAAAGACGTCGCAGTCGTTTGCGAAAATTTGGTTTAGGACTTTCTAAAGTTAATTTTCTATATCACCGTCCTTTTTCCGTCCTCCTAAAACGTTCACTAAATTTTCATCGTTTACCTACTTCATCAAGTCCTGACGGCAATCTCGAGTTCAATTCAGTTTCCCTTAAAACTTTGAGTTATACGTCCTCTACACTTACCCAAGTTGGCGCTATGTATTCATAACATGAGCATATCCATTTATCCCTCATCGACAGATTCAGTCACATTACATAATAACCCTTAAATCAATTTACCATCAAAACTTAAATAGTTCCCATTGAACAAAGGTGTTATACGAAGTTCGAGTACCACATTCGACATGGAGGTAACTTTCATCATCAATGCAAGAGCAAGAACTTTCGCTATAACACGTACTGCACAAATTGGCAAACTTTGGCCTTCAGGAAACGTGTTAACCGCCATACCGTCATGTATGTATGCATCATTAGATGCACGATCTACTGCATGATGCCATTGAAATTCTGCACAGAGCCCTTAAAACATTTCATTTAAGTTAAACACTTTGCAGTGCATATCGCATAACCTCGAAATCTGCCGCACGCTATGCGTTATCGTCATCGTCGTTCATCTATAGAGCGCGACTTGGTAATATGCACACGAGCTACGAGTACAAAGTCAAAGAAAATTCTGAGATGCGGAATTCTGCGTTGCTGGAGGTTATATAAAATTCAATAACTCACGTTACGCACGATTGAATTTTCAATTACGTCGACGCTTGGTTTGGATTGCAAACATTCAATTTCAGCCACTTTGTAGCCAGCTTTCTGGTCACATGAATCCCAGGAATTCGGACCTTTGCAATGGGTATTTGGAAAATAAATTTGAATCGAAATTCAATATGCACTGAAGTCGAACAGAATAAGTTCGATTATGGAAAATGATCTTTGAACCATGCGTTTCGCTGGCGCTTGGTACAAGTTCATTTACGTCAGATACAGAAGATAAAGATATCTCACAATTCTGTAGATCAAACTCGGCTTACCCTCCAGCGTCAGACATGTATTTTATTTTTAGACAACTTCTATTTGGAGCGGTGCTTGCTCCCAAGTCAACGTCCGACTGTCGGTCGTCGTCGCAGGCCATAGAATTCACAGATACCCTACGAACTCTGCTAATCGTTTTGCTGCCGTTCGCACTTGCTCAACCATATTCCCATGTGATTAATGACTGTTTGGAATTGAAGCACATTTTACACGGATTCCGCCCACTGAATTCACCTGAATCCCGCGGGCCGTTTACCTTTTAAAAGAGCGTGTAAATGACGATTTTACTAAAAACGTTCGCTGTTCGTAAAAATTGTGCGGTCGATGGGGGTTAGCTTAGAGGTTTTGCTCATCCCCAGTGTACGCTCTGACCTTTCAACAAATTTATTAAGAAGCCATCTTTGTTGTTAAACAATCAATCATTACGTTATTCTGTTATCGTGGCTGCTTGATAAGGAGCGTACGATCTGGATAAGGGACGAAGTGTATAAATTGAATCTTCGCTCCTTATAACAATGCTTGTTAACCGTCCCAGACATTTTGAAAGAAGTCCTAGGCAGGGTATCGTTGGTGCTTTTTACATGCACCAATTCATTTCGTTGCTCCTTTCATCGTTTACCTTTGTGCCGGAAAGTGCCTTTCAGCGGTTTTGCTCTTCTTATGTTTTTGTATTCGGCTTTTTTGTGCTTTTGTTTTCTTTCTGCTTTTGTTTTGGTTCAAACTTGCGTGGCTTGATTGAGAGCGAGTGGGTAAGTTTTCGTTTTTTAGACGTATACACGGCTGTATACCGAGAACGACCGTCGTATGCGGTTTTCAATGGCATGAACCACCAGATATAAGTCGAATATTGAATCAGAAGTTTGCTCTTTGTGCAGATGGAAACAGATAAGTTTCATGTTCTTTTGAAGCCGAACAACTTGGTTGAGTTCTAAGTGTGCAAGTGGTAGGAGTAATGAATATTCAGATTTTAATTAAGTTTTCTACTACTGACCGCCTTTTTAAAACGATGCTATAACGCTTTCTTATGATTTATGTATTTTTCTTAGTCCTTTCCAGATAATCTGTTTCAAATTAAGTAACGAAATAAGATACTGATGATCACAAGCCAGAGTGAAGTTGACATTAGAACATATTAAGACTATAGTAAAGAGAGCGTTGTGAAAAAAAAGACCGGACAAGTGCGAGTCGGACTCGTCCACCGAGGGTTCCGTATAATACTACTAGGTACAAAACGCTTAAGTAGATAGATACCTATTTCTTCTTTGGTGGCGTAACAGCCCAGATAGATACATATTTAGGGTTATGTTTAATTACAACGTTTTAAATTAAATAAGCAGGTATGCATAACAGCGCAAACTATTAGGTAACAAAATTATTAGTTACCTACCTATACTAATAAAAAAGGGGAAAGTTATTACTTTTCTCATTCTTCGCCGTAAATCGAAAACTTTACATCATAGAAATAATTAAAAATCTCTTTAAGCTTGCGCCAATGAAGCCCTTTCATACGATATTCCACATGACACGGTTAACTCAATTTAAAATTTGCATAAAGACCCTAGTTTTTTATGATTTAATTACAAATGTATAGTTTTCAGACTTTTCCCTATACTTGTAGTATAAGACGGTATTGATTGCCGAATTTCATAGTTCTAGGTCAACGGAAAATACCCAATAAATTTTGATTCCCTTGAGAGTGTCGAAATATACGTATATCTTTTTTTACGTTAACTTCAAAATTAGTTTTTTTCACAGCTTCAAGAGACTGTAGATCCGAGCATACCGTTTTAATTTCAACTCGATACCTCCACACGTTCTCGAGATAAAGGGTCTTGACAGACAGACAGACGGTCGGACGGACGGACAACAAAGTGATGCTAAGGGTTCCGTTTCTTGCTTTTGAGGTACGGAACCCGAAAAATGAAGATACATATGTTGGTTACTGACGTGAATTTTGATGTTTGTCGTATATGTATCTGCTTTAACCATGTTTTACTAGGTAGGTAGGTAGGTAGGTAGGGTCGTAGCCTTCCCGTAATTGAGAAGAACGCACTTAGGCCAAGGAGGCCCGTTGTGCAGCTACGAGGGGGTTTTATCCCCCTATTCGTGGAACCATCTAGTGCTTCTTAAGAAGTTAAGAAGATTAAGTATCCCTACTTTCTGAACATCTGTCAGATCGTTAAGGAAGTAAGAGCCTAGGTAACGCTTCCTTATATTGCAAAAAGCTGGACAGGCGCATAGAAGGTGGTGAATGGATTCAACCTCCTCCTCGTCCTGACAGCTTCTGCAGAAGTCATTTGAAACTATACCTAGTCTTTGTGCGTGACTGCCAATGAGGCAGTGACCTGTGATGACACCGATGACTTTGTAGATGTCAGTTCTTTTTAGGGAGATTATACTCCTTGTGCGCTGACTGTCAAGCCGAGGCCAGATTTGCCTGGTGATGACGCAGGTGTGTCCCTGGGTCCATCTCAGGTTCGTCTCGGCCCTGGCGAGATTCGTCAGATTATGTTTAATGGTTGTAAGGGGTACTCCCTCACAAGCCACGATTGATTGTAGCGTCGTTCCTTGTTTGGCGAGTATGTCGGCTTTCTCATTACCTGTAATGCCGCTGTGTCCTGGTACCCAGATAAGCTGTATATTGAACTGTTCTGCCATCTCGTTGAGAGATCTGCGACAGTCGAGACTAGATTTTGATGAGTACACATAGGACTCCAGCGACTTTAAGGCAGCTTGACTATCTGTAAGGATGCGAATATCTGTGGTGGATATTACGTTCCACTTCAGCCAAGATAAAGCCTCTTTTATTGCCGACAGTTCCGCCTGGAAAACGCTGCAGTGGTTTGGTAATTTTAGAGCTTTATATAGCTTGAGTTGTTTGCAGAAAACTCCACAGCCCACCCCGTCCTTGGTTTTAGACCCGTCGGTGTAAAAATCCACACAGTTTCTGCGGGGTTGTGTTTGGCGAGTCCAGTTTTTCCTGTCCGGGTAAATCGTCGTGAATTTTTTGTCCAAGATTATGGTGGGTTCTGTGTGGTCCAGGTTTTCTGCCAGACTTGTCCTGTTTTGCAGGATGGATGAGTGGCCGGTGACATAGCTCGCCCATTTCGAGTTGGCTTTTAGTCTTATGGCCGTATGTGTGGCAATTTGCTTGCCGAAAATATCGAGTGGTGTGAGGTCTAGTATCATGTTAAGCGCAGCCGTTGGTGTGGACCTGAGGGCCCCGGTAATGCACATACATGCCATCCTTTGTACCTTCTCGAGTTGTTTATGGTATGTTGTCTTGTCTAGTGCAGTCCACCAGACTATCACTCCATACAGTAGTATGGGTCTGACGACCGTAATGTAGAGCCATAGGGTGATTTTGGGGTTAAATCCCCATTTTTTTCCTAGAGCTTTCTTACATGTGTAGAGAGCAATTGTTGCTTTTTTTGCTCTTTCAGTTGTATTACTCTTCCAAGTTAATTTCCTATCGAGTATAATGCCTAGGAATTTGGCACTAGGGGAATAGGTTAACCTGGTATCGAGCAGAGTGATAGGGCAGTATTCCGGGACTTTGTGCTTTTTGGTGAATAGCACGAGCTCCGTTTTCTGGGGATTAATCCTGAGCCCGCTACTATGCGCCCATTTGCACAGGAATGAGAATGCCGTTTGCATACGGTCATTCAGTGTGGATAGGTATTTACCTGAGATTGAGATGGCAACGTCATCGGCGTAGGCAGCAACGTCCAGGCCTTCTTTCTCCAGTTTGATCAGTAGTTCGTTAACAACTACATTCCAGAGAAGAGGTGAGAGGACTCCACCTTGCGGGGTACCCTTGGTAGCTACTCTGGTAGTCTCTAGGCTTCCCCACTTAGAGTGAATCTTGCGTGTTAATAGCAACTCGCTGATCAGCCCTATCAGAGTCCTCTCCACCTTTAGCTTTTCCAGCCCTTCTATTATTGCTTTCGGAGTGACGTTGTTAAAGGCGCCCTCTATGTCTAGGAAGGCTGTTAGCGTATATTCTTTCAGATGGATTGATCTTTCGATTTTCCTCACTGTTTTACTAATAATATTGTATTTTGCCTTCAGTTCTTCGGGGATCTAATCGTAGGCTGAGCCATGTTTCTTTTATCGAGGAATTTCGTAGCCATTTAAAACCAATTGCTAAAAAGTGGATAAGTGTATATCTGGTTCTTATGGAGAATCAAATTTTGGGTCACCTCTTGGACTAAATTGGCTGGAATCTCGCTGACGATACGAGTAATACTGTCTTCCAGGTTGACGCTAGCTTATCGGCAAAGACGTGCCCCTATGCAAAAATAGTCTAAGGACGTCAACTCATATGATCCACCCGACCAATTCATCGTCCGAAACTCGATCGTTGCATGGTATTAAGAGCAGTCCTTCGGGAACCACATGCATTCATTTTGTATAAAAGAAAGGCTCGAAATCATTGAACGATCGTGGTACCAGTGATGTTAACGTTGTTCTTATCGTAGGCTTTGAAGGCTTAGAACGAATAATTCCGTATTATCTCAAATTGCTCATCGGACCAAATACGGCAGATTTGCTGAACTGATTGATTGATTGATTAAGATTTGTTCACAAATTTGTTTATATACAATTTTTACTTAAATCTTTCATTATACAAACATATCAATTTGGTTATGAGTTTTGATTCTCATAAGACCTTTCGGGATGACTTAAAAATTTATGAAGTGTATTACCTAGTCTCGACATGACATATCGTAGCTCTCGATTTTCATACATGTTGTAAGTTGCAGGGGGTGGCCGTTGTGTAGTGGTAAATATCACCGAGCGTCCAGCGGAAGGTCTGTAGATCAACGTCGTTCCATAATCGAAAAAAAAAAAAAGAAGCAATCCCTATACGGAAAAAAAATTATACAACACAGCTGTTGTGAATAAGATGTGTTCAAACATAATGATGAAGGCATGACACAAACACTTTAAATTCATAATCTTAGTATGCTATTCTAATATAACACCATACACCATAAGTGCATGGAACAGGTGCCGAGAACTACAACCAACGTGAAAATTCGGTCGGTTCCTATCGAATCCTATCAAGGACAACCACACCTGAGGTGTAGTGAACGGACATCTACGACTCAAACCACTGCACTACGTTCAGGTTGGTTGGTAAGCATTATAAGAATAAGAACCCTTGAACCTGCGCGAACTTTAGAAAAATAAAAAATAAAAAAATAAATCCCTCGGGCTCTCGTCGTCTTGTATTCGGCGTGTGGAGTATAGGTTGCAGAAAATGCTTATCATGCATGTAATGCAGCAATGCTGTCATCTGGAAAATCGCTTTGACATCTAAAACTTATAGATATGAGTTGCTAGGTCTGTACATTTAAATAAGGCGATGTTGTCCATCAGCTAAGGAGTAATACACCTGCTTCCGCACTTGAAGATTAAGGGATCACTTAAGATACACCATTGCAAAAATGTGTATGCTCACGCCACAGGAAATGCTCGTCGATGGTTACTCCTAGATATTGGTTCGTTGTTGGTTGAAAGTGTAGGGCTGGCAACGTCAGCATGGGCGGATATAGCTTTGAAGTGGTCAAGGAATTCGTATATCTTGGCTCACTGATGACCAGCGACAACAACACCAGCGCTGAGATAAAACGCAGAATCACTCTTGCCAACCGCTGTTTCTTTGGGCTCAAGAGGCAATTGAGAAGTAGAGCCCTCTCTCGGAAAACCAAGGTGACACTATATAAGACCTTGATCATTCCAGTCCTCCTTTACGGCGCAGAGTCTTGGACCTTAACAAAAGCGGATGAAGATGTTCTTGGTCGTTTTGAGAGGAAAATTCAGCGCACTATATACGGTCCCGTTTGTTCAAACGGTGTATGGAAGAGAAGATACATATAACGAAGAACTGTACGGGTTGTACAGCGACATCGGCCTGGTACGATGTCTACGGATACAGCGTCTAAGGTGGCTGGGCCATGTAGAGCGCATGGAAAATACAGCTCCGACCCGAAGAGTCTTCGAATCCACCCCGGAAGGAAGGCGCGGCGCACGCAGGTGGAAGGGGACCTTAACCAACCAGGCGTGCGGCGCTGGAAACAGTTGGTCAAGGACCGTGCCAGCTGGAGACGCTTGTTGGTTGAGGCCCAGATTCACTACGGACTGTAGCGCCACCTAAGTTCGTAAGTAAGTAAATAGCACAAGAACCTGATGGTTGTTGTTTAACCCAGTAAGGACCCTTTAACTTTTTGAAAACGTTACTGGTTTATATGTAGCACCTTGTGCTTTGGTCCTAAAGTCATTTATTCTGCAAACTATGACTTCCTCCATGAATTTATTACCCGCTGACAAAATTGCTAGGTTGTAGTTTACAATGTCGTCTTTTATTCCTCCCTTGTATATAGGGCGAATAATAGACGTTTTCATCAGTTTTGGCACATGCCATTGATGTACACTTCGGTTCATAATTTTTGTTACCGGGGCAACGTGAGAAGCATTTATTGATAGGTCAGATGATCTAATATTGTCCGCTCCAGGACCTCTTAATTGCTGTTCATTCGACACAGCATTATGAAAACTTTGCTTCTGTCGCTTTTTCTAAATAAATGCTTCGTTGGAGTTGCCAGATCGTATGGGTTTACGTCCGTGTGTTGCATGAAAGAAATTGTTTTTAATAATTTCATCAATTGTGAGCTCCTTTCTTCCTAGAAGCTCATTTACCCATGTTTTCCTCTTATCATTTCTTCGAATTTTTGTTTATAGAAATTTGTTTTCGAGCTTCCGATAGTTTATTACGTAATTAGCTAACCTAACAGCATCTTATAGTGACCATACCAATATCAAAATCTTTTATGTTTTAAGTAAATAGATTGACTTGGAAATCGCACTAAATAATCTAATTTAATATAATATGTATTACTTGTGAGATATATTGTGTTTTCATGCGATGGCCAGGTCAATCTATTTACTTAAAACATAAAAGATTTTGATATTGGTATGGTCACTATAAGATGTTGTTAGGTTAGCTAATTACGTAATAAATCAAGGCAGAAGGTCCCTTAAGTAGGGACTGAATAAATTAACTGACTTGGTAATACATGGATCTTACAACTTTTTACGGTAGAAGATCTGAGTTGCGAGACTTGGTTTTTTTACAAATTATGTTTTTCATGGCATTTCATTTACAAGAAGCAAAAGCAACAATTCTTCCTTCATCTTATCTCTTGTGATCGACTTGTGAGCTGCTCAATCGGGCATCACAATTTTGACAGTTACTGTGATGCTCACAACTTGTGAGGTTTGGGTTAGAATACGAAAACCTCACAAGTTGTGACTACCCACACTCTTGTGAGGTTGTTGTGACTTATGAGGCATCACTAAGCTATGCCAGAATACGGGCGTATATTCCTGAAGATTCTGTATTCATCTTCAAACGTTTTACTTCTCGGGCTATTTTTCCACTTCCTATATGTATAGCTCTTCTCTTTTTTACGCATTAATAATATTTCAAGTGTAATCCATGCCTCATGTTTTCCGCTTTCGTCTAATTGATAATGTTTTACTAGCTTCAGCATATAGTATACAATTAATTATTTCTAGGAAGTTATTGTAAAGCTTTTCAACATCGTCTTCTTCGAGTATATTTTGCCAGTTTGTGTGCTCGATTAGTTCTTCAACTCTTCGTTGATTAATGTTTTTAATGTCAATGGTTGTTTCCGCAATTTGCCTACTTTTGGTAGGGTATAAGATGGCGTAATGGTCAGAAAGATCAGTTTCAATAATTGCTGGGAATGTATCTGGCTTAGTGAGGCTTGTGTATGTACTGTGATATGGTCAATAAGCGTTGCAGTGTTATTTGCTATGTCGACACGCGGGGGTTCTTTAATGACATTTGTCAGTCCTTTCGAGGCCATTCGTACCCATTCAACCATGCGGGTAGATGGCTTTTTGCTCAATAGCTGGAAATAGAGCGAAATTTGGCCACTACAGCTTACATTAGTACCGTGATATAGCATTTGGATTTAAAAATCGTCATGTATCCTTTCACATCAATTTCATAGCCTTCAAAGTAATCTCTCGCTGATACAATGCACTTATGCTAACGGAATTTCCAATCTTCGTAAGAGTTGTTAAAGTCGATTTCCAGGACGGCCTTGAAATCTCCCTTCGATGCGGCTTTTATCTCCTATATCGGCTCAAAACTGTGCCCCCGGAACGGACTTTTGGGTTTTCTGAACAGTCAGAGATCGCAGGGCGCCGAATTTGGTGAATATAGTGGTTGTGGAACGATATGGGTCCCGTTTATGGCGAAATAGTCACGACCATCATCCTCTCTAAACATCCATTAAAATTGTATTGATTGGTTCTTTTGAGCTTCGTCGTTAAGGTCATCAGCCTTCTTGGAACAAATGGAATACATCCCAAACAAAATTTGATGCAAATTCTTTGCTCAACAAATTTCGACATTATAAAAATCAAAACATTCACTTCAAGTAGCTCGTAAAATGAAGCGTGTCTCAAGCTTTAAAGAATATTGTAAAGTGAAACTTGGCACAGATGCCGAAGACAGTCTTACCAACATTAGAATAAAAATCCATTTGCGACGAAATGTCATCTTATATTTTAGACATGGAAGAAAGCTTTTCCACGACAAAACAGCAATACTAATTGAGCACACTTCTGCTTTGCACATGTCATGTTTCATCTGCGAGATACTAAAGATAAATAACTGAAAACCCAGTCAGCAATAAAATCACCGGATACTATTCATGGTATCCAACATTCTACCCCAAACGTATGTCTTAGACAAGAAATTTAACATCAATATAAGTATCAAAACGTCTTCCTTGGGGAAGCTGAAACCCCTTTCAAATAGAGCACGGACTACTCGAAAATGGAACTCAAGGTTGGTACCAGTAGCTATGGCCTTAAAAGTAAATCGTCAGAGGTGCAGCAATAAGAAAAAGCCAATTTCGGGTCCCATTCGCAAATCATAATCTCCAAATCGGACATAAAATGCTAAAGCGCTCTACAAGGCATATCTATGAAAAGAACCAAGTGATACTCTGGTGTGTATATCGGAGCGTATTGGCGGGTTGGAGAATGAATCGGCTCGATCTATATGTAACTAAGCCAGGATTGATGTCCAGCAATGTTTTACTTCGTGTTTGCCGAAGTTGGCAGAGAATCATCTGCTACGAACTATTGCAAATCTCTTAATTCGGACCTGTCATATCAACAATTGGTCAGTCTGAAGGAAACAATCGCTCAAAAGCGGCCAGGTTTGGTCAATAGGATGACCTTTCCCCAATTGGTTCTGAAGAGATGTTCTTCTACGCTATCAAAATCACTGCGAAAGCTTTTTTGCCTTTCCTACTCACCTGGGTCTTTTCCGTGTAGGTGGAAAATAGCACTTGTCCAGCCCATGCCCATGTCTACTCCGTCCAATTACCGACCCTACTAAACATATCGAATCGTTGAACCTCCTCAAAGAATGACAGTATGGTTTCCGTAACAACAGATTCACTTGTGATTTGATGGTAATGTATGTATGTATGTTGGCGTTACAGTCCATGAAGGACCTGAGCCGAGCATCTCTCAATCACCCATGTTGTGTGTGATTTCATTTTCCCATAGGTGAAAGGGACCTACAGTTTATTGCCGGGTCCGAACGGCGAATTTCGAGAAGCTTTTCATGACAATTTTACTACAGGGGGTTTTGTCAGAACCTTGCTGAGGAGAAACACCGTGAAAAACACGTTCGATGACATGGCTGTGTCGGGATTCGATCCCGTGTCATCGGCGTCAGAGGCCAACACACTACCCACTGCGCCACGGTGCTTTTGATTTGATGGTGATATCTTACCAAAAAGTGGAATCGCCCGCATCACCAAGAAGGTGAAAGCAAAATTCTTGTACTGGGTATTTCGAAAGCATATTGACTGAGCTTGGCGCGAAGCGCTTTTGTCGGAAATGAATGTTTTTCAATTGATTAGACACTACCTTTCGAATCGTCCGATTCAAGGTGTTTTGGACGGATTTAAATCTGACATCAGCTTTTTGAGAGCACCGTGGTGCAGTGGGTGGTGTGTTGGCCCTTGACGCTGATGACACCGGATGGAATCCCGACAAACAATCATGTCATTGAACGTGTTTTCACGTTGATTCTCTTCAGCGGAGCTTTTACAAAGCCCCCTGTAGTATAATTGTCAGGAAAAGCTTCTCAAAATTCGCCGTTCGGAACCGGCAATAAACTGTAGTACCCTTTCACCTACCTTCTTTGGTTGCGTTACAGCCCATTAAGGACCAGAGCCAAGCTTCTCTCAATCACCCATGTTGTGTGTGATTTGTTTTTCGCACAAGTGAAACCTACAGTTTATAGCCGATTCCGAACGGCGTGAGTCGAGAAGCCTTTTCATGGCAAGTTTACCACGGGGGGTTTTGCCAGTACCCCGCCGAGGAGGAACGTCGCGAAATAAACATTCGATGGCGCTGGTGTTATCGAGATTCGAACTCGCTCATCGTGCGCCAGAGTCCAACACACTAACCACTGTGCCACGACAACCTCCCTTTCACCTATGCGATAATAAAATCACACACAATATGGGTTATAGAGAAAAGCTCGGCTTAGGTTCTCCACGAGCTGTAATGCCACTTACAATACAATACAATCACTTTTTAAATGCTGTGTTCCATAGGGCTCCATTTTGTCTTCGATACTCTTCCTCATTTTTATAAATGACTGTGGGGTCTTAGGTCAGCCACTTACTTGTGGCAGTAAGGAAGCTGGGCTTTTCTCAGCCCAATTATTTCTGTCCTTCTCCAGAGCGCAATAACTTGAACCTTAATGAAAATGTGGGAGAAGGATTTCGGAATCTCAAAATGGCCGGGTTAATCTTAGGACCACTTTATTTTACCGAAGAGTAGAGTAGGATACTCAACCTCAAGATATTAACGGTAGCCAGTAGCCAACGAATTGAATATCAAGGCTATTCTTCATTTGGTAAGAACAAGATGTCTGTACGGTTATATCTAGCTAGACTGGGGAAGTGATCAACTCTTTGGAGGAATGAATCAAATCATAAAACTTCTTTGCTTGACAGATGGTGAATCGAATCGAACTGTCGGGTGATGTCTTCTATTTTCATGAATCCAGACACATGAATTTCTAACAAAAATAAAAAAGTCTGTGAGGTAGGTCTTCAATCTCCTTCGACGACAAATGTTCCATTTAAATCTCTCATCGAGCATGTGTCATCCATTGTACAGCGAGATTGATGTCAGACAATATTTGAAGCTCACCGTAAACCCATTACGCGCGCAAAAAGCCCCTCGTTCCATTAAAAGCGTTTATCTTGGTTTTTAGAGATTAAATTGAATATGACGGTTTCGCCACACGAAATGATTTTTTAATGAACTTCCTGTGTTGCGTGAAAACGTCCCAAAACCATTCCATTTTGCGACTATCAATCAACAATCAAATCGTGCACGTTAATTAAATATCAACATTCTATCCGGGAATACATATTAATCACCGATAATGTAACACCCCAGATAAATGGCCCGCTAATGGACTTCTATTGCCTGCAAAAAGCAAAAAAATCCGAATAACAGGTGCCGAAAAAAATCCTCTGAACTTTCTGCTGACTAACAACAGAACTATCTAAGCATACGAGCTCATACCGTATGTTTTGTATGTTCTATCTAGTGGGAAGACTGGTGGGGAAGAGAACGAGAGGAGGCAAAAAACGGAAAGAGAAACGTTCATTAACACGAGAACCTCGATTTTGTGCATGGCTTTAAAGAGTCCGCACTTCATTGGGCGGTTTTTGCCCATCTTGCTTTGTATTGTTCTTCGAAACATCTCCCCATAATGACCATGGCTGAAGAGTCATGGTCTAGGTACGGCTAGAATTACATAATGTAAGCGAAATTCTAAAGGGCAACACGATATTTCAGTGAACTGTTCGTGATGATGGCCAAGTTGATGGGCGGAGGTACAGCCAAGCTGGTTCCTTAATAATGATATTGATCGATATTCGTACATACTGATGACTACACAATACAGTTTTGAAGTCTCATCTCAAAGGCCTGAGGATGAGAAATGTTTTTTCTATGATTTCTTATGGTTGTGGTTGTGGTTATCCCTCAGGGAAGTGGACAGTTAAGTGGAGGCAAGTTAGTACATACTCGAATATTGGGATAACAATTAGTAGCCGCCGGTGGGTGGCATATCTGTTCCACCTTTTTTTGGCTTGTTTTGCCATTCTGCTTTTATTTCTCATTTGCCCGGGAGTATGTTAAAGAAGCCGCTCTTGTTGCCCAGTTCAAATACCTTCTGCCTTCATGAAATCATTAATTATTTATTTTAATGGGGTACAGAGTGATTGAGAGGCACACACTCAAGTGGGCAATAACAACTTTACATAAGTTTGTGAATAACATATAACTTGAACCTGAAGTGGCAGTTGGAACCCGAGCCGACCGACGACGAGAAGGGAGATGAGAAGTGTGAAATGGGAGGCGAATGGGATAATAAAGATGAAGTTTTATGTAAAGTTTGGCTTTGAGATGAGATAAATGTCTCCATTCGGATTTGAAGTACATAGCTGGAAACAGCTGCTGGCCGGGGATGAATCAGAATTTATTGCATGCAATGTTGAAGTTAAGAACAAATTGGGACTTGAAACAAATTCCTTTTGAAGTTATTCAAAGTTTTGACTCATTGACCTGCTTAGGATGGGGAGAATAATATCGTCTGTATATGTGGAAGCAGATGGCACGGAAGCTTTCTTGTGTTTTGAGTATTTCGCTGAATTTGCCATTAATTGGAAACTAAGAAATAGAAACCGGCAAAGGAGGAGAAATGGTACTAGTTTTCGTCAAATTTAGGTTGATGGTGGTCTGTCAAGGTACTAGCTGCAATCGGGTATAACCACAAAGTCAGCAACAGGTTTTTAGATGTCGGTTTATGGTCAAATGTTTTAGGGAACTAACTTAACCCTCCTGTCTCTATACAAGTAGTGTAGTTTCAATTTTTTCTTTTTTGATTAGTTCCTTTGTAAGGGTAATCATCGTGTCTTTGAATACCTGCGTCTGTCATGTATTACCTAACATAAATAATTATTGACCAGTCATTCGACCCTTAATTTACCCTTGGCAGGCATTTATGTATGGCAGTAGTACTTTGAGTTTTCGCCGAAAACGTGAAAAAGTAATATCATTTGGTTACCCGCTTTTCATTTTTGGATTGTCTACCATCCAGACTGACAATCTCAGCTGTGGCGATTGGTAAGGTGGGCATTAGCTCGATTATGTCATGTGTTTTTTCAAGTGCTTGGGCTTTTTGCTTGAGATAATAAATCGATGCTTGGCATTTACAAATTATTTCATGCAAATGTTGACCATCATTTACTTTTGCAAATTGGCTGGTATCTCACCAAAAATGCTTATAACGTTGGCTTCTAAGGCTGCAATTAACGCTTGCTTTTCAACATAAACGAACCATTCGACGTACTATTTTTAAAAATTACCTAAGTACTTAAAATCACGCGATCTAGCTGGCTTATTCAATATGTGATGACCATGGTCGAAGTGGACGGACAATTATTTTTTCATGGAGTGCGAATTTTGATGATGCGATGTTTGGATACACGTTTGGATACACGTAAGTCCCTGTTTGACTTAAAATATGTCACAAGTCTCCGTGAGCAGTCAAAAAGAGAACACTGAGAAAGTTTGTCTGTCATATGTAGCACAATGGACCGATCTTGATCTAAGTGATCCCCACCGTTTTTACGGAGGGAAGCCACTTAACCTAACCGTGTCTGTTATCTAAGGGAACAGTGTGTCATCACTGTCTTGGGTATTGGTTAAGTGATCTTAAATGTGGTCATGTAAACTACATTATCAGTGGATTTTAATGTGGATGATGTCGTTGTTCTTTCTCTTGGTCAGATGTTTGTAAAAAAACTCAGGCAACTTTAAATATGCATGATCGTTGATCAGGGCACAAGAAATGGGCTCTCTATTCACTTAAGGTGGTTTTCTGTAGATGAACGAGGATAAGGGGGTTTGACTTATCTAAGTTTAAGAGTCTCAACTGCATAATGGCCAAAGAAGCAGAGAATGAGCATGGACAGCAAGTTTCTAAAGTCTACATATGGTGCATTTAAAACATTCAAACAGCCTGCTGTCAATGTAAAAATGATAATTTCCATAATCATATGTGTGTATATCCGTCGGGTGCTGGGCTGTATACAATAGTTTGTTTGGCAAAGTGGTTTTAAATCTTATATGCGATGTTAAGGAGATTTATTCCCCTATTGTTGGCGCAGTTATAGGGGTCTCCTTTTTTAAGGACCGGGCAAACGATGCTGAGATTCCATTCGTCGGGCATGCTTTCCTCCGACCATACCTTGCAAATGTGATGGTGCATGCACCTTACCAGCTCATCTCCAGCCGCCTTAAGAAGCTCACCAGACAGGCCGTCTGCGCCCGTGGCCTTATTAGACTTAGGTCTTCATATCGCTATTTTGACTTCGTCTAGGTTGGGTGGACTGAATTCTGTTACATCGTCGTCCATTATGAATGGCTCGTTCTGCCTGACAGCGGTATCTTGTCTATCATCGCCGTTATACTGTCTGCAGAAGTGGTCCTTCCAAATCCTCAGCATCGACTGCGACTCCCTAGCAGTTCCCCATTTTCATCCCTGCAGGCCGCCGCTCTGGCTTTGTAGCCATGGAATATTCGTTTTACCTTATTGTAAAACTTACGGGCGTCTTTCCTGCAGAAGCATCTCTCCATCTCCTCGATCTCACGCTTTCCGTGCTCTCACTTTTTTCTTCTGAAAAGCATTAATGGGCCTCTAAAATAGAATACCCACCTTGTCAAAAATAAATATTTATAGTCTCAATTTGCGTTCATTTCCCTGCGCCTTTTTTGTCTTATTTGCATCGTCCTATATTGGGTGTGCACAATTCTTTGTTAATTTCGTCCTGTATGAATGGTTCTTATTTGATGACAAGCCCTTAGATGCTCGCATAATCGGCCTTAAAGAGTCTTGTCAAATCTTCAACTACAATTTTTTTTACAAGCCGTCTATTCTGAGGACTCTGGGTTTTTCCCCTTGCTCACAATATCTGATCCAAGTAGGTTAAGGTTACTTGTGTGAAATTAAAGGTTACTTAAATGTGAAATTAAAAGTTTGCGGCACTTCTTTTGAAATCCAAAAAAAGAAAAAATCTTCCAATACAGTAATGTTGTTTCACTACTAACCGATTTATTCCTTTCCGATCTCTCTAAATAAATCAATCTGACTGGCCATTAGGGTACCCGATCACCGAAAATGCCATTCGGTCTGTGAATGATCACTCTATCTTGTCACAACTGACAAGGTAAAGACAAAAACATCCTCGTATGCCAATTAACCTCAAATTATTGTGCTGTACTTCAACTACCTGAGAGCACCGTGGCGCAGTGGGTAGTGTGTTGGCCTCTGACGCCGATGACACGGGATCAAATCCCGAGACAGCTATGTCATCGGACGTGTTTTCACGGTGTTTCTCCTCAGCTGGGTTCTGACAAAACCCCCTGTAGTAAAATTGTCATGAAAAGCTTCTCGAAATTCGCCGTTCGGAACCGGCAATAAACTGTATGTCCCTTTCACCTATGGGAAAATTAAATCACACACAACACGGTTGATTGAGAGAAGCTCGGCTCTGGACCTTCATGGGCTGTAACGCCAACATACATACATACTTCAACTACCTAGGTATTCTAAAATAAGATCACTCACTTGACATCAACGCCCTCTTGAACACCTCATACTTTTATTCCCACGATTCATAGGTCAAAAGGAGTTGAATATTTTGAGCTCTACTACCTGACTCAAGTAGTAACATACACTTTGCGCATTTAGCATTGTGCAGCAATGACACGAACATTTTGTTTTTTGCAAGACACTCAAAAAGGGATACTAACTCATTCAATACATACATATGTAACATCCCTGGAATGTTTCTTTTCCGTTTTTGTCCTGTCGCTGCTGTGTGCTTTTGTTTTTACTCACTGGAAAAATGGCTTTTCGAAGAATTCCGTGTTACCTACATGTTTGCCGCACTGCATCCTCGATGTGCGAGTATGAATTCCAGTATTTACCGCGCAAAGCTGTTCTAATTTCATATTTGTTTTTTGCTTTTGAAATATCTGCCCTCAAAACTTTATGAAGGCTGTAAGGAAGGATTGGCAGGGAAAAAATATTGTATGGAAATTGTGTATCGACGACTACAGCTCAACCCTACATCCTGCATTCACTCTCATTCGTTTGTACATTCAATCCGGTAAGTTCAAAGTTATCCTCAAAGTTTAGGGAGAATAAAAAAAAAATGGAAAGCATTCAAAAAGGAAAGAAGGACAAAAAAAAAAAAAAACCCGAAACTGACGACAGTTACACATGGATTACAAGGCTTGGGAGTACATGGCTGCTATCACCCTTTCCGCACTGTTGTGCGTGGGAAACGCGTAACGCGGTAATAAGAAAAAAATACGTTTTTCAATCCACCATCAAATGCAAAACAAAGTCGGCATGATTCGAGTTCTAAGCCAGTGATGCATAGCGTTAGCATTGCCATCGACAGCTATGACTAGGTTTTGGATACAAAATACAACCAAGCGTATCTATCTTCTGCCACTCACTACTATGTAGTACATATTCAGTTATCGACTATAGTAACGTGACTGGAAAACTCCTTCTTTGTATAATAAAGACCCCACAATAGCTGGTTTTGTTGCGGCAGATACACAACCATACCCATCCCCATTCGCCTCGGGGTTTGTTGGAAGCAGATGCCGGCGAAAGGGCGATGGTGATGGAAATTATGTAATATGATTTTTATAGACGGAACATGATGGTTTACGTGCAAGTGTTTCAATATTGCCCGACGTGCCAATCTATTTTCCGACACGAATTATGTTAATCGATTTTCGTCGAAGTCAACGAATACGGAATAGCGACCAATGTGTTGTTACAGGATATTTTGTGTATCTCACCTATACATCGGGCTTTTGTCATCACTTTTGGGGATAGTACATATTAGGTGTCGCCTTATTATTCTAAATTCATTTCATCCACTAAGTTAGTTTTGGGAGGTAAAGACTCGTGTTGAGTTGTTTTGGGGAAGGAAAAATGTATTCGTATTCTTATGCAATCGTCTAGGACGCATGTTATATTGGGAATTATTGCTGAACGTAATTCCAATGAAAGTTAGTTGGCTACTAAGCGAGCCAACTGGCGACTGTCCGTCTCAAAGCACAGGCGGCGCTAAATGTGATCGATGATTGGTGTACCAGAAATGGGCTGTCAGTCAATCCTCTTAAGACCGATGTCGTTCTCTTTACGAGAAGGAGGCCAAATACTGACATGACTCAGCTGGTACTAAAAGGCACTTCCATCCCGATATCCAAGGAGGCTAAGTATCTAGGAGTCATCTTAGATAGTAAGCTTCTCTGGTCAAAACATGTTGAGTCAAAAACAACCAAAGCGCTGTCATCTTTCTGGCAATGCAAAGGAGCTTTTGGCAAAACATGGGGTTTATCGCTGGCAAAGGTCCTCTGGATCTACACAGCAATGGTAAGACCAATAATCTCATATGCATCCGTTGTCTGGTGAAACAGACTAAAACGCAAACACGTCGTAGCCTCTTTCACCAAACTCCAAGCTGCACGGGGGCTTTGCCCAGCACGCCGGGCGCTGCTCTAGATGTTATGATGAACCTTTCACCTCTTGATATATTTATCAGAGGGTGTGCTCTGAAAGCCATGTCTCGTCTGAAAAGAAATGGCTTTTGATACAACTCGCATAGGAATAACGGTGTGCTTGCGCAAGAATTGTCCTACGACCCCTGTCTCATGGACATACCTTCTGACGCACTGACGCCCGTTATCCTATTGCGTCGTAAATTCACAGTCGATGGCGTCAGGATTGGCTATGGCTGGGTACTGAACCTGGAAAGGATAGTCTTCGCATTTTCACGGATGGCTCCAGGTCTTGGCGGGTGTCCGGTGCTGAAGTCTTCTTTGAACGCGAAAACAACCGACTGCACTTCTCGTTGGGAAAGTATGCGTCTGTCTTCCAATCAGAAATATGTATACTATGTTGTGAAGCACAGGTGGAAGGGGTAAAGCATATGCGTCTGTAATGACAGCCAAGCTGCACTAAAAGCTGTGTGTAACCCCTTAACTAGCTCCAAATTAGTGCTCGAACTCAAGTCCTTCTTGAACAGAGTTGGCAGACTCAATTCATTAAGGCTTGCATGGGTTCCAGGCCACTCTGGGATCCCAGGAAATGAGATCTCTGATGAACTCGCTAGAATGGGTTCAGAGGAGAGCTTGTCAGGACCTGAATCCGCTCAAGGTCTATCTGCGTCCACGGTAAATTCCTACATTAACGATTGTGTATTTAACACACACAACCGTAGATGGAGGGATTGTCCGGGTTGTAGGATGACTAAGCGCGTATGCCCTGATGTCTGCAAAAAATCTGCAGCATTCCTCCTATCTTTAAAGAGAATCGACTGCAGAAGGCTTGTGGGAGTTATCACGGGCCATTACACTTTTGCCAAGCACCTCTACGTGCTCGGCATCAGTGAGACGCCTACCTGTACTGCATGTGGCGAAGAGGAGGATGATACTGCAGAGCATTTCCTCTGTGATTGTCTCGCCTTTGCTCGCATACGGTGGCGCACCCTTGGAGCCGACGTGGTGTGTGCCGAATCCCTTAGCTCTACATCACTGAAGCTCCTTCAAATTTTTCTCCGGAAAACGGAGAAAATACAGTAATGTAAGGTGTCCGTCTGGAGTACAATGGACCAGTGATTGCGTCTGAGTGCTCCAGCGGATAGCAGAAGCCTTCATTAAAAAAAAAAAAAAAAAAAAAAAATTGGTCGACCCTTAAGGCTGCGCTTAAGGCTACTAGTCGGCAGTCTTAAAGAATATGTTTTTCTTTTAATAAATTTTAGTTAGATATGATATCTTAGGTGAGCGATTGCATAATTCGTGTGGTTTAATACGTTTGAGTCTTCTTGGTTGATGTGGTGTCTCAGCTTTGCGAAGTGCGTCCTCTCGCTTTTGCGGACTGTCCCCTCTACAGTATCTAGTTTAAGGTCACGATGTAGGTCTTTATTGCTTATATACCATGGAGCTCGGACAATGTCTCTAACGACTTTATTTTGAAGCCTTGTATAATGGCAATATTTGATTGGGAAGTGCATTCCCATAGCTGGATGCCATATGTCCATACAGGTTTTAATATCTATTTGTATATTAGGATTTTATTATGTACTGATAGGTGCGACTTCCTACCATTGAGCCAGTTAAATTTTCTTAGTTTGATGCTAAGCTCTTCTTTTTTCTTCTTCACGTGCTCTTTCCATCTTAGCTTAGCATCTAAATTCATTCCTAGATACTTGGCTGTGCTAGAGTAAGGAACTTGAGCACCTGAAATAAATATCGGCTTGTGGATAATTTTTTTGTTGGTGAAATCAACGTGGACTGATTTTGAGCTGTTTAGATGAATACGATTGAGGAGGACTATTCTAGTTTTAAGCGAGTTTATCAGATACCAACGCATACACTTGAGCTATAACCTTAGATGGGGTGAATCGATGACCACACCATCGAGGACGAAATGTCAGCCTTGAGTAAACGGCTTGCACCAAGATTGCTTTTACCTTTGTTTATCCCTCATACGATACGATACTTAACAGAGTAGCACATACTGGATAAAATCAATTTGAGGAAGGATAACTTATTTGCATTACAAATGCTTAGAAAAGCTTTTTCATTAAGCATCTCCTAACTTGTGAGACGTGTACATTCAATACCATTATATCCCAAAATTAATTTAATTCCAAACGCTTTTGCGGATTAGTTTACATGACTCGATCCGCGAGTTAAAATTTTGTAAGACTGCGAAATTCCGGCTACATCTCAACAATAGTTTAAATGATGTAGTCCTCCGATTGGTCTATTGGTATTTGGAAAACTTCCTATAACTTCCTATAACTATAACTTCCTATAACTATAACTTCCTATAACTTACAACATTTGCGTAATACCTCTGCATCGTCCGGAGGCGTAGGGAAGAAAATTAAAATTTACAGCAAATGATACGTCATGCCTTTAATAAGTGTGCGTCTATCGGGAAGACTATCTGTAGAAACTAAAAGATGGCAGTCAATTGCACAACATCTTATGCAGCTGCCCGAATACCGTCAGTTACTGACCCCTGGAGAGGCTGTAAGATATTTTCACTTATGACAAATGGGAAACCCTACCCGGAACAGCTGAAAGTGATTGTGTGAAAGCTAAAAGCCGTTTCGACATCAAACGTCGGATACGAGGGAAAAGGTAGCAAGTGTTTCAAAATGGAATGTATGTATGTATGTTGGCGTTACAGTCCATGAAGAACCTGAGCCGAGCTTCTCTCAATCACCCATGTTGTGTGTGATTTCATTTTCACATAGGTGAAAGGGACCTACAGTTTTATTGCCGGTTCCGAACGGCGAATTTCGAGAAGCTTTTCATGACAATTTTACTACAGGGGGTTTTGTCAGAACCCCGCTGTGGAGAAACACCGTGAAAAACACGTTCGATGACATGGCTGTGTCGGGATTCGACCCCGAGTCATCGGCGTCAGAGGCCAACACACTACCCATTTTTGATCAAAATAGAATATTGGATCAAAAACTTTATACTTTAACGGTCAAGTGGTATTTTTCTCTTTTCCAATTGTCCATAGAAGCATTCAGCAGCCACACCACCAGAATTCCTACGAGCTAGGGATGAATAAATAAGCAAACAATCTATTGTACGGTTGAGCAACCCTTTTTTAAGTGCATTCATCTGGAGTTTAGTAAAATTCCAAATGTACTTGGCCATCCCTTTTACCGTCGTTCCATACCGTCGTAGTAAAATTTTCAGGGCACGAAGGCCCTGCAGATACATACATGCACACGTACCCGTACAGTGATGAGCTTTGCCCTTTATGAATTAGGTCTTCCGCTAACCATGAATATTTACACTCGAACTCATTCTGGCAAAGGCATTCTTAATTCACTGAACTGAAATGTTTGTCTCGTCTGCTCTGCTTGCTATTGTGTTGTCATTTCAGTTGTTTTTTTTTTTTTCAGTTCCATTAGCATCTACCTCGCTCATTCGTTCACTGTCGTTAGGATAATCCCTTCTCATACCAGGCGCATATACCACGACACCAAAGCATAGTTGTCGTCGGCCCTTACTGTATTTTGAATTCAAAAAAACACCCCTCTGGTTGGTAGTAATATAATCCCCGACCCGGATACTATAGTACTATTAGGACTCCAACAACAGCGCTAGAGCGCAATACGTGAGTCCTTTGTTGCAAAGTATTTTTGCTGACAATTTAAGCCACAAGTGCACTTCGACAACTGTGCTAAGTGGTTATTGTGGGTTTATACCACACTAGGTACAGTACGTCTGTCGACAATTGCGTGAAGGTGCGTTGGTGTATACCCGGAGTTTTATGCAAATATCTCCGCCTAAGCATAAACAGATATTTGTTTCGAGGTAAACAGCGATATACATACATATATGTATACATATGTATCTACAAACACCCTGTGAAATAGACACCGACGATAGTGACGCATCGGCACGAAACCCTTAGTGTTTGATTCAACAACATTGGTTGTGTTTGCCAGCTCATTGGATGGGACTCAAGGCTTGCAGGATGTTGACTAAGTGAAGCGTACACTCTGGTTAATCTAAGCGTGGAATTGACTAGCACCCTGGCGGCTTGTAATAATCAAAACGACGACAAAAGAAGCAAATTAAGTACTCACTCTCTTGGTGGGGTGTGATTTTGCCGCCGTGACATGCACGGGCCATTAGATTTACTATTCTGCATGTGTTCTACCATTCGTTCCAGGAAATAAGTGTCCGTTCCTAGGTAAGTGTCGTATGGCGGACGTGGCGCCAATCAATAGGGGCGTTGCACCTGATAGCCGGAAATACGGGTGTGATGGACGTTGCATAATTCACGTCGTTCTTGTGCCACTTAATCATATCCTGCTGGACAGTTTTGTATTAGGAAATAAGGCTTACTATTCGAAATGGTATTTTGACAGGTCTCTTTCGTAGAAAAAATGAAACGTGCACAGAGCTTGTGCTACTGAACTTGTGTCTCAATCCTTAGCTGCTTCAAATCACATGGCTTAAAGCCTGTGCCTGTGGCCTCTAATGTCAAACGTTCAGTTTGTCGAGGTTCATTTCCGCCATAGCTCTTTGCCGACTTGTCCGAATCCCCCGTTGTTCACGACCTAATCATCGAATTGGGGTCAAAAGGAATTGGTTTTTGCTGATGGTCATTTTCAGTGAATGGCGAACCGATGATACCGTCGGCCTAGTGGTGGATGTATTGCTACTTGGTGGTTGAGCTTTTCCAAATGCATATATGTACATATGTATATTGCTTACTGGCATTGACATAGTCCTCGTCGCCTCAAATGGCTCCAGAACCTAGTCAGCAAGCCTTGCGCATTGTCTATGCCTTCACATTGGATTTTGTACAAATAAAGGCTCAAGTTTTGACGCAAAATTAGCTAGATTGACGCCCATGAAAGGCAAAGAATCTCTATGCGACGCTGAATTTACTGTTTTGGGTTATCGTGCCCACGTTCAGGGAGAGTGTTTAGGTTTTCAGCACTATACAATGTCAAATGAACAAACGTTTGGAAGGTGACATTTCGCGCTACATTTCGAGTGTATACAATTTCGTCTTCGTCATTTGCAGAGAAATACGCTACGCGATGCCTTTTTAGTATCCACCGTATAGTGCGGACCTTGCACGGTCTGACTACTATTGGTTTCAGTCTCGGCTAAACTCTCTGGTTGTAAAAAATTGGTCGGCCTAACAGCAGTTTCTTATACCTAGTTACTTACTTACTTTTCAGGCCAGAAAGCCATGGAGGGTCTGTGCCTGAGTTAATACAGCTTTCAATGCTTGGCGGTCCCGGGCACGCTGCTTCCAGTCGGAAAGACCTCTTCTTCTCGAACCCGGAGACTCGGATTCGAAGACCCTCTTAACTGGAGCCTAGGTGGCCATGCACTGGAGTCATTGTAGTCGACGGATTTTCACGTTTTTGTACAGCTCATAGGGTTCACGGTTATGTCTTCTGCTCCATTCGCCCTCCTCACAGACAGGACCGAATATCCGTCGCAGAATTCTTCTTTCGAAGGAGCCAAGAATCAGCTCTCCTGCCCTACTTATCGTCCAGCTTTCGGCTCCATATAGCAGGACTGGCAGGATAAGAGTCTTGTAGAGCATAACCTTGGTACTGTGGGACAAGAGCTTGAACCCTAGCTGTATTGACAAGCCGAAGTAGCAGCAGTTGCCGAGGGTGACTCTGCGCAGGATCTTCATTATGATGTCAGCCGTGGAATTTATGTTTACCCCGAGGTATGTGAACTCCTTCACCACCTCGAAATTGAAGCTGCCGATATATTTCGTCTTCTCCTCATTGATGTAAAGACCAACTCGTTTCGTCTGATCTTCTATCGCCGTGAACGCTTCCACAATAGTCCACTGGAGACTTGAGACAATTTCAAAACATATCGTCTTCTCCTGGATAGTCGATCTGCCTGGCCGGAAGCCGAACTGAAATGTGCCGATTAGTATGGTGCAAAACGGCCTTAGACGTTCACACTCGATACTATCTTGTAAGTGACATTGAGCAGGGATATAACTCTGTAGTTTCTGCAAGAGGTAGAATTGCCTTTTTTTGTGAATGGGACTTATAGAGTCGGTATTCCAGTTGTCGCGCATGCATTCGTCCTCCTAGATGATCTGATGCATGCTCCCTACCAGGACATCGCCTCCTGCTTTTTGAAGAGCTCTGATGGTAATCAACCCGAGTATGCGGCCTTGTGGTTCTTCAGCTTTTTAATAGCTATCTCTACTTCTTCAATGCTGGGAGGGGGACAGCTTCATCGACTGGAGGCGGGATCTCTTCGTCCACTACCAACCTCTCTTCTCCATGCCCGTTAAGCAACCGCTGGAAATGTTGCGTGAAAACATCCACTCTTTCCTGCGGGTCGGTAACAAGATTGTTTCCGAAATTTCGAAGAGCCTGAGTGCCGTTCCTAAAGCCCGCTGAGAGGCTTTTGGATTTTTTATAAAAGGTTCTTATCGCGTTTTTGTCACTGGAATCTACGGCATCCTAGAGCTCAGAGGCAGCGAAAATTCTCGTCCTTCGCCGCAGCGTTTTTATTCCTCCTTCCTTCTGTGCCGGCATTCGTTCCGCGCACTCGCGTTCTCCTTTGCAGCATATATTAGTACGCCTCGTCGGTCGCTCGCTTCTTATGCTTTCGCCATCACACAACGGGTTTCTTGTCGGTGGTGGCCGATAGTCATTTCGGCTGCTTTCTTGCGACCTTAGCGGCAATTGAGCCACATATTGTTGGCAATTGTGTCCGACGTAAGCATAATTGCGAGTCATCCGCTCAGTTGTCCTCTGTGGTCTCTGGCGATCTCCGAGGTGCTCAGATTTCCAATGTTGAAACTCCTTTTGGAAGCTTTCTAACATAGTCGGGCTCTGAGTCTTGCTGCTAGGAAATGTTTGACGCATGTCTTGCGTCTATGAGCACATGGTCAATTTGATTGTTAGTTCGACCATCTGAAGACCGCCAGGTTGCTATGTGGATCTCCTTGTGAAGAAATCTTGTGCTACTTATTACCGTATTTCGAGTCGCCGCAAAGTCCGTAAGTCAGAAGCCGTTGTCGTATTGTGGAGCCTGCGCTTTCCGACGACTCCGCAAAGTATGTTTTCCTTACCGATTTTGGCGTTGAAGTCCTCGAGTACGATTTTGATGTCGTACTCGTAGTTTCCAAGAGGTCGTAGAAATCCTCTTTGATAAGTTCTTCAGCCTCGTCGGTAGGGGCGTGTGCATAGATGAGGCTGATGTTGTAAAATCTACGTTGGATGCGGACCACCTAATCATCCAATTGGGGTCTGCATAGACAGCTAGGCGATTGCTTACTGGCTTAATATTGATGAGTTTCGACCCCAGCCTTTCTTCCACGATGAATCCGTATTCCAATAACTGCAGCCTTTCGACAACTGTAATAAATGTCACACACCTTCTACCTTACCATTCCTTGTCCTATCCAGCGTACTTCCAGGATCGCAGTAATATCCCCTTATACTGCTTGAGGGTGTTTTCCAGTTGATGAGTAGCTTCAGGAGTGTAGAGAGTTTTTACATACCAGGAGAATGCTCGAAAATCATGGTCCTTTTTCTTTCTGTATTGTCGTTGGGTATCCGTCCCTGTAAGCGAGGCCATATTCTCATTCAAAACAATCATTCGTTTTACATGGTTGGGCTGCTAGCCCTCCGCATAGTCGCCATCCTGGTAGGGTCGGGCCCGTTTTGCCTAGGGCGATAGCTGCATACATCAGCTCACCTCTCAGCGGGTATTGAGGAGGCTATCCAGAGGGAACTGCAAGGAGGCTGTGTGGCAACTTGACCTGAACATTAGCAGGGATTGTTCTTGGCATCTCGGCATGTTCAGTGCAGTTAGCAGTTTTTCTCTACATGCCCAGGCCCTACCCTCCTTCTTCTTATATGTACATATAACCTATTATAATCCTAAACTCTTGTGTATTTATTTTATCTGGTGTTCCGGCCGCCATAGGGTGGCCTAGTAGGCTGTTGAGCTGCCGGCCACCTATAGTGGTCTGGTAAGCTGTCGATCTGCCGGCCACCCATGGTGCCCTAGTAAGCTGTCGAACTGCCGGCCACCTATGAGGGCCTGGTAAGCTGTCGAACTGCCGGCCACCTATGGTGGCTTGGTAAGCTGTCGCGCTAACGCCCACCTATGGTGTCATAGTAAGCAGTTGAGCAGCCGGCCACCTATGGTGGTCTGGTAAACTGTCGAGGTTCCGGCTACCTATAGTGGCCTGGTAAACTATGAAGCTGCTGGCCACCTATGGTGGCCTGGTGGACTGTCGAACTGCCGGCCACCTATGGTGTCTTAGTAAGCTGTCGAGCTGCCGGCCCCCTATGGTGGCCTGGTAAGCTGTCGAGCTGTCGCCCATCTATGGTAGCCTGGTTGAAGTTTTTGTAATACTAAGAACACTAAGAGGTCAATGTTGGTCTATTTTGCTCGATTTAGGTTGGTTTATGGCAGTTATGAACGGAGTACGATACTGTTTATATTATCAACAAGGCTTCTGTTGCAGGCGGTCATCCGGTCCAGTTTGGGTGCCATGTTTCCATGTTCTTGAAGTTTCCCTATGCTATTGTTACATTGCTCCTTCAACAAATCCAAATACAAAAAGCCTTAAAATATCTTATTTCATCATAATAGATACCAGTCCAATTCTTCTTCCTCCCTGGATGTAACGAAAATTAAAACGAAGCCATACAATTTGCCTGAAGTGTCATAAGAGGCGCTTTACGAAGCGGTTATAAAATGGCGGTAGGTATATGTACCTCTTTCTAGTAGACGTACTTAGCTCCTTAGAACAATAATGTGGTTATCTTCTATACCCATTCTATGCACATATGTACATAAATATGTGCTAATGAACCTTCCCAGAAGCGTTGTCTCTACCTATACTTCAAATCTTAAAGATTCCCGCGATATACATATACATACATATGTATCTCGAAATAACACGTCTACCGTAACCCGACTCACTTCATTCATCTAAATACCTACACGAAGATAAAACAATAACAGCAAGCATTATCTGACAAAATGCCGTGATTAGGGAGCAACTATATATCGTATTCCAACCATCTTCTACATATATCTCGCGCCATAAAACAAGATTTACAATCCTCCCCCCCGGGCACATTATTACACATGGAACGAACTAAAATCTTGTGAACACGTAAACAAAAAAATATTCAGTAGCGGCGAACTCCGAAATTGTTTATAGCAAATAATCACGCAAACATTGTGTCACACATGGTGATGAATCTTATCTTTCGATTCCGGGAACCAAAATCCATCCGGTATTTTAGCAAGTCTCGCATTTTAGGAAAACACGAGTACTAGTATCAAGTAAGTAATATATGTAGAATCCTCGTTGCACGCCAACGTGCCATGATCTTGAATAGCTTTTCCCAGTGGAACTATGGGTGCAACCTGAGAAATACTCGTATACATACTGTCAGTTGGGAATCTATCTTTCGTGGAACCTTACTATAGCGAAGTTTAAGGAAATCTTCTTGTGTTCGTATACACCACGTGTGACTGCCATGCGAAAGAACGTGTATCTAAGTGATATGTATGTACCCCTAAGGTAGGTTGCCATGAAAATTTTCATATTAAATTTTAATATATCCGCCTACTATCATGGATACGAACTTTGTATCTCTGTTTGTATTGTATTGTATTGTTTGTTGGTTCGACACTTTTGGGCTTTAGCTATGGAACCACTTCGGGAGTCTTTGTGCTCGTAAGTCATATCTGGACTTATGGTTGTGACCAATTTTCAAACTTGATACCATGCATCAGCCCGGATTAGGACCACTTTAAGGGTAATGCTATTTCACAAAAAAATAACACTTTCTCCAAGAGTACGAGAGCACTATGCACTAAAAGCGTTATCCTGTTGTTCATATTCATCACCCAACTCCCATCCCACGACATTGTTTCGGATCTCATTCATCAAATGCGACGGATGTATATACCTACATACACGAGTAGTATGTGGCACACATGACTATGCTGGAATTGATATGAGGCCATCCATCTCACAGTACCTCATAATCCTTTAGTCCTTTAACTCGAAGATTAGATTAAGTTGCATTCATCAAATCTACCGCTGTCAATCACATAAATTCATTTTCCATAAACATTAGTACGGGGACTTAATTCATTTATCTATCTATTGCCTGTTCGTTTTTTATTGACATGTTTTCTTGTTTTTGTTTACAAGTATGTGTCCTGGAAATATTTCACGTTTTTTGTGGTACTTTTACACGTAGCCTGTAACGCAGCAAAGGAGGAGATGTGGTATTGTGCCATCGCTATTACCATAATTCAATACGTTGTCGTTTTGCGCAATTAATTACATCTCGAATCCTATCTGTGAGAAATAGCTCTTTGTTCGGTGATAGATTGGTTTTCGAAATGAATGGCGGAAGGAAATTTTTGAATGGTAATGACGATGGGATGGTTGTATAGGGGATGGTTGGCGCGAATAATGCTCGTGAGAAGAGGTAGAAACTGTGGGCTTTAGGTATGAGTAAGACTCAACACTGAAGGCCTGACGGGGGATTGATGTTATTATATGCGGGCGGACTAATGTTTGGTGAGCTATTCATCTTTCGGGATATTAAAATTTTGTGGAAAAGTGGCGAGTGATTTATTACTTCGAAATAGAGTGTAGAAAAACCTAGATATTGGAAGGGCAAGCAAGTCAAAACGAATGACTTCAAACCAGCGGAAAGGGGGAGCGAGGAAAAGCCTTAAAGCCTAATAGGTGCTACACATTCCCTACATTTCTCTACATTACGAAAAATTCATGTGCAAAAGTTAATAAAATCAATCAATCTCTTCCAAGCCCACCAGTCTGCAATTTTATTTTCTAAGGTTTTGCCAACATTTTAAACATTCCATCGTGTGATTGAGATTTAAGGTTTTGTCTGCTTTCGGCGCTCTATCTATCGCTATCAGGCACAAAACAATTTAAAAGGATAGAACAACTTTTCACGTTTCGAATTTTTCAATTAAATACCACGACAGCGCTCATAAGCAAGTTTTTCTACTTAACAGCAAAAATGAATATTTTTCTTATGAAAAAGAGAAGAAATAGAAAAAAAGAAGAAAATGTACCCAAAAAGGAAAATAGAGAAACTAATAAGGAGATTGCAATAGTTTCGAGCGGAAAACAAATTAAAACTTCGCTGCTCTCCTAGGATGAAGTTCTTCATCGTTATAGTACTGTATTTTAATCATGATCTTCGTCTTCCATCAGGACATGTTTACTATGCCGTTTTTGCTTTTTAAATTATGGGATTTTAACGTACGGATTTGCACATGCTAAATTATAAATTTAGAGTCTACAGGGAGCATCTGAGCGAAAAACTCTACGGTATGCCTACGTCGAACACAAATGCCAATAACATGTGGCTGCATTGCCGCTCAGCCATTCAGGAAGTAGCCGAAACCACATTAGGATACCTACCACCCCCGACAAGAAACCCGTGGTATGATGGCGAGTGTGAGCAGAAAGAGGCAGCAACCGACGAGGCGTACCAAAAGGCGCTGCAGAGTAAAAACCAGGGCAGCGCAAAAAGAGTACCGAGCCAGAAGAAGGGAGGAAAAAAGACTACTGCGACAAAAGAAAAGAATCTTCGCAGCCTCCCAGCTCAAGGATATCGGGGAGTCTAGGGATAAGCATAAAACATGAAACTTTTACAAGAAAGCCAAAGGCCTTGCTTCAAAAGGGGCACCCAGGCTCTTTGAAACTGCGAGGGTAATCTGGTCACCGACCCGCAGGAAATAGCGGACGTTTCAGCAGCATTTCCAGCAGCTGCTTAACGAGCATGATCAAGAGAGAGTGGTAGGGACCGATGAAATCCCAACTCCAGCCGCTGAAGTAGTCCTCCCACCCAGCATCGAAGAAGTCGGCACAGCTATTCAGAAGCTGAAGAATAACAAAGCCGGTGGCTCAGATGGCTTGCCATCAGAGCTCTTTAAGACTGGCGGCGATGTTCTGGTAGGGAGCATGCAGAATTTGGGAAGATGCAGAATTTGGGAAGATTAAAGCATGCTCGACGACTGGAATACCAGCTCTATTTGCCCCATTCACAAAAAAGGTGATCCTACCTCTTGCAAGAACTATAGAGGTATATCCCTGCTCAATGTCGCATACAAGATCCTGTCCAGCGTATTGTGTGAACGTCTAAAGCCATTTTGCATCGCACTAATCAGCAGCTACCAGTGCGGCTTCCGGCCCGGAAAATCGACTATAGACCAAATTTTCACACTTCGACAAGTCCTGGAAAAGACCAACGAGTTTCGAATCGATACACACCATCTTTTCATCGATTTAAAAGCCGCATACAACAGCATTCATCGTGAAGGACTGTTTGGTGCGAAGGCCGAATTCGGGATACCGGGAAAACTGATCCAGTTGTGTCGCGCCATGCTAAAAATCACGCGATGCACCGTGCAACTCGGTTCTAGGACTTCGGAACCGTTTGAAGAATGCACCGGATTTCGGCAAAGAGATTCGCTGTCATGTGACTTCTTCAACCCGGAGCCGGAGCAGATAGTGCGACGGGCAGGCGTCAACAGGGAAGGCACTATCTTCTACAAGTCCGTCCAGCTGCTGGGATACGCGGATGACATCGACATCATCGGACAAAACAAAACAGATGCTGTCAGGCAAAAACCTTTCCGTCGCTCACCACCTGGGACAAAATATAACAATTGACAGCTACAATACCTCGGGGCAAACGTAAATTCCACAAATGATACCACAGTGGAGATCTGGCATAGAATCGCCCTAGGCAGCCGCTGCTACATCTTGTCCAAACGACTGGGGTCAAAACTCCTCACTCGAACGACCAAAGTCATGCTTTACAAAACGCTCATATTGCCAGTGTTGCTGTACGGAACCGAAAGCTGGACGATAAGCAGGACAGCGGAGCTGATTTTGGGTTCTTTCAAAAGAAAAATTCTGCGCCGGATATTTGGTCTTGTCTGTGAGGAACTCTAAGAGCTGTACAAAGATGTGGATGTAGTCCGGAAGGCAAAGATCCGTCGACTACACTGGCTCGGCCACATCGAGCGCATTGACATCAACGCTCCAGCTAAGAGGGTCTTCGACTCCGAGCCTCCTGGTTCGAGAAGAAGAGGAAGACCGAACCTCCGGTATAAAGACCAAGTAATCACGGATGTAAGACATCTTGGTCTTGATCACTGGAAGCAGCGTGCCCGGGACCGTCAAGGATGGAAGGCAGCTATAGCTCAGGCTCAGATCCTCCATGGATCGCTGGCCTGATAAGTAAGTAAGTAAATTAAGTAAGTAGAATATTAAAACCGCTCCAAATGTCTGTTTTTCAACATCATGATTATTCAATCAGCAATCTTGTACGAGTATGAGTAGATTAACTAAATAATGATTCGTTCGTCGTCTACTTTAACGAGAATTATTGACAAAATCCGATTGGACTATCCCCGGCGCCTTTGAAGTGATCTTCTCATCCGTGTACTGTGCTCAACGTCTGACGTTAGAATGTTAAATCATCCTTTAAAGAAGAAACTATTAAGTCAGTACACCTATCCAGGTAACCTTATACCTAAGATTCGCTGGAGAATGACTCTTAAATTCCTTTCTTCCATTTTATTCTATTAAAACTATTTTTTTCTTTAGCTTGTGAAATGTTATCATAATTAACTTTACAGGAACAGAATCTCTAATGAGTCTTTATGCTTTACCGGCTTACACAAGAAATTTTTCGCTATGAAGCAAAGGATACTTTCTTCACTCCACTTTTCTCCCTGCTTTAATTGGCTGGCAAATTGCTGTCGGGATTTTTTACAAATTGACTATAGTGTAAAGGATCGCCTTGTTCCTTCTAATTAGTTGTGTTGGCAAATCTTTTACCGCGATACATCTAAAGGAATACGTGTGACTGACACTCTATCGAATTTCTCCTTGTTATTCCAAGTCTTATATCGAAATACTATTCTTTTGGCATCATTATTTTGTACAAGAAAAATACATTTAACAACAAACAAAGGATCAAGGATCTGTACAAAATCAATAAATATATTTTCTACCTCGACTATTATATTTCCGTACAGACGACGCCAGCGATGCTAAAGGACAACGAAGACAACGTCGAGAATTCCTTCTTCATATGTATATGTATAACAAAAATAAAAACAACCAATACACGTATATTAAAAAAAAAAAAAAAAAAAAAAGGAATGTATCCATGCCAACATCTTACTCCCACTTTGTAATTCAAGAGTCAGTATGACCTGATTCTGGCGTGCACCCAACTCATGGGAACGTGCAGACATACCGCCACGATCGTAGACTACACATCTCTACCTATGACTTGGGTGGGAATGGAATCAAAAGAGCACCCACATATCCTTGCTTGCTATACAAGCCTACAAACACTCGTGTAGCAAAAAATGATGCTTTTACTTGTCAATTGGGAGATGCATGGGCGGGTAAGGCAGCAAGGCAAAAGAAAAAAGGGAGCATGTAAAAAGGACTTTCAAGATTGGGTTTTTTGTATAGAATTCAGAATGAAGGAAAAAATGGTATATCGGGACAAGGTAGGGTGGACGGTATTCTTCTTGTTCAAATTTACGCTTTGAATTCAGGAAACTCAATTGAAAGGCGAACAAGAAAATGGGTTAGTTTCGAGACATGGAGGGACTTATCAAGGCACGTATAGACGGTAGATGGGTATGTAGGCTTACTATATCGATTCCATTGATTAGAGGACTGATGTCCGGTCACTTGTGTTATTTTACCCTTCGGAAAAGTTTGCAAAGTTTACTGATAGCTTTAAAAAAATTCAAAGCAAATGTTGACTTTTACCTGGTCGACTGGTGTGTTGTGTTGCCAGAGAGCTTTCCTATTTTAGGCCCCGCTTTGAATGGTTGTTATAGGAATAGGAAGACCTCTACTTTCCTGTTACTGCAAGTCTATGAATAGTCTGGTCTGAATGGAATGTAATGGCCGAATAAACTATTTCCCTCTATGGAGATTTTTGCAGTCAGACTGTTGGATAGCTTTGTTTTTTGCTATGCATTCCTCTTGGTAACCAGAATACCATTATGTTGTATAGAGTTTTCTGTACAACGAATAATGATATACCAGAAATTGAGGAAGGGTGTCACCAAACATTAACGGGATTTCGGAAAATGCCGGACGCTACTATGTTTAGGTTAACATTTTTCTGAATTGTTTTCTTCAAACTTTTGCGTCAATTTGTCAAAAATGGATTTTAAATTATTTGGGTTTTTATGATTCCATTCTCAGATATGCCTCCATGGATCCTTAACAAATTCGGTAAACTTTCACTTAACGTCACTTTATTTATTGGTGCTGTGCATTCAAGACCAATGTCATCGGTGTCTCCTTCCTTCCCTTTCTCGTTTACCTCCTTCCTGCACTATGTCCTCGATAGTACAATATAAGGTTAAAATTGGAGCTGCCGCTTAATATCAGGTGTTGGCAAATTGAAGACTTTAGTTAGCAAAATTAAAATGACTCGATTGAGGTCACTTATCATCTTGATGGAAAAACCATTTTGCCCTTCTCTTAGAAGCCGTCGACTTTATTTCGAACAAACTGGGACCGTTGTTTTTCACAAGTATCTATTCAGGCGAATTTTTCATCAGCAACGTCGTTGGCAATTAACAGGGGTGCACGTAGCAAAGACTTGGTGCCAGATCCGGTTTATAGGATGGATACATTGGAACCTCCCAACCAAGTTCCCGAGGTCCTGGTCAATCACCATCGATATGTATAGCCTGACATTGTTTTGATAGAACGCACTTGCTCTCATATTTACTGTTGCTGGCTGTTTCTGGGTAATTTCTTTGTTCAGTGGGTCTAATTGTTGACAGTATGGGTATATATGTATTTCCATGGAGCAAAACCTGTATGGTCGTCAATTCTGGCTAATCGCGAATTGACCACGACCGTTTTAGTTTAAAGTCCTCCTAATTGATCCACTTTTCATCAATACTCACTATCCGCTTTGGAAATGGGTTCATTCCGGGAACCTTTTCTTGAAAAGGTTTGGAGGTCTTACTTTTGTTTTCTCGACAAAGACTGGGACTTTAGGAAAAATGCAATATTTCAACCTATTCTTAATCACGTTATAACCAATAAGAGCAGAAAATCTTCTCGCCAACTTACTTATACACAATCATCAACAGCAACATCCGTGACACCTTATGAGATGCCTCCACAGCTCTTAGCTTCTATAGATATTTCAAAATCAAGGCATACATTATTTTTAATAGAAAATGTATACTTTTTTTTTAAAAAGACGTAAGAAAAGACATAGGTATGGATTACCATCTTGTCTAAACAACATCGCTCTTACATCCTCTTTGGCAAAATTGTATTGACTCCTATGAAAAGTCTCCGCTTTCTTTGTCGCGTTTTTCTTTAGTGTACAAAATCTTGTAATTCGTCATTTGCGTAAAAAATGTTGTTGATTTGAAAATGAGTGAAATGTATCAAGAAATACTCTACTGTAGCAAAAAGGTAAAAATGATGTTTAAAATGACGAAAAAGTGTACGATGAATGCCGCGAGTGAAAGATAAACGATGCGACTGTTTGGAAAAAGTAGACTACTCAAAGAAGCTCGGTGATTAAGTGTCTCACGAATTAGCACGGGGCAGCTATATTTTTGAAGTAGTCAAGAACTTCGTCTACCTTGGCTCGATAGCGACAAGCAGCAACGACACCAGCGCTGAGATAAAACGCAGAATAACTCTTGCCAACCGCTGCTTCTTTGGGATTTAAGAGGCAATTGAGTAGTAGTGCCCTCTTTCGAAAAACTAAGGTATCCCTCTACAAAACCTTAATCATCCCGGTCCTCCTCTACGGCGCTGAGGCTTGGGCTCTTGGGCGTTTCGAGAGGAAAATTCTGCGTGCAATCTTTGGAATCGTTTGTGTAAACGGAGAATGGAGGAGGAGATTCAACCAAGAACTCTACGGGCTGTACAGAGACATCGGCCTGGTTAGACGTCTTCGGATCCAACGTCTAAGATGGCTAGGCTATGTAGAGCTAATGGACTTCAACGTTCCGGCCCGAAGAGTCTTCGACCCCAACCCCGAGGGACGACGCAGCAGAGGACGACCGCATTTAAGGTGGCACGCACAGTTGGAAAGGGACCTCAACCAACTGGGCGTGCGGCACTGGAAGCGGCTGGCCAAAGATCGGGCCGGCTGGAGAGGCTTGTGGGTTAGGCCCTGGTTCACCCCGAACTGTAGCGCCATCAAAGTAAGTAAGTAAATAAGAATTGGATTAACCAAATTACCATCAGTATCCACATTCTTTTCAGCCTCTACAAAACTCTGTTGTTGGTATCAAATTTGCTGGCGGAACAGCCTCTAAACAGCCGATAAGCCATAGAAGTTCTATTCCAATAGAATTATGAAGCTACCCGAAAGATGCCAAAAGGTCATAGATAATAATGGCGAATTGATACTTGATTAAATAAATTTTCAATTAAGAAAAGTTTTTGTGTGAAAATTTCCAAAAAAAAAATCGCTCGAGACATTTTAGATATAGTATACCGCCCAACATACGACCGCTTTCTGTAAATGACTTTGATATAATATATTCCTTTGAGGTGTAAGTGGCTTTGACGTGCTTAGTGTAAGCCTCAGATCTCAGAGCGATTTTTCTTATTCCAAACGCGGTTTTAATTGACAATTTTATGGAAATGGATTGTAGTTTGGATCGAATGACTTATTGGTTCAGTTTCCCTGAGTTTTTCAATTATTCTTTTTCCAGTTCCAACCATATTATCTGCACGAAAACTGCGAATTGCTGCTCTTATTTCTAGTAACCTTAACCCGTCATCGCGCAAATAACTCGCAACTTAAATCTCGCGAGACAGAACGTCGCCATTAAGTCCATTGTTGGTCTCTCAGATAGAGTTTGTTTATTCACAACTTCATAAAAATATATTGAGTGCAAAAACTGCAATTCAAAAATACACTATCGAATGGAAAACTGGCCACAAAAAACATTCATATGTATATTCGAAAGTGTAAAATTTGCAATCCCCAATCCTTGAATCTCCTGTTTATTTAGGTTAACCACTTTTTGTTTGAAAATACCGTCAACAGTGCATTCGATGGTTCAATGTGGTGAATGCTACAAAACCCGCTTTGATGATCAAAATTTCCATGTTTTACGGACTATTGTTTATATTATGCATTCACCCGATTCATGGTAAAGTAGAAAAGCGAACATAGCTCGAAAGCAATCAAATTTCTTTCAATGCTCCCGAGTTTTGGGGGTATGGTCGGTGGCGTATAAATCTCCATAATTTGCAAATAAACCTAAAATAACGTTTGCTAACAGACAAGTGAACACATTTATCTTCAAGCCTCTTACCTTATAGCACTTAATGCGAATTATGGTGTAGTCAGCGAACTCATTTGATTGTCCTGGTAGCACAACTCACCTCCATACATACTTTACTTCAAAGTGGTTACAGGAATTGATTGACTTCGTTCTTGACACATCTCAGTACCACAATCAAAGTACGATCGAAAAAAAAATAAAAATCAAAAAAATGTTTGTTTACTGGAAATGTGTTTCGGTCAGTTAACCTTTCGATTGACCTCCGATTCAATTGAATTCCACCAACGAAAAGAAAAAAGAAGAAAGATTCCATGCATATCGAAACCTTTGTGGTCCAACTGAGTATTCAGCACGAGTCCAGGAAAGTTCACGGCAATCAGGCCTTATTAATTGCTATACGAGTATATGTAGGAGTGTGTGTACGTATTTCAAATTAAGGCTTTTCGTACTCCTGTACAGTGATGTCATGTCCAGTGTCGTGCACTAGCCGACGGGAGTATTCGAAGCCCACACATTTTGTTCCTGCGAACTCTCTTCTTGTCCACCATTAAAGATACCTACTTACCATCCAAATCGCTGTCGTGTCATCCTCGTATTCTTGTTTCTCCTCAACAAATACTCATGGACACCAGTGTATGCAGATTATATTCATGCACCTCCGCACAATGGACCTTATTTGTCGTAACATTGGCCAACAACGAGCTCGAAGAAGGAAGTGAAAAAGTGACTAATGAAGATGCACCTGTCAGGCAGCATTACGTTCTTTTTTCTCCAAACCTTTCCTTTATGTACTTGCCATTCCAGGAAGACATACAATTACTTAGCGAGTTGACTGATCCCACAGATATTCATTTTGCAGAACTTGTTCGTAACCTGTTACTGAATCAGCTGTAATACTCGTATCTAAAAACATGTACGTACATACGTACCTGTGTACGTACGTACACATGGTGTAATCGGTGTCGGTTTTGATTCATGTGCTTCAATCAATCAAATCGGACATTTCTGGTGAGTGTTGAGAAGTTCGCGTGTAGAGTCCAAATGAGGAGCCTGTCCGACGTGATTAATATACACAAAAAAAAAAAAAAACTTGTATTCGTGAGACAATTGATCATTTATTGGCTGTACATTTTCACTTAATTTCTGTAAAAAAAGGAAAAGGAATGTTTGCGCCACCATGTGAGCAAAATACTAAGAATACTTTGTTAACACGATTTTATTTATTGGCCACTTCGTTAGGCTGTGGCGGCTCTTCCATATTATTTCCTGGGTAAAGAATCTTTATCTTACCAATTCGTTGTGCTCCTGTGAATTCCTTAAAATTTGTTTGCTATCATTGTTAAACCGATATTTGCAGATAATTTCCAAGACCACGACAATGACTCGATAGTCGTCATTCATAGTTATCAGATATTTCTTCACTACCTGCCGTTTAATACGGGATTGACCGAAACAAGGCGCAAGAAAATAAACGCGACCACAAGCATTTACCACAAATATTTACTTTCCAGCCGAATTGAGTACCTTATTTCGAAGTTTCATCGACGCCATGACAGATTTTACAGGCGCCGATCCGATGGTCACCATTTTTAGACGACATCTATATATGGTATTTATCATAGCAGTGGTATTTTTTCAGATCTTTAATAGTGGCTGGCTTACCAACTTTATAAACCAGATCGTATTCGTAAAAATAAGGTCCGATGATACTCCTGAACCATAAAGCACACCAAACAGTCACTTTTTGCTTGAAGTTTTATCAGCGTAAATTCCTGGCCCACATGCGGCAGTTTTGCTTGTTCACCGTCCCGTTCTACGTGAAATGCGCCTCATCGCCGTATACGATTTTTGATGAAAATTGGTTACCAATTGCACGGAGCTATAAGAGCTAATCTGTAAACAAAACATGGCAGTAAGCCTTTATAGCCAGCCGACCTTGCCTATATAACCAACCGAACTGGGCTGTATAGCTAGCCGAGCTCACCTGTAAAGCCAGCCGAACTGACCTGTAAAGCCAACCGAACTGGCCTGTAAAACGAGCCGAACTTGGCTTGTAGTATAGTCAGCCGAACTGGCCTCTAAAGTCAGCCGAAGCCGAGTTGGCCTGAATAGCCAGCCGAGGCCAATCTGGCCTGTATAACCATACGTGCTGGCCTTGTATAGCCAACCGAGCTGGTCTGAATAACCCCAGCCGGGCGTACCTGCATAGCCATACAGTTCGTGTAGTTATCTGCGGCGTCCTTAAAAACCAAAAGCCCGACATAGAATCGAAATAATGGTTCTTCATTGGTTATACGTGGATTCTCAACTTTCCAGAAAACCGCAAATCATCTATTACTATTTCGTTTTTGAGGTTGAAGAGAACGTGAATATAGTTTAGTATAGTATAGTTTATGAGGACGCCGTGGCGCAGTGGTTATTGTATTGGACTCTGACGCACGATGAGCGAGTTCGGATCCCGGTAACGCCGACGCCATCGAATGTTTATTTCGCAGCCTTCCTCCTCGGCGGGGTACTGGCAAAACCCCCCGTAGTATACTTGCCGTGAAAAAGCTTCTCGACTCACGCCGTTCGGAATCGGCATTAAATTGTAGGTCCCTTTCACCTATGTGAAAAATAAATCACACACAACATGGGTGATTGAGAGAAGCTTGGCTCTATTCCTTCATGGGCTGTAACGCCATCAAAGAAGAAGAAGAAGATAGTATAGTTTATATCTGCGAAAACGGTGTTCTGGCAAACCATTCGCCGGCTCAGAGGAAGGAAATTCAACATAATCGAAGGAGTTAAATCCAAAGATGGTGTGTTGCTTTCCATTGAAATGGACATCTTACGCAGATGGAGCGAGCACTTTTCAGAGCTGCTCAATCCCGAACAGGACGCTGAGGGGGACAGACCTATAGTCTTGAGTGAGGCGGAGATTTGTCCAAGGGTGAAGGAAGTCATTTTAGCCATTAAATCGCTAAAATTTGGCAAATCCGCCGGTGTGGATGGAGTTCGACCAGAAATGCTTAAGGCAATGGGCAAATAGAGAGCATTATAGCTCCCTCGTGTCATTAAGGTGGCCTGGGAATGCGGTGAGACACCTAGCGATAGGCAGACTGGGGTGATTGTTCCTCTTCAAAAAGGGGGATAAAAAAGAGTGCTCCAACTATAGGGGCACAACTCTTTTATGTGTCTCCGGTAAAGTCTACTCTAAGTTGGAGGCCCGTTCTAGAGCTATGGTCGACTCCAGGATAGGGGATGAACAGTACGGGTTTCATCACGGCAGAAGTACAACCGACCAGCTTTTCACTCTAAGGATGGTACTCCAGAAGGCTTGGGAGTGTGCCAAACCGATCTCCAGCTGTTTTGTACTTACATACTTACTTATTTATCAGGCCAGCGATCCATGGAGGATCTGAGCCTGAGCTATAGCTGCCTTCCATCCTTGACGGTTCCGGGCACGCTGCTTCCAGTTATCAAGACCAAGATGTCTTACATCCGCGATAATTTGATCTTTATACCGGAGGTTCGGTCTTCCTCTTCTTCTCGAACCAGGAGGCTCGGAGTCGAAGACCCTCTTAGCTAGAGCGTTGGTGTCACTGCGCTCGATGTGGCCGAGCCATTGTAGTCGACGGATCTTTACCTTCCGGACTACATCCACATCTTTGTACGGCTTGTGGAGTTCGGGGTTGTGTCTTTTTCTCCATTCACCTTCCTCACAGACAGGACCAAATATCCGTCGCAGAATTTTTCTTTCGAAGGAACCCAAAATCGGCTCCGCCGTCCTGCTTATCGTCCAGCTTTCGGCTTCGTACAGCAAGATTGGCAGTATGAGCGTTTTGTAAAACATGACTTTGGTCTTTCGAGTGAGGAGTTTTGAGCCCAGTTGTTTGGACAAGCCGAAGTAGCAGCGGTTGAGTTTTGAGCCCAGTTGTTTCGACAAGCCGAAGTAGCAGCTGCTTTGTAGATTTGGGAAAGGCGTATAACCGCGTTCGTCGAGATAAACTCTGGAGTGTTTTGCAGGAACATGTGATTGATGGCTCCTGTTGAGACTCTATACACAAACTGTAGCAACTGCGTTCGGGTTAACCGTAGTAACTCAACACCTTTCACCGTGGGCATTGGATTTCGCCAAGGGTGCATCTTGTCACCTCTCCTATTCATTACATATATGTGTTGTATAATAAGAATTCTTTATTATTAATGTTACATTTCAAGTAAGTTAATAAATGGTACAAGATTCTAGTAGTTAATAATTGATACACTTCAATGTTGTTGATGCGTTGACAGTCAGCACCGGAAAAGGAGTTAACGAAAGAAAGTTTTTTTTTTTAACAAAAGAGAGAGACAATTGAGACGTACTTATATTGATACAAGGATTACAAAACATGTACATGTGTTTTCTTTGGGGTATGATTACATTACATTCCTCCCTACTTCATTAAGTGAATTGCTAATAAGTTAATCGGTCAGGCACCATTCTGATACGCTTACTTCGTCTAACTACTGGCGCTTCTTGCGGAGTATCTTACACTTTCTCCTGGCTGACATCGTCGATAGTTATTTTTCTTGGTGGTTCCACTGGGTTCTCAAGACTAAGTTGTTGCTGCTTTTCTAGTGCTGGTGTCGGCAGTGGTTCAAACTTTAGAGTTGGCTGGCAATTGGAAAGTATATTATCGGCTAACAATGCTTCCTTGCGAGGCATACTTTCTTCTGCCCTGCTTCGTAAGTGATCTGCATGTCTTCTGCGACGGACGCCATCAGCTGTTTCTACAATATAAGAATATCGGTTAGTACGCTTAATTACCCTTGCTGGTCTCCACTCCTTTTCTAGCTTTGTTTTACAATATATATACTGATCTGGTTTGAACACTCTGTTGTCTGATTCATTTTGAAGTATCTCATGCTGAATGTGTTTATATTGAATGCGTCGCCTGTTGTCTGGTTTAATGTTGTCAAAGATGACTCGTAAACGCCTTCCGAACATCATTTCAGATGGTGATTTGCCTGTCGTCCCGTGAGGGGTATTGTTGTAGGTTGAAAGAACATTATAAAGTTGTTGTTTTTCCTCTTCTGGATCGGACTTGCTGGCCAACATTCTCGATTTGAATGTTCTCACGAAACGTTCCGCTAGGCCATTGGTCCGTGGATGGTATGGGGATGATGTAACGTGTTTGATAGCCCGCTGATTACAAAATAATTGAAATTGTTTTGCTGCAAATTGTGGGCCGTTGTCCGAGACTATCCTCGCTGGAAGCCCATAGGTGGAGAAAATGTCCTCTAGGTGTGCGCATAGGTTTTCCGTTGTTGTTGTTCTCATCTGCCTGACGATAACCCATTTGGATAAAGCGTCCACAATGATAAGCCACATTTTGCTTTTAAAAGGGCCCGCAAAGTCCACATGTAACCTCTCCCAAACATGATTTGGAATAGACCACGAATATACTGGGAGCTCTATTGCATTCGGCCGGTTCAATTGACAGTTCTGGCACTTTTTTACAAAGCTGTCGATATCCTGATCTATGTTGTTCCACCAGACGTAATATCTAGCCAATGCACGCATAGTGACCACTCCTGGGTGACCCTTGTGGAGGTGATTTAAGATGGTTCCTCTAAGTGCTTCTGGGATGACCATTCGACCTTGCCACATAAGGATACCATTTTCCACCGATAACTCGTTGCGCTTGCTGTAATAGGGCTTGAGATCAGAGCTTATTGCCGCAAACTGCCAGTTTCTCTCTAAACCCCATACAACCCGACTCAGCGCCTGGTCGCTTTTTGTTGCTCTTCGCAATACCTTTTCCGATAGTTGCATGTCATTGTATTTTTGATAAAACTGTGCCTCACTGACCATCCGTATAATGTTTTCGTCACCTGATACCTCCTCCTGGGCATTAGGAAGTCGAGACAAACAATCTGCGACTATATTTGCTGTCCCCTTCCGGTGCTCAATCTCATAGTCATATTGGCCAACGTATAAAGCCCACCTGGTAAGGCGATTATTAACTAGCTTTGGGAGTTGTCTCTTTTGTCCAAAAAGGTGTAAAAGCGGCTTATGGTCAGTGATAAGAGTAAACTTCGTACCTCTTAAGTATTGATCGAATTTCCTAATCCCGAAGAAAATTGCCATGGCTTCACGGTCGATGACAGAGTATTTCGCTTCCGCGTCAGAAAGTTTTCGCGACGCAAACGCGATTGGAAGCTCCTGTCTATTCGAATCACGGTGAAAAAGAACCGCGCCAAGCCCCGATTCGGAAGCATCACATGCCAGGAATAATTGTTTGGTAGTATCAAAAGGGGTTAGTGTATTTAATTGACAAAATTCCCTCTTGACATTGTTAAATGCTTTCTGCTCTACTTGGCCCCATTTCCAATGTGTATTGACCTTTGTTGCCGAATGTAGAGGTGCACATATGCCATGTAAATTGGGAATGAACCTTTCATAAAAATTTAACATCCCGAGGAAAGACCTTAGTTCTGTTTTATTTGTGGGGCTGGGTGCATTTTTGATAGCTGCGAGCTTTGATTCAGATGGCGTTATGCCAGTTTTACAAAAAGTGTGACCTAGAAATTCAATAGAGGACTCAAAAAAAGTGCACTTACTGCGTTGGAGGGCAAATCCAGCTCGCTCTAGTCTTTCGAAGACGGTTGCTAGGGTTTGAAGATGCTCCTTGTCATTTGCTCCAGTAATTGCGATGTCGTCGTAGAACACAGCAATACGAGGAATACCCGATAATAATTTTTCCAGGTAGCGCTGAAAAATCGCTGGTGCGTTGGCCAAACCAAATGGTAAACGATTGTATTGAAAATATCCCAAATGCGTTGAAATCACTAAGAACTTTCTTGAAGCCGGTGTTATTTCAAATTGTAAATACGCGTCCTTTAAATCAATTTTTGAGTATTTGTCACCCTTTCCTAATTGGCTTCGGAGCTGATCAAAAAGTGGGACGGGGTGAGTATCTTTTATTAAAACTGGGTTGATTGTTGTTTTGAAATCTCCACAAATGCGCACTTTTCCATCCTTTTTTGGCACGTTAACTGTTGGGGTAGCCCACTCAACTGGTGTTTTGTTTGGGTCTACCGGTGAAATTATACCATTTCCCACAAGTCTGTTTAACTCCTTTTCGACGTTTTCTCGTATTCCAAACTTAATTGGTCTGGCTGGAAAATGAACAGGTTTAGCATCTTCTTTGATGTGAATGTTTACCTGAAAATCTCGAATCGGCTGCTTCGCACTCTCAAACAGCTTTGCATGTTTCTTCAATAATGCTTCTAATGTGTATTCTGTACGTTGTCCCGTGTTGACGCCTCTGCACTGTTGATCCCGCAGCGAATAAACTTCCTTTGGAAACTCCATTCCAAATTCTTCACACCATTTGAGACCAAATAACATCGGTGTTGCCTTATCAACCACGACTACTGGCAATAGTTTTGCTTTTCCGGCCAGATCGACGGTGACTTCGCATTTCCCTCTTGATCGCAGTCTGTAGTCACCATATGTTTTTAACTGCGGCCCTGTAACTAGCTTTGGAGCTCCGATGTCTTTCCAGAACTTTGAGCTGATGATGGAAACTGATGCTCCAGGGTCCCATTCCATTGTGCACCTATGTCCATTAATCTCTACGTCAATTTTCTTACCGTGAAGATTTCGTTTGATGTTGTAAATGTGTTCGTCCTCCTGGTTTGACAGTTCACCAGTGTCTAATGTGTCAATGTAGTTGGCTTCGTGTGTGTTTCTCTTTGAGTATCGATGGCGGGTGTTTCCCCTTTGTTTTGTTGATTGATTTGAGCTTACAATTGCACGACCGGTGGAAATACAGCATGATCCGTAGTGGCCCTTTACCCCGCAAGCTTCACAAATGTGGTCTCTCGCACGACACTTATTGCGCGAATGTCTTTCCTTCCACCCGCATGATTTACATTGGTTTTTATTCAGCTTCCGTGTTTTGTGGTTATTGCTTAAAGCGTTCCTTTCTTTAGTCAGGTGTTTGACAGATGATTCGTTATCGCTCTGTGTCTCTAAGTCTTTCTCCGCTGCCTCTCTCGATAATGCCACGGCGAAAATTTCCGCGAACAGCACTTCCCGCTCTCCCTTTTCGTCTGTTGTTTTTAAATCTGGCCACTTTTGCTTCAATTCAATTTCTAGCCGTTTGTGCTGCAAGCCGGTGGCAAACCTGTCTCTTAATTGCCGGTCAAGGAGAGTGCCATCATAACCACAATCTCGACTGATTTCTTTCAACCGATTAGCGTAGGCTTCGAAAGATTCTGTCTTGGCCCTGACGCAATTCCAAAACGTGGTTAAAGCTTTGAATCTTGTTGTTTTAATTTGATAGAGTCGAACGAATTTCGTTTTGATGGCTTCGTATGTCAGTTGCTCAAATTTCTCTGTTGCATCGGAGAATGCCACTTTGATTTCTCGATAATGCTCTGGCTTTAGGACTGACAGGAATAATTCTCGTTTAGTATTAGAGTATTCAACATCGTTTTCGAAATTGCTAAGGCCATACATACGGCAACGTGCTTCGAAGCAATCGATGAATGTTTCTGCTGGGCTTGATCCGTCGTAGGGCTCACAACGAAAACTCCTTACAATGCGGCTGATGTCGTTACTCGTGTTATTGGGCACACTTCCACCGGTGCTTCCGTGTCGGCTACCTAGGTTTTCCACTAGTTGATTTATGAGGTCGCGCTGTGCTTGTATAAACTGTGCAAATTGATTAGCATCCATCGGTGAGGTTTGACTTACCCGTCGTTAAATCAACTTATTCCACTGCAATCTTTTTTGTTTTTATTGTTATATATAAATTTCCTCGTCGCCAGTATGTTGTATAATAAGAATTCTTTATTATTAATGTTACATTTCAAGTAAGTTAATAAATGGTACAAGATTCTAGTAGTTAATAATTGATACACTTCAATGTTGTTGATGCGTTGACAGTCAGCACCGGAAAAGGAGTTAACGAAAGAAAGTTTTTTTTTTTAACAAAAGAGAGAGACAATTGAGACGTACTTATATTGATACAAGGATTACAAAACATGTACATGTGTTTTCTTTGGGGTATGATTACATTACAATATGGACTGGATATTTCAGCGCAGTCGAAGCGAGGAGTATTTCCCATTGGGAGAGTTGAGAGTTTAGAGAGTCTTCTTTTTGCAGATGACTAAGATGTCCTCACATCCTCCCAGACGGAAGTCCAACGTGCGCTATATAGGTTTGTGGCTGTATGTGCTGATGCTGGAATCAGAGTTAAAGTGAAAAAATCTGAGGTTATGGTTATTTCCAGAACACCTGTCCAATGCACTCTGCATGTTAGTGGAGTCCCATTGAAGTAGGTGGAGAAGATTAAGTATCTCGGGGTCTTCTTCGCAAGTGATGGTGCCCTTCCTGCGGAAGACCGAGCTTGGTGTCAAAGCCAAGTTAGCGATTTTTAACTCAGTATTTGTTCCAACTTTCACCTATGGTCATGAAATTTTGGTAATGGCCGAAAGAATAAGATCGCGAATACAAGCTGTCGAAATGAGATTTCTTCGTACTGTTATGGTAGTTTCTCGCTGGGATAGACTGAGAAACACGGCAGTGTGCGGGGAGCTCAATGTTGAGCAGTTGCTTCTCTGAACGGAATGGGCACGTGAAACGAATGTCGCCATCATCACGACTTCCGAAGCGTGCCTTGAATGCAATACCATCAGGCAGCCGACCGCTTGGCAGACCCAGGACGAGGTGGTTGGACCAAGTCCAAAAACTCGCCTGGATGCGCTTGGACATAGCTCCTGATGAGTTAAAGTCGATGGCGGAGGATCGAGTGGCCTGGAGATCCCGCGTGCGCGCATTACCCCCGCGCCTCTCATAGTAGAACATGCAGGCCACTGAAAATGTATGTACATATGTATATATGTCCTTCTACACTCGTCATCGAACCAGGCGTTTCGTCATCGTGGAGCTTTAAGGCCTAGCACTTCCGTCGCTGTACCCTTCCGGGCTTGTTTGCACAGGGTCCATTGTTGCTCTACTGACTGTTGAGAACTTAAGGGAGACGCGGTTGGCAAAGGCACTGGCGATCAACGGTAGTAGCTTTCTGACGTCATAACTTGGTGTTCTAACTCAACTCCGCGTTGTTCGTGTTTTCCGTTAACGTATCTTGGCTACCACAAGACAGTGGTCTAGATCGATGTTCGCTCCTCCTTTTGCTACTTTTTGGTACAGTTATGTTTCTTCTTCTGATTTTTTTCATAAATAAAAAATAATCTCTTAGAAGCACAAGATTATACCAATATAGAGGGTCAGAAATGATTGCCTTCCAACCTGCCGCCGTCGTTGAAAATAACAAATAACAACTCAATATGTCGTTAAAGCACAACAGCTGTATTAATAAAATAAAATGGGCAAATGTCCTACACAAGATATTAATTTTTAAATCGTAAGCCGGATTATACTGGTGCCAATATAGTAAATAATATATTATACAATGTGTGCCAATTAAGTTCTGGGAATTTGTAAGCAAGAAATAAACAAAGTAAGTTTGTCGCAAAACGCTATGGACCTTCACAATAATCCCCCTCTAACTCTACACAATGATTCTAACGAGGCTATGTTTATAGCCTCTATACGGCCATGATAAGCTCCCTTTAAGGTTTGACTTCACTTTGAGGAATGTCGAAATTTAGAGTGGATACAGCAACGCTGGAATGCCAAAAACTCGCCAAAACCTCTTGCCAAGTCAAGAACGAATTGGCCAGCGCATTGTCGTGGTGTAAGAGCCAACACGTCTTGGCGAGTCAGTTTGCACGTGTTAGCAGCCTCTTCAGAACGCCATCATACAACTGTCCAGTCATTTTCTGGTGTGTAGGGACATATGACCGATGCCGCGGTGCAGGTGACGGGAGCTCCTTCACGCGCATCGTCATTTGCTGATTCACGGCTTTTCTTGGACCGCTTTGCCTAGTCTCCATACACCACCTGCAATTTTTTGGAGGATTTCCGAGGGTCTTTCACCAGATTTCACTGACATTTGCATCACAACACGTTGCTTATTAAGTCAGTGAAAGATTTCCTTTTCGAAAGATTTTGGGGGCGGCCGTAAACATCACCGAGCGAAAGGTCTGTAGGTCAAAGGTGTTCCATAGCCAAGAAAAAACAATTCCTATACGGAAAAGAGTATCTTGAACTTGCGGAAACTTTAAAAAAAAAAAAAATACGCATAACACGCAAAGAAAACGCGTTGTCGACTATACCCTTGAATGGAAACCTAAGGAAAGGACTACCTTTCAAAATAGATACTGACGTATGACGCAGTGTTGCCAGTTCCTGAGTTATGACTAAATTCCCGGAGCTTAGTTGCCACACGTCGTATACATTTTCGATTTGGCTAATATTTTTAGAAACATACATCATCGTTTCGAGCTTGTTAATTATACCCATTTTTCTTTTTCAACTGATTAAATTTGAAATAAAATTAATATTTTTTTTTATATCTGTTTCAGGTAATGCAAATGTGGCTCTTTCGTTGTACTTGTGACGTAAGTTTTGCTGCGAATTTATCTACTAATTTATTTTTACCTTTTTTTAACCATTGAATTAATTACGAAGATCAACAGAATTGCAAAGAAGTAATAGGCTCTCTGCAGTTGAGGACACATTCATTGATAGACTGTGACCAGAGCATGTTTCTGACAAGACTGCTAAAACACAATTCATGGCACAGTACATGATAAAGCTGACCCACGTATTCTGTCAAAGGACTATGTACATGTACATATATCAAAACGAAAATTCCGTTACATATCCTTGACCAATTTTAAAGACTACGTTATCCTCCATGTTCAAAATTTCAATCGAATATAGATTTATGGCGTTGTGGGTAGTGTGCATATTTTTTTTTTAACTTCCCAGTGGGAGAAGGGAGCGAGCAAACAGAGCAAAGAAGTTGATCGCGTTTAACTTGGCAAACGCCAGCTTCGATCTCTGTCCATGCTCAATCCAAGTTCACACACAGCCTCCGCGTGGCCTCCCCTGGATAGCTATACTGGCACCCGCCAGGTAGTGAACCAATGTGTGCAGCGACCCGACCCCTTGTTTCTGGGGAAAGAGGAACCTGGCCCCTCCAGGTTGGTGGTTGCGCTTAGGGTTAACATCCCGGATTACATGTAGACGACCCCCGCATACGTCTAAAACAAAACGAATTTCGGATCTCCACCTGGAACGAAAGGTCCCTCAATAGACCAGGTGCAGCCGGACAACTGGTCAACTCTTTGGACTGCTATAAGGCAGACATTACCGCGCTCCAAGAAGTGCGATGGGATGGGCCAGGCAAAAAGCAGATAAAAAACTGTGATATCTACTACGGAATCTGCTACAGAGAACATAAACAACGCCTATTCGGATGCGGATTTGTTGTTCGAGGCAGACTCATGAAAAAAGTCTTTAGCATCCAGTATGTAGGCGAACGCCTCATAACTATCAGCATCACGACCAAACTCGGCAATATAAGCTTATTATGTGTCCACGCCTCACAGAGGAGAAAGATGACCGACATAAAGACGACTTTTATGATCTCCTAGGCAGATCGTATGCGCAATGTCCCAGCTATGACACCAAAATCGTTCTAGGAAATTTCAGTGCGAAGCTGGGTAAGGAAGCTATCTTTGAACGGGTCGTTGGAAAGCACAGCCTACGCATCACCACGTTAGAAACTGGACTAAGGCTAGTGGACTTTATGGCGGGACATAATCGGGTAGTAGCAAGTACACGAATACCACACCTCAACATCCATAAGGGGACCTGGCGGTCTTTCGATCAATCGACAACCAACCAAATTGATCATATTGCGATCGACGGCAGACACTCCTCCGGCATCCTAGAAGTCCGAACCTTTCGAGGAGCCAACATCGATTCGGATCACTACCTTGTTGCAGCCAAGGTACGGATGCGAGTCTCTCAGAATCAACGGGGTCGAGTAAGAACACCAACATTTAACGTCGGAAAGCTGCAATCGCAGGAGACCGCCACGACCTTCGCCGATCAAGTCCCCATGCAATCTGCAGAAACCAAAGAACAGCAATGGAGTTGTTGTTAGAACGCCATCAGAGAGGCCGCCTCTGATGTACTCGGTTTCGAGCCACCACCGTCGAGAAACTCCTGGGTTGATGAGTGCAGACAGGCCCATGTAGAGAAACAGAATGCATACATGGCTACAATGCATCGACGGACGAGAGCTGCCGGCGAGCTCTATGAACAGAAAAGGAGGGAAGAGCATGCGCTTCTTAGAAGGAAAAAGAAGGAGCACAAGAAGCACGAGATCGAGGAGATGGAGAGATGTTACTGTAGGAACGACGTTCAAAAATTTCATCAAAAAGTAAAAGTAGAAGCCTGCAGGGATGAGCACGGGCAATCGAATCGATATCGAAACTTAAGTCTTATTAAGCTGCTGGAGCAGACGAACTCCCCGCGGAACTGTTTAAAGCAGCTAGCGACGAGCTGGCCAGGAACATGCACCAACTCATCTGCAAGATATGGTCGGAATAATGCAAGCCCGATGAGGAGGAGGAGATTCAACCAGGAACTGTATGGGCTGTACAGCGACATCGGCCTAGTTAGATGTCTTCGGATCCAACGTCTATGATGGCTAGGCCATGTAGAGCGAATGGACATCACCGCTCCGGCCCGAAGAGTCTTCGACTCCGACCCCGAGGGACGACGCAGCAGAGGATGACCGCATCTAAGGTGACGCGCACAGGTGGAAAGGGACCTCAACCAACTGGGCGTGCGATACTGGAAGCGGCTGGCAAAAGATCAGCCGGCTGGAGCGGCTTGTTGGTTGAGGCCCTGGTTCACCCCGAACGCCATCAAAGAAGAAGAAGAAGAAGTGGGAAGTTATTGTAGTTTTGACATATCTCCTCGTTTCAAGGTCCCCAGAATCCAAATCCAAGGTTTTTAGAGATGTCTGTGTGTGTATGTAAGTTTGTGCGTATGTGCGTGCGTCTCGATTATAAGGATGATACTGACATAAGATCGGGTTCATTCTACGCGTAATTATGCAACCTAGAACTGATAAAGTTTTCAGAAAAATTGGTACAACCGTTTTTTGTTAGAAAATAAACAACTAAGAAATAGGCAAAAAAAAAAAACGAACAACACGCGGTGTTCCGAAGCGGTCCCATATCTAAGTAACGTTGCCCGACGCTGGTTGGTTGAGGTGATCAAACGAGAACCGATACATATGAGATTGCTCGGACAATGTTGTGAATGGGTAAGGAGACGCACACTCATGAGCTGCTAGTGAGTGTGCACTACCCAACGAGCAATTATTAAACGCACGCGCTCGTGAGTAATTGGTTGTGAGCATTTTCATTTTCGCTCACGAAGACTAGTGTTTGCATTTATAGAAGCTCACTTATGTATGTGCACTCTGTAGGGTAGGTTCCGTTTAACGCACATGTGGAGTGCGCAGATGGGGTGAGTTTCTATGAATGCACACACTCGCGTTTGTTAGCCGAAATGAGTTGATTTACTGCTCGGGAGTTGTTTGTAAAATGGGAACAATTTTTCTTTATTTTCCACTTTTATAATATTTTAGTCTAAGATGGCTTAATTTTCTAATTTAGACCCCAAACACAAGCTGGGCATAAAGTCCTCTCATGTGATTAATTTATTCTAAAACTGATTTTTGTGCATATATTAACACTCGACGGCTATATTAAAAACTATTTAGTAGCTCTTGTGCAACATGCAGCTGCCTATTCAAACAACACCACTTTCTTGAGATGTACATATGCGCATACATTTTTGCCAAGCCGAGGGGCGATAAACGGAAGCAAATCTTATGGACAGCTCCTTCGCAAATTGCCTGACACAGACGTACACTCCTTCACACCTTGCCAACATTTTTAAACGCTTCAAAGTCCCCTATTCAATGTGCATATCATAATTGCTTCTAACACATCTCTGTTTGCATCACATCGCATGTTGACTTGTAGCCTCATGTCAAGGCAACACATAAAACCAAAAGATTGAATGACATGAGTGTCGAACGTAAAGGAAGCAAAGACAACAGATCTCTAAACACGAGGAGGACGGACAAACTGGTTATGCATAGATTTCAATCTGACCTGGAAGCGATCTCCTCTTTCATTTGAAGTGACCACTTGACATGCAAGGAACCTTGTCACTTGTGACGTCCTGTCATGTACATAGTTACAAATTTGAGGTGCCTTTGGATTCGGGGACGAATACCTGTCCATGGAAAAAAGGGTTCACTCTAATTAAGTCATAAGTAACTGTAGGTGAACATCTCATTACGTTATTACTAATCTCAATAGTGAATTACCCTCAACTATAATGAGATTAAATAGCAATCATGCGCTTCAATTAACTCGGCTAATTAGCATAGTGCCTTGGCAAGTCGAATAATTCCGCGAGCATTTCTGGTTCCTGCCTAAATCGCAAGACAATTGCGATGTCATCAAGCTCATTGCCACTTCAATTAATTATATTTAGTATGAACCCTTTAAGAGTTGCTGCCTCTATTCCCCTCAAGCGGGTATTTGTTTTAATCCTAATCCATTCGCATCGTAGGAGGACGCACATTATAATGGTAGTATTACTGCCAAGGATTTCGATGAGAGGATATTCGAATACAGAATACAGAAGGGAAATTAAAACAGCGTGTGCTGCCTTCAGAGGATCCTTCTTCTATCGAAAACTGCTGCTATGTATGTATGTACGCATGTATACGTGTGAAGAGTCGAATCAATAAAAGCTTCAACTTTTCTCCGACAAAGTAAGCCTGGCGGGGGATCACGGCGTGGGTGTATCCTCAAAAGGGATGAGTCGTTTCGCTAAATAAAAGAATCACAAGTTTTCAAATCAAATCTATTCAGTCGACAGGAAGTACTTGTACATTGAGCAAAGAATAAGGAGTCGGGCAAAAACGGAGACGGAAACAAGAGGCAGGAAGCCAAAAGCAGTGGAGGAATAGTGATGCCATCGGTAGCATTAACTCTCATAACGTCTATGTCCTGTAGTGCAGGTTGTTTCTATTGCCCCGCCTGAAGGATGCAAAAAGAACGTCGGCGGACGGATGAGGAAAAGGAAAAAAGCAAAAACAAACTAAGAATTCAACGAGGAACTGTGGCCTTTGCAGGAAATTGAACGCCATAAAGTGCTTCAGTGTTGTATGTACGCCACAGAGATACAGATACGGGCGCGCAAATATAAATATAATCATATTAGAGAGAATTCTTCGGGTGATACTACATATGTATATGTATGTTTTTTGCTGTGTATTCGTGTCCTTTTTCCGTTTTTTTTTTTCAATGTTCTTAACTCCTCCATGTGCCCGACCAGTGTCTCAGGACGGTTGATATCAAGGAAAGTTATCGAAACATTTTCGGAACGTCAGGGATGCCTCTGTGTTGTTTGTTTCATTGAAGAAATTCCTTAAATCAAATCCGGGATAAGAAAGGAAAAGACTTAATTTGGTCTCATAACAAAGGGAATACGAGTAGCTGGTAGAGATCGTGAACAAGATGACTAATGGCGAATGAGTCACGTTGTGGCTTAGTTTCCCTGGGAGACACTTTAATGTAGGGTCCTTGCGGGTATTGGGAGAGATTAGAAACGACTCCATATACATGTATGTATCACCAAGTTGCTCAAGCAATTCATTCCAAGAAAACTCTGAAAGGAAACTAATAAAAGTTCGTCTTGTATAGGACGAAACTGGACGTGGGTTGAGGTTATCTTCTTTTAATTCAATATTTTTAATTGATTGCCCCTTGGAGAGCTATACTTTTCAGTGAAGTATTGCGATATAATGGCTAATTGATTTGATTTGATTTAGAACGATCGGCAATGAAGACTGCTTCTCCGACTAGTGATCTACTTTAGATGCCGAATTTCGAGAAACCTTAGATAACGAGTGAGCTATAATGGAATTTCTGTACATATAGTGAAGAATGAATAGAAGCACCACATTGGCTACGGATTGTCTCGTGTACTTATATATGTACTCCTGCACTCGTTCAGAAAGAGTATCTCTAGAATCAGCTTACAGTTGTGATCCTTTTTGACATCGAGGGTTTTTGATAAAATCGAAACTTGGTCGGATTGGAGACCAAGATAACAGATTATTCAAGCAAACTCAGTACGCCTTATTCAACTTTCTATGGGGACCTTCATCGGTAGGCTTAGAGGTGCCGTATCTCCGGACATCTGTAAATAGGGTATAGCGAATCTTTCTACCATAAAGCCATCCCATAATTCTTGACATCTCTAAGCTTGCAAAAGAGATCTTCTCCATAGCCTATCTCTGATATGAATTTCGAAATGCGTTGTTTTTACAACTAAATCTCTAAAGGGCAGAAGTTATTGGGTGGAAACTTCTCTTCTACAAACTAATTTTTAAAATCTCAACCTGCGAGCCCTAACATCAGCCTTCCTCAGCATTAAGCTTATATGAGATTCGGTACATTGTCCACTCCAGGAAATTGGATCTACTTTACCTTTACTTACCGAAGCAAATCTTAAAGTGGAGACGATACCTTACTATGATAAGACATCGTTAACAAGATTCATATTAGACGTTGGTGAACACCAAAGACTCGTCCAAGACGAGAAAGACGGTCTGTGTCTATACATTATTCTCATCAATCAAGCGAGAAAGATCTTGGAGGCCTTCTTGTACGACATCCTCAGTGACAAGACGACCGACATCTTAAATGATATTTACAGTGACATACCGGTCCCTTCCCTTTCAAAGTTTAAATTCTCTTGCATGCAGAGTTAACTAAACCGAGAAAAATTGTGAAAAGGTGAAAAACACATTTGCGCACTTCTATAAAATGCAGTCATCCTGCACCGAAGTGTGACGATTCAATCCAGAAAAATAGCCCAGCATGATCGGTCGAGATGGCCCGGGAGTCGAAGCGAATTGATCGCCATCTTCGTCGAAAATCATGGAAATATTTACGTTTTAGTATCTTTTGACCAGGCTGAACGAAAACAGCAATCATATAACAAAACGTTCTAAGTACGACTGCCATTAAAAATGCCAGACTTAACGACGACAATGTCAGCTTTCAGATTGGAGTAGCTATATTTAAAGACTTAAGCAGCATGCTACGTAATTATGTAGTTTTTTTTTCTTTTTTTTATGTAGTTGCCAAAATGAAGAAACCATTAGTCATCCCGTAGATGCATTTGAGGTTACGGACTCTGTGAGATATGCAACAAGGTCTGGAAGACTAAAGGACTGTTCGCATACCGGATAATATCGCTCTCGTGGAGTGAAGTGTGACAAGTGAAATAATGGACGAATGCCCATCATTCACTTTCGTGTGTTCCCTGATTGGCGCTTACATCAACGTGCAATTGTTGACGAATTTTCATAAAAGAACGTCTATAGCGACGGGGCGCATTTCATGTTGAATGGGATGATGAATATCAAGAGCAGCCATTCATCCCTAAAAGGTGACTGTGTGGTATGTTTCGTGGTCAAAAGTCTCCATCGGGCTTTTTTTTTTTTTTTAATGGATTCGAATTTTTAGAAGCCCATTGTGTGTTGATAGGCCAGTAGTGGCCTTTTGGGCTCTTTAACAAGCTCAGCTCGCCGCTAAAGAAGATATTCTTCTCAAGTCGATTAAATCGATAGATGATATCGATGAAGCGGGCTATCAGCTCAATGTAGCACTTATCTCAGCCTTCAGAAACAGCTGAAGCCCCAGGACAAGTACACACAAGCGGTGTGTATCCTGGTGGAATGCACTGCTTGAATCTCTAAGGAGACAGGTGAGATATCGATTTAACAGACCCAAACGGAATAATAGTCAGACTGAATATAGATTTGCTCTAACATCGAATTGAGGAAATCCAAGAGAATGTCTTGGAAAAATCATTGCGAGAACATAGACTCGCTACCAAGTGCGGCCCGACTCCTTAAAGCGCCATCCCAAGATACTCGGGCTGCTTCGTAAATCAGACGGCACCTTTACCGTCGATCGCAGGGAAACCCTGGAGACTTTGCTTGAGGTGCTCTTCCCTGGTTCTACTTCCCAGCCGATGCCCTCTGACGATCAGGCGAATGTCATAAATAGCATCGACAGTAGAACGAATAGCCTCTCTGGCAGACTTTTTAGCCCTGATAGGGTTAAATGAGCAGTTGGCTGATTTAAGCCCTATAACGCCCCAGGCAAAGACGGTGTCTTTTCTGCTATCTTACAGAGAGGCCTGAAAACTATTTTATCACCTCCGATAGTTCTTTTTAGGCCCTGTTTCAACCTGGTCTATACCCCCCAAATTTGGAGTGGGGTCAATCTTGCCTTCATCCGCAAGATTGGAAAGCCCTATCAGTTTGATCTCGTTTCTTCTAAAAACAATGAAAAAACTGATAGAGCTCCATATTAGAGTTATCCTGGAGAATCAGATACCACTTGTGGCTACAAGGTCATCGGATATGCTGATGAACTAGTAGTCATTGTCACGGCAAGTGCGAAACTGCTGCCTGTGCGCGCATGCAGCTCACGCTTCAGTTTATCTCAGACTGGTATGGCAGAGAGAGTTTATCCATTAACCCAAATAAGACAATCTTAGTCCCTTATACAAATCGGAGAAAGGCACAGCCCTGCTCTGGCACAAACATAAGTTTTACAGAAGAAGTCAGGTATCTAGGTATTGACCTGGATCGCAGACTCAACGGGAACTCAAATATTAAAAGCAAACTCACAAAAGCGGCTAAGGCCATGTGGGCCTGTCGATGCACTTACGGTAAAACCTGGGGACTTAAACCTAAGGTAGTCCACTAGTTATACACCGCAATAGTAAATTATCGTCACCTTTGCGTCCACTGTAAGGTGGACAAAAGTTGAGCAAAAAACGATAATTATTAAGCTTCAACGCCTTCAGAGACTAGCGTGTCTCGGCATTACAGGCGCCATGCCAACCTGCTCCATGGCAGCCCAAGAAGCACTCATTGGACTTACTCCACAGCACCTTCCATTAAAAAGGTGGTTCTGATTACGTAGTGCAATCAGAATTCTTCGCTGGAGAACAAGCCTGCCATGTAGACCCGAGGGTCACATGTCCATCTTACAAAATCTTGCCGAGCTGGATATGATTACCAAGATTTCGGACCCATATTGATCCAGTGATCCCTTGCTTAATGTCAATGGCCTTAGGTGGTATACTGATGGCTCCAAGATGGCTTCTGGAGTTAGCGCAGGCATCTTTGAACCAAATCGTAAAATCTCGAAGGCCCTGGAGACGAGTCCTGGCATCTTTCAAGCACAATTACATATATGCATCAATCTGAACCTAGAGACGCATTGGAGGAGTTACAATCAACGCGCTTAAGGCGCTGAGTCCGTACATCACGAACTCAAAAACCGTCAAGGAATGCCATGATGCCCTACAAGACATCGCCAAAAGAAACAATGTTAAACTCTGGTAGGTGCAATGAAACTGCCGATCAACTTGCCAGGAAAGCTTCCTGCGAAAAATACGTAGGTCCAGAACCTTTCTGTGGCACCTCCAAGTCTAGGATGAATTTCTTCTTAGACAAGTGCGAAAAATCGCAGCACCTATCCTTCTGGAGCAGCGTTCAGAGATTTTGCCAATCGAAACGATTTATACGATCCCTGAACAAACACTCTATTAACATACTCAAACTTAATAGGGCAGATATTAGAAGACTAGTCAGCTACCTGACGGGACACTGCGGTCTAAGATATCATCTTAACAAAATCAAGCTCTCGTCTTAAACTGAGTGCCGACACTGTCTTGAGGACGAAGAGTCGGTAGAGCACTTACTATGTGAGTATGCTGCTATTTACCATCTTAGGAAGCGTATCCTTCTCACTGAAGTCATGGCTCTTGAGGAGATCATCTCGGCTCCTACGAGAAGCATCCTTCATTAGGGAAGTGAAGAAGTTCCTCGGCTAATCAGCTAGCAGGTGCAATAAATCTGTCGCAGTGCTAAATGCTAGGCCAGTAGTATTCAAGACCTAAAACACTGCAGAGAAATGTGCCTATAGCCTATTGACTATTAGAACGGCGTCTCTATAAGAAGCCGTTACTGTCATCATTTTTCACGTTTTAATAGCATCGATGATGGTTACTTGATTCTAGAAGTAATTTGTTGTAGCTTTTAGTCGCTTTTATTGTCCTGCCCCTTATTTGGTAGGTAGGTAGGTAGGTAGGTACGTAGCCTTCCCAGAGTTGAGAAGAATGCACATAGGCCAGGGAGGCCCGTTGTGCAGCTACGAGGGGGTTTTACCCCCCTATCCGTGGAACCATTTTGTGCTTCTTTAGAAGTTAAGAAGATCAAGTATCCCTACTTTCTGAACATCTGTCAGATCGTTAAGGAAGTAAGAGCCTGGGTAACGTTTCCTGAACTTGCAGAGAGCTGGACAGGCGCAGAGAAGGTGGTGGATGGATTCAACCTCCTCCTCGTCCTGACAGCTTCTGCAGAAATCATTTGGAACTATTCCTAGTTTTTGTGCGTGACTGCCAATGAGGCAGTGTCCTGTGATGACACCGATGACTTTGTAGATGTCAGTTCTTTTTAGGGAGATTATACTCCTTGTGCGCTGACTGTCCAGCCGAGGCCAGATTTGCCTGGTGATGACGCAGGTATGTCCATGTGTCCATCTCAGGTTCGTCTCGGCCCTGGCGAGATTGGTCAGATTATGTTTAATGGTTGTAAGAGGTACTCCCTCACAAGCCACGATTGATTGTAGCGTCGTTCCTAGTTTAGAGAGTTTGTCGGCTTATTTGGTTAAATCGACCTATTATTCATAAAATCATATAATTTCTTACTCTACGTGTCCTATGAAACCTTCAATACTGACCTAACATAGGCACCATATGAACGCGCGTTTATTTTTCGAAAGTCGTTTTTGGATTTACTGAACTCTACATTGCATAAATATGATAACTTTGCCTCTTGTGAGAGTGGAGTAGCATTGCCGAAATTTTGGAATGATACGTCACATATAACCTTCCCGAGTCGGCAACTGACTTCGGACAAGCCTTCTCTAATATTTGGTTCGATTGTTGCCGCTTTTTTGCTGACAGTCAGAAATACCGATGATTGTAAGGAGTAAGTGACTCAAAGATTGATGAACCCAACCCATAGTCTAGACCATAGAGTAAACTTTTCATGACTTTCATATATATTTTCTCGTGTTGATGCATAGAACCTATACAATGCACGTATGTTGTTAGTCATAAAATTAATTTTCCGTTCTCCCATATCACTCATCGATTTCTCGTGTGTTCCAATTCCACTCGGAAGTAACATTGAGTATGCCTGTTTGATAAGAGTCCTCCGCCTCAAGTGACCATTTTTTAAAACCTCCTTACCTTGAGTGCTCACATTTTACGAACTTGGGCGTAACCCCCTCAAGGCCACAAAAACCATGTGATGAACTTAGCAAAGAGGCAAAAAACCACTCATGGAAATGGCTGACGTAGGCTGTTATGAATTCCTCTTTGCCATCTTGGCGAATTGCCACATTCATTCTGGTGGACAGGACGTGAAACAGCTTTTACGATGGATAAATGCGAATGGACGGTATCGATAAAGTTCAATTATCGAATGATTTTGAAAGCAATATGGGAGGACATCGACAGAAGTGTCTATGAGACTGACCATTGACCGTGTGCAAGTGCCACCGTCTGTTCCGTAATGGCAACGTCTTGTGTGTGCATTGGTGCCTGAAGGAAATGGAGGACAATTTTCTATGCACCGATTAACCCCCTGGATAGATGGGCGTTAACGTTATTCGTCATCTTACAAAATAATGTCAATAGACGCATAAGCTGTCATCACGTCGTCCACTTTGCACTGACACCTACTGTTTTATGCGGAAGACAGCCCTAGCGCATAATTTTCCCACCATATGCACTTTTCCGCAAGAAAAACAAGAAAATGGCATAAGAAATCCTTATCACGGCCACGACAGGAAAGCTATACTCAAGTACCTCTTGTGCGCGTCGCACCACCGAACGCGCATTCAACCGAGCTCAAGGATAATGGGCCGAAAGTGTTTCTTTTTTACCACCTCCATCCCAACGCCCTTTGTCATGTATAATACATGTGTTCTTGCTATTCCTTACGTGTACAGCTCATTGGATATACCCTAAAGAGGGGGCGGAATACCCTTGCCGGCATAGGCAGCATAGGAAGAACGAAGGAACGAACAAGCGAAACACTCTTAATTGTCTATGCAATTAGCTTTCGAAGCGGTAGCTGTTACATCCTCCTTGTTGTCCTTGTATCGAGCGTAGATTCTGTGAAGGCGAACAAGTACTGTTTTGTGTTACCAGTTTCGTGCCGTTGTAGTAGATGAATTTAAATACGACTTGATGCTGTTCCCCGCGCACCAGGTGGACGAGGATAAGGGAATTTGAATTATATGTATATCTCCTGGTTTGGTCTTTGCGGTGGAATGCGAGAAATGAAAAAAGCGTACGAACACCGTTAATATCCTAAATGCGGATCCCCATTTAATGAAGCAGAAGCGTTTTGCTTAAGATTTTAATTACATCTGCCCTAGATACCTAGATACAGCTACCGTGGCAGTCTGAATGATCGGAGTTTTATATTTTCTTCGTTCCAGTTTCTTATTTAAGAACTTGTAGCTGTGTAATGTTAATGAAGGAGGAAATAGACCACACCGCATATTCATTACATTATCTGTCTTCATTTGCAAAGGGTTACTTCCTTGAATGGACTTCGAGGAGAATTCAAATGGTAGTTCTTCACAATTAAGGGACCACTTCGATAATGAATAATTTTTTCTTTCCCCTTTCTCTGCTTGAGCTTTGTACAACCGAGTTGCTTAGTAAGAAGGTATTTCCGTAAAGAGACCCTCGGAGATCGGTTTCATCACTCGTTACTCAAGTTCTTGACATGGGATAGACTTAGACTATGGGAAACCCGTGGTGAAGTGGTAAACATCTCCGACTGTCGAACGGAAGGTCCATAGTTCAAAGTCTGTCCATAGCCGAGCAATACAATTCTCATATGGAAAAAATTGCTCAACCCAGCTACTATGAACGGGATGTGATCAAAATACTGATAAAGGCATAACACTCACAGTATATGTATGTACATATGTACATATGTATGTTGGCGTTACAATCCATGAAGGACCAAAGCCGAGCTTCTCTCAACCACCCATAGGTTTTGTCACTACCCTGCCGAGGAGAAGCACCGTGAAAAACACGTTCGATGGCATGACTGTTGTCGGGATTCGATCCCGTGTCATCGGCGTCAGAGGCTAACACACTACCCACTGCTCCACGGCGCTCTCGCTCTCAGCTTATGGTCACAGTATATGGTCACTTCAAATTAATACTCTTCATGTATACACCATAATGGCATGAAATATTTGCTGAGAACTACAACCAACGTGAAAATTCCGCCGAGTTCCACTCGAATCTTATCTAGGGCAACCACCCCTGGTGAGTAGTGAACGAACATCTAAGACCCAAACCATTTGCACTCCGCCTAGTTTGTGTGACAAACATAATAAGAGAATGATTCTTGAATATGCGCGAATTATGACACAAAAAAAACACTAAACAAAATCCTTCACATATATACATACATATGTACATCCATCCTGCCAAGTATTTGCCCGATTGCAACAATAAATTAACAACATACTCGACTGTAAGTGTGGCATCCTCCTTGAATCGCAATCCATTCGAATGCCATTCATAATTGGCTAACCACCTTTTCTATACATATTCACATCCATCGATCCGGGCGAATTCCTCCTCAGACAGAAGATTAAAATTTGAACAAAATGTTTTGTGCCCAGCTATTGAAGCTTTCAGTTTGACTATTGACCGCCCAATCATTATCCTACGCAGCAGCAATTTCACATGCAGCAAAACATCTATCTACAGCACCTCTGGCATATCAATAATTGAAGTTCCACAAATAGCAAAACGTCACCTCGGGGAATGAATGAGTGTCGTCCGATGTGCACACAAGCGGCATGCCGATGTTCCATCCATCTTCGATTGTAAATCTGTCCCTACCATCAGGTTAGCAGCAACTACATACTACCTTGTCCTCGAAATCCCCTTGAGTATAATGACTAGTTTGTTCCAGAGTAGGTTCCGAAGGGGCACTACAAACTCCGGTGCATTCCTTTGGTAACACGACAACAACGAGACACCACCGACTACGATGTGAATCTGTAATGAATAATTCACGAGGAATTTAAATTGTCGCCCAAATGGATGGCTATTTATGCTGGATTAAACTTAAACACAACACTTTAGTCGGCCCGATAGCATTTCTTCCATCCCCTGTTTCAGTCCATCTTCATCCTTGTATTGTTCTTTGGATCGCCGTTTCCATTCATCCAGAGCAACTTACTGATCACATCATGATGTTGTTGCACTCGAACAGGTTGCCAGTCGATTAGACTTGGGTTGGCTTAATCCAGAAGAAGCATGTACTCGTGCTGGTAACCTGATCGTTGGTTGGTAGCCACTTTTGTCGTGCATCCATACTAAAATCTGACAGGAAATCAAATGATATATGTATGTATCTATGTAGAGAACAAAAAAATGGTCCAAAGTCCAGAGATTAGATACTTCGACAACGATGAAGCAGGAATACAAAAAACCAACGGCGACGACTGCATGGCATTGACCGCGAGTGCATCCTTAACAGTGCCATTTCACTCGACCGCACTCCAATTCCACTACTTACAAGTACCATGGAGTAGATATAGATTAACTTGCAGCAACATCACGGCCCGGTCAAGAACACATACCAATAACTTGTTGTTGCAATCATACTAGTCAACAGTACAGTGTTGTATCCACTCGAACCAACCTGCTAGACCGGTTAACTAAACTCAATCCGATGAATGTAACACACTCGGCGGGGTACAGGAAGTTAATAGTTCTGGTCTTAAGGTTTAATCCACAACAAGTGAATTGCGATCATGTGACGTCTGAGGTAGTTCCACGAATCGTTTGTGCTGATTTGTGCATCTTAATGAGAGCAAAGTAGAAACTGATGTCAGACGAATCGGCCAAACAGATAACAGTGTCACCTTGGCTCATGTTACTGTCGAAGCAATGACAGCGACTGGTCTGGTCCATCTAAAGTAGGGATGATCTTTTTGTGCTATTCTTTTATCATACTCCGACGGAAGTGTATCTTGAACTTCTTCTTGTGAACAGACACAAAAAAAAGACACACAACCACGACGACTAGTCTGAAATGGAAATCCCATGACCCGACAGAACGTACACCCGTTCAGGTGAAAATGTAGATTTCACGTTCGATTTTCTGATTGAGGCCCGAAGCACTAATGTTAGTAATAGCAGTGGCAATGCACCTGTGCCAATATTGTTTTTACTTCTCTAAATGGATAGGATACTTTCCCGACCACAATGGATACCGTAATCATTGTTAGTACGTCGGTATATGTACTCTCGATAGAACTACTTGAATCCTTCCATCGTATGCGCTGGGATGCGAATTTGCACTTTGATGTGTGCACAAGCTGACTCGAGAAATTGTATTATACAACTACGAGTAGTAGTCGGTAGCGTTACGAACCTATTAAGACCTGGCACTGTTGGGATTCATCCTTTTTGCGTTTTCTCCTTTTCCGACCATTTCGCTTCCTTCTTTCTGTGCTACGGAAAAGCATGTAATTGTTTGGCAAACATTTTCGAATGGTTGAGTTTTTTCTTAGTTTTTGCATCTGCCAAAGGACCGGTGTTTTTTTTTTTTGGAATTCTAGAGCATTTTGTTGCCCTTTGGTAGTCTGCTTCGTTAATGGACAGGAAGTGAATGTGCAGTTTGTAATGTTTGAGATAGGAAGGAACTCGTTGTCGAGAATTTTCGCGGATATTAGGGAAGTTTGAAAGAATGCACTTTAAATAACCACGTCAGATTAGTTAGGAATTGTACGTGGTGAATACTGACTTCAGCAGTCGATTACTTACTTACTTAGGTGGCGCTACAGTCCGTGGTGAACCTGGGCCTCAACCAATAAACGTCTCCAGCTGGCACGGTCTTTGGCCAGCTATTTCCAGCGCCGCACGCCCAGTTGGTTAAGGTCCCCTTCCACCTGCGTGCGCCACCGTTGATGCGGCCGTCCTCTTCCGCGCCTTCCTTCCGGGGTGGATTCGAAGACTCTTCGGGTCGGAGCTGTATTTTCCATGCGCTCTACATGGCCTAGACGCTGTATCAGTAGACGTCGTACCAGGCCGATGTCGCTGTACAACCCGTACAGTTCTTCGTTATACCTCCTCCTCCATATACCGTTTGAACAAACGGGACCGTAGAAAGTGCGCCGAATTTTCCTCTCGAAGCGACCAAGGGCATCTTCATCCGCTTTTGTTAAGGTCCAAGCCTCTGCGCCGTAAAAGAGGACTAGGATGATTAAGATCTTATATAGTGTCACCTTGGTTTTCCGAGAGAGGGCTCTACTTCTCAATTGCCTCTTGAGCCCAAAGAAACAGCGGTTGGCAAGAGTGATTCTGCGTTTTATCTCAGCGCTGGTGTTGTTGTCGCTGGTCATCAGTGAGCCAACGAATTCCTTGACCACTTCAAAGTTATATCCGTCTCTTTTAGATATTTGGTTTTACCCCCATTAACCTTGAGACCCATCTTCCACCTCAATGCTTACAAAGGCATCACTGACGTCTCGCTGTGTCCGTCCAATCACGTCAATGTCGTCGGCGTACGCGAGCAATTGCGTAGACTTGAAATAAATCGTACCTCTTGTGTTGGCCAGTGACTCTTGCACGATCTTTTCAAGCGCGATGTTGAAAAAGTTGCATGACAGCGCGTCACCTTGCCTAAATCCTTTTTTAACATCAAAGGTCTCGGTTTGCTCATTACTGACTTTAATGGAGCAGCGAGAATTCTCCATTGTCATCCTGCACAGTCGGACGAGTTTGGCAGAGATGTTAAAACCAGACATGGCTTTGTATAACTCATCTCTATACACGCTGTCGTATGCAGCCTCGAAATCGACGAAGAGGTGGTGAGTGCCGATTTGGTATTCCTGGGTCTTCTCCAAGATCTGCCGTAGTGTAAATATTTGGTCTATTGTGAATTTACCTGGCCTGGCACCACACTGATAAGAGCCGATCAGGTTATCCACAAACTGTTTCAGGCGGTCACACAATACGGCAGAGAAGATCTTATATGCGATGTTAAGGAGTCTTATTCCCCTATAGTTGGCGCAGTTGGCGCCGTTGCGCAGTGGTTAGTGTGTTGGACTCTGACGCACGATGAGCGAGTTCGGATCCCGATATCACCAACGCCATCGAATGCTTATTTCGGGTACTGGCAAAACCCTCCGTAGTATACTTGCCTTGAAAAAGCTTCTCCACTCACGCCGTTCGGAATCGGCATTAAACTGTAGGTCCCCTTCTTCTATGTGAAAAATAAATCACACACAACATGGGTGATTGAGAGAAGCTTGGCTCTGGTCCTTCATGGGCTGTAACGCCACCAAAAGAAAAGAAAGAAAGAAAGTTGGCGCAGTTATAGGGGTCTCCTTTTTTATGGACCGGGCAAACGATGCTGAGATTCCATTCGTCGGTCATGCTTTCCTCCGACCATACCTTGCAAATGAGAAATGGGGGTGGCCGTGGTGCAGTGGTTAACATCATCGACCGCCGATCGGAAGGTCTATGGTTCAAATTCGCTTCATAGCCAAGTAAAAGTAATTCCTAAACGGACGATAAAAAGTATGCAACGCAGTTGTGAATGGAAAGTGACCAGACGTACTGCCTGCAGGCATAACACTCACAGTATACGGTCAACCGAAATTCATCCTCTGCGTATGCAATACTAAAGTGCTTGAACGAATTACTACGGACTATAACCCACGCGGAATTTGGTCGGCTCTCGTCCTATCTAGGCCTAGGACAACCACCCCTGAGAGTAGTGAACGAACATCAACGACCCCAACCACTGCACTCCGTTCAGGTTGTGTGTGTCAACACATCACACATCATAAGAGAATATGAAAAACTCTTGAACCTGCGCGAGTCTCTAACAAAAAAAAAAAAAAAAGGTGGTGCATGCACCTTACCAGCTCATCTCCAGCCGCCTTAAGAAGCTCAGCAGACAGGCCGTCTGCGCCCGAGGCCTTATTAGACTTAAGTCTTGGTATCGCTATTTCGACTTCGTCTAGGTCGGGTGGACTGAATTCTTTTATATCGTCGTCCATTACGAATGGCTCGTTCTGCCTGACAGCGGTACCTTGTCTATCATCGCCGTTATACAGTCTGCAGAAGTGGTCTTTCCAAATCCTCAGCATCGACTGCGACTGTACTACCAGTTCTCCATTTTCATCCCTGCAGGCCGCCGCTCTGGCTTTGTAGCCATATTTACCTTATTGTAAAACTTACGGGCGTCATTCCTGTGGAAGCATCTCTTCATCTCCTCGATCTCACCCTTTCCGTGCTCTCTCTTTATGGGTTTATGTGGCTTTATATGCCTCTTGTCTTGCTGCATGGGCTTGTTCGCATTGTTCATCGAACCAAGGGTATTTAGGTGGTGGCGGTTTGAAACCCAGCACCTCTGGGGCAGCGTCTCTGACAGCGCTCTGGCAATGCGCCCATTCCTGGTCTATTGTTGGTGCTGCTGTGGGCGGATTTTGAGAGAGCTTGGAGGAGACACGATCGGCAAAGATTCTGGCAGTCTCTTGCGATTGTAGCTTTCCGACGTCAAACTTACGTAGTCCTACTCGACTCCTAAGCATTCTTGATATCCTAATTCGTACCTTGGCTACAACAAGGTAGTGGTCTGAGTCGATGTTGGCCCCTAGGAAGGTTCGTACGTCGAGAATACAAGAGGAGTATCTGGCTTCGATCGCAATATGATCAATCTGGTTGGTGGTCGATTGATCAAAAGACCGCCTGGTACCCCTGTGAATGTTGAGTTGGGGGAATCGCGTACTTGGTACAAGGAGGTTACGCCCCGCTAGGGGCAGTCGGTCTCATTCTTCTTCCTTGGTGGCGTTATAGCCCATGGAGGACCAGAGCCAAGCTTCTCTCAATAACTCATGTTGTGTGTGATTTATTATTCGCACAGGTGAAAGGGACCGACAGTTTAATGCCGATTCCGAACGGCGTGAGTCGAGAAGCTTTTCCATGGCACGTTTACTACGTGGGGTTTTGCCAGTACCCCGCCGAGGAGGAACGTCGCGAAATAAACATTCGATGGCGTTGGTGTTATCGGGATCCGAACTCGCTTATCGTGCGCCAGAGTCCAATACACTAACCACTGCGGCACGGCGCGCTCGGTCGGTGTTATTAATTGGTCTTATTAATCAGCAGTCGATTAATAAGACCAAATCAGAGGTGGCCGAATCTTTACGATGTCCAACCACTTGCCATCGCTGCTAAGCTTGTGTAATATTGAAACCAATCTTATATGCCTGGCTTGTTTTGATAGCCGACTCGATTGGCTGTTTTTATCAGATTTTGAGATCTATTTGGTACAAACACATTCCTAAACCTATAGGGAAGCGCCTGCTTCTCAATTGAAACAGTAAAGATAAGAAGGGCATTTTGTACTAAATTTTCTCCCAAGTTCAAAAGATCAGCTTAAATTATCCTTCAGTGACTGAAGGCGGTATTGCCAATCAGTTAAAAAAAAAAAAAAAAAAAAAAACTCGAAGTTTGCAAAGGCATTTGCTCTATGCAGATTATAAACGCTGACCACTACCATCGTTTAAGCAACATACAGGGAGTTCAATTTCAAATAACTTTTTCGAGCATACTGACCGGTTTGCCATAGCAAAGAAATACCATTCATATACTGAAAAATGATGCAATACAGCTGTTGTGAATGGGAAGTCATGAAAATACAGTCGAAAGCATAACACTCACTTTAAATTCATACTCTGTGTGTGCAGTTCTAAATAACACCACAACATTTGCTGAGAACTATAACCAACGTGAAAATTCAGTCGAATTTCTCTCGAATACTATCTAGAGTAACCACCCCTGAGAGTAGTGAACGAGCATCTACGACCCAAACCATTTGCATTCCGCCCGGGTTTACAATTCGGTGTATATCCATTTAAAGTACGAAGGAGAGGAAGGAGACATGGTTCATAGATAAAGAATTTTTATAGTTACGATCAATATTTTGAAAATAAAGTGGCAGCACCAACTAAGTATTTCTGACCTTAACAAATGTCCCAATTAAGGTAAAAACTGACGAAATTGGAGCACTAAAAAACCAAACAGCAAACAAATCATCCATTATGTGAGATATGACCGCATAAATGGCCGCTGCGGCTTCCCTTCGTAGCGCTCATCCGAAAGAAATAATTTTCGATTACTCGGGCCAATAAATCTTCACGTGGGCTTTGTTGAAAAGAATAGGTCACAATATACCTTAGCTGCCAGGTCAAATCGCTCGTACAGAATGACTAGTCATCTATATCCTAGTCTATTGTGTGCTATTAGAATCACCTGTCGTTCACAGCTTGTTTAGCTGTTTTCACTTTTTCCAGTTCAAACAAAACTGCTCTTTTTCACGTGTTTCGGAATGCTTTCAAGTGTCATTTGAACTAAAAGAAGAATTTCTGTGGAAATGACAATCTTCTTGTCACATGTCTTATCAGTCTTTCAAAAGGACAGGTAACGCAATTTTTCCCACCTGTCTAAGAAGAAATTTATCTTTGACCTGGGGATGCCACACAATGGCTCCGGACCTATATATTTATCGCTGGTACCTTTCCTGGCAAGTTGGTCGGCGATTTCATTGCCCTTGATACCTTTATGTCCTGGCACCCACCAAAGTTTAACATTGTTTCTTTTGGCGAGGTATTGTAGGGCATCATGGCATTCCTTGACGGTTTTTAAGTTCGTGCTGTATGAACCCGGCGCTTTAAGCGCTGTTTGGCTATCAGAGAGTATGTTGATGGTAACTCCTCTAATGCCAGTCTCAAGATTCAGATTGGCGCATGTTACGATGGCATGCAGCTCTGCTTGAAAGTTGCTGAGACCCATTCCCAGGGCCTTCGATGCCGACACCAACGTCAGAAGACATTTTGGAGCCATCCGTATACCGCCTAAGGCTATTGACATTTAGCAAGGGATCACTGTTTTCCCATGGTGAGCGATTTGGGATCAATATCTCAAATCTCTTGTCAAAAGTGAAGGTGTGTGACAATGCGTCCGTGACCGTGCTAATCATTTCCAGCTCGGGAAGGTGTTGTAATATGGATACGTGACCCTCGGGTCTACAGTGACTTCTGATGGGACTGCGTAATGCCACCTTTTTGATAAAAAAGTGCAGTGGAGTGAGTCCAATGAGTGCATGAGTGCTTCTTGGGCTGCCGTCGAGCAGGTTTGCACAGCGCCTGTAACGCCGAGACACGCTAGTCTCTGAAGGCATTGCAGCTTAACAGATGAAGTTTATTGCTCAACTTACTATAGCGATGTATAACCAATGGACTACCTTAGGTTTGAGTCCCCAGGTTTTACCGTAAGTGCGTCCACAGGCCCACATGGCCGTTTTCATATTGGAGTTCCAGTTGAGTCTGCGGTCTAGGTCAATACCTAGATACTTTACTTCCTCTGAAAATCCTATGCGTGTGCCATTTAGAAAGTTTAGGCGGGGCTGTACTTTTCTCCTCTTTGTTAACGGGACTAGGATTGTCTTGGGTTAATCGATAAACCCTCTCTGCCTTACCAATCAGAGACAAATTGGAGCACAAGCTGCATGCGCTCACAGGCAGCGGTTCCGCACCTGCCCGTATCAATGGCTACTAGGTCAGCAGCATGTCCGATGATCTCGTAGTCCCGAGTGGGACTATCGACCAGAGCAGTGGTGAAAGGACTCCTTCTTGGGGACATCCTCTAGCCGCCGGTACTGTCACTGAGACCTCTCCGCATGTGGCTGATATGATACGGCTTTTTAGCACCGCCCTATTCCAGTGATTATTGGAATGGTCCACACCCCTGCAGGATAGTGCAGTGGCGATCGAATCATAGCCCGTATTATCAATAGCCCCCTCTATATCGAGGAAGGTGCAAATTGCGATCTCCTTGTGTGTGAAGCTGTTTTCAACACACGTCACCAGGTGGTGTAGCGCATTCTCAGTAGATTGTTCTTTGCGATATGCATACTGATTGGGATGCAGAGGTATCTGATTCTCCAAAAGACCTCTTGTTTTTAGAAAGAACGAAGTCAAGCTGATAGAGCGATAGGATTTAGGTTGCTCACTTGGCTTCCCAATCTTGGGGATGAAGACAAGATTGACCTCTCTCCAGGTTTGGGGTATGTATCCCAGGTTGAAGCAAGAACTAAAAAGAACTATTAGTGGTGATAAAATGGGGTTCAGGCCTTTCTGTAAGATGGCAGGAAAGACACCGTCTTTGCCTGGAGCCTTATAGGGTTTAAAGGAACCTGGTCGCTTACTGACCTACTCTATCTATCTCTATTTAAATATTTTCCCGACACTGGAATTGTATTTATCAAAATCGGTCGATTTGCAGAAGTACTTCTTCCATATCCTTAACACTGTCTGACATTCCGCTACAAGTTGCTGTGCTTATCTCCGTGATCTTCAATTCTAAGCAAACAATCTTGATATGTGTGTTAAACTCTCTTGTAATTCGTTTAGACCACTTGCTCATGACAGCAAACTTTCACATTTTCGAATATAAACATGGTACTCACGAAATTTATCACCTTTTCTTTCCTCTCTATATTTGAAAATATAGCCTATCTTGCCAGGTTGTTGTCAGAGTCGTAAATCTCGCTACGAAGCTGCTTCATCCTGGTCTTAAGGGCGGACATTTCTGAGCATGGTTCGCCAGCAGGTTTTACCTCCTATATCCGAGGATATGTTGGCATTATAGAATCTATTTATCCACGATATTTAACATATAAAGCTACCTCCAATCTGAGAGGTAAAATCTTAGCTTGTCATAGCTATGACACAACTTGTAACAGCAGAACTGCATGGATTTTCATGGAAGAGGCAACGAGCTTAATATGCCAAAGTGAATGTTACCGACATAAATTGATGAATCTCAAGCTTTTAAAAGGATGCTAGTTACAACCACGTACATGCATTCAACTTCCCCGTCACAACTGCTTCACTGTCTCCCGTAGCTATAGCTCCGGCAAAAGGCTGCAATCAATCTTTATCGTTTGTTGTCAAACAAATTGCATCAGAACTAGCACTCTGTCTATGGATCTTGTTAGTTTTTGTCTAATACCGAAATATGTCTTTACTGACCATATCGAGAATCCCTTAACGAACTACATTGCAACTAGTGTGTCCTGTAGCCTCATCACCACGCCAACCATAAGAACTTGCGTTCCTTTTTGTGTTACGGCTTCAACCGAGTTATGAAAGTCAATCGTGCGAAGGGACAGCCGTCACGGTTCGTAGTTACCAAGTTGAATACACGGCTTAAGTTGAGCCCTAGCAAAAGAACGAAAAAAGAAAAAAAAAAGATGAAAATCCCAATCATGCAGTTTGGCCGCTCGGAATGCATCATGAGCACATGTCAATACCATCCACTCTCTCCTGGATAGGTCTTTCATTTTTGCTTTTCTGTTTTTGTTCTCTTATAGCTACCAACCTAATCGATGCCTCTCGATTCGTGGACCGAGTGCTCGGAAACTTTAATTGAACTTCAGCGCACGTACATGTCGCGCAATGATGGAATGGGTGTTGTATCGTTCGTGGCGACAAGTTGATCCTTCGACTAAAGCGCGCAGCTTCAACGCGTTCCTACCTCTTATTTTTGCCACAAATAATAAGCTCAGCTGTATATTATACATACAACGTGCAATGGACCAGACCTGAATCGAGCTACTCGCGCTCGTTCTCTTCTTCTTGTTTTCGAAATCGCACCCAATTAAGTGATGCTGTTTAGGAGATTACTACTTGTCTTCCATAAACGGCCATTAATCCTTAGTTGCAGCAGTAACTGCTGAAATCAATAATGTTGATGGACTATGTCCTCACTGACATAGTATAGACGAGTGCATTGGACAGAAAAAAAAATTAATTGGTCCGATGTGATTCTTTGCAAATTTTTCCAACTGCGAGTTGTACTCATAGATACTTTAATGATGCAGAGGAGCGAATGGCGAACAAAAGGAGTATTGGCGCCCTCCACGTCAACGAAGATGTAGATCGACCCTCCACAGTGGGAGCGGGAATCGTACACGACGTTCCATTTGAAATAAATCGTGGTCCTTAATCAGTTCATGGTAATGTTACCCGGATTTAACTCAAAATTTCTTCAGAGAGCACGAACAAGGAATGCTGTACAATCGATTGATTTTTAATTTCAAATTAGTGAAGGATAAAATGGTTTTCCGTCGACTACAGAAGAAGGTAAGGTATGTCGGCAGGTTGGTCTTGTGTGGTCTGCTAGAATGGTAGCACGGAACAGGGTATGGATAGTAATTGTCTGCAATTGCATTACCTGGTGGAGAGAGGTAGACAATTGATTCAACATAACTGATGAGACTATCCTTCATGGTAACCTGTACAGTATTATGAGGATGCAATTCTTCTGCAAGTCTTCATCCATAGCTGCAGAAGCTACTAATTAGGATTGAAACTGCTTGAAACAATATTTTGTGACATTTTCTTAGTAAATCTGACTATGACCACTGTATCACTTGACTCTTAGTCTTGGGATACCCTGGAACGTACTTAATTTATATCGAAGATTTTATTAATAAGGGGTTCGTCTTAAGTTCTAATGTTACATGACCTTTATGTCCATTATGTTAGTAATATTTTGAATAATGTCATCATACATGGCTTCTTTTGGGAAATAACATGTTCTGGGAAACTTTTTTCGGAACAATATAAGCGCCCTCCTGTTAAAACCTCGTGTCGTATATGACATGTCGTACAAGAATTCACCAGTTTTTGTGATGTTCATTGCGTTCACCTAGCTAGAGACCTGTCAACTAGTGGTCGGTACTGCTCTGACTAAGAACGTTCGAAGGGGCAATGACTGGCTAGAGTAGTCCCGTAGGGTCATGTTACCGAGGAGCTAAAAATAGACGATTTTTTTGACTACCCCGAAGTCAAATCTGTATTTTGGATGTTTAGTTCGAAGGTGTCTGTCATATCACTTCCAACTCTTATAAAATGTTAAGGCCTTACTCAATGAGCAAAAAAACAAAAAAAAAGAAACAGAATAGGGCAAGGCAGAAAAACAATTGTGAGAAAGGTCAGATCGAGTTAGAACAGAAAAATACAACTCTAGATTTACCTCTAAAAACCGAAGCGTATGTTACTTGTGAAATCTAAATTTGACACCTTTCAGAAATCTGTGCTACCTCACGAGTAGGTGCGGAAAACCCTGTTTCAATCTGTTCAGAACAGCTTCGTTGAATACAGAATCCGACGATATGACGCTGTCTAGCTGTATAGCTCGACTGTAAATACGCTGTCTTAAGTGGTTCCGACAAACAAGCAGCAAGTGTCGAATAAGAACTCGTAGGCTTTCTCCAAGATCTACCGCAGTGTTAATTATGTATCGATAGTGGGCCTCCCGGGCCTGAAATCGCATCCATAGGGACCATCTCAGGCTCTCATAAAAAGTGACGAAGATGATTTTATTTGCGATGCCTAGTAGCGCTCCATTCAGGTCGGTAATAAACAAACCGAGACCTTTTGATATTAAAAAAGAATTTAGACAAGGTGACGCGCTGTCGTGCAACTTTTCCAACATCGTGCTTGAAAAGATTGTGCAAGAGTCGCAATTGCTTGCGTACGCCGACGACATTGACGTAATTGGACGGACACAGCGATACGTCAACGTAGAGTGCATGGAAAATACAGCTCCGACCCGAAAAATCTTCGAATCCATCCCGGAAGGAAGGCGCGGCAGAGGAAGGCCGCATCTATGGTGGCGCACGCAGGTGGAAGGCGACCTTAACCAACTAGGCGTGCGGCCTTGGATACAGCTGCCCAAAGACCGTGCCAGCTGGAGACGCTTGTTGGTTGAGGCCCAGGTTCAGCACGGATCGTAGCGCCACCTAAGTAAGTAAGTATCAGACAGATGATATTAACCCTTTATTCATCGGGCATGCTTTCCGCTGACACTATTCTTCAGATGAGCTAGTGCATACTGCCTACCAGATCATTTTCGGCTGCCTGTAAAAGCTTAGCAGGTAGATCGTCAGTGCCAGCAGCTATTTTGAGTTTAAGTGTCGACATTGTTGCCTTGACTTTATACAGGTACCGGCTTATCAGCGGAACTTTGTCTATCCATGCGTAATACAAACTGCAGACATAAGCTTTCCATGCTTCCAGTAACGACCACGACTCTACTGACAGTTGTCCTCGCGTCTACCTGTATTGGGTTTAGCTCCGAGATCCAAAGCGCCGTTATAAAAATGCCAGACCATATTCAGCACCTGAAGCGGGCGGGGATGGGTTATATAGGTTTGCCTCATTCGCCTTTGACAGCAGACTTATCGCCGGCCGACTACTACAACACAATGCTCATAAGCCCAGATGTCGTAAAACTGAAATTTGATGACTTTTTGCCCGAAAAGGATGAACTTTTTTAAAAGAGGTATTTTTGCTTTAGTAAAAGTTTCGACAACCGCCATTGTTGTTATTGGAGCAAATTTTTCGAACTAATTCGGTTACTTGTTGAAACAGCTTTGTGTACATTTCCTCATACAAATCGGCTCTTTGTAGTAACCCAATAGATGCGGGTTATGTTGAACAGAGGAATTCAAACTAGGATGCGCGTAAGTTACATATTATTGAAAAGCCGTTGGTAGCCATACCCGAGTAGATCATGCAGCTTGGCAGATCAACTGGATTACTTTCAGAATTAATACATTTCCAAAAAAACCGAAAGAACGGAAAATCTACCCTACAGAGTAATGCCGATTCCGAACGGCGTGAGTCGAGAAGCTTTTTCATGACAAGTTTACTACGGGGGGTTTTGCCAGTACCTCGCCGAGGAGGAACGTCGCGAAATAAACATTCGATGGCATTGGTGTTATCGGGATCCGAACTCGCTCATTGTGCGCCAGAGTCCACCACACTAACCACTGCGCCACGGCGCAGTATTTACCGCCATATAATTTAGAGAATCTCTCCTTCCTAAGAAAATACCACAATACAATAGCGACGTAAACAGATAGCAAAATTGCATGGAATAAAATAGAACACAGCTTCCTACCTCCCCGTCTCCCTGTGGTCAAGGACTACGAAAATCATCTGCTTAGTTCACTCGCTTATTCTTCGTGTCCTCCTTAAGGTCGCCCATTGGCATTGATTCGAAATGTATGCCCAAACTCCACAAGTACCCTTATCCGGCTTATGCATGAATTTGTTTCGTTTAAAGATAAAAATAACGACGAATGTAGTGCAAACATCCTGCATACAATTGCAGTCTTGTTTCTCTCGTCCCAGTTGTTCGCATCCTTGATCATATTGCATTGTATTCCATTCTTGCATTATCAAGAAAAAGACTAATGACAGTGTCCTTGGACGAACCCCCCATATTTTTGTGTACAATTCTATTTTTCAAGATTTTGTCAAGTGCTTTTCAGGTTTATTGTTCGTGATGCGTTTTGAACTCTACAGCTCAGGGGGCTTGGCAAACAATTAAGAACAATTCTTTTGTCCTTTCTAGATTGCTAATCCCATATTCCGGTATATCCACTGGGATAACAAAATTTCTGCAATAAATTTGACACAAAGACCCAATTTCCTTAGCTCCACGTTCGAGATAAAATGGAAAGCAAAATGGACATTGTCAGTGTCAACCTTCATGAAGATGTGTATTCGTAGACAAGAAATATACAAAAGATGCTTTTTGGGACACGAGGACATTTTCACAACAAAAACAATTAAAGAAACTGCCTTGTTGGCATTCATTGACCCAATTGCGTGATAATTAATTATTCTGTTCTCTGTAGTTCATCCTGGCGAAGGTATAACTATTTGTAGCTTCCTCAGGGTAGTAAGGCTGGACTGATGACACAAACAACCTATCATTACTGTTCATATGGACAGACTAATAGCCAGCAAAAAGAGCTTCACCCAATATCCCGAATATGGATAACGTGGACTTTTAGGCATATTGCCTTATCAGCAAAAACCAACCTCTACCCTTAATATCACATCACTAAAACTCAGAGACCAACTTCATGGTTTTCTCTCTCGCTTTATTAAGTTAACACTGTCAAGTCGCAATAAATCTATTAATTTGGCCATCCCACGTGGACATTAAGTTCGTTATTTCTGCTGGTCAACCATCCTTTAACCGGATGATAAAATTCCAAAAGATTTTCGGCATTCAAATGTGGATCCTCCGATAAGAGCGAACCTAATACTTCCTCATATGATTTGGATGAACCGAGACTTATCATATTCCTAGTACGACACAAAAATCAGAAATACTTAAAGTTCGACTTGAAAATTTGACTTACTTTAGGGCATTTCCAACGCTCTTGCTGCCATAGAAGTCACAATTGTACAAGGGATCGCTGGGGTATTGCTCACTAATCTGACACAATTTCTTATATACCTGATAACTTAGAATTTCGGACGTGAAGTCCACAGCTTGACTATATTGGTTTATGTCCACATAAAATTCGTATGGGAAATCGAACAAATTATCTGGACGTTCTACTGGTGGTGCCACGCCGACATAAGTTTTCATCAATTTCCAGTAGTGTTTGTTGATTTTGGCAATCTCGACCTCACCGGACAGGACGTCAACCATTACCTTAACATGGACGTAATACGCTGGCACTTTCAGCAAAGTATTCATGCTCTGAAATACAAATAGCTCTAGATCTCTACTTCCTTTAGGATGATAAGTACTTACCATCCGCACAAGTCGATTCAAATGCACTTGGTCGGTGAATTCAAAGTTATCGACAAGACCGACTTCTTTCGCATGCTTAGGTGTTGATGCCGATAAAAGAACAGCTTTTCCCACAGTGTGTTCTAGCTCATAGGATGGAAAATAGTATGCTGGAAGATCGTGTTTTTCAGTGGCGAAATACAATTCAGCCATATATCCATGGGCCTCGAGGAATGCCACAAAGTCCATTTTGCGACAGTACTGCATGTAAACATTTGAAGACATGTCGAAAATAGTCGGCTTGCAATTACCTTCATCATCAACGGTCTTGAGATATATTTGGCTTCCCCATATTTTGTCAGGGATGGGTTCGAAACCAAGTGAACGATAGAACTTGTCAGCCATTTTATAGATCTTCAGCGGAGTGTAGCTTTGCTTCGCTAAATTGGTGTCATATGGTGGAAGTTCGGCAAATGGAAAAATATCGTCAATTACGCTTCCCCCTGTCCAAATTTGAGCCAAAACTTGCTTGTATAGATGATCGGGAATAAGCCCGTCCTTCTCGATCACAGTGCTGCCATATTTCTTGTATAACTGCTCGCGAATAAAGGCATGCAGTTGCATATACAACGGTTGCAGCTGCGTCATAGCGTATGTAAGTTCACTCATATTGTAGTCACGTAGCCAGTATTCTGCCGGAGGTAACCCGGTATAATTGGCAGCTTGCTTAACGATATTAATAATACTTTGGTAATTTTCTTTCGCCCATTGATTGGACTTCTCCCGCCAAGCAAGCCAATAATGCTTGAGTTCCTCGGGATCGCTACTTTTTTGAAAGACATCAACAATGTCCGGATACAATGCCAACTGTACAGTCTCGTTATGATAGGCATTGATATTTTTATGAGATGTTGATTCTTCAAATATTGCTAATGCGACCATCATAAAGAGGTAGGCTTTCCCGGCAACAATGGCCTCATCTGCCACTCGCCTCAATATAATCAGAATTCTTTTCAGCTCCTCATCGTGGAAGGATGAAATATCATAGCTAACTGCTTGATTGGCTATATCCACTAAAGATACAGCCGACTTGAAGATATCATTCACCGTTGCAAGTGCCTCTTCAGAGCTTTTTTTCTCATCTAAACTAAATGTATCCCTACTCAAGCGATCGTAGTGAGTGTACATCTTCTCACTGACGCCTTGCACGAATTGTCGAGCCTCCGCTTCGTTAGTGTTTAGTGGCACTGCATTGCAAATCTAAAGCAAAAGACACACCTGAACTTCGGATACAATAATGGTCGCTTTAGAGTTACCTACCACTATGAAGACAGCACTCAACGCCAATGGGCATAGAAATCGACTCCACATCTCTGTACGTAATTAGACTACCTGTTTCACTGGCCTGAAATCTATCGAACGACTACCAGTGGCTCGGGCAGAAAATGCCATCTTATATAGCTGTAATAAGCGATAAGAGAACTACTTTTTTTCTTTTTGTGATAGAGCAATCTTGTTCCCCTCCCCATCGATACGATGAGATGCTGTCGGGTGTATAAGTTTTGAGATAGAACCAGACGGATGTATGAGTCTCGTTGGCCATTTGTAAGCAATTTGTTTACTAGATGGATGCATCTTGGCTTATTTATTACGAAAAATTAAAATATCGCCAACGGTCAGGGTGAATAAATCGTTAGTAGTAGGTATATCGCTAGAGCGCCTTGATAATGGAGCGGTTTGTTGCTCGAAATAATTCTTTTTTTATCATGAAAATGATCGATTTTTTGCGACCTAGTGAATCAGAGGCAGGCTAGAGTAAGGTCATGAATACATCAGAGATAAGAGCTGTTATTGTGATGTCTGTCTTCTGTCCTTTTCGAGTGCACTTTTAGCCATGCCGTAGCCGCCGTGATCATGATGATGATTTGATGGCAACAAATTGTTTGTATATAGAATAAGCACGATGTCTGTTGCAGGCGGTAATTCGATAAGCAAAACTATTAATGTTTTTTGAAGAGTAAACTACTCAATGGCAATCCAAAACTGTGATTGACTTATTGGCATGGAACTTACTTTTGAAAATAAGTCCACAGTCCGGATCTCCACTATGGTGTCATTTGTAGAATTTACGTTTGCTCCGAGGTAGACAAACTCCTTAACTACCTCGAAATTGTAGCTGTCAATTGTTATATTTTGTCTCAGGTGGTGAGCGACAGATTGGTTTTTGCTTGAAGCATGTACTTCGTCTTGTCCTCATTGATCTTAAGACCAACTCGTTTCGCCTGTTCTTCAATCGCCGTGAATGCTTTCACAATGCCACGGCGAGAACACGCGATGATATCGATATCATCCGCCTATCCTAGCAGCTGGATGGAATTGTAGAAGATAGTGCCTTCCCTGTTGACGCCTCCCCGTCGCACTATCTACTCCAGCATCAGGTTGACGAAGTCATATGACAACACATCTCCTTGCCGAAATCTGGTGCATGCTTCACACGGTCCCGAAGTCCTGGAACCGAGTTGCACGTTGCATCGCGTATTTTTTTAGCGTGGCGCGACACAACTGGATCAGTTTTCCCGTGATCCCGAATTCGGCCATCGCATCAAACAGCTCTTCACGATGAATGCTGTCGTATGGGGCTTTGAAATCGATGAAAAGATGATTTGTGTCGATTCGAAACTCCTTGGTCTTTTCCAGGACTTGTCGAAGTGTGAACATTTGCCGGGCCGGAAGCCGCACTGGTAGCTGCTGATTAGCGCGGTGCAAAATGGCTTTAGACGTTCACACAATACGCTGGACAGGATCTTGTATGCGACATTGAACAGGGATATACCTCTATAGTTCTTGCAAGAGGTAGGATCGCCTTTTTTGTGGATGGGACAAATAAAGCTAGTATTTCAACCGACGGGCATGCTTTCATCTTCCCAAATTCTGCAGATGATCTGGTGCATGCTTCCTACCAGAAGATCGCCGCCAGCCTTAATGAGCTCTGATGGCAAGCCAGCTGAGCCTGCGGCCTTGTTATTCTTCAGCTTATGAATAGCTGTGCCGAATGGGTGGGAGGACTACTTCAGCGGCTGGAGTTGGGATTTCCTCGGTCCCTACCACTCTCTCTTGGTCATGCTCGTTAAACAGCTGCTGGAAATGCTGCTGAAATACATCCACTATTCCCTGCGGGTCGGTGAGAAGATAATCCTCGCAGTTTCGAAGAGCCTGGGTGCCCTTTTTGAAGTCTCCTGCAAGGCCATTGGCTTTCTTGTAAAAAGCTCGTGTTTTATGTTTATCCCTAGACTCCTCGATATCCTTGAGCTGGGAGGCAGCGAAGATCATTTTCTTTTGTCGCAGTAGTTTTTTCTCCTCCCTTCTTCTGGCTCGGTACTCTTCTTGCGCTACAATGGTTTTCCTCTGCAGCGCCTTTTGGTACGCCTCGTCGGTTGCTGCCTTTTTCTGCTAACACTCGCCATCATACCACGGGTTTCTTGTCGGGGGTGGTAGGTATCCTAATGTGGTTTCGGCTACTTCCTGAATGGCTGAGCGGCAATGCAGCCACATATAATTGGCATTTGTGTTCGACGTAGGCATACCGTAGAGTCTTTCGCTCCGCTGCTCCCTGTAGACTCTGGTAACCTCCGGTGTGCTCAGGCGCCCAGTGTCGAATCTCCTCCTGATGGAGCAGCTTTCTTACATTGGACAGTCGAGCTCTGAATTGCTGCTACGAAGAAGTGGTCAGAGTCGACATTTGCCCCTCTGAATGTTCGCACATTCAGGATGTTTGACGAGTGCCTTGCCTCAATGAGCACATGGTCGATTTGGTTGGCGGTTCGACCATCCGGAGATCGCCAGGTTGCTGTGTGGATTCGCTTACGAGGGAATCTTGTGCTACTTATCACCGAATTACGAGCTGTTGCAAAGTCCGTGAGTCGGAAGCCGTTATCTGTTGTTTAAACTACTCAATGGCAATCCAAAACTGTGACTGACTTATTGGCATGGACCTTACTTTTGAAAATTGATCCACAGAAAGAGTATCGAGTAGCATGTCGCCAATGAACTTCTTCTCTAACCGAAGTAACGCAGTATTCACTTTTCATGTGCAATAAATTGATTGTTACAAGGAGGCGTTTCCTCTGATATCTACTACTCGGATTCCATCGATTTCTTAACGTGATTTTTCTTAACGTCTCGAATACATTTATGTATTTCCTGACCAAGAACAGAGTTGGCTTTTGTAGTATTCGTGCACGCATTGATGTAATATTTTCAGAATCTGTGTTTTAAACAGCTCTGTGCAGACTATTCAGACATCCTTCGCCAGGAATTTTTTTATTATTCTTCTTACATGAACCCTGGGATTTCTGGGATTTCTTTTTCCAAATGGACTGTGTAGCTGACCAAATTACTTTGATTTTTGAAGCACAATCTCGAGCCGCCGCCGTGGTCGATTATCGTGAAGGTCGTCCAAAATCAGTCTTTGCGACATACCGTGAGATTGACGCATGCTTAGGCATCAGTACAATGAGCATGCATTCAATAATGCAAAAAGATTTGGCAGTCAAAGAAAAGCTTCTAATGCGGTGCTTAAAAAGACTTCTGTAAGATCGTCACAATTGACGAATCATGGATACATATATGCGTATAAATCCGAAACTATAGCGGGAAAATTGTGTCAAGCGCAGGCAAAAGTGCATGTGTCTTCCAGCCGTTGGGTGGATGTGTTCACTTTTATCTGCGTTGTAATTAGGTCAAACAAGTTGCCAACAATATTAGTATCATTATAAGGTCCCGAAATTGTGCAGACTCGTATGCAATCTTAAAGGGAATTCTCTCACTTACTTACTTACTTAGGTGGCGCTACAGTCCGTGGTGAACCTGGGCCTCAACCAACAGGCGTCTCCAGCTGGCACAGTCCTTGGCCAGCTGTTTCCAGCGCCGCACGTCCAGTTGGTTGAGGTCCCCTTCCACCTGCATGCGCCACCGTTGATGCGGCCGTCCTCTGCCGCGCCTTCCTTCCGGGGTGAATACGAAGACTCTTCGGGTCGGAGCTGTATTTTCAATGCGCTCTACATGGCCTAGCCACCTTAGACGCTGTATCTGTAGACGTCGTACCAGTGCGCAGAATTTTCCTCTCGAAACGACCAAGGGCATCTTCATCCGCTTTTGTTAAGGCTTTTGTTACGGCCTCTGCGCCGTAAGGGAGGACTGGGATCATTAAGATCTTATATAGTGTCACCTTGGTTTTCCGAGGGAGGGCTCTACTTCTCAATTGCCTCTTGAGCAAGAGTGATTCCGCGTTTTATCTCAGCGCTGGTGTGACTGTCGCTGGCCATCAGTGGGCCAAGGTAGACGAATTCCTCGACCACTTCAAAGCCATATCGTCATATGGTGACGTTCTGGCCAATACATCGGTGTTGTCCGTCTCTTTTAGATCAAAGCAAATATTTGGTTTTACCATATTAACCTTGAGACGCATCTTATCCGCTTCTACCTCAATGCTTACAAAGGCCTCATTGATGTCTCGCTGTGTCCGTCCAATCACGTCAATGTCGTGCGCGTACGCAAGCAATTGTGTAGACTTGAAATAAATCGTACCTCTTGTGTTGGCCAGTGACTCTTGCACGATCTTTTCAAGCACGATGTTGAAAAAGTTGCATGACAGCGTGTCACCTTGCCTAAATCCTTTTTTAACATTAAAGGTCTCGGTTTGCTCATTACCGACCTTAATGGAGCAGCGAGAATTCTCCATTGTCATCCTGCACAGTCGGACGAGTTTGGCAGGGATGTTAAAACTAGACATGGCTTTGTATAGCTCATCTCTATACATGCTGTCATATGCAGCCATGAAATCGACGAAGAGGTGGTGAGTGTCGATTTGGTCTTCTCCAAGATCTGCCGTAGTGTAAATATTTGGTCTATTGTGAACTTACCTGGCCTGGCACCACACTGATAAGAGCCGATCAGATTATCCACAAAGGGGTTCAGGCGTTCACACAATACGGCAGAGAAGATCTTATATGCGATGTTAAGGAGACTTATTTTTCTAGAGTTGGGCAGTTATAGGGGTCTCCTTTCTTATGGACCGGGCAAACAATGCTGAGATTCCATTCGTCGGGCATGCTTTCCTCCGACCATACCTTGCAAATGAGATGGTGCATGCACCTTACCAGCTCATCTCCAGCCGCCTTAAGAAGCCGTCTGCGCCCGCGGCTTTATTAGACTTAAGTCGTGATATTGCTATTTTGACTTCGTCTAGGTTGGGTGGACTGGAATTCTCTCACCACTCGGAGGAAAACATGTGTTCAATAATGTTAATAAAATAGTGAAAACTAGCATGGCTAACCGAAATTTCTTCAACAGAGTTCTGGCCAAGAGAATTTAAAAGAAGAAACTCGATCTTCCTGATGTACATATCAGTACGACAAGCTTTGAGCATACATGCATTATTGTACCAGTCAGCTCACTGGTCTACAGTATGTAAAGCAGAAGATCTATCGTAGAGCCTCGTGGCACACCGTAACAAACTTCGATATTTGTTCAAAGACTTTTTTTATTTTTCTCAAAAATATTTCTTTACTCATCAATATCTACTTTCTCAATTACGCTAACCCTGTTTTCATCCCTCGCAGTGCGCTTTCTGAGATAACCTTAAGCTTTCGTTGAGTTTATCTACTAAAGCCTAGCAAATATCGGTCTTTTTGTGGGATTTTTCCATTTTTAAGAAGAAAAATACGGTCGCAGGGGACCAAGCCCGCTGAGTACGGTGGCTGAGACATAACTACAATATTTTGATTTCAAATGTTTTTGCTACCTTTAGCATATGGCACTGCGATTAGCCGAGGAGCTTCTCGTAGGAGCCAAGGTGATCTTCTCAGGAGTCATAACTTCGCTGACGAGAATACGCTTCATAAAATGGCAGAGAGCAGCACACTCACGCAATATGTGTTCCGCCGTCTCTTCGTCCTCGAGACAGAGTCGACACTCAGTTTCAGACGAGAGGCTAAATTTGTTTAGATGATATCTCAGACCGCTAGTCTAGACTAGTCATCTGATTTCCACCCTGTTGAGTTTGAGTATGTCACTAGAGTGTTTGTTCAGGGATCGTATAAGTCGGGACTGGCGGAGTCCCCGAACGCTGTTCCAAAAGGGCAGGTGTTGCAATTTTTCGCACTCGCTTAAAAAGGAATTTATCTTAGACTTGGAGGGTGCCGCCGAATGGTTCTGGACCTATATATTTATCGCTGGAACCTTTCCTGGCGAGTTGGTCGGTAGTTTCATTGCCCTTAATACCTTTGTGCCCTGGCACCCACCAAAGTTCGACATTTTTTCTTTTGGCGAGGTCTTGTTGGGTATCATGCCATTCCTTGACGGTTTTTGAGTTCATGCTGTACAAACTCAACGCTTTAAGCGCTGCTTGGCTATCAGAGAGTATGTTGATGGTTACTCCTCTTATGCCAGTCTCAAAATTTAGATTGGCGCATGTTAGGATGACATGCAACTCTGCCTGAAATGGGACTCGTTCCCAGCGCCTTCGAGATCTTGCGATTTGGTTCAAAGATGCCGGCGCCAGAAGCCATCTTGGAGCCATCCGTATACCACACCTAAGGCCTTTGACATTTAGCAAGGGATCACTGTTTTCCCATGCTGAGCGATCCGGGATCAATATCTCAAATCTCTTGTCAAAAGTGAAGGTGTGTGACAATGCGTCCGTGACCGTGCTAATCATATCCAGCTCGGGAAGGTGTTGTAATATGGATACGTGACCCTCGGGTCTACAGTGACTAATGATTGGACTGCGTAATGCCACCTTTTTGATAAAAAGGTGCAGTGCAGTGAGCCCAATGAGTGCTTTTTGCGCTGCCATGGGGCAGGTTGGCATAGCGCCTGTAATGCCGAGACACGCTGGCCTCTGAAGGCGTTGAAGCTTAACAGTTGTAGTTTTTTATATTCTGGCCACTTCCATTGAGCTGATTGGATTTTGGCTTCGACGTCATAACCATATATGTACCTATGTTTCGTCACCAGTGATGGAACTGTTCAGCAAATTTGGATCGTCGCTTCTTAGCAATAATCATGAGGTGGTCAAAGTATATCAAATTTGGAACAAATTTTCTACCGTTTCTAAACCTCTTTTTCAAACCAATCACACCAAAGTAGGGCTACACTTTATATCTGTGAAAAACGAATTAAATATACGAATTGGCTGACTATTGCAACAGTGTTAGGGAACACGCTTTATTCACTTATTTTTGAGTTATTACAAAAAACTAACTAATTTTCGTCTTTTTTTTCGACTCTATCCTTGTTCTCGATCTCGTCCTCGTTCTTTACCCAGCCTACAGGGACGTTAAGACCTTTCTGCAGGTCTTCCAGGTTCAGTTGCATTGGCCGATAATAATCCAACAGATTGGTAACGTCCAGATATGAATACCCCGGTATGAGCGAGCCTAAAACTTCCTTATAGGATTTCGTGGAACCCATTTTCATCATTTTCCTAGAAGAGTGTAAAAAAAAACCAGAGACATAAATCAAAGATTTCCTTTGTTACTCCAGCTTACTTCAGAGCGGTTCCAACTTTCTCATTGCCATAGAAATCGCACTTGTACAACGGGCCATTTGGATCTTGGAGTGTAATGTCACAGAGTTTCCTGAATATTTGATAGGCAAGTATCTTGTTTTGGAACTTCATCGCTAGACGGTTTTGACGTATGTCTAGATAGAATTTGTATGGAAAATCAAACGCATCATCTTTGTGTTCAACTGGAGACATTACTCCAACATGAGTGGCCATTAGGTTCCAGTAGTGTTTGTTGATTGTAGCCATCTCGGTCTCGCCCGATAAAAGATCGACTATTACCTTAAGGTGCACGTAAAGCACTGATAAATCCATCGTGGTATGCATACCCTGGAGTATCAATAGTTTTTTAACACTTTGCCGCTGATGGAATAAGGCGTGCTTACCATTTTTATAAGTCGATTCATATGCATTGAGCTGACCGTTATAAAGCTCTTCACAAGATCGATTTTCATCAAATGATTGGTTGTCGAAGCCGAAAGAATAACAGCCTCTCCTACGGCGTGCTCCAGATCATATGATGGAAAATAATAAGCCGGCAGATCGGCCTTCTCTCTAGCATAATACAGTTGCGCCATGTACTCGTGTGCCTGCATGAAAGTTCGAAAGTCCACTCTATTGCAGTACTGCATGTAAACATTCGCTGATTTGTCGTAAATAGATGCTTTGCAATCACCCTTGTCAGCTTTGGGTCTTGGACGAATTTGATTTGCCCAAATGTTGTCCGGGATAGGATCGAAGCCAAGTGATCGATAGAACTCGTCAGCCTTTTTGTACATCTTCATCGTATCATAGCCCTCCTTCACCATAAGGGTATCATACGGCTGAAGTATCCATTTTGGGAGATCGCCATCATATATAGTGCTATTTGTCCATATTTGCGCCCATATTTGCTGATATAAATGGTCGGGAATAAGTCCATCTTTCTGGATCACAGAATCCCCATACTTCCTATGCAATTGGTGGCGAATAAATGCGTGTAACTGCTCGTAGAATGGCCTTAGCTGCGACATGGCTTCAGTGATTTCAGTCATGTTGTATTCACGCAACCAGAATTCCAAAGGAGTCATCCTAGTAGAATTGGCAGCTTTCTCTATCGTGGCTATTATGTTTGCAAAATTCTTTTGTGCCCACTCGCTGTTCTTTTCGCGCCAAGCGAGCCAGTAGTACTTGATTTCCTCGGGATCACTGCTGTTCGCAATAGCCTTCCCGATGTCAGGATAATAAGCAAATTTTATGCTTTCGTTACGATATGCAGCGATATTCTTAGCGTACGTACTCTCCTCAAGGTAGAATAATGAGACTAGCATGTTGCTGTATTCCTCCTTTCCAGCAATTGCTTCGTCCGCCACTCGTCTTAAGATCGAAAGAATTCTCTTCAGCTCCTAAGCACTCCTAGAGCACTAAATAATTCGAGTTTCTTTTCTACGGTGGCGGTTCCCTCTGGACCATCTTTTTCGATTAGGATAAATGTATTGTTAATATGCTGCTCATAGTAAGAATACAGCTTGTCACTAACGCCGTCTACAAATTTCCTAGCTTCCTCTTCTGTCCTGCTTAGCTGTTCTGCGTTGCACTTCTGGAATGACTTTAATACTGTCACTCGATTTGTACTCTATTTTCGTACTCACGGCTCCACAGAAAGCGCATACTGCTAAAAGCCATACGAATCGGCTACACATCGTAGATCACAAACGACTACGCGCTATTCAACAAAAGTTTGGAATTTTATAAATTTGAAATATGGTGATAAGCGAACATCGTTGACCATTACGATCTCATTTGACCTAGGTACGTTAGTATTAAGGAGCAGATAGTCTTCAGCACGACTGATTGCGATAGAGCGAGTGGATTTGTGTGATTTTGTAGCTTTTGCAAACGGAGGTATCTTACGTGAATTGTTATCAGGTATTTGCGTAACTGTTCCTTTCTTTTCTATTATTTTAAGAAACAATTTTGCCTTTCCATTTTCGTTTAGAGGAGCTTCTGTCACCTCTCGTGCCGTGGTATCATTCATCGTGAATTAATTCCTACGGGCCAAACCGGGATTACACGGAGTTATGTTGACTTCTGAAACAGCATGTGTTTTCCGAGAGCGGCCTGAACTCGTCAAGAAAAGCTGGATCATCGTCGCATCCACCATATAATCCTGATATTGTTCCTGCAATTTTTTTTATTCCCCAAGTCACACCTCTAGAGAGCCCATCATGGCGGTGTAGAGAAGGTCAGGGTCGCTTTAACCATGGTTATGAACAAGGGTGCTTTGAGTTGTGGGAGAAACGTTGGAATCCTAAACAACGATTAGAGTGTTACTATTGCGAAGGTCGATAATAACGTTATGGGACAAACTTAATTTGTTCATCATTTCCCGTTTACAAATTCCCGGAGCTGAATTGCCGCACCCCGTATATGAGCTGTTTCAAACTTTCTTACACCCCGGACAGAAACTTATGTTATATTTTTTCTAATAGATGGCAAATGCTCTCGTGTCATTTCTCAAGTCTTGAGACCTATCATCCTGTCGTCGTTCGTTTTAATAAGCCCTTGGTAATTCTGAATCTACATATTTACCATACTTAAATATCTACGTCTCGCCATATGTCTAACAAAGATAAATTAGTAGAAACTGCCTTGCACTCACTGATAAGCACCATCGAAACGTTATTAGAACAGGATTAAAACACTACGAGTTCACCCTTGCTTTCGAGGGTGACACATCGCAAGCAAGTTTCTTAACCTAAAACCACCTTCCAGACTTTCGTATTTTTGCAGGATCTATTGGGGCGAAGATGGAAGCTTTAACTTAGATACAGCACCTCTAGCTTCAGCACGACACTTGACAGCATTAATGGCATGAACAAATAGTGGAAGGAGGATACTTTTTGCCAGTTGGCAAGAGCAAATGAAAAGATTAATCAAAAAAGTGTGCGTTGCTGAGGCACAGACAATCTACACGAAACGGCTGAAAAAAATGTCTTACGTGCGACATTTGCAATGAAAGCTTTTCGCCTTCATGTTTTAGAACCCTACGGACTGATGTTAAATGCTAAATTGTGTTTTGGGAATTGTGGTTTTTGGTTGTCTTGTCGAATCACCAACCTCCAGCCTGCATACACAAGATAGCACTGACACCACATGGACGACGCGATTTCTGAATGGCCTAATTTTGACACCGAAATCGTACGATGAGAATTTAATGTAAAGCTGGGCAGGAAGCCGATGTTGAGCCCTCCTCTAGAGCGCAGAAATATGAACCTTGAAAAGTTTTGCGTGCGATTTTCGATCGTATCCAGAAAAACGGAAAATAAACAGAGTATAGGAAGACATTGGCTTAGTCAAGCTTCCAAATCGCGGATCCAATACCTGGAATACCTGGGCCACGTTGAGCGAATGGATAACAGCGCTCCAGTCCAAACGTGTTCGATGCTGGAATCCAATCCTAAAGCACGACATAAGATGCGGCGAACACGGGCTGAAGGGGACTTCAAATAGCTGGAAATGCGAGACTGGAGATGGTTAGCAAAGAATCAGCCTAGCTGCTGACGCATGTTGTCTTATGACTTGGTTCACTCGAGGTTTTGCTCCCTGATGGCACCTGACATGCGACATTAAAGCTTTTTTTCAAATTTCGCGCTTACCACAACAAACCACTAACTTAAAAAGTCTTGCTTTCCGACTTTGCGGGAGAAATCACTAATCGGGAGCTAGATACATATGTTACGAGTAAAGTGGCATACAATGAGCAAACAAGTTCATCTGCTCAAGAGGCGGCTATTTGACTGACATCATTCTTTCAACTTACTTACTTAGGTGGCGCTACAGTCCACGGTGAACCTGGACCTCAACCAACAAGCGTCTCCAGCTGGCACGGTCTTTGGCCAACTGTTTCCAGCGCCGCACGCCCAGTTTGTTAACGTCCCCTTCCACCTGCGTGCGCCACCATAGATGCGGCCGTTCTCTGCCGCGCCTTCCTTCCGGGGTGAATACGAAGACTCTTCGGATCAGAGCTGTATTTTTAATGTGCTCTACATGGCCCAGCCACCTTAGACGCTGTATCTGTAGACGTCGTACCAGGCCGATGTCGCTGTACAACCCGTACAGTTCTTCGTTATATCTTCTCCTCCATATACCGTTTGAACTCACGGAACCGTAGAAAGTGCGCAGAATTTTCCCCTCGGAACGACCAAGGGCATCTTCATCCGCTTTTGTTGAGGTCCGTAAAGGAGGACTGGGATGATCAAGGTCTTATATGTATAGTGACACCCTGGTTTTCCGAGAGAGGGCTCTACTTCTCAATTGCCTCTTGATCCCAAAGAAACAGCGGTTGGCAAGAGTGCCTCTGAATTTTATCTCAGCGCTGGTGTTATTGTCGCCTTGTCACCTTGCCTAAATCTTTTTTTACCATTAAAAGTCTCGGATTGCTCATTACCGATCTTAATGGAGCGGCGAAAATTCTCCATTGTCATCCTGTACAGTCGGACGAGTTTGGCAGGGATGTTAAAACTAGACATGGCTTTGTATAGCTCATCTCTTTACATGGTGCCATGTGCAGCCTTCAAATCGACGAAAAGGTGGTGAGTGTCGATTTGGTATTCTCCAAGATCTGCCATAGCGTACATTTATGGTCTATTGTGGATTTACCTGGCCTGAAACCACACTGATAGGAGCCGATCAGGTTATCCACGAACGGTTCCAAGCGTTCACACAATACAGCAGAGAAGATCTTATATGCGATGTTAAGCAGAATTATTCCCCTATAGTTGGCGCAGTTATAGAGGTCTCCTTTCTTATGGACCGGGCAAACGATACTGAGATTCCATTCATCGGGCATGCTTTCCTCCAACCATACCTTGCAAATTAGATGGTGCACGCACCTTAACAGCTGATCTCCAGACGCCTTAAGAAGCTCAGCAAACAGGCCGTCTGCGCCCGCGGCTTTATTAGACTTTAGTCTCGATATCGCTATTTTTGACTTTGTCTAGGTCGGGTGGACGGAGTTCTCTTACATCGTCTTCCATTACGAACGGATGATTCTCACAACCGTATCTTGTCCGTCATCGCCGTTATACAGTCTGCAGAAGTGGTTTTTCCAAATCCTCAGCATCGACTGTGGTTCTACTACCAGTTCTCCATTTTCATCCCTGCAGGTCGCCGCTCATACCTTGTAGCCATGGAATGTTCCTTTTACCTTATTGTAAAACTTACGGGCGTCATTCCTGCGGAAGCATCTCTCCATCTCCTCGATCCCACGCTTTCCGTGTTCTCTCTTCTTCCTTCTGAGAAGCATGTGTTCCTCTCTTCTCTTCTGCTCGTAGATTTCGAGAGCAGCGCTCGTCCGTCGTTTCAGCATGGCTTTATGTGCCTCTTATTTTGCTGCAAGGGCTTTATCGCATTGTTCATCGAACCAGTGGTTTCTAAGTGGTGGCGGTTTGAAACCCAGCACCTCTGAGGCAGCGTCTCTGACGGAGCTCTGGCAATGCGCCCATTCCTGCTTTATTGTTTGTGCAGCTGTGAGCGGATTTTGAGAGAGCTTGGAGGATACACGACTGGCAGTCTCTTGCGATTGTACCTTTCCGACGTCAAACTTACGTTGTCCTACTCAACTCCTAAGCATTCTTGATATTCTCATTCGTACCTTGGCTACAACAAGGTAGTGGTCGGCGTTGATGTTGGCCCCTCGGAAGGTTCGTATGTCGAGAATACTGGAGGAGTGTCTGCCGTCGATCGCGATGTGATCAATCTGGTTGCTGGTTGATTGATCAAAAGACCGCCAGGTACCCTTGTGGATGTTGAGATGGGGGAATAGTGTGCTTGCTGCAAGGAGGTTACGCCCGTTAGGAAATCGATTAGCCTAAGTCCGTTGTCGGAAGTGCTGTTATGGAGGGTATGCTTTCCTATGATCGACTCAAATATGTCCTCTTTGCCCAGTTTTGCATTAAAACCTCCTAGAACTATTTTTGTGTCGTAGCTGGGACATTGGGCATATGTTCTATCTAGGAGATCGTAGGATTCTTCTTTGAGTCGATGATCCTTTTCTTCCGCTGGGGCATGAGCGCATATTAAGCTAACTTACTGTTGGAAATTTTACGGCTTCAGGAAAACTTATTGTGGTATCAGAGTTTCTTTATTTTTGATCTCTGACGAAATGGCGCCCAATTCATATTATGATATTACTTGCCCTGCCTTTTTGATTGTTGGTCTCTCTAAAAACGTCCGCTAAAGGTAACAATGGTCCATGGCTTCAAACTAAATATGTATGTATATCTTCGTCCGTCTCGTCTAAGTGGAATCCTTTCTTTCGCTTGAGTCTTGGCTATTGTCTGCTCTTTTCAGGCATCAGGTCGGTGCCACTTGTGCATTTTCTATTGGGAATTGGTTTCTTAGCGGCAGTGAGCTTCTTAATGCTAGTGGTGGTAAAGTGTGTTCGAAAAGCGTTCCCTACACATATCTTTTAACTCTAAACCTTAATACAACGAACATCGACCTGTAGTCCCCGAACGAATAACGGATGATGTCCCCGTTCTAGCACAGACTCTCACCCTCTCACCCTTTATTATAAAACTCACAGAGTCAAATAAGATCATACACTTTATTCAATTCCTTCGTCTTCTGATTAACCACTTTACAGTTACGCTGACATCCATCCAACGTGGGCACTAAGTTCTTTATTTTTGTTGGCCAACCAAGTCTTGATAGGTCGATAGTATTCTAAGATACTGTCTACGTCCAAATGTGAATTCTCCGGCATAAGTGTAGCTAATACCTCCTCATACGATTTAGAGGAGCCCAAGCTCATCATTTCTCTAAAATAATAGGAAATTCAAATTTTTGGGCTTAAATAGGTAACTATACTCACTTTAAGGCGGTTCCAACGGTCTTACTGTCATAGAAATCACAATTATATAGCGGGCCACTTGGATATTGTCCACTGATCTGGCACAGTTTCTTGTACATTTGATAGCCGAGGATCTCGGATACAAACTTCATCGCTTGATGATTCTCATTTACATCCAAATAGAATTTGAATGGGAAGTCAAAGGATTCCTCCTTACGTTCAACTGGGGGCATCACACCAACATAGGTCTTCATCAGCTTCCAATAGTGCTTGTTCATGTCGGCCAATTGAACTTCACCCGACAGGAGGTCAACCATTGCCTTGACATGCACGTAGAACATTGGCACGTTCAGCATGGTGTGCATACTCTGAAATATGTATACATATGTAGTACCTTAGGAGTATATTGGCTATTAAATAATGTGTACTTACCATCCGCATAAGCCGGTTCATATGCACTTGTTCGGTGTATTCAAAGTTCTTGACGAGACCGATATCCATCAAGTGCTTCGGTGTTGATGCCGATAGAAGAACAGCCTCTCCAACAGCGTGTTCGAGCTCGTAGGATGGGAAGTAGTACGCTGGAAGTCCGTGCTTCTCTCGGGCATAATACAACTCGCCCATGTATCCATGTGCTTGAAGGAATGTCCGGAAATCCATCGTGTGACAGTACTGCATGTAAACATTCGTGGTCATGTCGAAGATGTACGGTTTACAATCACCCTCGTCCGTGTCCGGTTTGACAGTTATTTGACTCGCCCACAATTCATCTGGAATGGGTTCTAAACCAAGTGAACGATAGAACTTGTCAGCCATTTTGTACATCTTTAGCGGAGTGTAGCCTTCCTTTTCCATAAATGTTTCATATGGTGGCAACTCAGAAAATGGGAACATTTCGTTGATTACACTTTCCTCCATCCAGATTTGTGCTATAACCTGTTGATACAGGTGATCGGGAATAAGTCCGTCGTTTGGCATCACAGTGCTGCCGTATTTCTTGTGTAATTGTTCACGAATAAAGGCATGTACTTGCGTGTAGAATGGTTTTAGGTGCATCATAGCTTGAGTCATTTCAGTCATATTGTATTCGTCCAGCCAAAATTCTAGAGGAGTCATTCCAGTCTCCTTGGCTGCTCTATTGATGACGGACACGATGTTTTCGAAATTCATTCGCACCCATCTGTCGTTCTTTTCTCTCCAAGTGACCCAGTAGTACATTATTTCTTCGGGATCACTGCTCTTCGCAATAATATTATAAATATCAGGATAATATGCCAACTCTACACTTTCATTCTTATAGGCTTTGATATCCTTATCGGATGCTGTCTCTTCAAGTAGGACTAAGGAAACCATCATACTGATGTAATCTTCGCCAACCACTGCTTCCTCGGCAACTCGTTTCAGAATTGTTAGAATTTTCTTCAGCTCCTCATCATGGAATTTTGTAGTATCGTAACTGCTTGCTTGCTGTGCGATCTCTACTAGAGCCGAGGCTGATTTGAAGACTTCTTTCAAGCCTTCAATTGCTTCTTCGCCTCCCTTTTCTTCCAAATGAAATGTATTCTTGTTCAGCTTGTTGTAAGTGGAGTACAGCTTCTCACTGATACCTTCGACGAATTTTTTAGCATCTGCCTCATTGGTGTTTAATGGAGCTGCATTGCAAATCTAAGAAACAGATACATGCATGCCAGAGGCTACTTTAAATATAAGTTACTTTTTGGACTTACCACTGTACAAAAGGCTACTAGTACCAGGAGGCACAGAAATCGACTACACATCCTTGTACTTTAATTGTCTACTGTTCTAATGATGCTTGAACCCTGACAAGCGACTACTGGTCATTTGGAGGAACCTTACCAATTTATATACCTCAGGTACGGTGATCTAAGGAAAGCTTTTTCGATGATGGAGCGATTCCACCTAAACTAGCGATAAGTTGATGCTATTAAAGCGTGCGACTGTGCGATTCCAATGGTTTATTTTTGAAATAGATGCACTTGCTTGTTATTTGCTTTGAGATAAGGTCAGAAAGACGGGGATGTGAAAAGTGGCTAATATGTTTGTTATCAAAAATTCGGTTTATTTTGTGAACAATGTTCAAGGTCTAATTCATCTAAATCGTTCGATTGAAAGTGGTTATAGGACACTGCCCTATCTCCAACGAGCAGGGTAATTGTCTAATAGAATGTAATACCTGGTCAAACCTTTTAGTCGAATCTGCCTACCCACTTGACGTATCGTTTTGTCTACTATTCCACCTAGTAAATAGCTTCAGAAAAATGCTCAACTTAAATACTTCAATAAGTTTGTTGACTTATACCCATAGGTCCTGGGGTAAAGGCCTCTTCATTAAAATGCCATGGTGACTTCCAATAGTCGACAAAACCATACAATACTCGAGTTAGAGTATACTTCCTACAAAGTGTGACATAAGTAGCTACAATTGAAAGGTGGCGAATAAGCCTTAGACACGCTAAACCTTATCGCATACTCTCATAGTTGATACGCTCTCTTCACATTGCTTTACCCTAAGGAGAGTCTATTAACTTTTTAAGTTCTTTTAGCACATGCCTAAGACATGCGCAGAACAACATTACCTTATTGCCAAAGTTGAGACCATCCGTATTGCCAACAGCCTACAACCACTGGTTTGTTGTCTATTCTACTCTAATCTTTTCTGTCTTAATCCGTCTGAAAACAAGACCTTAAAGTGTCTACAAATACAACTATTAGTTGAAATGCACCGAAAGCGAAAATACCTATTTTCATTATCATCCCCGATAACCTTTAGCCATTCTAACCGCGATACCAAAATCGACATTGAATTTTTGCAAAACATATTTTACACCTCTAAAGATAGACATGCTCTTATCTCGAAACTGACGCAGTGCTGTGAAATCAAAATAGTAATCGGGTTGCGGTCAGTTGAACGTTCGAATATGACTCAGAATAGACACACTACATACATAGGTCGTGCTGTCATGAGAACCTCGTACAGAGTAGACAGTGATCTTGCGTTTAATAACTACTACGGATTACACATATAGTGAAATAATCAGACTCATTGGCGCTGATGTTTATTCTATAGTGGTGTACTCGACAGTGACACTGACTAACTTGCTGTCTCTTATTTACCTTTAAAAGACCGAGTGCCACTGGAAATTCATAGAAAATCCCAAATTGCTATTCAGCAAATATGGCCCCGCTCTATACAGTTAACTGATTTTGGGCCATCGAATTGTATTTACATAACTCCCACATCTCGAATCAACAGGAGGGGGCCAATTACTACCTTGCTAAAAAGCCCTCTTAATATCCGATCCAGCAGCCTTAGAAGACAGAATCATTAATGATGACGCATTCCGTGTGCTGTCTCAAGCTACCACTTGCAAGAAATAGCGACGAGTGCATGTAGGGAAACAAAAGGCATACACTGTGCTATATTGTATTCGGGAGGTCTTCAAGTGATCAACCGTGTTTAATTGTAGATCACGATGAATGTCTTCGTTTCAATTTAGCAGCACAATGTCGTTCGCAAATGACGCGTTCGTGGCCGTTTCAGTGCTAGGGATGGTCACATCTGCTTCAAAAAACACGTAAAGAAAGAGTCCTAAGATACATCTTTGGGGTACTCCTTTATTAGTCAGCAGAGAGAATCTCTCAGGAAAAAGGATCAGCATCTATGTTGACAGCCAGGCAGCTATTAAGGCTCTGCAGGCAGCATGGATACTATTCAAACTCGTCAAACTCTGCAAAGAAATTTTTAAGCTTCTACGCGTTAAAAGCTAATTGGGCACAATGGACTCCTCGTAGTCTAAGTGAGCCTTGATCTTTCGTCAGTAGGGCACCCATTTATCAAACCTAACATAGAAACAATCTTGTGCCAAGTTGATTTTAAAGAGAAGGAAATAGTTTTTGGGGATCACATAACCCCTTGTGCCAAACTTTTTTTTTTTTTTTGTTTTTTTTTTTTTTCTTGATTTTTTTTTTAAGTTACACCCGCACTCAAGGCTAAGGCCTTATCACGTTTGAACGTTCTGCGAGCGAAGATAACAGGGAGAGGGAGAGTTTCGCTCAGGTTTACACACAACCTGAACGGAGTGCAGTGGTTTTGGGTCGTAGATATTCGTTCACTACTCTCAGGGGTGGTTTGTCCTAAATAGGACGAGAGTCGACCAGATTTTTCTCTTTGGTTGTAATTCACAGTAATTCGTTCATGCACTCTTGGTGTTAATATTGCATACGCAGAGGATGAATTTCAATTGACCATGTACTGTGAGTGTTATGCCTGCAGCAGTACGTTTGGTCGCTTTCCATTCACAACTGTGTTGCATAGACTTTTCCGTATAGGAATTGCCTTTTCTTGGCTATGAAACGAGTTTGAACTATAGACCTTTCGCTCGACGGCCGATGATGTTAACCACTGCACCACGGCCACCCCCAATACATTTTATTTGCTAAATAGTGCTGTCTTCTGAAACTGAACTTCTGAAGCTTCTCGAAATTCGTCCTTTGAAATCGGCAATAAACTGTTGCTCCTTTTCACCTATGAGAAAATACAATTACACACAACATGGATGGGTGAAGAGAAGCCAGGCTTAGGTTCCCCATGAGCGGCTAATGTAATAACTCCCGTCTTTTTTATAGGAGTTGTCATTACTCATCTTTTCTTGTTTTAAGTATGGCAATTATTTCTGCTACTTTACATAATTTTTGGAAGTATCCTAGTCGTATTATGATGAGAGGCTACGAAGAAAGTTTGGACAATAGGTGGGAGATCGTTTAGTAATTTACCAATCAGGCCGTGCTTTCTTACTTTTTGTTTTCTTGCTGATGCAAGCTTATATTCTCTGAGTTGTCATTCCATTTATAGGTTCAGTATTCTGTATATTTCGGAAGAGGTATTGTTCCTTGTCTCCATCGAGGTATGTAAAAGTTGGCTCCCAGGAATTAGCCAAGGTTGATGCCAGTAAGAGGATTATAACAACTTTTCCAACAACTTGCTTGCTTTGGCGCTGCAGCCCATGAAGGGCCAGAGCCAAGCTTCTCTCAATAACCCATGTTGTGTGTGATTTACGTTTTTTTACACAGGTGATATTGACCTACAGTTTAATGCCGATTCCGAACGGGTTGACTGGAGAATCTTTTTCTTGGCAAGTATACTACGGGGGTTTTGCCAGTACACCGCCGACGCCAGTTCGCCCGGCCGCGAAATAAACATTCGATGGCGTTGGTGTTGTCAGGATTCGAACTTGCTCATCGTGGGCCAGAGTCCAACACACTAACCACTGCGCCACGACGCCCTCTTTCCTCTTTCCAACAACTAACATTGCTTAAAATATCTTCTTTGGGGTGCAATATGGTTACCAACACGATTCCTTTGTTATGCAATGTTATGTTATGTTCCTTTCATTATGATTTTAGCCTGGGGAGACCAATTCACAGTATGACGGAACTTCGTCAAGACGTAGAATTTGCAGATTGAGCCACGCCTCAGTGCTCACAGACACGGGATCAACCGTGTATTGATAGTGTTGCCAGATTTATCAGCTTGAACTCTGTTTTGCAAAGATCTTTAGAAAACACAGGTCATGTAGGACCTGAACCCGAGCGACCTGCCGCAGAGCGAATTTTCGGTAAAAAAAAGTATAAAAAAATCAAATTCTACTCTGTATACTCGAAATACGCAAGCTGAATTTGGTTGGCATGTAGTTCTAGCATGACGACGCTACATACCACACAGCACGCGAATCAATTGACCAGTTGGAAAATGGGGTCTCCGACCAATTTACTTCTCGTTTTGGAGCAGTGAATTGGTAAGATTTGACTTCTTTAGATTATTTTAATGGCGATGTGTCTAGTCACTTGTCTACGCCGATCAGCTAGCTACAATTGCAGCTATTGAAGACATAGTTACGCGTGTTATTAGTTATGTACTAGACAAGCGCGAAAAAGTGATTTAAAATTGGACTCTCTCTATAGATCACTTAAAACCTAGTCAACTAATCAATGACAGGTTCTAGCTTATCAGCTGTAATAATTTTCTTTATTTATACTAAAAAATCATCATACAACTTTGCTATCAAAATGGGGGAGCTGTTATGACAACGATGCATCTCAGTATATTATTTAAAGTTTTGGTTGCACAATTTAAGTCGACCGGTTTACTGATCAATCGGGCATCATATTGTCGAAATCAGCACTTCTCTCCTTTAAAGTGAGCAGGAGAAGCCGGTGCAGTTAATTCCGCGCTGCGCACACGAACTCTGCCTTTCGCAAACATCAACTTAGTGAGCTTTTGCTATCCGTGGTAAGCTCGACTTAGCAAGGTGCTGAAGGAAAACTACCATAGACCATACCGTGTGTTCGCTTACTGAAGTTGAAAACGGAGTCCAATTTTTGCAATGTTCTTCAGCGACGAGACCTATCCATTTTAGGCTCGCAAATTTGAAAAACAACGATAGCACTGCCATCGTCAATGGAGAGCGTTACCGTTCAATGCCAACTGATTTCTTTGCCCAAAATTAGACGATGTAGATGCTTAGATGTGGTTACAAGACGTTACATATCTCTCGCAAAAGCGACAAATCTCGCCATTGGCCCCGTCAGACTTTGCTTATATACGGTTTTCTTAAGTCGCCGTTCTGTGCTTATGAATCGATATAACCGACACTATCGCTTGAAAAAATTCACCTTGTTCGATGGGACAGATTGACTGAACATTTGCGCTGTCAGATGTGTGTAGGTGACTTTTTAGAAGAGCTTTTGTTGATTTAGATAATATAAGCAAGCAAGCATTAAATGGATATTGGATAGAGATGTCAAACTAAAACCTCACAAGATAATATGTATATGACCGGTGCCCAGAAAACCGTAGGTACCATAGAGAGCACAGAGATGATGGACGTACTATGATTGTTTTTTTGGACCATAGTGTCAAGGTCTCGGTTCTTTAGAAGCCTGAAAAATCTTGAACAGTGAAACTGGTGCCTATAAAGTATTATCAATCATAAAGAGTATTCTTCTCAGTATGTTGGCTGTCTGTTATTGTATTATAGAACGTAGCTCAAAGGCGGTAGAGATGAATGCTATTAGGGCACAAAACGTTGTTTTACATCGTTTTGCATAAAGTCACCATCAAGGTCCACAGTTCAACCCATTAATGACGCACAACCACTCCCGATGATAAATCAAGGCTCTCCAGCTCCTATTAGTGCCCATCAGTACTGATTCCATCAGCACAACGTCCTCCCGTAGTTACTAATTTGCCCCTAAATAGCCTGACAATTAGCGTGAAGGATACATGTACACATGTTCCATCATACCACATTCGCATAATTGTCTCATTTCTCAAACATCCCGTGCTCCATGCGCCATCCTCCGCCGTTCGACAGGGAAACTATCTTTTCGCCTAGCACCTGTCTTCGTTTTCTTAATGAACGTAAAACGATTATTTCCACATAACCCCCTTGGTCATAATGATAGACCAACGCAGGAACTGGTTAATATGTGTATGTTTATGAAAAGGCCTTCACCTTCGTCGTCAATTTATACATATATCGTCGCCGACTTGACGTTACCCTGGCACCGATGGTCATGATGATGATGACGATGACGGTAACCAGTTCCACCACACTGTATCACTCCAAGAAATTGACTTGCATGTGTCTGTAGCGATGAATTAAGTCGAAACTGGAAAAATCAGTTTCCAATTTCCGTTGGATATCCATCCAACAAGTTCAAATGTGCAATTACCGCAATTTTCAAGAATGCACATTTCACAATACCGCTATGTGCACTGCACTCTGCCCGGTTGCATCGTGTGGAACCGACGACGACAGTTGTAGAACCACGACATCCACAAAACTCACGTATGCATTGAGTGATTTATTGATTATTGTAGCTTATCACGTGAGATGATGAGAAATCGAAACAACAACAAATGCAAACTGAAATGACTATCGGTCCAGGATGCTGGTTTCGTTGCCTGGGAAAAAGTTGTTCTCCTTTCAGCAATCACTTGGTCGCTCTGCTAAGATCTTACTCTTATCTTTGCTGCTTTTCTCAGTAAACTTTGAAACTGATTTTCATTTTCCTTTTTCTCTTTGCAGGTATGCATCTAAACTGGTATTCTAGATACTCATAGACAAGTAGACCATGTTTGTGTAATTGAAATTATTGACATTATTACCATGTGGAGTCAAGGCGTATCCGGGAAAGATGATACGAGTAAACATGTAGAGGAGCTGAGAAGTGACCAGAGTTACTTTAATACGTAAGTAGGGATTCGTACATTGACCGTGTGTGTTTGCGATGTTTCACGGTCGATTGACTGTGTTGCTTCCACTTGACAGCGTTGCACAAACCATCAATGTTTCAAATTCTTGAAAGCTGTTTTCGTTACGTTGGTTCTTGTGGTCTTGGAAACTTGTTGATGAGAGGAGTTTGAAGTTTATCTTTGTTCTCTTTAGATTGTTATTTACGATTTCAGCATGAACGACCGGAAAGATTGCATTTCCAACTTTGATGACATTTATTACCATCAGTGATCCAAGGGAATGTCTTCAACTTATCGCGGTTACCCAGGGCAGTGTGGTTGCTTTTGTTTTCTAGTTAACTTTTGAGATTCCTGGAGGGTGAAATTCCGGCTTTTCATTTATACCATTAAGGCTTTAGACACTCTAGTTGAGAAGAACTGTTAAACTCGGAACACATCCAGTGGCAAAGGGTTTTATTGCGAGACTAAAATAAAAGTACAATTACATAGTTCGTATGACCATATCAAAGGAACTGTGTTGCCAATTCAGTTTCCAATAAGAACGTGTACCTTAATGGCTACATTTTTAAGACTGTCAATACGAGTCTTCGTCTATGAACTTATGACACAGAACGACACTAATGACGTTTTGATGTGCAAGAAGTTCTGCATTAAACAGGTCTCGATATCAAAAACATCAAATATGCTTCTGTGGGCAAATAATAACACTTTTACCAACTCGAAAAGCCACTACAAGCTCCAGTTTATATTGACATACCTGTCATGCGTCAAGAATGCAAAATTTTGTCCAACTTTCAAAGGGACAATCACCTTTCTGTCCACTTAAAATAGTGCTCGAGCCATGCAAACCACTTTTGTGACCCTGAATTCCATCAAATTGCATTTTGTAAACCTGCTCACGTACTGCTTTAACCCAAATGACGTCCAATTAAATTGGAACGATTTTTCTCTCGCATTTTGTACGTATGTACATTTCGAATGAGAACATCTGTAAGTAACGAATTTCACTCTCACATTTCCACTACACTACCTATTCGCCGTGAAGCAGGTAGGTATCATATAAGAACTTCGTAAAGCCAAGCACCTCATGCTCACCCACCATCTGCGTACGTTCGGGTCGAAGACACTTTATCTGCGGAACGTCGCATGAGATACGGCGAAATATTTTATAACATTGCAACAACAACGAGCAAAAGACCGAATATAAAACGCAATCTTTTGTTACAAGGTGTATTCGCTACGGTGCAGATAGGAATGCAGAACGAAGCGAGCAAACAATGTGAACGAAATTTGTGGATTGCAGAGGATGCAATTCGAATACTATTCCTATGATCAGATAAAAAACTTTCGACAAGGATTTGTTATTGGATTAGAATTGGAGCAGAAGTACAGGTGCTAGATGTTGGAATAAAAGTTCTCAAATACGTAAATGTGTAAAGTTTTGAAGGCAGGTAGAAGAGGATACGAGACGTGAATAAAACTCAAAAGATTTGGGCGTTTGAAACGCGCCATTAGCGCAACGGGGGTGTTTTCATGAATACGTAAATTTAGTAAATGAATTTATTAAAATGGAAATCAAGCGACGTACTCGAAGGATTTGCGACATCTGAGAGATTTCAACTTGAAAGTGACTACATATACATACAAGTGATTTACGAACCTGAAATTAAGGCGGCGCGGAAGAGTAAAGTAGTTGATATGCAAAGAACTTGATATTCAAATTGGAAAGTCGAGGAAATAGAAAGTTTGGCAGGGAAACGCGTATCCGAATACTTCCTTCTCCTTGTGATTTTGGATTTTTCTTTTTTGTCTATCAAGGTTGCGTGCCCAGTAGATAATTGGAGGGGGAACGATACACAGGCCTTGTTATAGTGCGAATATTCCAATCATTCCTACGCATTCTTAGTACTTACTAGAGGCAATGCCTAAGCGGGTCCAAAAGACTTCTAGAATTTGTCTCCACAACAACTCTTCATTAACTTGTTTGTAAATTGAACATTTATTGAATTCGATACGCATTAGATGGTGCACTGCAAATTTCGCTGTTCATTAAATTGACCACGTGGTTGAGTCGAAGGTAGAAGTATTATTCTTTTTTTGAAAGCGTAGGTTTTTCATTAAATGGCTTACATGTCGCTCAAGATAGGGTCATACGAGCACCTGTTGAAGCTATTGAGGGTACAAATAAGCTACTGCCGTTTTCTGTCAGAAATTGGGAACTTGTTTGGAAAGGATTACATATTACTTTTTATTAGAGGTATTATCTATTACAAGTTATTACTTAAATCTTCCTGGAAGCATTCCGACACCACATCGAAAGTGCTTTTCACCCTTAGGGCCTATCTACGAATCGCTACTCAAACAGATCATCAGCCATTGACCTGAGCAAGTGACAATTGAAAGCAGCAATATCTAGTGTATACGGCTAGATAGGTTTTGGCTAACATCACAGTATGCGGGGAAAACCTAATTATTTAGGAGAATAGCTTAGGGCGCCGTGGCGCAGTGGTTAGTGTGTTGGACTCTGGCGCACGATGAGCGAGTTCGGATCCCGATAACACCAACGCCATTGAATGTCTATTTCGCGACGTTCCTCCTCGGTGGGGTACTGGCAAAACCCCCCGTAGTAAGACTTGCCATGAAAAAGCTTCAAAGCTTCTCGACTCACGCCGTTCGGAATCGGCATTAAACTGTAGGTCCCTTTCACCTGTGTTAAAAATAAATCACACTCAGCATGGGAATGGACTATACCATGGCTAGAGATAATCTTCAAAGGATGCCTAGCTTGGAGTCACATTCCAGACAAGTGGAAGTGCGCAAAGGTGCTTTTCATTCCCAAGGCCGGCAGAAACTCTCACACTACCCCCAAGGATCTAAGGCCTATATGTCTATCATCCTTTGCACTAAAAACCTTGGAAAGGATGGTAGACCTATATATACGCCATAACTTGGATCCGCCCCTAATTTCTAGGGCACAGCATGCCTACGTTAAGGGTAGATCTATCGAAACAGCCTTGCACACCCTAGTGAGGAAAATCGAAAGATCAATCCATCTTAAAGAATACACTTTAACAGCCTTCCTAGATATAGAGGGCGCCTTTAACAACGTCACTCCGGAAGCAATAACGGAAGGGTTGGAAAAGCTAAAGGTGGAGAAGACTCTCGTAGAGTGGATCAGCGAACTACTATCAACACGCAAGATTCACTCGAAATGGGGTAACCAGGCAATCACCAGAGTGGTTACCAGGGGAACCCCGCAAGGAGGGGTTCTCTCACCTCTCCTCTGGAATGTAGTTATAAATGAGCTACTAATTAAACTGGAGGAAGAAGGCCTGGACGTTACTGCCTACGCGGATGACGTTGCCATTTCAATCTCAGGTAAATACCTATCGACACTAAATGACCGTATGCAAACGGCATTCTCAATTCTTTGCAAATGGGCGCATAGCAAAGGGCTCAGGGTTAATCCCCAGAAAACGGAGCTCGTGCTATTCACCAAAAAGCATAAAATTCCGGAGCACTGCCCTATCACTTTGCTTGATACCAGATTAAACTACTCCTCCAGTGCCAAATTCCTTGGCATCATACTGGACAGGAAATTAACCTGGAAAATCAACACAATCGAAAGAGCCAAAAAAGCAACAATAGCTCTCTATTCATGCAAGAAAGCCATAGGGAAAAAATGGGGGTTCAATCCCAAGATTACTCTATGGCTCTATACCACGGTCGTTAGACCCACATTAATGTATGGAGCGACTGTCTGGTGGACAGCACTGGACAAGACAACATACCTCAAACAATTCGAGAAGGTACAAAGGCTGGCGTGTTTATGCATTACCGGGGCCCTCAGGTCCACCCCGACGGCTGCACTTAACATGATACTCGACCTTACACCACTCGATATTTTCGGCAAGCAAATTGCCACACAAACGGCCATTAGACTTAAAGCCAACTCGAACTGGAAGAGCTACGTCTTTGGCCACTCCTCGATCCTGATTAACAGGTCAACCATCGCAGAAAACCTAGACCTCACAAAGCCCACCACAGTCTTGGATAAAAACTTCATAACGTTATACCCGGACAGACAGAACTGGACTCGTCAGACTCAACCTCGTAAAGGCTGCATAGATTTCTATACTGACGGGTCTAAAACCAAGGACGGGGTGGGCAGTGGGGTATTCTGCAAACAACTTAAGCTAAACAAAGCGATAAAACTACCTAATCACTGCAGCGTTTTCCAGGCGGAACTGTTGGCAATAAAAGAGGCTCTGTCCTGGCTGAAGTGGAACGTGATATCCACCACGGACATCCGCATTCTCACGGATAGCCAAGCGGCCTTAAAGTCGCTGGAGTCCTATGTGTACACATCAAAAACCAGCCTCGACTGTCGCCTATCTCTTAATGAGATGGCTGAACAGTTCAACATACAACTTATATGGGTACCGGGACACAGCGACATCACCGGAAATGAAAGAGCCGACAGACTCGCCAAAAAAGGAACGACGCTACAAACAACTGTGGTCTGCGAGGGTATACCCTTCGCAACCATCAAATACAATCTCAATACCCTCGCCAGGGCCGAGACGAACCGGAGATGGACTCAGGGACACACCTGCCTCATCACCAGGCAAATCTGGCCCCGGCTCGATAGTCAACGGACTAGGAGTATTATCTCCCTAAATAGAACTGACATCTATAAAGTCATAGGTGTCATCACAGGACACTGCCTTATTGGCAGTCACGCGCAAAAACTAGGTATCACTCCGAATGATTTTTGTAGGAGCTGTTTAGACGAGGAGGAGGTCGAATCCATTCATCACCTTCTCTGCGCCTGCCCAGCATTCTGCACAGTCAGGAAACGATACCTAGGATCATACCTCCTCAACGATCTGACCGAAGTTCAGCAAGTGGGGATATCTAATCTTCTTAAATTCTTAAGAAGCACAAAATGGTTCCACGAATAGGGGGCTAAGCCCCCTCGTAGCTGCACAACGGGCCTCCTTGGCCTATGTGTGTTCTTCCCATCTCTGGGAAGGCTACGGTCTTACCTACCTACCTACCTACCAGCATGGGTGATTGAGAGAAGCTTGGCTCAGGTCCTTCATGGGCTGTAACGCCACCAAAGAAGCTTAGTGGTATCTGCAATAGTTTCGTTTTACCTTAAGTGGTTTAATGAATTTCATTAAGTGTCTACGATAGACAGCACCAATTTGAGTAACTCATAATATACGACTCCGAACTGATCGTCGGTTTGGCTGTCGATGCATAGCCAACATAGCCAGGTGGTCCTCCATGATTTTCTTTCTTCTTCACTTGGTTATCGTACTAGATCCATTTTTCATCACCAGTAATTGGACGATATAAAAATATTTCCTTTGGACGTTCAATGTCTCCCGACTTAAGTTCATATGAAACCTAATTTCCTTGTTTGCGAATCACTTTCAACAATTGTAAAGGATCTGAAATTGCTTGTTGGGTAACTTCTAATATACATAAGTAGAAAATCATTTTGCGTTTTTCACGAATCTTGCTCTAATAGTATTGTATTTCCAATTGAGTATCTTGCTAACTACATGTGTGATATTAGCTGTCTTACCGCCTTTTTTTTAGGGAAGCGTCTCGATAACTACATGGTCTCAGAATCAGAAGAGTCACAGCATAGGGTGGTGTATTCTTATCTCTTATATGGATCGCATACGCTAACGGATAAGACGACTGCGCATGGAAGGGTAGGGGCTACTGTGCATGACATTATAAGACCGGAGAATCTAAGCCTAGCGACACAAAAATGTCTTGAGCTGTCCTCACACTTTCTAAATGAGCACCAAATAGCTCTATTACAGACACTATCGATGAAAGGCTTGATTTACCTTCTGACGGCTTCTGCTGTAACTGTTTGAACGAGTTGGAGGGAGCATCTGGTTACTAAGCAAAAGTTGTACGTTTTAAGTACTTAGAACATTTTCCTTCGACAAATTCTGTAAGCTAGTCAACACTAGATAGTTAATGATGCTTATTATATACTCGAAAAAGGGATAAGAAAACAGAAATGGGTCAATCGAATGAGGCCAGCAATGCACAAAGCCTTACAAACTCGATTTGACTACAGTGGGCACTTCCTTCCTCAAGAAACAATATTATGTAACCTTTAGTAGCGTTAAAGAAACATACACGGGTTGTGTGACAAGACCTGTGTTAGGTCACAAAAAACAAGTACCTGGTTTTTATTTACTTCTCCTTTCAGCTTGCTACATTTCTTCTTCTTCTTAATAGTCGCTACAGTTCCGGGTGAACCCGGGCCTCAACAAACATGCCCCTCCAACTAGCACGATCTTTTGCAAGCCTTTTCCATTGCCGCACAACCAGTAGGCTGAGGTCCCCTTCCACCTACGTGCGCCACCGCAGATATGACCGTTCTCTACCGCGCCTTCCTTCTGGGGTGGATTCAAAGACTTCGGGTCGGAGCCGTATTTTCTATGCGTTCTACATGGCCTAGCCACCTTACCCGCTGTATCCGTATACGTCGTACCAAGCCGATGTCGTTGTACAACCTGTACAGTGCTTCATTAAATCTTCTCCTCCACACTCCGTTTGAACAAACGGGACCGTAGATAGAGCATAAAATGTTCCTCTCGAATCGACCAAGGGCATCTTCATCCGCTTTTTTTAAGGTCCAAGCCTTGCGCCGTTAAGGAGGACTGGGATGATCAAAGCCTTTTATAGTGTCACGTTGGTTTTCCGAGAGGACTCTACTTCTCAATTGCCAATTGAGCCCAAAGAAACAGCAGTTGGCAAGAGTGTTCTGCGTTTTATCTCAGCGCGGGTGTTGTCGCCGGTCATCAGTGAGTCAAGGTAGACGAACTCATTGACCGCTTCAAAGTTAGATCTGCCCATGGTGATGTTCTAGCCAATACGAAGGTATTGCCCGTCTCTTTTTGATGAAATCAGATATTTAGTTTTACGCTCATTAACCTTAAGACCCGTCTTAGCCGCTTCTACCTCAATGCTTACAAAGGCCTCACTGACGTCTCGCTGCGTCCGTCCAATCACGTCAATGTCGTCGGCGTACGCAATAAATTGCGGAGACTTGAAATAAATCGTACCTCTTGTGTTGGCTAGTGACTTTTGCACGATGTTTTCAAACACGATTTTGAAAAAAGTTGCATGACAGCGCGTCACCTTGTCTAAATCCCTTTTTGACATCTAAGGTCTCGGCTGGTTCATTTCCGATCTTAATCTCCTAGTACGATTTTGGTGTCATAACTGGGGCATTGGGCGTATGTTCGGTGTAGGAGATGATAAAAGTCATCCTTGAGCCGATCATCTTTTTCTTCCGTGGGGACGTCCAAGCTTATTAGTGTGATATTGCCCAGTGTACCCTTGATGCGGATTGTTGTAAGCGTCCGCTTACATAACGAGAGCTTAAGACTCTCTGCCTAAGTCTATCTCGAATAACAAATCCGCCCCCAAACAAGCGTTGCTAACAACTAAAACAACGATCCTTAAATTCAAAAGGTGAATGGACTGCCGTTTACTAAAACCGACGGTCTAAACGCCAACTGTCTAATGGGATTCGTAGTATGATCTCGTAGTATGATCCCAGCCTAAAAAGAGAGGTTCTGTGCTAAAGAACTCGTCTTGACACCATCGTAAGAAAATATGTGGACATGCGTCAGACTTACCCTATTTTTCAATGAACAAAGTAGTTAAGGACGATGTTGTTATGGATGGTTCAGACTCTGATATTTTATGCATAGTACGACAGGCTACAGGACCTTTCTAACGTCTAATACTAGACCAAACCTAATTCTGTTGTATTTTTATAAGCTAAATAACTTGTGCACTAAAGGCAAGTCATCAAGGTAAAGTTACTGCTAAATCGCTTAATTGGTCTTCGACCATTTCAGAATATACGAGATTGGTCTCCTACCTTTTCTTAGTAATTGTCTATTATTCTCTTAACTAACTTCTTCAAATAACAAGACCTGTTCAACTCCTCACCTTGAACATGGTATCGAGGGAAGGAAAAAGAAACATATTTTCTCCAATCGCATTTGTGCAGTCTTTAGTTTACTCCTGATCCACCAATTAATTTCCACTCATGAGATAGTTTTTCACGTCTGTAGGCTAACTTCAACCTGCAGGTATTCGTACTAGTATTGCGTTTGAGTCTGATTGCAAGTAAATCCGGTTCTTCCACACGTCTCCTGGCATGGTATTAACAAAAACAAGAAAACATCATTGCACCAAGCAAAACCAAAAGCAACTAAACGGAGCAACGTCAAGGAGAAAGAAAAGAAAGTTGCAAGAGCGTCGCAGAATTTGTTTCTATCGAAGTTGCATCCTCCCGGTTGTGTAGATTCCAGTCAAACATCTCTTCGTTTGGTTTTCTTCTTCTCTAATTCGATTTTTATCTTTTAGTGGTAAAGAAGAAGGAGGAATCTACAATTGAATGGCTGGCCATTGCCATTCCCATTGTCGTTGTCGATAGTTTGACAGCAACTTCTTTTCCACATGAACGACGTCTTACATCTTCCTGTGTACACTCGTATGTGTATCTAGAGTTAGAGGTGAATCTTGTTGCTGCTGCGATGGTTAGATTCTTTGGATTCACTTCCTTTTTCGAGAAAATCGTTATTGGGTATTGACTGTTAAGGTCGATGCGAGAGGAAGCGAAAAACTAGTGATTGCATCCATTGCTTTTATCATTTGACGCTGCAGCAAATCGCCGCATGGGAATTGTGTTAGGTCGTTAGCAACGGAGCAATGTAACGTCTAATGAGAAAGTTGAAAGCTACCAAATGGCTTTGAGATGGGAATCTTAAATTTAATTTGGTTTATTGGTAACGTATTTGGGTTATCGTAACATAGCACAGAACCTGTTCTCCCTATCGTCAAGGACTCTCGTTAAATCGAAAGCAAGTAATGACTTTCCTGTTTACGTTTATACCTGACGTTTGGCAGTTTCTCCGCCCAAATTATCCAAATTAAGCACTCGACATTGCAGGCGGACGGGCTATTAAATAATACAGAACAAATACACAATCAATCAATGTCCGCCGCCAGGTCCCATTATGAGTCCTGACTGGCAGTCGTTGCATGGGGAACGTACCAGACACGCCATGTCTTCCTGACTGAGCACATCATTATTACGACGAGCACCAAGGCAACAGGGAATTCGAGCAAAATAACGATCAATTCCATCAGTGGCACGGAGCATTGGAGTGTTTGGTTGTTTTCCGTCTAACAACAAACCACTCAAGATGAGTTTTGATTAGTTCGGGGCTATAAAAGAAACTTGGTTCAATTAATTTCCATGGCAGAGTGAGTAGCGAAGCTTCCTTCCTGCATTGACTACACACATTCGGAACTCACTCTCATATACCAAGTGCCTGATTGACTGAGAAGTAGTGATGGTTGGCCATTCCATCTGCCAGTTGACTGGTTGCTAACTTAATGTCGCTGGCCAGGGAAGAACGATGTGGTTGCTGATGCATTGGAATTGTAGAGAGAAGACCGCGTAATGCAATTTTCTTCAATTGCCATTAATTTGTTCTTGATTTATGCCGAGGGACGTTGGAAATGGAGGAAATGCAGAAGTACGGTACCTCTTGTTTCCTTCATATTGTTTGTCCAGCAGAGCTAATGGACTCCTGGAAAGTTTGCCTCGCAAAGTTCAGCTAAGAGAGACGAACAAGGAATGATGTGGCATCGTAGGCGGTTGCAAGGGTCGATAATCAGTTATGTGTTCTACACCTGTTCCGTGAAGCTGAACGAAAGAAATAAGGAAAGAGTGGGCACAAGTGAAGCGAATAATGAACATATGGTGTACGCACGGTATTGTGTACGTACCAACCAAGTTCATTGATCCATTAGCAATTCAAATTGGCCGTGATTTGCGGTTATAAGACATGTTATGTACGTGGTAGGTAGATACGATTTGATTTGTCCACATGGCTTTGGTCTACCTGACTGCCTAGTATTGGGTATTTACAGAATGGAATTGATTTGTAGAACCGACTTTGATGCGTTAGAATATCTTGAACCTGTGCGACAGGATTTTATTCAGTAAAGTGGTAAACGCCTTTAAAGGATGCTTTTACTGGTATGTATGCTGACATGTGTAGGGTTGTCATTTAAACGAGGAACGAGACAAAATTGTTTGAATGATCAGACTCGTTGACAAATCTATTGCCATTTCTGAGTATAGTGCCTATTTACTGGGAGAGCCTCCCTTCCATTGCGAATCAACTAACTCGGAAGCTCCTCACCAGCGGTGCCTCAAATGCAGCAGAAAATTACCCGTGAATTTTGTATTCGATTTATAATTCGCAGTAATGTATACCCTTTTAAATTTAGCGCTAATAATTGGGTTTTTGCTTTGCCGGCGTTACAGCCTGTGAAGGGTCAGAGCCAAGCTTCTCTCAGTCACCCATGTTGCGTGTGATTTATTTTATGTACAGGTGAAAGGGACTTTCAGTTTAATGCCGATTCCGAACGGCTTGAGTTGAGAAACTTTTTCTTGGCAAGAATACTACGGGGGGTATTGCCAGTACCCCGTCGAGGAGGGACGTCCCGAAATAAATATTCGATGGCGTTGGTGTTACCGGGATCCGAACTCGCTCATTGTGCATCAGAGTCCGACAACTAACCACTGCGCCACGGCGCCTAATAATTGGGTTAGAATACAGAAATCAGTTTACTTTCAAGTGTTATTTCCTTACGGTTGAATGAAATGTTGCATAACATGAGCAAACAGTTCACACCAATCTTCCATTTGGCTTAGAGGCTAAGAGTTGTATATATGAAAACTTGTAGGTTTGAGCGGAATAAGCAATCGCTATCTTCGAAAAGTGCTACCGATCCAGGGAGATAGTTACGTTGCAGGGTGCCTGCCGAAGGTGTAGCAGTCTGACAATACATATGCTTTGTAGGCGTTTTATTTCTGCCATATATAAGTCAGATCCACCTAGATATAACACCATTGACGGCTGCACGCCATCCCATTTGCACTCAATATTTTCAATCCTATCAAACTGTTGAGCTTCGATCAAATAAATAAATACATAAACCGACTGATTACGCAATGTGTATATCACTCTACGCCTCCAATCTTGCACCAGCCCGTAGAAGATTAAAAAGCAATATTTCTAAAAATTGTGCCTTTAGGTCAGACTCTCTCACATGCTAGTTATACTGTAAAGTTATCCTGCCGACCAGGGCTTACGATAATCTCTATAATTATCTAAGGCTACACTGTCGACCGACACTAGGATCACATGTAGATCTAGAGCATTGGCAGAGGTGATATTATGTCAAAATGGAGTGCTGGACAAGCTTACACTTTTTTTTTTTCAAGACAGATATATGTATGTACATAACTAATGTATGTACATACATACATATGTACTGTGTTGTGAATAGGTCGTTAAAGGCCCCGTCTCTATAGGGGCGGTATAGATATTCCTGTATTTCATAGTTGCAAAAGTTCATACAATTCTTACGTAAGTTGGTAGTGGGCACAATGGACTCAACGTAGTCTACGTGAGCCTTGACTTTCCGTCAATAGGGCACCCATATACCTAACCTAACCTACGTTGGTAGATAATTGCTTGTCAACTCGGCAATTGTCAGGCCACCATGGCTGGTCGGCAGCTCGACAGCTAACCAGGTCACCACAGCTTACCAGTCTACTAGGCCACCATATGTGGTAGGCAGCTTAACAGCTTACCAGACCGCCATAGGTGGTCGACAGCTTAATAGCTTACCAGGCCACCGTAGTGGCCGGCAGCCTTACAACTTACCAGGCCACCATATGTGGCGGACAGCTTGCCAATCCACCATAGCTGGCCGGCAGCTCGACAGCTTACCAGGCCACCATAACCGGCCGACAGCTCGACAGCCTACCAAGCCACCACAGCTTGCCGACAGAACGACAACTTACTAGGTCACTATAGCTGGCCGGCAGTTGGACAGCTTGCCAGGACACCAAAGGTGCTGGCAGCTCGACAGCTTGTCAGGCCACCATAGTCACTGGTCACTTATCAAATCACACATTCTCGTTGACCAATTCATTTCGTCTTTGGGACAGATAATCATTCCTTTAAATCGATTGCGCAAACTATCCGTTATAACACCTTCCTATTGTTTGATTGTTTTTGCCATCCAATTTGGCCAACAAAATTAATTATCAATGAGTAGCGATCCCTAATGGTAACGATGATCATGCCATCGTCGTTTTCGAAGAAGTACGGGCTGACGATGCTGCTGGCCCAAAATTCACAATCCACACTACACAGGAACTTTCTGCTGATACATAAATTATCACTTGGCCTCGCCCGGAACTCAGCAAGTTACCTTCTTAAATCATCCACAAATGAGTCCGCTGTTCGGTAAGTAAATACACATTAGGAGGTCTAGTTTACACCTTTCATATATCGACTTGCTGGGTCCAAGAGACTTTATAATGCTTCCAAGAAACTTTTTAAGAACTCCTGTTAGCAGATGTTGAACAGTCATACCTAACAGCTGTTGGAGAGGAAGCAAGCTCATAGTCGGAAAAATCTTATAAACTCACCTATAACTAGCCAAGTTCGTGTCGTAATGCTTACAACAAAGTTAAGAGTCGGAAGTAGGTGCATAACAGATAAGTTCTCTGAAATGGTCGTTCTGAATTTAGTTTCTTTACACAACTTTGGAACTGGGTTTTTTTTCTCGTACCTCTTATCACCACCTTTTCAGTGCACAATCAGCGATAAAATGAAATTCCTCTTGTCATCCTAATTACATGGGTAGGGCAAACTGCAAACTACAACAGAAAATTTCTCACCGACCGAAGATGACAGAATTCAATCTAAGTTAGTCTGCTTCTTCATCACATATTGAGGTTATCGTAAACAACTTATACCACCTACGAAATGCCAACGCATCACTCCCGACCTGATCCTTTCTTAGGTATACATCCATTACGATACAAAAGGGAGTTCTTTTTATTCAATGCTCCTTGCGCTGGATTTCCTCCACTCGTGGTGTATCGTCGAAGCAAACAGCATCCGCTTCGATGGGGGAGAAAAGTAAATAAGTAAAAAACGAAATTCTATAGAACAGATCCGAAGCCATGTTGCTTATCTAGATAGTTTGCGAGACTTTGCACGTCTCTGCAAAATCGCCCGACTAGTGTAAATCAGATACTGCGCCGGGTGAAATGACTCATCGAGCGGGTGGTGGCATAACAACAATACCTTGTCTATGTGCCATCGTTTTACGTTCAATACTTCGTACTTGTACGCCAAATACCACCCTGGGCGGAAGGAGACCTAAGGGAATAGAATAGGTTAGGAGCTGCACAACAATGCTCGAACGTTGCTGCGGTACTGTGGATACATTTAATGTGGTCGTAATAATTTTGTGCTTCTGGTCGTTTGGTTCCGCTTCAGCAGTGGATTTATAGACGTTACTATCGTAAAACATCAACATGAGGTATGCGAAGTGAGGCTAAGGGTGTGATGCCTCCAGCTCGATAACGTAGCAAAGTGTCAGCCCAAGTACCGGGACGGCAAAATGGGACGGGCGACGAAGCAGAACAAAAAGCAGGAAAAAAAATGAGTGAATACCAATGGGAAAAAAAGAAAAGTTTATTAATAACAATAAGGACGGTCTCGAGAATGGACGTAAAATGGATATATACACACGAGTATATGAGCGCCAAATATATAGTAAAAATAATAAACTTCTAGCGAGAATATGTTGACGGATTTCAGATCCTACTTATCACAGGCTTTACTGCTGTGTAATGGATTCCCTTCTCCTTCAGCTCGGTGAATGTAGGGGATGTGTTGCTGTACGCGCCTAAACCAAACCATAGAATAGGAATCACCCCTCGGGGAACAATGGCCGAAGTATACAGAGTATGAAAGACAAAGTGTTAAGAGGATACCATGCAACTTCATGGCTCTTGTTGTGGATGTAATCACTTAAAACGATGATCTGTAGCGCTTTAAAAACTCATTAGGACATGACTGGATGACTTGGTGACTGCGCATTGGAATGGTGTCATTTTATTTAAGTGCTCAGGGATGATATGAAGGTGAGCCAATTGACTTTAGGGCAATGCCTCGATGGGATTTTATGGAGCAAACCTCTTAAGATGTTTGTAAATAATTCAAGGAGGTCGTGATATCGTTTACGGCATGTGGAATGCATTTGTGAGTGTTTCCTATTCGGGTTATTAAATATTGCTTTTATGGGTTGGAAATGAAATGGTTTTGTTCACTAAAAAAGCTTGAACTGGAGTACGAATATTCCCACTCGAATCTATCAGTTTTATATCAGGCGTTTTACCATGGAGCAAAAAGCCTTAATGAATCAATAGAATCTAAACAAATCCAGTATAAAAAGGATTGACGCGTATCTATAACGGCGGTCCACGTAAAAAAACAACAAGTTATGGAAGAGCAAAATGCCTCGGATAAACGGACGGATTCCCAAAATCGTCATGACGCGAAAAAGGAACATGATTTGCGAGTATACTCCTGGAATGTCAGAACCCTGTAAGCTCCTGGAGCTGCTCATAAACTGAAAAGAACCCTCACGCTGTATAAGGCGGATATTACCGCGATCCAGGAAATACGCTGGATAGGGAACGGTATGATGAGCGAAAAACATTGCGACATCTATTACAGCTGTTGCAAAAGATTGCACATGTTGGGGTGCGGATTTGTCGTGGGAAAGCGGTTAAGGTCGAAGGTCATCACCTTCAAAGCTATAAGTGATCGCCTAGCTGTGATCCGCATCACAGGCAGATTTTACAACATAAACCTCATGTGCACACGCGCCTACCGAAGAGGCTGAAGACCCAATCAAAGAGGACTTCTATGATCTCTTGGACAACGCCTACGAAGTTTGTCCGGAGTACGATGACAAAATCGTGCTCGAGGACTTTAATGTCAAAATCGGTAAGAAGAACACCTTTGGCGGAGTGGTTGGAAAGCACAGCCTCCACGATAACAACAGATAACGACTTCCGACTTACGGACTTATTCATTTATTAAGCCTATTACCAAATCGACGCAAGACACTCGTCAAACATCCTCGATGTGCGAACATTCGGGGGGCAAACGCGACTCAGACCATTTCCTCGTAGCAGCAAGATTCAGAGCTCGACTGTCCAATGTCAGAAAGCTGCACCAGCCCACCATGAGGAGGTTCGACATCAGACGCCTGAGCACACAGGAGATTACCAGAGTCTATAGGAAGCAACTAAGTGAAAGGCTTTTCGGTATGCGTACGTCGAGCACAAATGTTAATGGCTTGCCATCAGAGCTCTTCAAGGCGGGCGGCGATGTGCTGGTAAGCGATTCCATCTCCTGCAAAGTAAGTATACATATCTCTGCTCAATGTCGCCTACAAGATCCTGTCCAGCGTACTGTGTGAACTTCTAAAGCCCTTTTGCATCGCACTAATCGGCAGCTACCAGTGGGTCTTCCGGTCCGGCAAATCGACTGTAGACCAAATATTCACACTTCGACAAATCCTGGAAAAGACCAACGAGTTTCAAATCGATACGCACCATCTATTTATCGATTTTAAAGCCACATACGACAGCATTCACTGCAAAGAATTGTTTGATGCGATGGCCGAATTCGGGATCCCAGAAAAACTGATCCGGCTATGTCGCGCGACGCTATAAAATACGCAATGCACCGTGCTGTTCGGTTCTGGGACATCTGAACCGTGTGAAACATGCACCGGATTTTGGCAAAGAGATGCGCTGTCATTCTTCAGTTTAGTGCTAGAGCAGATAGTGCGACGGGCAGGCGTCAACAGGGAAGGCACTATCTTCTGCAAGTCTCTCCAGCTACTAGGATACGCTGATGATATTGTAACGTTGGAATCGAAAGCTGGCCGATAAGCAGGACGGCGAAGCTAATTTTGGGTTCTTTCGAAACAAAAGTTCTACGCCGGATATTTGGTCCTGTCTGTGAGGAAGGTGAATGGAGGAGAAGGCAAAATAGCGAACTCTACGAGCTGTACAAAGATTCGAATATAGTCCGGAAGGTAAAGATCCGTCGACTACATTGGCTCGGCCACATGGAGCGCGTGAACACCAACGCTCCAGCTAAGAGGGTCTTCGACTCCGAGCCTCCCGGTTCGAGAAGAAGAGGAAGACCGAAACTCCGGTATAAAGACCAAGAATTCGCGGATGCAAGACAACTTGGTCTTCATAACTGGAAGCACGTGCTCGGGACCATCAAGGATGAAAGGCAGCTATAGCTCAGGCTCAGATCCTCCATGGATCGCCGGCCTGATAAGTAAGTAAGTAATTGTTGCAAGGAGCAATGTGGAAGTTTTTATTAAATTATATACACATTTTTCACAAAACTAATAATGTCCCTTATTACCCAATGAAGTTCAACATATGGCAATTAGAGCTATCAAGTCTTCCATTGTGGGCGATTATTCGACAAAGTGTCAAAGCAAGCTTGTTCAAAGTATGGCAATTAAGTTCCGGGAATTAACTCGGGAAGTGGCAAGACCGTGTTGTTCGTCAACATCTGCCTAGAAAAGGCAGTTCAGTTTTCATCCAAGGCTGAAGTCTACGGCGCATTTTGTTTGCGTATTGTGTATTGCGTATTTTCAGGGAACTCTGTTGAAAAATCCTTAGAAATCCTGCGAAAAGTGGAAGAGCTGTATGAAGAAGATAGCATATGGAAAACACGTGTTTTTAAATGGGCAAAGCGGTTCCAGAAGGGCCGTGAATCAATAGAAGACTATCCACGTAAATGAGCTCCTGTCACCTCTCGTGCCGCGACTTCGCACATCTGGAAAACATTATCTTCCCGACCAGACATTGAAGCAGCGAACCCATGTCTACCGTGTGCGACCCGAACCTAGCTAAAAAAGGCTGAATCTTGCACCAAGATAATGGCCGGCCCATTCCTCATTGATTGTGCAAAAGTTTGAGAGAAAAGAACAATCCAACATTGCCGCATACACCTTATAGGCCCGATGTTGTCAGTCGCGACTTTTTTTTATTACCCAGGATCACTCATCAAGGCGGTGTAGCAGAGATTAAGGAGGCTATCACCGTGGATCTGAACGGGTTAACTTTGGAGGACTTCGAATCCTGGAAGCAATGTTGAAATCGTTGTGCAGAGTAAAAAGAGGACTATTAAGAAGATCGAAAGTAAAATTTTGCGACAAACTTAATTTTCTTGATTTTTGTTTACAAACTTAATTGCGACACCTCGTATTCAAGCATCCCTTTTTGGAATAAAAGAGTAGAACAACTTTATGAAAATTCCAAATGGTGGTTGTAATGGGACTAATTGGTTTTTACAGAAACATTTTTCAATTTTCAAAATTTTCAAATATCTTAGAACTTATCACTACAAAAACCAAGCCTAGACGTCCGCTTCAAGTTGAAGCTAAGTAGCTTCTTTGGTAGAACAGGAAGGCTAGTCAAAATGAATTAGTGGTTACAACGTTTACCATGACTTCTGTTGGTAAAAACTAAAGCACAATGGAGTCAGGAAAACTGGAGTATAGTGTCAGTATTGGAGAACTTACTTCCGAGTGTGTCCACAGATGACATTGAACTTAAAGGATTCCTTCTAAGGAAAACATGTCCCATAATTAGAGTAACTCCAATATTTTGTGGAGAGGATTCCGTCTCGTATGCATAACTCTCTGATTCCCATGACAAATCATAATCTGGGCTAATCCAAATAAATATAATGTGGTTCGTAAATATAGAGTTGACCGAATCAGTTCCAGGAAAGAAACCGTCGATTAAGACTCTAATTTTCTAATTTTGAACATTGGATTTACCTTAATATCTTAACCACAGTGGGTCTTATGGACATCGTACCGATGGTCTGAAGTTTTGATGAAAAGGGATGTCTCTATGGTTGATTTTTAGGTCCTGTCATATCAATGCAAACTTTGCTTTTTAAAAATCCCAAAAAAAAAATCAAGTAATGGAAAATTGCACAAACCAGCTCACAATTCCTCGACGGGATTTTAAGCGATTTTCGAATAACCCTAGCGATTCGTTAGAAATAAACATCATCCAAGTAAATCCCACCAAGATGGGGCAAGAAATAGTCCATTTACATTGCATAATATCGCATGGAATTGACGGTAACTGGGTTGGCGTTACCCTTTTCGAAAAAATACTTACTTACTTACTTAGGTGGCGATACAGTCCTTGGTGAGCATGGGCCTCAACCAACAAGCGTCTCCAGCTGGCACAGTCTTTGGCCAACTGTTTCTAGTGCCGCACGACTAGTTGGTTTATGTCCCCTTCCACCTGCGTGCGCCACCGTAGATGCGGCCGTCCTCTGCCGCGCCTTCCTTCCGGGGTGGATTCGAAGATTCCTCGGATCGCAGCTTCATTTTCCATGCGCTCTACATGGCCTAGCCACCATAGACGCTGTATCCGTAGACGTCGTACCAAGCCGACGTCGTTAAATCTTCTCCTCCATACACCGTTTGAACAAATGGGACCGTAGATAGTGCGCAGAATTTTCCTTTCGAAACTACCAAGGTCATCTTCATCCGCTAACGTCCAAGCCTCTGCGCCGTAAAGGGGGACTGGGATGATCAAGGTCTTATATAGTGTCACCTTGGTTTTCCAAGAGAAGGCTCTGCTCCTCAATTGCCTCTTGAGCCCAAAGAAACAGCGGTTGGCAAGAGTGATTCTGCGTTTTATCTCAGCGCTGGTGTTGTTGTCGCCGGTCATCAGTGAGCTAAGGTAGACGAATTCCTTGACCACTTCAAAGTTATATCCGTCCATGGTAACGTTATGGCCAATACGTCGGTGTTGACCGTTTCTTTTAGATGAAAGCAGATATTTGGTTTTATCCTCATTAACCTTGAGACCAATCTTAGCCGCTTTTACCCCAGTGCTTACAAAGGCCTCATTATTGACATCTCGCTCTGTCGATCCAATCACGCCATTGTCGTCGGCGTACGCAATGTTGAAAAAGTTGCATGACAGCACGACACCTTGTCTAAAACCTTTTTTAAAACAAAGGTCTCGGTTTGTTCATTACCGACCTTAACGGAGCAGCGAGAGTTCTCCCTTGTCATCCTGCACAGTCGGACGAGTTTGGCAGGGATGTTAAAATTAGACATGGCTTTGTATAGCTCATCTCTATACACGCTATCATATGCAGCCTTGAAGTCGACCTTGCAGCCTTGAGTGCGGAGTTTGTATTGCTGGGTCTTCTCCAAGATCTGCCGTAACATAAATATTTGGTCTATTGTTGATTTACCTGGCCTGAAGCCACACTGATAAGAGCCGATCAGATTATCCTCAAACGGTTTCAGGCGTTCACACAATACGGCAGAGAAGATCTTATATGCGATGTTAAGGAGACTTATCACTCTATAGTTGGCGCAGTTATAAGGGTCTCTTTTCTTATGGACCGGACAAACGATGCTGAGATTCCATTCTACGGGCACGCTTTCCTCCGACCATACCTTGCAAATGAGATGGTGCATGCACCTTACCAGCTCATCTCCAGCCGCCCTAAGAAGCTCAGCAGACAGGCCGGATGCGCCCGCGGCTTTATTAGACTTAAGTCTTGATATCGCTGTTTTGACTTCGTCTAGTTCGGATGGACGCAGTTCTCTTACCTCGTCGTCCATTACGAACGGATCGTTCTGTCTGACAGCGGTATCTTGTCTGTAATTGCCTTTATACAGTCTGCAGAAGTGGTCTTTTCAAATCCTTAGCATCGACTGTGACTTTTGCTACCAGGTCTCCATTTACATCCCTGCAGGCCGCGAGGCATGAGCGGTTTTCCTTATTCTAAAACTTCCGGCCGTCATTCCTGCGGAAGCATCTCTCCATCTCCTCGATTTCACACTTTCCGTGCTCTCTCTTCTTTCTTCTGAAAAGCGTGCGTTCCCCTCTTCTCTTCTGCTCATAGATTTCGCGAGCAGCTCTCGTCCGTCGTTGCAGCGTGGCTTTATATGACTCTTGTTTTACTGCATGGGCCTGTTCGCATTGTTCATCGAACCAGAGTTTTCTAGGTGGTGGCGGTTTGAAACCCAGCAGCTCTGAGGCAGCGTCTCTGACGGCGCTCTGGCAATGCGCCCATTCCTGCTCTATTGTTTGTGCAGCTGTGGGCGAATTTTGAGGAAGCTTGGAGGAGACACGATCGGCAAAGATTCTGGCAGTCTCTTGGGATTGTAGCTTTCCGACGTTAAACTTACGTTGTCCTACTCGACCCCTAATCATTCTTGATATCCTCATTCGTACCTTGGCTACAACAAGGTAGTGGTCCGAATCGATGTTGGCCTCTCGGAAGGTTCGTACGTCGAGAATACTGGAGGAGTGTCTGGCGTCGATCGTAATGTGATCGATCTGGTTGGTGGTCGATTGATCAAAATACCGCCAGGTACCCTTGTGGATGTTGAGATGGGGAAATAGTGTGCTTGCTACAAGGAGGTTACGCTCCGTTGTCGGAAGTGGTACTATGGAGGCTATGCTTTCCTATGATCGACTAAAATATGTCCTCTTTGCCCAGTTTTGTATTAAAATCTATTAGAACTATTTTTGTGTCATAGCTGGAGCATTGGGCATAGGTTTTGTCTAGGAGATCGTAGAATTCTTCTTTGAGTCGATCGTCCTTTTCTTCCATTGGGGCGTAAGCGCATATTAAGCTAATTTTTCCAAATTTAGCTTTGATGCGGATTGTTATGAGGCGTTCGCTTACAACTCGGAAGCTTAAGACTTATTGTGGGAGTCTTCCTAGGAAAACGAATCGGCAACCGAATAGGCGCTGTTTGTTCTCCTTGTAGCAGTTCCCGTCGCAGTTTTTCATCCGTCTTTTGCCTGGTCCATCATATCGCACTTCATGGAGTGCGGTTATATCTGCTTTATAGCAGTTGGAGGTTTGCTCCAATTGATCGCCTGCACCCGGTCTGTTAAGGGACCTCACATTCCAGATGCAGTCTCTCAAGTCCGTTAGTCGTTTGCAGGGGTCGTCAATTTTGTATCAATCCGTATCCGAGGCTTGTGGTTGTTTCGGAACAAGTGGGTTCTTACGTGATAGGGATGTTACCCCTAAGCACAACCCGCAACCTGGTGGGCCAGATTCCTCTTTCCCCAGAAACAAGGGGTTGGGTCGCTGCACACATTGGTTTACTACCTGGCGGGTGCCAGGGCAGCTATCCAAACTACCTGTGATAATTACATTCTAACAAGGGGTTGGGTCGCTGCACACATTGGTTTACTACCTGGCGGGTGCCAGGGCAGCTATCCAAACTACCTGTGATAATTACATTCTAAAGATCATGGCAACCAAAATGTCCAAGAAGGTCAAGAATTTTCCTAACTCTGTTAAATATTATTAATGCGGTCTTTAGTCGAATGCGTCTCCACAGCAACAAGATAACCTCGGTAAATAGGGTCGTGTACCCGAATATCTTACGTCATTTATAAAAGTGCAGTCAATGGTGCTGAAAAAAGCCTGTCGAAAAGTACAAAAATGCTTTTAAAATACCCTTCTCGGCCATCTTATTGGTCACGATGTGATATGGTGGAATGTCAGGACATTCTTCTTTTTTTGAACTGATTGTAACAACATTAAGGGAACAGCTTCAAAAGGGACTAATCTCGATGAAACAACACAAAGTAAAAGCTGAAAGGACTAAGCAGTTTTTGGAAAACATCCTCGGAATATTTCTGCGTATTCCTGTTTCTCTCCCTAAATGAAGTCAATCATTCTGTCCGTCGCCGAGCTCATTCGCATTAATGTTTTAGGATGACTTTCGCTTACGTTTGGATGATACCGTCATTTCAACTAAAGTAAAGTTAAAGTAAAATAAAGTTAAGATTATTCCCATGAGTCATGGCGTAATTAAGGTACCATCACTTAGTCCTCTATAACAACAAACGAATGTCATATTTTAATCCTTGGCGTTTAAGCTTTGACCCTAATTTTTATTTTCTTGGTTATAGAATGTCAACGTGAACTGCATATAATTTGCTATTTAATCTCTAGCGACATATTGAATGGGCTTAGTAATCCCACCGGCATGATCCTTTTGGCATATGCAAACGATTTTAATTATCCTTAGCATCCCATTATCCCATAAGCTTTTGCAAAAGGAATAAGCCTATTATTCCACTATCTCTTTATATTTTCTCGATTCAATTATGGACTTTCATAGCGCTGTTGACACTTTGCTGATGTTTCCCCGAATATGTATACACTCCTAGCGCACATTTAGGCACGTCTACAGTTTGAATCCTTAGCAACTGCCTAGAATCAATTAAATCAGATTGAAAGCTACTTATCCAAGTTGGTTGTGATATTAAAATCCCTTCAAGACAGTATCTATGAAGCTTTTTCATAACACCCAAATGTCATTGCGTAAATTATGAGTAAAGTTTTATTAAGACCATAAACAGGCTTAAGCGACTTTGTATTCGAATTTCATTTCGACTTGGAGCCAAAAATCCATCCAAATCCCAATTGTCTCATTGCCAACACGTAGATCCGCGTAAGGCCTTGCATTTTTTTTTTCTATTACACAAAACAATTTCCCACCAAAACATACCGAAGGATACAAGCCAATATCGTATGGGAGAAGAATATTCCATTTCCAGTGTCGGTGTTAAGAAACAAACTCCCGCGATCTAAAGATACCAGCGACAGAGTAAAAACAGTCCAACATGTGTACATACTCGTAATGTAGTACTGGATGTTCCTTTCTACGTAGACAATTTATTGGTATCATTACATCGAGTTCGTGATTCCATCTAAATTTTTGTCTTGAAAAGGAAAAAAGATGACTCCACTGTGATGTACGGAAAAAGAACATCCGTCGTTCGTCGCGGTAAAGATACACGGAGCAGTAGTGTACGTGTATTGGATTTTACTTTGTTGCTTTCTATTTTTTTTTTTGCAAAAATATAATATTTCATTGAAGGCTTACAACAGAAGACGGCAGGGATGAGCTGATGCATCGCATGCATACACGCGAAGATTTATTTAAACTTCGTGCGCTTTGAATTCTGTAATTATTTTATTCGAGGATATTTTTGTGCAGATACATCTGCGGTAATTTATTATGTTCTGCAGGATGGTTTACCCTACAATGGCAGGGCTAAAGATAAATGTATGCATGTTGAATAGAGCACGCAATGAGGGAATAATTTTAAATTTTGTGCGAATGGCTCCGTATTCCATGTAAAGGATAAATTAAATATAACCAACAATTTGCCAAAGAAACAAATAATAAAAAGAAAAGATACATTGTACAAGCTTCCTTTTGGACGTCCGGATGATCTATATTGGTCTCCTTATAAATTTTAGGACGCGGAGATCACGTGCTGACTTCTTGTACATGCTGCTTCATAGTGACCATAGTACAAACTTTAGCACCGACTCCGATACTACTTGGTATAACTTGTTATCATTTTCTTTGTCAAAGTACTACGTTTTCTATTTTGTAGATTGTGCTCCTAAATTTCAAGTGTACATGATTTTAAAGTCGAAAAGTGCAAGCTCTGCATATTTAAATGTATAATTAAAACTAAGCGCTCGAATTATCATCTTTTTATAAACAGAAAACGGAAGTGTGGCTGCATGATATCCTTATCTCCAGCTAGCCATTCAAAATAGCACTACAAAAGGTGTAAGACAGAAAAGATAAATGATAAGTAACTATAGTGTCATTTGCATAAGTACAAAGCACATTCGTGTAGTTATCTCAATCTTAAGAAGAAGGAAAAGAAGAAGTTCAAGCCGCGGAAAAGAAGCTAATCGTTGCATGGATATAATTTCAGGCTTATCAGACCAAGTGTGCCATATCCATTAATAATTCCACTAATGGGACAGTACTATTGTGCACTAGATGCATAGATGAGCAATAATTATACACGTTGCGGTTATGAATAACTAATCCTAATCCACGAAAAGGGGCCAGGATTATCTGCATTCCAAAAACTGCTTTGGTTGTAGAGTAGACGTTTCGAGTAATTGGGAACCAATTTCTTTCATTTTGCTTCTGTTGCCAACATTCGATGCTTCTTTGAACCAACATCATGCTAAGTCCAGGCGTATTTAGTCGCAAGGTTGTTTGTTTTCAGATCAGGCAAATTAAGTTTCCACATCACTTGTATATGAGATTAATAATAACTTTTATTTCTATTCCGCTTATTAAGTCTATATGGGGTGGCCGTGGTGCAGTGGTTAACATCATCGGCCGTCGAGCGGAAGGTCTATAGTTCAAATTCGTTTCATAGCCAAGAAAAAGCAATTCCTATACGGAAAAAAGTATGCAACACAGTTGGGAATGGAGAGTGACCAAACGTACTGCTGCAGGCATAACACTCACAGTATGTGGTCAATTGAAATTCATCCTCTGCGTATGCAATACTAACACCAAAAGTGCATGAACGAATTATAACCAACGCGAAATTTGGTCGGCTCTCGTCCTATGTAGGACAAACCACCCCTGAGAGTAGTCAACGAACATCTACGACCCAAAAACCACTGCACTCCGTTCAGGTTGTGTGTCAAAACATCAACCTGCGCGAAACTTTCCCTCTCCCTGTTATCTTCGCTCGCACAACGTTCAATACGTTATAAGGCCTTAGCTTTGAGTGCGCGTGTGACTCTAAAAAAAAAAATAAAGCGTCTACTCGAGTTATTTAAAATAAAACTTAAGTTATACATACATATCTGTTCTCCAATTTGCAAATATTCAAGTCATTTAGTCTAAGAAGCAGCCAAGACTAAGACTTCGCTGTCCGTCCGTCCGTCCGTCGGTCACCAGGCCGTATCTCATGAACCGTGATAGTTAGACAATTGAAATTTTCACAGATGATGTATTTCTGTTGCCGCTATAACGGTAAATACTCAAAACAGAATAAAATTGATATTTAAGGGGGACCCCCATACAACAGACATGATTTTCATCCAAAAAATCCAAAGGTTAGTCGACAATATCCCACAACCAGCAGCAAATTTCCCAGCTTTGATACCTTTTGTATCTTTGCTATATTAATCCTAGCTGCAACCCTTTTTTTTTTTGTAATTACGAACAACCAATAATAAATACCCTTTAAACTTTGATGATCCCTATTGTGTCACTGCTAAGTTAATCCTTGCTGCAAACCCTTTCGTGCAATTGCTATTCCCCTCCTTTTCCATCCTGATAGGTTAGGATATCAAATGTCGCAACAAATTCAATTGTTGTGAAATTAACTTTCGATCATATCCCACAACCAATAAAACACTTTCAAGCATTGATCCCTATTGTGTCATTGATATATTACTCCTAGCTGCAAACCCTTTCCCCATATTTCCCATTATTGTTATTCACCTTTTCACATCCTTGCTGTCAAGTAAGATAATTGATTTGAATTCAATGGACACTTTGATGATCAACTATCTCATCATGGAGATTTTTGATTATCAAAGTAATATGCCTATAACCTGCCTGCAACCAAGATCTGTCATCATACAAAAAATGTGATTTAATGTGATGACTGATGAGGTAACACACAACGCCTCTTTCATATATACAGATGGTACGGAACCCGACTCGCACTTGGCCGGTTTTTTTTTATAATTCGCGCAAGTTCCAGAGTCATACTCTTATTATGTTTGTCACACAAGCCAAACGGAGTGCAGGTGGTTTGGGACGTAGATGTTCGCTCACTACTTTCCAGGGGTGGTTGTCCTAGATAGGATTCGAGAGGAACTCGACTGAATTTTCACGTTGGTTGTAGTTTTAAGAAAATGTTCCATGCCATTATGGTGTTATATTAGAACTGCACACACAGAGTATGGATTTGAAGTGACCATGTACTGTGACATACATATACTGAGAGTGTTATGCCTTCACCAGTATTTTGATCACTGCCCATTCACAACAGAACTAAATCAATAGAAAAGATCATGCGGCGTATAAACAGGCTAAGCATCCCGAGAAAACCTCGACGAAAATACGTAGTACCGCCCGAGCCTGATTATCCCTATTCAACAAAAATCGATTTCAAGAAGCCAGCGCACAAAGATAAAGGACGTCCATTCCGACCCATCATTTTGCCCGCATACTGGTGTCATGATGATGTCGAAACCGACTGTTGGCGTTGGATAACCTTTCCAATTAGTTCACAGGCGCTCAAACATCGAGCAACGCGCAATGAAAAAAAAATTGGCCAAACCAAGGAATAAACCACCAGTCTAGCCACCGCCTCGTAGAAAGATGACACCCCAACATGGAAAGATCATCTAAGACGTCTTGAATATCTATCCGATCCTAGCTTCAAGGTGACTCGTCAGTAAACTTACTGCAAATTTGTCGCTGCACAACGGAAAAATTGTAAATGATTTTCATTCATGGATCAACCCGAAATATACCGTAATAATAGTATCCTTTTTTTATTTCAATGCACCGCTAGTGCGCTTACATCGCAATAGATGACCTGTACGTGATTAATAATAATAAAAAAAAAAAAACAACAGCAATGTTGATTTTTTTTCCGTTTAGGGATTGTATTTCTTGGCTATGGACAGGCACTGAACTACAGACCTTCCGCTCGACAGTCGGTGATGTTTACCACTGCACCTCTGCATAAATAATTTTTCCGTATTGTCCGTCAAGCGGTTTTTCCGAGACCGAGCCTTAAGACTCTAGCCCTCCCTTGCTATAGCACCTATTGTGCTATTCTGTCGAATAGCAAAAGGCTTATAAAAGCCAATGAAAAGAGTGCTGCTATCGAAAGCAGAAAAGATTTATTCAATGTTTCCACTGCTCTGATATAATGATAATCTTTGTCACTGCGTAAGATTCTACCTATGCCCTCGTACAGCATAGTGTACTGTCCTTTGTGTAATGTGATATTGCGTAATTTGATAGGCTGCTTACTCTTTTTCTCAAGAACATTACGTGGCAGGCGACCTGCTGCTGAGTTTAAAAGACCGGACGTTAGATGATATACTAAAGGTCTATTTACAAAGAGCTTCCGAAGACAGGTAAAAGATAAGGTAAACTTGTTTAAATGAAAAAAAAAGAGTGCTGCTATCGAAAGCAGAAAAGATTTATTCAATGTTTCCACTGCTCTGATATAATGATAATCTTTGTCACTGCGTAAGATTCTACCTATGCCCTCGTACAGCATAGTGTACTGTCCTTTGTGTAATGTGATATTGCGTAATTTGATAGGCTGCTTACTCTTTTTCTCAAGAACATTACGTGGCAGGCGACCTGCTGCTGAGTTTAAAAGACCGGACGTTAGATGATATACTAAAGGTCTATTTACAAAGAGCTTCCGAAGACAGGTAAAAGATAAGGTAAACTTGTTTAAATGAAAAAAAAAGAGTGCTGCTATCGAAAGCAGAAAAGATTTATTCAATGTTTCCACTGCTCTGATATAATGATAATCTTTGTCACTGCGTAAGATTCTACCTATGCCCTCGTACAGCATAGTGTACTGTCCTTTGTGTAATGTGATATTGCGTAATTTGATAGGCTGCTTACTCTTTTTCTCAAGAACATTACGTGGCAGGCGACCTGCTGCTGAGTTTAAAAGACCGGACGTTAGATGATATACTAAAGGTCTATTTACAAAGAGCTTCCGAAGACAGGTAAAAGATAAGGTAAACTTGTTTAAATGAAAAAAAAAGGGACCCACTTACCCACTTACTTCAAACCTATTGCTCCGCATAGTACACGTGAGCGTGTTGTAACACTGAATTCACATTTTATCAGTTTCGTGCTCCGTACTTTATCGATGCTTCCTGATACCGAACACCTATCGTTCTCAAAAATCAAATAAAAAATGTTCTCCTAATTACATTTACATTGTTTCCCATTATTTCGTTTCCTATTTAAACCAAGTCCCAATTGACAAAAAAGAGTCTATAGCCAATCAATTACCATTATCTCTGCATTCGTAAAATATATAAAGGTACTTTGCTGAAACTAGAGCAACACCTTACCATAGACGGGCTTTTGTCGTCTATCGTTGCGTCGGTGCACCATACTCCAAGCTATTTCCACCACTCTGGAGTCGTTTATCTTATCGTCTTTTTTCCTTTCAAATTACTATACCAAGACCATGCAGCCAGTATATGTATGAACCCAGTGTTATCTTGAAAGCTCCTATATTTTTATGTATGGCTTGTTCTTCGCCCGGTTATCGTTGCTTTGTTTTTGTTATTGTTTTAGATATCAGATAGTAGCTGCGCCGGACATTCACGGAGGAGTCGAAAGCCTAATGGAATAGTATTCTGTCTTCTATGAAATCGTCAACAACGTTGAATTCATTCCTTGTCGCGTGGCGTACTTATTGAATATTTTGCATTTAATTAAGGGCAGAATGACGCCCTTTATCGCGTCCACGAAGTCGGTGCTGTCGTTGATCTGTAAATATTAACGCGAATTTACCTTTCAATTGGGTGGATTTAATTTTGTCAATTAGTTTCGCTGCCGTGGATGCGGATATGTTGTGCGGTGAGAGGAGTTAATTTGGTGGATGTAAGTGATTTGTTGGACAGACTATATGCCACGTCAGTGGTTGCGGTGATGAAAAGCTTGAGATAAGTGTTGTTGATGCGGTTTTATGACAGACAGTGAACTTTTGCAAGCTGGCGGTATGCGACATCTGAGGTTTTATGTTTTCTGTTTTTGCACTTTTTTTTCCTTTGACGTCAAAGCGAGTGTTTTGACTTCGGATTAGTGTCAGATTTATGTACATATGTAGCGCCAGGAGTCAGCGTTGTGTGTTTGGTTTCCGACTCGTGAAAGTATGATTACACGTTATTTCTATCAACTCAATCAATGGGAAAGTTTAATCAAGAAAATGTGATGCTTTTCGATAACCCACGTAAATTCGGCCAGTAGGTAGGTAGGTAGGTGGGATCGTAGGCTTCCCAGAAATGAGAAGAACACACATAGGCCAGGCAGGCCCGTTGTGCGGTTACGAGGGAGCTTAGCCCCCTATTCGTGGAACCATTTTGTGCTTCTTAGGAAGTTAAGAAGATCAGGTATCCCTACTTGCTGAACCTCTGTCGGTTCGTTAAGGAAGTAAGAGCCTAGGTCTGGAGTACAATGGACCAGTGTTTGCGTCTGAGTGCTCCAGCGGATAGCAGAAGCCTTCAACAAAAAAAAAAAAAAAAAAAAAAAAAGAGCCTAGGTATCGCTTCCTGATTGTGCAGAGTGCCGGGCAAGTGCAGAGAAGGTGGTGAATGGACTCGACCTCCTCCTCGTCTAGACAGCTTCTGCAGAAATCATTCGGAAGTATATCTAATTTTTGCGCGAGACTGCCGATAAGGCAGTGTCTGGTGATGACACCTATAACTTTGTAGATGTCAGTTCTTTTTAGGGAGATTATACTCCTTGTCGAGCCGGGGCCAGTTTTGCCTGGTGATGACGCAGGCATGTCTCTGAGTCCATCTCCGGTTTGTCTCGGCGAGATTACTAAGATTAAGTTTAATGGTTGCAAGGGGTATTCCCTCATATGCCGCGATTGATTGTAGCGTCGTTCCCTGTTTGGCGAGTGTGTCGGCTCTTTCGTTCCCTGGAATGTCGCTGTTTTTTTTTTTGTTTTTTTTTTTTTTTTAAGACTCGCGCAGGTTCAAGAGTTTTACATTCTCTTATAATGTGGTTTAGACACACAACCTGAACGGAGTGCAGTGGTTTTGGATCGTTGATGTTCGTTCACTACTCTCGGGGGTGGTTGTCCCAGATAGGACGAGAGCCGACCAATTCCGGGTTGGTTATAGTCCGTAGTAATTCGTTAGAGAACTTTTAGTATTGCATACGCAGAGGATGAATTTCAGTTGACCATATACTGTGAGTGTTATGCCTGCAGCAGTACGGTCTAGTCACTTTCCATTCCCAACTGCGTTGCATACTTTTTGTCCGTATAGGAATTACTTTTTCTTTGCTACGCTGTGTCCTGGTACCCAGATAAGTTGTATGTTGAACTGTTCGGCCATCTCGTTAAGAGATAGGCGGCAGCCGAGACTAGTTTTTGATGTGTACACATAGGACTTCAACGACTTTAAGGCTGCTTGGCTATCCATGAGAATGCGGATATTCGTAGTGGATATCACGTTCCACTTCAGCTAAGACAAAGCCTCTTTTATTGCCAACAGTTCCGCCTGGAAAACGCTGCAATGATTTGATAATTTTAGAGCTTTGTTCAGCTTAAGTTACTTGCAGAAGACTCCACTACCCACGCCGTCTTTGGTTTTAGACCCGTCAGTGTAAAAGTCTATGCAGTATTTGCGGGGTTGAGTATGGCGGGTCCAGTTTTGTCTTTCCGGGTATGTCCTCGTGCAGTTTTTTCCAAGACCGTGGTCGGTTCTGCGAGGTCCAAGTTTACTGCCCCCGTTATCCTGCTATCCAGGATGGAGGAGTGGCCAGCAACACAGCTCGTCCATTTCGAATTGGCTTTTAGTCTAATGGCCGTGTGTGGGGCAATTTGCTTGCCGAAAATATCGAGTTGTGTGTTAAGCGCAGCCGTTGGGGTGGACCTGAGGGCCCCGGTAATGTACATACACGCCAACCTTTGTACCTTCTCGAGTTGTTTGTAGTATGTTGTCTTGTCCAGTGGAGTCCACCAGACTATCACTTTATACATTAGTACGGGTCTAACGACAGTGATGTAGGGCCATAGGGTGATCTTGGGGTTGAATCCCCATTTTTTTCCTATGGCTTTCTTGCATGTGTAGAGAGCTATTGTTGCTTTTTTAGCTTTTTCGATTGTCTTGCTCTTCCAGGTTAATTTCCTGTCTAGTACAATGCCAAGAAGTTTTGCATTGGAGGAAAAGATTAATCTGGTACCAAGCAAAGTGATAGGGTAGTGTTCCGGGATTTTATGCTTTTTAGTAAATAGCACGAGCTCCGTTTTCTGGCGATTCACCCTGAGCCTGTTGCTTTGCGCCCATTTGCAAAGGATTGAGAATGCCATTTGCATACGATCATTCAATATGGATAGGTACCTATTTACCTGAGATTGAAATGGCAACGTCATCAGCATAGCTAATAACGTTCAGACCTTCCTTCTCCAGTCTAATAAGTAGTTCGTTTATAACTACATTCCAGAGAAGAGGTGAGAGAACCCCTCCTTGCGGGGTTCCCCTGGTAACCACTCTGGTGGTTACCTGGCTTCCCCATATGGAGTGAAATTCTGCCAGTAAATGCATTAAATTCCCTGCAGTCACAAGTGTCAGTACCCATCATGCCCTAGTGGGCGGAGAATTTCAAACATCTCCATTTGGTATGTTTAAGGATCGACTAGAATGCAAAGCTATCAGTGAAGCTATTTCGGAATGCAGCTAGTGATTATACCTAAATAAATTAATACAAATTTAACTCTTCAATTTGGACACATGACATGCCCCAGCTACGACACAAAAATAGTTCTAGGAGATTTTAATGCAAAACTGGGCAAAGGGAACATATTTGAGTCGATCATAGGAAAGCATAGCCTCCATAACACCACATCCTACAACGGACTTAGTCTAATCGATTTCCTAACGGAGCGTAACCTTCTTGTAGCAAGCACACGATTACCCCATCTCAACATCTACAAGGGTACCTGGCGGTCTTTTGATCAATCGATCACCAACCAGATTGATCACATTGCGATCGACGCCAGACACTCCTCCAATATTCTCGATGTACGAACCTTCCGAGGAGCCAACATCGACTCGGTCCACTACCTTGTTGTAGCCAAGGTACGAATAAGAATATCAAGAATGCTTAGGAGTCGAGTAGGACAACGTAACTTTGACGTCGGAAAGCAACAATCGCAAGAGACTGACAGAATCTTTGCCGGTCGTGTCTCCTCCAAGCTCTCTCAAAATTCGCCCACAGCAGCACAAATAATAGAGCAGAAATGGGCGAATTGCCAGAGCGCCTTCAGAGACGCTGCCTCAGAGGTGCGGTGTTTGAAGCCGCCACCGCCTAGACACCCCTGGTTCAATGAACAATGCGAACAAGCCCATGCAGCAAAACAAGAGGCATACAAAGCCATGCTGCAATGACGGACGAGAGCTGAGCGCGAAATCTATGAGCGAAAGAGAAAAGAGGAACACACGCTTCTCAGAAGAAAGAAAAGAGAACATGAAAAGCGTGAGATCGAGGAATGGAGAGATGCTTACGCAGGAATGAGGCCCATAAGTTTTAGAATAAGGTGAGACGAACATGCCTTGGCTACAAAGCCAGAGCGGCGGCCTGCAGAGATGAAAATGGAGAACTGGTAGTAGAGTCGCAGTCGTTGGTGAGGATTTGGAAAGACCACTTCTGCAGACTGTATAACGGCGATGATAGACAAGATACCGCTGCCAAGAAGAACGAGCTATTCGTAATGGACGACGATGTAACAGAATTCAGTCCACCCGACCTAGACGAAGTCAAAATAGTGATATCAAGACTTAAGTCTAATAACGCCGCGGGCGCAGACGGCTTCTCTTCTGGGCTTCTTAAGGCGGCTGGAAATGAGCTGGTAAGGTACATGCGCCATCTCATTTGCAAGGTATGGTCGGAGGAAAGCATGCCCGACGAATGGAATCTCAGCATCGTTTGCCCGGTCCATAAAAAAGGAGACCCCTATAACTGCGCCAACTATAGGGGAATAAGTCTCCTTAACATCGCATATAAGATCTTCTCTGCCATATTGTGTGAACGCCTGAAACCGTTTGTGGATAACCTAATCGGCTCTTATCAGGCCAGGTATACTCACAGTGGACCAAATATTTACGCTACGGCAGATCTTTGTCATTGTCACGGTCATTGTCAATTTATTCAATAAACTCAATATTTTCATCACGGTGAAGACATTACTAGGTCTGCAAATTATAAAAATTTTATTTAAAAAAAACGTTGTCAAGTCCTTATTGGAAAACCCGATATATTAAGTTATTGAGACAACATTTTAGGTAAAAGTAAAATGTACATGTAGTTCAAAAATGTGTCTTAGTGGCTATAAAACGCCTAATAGACCTGAAACCTGAACTGTTTCCATTGATTAGGATTATGCACAATGAACAATTCGTACTATTTATATATGTATGTATGTATGTGGATGTACATACATATGTACAAACGAAATCATTGTGTTTATTTTTAATTTAATGGTAAAGCAAATCGTACCTTGCCTTCGAACGAAGTCACGGGTACACGCTAGTACAGTGGCCCGCATGTTCCACTAAAATTGTCGCGGGGGTAATGCACGCACGCGGGATCTCTAGGCCACTCGATCCTCCGCCCTCGACTCTAACTCCAGGAGCTATGCCCAGGCGCACCCAGGCGAGGTTCTGGCAAGCCATCGCCTGGTTGATGGTATTGCATTCAAGGCACGCTTCGGAAATTGTGATGATGGCGAAATTGGTCTCACATGTCCAAACCATCGAAGCATAGCCCTTTCCCTTATGAGAAGCAGCTGCTCAACATTGAGCTCCCCGCGCACTGCCGTGTTTCTCACCCTGTCCCAGTGAGTAACTTCCACAACAGCACGAAGAAATCTCATTTCGGCAGCTTGTATTTGCCATCTTATACTTTCTGTCAATACAAAAATTTCATGACCAACTAGTCTTTGACATCAAGCTCAGTCTTCCTGACAACAGATCTCCCAAGCTGTTTCAAAGTTGATCCTGCTGGAAAGCTCAGTATTACTCCTCCCATCACTCGTGAAGAAGACTCCGAGATACTTAAACTTCGCCACCTGCTTCAATGGGACACCACTAACATGCATAGTACATTGGGCAGGTGTTCTGGAAACAACCATAACCTCGGATTTGTCCACGTTAACCGGCATCAGCACATATGGCCACAAACCTATCTAGCGCGGTGGAGTTCCGTTTGGGAGAATGTGGCGACAACTAAGTCATCTGGAAAACGAAGTCGCTGCAAGATCCAGTCCATATACATAAGTATGTACATACATACATACATATGTATGTATATGTATAATGAAAAAGAGAGATCGCAAGATGCACCCTTGGCAGATTCCAGAGCCCACGGTGAAAGATTTTGATTTACTACCGTTAACCCGAACACAGCTGCTACAGTTTGTGTATAGAGACTTAATGGCCCTCAATAGGGGCCCATCATTCATACTCCTGCAGAACACTCCAGAGTTTACCTCGAGGAACTCGGTCATATGCCTACAAAGCAGCTGTAGATTGGTTTTTCTTACTCAAAGTCTTCTCGAGTACCATTCTTAGAGTGAAAAGCTGGTCGGTTGTATTTATGCGGTGACGACGCTAGTCACCAAAGCTTACTTGCTTTGGTGGCGTTACAGCCCATGAAGGGCCAGAGCCAAGCTTCTCTCAATCACTCATGTTGTGTGTGATTTATTTTTTTTTACACAGGTGAAAGGGACCTGTGTTAAATGCCGATTCCGAACGGCTTGAGTTGAGAATCTTTTTCTTGGCAAGTATACTACAGGGGGTTTTGCCAGTACCCCGCCGAGGAGGGACGCCGCGAAATAAATATTTGACGGCGATGGTGTTATCGGGACCCGAACTCGCTCATCGTGCGCCAGAGTCCAACACACTAACCACTGCGCCACGACGTCCTCATGACGACGCTAGTACATAAATAATATTAACTCCATTTTCGAGAGCATACCTTCAGGTTATAATTATATGAATTCACTCCTCATGCCCGTATGAGACATCCATAAAATCATATATATAACTATGTGTGTACTTACATACATACAAATGTTGATCCTAATTACCCTCACCGTCATCAGACTTTCAATACAGAATTCTGGATATGCTTGTCAAAATGTCGGTCTCAATTTACTTGCCAACCTGAAAAAGAATAATAGGTTTGACGTTGCGCCCTTGAGAACCATGGACTGAACAATGTATTCAAAACCAAAAAAAAAGACAAGCCATTACTGGTGCTGATTACGAATCCCAGACTTCTGGGAGCCATTTCTCAGACGCCTCTCTTCAGTAATTCAAAGAAAAGCGCGTAAAATATCGATGCACACCAGAGTGCGTGCGACCTTGAAACTCAGATAAATACTCCACCACCCGGCAGCTTATTGCTTCGAGTTGTTTAAATTGATGTATCTTTCAGCGCTCCCCTATTTATTATTTCGTTTTCCCACCACTTGTTATCTGCCACTAAGCAATTCAGTGCTTTATACATAAGCATATCTCTCATCCCGAAAGCATTTCTCTGCTGTTGTTCCCTTTTATTCTAATTAAACTGTTCATTAAAAGAAACATATGTATTTGCAAAATATTTACGTTCTTTAAACGTATCCACATTCTTTTCTGACATAAATTGCATACATTTCATCTCATCGCATCGTTTTGGATTTTTTGAAACACTATCGAAAACGAAATCCGAATTGAAATCGCCTCACTATCTCTGAGCAACTACATGACCCTACTCGTCGTATCTATTCGATACGCTCAATTCGGTGGAAGTTCCAATGTAGATAATCCACTTTGCGCTTTATTTTTTTATCACCATTTTTCCATTTCGATTTTTGCTATACATGATTGGTGGGTACGCTTCGAATAAAATAGATTAAATCGGCTACAGAGAGAATGAATGTAGGCGAGAAATAAAAAAAAAATATATATACAGAGGTGGACAAAAGTTTTCACACACAGCCCTTTGAAAAAGAGTGCCCGATATTTGGGTTTGAATGATCAATTTTATTTCCAACAGAACAACGATCCGAAACATACGGCTCATAATGGTAAAATGTGGATTGCTTATAATGTTGGTCATACTTTACCGACTCCCATACAGTCACCGGACCTCAATCCAATTGAGCATTCGCGGGAAGAATTGCAACGCCGCTTGCGGAAACATACAGTTTTCAAACAAGACACATTTAAAGGAAGCGCTCCAATTAGATTGGCAAAAAATTACGGCAGAATATACAAAAAAACTGGTGCAGTCGATGCCTAGGAGATTAAAAGGGGTCATCAACCAGAAAGGAATTTGAACGAAACATTAATTTTAAAAAATTAATTGTAATTAACATAATATAATAAACTATGCCCCATCCACAAAAAAGGCGATCCTACCTCTTGCAAGAACTATAGAGGTATATCCCTGCTCAATGTCGCATACAAAATCCTGTCCAGCGTATTGTGTGAACGTCTAAAACCATTTTGCACCGCACTAATCGGCAGCTACCAGTGCGGCTTCCGGCCCGGCAAATCAACTATAGACCAAATTTTCACACTTCGACAAATCCTGGAAAAGACCAACGAGTTTCGAATCGATACACACCATCTTTTCATCGATTTCAAAGCCGCATACGACAGCATTCATCGTGAAGAACTGTTTGGGGTGATGGCCGAATTCGGGATCCCGGTAAAACTGATCCAGTTGTGTCGCGCGACGCTAAAAAACCTAAAAAACACGCGATGCACCGTGCAACTCGGTTCTAGGACTTCGGAACCATTCGGAACATGCACCGGATTTCGGCAAAGAGATGCGCTGTCATGTGACTTCTTCAACCTGGTACTCGAGCAGATAGTGCGACGGGCAGGCGTCAACAGGGAAGGCACCATCTTCTACAATTCTACAAGTCCATCCAGTTGCTAGGATACGCGGATGATATCGACATCATCGCGTGTTCTCGCCGTGGCATTGTGGGAGCATTCACGGTGATTGAAGAACAGGGGACACGAGTTAGTCTTAAGGTCAATGAGGACAAGATGAAGTATATGTCAAGCAAAAACCAATCCGTCGCTCACCATCTGGGACAAAATATAACAATTGACAGCAACAATTTCGAGGTAGTTAAGGAGTTTGTCTGCCTCGGGGCAAACGTAAATTCCACAAATGACACCACAGTGGAGATCCGGCACAGAATCGCCCTTGGCAACCGCTGCTACTTCGGCATGTCCAAACAACTGGGATCAAAACTCCTCACTCGAAAGACCAAAGTCATGCTTTACAAAACGCTCATACTGCCAGTCTTGCTGTACCGAGCAGAAAGCTGGACGATAAGCAGGACAGCAGAGCTGATTTTGGGCTCTTTCGAAAGAAAAATTCTGCGCCGGATATTTGGTCCTCTCTGTGAGGAAGGTTAATGGAGAAGAAGACACTACGGCGAACTCTACGAGCTGTACCAAGATGTGGATGTAGTCCGGATGTGGCTCGGCCACATCGAGCGCATGGACATCAATGCTCCAGCTAAGAGGTTCTTCGACTCCGAGCCTCCTGGTTCGAGAAGAAGAGGAAGACCGAACCTCCGGTTTAAAGACCAAGTAATCGCTGATGTAAGACATCTTGGTCTTGACAACTGGAAGCAGCGTGCCCGGGACCGTCAAGGATGGAAGGCAGCTATAGCTCAGGCTCAGATCCTCCATGGATCGCTGGCCTGATAAGTAAGTAAGTACTAAACTGTACTGATGAGCGATCCGAAAGGCCTAGGGTCGGCCTCATCATATCGAATTCACTATCGGCAACCAAACTTGGGCACTTTTGTGGACAAGATCTGGTGGCTGTTCGAGTAAGCTACAAAACGCACTGAGCAATAGAACACTTCGTCGTTGCATCTGCCTACTTTCCCTATCATTCGTTACTACCTCCACCACCGATGAAAGTCTCTGAACTCGTAGAGTACTGTGAAGCCAAATAGATTGGTCTCATCTTGTGTTGCGATGCTAATGCCCAAAAAAAACCCTGCTTGGGGCAGCAGCAAGTGTAACACAAGGGGGGACCGTCTGTTGGACTTCATTCTCTCGTCTGACCTTACCATCAACAATGTTGGCTCTCAACCAACGTTTGTTACGACAAGACGACAGGAGGTGATTGACCTGACCCTATCCAACAGATATGTGAAGGACATCACAAACTGGCGAGTCTTGCCTGATGCTACGCTGTCGGACCATAAATATATCGAATTCCGATTGGGTTGTGAGATTTCTTCCTTGCAACCTAGACGGAATCCGAGAAGGACGGACTGGGTACGGTTTAGAGAGGAGCTTGAGAAATCCACTCAGGCCCTACCTGAGCTTAGAACGAAACATTTGGAAGAGAACGCTGTTCATAACCTGAATAGCGTCATCCCCAGTTATTCCAAAGTCTTCGCAGGGAAGCCAGAATTCTTCTGAATAGATCGCTCAAATCAAATTCGGAAGATGACTGGAACAAGTACCGGTCGAAGCAGAAAGAATATAAGAAACTTATTCGTAAATCGAAGAACGATTCTTATAGGACCTTCTGCGAAGAGATCAAGTCTCTGAGTGCGACTAGCAAGTTGGTTAAAGTCCTCAAACGGGGAAAACCGACTAGGCTAGACGCACTCAGAAAATCTGATGGTACCTTTACTGAGTCTAAAGCGGAAACTCTTAGTTTACTCTTTGCGACTCATTTCCCGGGAAATCAGATCGACATCGGCTCGTTGCACACTCCTTCAAGGGAAACTGCAACCGAAACTATGAAAATAACTCGGCGTAGCTGGTAAGTTGAGTCGCGCGTGGTTACGACTGAAGCTATTGAATTTGCTGTGGCATCCTTCGATGGCTTCAAATCGCCGGGCACCGACGGGATATATCCTGTTATGCTGCAAAAAGGTATAAGGCAGCTGCTTCCTACTCTGAAAAGAATTTTCACTGCTAGTCTAGCACTTGCTCACTTACCCATTCCTTGGCGCACAGTGAAAGTGGTCTTCATTCCCAAAATAGGAAAAGAGGACTACTCACTTGCCAAGAGCTTCAGACCAATTAGTCTAACATCCTTCCTGCTGAAAAGCATGGAGAGACTGGTAGAGTTGCACGTGCGAAAAGTTGCCCTTCGAATGCATCCTCTTTCGGAGATGCAACATGCTTACCAGCGCGGAAAATCTTGCGAGACTGCGCTTCAGAGCCTAGTTGGGCGTATTGAATGCGCGCTCGAAAGAAAGAGTACCCGCTGGGCATTTTCATCGACATTGAGGGAGCTTTTGATAACGCAACTTTTGACAGCATGTGTAACGCTGCCAGACATCATGGCGTAGATAAAGTTCTGGTCCTTTGGATCAAAGCAATGCTCATGCACAGGACATTGACCGCTGATGCAGGCCTCGACCAGTGTGTCAAATCTGGCGTAAACAGGGGCTGCCCTCAAGGTGGCGTCCTGTCTCCGCTGTTATGGTGCATGGTGGTCGATTCCCTGCTTGATGCTCTCAATGCCTCTGGAATCTACGCCCAGGCCTATGCGGATGACGTCGCCATTCTTTCTGTCGGCTCATGTTTGGCGACTGTTCGTCGCAAAGCACAGGCGGCGCTAAATGTGATCGATGATTGGTGTACCAGAAATGGGCTGTCAGTCAATCCTCTTAAGACCGATGTCGTTCTCTTTACGAGAAGGAGGAAAAATTCTGACATGACTCAGCTGGTACTAAAAGGCACTTCCATCCCGATATCCAAGGAGGCTAAGTATCTAGGAGTCATCTAAGATAGTAAGCTTCTCTGGTCAAAACATGTTGAGTTAAAAACCACCAAAGCGCTGTCAGCTTTCTGGCAATGCAAAGGAGCTTTTGGCAAAACATGGGGTTTATCGCCGGCAAAGGTCCTCTGGATCTACACGGCAATGATAAGACATATAATCTCATATGCATCGGTTGTCTGGTGGAACAGACTAAAACGCAAACACGTCGTAGCCTCTTTCACAAAATTTCAAAGAACGGTTTGTCTCAGCTGCACGGGGGCTTTCCCCAGCACGCCGGGCGCTGCTCTAGATGTTATGATGAACCTTCCACCTCTTGATATATTTATCAGAGGGTGTGCTCTGAAAGCCATGTCTCGTCTGAAGAGAAATGGCTTTTGGTACAACTCGCATAGGAAAAACGGTGTGCTTGCGCAAGAATTGTCCTGCGACCCCTGTCTCATGGACATGCCTTCTGACGCACTGACGCCCGTTATCCTATTGCGTCGTAATTTCACAGTCGAGTTTCCATGGCATCAGGATTGGCTATGGCTGGATACTGAACCTGGAAAGGATAGTCTTCGCATTTTCACGGATGGCTCCAGATCTGGGCGGGGGTCCGGTGCTGGGGTCTTCTTTGAGCGCGAAAACATCCGACTGCACTTCTCCTTAGGAAAATATGCGTCTGTCTTCCAATCAGAGATATACGCAATCCTAATGGCGATGCACTATGTTGTGAAGCACAGGTGGAAGGCGGAAAGCATATGCGTATGTAGTGACAGCCAAGCTGCACTAAAAGCTGTGTGTAACCCCTTAACTAGCCCCAAATTAGTGCTTGAACTCAAGTCCTTCTTGAACAGAGTCGGCAGACTAAATTCATTAAGGTTTGTATGGGTTCCAGGCCACTCTGGGATCCCAGGAAATGAGACCTCTGATGAACTCGCTAGAATGGGTTCAGAGGAGAGCTTCTCAGGACCTGTCCCCGCTCTAGGTCTACCTGCGTCCACGGTAAATTCCTACATTAAAGATTGTGTATTTAACACACACAACCGTAGATGGAGGGATTGCCCGGGTTGCAGGATGACTAAGCGCGTATGCCCTGATGTCTGCAAAAAATCTGCAACATTCCTCCTGTCTTTAAGGAGAATCGACTGCAGAAGGCTTGTGGGAGTTATCACGGGCCATTACACTTTTGCCAAGCATCTCTACGTGCTCGGCATCAGTGAGACGCCTACCTGTGCTGCATGTGGCGAAGAGGAGGATGATACTGCAGAGCATTTCCTCTGTGATTGTCCCGCCTTTGCTCGCATACGGTGGCGCACCCTTGCAGCCGACGTGGTGTGTGCCGAATCCCTTAGCTCTACATCACTGAAGCTCCTTCAAATTTTTCTCCGGAAAACGGAGAAAATACAGTAATGTAAGGTGTCTGTCTGGAGTACAATGGACCAGTGATTGCGTCTGAGTGCTCCAGCGGATAGCAGAAGCCTTCAACAAACAAAAAAAAAAAAAAACTGTGTGAAAACTTTTGCCCATCACGGTATATGTGCATACGTACATATACGTATACAAAACCTCAATGAGCTCAATTAAATTCAAATATCCGATGTCGAGCGGCGGATACAGACTGTTAGGCGAAATTGCAATTAATGCAAAAAAAAAAAAACAAAAACACAGAGACTGATTGCACTACATCGCACTTAAACTCGTTCAATTCACTTTGAAGTCGATAAAAAAAATCAGAAGAGAATGAAACTGTCTCAAGGCGAGATGATAGGCATGTTGACGGCATTGAAATTCGTATTTTGTAACTACATAATTAATTACATAATTAAAATTCACTTTCAATCGTGTAACGCACCGTTAGGGTATGAGGTGAAAGAAACGAGCCTTAAGCCAAAATCACTTTCTTTTTAGAAATCATCCGACTCCGTGCTGGTTATTCAATAACTCATCAGAAGAGACCGTTAAACTACTTGTTAACAATACCGCTAATAAGAGGAAATATGAACATTTTACAACGACTTTCGAAATACAATAAAAACGAAATAAAATCGCATTCGATTTATTTGTGTACGATGAGTTCGAGTAAATTTTGACGCTTTATCCGTCGCCCTGATTGGCGTTATCGAATAACGAAAAACCGAATCGTGTGCGCGAGTTTTCAAAGGGAAGATCGTAGATACAAGAACAATCGTTGATTGTTGGCATTTTTAAACATTCAATGTCGGGTGTTCGATATCTGATTGGAGATTGTTTATGAGATAAAATTTCAATTTCCGGCACTTAGCGTGGGTTTGTTTTCGGAGTACGGTATGGAGTACGGTGTGGCCTGGAAGTTGATAGCGACTTTGACTGATTTTTGTTTACCGGACTGTATGAAGTAGAATTTTTACTTTCTGCTCTTTACTGTACCGCATATAGTGCTGGTGGATAGTCTGGGTCAAGTGTTCCTTTTGCATTGCGTTTTAATTTTAAGTAATGCATTCCGTTTCGTATTTACCTGGCTGTATCAAGTAAAGTGCAGATGGATATTCGCCGAATTGCTGCGGACATTTGGCGTTTACCAGTCGACATTTTATCCATTTTTAGGGTTCCGTACCCAAAGGTAAAACGGAACCCTATTACTAAGACTTCGCTGTTCGTCCGTCCGTCCGTCCGTCTGTCACCAGGCTGTATCTCATAAACCGTGATAGTTACTTACTTACTTAGGTGGCGCTACAGTCCGTGGTGAACCTGGGCCTCAACCAACAAGCGTCTCCAGCCGGCACGGTCTTTGGCCAGCTGTTTCCAGTGCCGCACGCCCAGTTGGTTGAGGTCCCTTTCCACCTGCGTGCACCACCGCTGAGGCGGCCGTCCTCTGCCGCGCCTTCCTTCCGGAGTGGATTTGAAGACTTTTCGGGTCGGAGCTGTATCTTCCATGCGCTCTACATGGCCTAGCCACCTTAGACGCTGTATCCGTAGACGTCGTACCAGGCCGATGTCGCTGTACAACCCGTACAGTTCTTCGTTATATCTTCTCCTCCATACACCGTTTGAACAAACGGGACCGTAGATAGTGCGCAGAATTTTCCTCTCGAAACGACCAAGGGCATCTTCATCCGCTTTTGTTAAGGTCCAAGCCTCTGCGCCGTAAAGGAGGACTGGGATGATCAAGGTCTTATATAGTGTCACCTTGGTTTTCCGAGAGAGGGCTCTACTTCTCAATTGCCTCTTGAGCCCAAAGAAACAGCGGTTGGCAAGAGTGATTCTGCGTTTTATCTCAGCGCTGGTGTTGTTGTCGCTGGTAATCAGTGAGCCAAGGTAGACGAATTCCTTGACCACTTCAAAGTTATATCCGCCCATGGTGACGTTCTGGCCAATACGTCGGTGTTGTCCGTCTCTTTTAGATGAGAGCAGATATTTGGTTTTACCCTCATTAACCTTGAGACCCATCTTAGCCGCTTCTACCTCAATGCTCACAAAAGCCTCATTGACGTCTTGCTGTTTTCGTCCAATTACGTCAATATCGTCGGCGTACGCAAGCAATTGCGTAGACTTGAAATAGATCGTACCTCTTGTGTTGGCCAGTGACTCTTGCACAATCTTTTCAAGCACGATGTTGAAAAAGTTGCACGACAGCGCGTCGCCCTGCCTAAATCCTTTTTTAACATCAAAGGTCTCGGTATGCTCATTACCGACCTTAATGGAGCAACGAGAATTCTCCATTGTCATCCTGCACAGTCGGACGAGTTTGACAGGGATGTTAAAACTAGACATGGCTTTGTACAGCTCGTCTCTATATACGCTGTCATACGCGGCCTTGAAATCGACGAAGAGGTGGTGAGTGTCGATTTGGTATTCCTGGGTCTTCTCCAAGATCTGCCGTAGCGTAAATATTTGGTCTATTGTGGATTTACCTGGCCTGAAACCACACTGATAAGAGCCGATCAGGTTATCCACAAACGGTTTCAGGCGTTCACACAATACGGCAGAGAAGATCTTATATGCGATGTTAAGGAGACTTATTCCCCTATAGTTGGCGCAGTTATAGGGGTCTCCTTTCTTATGGACCGGGCAAGCGATGCTGAGATTCCATTCGTCGGGCATGCTTTCCTCCGACCATACCTTGCAGATGAGATGGTGCATGCACCTTACCAGCTCATCTCCAGCCGCCTTAAAAAGCTCAGCAGACAGGCCGTCTGCGCCAGCGGCTTTATTAGACTTAAGTCTTGATATCGCTATTTTGACTTCGTCTAGGTCGGGTGGACCGAATTCTGTTACTTCGTGGTCCATTGCGAATGGCTCGTTCTGCCTGACAGCGGTATCTTGTCTATCATCGCCGTTATACAGTCTGCAGAAGTGGTCTTTCCAAATCCTCAGCATCGACTGCGACTCTACTACCAGTTCTCCATTTTCATCCCTGCAGGCCGCCACTCTGGCTTTGTAGCCATGGCATGTTCGTTTTACCTTGTTGTAAAATTTACGGGCGTCATTCCTGCGGAAGCATCTCTCCATCTCCTCGATCTCACGCTTTCCGTGCTCTCTCTTCTTTCTTCTGAAAAGCGTGTGTTCCTCTCTTCTCTTCTGCTCATAGATTTCGCGAGCAGCTCTCGTCCGTCGTCCGTGACCGTGATAGTTAGAGAGTTGAAATTTTCAGAGATGATGTATTTCTGTTGCCGCTACCACCAAATACTAAAAATAGATCAAAATGAATATTTAAGGGGGGCTCCCATACAACAGACATGATTTTCATCCAAAAAATCCCCTTGGTCACATACTGAACTAAAGTTAGTCGACAATATCCCACAACCAGTAGCAAACTTCCCAGTTTTGATCTCTTTTGTGTCTTTGATGAATTAATCCTAGCTGCAAACCTTTTTCCCATATTTCCCATTATTGTTATTCACCTTTGGACATCGTTGCTGTCAAGTAAGATCATTGATTTGAATTCAATGGACACCTTGATGATCAAATATAACTCATCATGAAGATAGTATATTCATATAGAGTCTCTTTCATATTTATGTATATATACAGATGGTACGGAACCCTTCGTGCGCGAATCCGACTCGCACTTGGCCGGTTTTTTCTCTTTAAATGGATGTGGATTAATTTCAAGTATTATCTACCCAACAGTTGTGATGTTTAGCACTGCAAGCCAGTTGCTTTGTGATACTTACAGTATTCTGGCTTTATTCTACTAAATTTGTGTTTTTGTATTTTGTATTTGTTATTCATTTTCAATTAACAATATTTATAAACAGCTTAAATCTAGTACAGTTTAAAATTCTATAACAAAATCAAGTAACCAGTATCGGAATAAGAGCTGCATAATAACTAAATAAATCTACATATATAAGAATAGAAAAGTAGTAAGTTGAAAATAAAAGATACATTCTGTAGTTTGAGAAACTAGTATCGAATGTATTATATAAACAGTTAGTACAAAGAAATATGTTTTACGGTTTCGGAGAAATGTTAAATGGAATCGGCGAAGAAAAGATTTTTTACATACATACATCAAATAACAGCACCGTGGCGCAGTGGGTAGTGTGTTGGCCTCTGACGCCGATGACTCGGGATCGAATCCCGACGCAGCCATGTCATCGAACGTGTTTTTCACGGTGTTTCTCCTCAGCGAGGTTCTAGCAAAGCCCCCTGTAGTAAAATTGTCATGAAAAGCTTCTCGAAATTCGCCGTTCGGAACCCGGCATCAAACTGTAGGTCCCTTTCACCTATGTGAAAATGAAATCACACACAACATGGGTGCTTGAGAGAAGCTAGGCTCAGGTTCTTCATGGACTGTAACGCCAACATACACATACACATCAAATAACAAGAGACGTGATTAGTTTTACACTGTGAGACTAGCAAGGTGGTTTATTGCGTTTAAGTCAAAGTTAAAAAGCCAATACTTAACCTTTTTACAGTAAATAAAAACACTGTTGATACATCTTATCTCAGGCGGTAGCTTATTGTACAATCTGGAGGCAACTGTTGAGTGGAAGTTTGAATAATGATGAGCTTCGAATGAGGGAACTACAGCTAACTGAGCACTGCAACTGCGGAGGTAGGGATAGGTTGGGCGTCTGTCATTAGTGTAACCACTCCTCATAAAAAATACTTTAAGAACTGTAAAAGTGCAGATGTTTAAGAGGGAGTATCTTAGAATTGACGAAAAGTGGAAAACTACTTTCAAACCGTCTCCTTCTCCATATTATTTTGAGTATGTGTTTTTGTACAACAAGTAAGGGCTGTATTTTGTTCAAATGAGTACCACCCCAGCAAACTATGCCAAACTGTATTTCTGATTGAACTAGTCCAAAGTATATAGTTTCCGACAGTTTCTGTGAGCAGAAAAGCCTCAGACGATACATAACCCTTACAGTTTTAAGTAAGTACTGTTTCAGATTAGCAGTATGAGCATACCAGTTCAATTTGTCAATTTGCTATCTATTTCAAGTCCAAGATTTTTGTTTTTATTACTAAAATTTCTTTTTAGATTATTACATATAGGAAAATTGGGGACATTCAATTTTTATCCTAGAATTAAGGAAAAATAGTGTCGAAAGCCACGTCATTTGACTTTTACACTTAAAATAAATTAGTATTATTGGGTGGGGCGACCGTAGATAATAAATCGTACAAGCTCAATATTTATAAAACTTTATATTATAAAAACATGATGGGATAAACAACAAATATGTAGATCATAAAATGTAAAGTTAAATAAACGGAAAAGGCAAAAACTTAGTATCAGAATATCAGTTTCTTGAGAATTAGGCAAGGAATCAGCACAGAAATGATTCCAACCCCATGAACTCATATTTAAATAGCTCCGTTCTTTCTATCTGAAAGCATTGAGATGAACATCCTATGTTGCCAAGGAAGGATAGTTAACAGAGCAACTCGATAGATTAAAGAATATAATCCTGGTTTTATCGCTTATCACCAGTTTGTGCATAAGAAACCAATGTCTTAGTTGTTCTAAATCATAGCTTATATTGGCAATTAAGTCTAGTGGAGGGCTTTCAGAATAAGACCATGCTATGTCATCAGCAAACCCAGTACGATATCCCTTAAAAGGTATATTAAGAATTGGGTTTATAGTTGGGGGTGGCCGTGGTGCAGTGGTTAAGATCATCGACCGCCGAGCGGAAGGTTTATGGTTCAAACTATGCAACGCAGTTGCGAATGGAAAGTGACCAGACGTACTGCTGCAGGCATAACACTCACAGTATATGGTCAACCGAAATTCATCCCCTGCGTATGCAATACTAAAGTGCTTGAACGAATTACTACGGACTATAACCAACGCGGAATTTGGTCGGCTCTCGTCCTATCTAGGTGTAGGACAACCACCCCTGAGAGTAGTGAACGAACATCAACGACCCCAACCACTGCACTCCGTTCAGGTTGTGTGTGTCAACACATCATAAGAGAATTTAAAAACTCTTGAACCTGCGCGAGTCTCTAAAAAAAAAACAAAATATATATACAACAAAAATAAAATCGGACCGAGTACCGAGCCCTGTGGAACGCCAATTTTGATGTCTACATATTGGCTGGAACGATCTTCTACCTTAACAACTTGCCTGCGATTTTTTATGTATGAAAGCAACCATTTAAGTATAAATCCTCTAAAGCCTGCCATTACTAGTTTAGAGGCCAAGATATTATGGTCAACAGTATCAAGCGCCTTTGTGATGTCAATAAACAGAGCAGCAGTGCATTTTTTCTTATTAAGACTGAGATAATTGGAGCTACAAAAATTCAAGAGCGCGTCTTCAGTAGACTTACCAGCCCTAAAACCAAATTGATCATCAGTGAAAAATGGAGATTTTTCTAGAAAGGACTCTATTCTGGTTTTATTATTTTTTTCAAAAATTTTGGAAAACACTTGAAGAAGTAAAATAGGCCTGTAATTTGTTAAGGTTAGAACTATCACCTTTTTTAGAACAGGTATAACATCTGCTGTTTTTAAAGCTTCTGGAAAGATACCACTAAATACACTTTTGTTAAAAATTTGTTTATTCACTTCGGTTGTAGATAGTAAGCGGCAGCGTATGTTAAGCTCATTAAATTCCGATATCGACAGCATCATCCAATGGGGTAAAAACAATAGAGTGGAATTGATTGCATCCAAAACACAATGCTGTCTCCTGTCGTTAAAGCGTACTAACTCGCATTCGTACTAACTCGCAGTCATTATCCATGAATGGCACTTTCATCACAGAAACTAAAAAGCTTTCCATCCTGGGTATGTGTGTTGCCCACAATCTTAATTGGAGCGACATATTCTTATACAGATGCAAGAAATATTTCTCACCCTCATGTCTGGTCCGGTGCTTTCAAGACCTCATTGCACGTACTAGAAAGAATACATAAACGCGCGATAAGTTTGATAGGTGACTCCAGCATTACCAAAACATTAGACTCCCTGGAACATCGCAGGAATGTTTCCTGCCTCTCCCTGTTTTATCGTTACTTCATCGCCCCTTCAACATTTATCCCGAAACACACATCTCTCTAGGAATGCTCACCAATATACCCTGAAGCCCGCTTTCGGACGTACCATCAAATATAAAGAATCTTTCATTAAACGAACCACACGAATCTGGAATTTCTTGCCGGCTTCGGTCTTCCCAATGTCCATCGGCATCTCCTCCATACCTTTTCCTTTCTACCTTCTGCTCACCCTGTGTCGCCGACATAATAAGTTTATTAGATCTTGAGTGCGCGCAAATTATTAAAAAAATAAAAGTCAATAAATTCATTACGAGGGTTTTTAAGCGTTCATTATACTTTCAAAAAGTTATTCGAGTAAGGTGCAGGAAAGTAAACGTCGATTTGATAAAGACGCTTTCTTTCACTTATTTGCCATTTCGTTAGATGAATGAAGGCCATTTATCACCGTAGACTTGTGTACCGTTGAGGCGGGTAGGTTGGAATCGCCGCCTGGTTTCAGAGACACCAAGGCTCAATTAGCGCGTGTGCACCGTTTCGATGCCACCACTCAACTGACCTAGTGTGTCGATTTGTGCTTCAAATCCATCCTGTGGAGTAAACTAATTTAATGATGTTGCAGAATTCTATGTTACTGAATTCTGATATGTCGTCAAGGAAGGCTTTGCCGAGTATGCGTTCTAGCTAGTGCCGGGCATTCGCATAGGAAATAGGTTAAGTGATTCCTTTTTCATCGGGTCCTTGCAACTTTGGAAGTGTGGGTACCTAACTTGGCAGCATAAGTGCCGACAGGCCAATGGATAATACTTGTGGCGACCTGCTGATTCCAGCAAATGAGCATGCAATCACATGCTCTCTGTAGAGATCTGCCGATTCCAGCAAATGAGATGCAGGCACATGCTCATGCAGAAACCTGCCGATTCCAGCCAAACGAGCATGCAAACAAATGCTTAGCAGCGGGTGTAATTGGCTTTGTACTCAGTCGATCGCGAACAGCGTAGGCGATACCATGTGAATCAGAGTTCGGACTGATTTGTTTGTTATTGAAGTATTGAAGAGTAGTTAAGTTTGTTTATATAAATATTAAAGTGTTTTATTCGTGTCACTACAGTAATGATAGCTACAATTCTGACAATCTCCTGTCGAGTTCTGTTAGTTAGGTCGTAAGTTTTACTTGTGTTGTACGAAAGTCATACCTTTCTTGATACGATGTAGTTACACAGGGTGAAGCATCTGGAGTTTGTCCTTGAAAGGGAGTGTTGAAAAATTTGTCCCTTGATCAGACCTATGGGAGGGTATCCTGCCTCCCCCAGGGAACTATGGAGGGTGGAGCCGTGTCTTATCAGTGTGTCAGACTTTTAGTTTCCCTCTATGTTGCTATGCCCAGGAATTTAGAAGAGAGTGATGTGGGAATAATCGCCAATATAAGTGATTTGGATCGAGACCTTTTTTGCTGACTTGCTGTCAATACAAATAGAAACATTTCAAACCTCCTTGATCGCTAAATTCCGCTTGGAACACAATAGCGGAGTCCAAAAGTCGAAGTGACCTGGAGATCTTCGTTTCCGCTGAGAAAATAACCGAGCCGACTCCGCACTCCATCTTCGAGCCGTCGGTAAAAAACGCTACGTGCGGGTTCCTGAAGTGCAATCCTTTTTTCCATGCCGTTTTGGATGGGTGTCATGAAGTCGGTTGAAGTCGTAGCTAAATGTCCATGTAAAAGGTCCAGTAGGAGGCTTAGGAATATGTTGAGTACTTCGGTCAGGTTGGACCGAAGGACATCTGTAACACCAATGCCAGCTGACCCCTGGACTCGGTTTAGTTTGGTAATTTTGTATGCTTTGCTTAAGGCCACCATACGAGTGATCCGTAAGTAAAGATGGGGTGTACAATGGCTGTATATATCTACAGCAACATTTTGGGCCGGAGTTCCCAACTTTTGTCAAAAGTTCTGCTACAGGCGTAGAAAGCGACACATGCTTTCCGCACCCGATGTTCTATGTTTAACTTCCAATTGAGCTTTGGATCTAGGATAACTCCTAGATATCTAGCCTCCAAAGGCAGAGAGTGTGTCTGGTAGTTGAGTCGAAGGAGCATCAGTTCCGTGTGTGTACCATTGAAAGCAGTAACTATTTTTTTCAGTTTTTTGGTCCCCACAGACACCCAAATCCGCGGGTCATTTGGCACGTGAATTCGAAGTAACAGATTATGTGGGATATGCATCAAAGTGTCTCAGGCCAAAAACTACTCACATAACGGATAATATCGCTGTGCGAAATAAGTTCCGAAACAATCATCAACGCGTCAATCCGTCAATCACATAAGTTCAAAGCCCACTTGATGCAATGTATGCCTAAAAATTGGATTTACTGGCATGCAAAGCTGAGTTAATGAAAAAATTCTCAAATTATCCGCATTGTGTGTTCTCCGGTCGGCTTTCACAGCAATTTGTGATAAATTTTCATTAAAATTCATCTTCAGCGTTGAGGCCCATCTCACGTTAAAAGGGGCGGTGAATAAACAAAACTACCACATCTGAGCCAACGAAAATCCACATGAATATTAAAAACAGCCGATTTTCAAAAAGTGGTTGTTTGAGATGCTTTATGATCAAAGACAATATGGCAGTGAACGACAGCTTCGTTACATTTGATTATATGCGATACCCAGTAACGATAACGGTCAAGACAAGGGTTTTTCAGCATCGAAGAAGCCGGCACAACTATTCAAAAGCTAAAGAACAACAATACCGCAGGCTCAGATGGTTGGTTGACCGATTTTGTACGCTCAATGTCTCGTACAAGATCCTGTCCAGCGACAAATCCTGGGAAAGACCAGCGAGTTTCAAATCGATACACACCATCTCTTTATCGATTTTAAAACCACATAAGAAAGCATTCATCGCAAAGAAAAATACACGATGCACCACACAGTTAGATTCTACCGTATTTCGGCAAGATGTGCTGTCGGGTGACTTTTTCAATTTGGAGCTGGAGCAGAAAGTGCGACGGGCAGGCGTCAACAGGGAAGGCACTATCTTCTACAAGTCTGTCCAGCTGCTAGAATACGCGGATGATATTGACATCATCGCACGGTCTCGGTGGGATTGTAGAAGCTTTCACGGCGATTGAGTAACAGGCGAAACGAGTTCGACTTAAAGTCAACCAGGATAAGACAAAATACTGCTGTTAAGCAAAAACCGATCCGTCGCTCACTACCTTAGACAAAATATAACGATTGACAGCTATAATTGCGAGGTTGTTAAGGAGTTTGTCTACCTGGGGGCAAACGTAAACTCCACAAACGTCACCACAGTGGAGATCCGGCATCACCCTTGGGTCAGAACTTCTCACTCGAAGAACATGCTATACAAAACGCTTGTATATTGTCAGTCTTGCTGGACGATAAGCGAGACGGCGGAGCTGATATTGGGTTCTTTCGAAAGAAAAATTTTGCGCTAGATATTTGGTCCTGTCTGTGAATGGGGGAGAACAGCACGAGCTGTACAAAGATGTGGATATGTATATTCCGGAAGGCAAAGACCCGTCAACTACAATGGCTCGGTCAGATCGTGCGCATGAACACGACGTCGCGGACATACTTGTCGAAAATTTTGTAAACTGTACGGTGAGAATAATGTAAGTCAACGCCGGACCAAGAAGTACTTTGCTTAGTCCCGTTTCGAACATTTAGGTATCATAGAAGTACCTGCCTGCAATATTGAAGCTTGTAAAGTAGAAATGGCACGCACGCTGTTAGGAAATAGTCAATCACATAGCAGATTGGAATCATCTGTAAAGACCACGCTACTCGAAGACGCTCGTTATTTAGAAGGTCACATATTAACACAAAAAAAAAAATTGATTTATTGAATTACCATCAGTGAAATTCTGCTAAACCGCAACGAAATCAAACCATTCTTAAAGCGAATTTTTACCAAAAGTAAGCGTTCATGTCCAAAAACGGGTGACTTTCCATAAACAACAGTAAAGTCTGAATCTAAGGCAAACAGCAACGCTCAGTGTTTGGTGGGACTGGAGGGATAATGTCCATTACAGGATACTACAATCTGGTGAAACGGTCTATTCGGTTATCTACTGTATACAACTCGGCCGTTTAAAAGAAACAAAGAAGAAAGAGCCACCAGAATTGGTCAAAAGAAAAAGAATAGTCTTCCATCATGACAATGAAAGGGTCAGACATATCTTTAATGTCTCGAAGCACATGTTTGGGAAGTTTTGATGCATCCTCCAAATAGCCCGGACCTCGCACCATCTGACTCCCATTTGCTTCGTTCAAAACTTTTTTGATGGAGAAAGATTGGCCGGCCGAACAGCTAGCTGCTCAAAATTATTTCACGAGGTTATTCGCTGATAAACCGCAGAAGTACTATACCGATGGAATTACATAGCGAACGGAAAAATGGCAAAAGATAAGAGACGTGATTAAATTGGGTTTCAATAAAGACAATTTTTTTGCTTAAAAGTGTACCAAATAATTGGGAGAAAAACATTCCAATCACAAACTGTATGGCCCATGAAGGTATAATAACTAAACTTAAATGGTCGATGAGAGCGCCGTGGCGCAGTATGGAGTGTGTTGGCCTCTGACGCCCGATGACACGGGATCGAATCCCGACAACAGCCATGTCATCGAAGGTGTTTTCGCAGTGTGTCTCCTCAGCGGGGTTCTGACCAAACCCCCTGTAGTATAATTGACATGAAAAGCTTCTCGAAATTCGCCGCTCGGAACCGCCAATAAACTGTAGGTCCCCTTCACCTATGGGAAAATGAAATCACACACGACATGGGCGATTGAGAGGGACTCGGCTTTGGTCCTTTATGAACTGTAACGCGAATATACATACATACATACAAAAGGTCGATTCGACATTACTCTTTTCGAACTAAATGACTTTTATGCGCCGAATATACGCCTTGACTATAGTTTCAGTGTAGTCCGTTTCATATTTTTTCATACTTCTGCCAATTCAAATACATGAATGCCAATCAATCTAGGAGTTTTGAAACCCCCTTAAACCTCCCTGCAATATTGATATTTTCATTTTTTTGTTTTCGTCTCGTTTTTTCGTCATATTTTGTTGAACGGTAATCAAGTACATAATTGAAAACATAAAAAACAGCCTTTAAGCACTCAGTCAATTTGAAGCACATTGTCAACAACAATTAGACCATGTCAGCATGTCAATTATTTATAAAAAAAAAAAAGAAAATTTGAAAAAGAAGTTGAAGCAGTGGGAAGTGATTATTAATCATCCACAGCATATCTCCCACATGCATAACATAATGTCCGGCTTCCAATTACATGTCCATTATAAAGTAATTTCTCATTCATTGTGTGGCGCCATGACGTATCTAACGACTATTAAACAACAAATTTAATTCAACGAACGATGACGAGTACCATTGAACCGATTACCATTTCGTCTATCATTGACGGAAATCAATCTAACGTACGACGGAACCAGTCATTCACCGGTCGCTTGGGACTAAGTGCATTTTCCTGTACAATGTCAGATTATTTTAAATTTAACGAACTCTTGTATCTCATCAAAAATTTACGGAAAAAGCACAGACCATAAAAAAACGAAAGAGAACAAATCAAAAAATCATTCATTCAACTTGTCGCTGCTGATGAAGAGTCAGCCATTGTTCTATAATGTCCAACCAACGGACAAAAATAGTTATAAATTCATTGCATTTAGTCCATTCTCTTGGTCAGTGCACACACATTTTTTATCAAAACTGTAACTGGTGCAGGGAGCGTAACAAAAGTCCATGCCATAGATACTCGTACATGTCTCCAATTCGTTCCATATTAAAGCCCATGGAAAAGGGCCACTGCCCCAACTACCATCTGCGTTGCTTTAAATTTTAATTAAGGCAACTGCGAACATTTTGAAGTGCAAAAAAAACGTCATGAAATACAGAAAAACGAGGCTCGAAAGTAATAAAAATATTTATTTGATGATGATCACACCATGTCGCTCGAGTTGGCTAAATTACTCCTATTCACCGCGATATATGACATGATTCCATAGGCATGCATCTGTAGTATCTCTTTCCCGAGAATTCCTTCTAGAAGATAAACCAAAAAAATAAGCAGAGATACGTGTATACAGATAAAAAGACAAACGTATAAACACTCATAATTAATTTGCGATGCAATGTTCGCCGGCAGACATTGCCGACGACAGCCAAGACCTTGAAATGCACACGTAATAATTATGAATTCAAAGAGTATACTTGTTGCGGAACATTAACTCCGTCCGGCTTCCCCTCAATCAGTGTCGCGTACATGTACATACATGCGTATATGCCGGCGTCTGTAGATATACGAGTCTCTGCTGATGACGATAAATGCATCTAATCTAACCATAGTCGGAAGAGAGGTGCGCGAGTACTTACAATTTATTACAGTCGTTGCGTGCTGGCCCTATTTGATCTATGCACCCGGTTCTGTGAGCAACGAGAACGCATGCAGTCAGGGTTCCAACATTGAATACCATAAGTGTACTTCAGATATAGCATGCGGCATACCACATGCGGCGTTACTCCAGACTAAGCATGCAGCACGGCAGTTCATATCATAGATTCTACGCATGGAAGGTCAGCCAGTTTTCATACCCTCGGTCAGACTTTTCCTTCTTGTTTATATAGTTTTTTGTATAATTTTTGTATCTATGATTTATTGATATACTTGGGATTCAGTAATTACACTGGTACAAATGGCAAACGATTAATTTCAGCAAAAAAAAAATGTTGTGTCTACCACTCCGACTCGTTTAGTTCAGTCCGGTCTGGTTCGTGTCTCTCTCTGCTGGAATGAAGCTTGCAACCATTTGTGGTTGGTTGGGTGTTAATTTTATTAATTCGCAATGAATTTTAATCAACTGAAATTGTTGAACATTAACAGGTACTGGTGGGGAATTTTGTGTTATTTCTCCTCCCGTTTTGATCAACCCAAATGGGCGATAAAGATACATTTTTTACAAGCGTTGAATGCCGCCTGGAACGTTAACGAACTGAAGCGGAATTACTACTAGCTAGAGCTCGGTAGAGTCATGCATTCTGCTTTTCAGGTGGTTGGCGACTGTGAATTTGGGACAAAAGAAAATGAAAAAAACGAAACTGAGATAGTCTACAAAGCAGGGTCTGTCTGATTTAGTGGTATGTAAGCAGTTGCCCAACTTAGGTCGAATCGTGAATAGTAAAATGAATAAATTGCGAAATTATGAATAATTGTACGGTGTCGGCTGATAGATTAGCTAAGGATATCGGCAGAGAAATTCCTCTTCGTCTTCTTCTTAACGGGGGCTACAGTTCGGGGTGAACCTGGGCCTCAACCAACATGACCCTCCAACTAGCACAATCTTTTGCTAGCCTTTTCCATTGCCGCACACCCAGTTGGCTGAGGTCCCCTTCCACCTGTGTGCGCCATATTAAGTGCGGCCGTCCTCTGTTTCTTCGTTCCTCGGGTTTGGATTCAATTCAAAGACTCTCCGGCCTTGAATCCGTAGACGCCTGACTAAACCCATGTCGCTGTACAGCCCGTAAAGCTCGTGGTTGAATCTTATCCTCCATCCCCCGTCTGCGTTTATAGGCCCTAAAATCACGCGCAAAATCTTTCTCTCGAAACGACCAAGGGACTCCTCATCCACTTTTGATAGTGTCCATGCTTCTGGGCCGTACAACAGGACCGGGATGATAAGCGTCTTATATACAGTCAACTTTGTCGTTCGGGAGAGGGCTATTTTACTCGATTGCCTTCTGAGCTCTAAGAAACGGTGATTGGCAAAAGTGATTCTGCGTTTGATTACGGAACTGATATCGTTGTTCCAGGTCACTGCGGATCCAAGGTAGAAAAAGTCCTTAACTACCTTAAGCTTATATCTGCCAATACAAACGTTCTAGCCAAAACGTCGGTGGTGAGCGTCCTTTTTTGATGATAGCATATATGTATTTAGTTTTGCCCTCGTTTGCTGTCAAACCAATTTTCGCCGCCTCCATCTCAATACTCGCAAACGCCTCATTGACATCCCGCTGTGATCTGCCTATTATGTCAATGAAGTCAGCGTATGAAGGAGTTGCGAGGATTTTAAATAAATTGTGCCTCTTGCATTGGCCCATGATTTTTACACAATCGTTTCTAATATGCCTAAATCCTTTCTTGACGTCAAAACTATCGGTGAGGTGTTCACCGATTCGTATAGAGCAGCGAGCATTCTCCAAAGTCATCCTGCTTAGTCTGACGAGTTTAGCAGGGATGTTAAAGGTAGACAGAGCGATGCATAGCTCGTCTCTAATTACGTTGTCGTATGCCGCTTTTTTTTGTTTTCCAGTATCTGCCGCAGTGTGAAGATTTGGTCGATGGTGGACTTCTCTGGCCTGAATCTGCACTGATAAGGACCCATCAGCTTATTTACGAAAGGCTTCAGGAATTCACACAAAACGGCAGAGAAGATTTTGTAGGCGATGTTAACAAGACTTATTCGTCTGTAGTTGGCGCAGTCAGAGGCGTCTCCTTTCTTGTGGATCGGGCATACGATGCTGAGACTCCTTCATCCCCAGCTGCCTTGTAGAGCTCAGTAGACAGTCCGTCTGCGCCAGCAGCCTTATTCGACTTGAGTTTTGATATGGCAATCTTAACTTCGTCGAGGTCAGGGGGACGGAATTCTCTGCGGTTAGGATATGGATAATTCTGCCTGACAGCGGCATATTGACTAACATCGCCGTTGTACAGTTTTCCGAAATGGTATTTCCATATTCTCAGCATCGACTGCGATTCTAATACTAGGTGTACGTTCTCATCCCTGCAGGTTTCCGTTCTGGCTTTATAACCTTGGCATGTTCGTTTTACATGTTGATACAATTTTCGAACGTCACGCCTGCAGTAACACCTCTCCTAAACCTCAATCGCGCGCTTCTCGTGCTCATTCTTCTTTCTTCTGAGAAGCTTATGCTCCTCTTTTTTAACTGTTCTTCTATGTAGCGAGGCTTTATATGCATCCTGCTTCGCTGTGTGAACCCTCCTGCACTCGTCATGGAACCAGGTGTTTCTCCGTGGTGAAGCCTTGAAACCCAAAACTTCAGATGCAATGCTTTTCAGGATTTGTTTGCAAAGGTTTCATTGTATTCTATCGATAGCGTGGAGAGTTGAGGTGTATTGGAGAGCTTAAGGAAGACGCAATCGGTAAAAGCACGAGCGGTTTGTGGCGAGAGTAGCCTTCCGTCGTCATAACTTTTTTCCTCCTCTACTCCGCTGTATTCGTGGCATCCGTAGGCGCATCTCGGTTACTACAAGATAGTGGTCCGAGTCGATGTTAGATATATGGCTATATGATGCTGCCTCGATTAAAGTTAGTTCTAGCAGAGCAGACTAAAGACTCGTTCCCTGATCAACGTGGCCGTGTATGCATTTAGTTTTACTGCATTACCTGTCTGCACTTGCCGTCAAAACCAAGGCCTGGCCTAATGGCCTAGCCTAATGGCCTAGCCAACATCGTTTTCGGAGAAATGTAGACCGATGACTGCGCCAGCCCAGAATCCACACCAAACAGTGACTTTTTCGGGATGTATTGAACACTCAGGGATCTCATGGGTATTGGTATCGTCCCGAATTCGACAATTTTGTGTGTTGACGTATTCATTCATCCGGAAATAGGCCTCATCGCTGAAGATGATTTTTCGATGGAAATAAGGGTCAGTTTTAAATTGCACCAGAGCCCATTTAGCGAAGACAAGTTGTCGTCTATGCCACCGAGTCACGATGCCAAATTCGCCAAGTTGTGGTCTGCGAAAATCCGAGTTCTTGTGAGCGACGCGAAATCGACTGCCTCGGATTCTCCTGTACACTCTCACGGACAGCGATGATGTTTTCTGCAGATCTTACGTCTCGTCGACGTACTGATGTTGGCTTATCTTATACTGAATCATTTGACTCAAACTTAAAAACAACACTGCGAGTAGTCCTCTCGGAAGGACGATTATGGCGACCGTAAAATGGGCGAAGCATGCGCAACGTTGTCCGAACAGAACACCCATTTTGATAAAATAGTTTTATAATTTGCACGTGTTGTTGAACGCTATGTCCATCGATAGTGAGTTGTCAGAATAGACTGAATAAACGATAGCCAATTTGACAGATGTAGCTTCAACAATGTGGCCATTACCAACTGTCCAAGTTTGGAAGTCGCTGTTGGAAGACCCATTTCACACATATAGTCAAATTTTCAGATTTTTTTCGAGCTTATTGGTATGCATCTCACAAATAACACGAATATTGCGTCTGTCAGTGCTGATGTGCAGATGTCCCCATTAAAAATTAATCCAAAGATGTCAAATGGTGGGCAGGCCTGATACAGTTTGCCAGTCTACTGGAGCTTGGACTGCCTGTTCAGTGAAAAAAAAGAAAAATTTTTTTCACAGAACACGTATTTTGGTAAAAAGACTCAATAATTTGTAAGCATTGCCCGAGTTTGAGTTTTTCCTTAGAAAATTGGCAATGAAACTTGAGCAAGCTTGACTTTGACACATGTAACGAATCCCGCATGGGTAGGCAAAAAAAATCACCCATTACTTCTGATAGTCATATCCTCCTCCTTTCTTTCTATTCCTGATAGACTGTCTATGTCAATCGATATATCTCACTATGTACGGTTTCTGTTTACATTATTATAGAACTGCATACTATCGTGGGAAATCCCTGGTAGTACTTTGACATCCTTATTATTGCCTTTCTGTAGTTCGGGCATTAGGAGGACTTGAGGCAAATATGTTCGTAAAACTGTTTTTGATATAGAGGTGTAAGAATTGCTTGGTGGTACTGCAATTCCTACCATAAATCCCAAGTCCGCAATGCACTCCTTTCGATTTTCTTACTGTGTTGGCCCACTTATGGTTCCAAAATGTAGGAATTTACTCGCTATACCATCGAGTTCAGACATCACCAGACACTTGCATAATCCACATCACAGCAAGTATCATCTCCACCTTTTTTACTATAATAGTTACGCATGACATCAGCATACTTTTTCTGTACATAGCACACCGCACGCTAAAAGTCTGTCCGCTAAAAGTATATGCAAAGTCAAATGCTTTTTTATGTTTTAATGTTAGCTTCAACCTTCACCTATTGAGTCTTTAATTGAATACAAGTTGCACTTGTCACACAACCATATTTCGAATCTACCTAAGGACAGCAGCATCCAGATTAGCACTCAAGGCGAACTGAGTACTATTTTATTGACAATCTCGTGTAATTAGTTTTGATATTTCATTTTCTTTTATCCCAAGTCATCAAAGCAAAGGAGTTAACAATAAGAAAAGAATTAACAGCAAAGAAGAAGTGTTAAATTACATAATCACCAGATTTGGGATTAAATTAGGTTGTCAGATGACTGGGCGTATTTGACGTCAACGAGGCTTGACCTCGCTTTTGTGGTGGCTCTTTTTAGTATATTTTCATCCGAAACAAAAACATCTTCGTAAGAGTGCTTAAAGGAAATTCTCTGTAATTAAGAAATTAGGTGGCGTATAATTGGTCCACAAAACTCTGGAGAACTTAACTACAATATGAATTGTGTGAGAACTTTAATACAAACGCTCGCATAACAATAGGAATCTTACCGCTTATTACTTAGCCAATGGCATAACCTCCCTTTTACTACAATGTGGCTAATAATGCCCATCATCTCGTCCAGTGCCTTACCAGACCCTCATTAAAGGAATTAATTGGTACCATGCCAATCTCTATCCTCTGCTATCATAATAATAGAAATATAATAACAGCATTCCTCTATAACATCTACAATACTATGAAACAATCGTCAACAATCCCAACTAATAATCATTTCATTCCATTTTTATGTCCTTTCAGTTGGCCGCCAACGCTGGATTGAACCGACATTCCAGCACGCACAAATACAGCAACAAAGAGCACTAGCTTCAGCCAACATTTGTATATTCCCAACAGTCACAAAACGACAAGACCCGAAGTTTGAATTATCCCGAATCCGATAAAATCGAAATAACCCACAGAATCCCTCTTTGGCCCTTTGCCCGGCCGACACTCGCCTATTGTCGGACGGCCGTTTTCGAAACTAATAATAAAGGACAATCGCCCTCAGCATTGTCCTACCATTCATGCCCCATAACGATAGCAACCAACAGAATCAGCAACAGCAAATAGCAATTCAACTTGAATACCCGGCAGTTCGGAGGACAAGACATATCTGCATGGAGCTAGTAAACAGCAAAAGGGATTTGCATAAATTCAATAAAGGACATATCAAATTTTATTCGACAAAATACTTGTTCGGTATAAGGACGAGCGTGTAACGAGCGTGTCGTTGAAACAAAATCATTTTTTATACCCATCATTACTCTTACCCACGCACCCATACACGCGGAGAATAGATCGTTGGACGTTTCCAAAATAATTGCAGGACATTCTTCACTTTGTCGAATTATGCAAATTAAGGCGAGGAAGATTTATCGGAGCTACTGAAAGCCTTGACGGCAAGTAATCAAACCCTAAACCGCACACTCGGCCATCAACATTCGCGTAATCCTTTTTGCCGGATTCAATGCTGAACAATCAGCGAAAGTCCTTATTTTTATGAGCATTGTTACTGTGAGACAGCTGCCTAGTCACCATAGATCAGACGACGAATTAGTCCATTGAATACTGACAGAGCTTCAGTTGCAAAGCTAATTGCAACCAATTCAGGCGCACAGTGATATTGAGAGGAAAAAGCACGAAATATGGCGTTCATATGGCGGCGTCGTTCGACGTCAATTGTTAAAATAGTCGCTATCCTGACAGCAATTTGGTTTACAGTCGCCTTCCTACTTTACACGGACGACACGCGACGCGCTACTAAATGGAATGGCATGTCCTTAGGTCTAAAGAGTGTCGGCGGTGGTGGAGCTGGCGCTGGAACTGGTGGTGATAGTGGTGCGGGATTTGATTATCCAGCTGCTAGAGGTGGCGGTGGTGTGGCAGCAGATATTCCGGCCATTGGGGATAATGTTAATGCCGGTAATAATGTTGTCGAGACCGTCATAGATGCAAACAAACGTGATATAAATGACAGAGATGAGGCTGTGATCGATAATATCGTTGTACATCCACGCGAAAAGGCGAATCCGAAGAAAACGGCACAGGAACGAGGGAAACAGAGTTCGGCCCATAGGCAACCGGCCGATGATGGTAAGCCATTTAACTTTTTTTTTCCTTTTTTGACAGCTTATTTTGGAGGGATTTTGTCTGAAGTTATTAGATTGGTCGTGGAATTGAAGTAAGGGCTTAACCAATTTTTCAATGGGCTTGTCCATTTAGGGGAGGTTTTGTAGCGTATTTTCTTTTGACAATAATGCACTAAGATTCTTGTCCATAATTTACGAGGAAACCAAGTAGGATGTTGGCGTGTCCTTTTTCTAACCATACGTAAATCATTGATTATTTTTGAAATATGCATGTGAAAAATTTACCAACCAAACTAGATGCTTAAAACGAAGGCACTTGATGCCTTCTTCCTTGACTTCAACACAATTGGCCATAGGTCCACAGTTTCTTCTACTTCAGTATTTCTTCCTTAAATGAGAGACTGGAAAAATGTAAAAATATTCATCTCCTGCCCTCTCAGTTTCTTCATCGGCTGCGAAGTACCTTTCAGAAACAAATTTCTTTAAGTTTGGAAAGAGATTATGGTCTGAGGGTGTCTAATCAGGACAAAAGGGAGAATGACTGAGCAAAACTGGAGTAATATTTCCCTCTAATTATTATACTTTTTGCAAGGCAGCCAATTAAGGAGATTCGCATCCCAGAACACGCAGACCATTACCTTTTCAGTAGATGGGATCTACTTCACTCTATTCGGTGCTGAACCATCGGCGTGTGATGATGAACCCATGCTTTATCAGTGGCGACAAATCACCACACTAAATCGGTTGAATTCCTATAGATTCAGTCCATAGATTGCTGTGAAAATCGCTTACACATTTGCCTCTGATACCTAAATTCCATACAGATTCTACGCAGAACTTTCGCATCCCTGATTCTTTGTTCAGGATGTTTCGCACTCTTATCACCAACATTCACATAGCCTCAGCTATCTGACTCATCCTCACTCACCTATCGTCAACATAACATCATTCACTTTTTCGTCGGGTTTCGGTGTCATTGCGTTTTTTGGCCGTATCACACTAAGGTCCACTGTCCACTTTTTAACGGTTTTTGGAGGACCTCAGTGAAAACCTGTTTAAAGAATTTCTTGTAAAACATTAGAAAGGTATAGACTAACACCACGTCTGAATGCATATTACAATCGACACAAGGTACTCTTTCCAAAGGGACTCGAACCCGTCAAAGACCCGTGTAAAACAGGGGTACAGATTAAGCACGATAACGACGAACTTCCCAATCGTATGGAATCACGATTTGCTTTCCACTACAAATAGGTAGACCACAAAGCTCAACGGCATCAAATTAAGTTGAAATATAGGTTTATTATAAATAGGTTGACATGACAAATAACATGCTCATCACCATTGCGTTCAGCAACTTAAGTCGCCATGAAGATGTTGTGCCTTCCACAGTTAGGAGAGGCACAGTACGGGTATAATCTGCCTAAAGTGCTTCGTTAGAGTTGCGAGCGATTTCAAAATGACTTGGCGATTAGTTGCTGGAAGTCGCCCAAAGACTTTAGAGTAGCAGTTTATTCTTGAGAAAACTTGGAACATGTTACCCAAGCTAAGGAACCTACGAGATGCCAAACTTGGATGGTGGATGATGGAAAGCACTAAGGTTAAAAAGAGCAAGAACCTAAAGTCTCAAGCTGCAAAAATTGCTTTTGATCCCACCGTACGTAATAAGACGAACAGCTAATACTGGCGGAAGGGAAGACAAACGAGAACGCATGGAATCCTGGATCTTGATCTTAAATTCGTAGCTCTCATAACATTCTGACCTGGAACGAAACCAGCTCTTAACTAAGTAATGCTGTGGGCCCATGGGAGGATGAAGCTTCATGTCAGTCAGTGCCAAAGTTATAATTGTGAAGTTGCCTTTAAAGAACCTAGGGATGAGGTCTCAGAAGGCCTAGGTTATTTAGAAACATCGAAGAGCTTTTTACACTTTCCGAGCACATCAGGGCGCAGTGGTTAGTGTGTTGACGTTGATGCACGATAAGTGAGTTCGGATTCCGATAACACCAACGCTATCGAATGTTTATTTCGCGTTGTCCCTCCACGGCGGGGTACCTACTTGTTTTATTTTTTTTTTTTTTTTTTGTTGAAGGCTTCTGCTATCTGTTGAAGCATTCAGACGCAAATACTGGTCCATTGTATTGTATTTGAGAAGGAATTTCTGTGATATAGAGCTCGGGCCCAAGGGCGCCTCCGTGCGCGAGCAAAGGCGACTGTCCCGCAACATGCAGCACAGGTAGGCGTCTCACTGATGCCAAGCACGCAGAGATGCTTAACAAAAATGTAATGGCTCCCCCGTCCTCTGAATAGATCGCTCAAATCGAACTCGGAAGATGACTGGAACAAGTACCGGTCGAAGCAGAAAGAATATAAGAAACTCATTCGTAAATTGAAGAACGATTCTTATAAGACCTTTTGCGAAGAGATCAAGTCTCTAAGTTCGACTAGCAAGTTGGTTAAAATTCTCAAACGCGGAAAACCGATAAAGCTGGATACACTCAGAAAATCTGATGGTACCTTTACTGAGTCTAAAGCGGATACTCTTAGGTTACTGCTTGAGACTCAATTCCCGGGAAATCCGATCGCCATCGGCTCGTTGCACTCTCCCTTAATGGAAACTGCAACTGAAACTATGAAAATAACTCGGACAACAACTCCAGACAGACACCTTACATTGCTGTATTTTCCCCGTTGTCCGGAGAAAAATGAGGAGGAGCTTCAGGGATGTAGAGCTAAGCGATTCGGGACACACCACGTCGGCTCCAAGGGTGAGCCACCGTGCGCGAGCAAAGGCGGGACAATCACAAAGGAAATGCTCTGCAGTATCATCCTCCTCGCAACATGCAGCACAGGTAGGCGTCTTACTGATGCCAAGTACGCAGAAGTGTTTAGGAAAAGTGTAATGACTCCCACAAGCCTTCTGCAGTCGGCTCTCCTTAAAGACAGGAGGAATGCTACGGATTTCTTGCAGACATCAGGGCGTACGCGCTTAGTTATCCTGCAACCCGGACAATCCCTCCATCTACGGTTGAGTGTATTAAACACCCATTCGGTAATGTAATAATTTACCATGGACGCAGGTAGACCCATAATAGATTCAGGTCCTGAGAAGCTCTCCTCTGAACCCATTCTGGCGAGTTCATCAGAGATCTCATTTTCTGGGATCCCAGAGTGACCTGGAACCCATACAAGCATTAGTGAATTAGGTCTACCGACTCTGTTCAAAAAGGACTTGAGGTCATGTACTAATTTGGAGCTAGTTAGGGGGTTGGACACAGCTTTAAGTACAGCTTGGCTGTCACTGCAGACGCATATGCTTTTTCCCCTCCATCTGTGATTATCAACATAGTGCATGGCTATTAGGATTGCGTATATCTGTGATTGGGAGACAGACGCATATTTTCCTAACGAAAAGTGCACTGGACCCCCGCCCAGACCTGGAGCCATCCGTGAAAATGCGAAGACTATCCTTTTCAGGTTCAGTATCCAGCCAGAGCCAATCCTGACGCCATAGACACTCGACTGTGAAATTAAGGCGCAGTAGGATGAGGGGTGTCAATGCGTCCATGAGATAGGGGTCGCAGGACAATTCTTGCGCAAGCACACTGCTATTCGTATGCGATTGTACCAAAAGCCATTTCTCTTCAGACGAGACATGGCTTTCAGAGCACACTCTCTGATAAATATATCAAAAGGTGGTAGGTTCGTCATAGCAACTAGATCAGCGCCCGGCGTGCTGGGGAAAGCCCCCGTGCAGCTGAGGCAGGGTACTTGCTAAACCCCCATAGTACACTTGCCATAAAAAGCTTCCCGACGTATGCCGTTCGGAATCGGCTTTAAACTGTAGGTCCATTTCACCTATGTGAAAAATAAATCACAGATAAGATAGGTGATTGAGAGAAGCTTAGCTCTGGTCTTTCATGGGCTGTAACGCCACCAAAAAGAACAAAAATCCCATTAAGCCAGTACGTACCATCATCATGACTCAGTAAATTTTTAATTTTATTCTTACACATCCATATTTGAAGAAAAACGGAAGGAAGTTGCTCTCTACTCCATTACAGCCATCAACTAACGCATGCTGCAATATAACTTTTAAAGTACGAACTTCATAGACAGATCCACAGAGATCCCTTAAGAGACTCTCTTTCATTAAAGGATAGACTTTCTCGAGATTCTCCAAGCCGATATATGTATATTTCTATAATCCCACCGAGGGCAAGCACAGAGAACGACCAATGCATTCTCTACTAATTATTTCACAATTAATATTCAGCATCTGTCTGCAACGAGCGCTTAATTATATCCCCGGTCTCATAACCCACTCACCTGCAGTCCAATCTGTCAATTCCACACGACAATCCACGAACAGTGATAAATCACAACTCGGCCAACCTCAGCCTGTGTGAAACACGTTCCCAAACATTTTGTCAATGCCCATTCGGCCGAATGTCCTTTTCGTCCATTGCGCGGACACGCGGACACTCATACATAGATATATTCACGTAGACCCTTGTAACTAAAAATGATTTATGATCAATCGATATGGACTGCTATGAATTCATTTATAACTGCCGGACTCCCCGGGGCGGAAGTGGAAACGACCATTGTGACAATGCTGTTCCTGGTTAATGGCAACGGTCGTCGACGGCGATGATGCGGTTCTAGCAATACTGCCTCCAGCCATAGCTACAATGACAATCATCATGATGAAGATGATGCAAGCAGGCGGAATATTATGGATGATCGGATTACGCAGCATAGGCAACTGCCGGCAGGATAGGCTATACAAGTGTGAATGTGTAATTTATGCTCGCAATTGTGTGCATCGAGATAATAGTTGTGTACACGCTAGCACCCAATGGACCGGGAAATCGGGATTTTTCACCGAGAGAAAATGCAGAAAATTAAAATGAGGAAAAAAGGAGCAGAACAGAAATAATTGTATGAAGCTCGTGCGTGTTTTGCTGTGTGGCATGTATTTTACATTGGAGTGCGACTATAGCATGAATATGTAAAGAATCCGACCGCTTATCTGCAAACAAACTGAATTATGCATCAGTTTCCAATGTCGCGGCTGCGGGTATGCAGTGGGTATAAAGCAAAATTCGAAATTGTTTTGCCAATTTCGAGGGACGCCCTTAGCTATGCGTGCTTTGCAGTTCTTATTAATTCAATCCTCCCTTTGGCCTTTAGTGAGTAGAGTTTCAGGTAGCTCAAGGGGCATTCAAATATTGCTGGGGGATTTTGAAACACATTTTTAATCGTATGGTGGCAGCGTAATTTTGTATATGACTACGCAGCATACCACATTGATGCATGGTGTTGAACGAGGGTTAGATATAAGAACAAAGTGGAGTGTTAGGAAGAAAACATATGGTTGGAAGCCAACGATGTTGGCGATAGACATAAGTTACCTTCACATCATTTGTTCAAAATCTCTCAGAAACCCAATATGCAGGGGAGTAAGTGGAGGATATGTTGTATTTCCAGTCTCGTCACCGTTCTCTTCAATAACCAAACGATCCTGGGTGAAGGGTGACATCTCAGCCTAATTTTTTGGACAGCAAGATTTGTAATTCCTCATTTGCTCAAAAAGTTACATTGACTTGAAAATGAGTAAAATATGTGATGCTTTTTTGTCATAAGAAACGGGAAAGCTCGCCGCAAAAACATACCGAAAAATTTGTGAAGTGTAATGTAAGAATCCAGAGGGGAGGGAGCGAGCAAACAGAGCAAAGAAGTTGATTGCGTTTAACATGGCAAACGCCAGCTTCGATCTTTGTCCCTGCTCAATCCAAGTTGACACACAGCCTCCGCATGGCCCCCCCTGGAAAGCTACCCTGGCACCCACCATGTAGTGAACCAATGGATGCAGCGACCCAACCCCTTGTTCCCTCCAGGTTGGGGGTTGTGCTTAGGGGTAACATCCCTATCACGATATGGACGGGTACAAAGCTGACGACCCCTGCAAACGACTAACGAACTTGAGAGTCTGCACCTGGAATTTGAGGTCCCTTAACAGACCGGGTGCGGGCGATCAATTGGAGCAAACCCTTAACTGCTATAAAGCAGATTCATATGTATAACCGCACTCCAAGAAGTGCGATGGGATGGACCAGGCAAAAGGCGGATGAAAAACTGCGACATCTACTACGGGAACTGATACAAGGAGAACAAACGGCGCCTATTCGGGTGCTGATTCATTATTCGAGGAAGACTCCGACAAAAAGTCTTAAGCTTCCGGGATGTAAGCGAACGCCTCATAACAGTCCGCATCAAAGCTAAAGTTGGAAACATTAGCCTAATATGCGCTCACGCCCCAACGGAAGAAAAAAGCGGTCGACCCAAAGAATAATTCTTTGTCCCAACGACACAAAAATAGTTCTAAGAGGTTTTAATGCACAACTGGGCCAAGAGGACATATTTGATTCGATAATAGGAAAGCATAGCCTCCATAATACCTCATCTGACAACGGACTTAGGCTAATCGATTTCCTAACGGAGCGTAACCTCCTTGGAGCAAGCACACGATTCCCCCATCTCAACATCTACAAGGGTACCTGGCGGTCTTTTGATCAATCGACCACCAACCCGATTGATCACATTGTGATCAACGCCAGACATTCCTCCAGTATTCACAACGGATGAACCTTCCGAGAGGCCAACATCGACTCGGACCACTACCTTGTTGTAGCCAAGGTACGAATGACATTATCAAGAATGCTTAGGAGTCGAGTAGGACTACGTTTGACGTCGGAAGGCTACAATCGCAAGAGACTGCCAGAATCTTTGCCGATCGTGTCACCTCCAAGCTCTCTCAAAATCTGCCCACAGCTGCACAAACAATAGAGCCGGAATGGGCGCATTGCCAGAGCGCCGTCAGAGACGCTGCCTCAGAGGTGCTGGGTTCCAAACCACCCCTGGTTCGATGAACAATGCGAACAAGCCCATGCAGCAACACAAGAGGCATTTAAAGCTATTCTGCAACGACGGACGAGAGCTGCTCGCGAAATCTATGAGCAGAAGAGAAGAGAGGAACACATGCTTCTCAGAAGAAAGAAGAGAGAACACGGAAAGCGTGAGATCGAGGAGATAGAGAGACGCCTCCGCAGGAATAATAAAAAAACGAACATGCCATGGCTACAAAGCCAGAAGGGCGGCCTGCAGGGATGAAAATGGAGAGCTGGTAGTAGAATCACAGTCGATGCTGAGAATTTGGAAGTACCACTTCTGCAGACATTATAACGACGTTGACTGACAAGATTCCGCTGTCACGCAGAACGATCTGTTCGCAATAGACGACAATGTAAGATAATGCGGTCTACCCGACCTATTCGAAGTCAAAATAGCCATATCGAGACTTAAGTCTAATAAAGCCGCGGGCGCAGACGGCCTGTCTGCTGAGCTTCTTAATGCGGCTGAAGATGAGCTGGTCAGGTTAATTTCCAAGGTATGGTCGGAGGAAAGCATGCCCGACGAATGGAATCTCAGCATCCGTGGCCCGGTCCATAAGAAAGGAGACCCCTATAACTGCGCCAACTATAGGGGAATAATTCTGCTTAACGTCGCATATAAGATCTTCTCTGCTGTTATGTCTGAAAGCCTGGAACCGTTCGTGGATAACCTGATCGGCTCCTATCAGTGTGGTTTCAGGCCAGGTAAATCCACAATAGACCAAATATATAAGCTACGGCAGATCTTGGAGAAGACCCAACAATACCAAATCCACACACACCACCTTTTCGTCGACTTCAAGGCTGCATATGACAGCGTGTATAGAGATGAGCTATACAAAGCTATGTCTAGTTTTAACATCATTGCCAAACTCGTCTGACTGTGCAGGATGACAATGGAGATATCTCGCTGCTCCATTAAGGTCGGTAATGAGACCTTTGACGTCAAAAAAGGATTTAGGCAAGGTGACGCGCTGTCATGCAACTTTTTCAACATAGTGCTTGAAAAGATCGTACGATCTACTTCAAGTCCACACAATTGCTTGCCTACGCAGATGACATTGAGAGATGTCAATGAGGCATTCGCAAGCATTGAAGCAGAAGCGGCTAAAGTGGGTCTAAGGGTAAGTGGGGACAAGACCAAATATATGCTGTCATCCAAGAAAGACGCGCAACACCGACGTCTTGGTCAGAACGTCACCTTCGGCAGCTATATTTTTGAAGTAGTCAAGGACTTCGTCTACCTCGGCTCGATAGTGACAAGCAGCAGCGACACCAGCGCTGAGATAAAACGCAGAATAACTCTTGCCAACCGCTGTTTCTTTGGGTTCAAGAGGCAGTTGAGAAGTAAAGCCCTCTCTCGAAAAACTAAGGTTCCCCTTTACAAAACCTTAATCATCTCGGTCCTCCTCTACGGCGCTGAGGCTTGGACGTTGTCAAAAGCGGATAAAGAGGCTCTTGGACGTTTCGAGAGAAAAATTCTGCGTGCAGTCTTTGGTCCCGTTTGTGTAAACGGAGAATGGAGGAGGAGATTCAACCAAGAACTGTACGGGCTGTACAGCGACATCGGCCTGGTTAGACGTCTTCGGATCCAACGTCTAAGATGGCTAGGCCATGTAGAGCCAATGGATATTCACGCTCCAGCCCGAAGAGTCTTCGACTCCAACCCCGAGGGACGACGCAGCAGAGGACGACCGCATTTAAGGTGGCGCGCACAGGTGGAAGGGGACCTCAACCAACTGGGCGTGCGGCGCTGGAAGCGGCTGGCCAAATATCGGGCCGGCTGGAGAGCCTTGCTGGTTGAGGCCCTGGTTCACCCCTAACTGTAGCGCCATCAAAGTAAGTAAGTAAGTAACAAAAAAACAAACATCCTAGAGCCTCTGGACATGACCCTCTCCAACTCCAACATAAATCTCGTAAACGCAATAATTCAATTCAATTTAGCCAGCAGCATCATAAGTTTATTTATCTTACCTCTCACGTATGGAACGGCTCCAACTAGCTATTTCTCTTACACCCAACTCAACGCAACTCCCGAGATATTAATTTCAATGGCACTCGGTCACAACCGTGTCCTTGAACCGCCCGAGCTCACACCGCCATACCAACATAACTCAATCATTTCTCAAGTAATTGCTACTCACATTGAAATTCCTTCAGTAAACACGAAACACGCAATGCCCTGAACACCGGTCAATTTGAGTTAATGCCCTGAGTATCCATAATGTCCCCAATCGATAAATTCCTAATTATAGTCCATTGGATCTGGCATGCCTAGGGCCATGGTCTACGGTGCATCTTGCCGCTCGAAATCATCATGATACACCGCACTCATAACTCATTTGACTGGTTAAGTTGCAATGAGGCCTCTTGCGTGTTTCCTTATCCCTTCCACTAGCCGAACAATCTCCAGGGTGGCTATTAAGTCAAATGCAATCAGTTATAGAGCGTGTACCAGACGAGACGCACTCTACAATGTACCAATTACGCATAGCCGCGTAACCCAGACCTCTTTCATCAGCAAACATATAATCAATCAGCACTTGATGAACGTGCACGGGCATTTACCCGTACCGACATACAGTTGCATCCATAAATTTCACTTTGCATCGGTGCGGGAATACGCGCCAATTTGTGCCGCAGATAATGGTTTCGATTAAGGTAGTACCAATATATGCAAGTACGTATGGTCGACCTCTGATCGATGAGATCGGTCATGACGGAAAAGTGGGACTCTGCAGACAATCGGGTTCTTCTTTAGTCTGCAGCAATCACGTTCTCGTGACGTGACCTCTGCATTGTGGCCTATTCCAGTTTCATCGTACCGCCTAGCTATCGACTGCACGATGGTGGTGTAGCAGATCATGATATCGATAAATGATCGCGATTAAACAGAGCAGAAGAGAGTACGAGTACGAATATGGTGGTGTCCTAGTATCCCCTGGAGTGGTTTGCGATGCGATGCACTGCGCTCTAAATCGGTCAAGAGTGCTGTGGAAGATGAAAGAATGCCGCACGTGTTTATGGGCCGAATGCATACGAAATGCGATCAATCTTTTATCTGATTCGCTCGACCACCGCGAGTGACATTCACTATCCTCATAGGTGGTCCCAGTGGTCATATTCTCAGCGCCTACTATCTCGACTGTCAGGCAAAGACGAACAGTTTCCAGATCGTTTATCGTAAACACTATGATTAACCGCTCGTGCATCTGTCGAGTGTGCTGCGGTTTTAATAAGCAACGAAAATCTACTAATCTGCTTCAAGGTATTTTCGACTTTTCAATTTCCTTTGTCATAAAACCCCATGAAATGTGCGCACAAGACGTTTCCTTCTCTTAACATGCAGCCTAAGCAATAGTACGGCATCGCCGACAATGTCTTCCCACTGGAATTCCGTGTTGTGCATCTTGAATTGCAACCGCATTCAAACAGGATGCAAGACCATGAAGAAGTTGTTGTATAGGCAACTTTGCATAGCACAATCCGTGCACGAGATAAATCTACAAGTTCTTCGTTATGCAGCTGTATTAGATACCGGTTTTGCTACTGCAAAACTTGAAGTTGTTCTTACATCGTACGCGGATAAAGTGTTGCGGATTAGACGATGGAACGAATGACATTACTATCCAATCGTATTGTTAAATCAGCAGCACCAACGATGCGAATTGCATGCCAAATGCTTGACTTCTTCCACTTCACTTCCACTTCTTCCACTTCAAAGGAGAATCTACCACATTCCAGTAGACCGAAAGCCTGTCCTACCACTGCTTCTAGCTAACCCTCATGATTGATAGTTGGAGATTATAATTACCAGGAATATTCGCTGTCGTATTATTTGTCAAACGCACATCGATCGGCGTGAGAGAGGAGGCAGACTAACCGCCTTATGTCTTCATTTTATACAAATCATCTTAGTGGTGCTGTCAGTGCTTTAATCCATTCTTTTGTTTTGCAGGAAAGGGCGTTTTGGACGCACCGGCCCCAGTAGAAGATGCTCCAGGCGATATGGGTAAGCCGGTCATACTGCCAACTAACATGACTGATGAATTGAAGAAAATCGTCGATGATGGCTGGACAAAGAATGCCTTCAATCAATACGCATCCGATCTTATCTCGGTGCATCGTAACCTGCCCGATCCAAGGGATCCATGGTAAGAGGTCATCATTATGTTGTACACATGCATCACATTGCTTTTGTTTTGCTTATTCTTCTTAAGGTGTAAAGAGCCCGGTCGATATCAACAGAATCTACCGGCAACAGATGTGATTATTTGCTTCCACAACGAAGCCTGGTCAGTGCTGCTGCGTACCGTGCATTCGGTGTTGGATCGATCACCGGAACACCTCATTGGCCGCATTATACTCGTCGATGACTTCTCCGATATGCGTAAGTTGTGATGTTTGCCATATTCAACCGACCGTATACACAATATAATTGATTGATTGGTTCGGTTGAGAGTGCTGAGCTCAAGACTATACATTTATCCTCTGTTACAGCTCATACAAAGACGCAATTGGAGGATTACTTTGCATCTTATCCAAAGGTGAAGATCGTGCGAGCACCGAAGAGAGAAGGTCTGATTCGTGCGAGACTGCTTGGAGCACGGCATGCCGAATCGCCCGTGTTGACTTATCTGGATTCACATTGCGAATGTACTGAAGGTGAGTATCTGAATTGTATGGATGGGGTTAATGTGTTCCCATGGCATCGGGAATGGGGTGTTCCTATCGATAATGGCTTTGATGGTTTTCAGTATTTTTCTTTTTGATTTTTGTAATTTCGATAAATTTAGTTGCGGTTGATGTAGGCGGATCCTGACCTTGCGAACTTAACAATTATGTTGTATTGTTTAGCACCATAACATCTTGCCTTGGCCTTTCTCCTGAACTCGATTTACGCCGGAACATTGTCATACGTCGCTATGAACTAGATACTAGAGGTACACGGCTATTACATAAGTTTTGGAATTTGTGGAGGTATTTCCCCTCAGTGTGTTTTGCAACCCATCTTTGTCATAGATGTTTGACTTGTGTCCACTTTAAATAGGTGACTGCAGTAGTTATTTAATTTTTAACAGGCTTATTCATACATACGTAAGTGATTGTAGTCCTATGTCCTACCTTTTTAAGTGAGCATCACAAAGTCCAATTTGTAAGCATGACCTTGCACAATGGACCTATAGTGGTCCCCACCGTTTTACGAAGGGAAGTCACATAACCAAGCCTCACATTTGTGCATAGCACGAATGGGTTCTTGGAGCTCTCGGTGTAATATGTGTATATCGGAGTTGGCCCTCCCAATTGCGTTAGTCCAAAATGGTCGTAAAAAGCTAACTGAGTTCCTATATCATTACTGCTGCGTACTTTTAAATAAAATTGACGAGGGAAAGCAAAAGGAATTAAGACTAGAAATGTTTACTTTTGAATCAAATTGGGTAATCGATTTGAAGGCTCACCGACGTCATTTGTGTATGAAATATTAACCACAGCTGGTTTTACGGACGTCGATTCGATGGTCCAATTTGTCGATAAGATCTTCTAACAGAGAATGCCAAATTTCGGCAGCAATGTTCGTTTTGAAGCCTTGAACACCTATAAAAATGAGTTAAGTGTTAAATCGCATGACCATTCAGGCCAATTCACATTTTCGCCATGCGAAATCAATAGATTTTTAAAGAATAGAACCGTTTTCGTCCTCACTTTCGAAAAAATTATGTTCAATGATGCCTTTCACATAGGCACCAAGCTCTCACAACAAAAAGAAAACAAATAAAGAGTCTTTGTAAAATGCACCCATGTTTCCTGCTCCGCACCTGGACAACCCTTCATTACATCGCGAGATCTAATATGGCTATCTAGTATGGCTAGAAATAGGTGGTGATGTAACAGCTGATGTGGAAGTTAACATAAGGTTATGTTAAAAATAATTGTTGGTTTTTATTGGTTTACGTACCTCCGTCGAGGGCACCGTATCGCAGTGGTATTTGTGTTGGACTCTGAGGCACGATGAGCGAGTTCGAATCCCGATAACACCAACGCCATCGAATGCTTATTTCGCGGCGTCCCTCCTCGGCGGGGTACTGGCAAAACCCCCCGTAGTATAAACTTGCCTTGAAAAAGCTTCTTGACTCACGCCGTTCGGAATCGGCATTAAACTGTAAGTCCCTTTCACCTATGTGATCGAGAGAATCTTGCCTCTGGTCTTTCATGGGCTGTAACGCCACTAAAGAGATGAAGAAGTACCTCCGTCGATGTCAATTATGAATTGAGCCAGCATTGTAGGCTATTTTATAAAAGACAACTTGGCAGATCACCCATTTTCGTACTAGGATTGAGTAATGAAGCCTATTCTTTGACTTAAATTGCCAAAGACCATCCTTGACATTTGAAAACAATCTAATGGCACTAAGTTAAAAAAAAATGGCAGTAAATGATACCTAATATGGGGGAATAAATCTCCTTAACATCGCATATATGATCTTCTCGCATATATGATGTGAACGCCTGAGACCGTTTGTGGATAACCTGATCGGCTCTTATCAGTGTGGTTTCAGGTCAGGTAAATCCACAATCGACCAAATAGACCAGATCTTGGAGAAGACACAGGAATACCAAATCGACACTCACCACCTCTTCGTCGATTTCAAGGCTGCATATTGTTATATAATACATTTTACGCCCCCTATCATCCAATAGGCGCATCATCACACTTCCCTCGTTTGGTTCGGCAAACATACCAAGTGTGTATTTCCGCCATGGCGAATTAAAATACGCTTGCTCTACTTCGCCTTCACGGAAGACGAAGCAGAGCACAGCTTCCTATTTCGGCCCTTCCGATTTGGACCACGCTAGAGGAAAGACGTGTAAGCTAAGCTACGGCGGGTTAATTCGACTAGACATTAAAGTAATCATTGAGAGTGGTTTTCTAATAAAGAGAATTTTGATTCTAATTAAGTTGTTTAAATCAGAGCTAAGCAGCTCTGAAAACTATATGACAGCGTGTATAGAGATGAGCTATACAAAGCCATGTCTAGTTTTAACATCCCTGCCAAACTCATCCGACTGTGCAGGATGACAATGGAGAATTCTCGCTGCTCCATTAAGGTCGGTAATGAGCAAACCGAGACCTTTGATGTTAAAAAAGGATTTAGGCAAGGTGACGCGCTGTCATGCAACTTTTTCAAAATAGTGCTTGAAACGATCGTACAAGAGTCACTGGCCAACACAAGAGGTACGATTTATTTCAAGTCTACGCAATTGCTTGCGGACGCCGACGACATTGACTTTATTGGACGGACACAGCGAGACGTTAATGAGGCCTTTGCTTCGAGGCCTTTGGAAGCATTGAGGTAGAAGCGGCTAAGATGGGTCTTAAGGTTAATGAGGGTAAAACCAAATATTTGCTTTCATCTAAAAGAGACGGATAACACCGACGTAGTGGCCAGAATGTCACCATGGGCGGATATATCCTTGAAGTGGTCAAGGAATTCGTCTACCTTGGCTCACTGTTGACCAGCGACAACAATACCAGCGCTGAGATGAAACGTAGAATCACTCTTGCCAACCGCTGTTTCTTTGGGCTCAAGAGGCAGTTGAAAAGTAAAGCCCTCTCTCGGGATACCAAGGTGACACTATATAAGACCTTAATCATCCCAGTCCTCCTTTATGGCGCAGAGGCTTGGACCTTAACAAAAGCGGATGAAGATGCCCTTGGTCGCTTGGAGAGGAAAATTCTGCGCACTATCTACGGTTCCGCTTGTTCAAACGGTGTATGAAGGAGAAGATATAACGAAGAATTGTACGAGTTGTACAGCGACAGCGGCCTGGTACGACGTCTACGGATACAGCGTCTAAGGTGCCTAGGCCATGTAGAGCGCATGGAAAATACAGCTCCGACCCGAAGAGTCTTCGAATCCACCCCGGAAGGAAGGCGCGGCAGAGGACGGCCGCATCAATGGTGGCGCACGCAGGTAGAAGGGAACCTTAACCAACTGGGCGTGCGGCACTGGAAACAGCTGGCCAAAAACCGTGCCAGCTGGAGACGCTTGTTGGTTGAGGACCAGGATCACCACGGACTGTAGCGCCACCTAAGTAAGTAAGTAAATGATACCTAACATCCACGCCATATGCTGACTTACCCTCTATTTTCTCTAGATGTCGTCCAAATTGTTTCTTTGAAAAGGACGAGAACTACAAATTGTTAATGGACAGTCCACCGTGTCCAAGCCTCCCATACAAAAGTAGATACTTCTGGCTTAAGTTGCATTGTCTATTTCCTCCTCTTGTTTGAAATTCTGATTTCTCGATAGCCCCACAGTTTTTTGATACAATTTTACGTACAACCGTCATAGGAAGCTGAGTTTTCGATTTTAACTAATATGTCTCCACCATGTCGACCTTCGCCATTTAAATAATCCACAGGTGGACTAAAAGTCATCAAAATACATTCGTACGGGCGGCTATCTATAGGATCTCTCTATTCTACACCATAAAGATAGACTGTCAGACAGACAGAGTCTCAACTTATATTTTTGGGAGTGTAGCCTAGCATTCGTGTGCCTTTTAAGCCTTTAGCTGATGTCTGGAGTGCTTCTAAACTTGGTCCCAAGTTTGCTCAACTTGTTTAGTGACTTGAGTATTTTTAGCATACTTATTGTCCTTAGACTGCTCCCATATAGATCTGCTTCGTCGCCTCTGTTTCTATAATTGCACAGCTTACTGACTTTGTCCACCAAACAATGACATCACTATACTTGTAAGTTACCAAAAAATTAACTACCTTGAGGTATAATGTAACTTTAGTATTGCTAAAGCCTCCAGCGCTCCCAATTACCCAATCTTACAGTAAAAAAATGAAGTGGCACAGTATCATCTTGTTGAACTCATGGCAACGGGTGTTATTCAAATTCTGGCTGATTTTTCAAACCTTTTTTAAGATAACTTAACATCGTCTCGTCGATCCTGTGTTTTTTATGCTCCCGATCTTAACTCTTGATAAGCTGAAGCTCTTTGTATTCCATCTTAGAAAGGACTTTCTTGTCTACAAATACCTTTTTATACAAGCCGTTGGAAAAACCATCTTGCGGCACTGTTAGTAAGTCCCATCCCCACCTCCTCGTGGTGCCATTTGGAGATTTGCTGTCGATTATGCAGACGGGGAAGGGCGAATGCCTCCTACGCAAAAAAACAGGTTTCGTCGGTTGGGCTTCGGTCTAGTAAACGACCCTTGAAAAAACGAAAAAAGGACAGAACGTGTGCCCAATGTCCCAGCTGCGACATCAAAATTGTACTAGGAGACTTCAATGCTAAGCTGGGTAAAGAAAGCCGCTTTGAACGAGTCATCGGCAAATATAGAATACACGACACCACATCCGATAACGGACACAGGTTGATTGATCATTCTACGGGGCGAAATCTCATTCTAGCCAGTACGCGCTTCCCGCACCTCGATATACACAAAGGCACCCGGCGGTCTTTTGATCAATCGACCACCAACCAGATTGATCGCATCGCGATCGACGTCAGACACTCCTCCACTATTCTTGACGTTCGAACTTTCCGAGGGGCTAACATCGACTCGGACCACTGTCTTGTAGTAGCCAAGGTGCGCTTACGGATATCATGAACGCAACGGAGTAGAGTAAGAATACAAAGCTATGACATCGGAAAGCTACTGTCGCCAGAAAACGCTCGTGCTTTTACCGATCGAGTCTCCCTTAAACTCCCGAATACACCTCAACCTTCCACGCCATCAATAGAACACCAGTGGAACCTTTGCAAACAAGCCCTGAAAAGCACTACATCTGAAGTTTTGGGCTTCAAGGTTCCACCACGAAGAAACACCTGGTTCGATGACGAGTGCAGGAAGATTCACATAGCGAAGCAAGATGCATATAAAGCCTCGCTGCATAAAAGAACAAGAGCAGCTCGTGAGCTCTACGAGTTTAAAAGAAGGGAGGAGCATAAGCTTCTGAGAAGAAAGAAGAAAGAGCACGAGAAGCGTGCGATTGAGGATTTGGAGAGGTGTTACTGCAGGCGTGACGTTCGAAAGTTCTATCAACCGATAAAGCGAACATGCCAAGGATTTAAAGCCAGAACGGAGCCTGCAGGGATGAGAACGAACATCTAGTACCAAAATTGCAGTCGATGCTGAGAATATGGAAAAACCACTTCTGCAGACTGCATAACGGCGATGTTAGTCAATATACCGCTGTGAGGCAGATTGATCCATTTCTAATCGACGAAGACCGCTGAGAGTTACGTCCCTCTGACCTCAACGAAGTTAAGATTGCCATATCAAAACTCAAGTCGAATAAAGCTGCTGGCGCAGACGGACTGTCTGCTGAGCTCCTTAAGGCAGCTGGGGATGACATGGTTAGGAGCATGCACTAGTTCATCTGTAAGATATGGTCAGGGGAAAGCATGCCCGAGGAATGTAGTCTCTGCATCGTATGCCCGATCCACAAGAAAGGGGACCCCTCTGATTGCGCCAACTACAGAGGAATAAGTCTTCTTAACATCGCCTACTAAATCTTCTCTGCCGACAATCACCACCTATTTGTCAACCTCAAATCTGCATACGACTGCCTAATTAGAGACGAGCTGTATAATGCTGTGTCTACCTTTGACGTTCCTGCTAAACTCGTCAAACTATGCAAAATCACTTTGGAGAATGCTCGCTGCTCTATCCGAATCAGTGAACACCTTACCGATAGTTTTGAGGTCAAAAAAGGCAGGGCGATGCGCTGTCGTGTGATTTCTTCAACATCATATTAGAAACGGTTCTGCAAAAATCACTGGCCAATACAAGATAATCCGTAGATCACAGCGAGATGTCAATGAGGCGTTTGGGAATATTGACATAGAGGCGGTGAAAATTGGTTTGGTAGTAAACGGAGGCAAGACTAAATATATGCTGTCATCAAAAAAGGACGCTCTCCACCGACGTCTTGGCCAGAACGTTTGCATTGCAGATATAAGTTCGAGGTAGTTAAGGACTTCGTCTACCTTAGCTCCGCAGTGACCTGGAACAACGACATGAGTTCCGAAATCAAACGCAGAATTACTCTTGCCAGTCGGTGTTTCTTTGGGCTCAGGAGGCAATTGAGTAATAGAGCCCTCTCGCGAACGACAAAGTTGACCCTTATCATCCCGATCCTGCTGTATGGCGCAGAAGCTTGGACACTATCAAAAGCAGATGAGGAGGCCCTTGGTCGGTTCGAGAGAAAGATCTTGCGCGTGATTTTCGGGCCTATAAACGCAGACGGGGGATGGAGGAAAAGATTCAACCACGCTGTACAGCGACATGAGTCTAGTCAGGCGTCTACGGATTCAACGCCTAAGATGGCTGGGCCATGTAGTGCGAATGGACACCACAGCTCCAACCCGGAGAATGTTTGAATCCAACCCCGAAGGACGAAGAAGCAGAGGTCGGCGCATTTAAGATGGCGCACACAGGTGGAAGAGGACCTCAGCAAATTGGGCGTGCGGCAATGGAAAAGGCTAGCAAAAGATCGTGCTAGTTGGAGAGGCATGGGAGGGAGGAAGAAGTTGAGAAACCAAATTCTAGAAAACGGTTTCCTTGAGAGCATTTTCGACGTTCTATTAAGGCACAGAGGATTTTGCGCCTGATAGAAGGATACTCAGGGAAGATTTCGACAGTCTTATTCGCTTGCAGTTTCTCATGAAGCTATGCCCGCTAACACTAAAGTGACATCCATTTGCTTGTCCCATTTTCTGTACCAATTTTTCATCTGAAGTTGAGTTCTTTTTCTAACTAGTACAAAAGTTTATGGAAAAGTCACCATTATGCCTAAATTCCAAACCTAAAATACAGATTCTCTCTCAGATCTGACCAGAGATTTGATAAACATCCTTGATTATTGGTGTGAACGCCAAAGAATTCTGTTGGTACGAGCTAAAGATGTTGGCATTGATTCCTTCGTAACTGTAGAACCTCCTGCCCTGTCTCTAATACTTGCTCTCAATTTTAAATAGCAGTCTGCTAAATCTGCAACCTTGTTAAGATGTACTCAAGTGCCCAGCGTGTCGATGAAAGTAAGAGATGGTGGATAGAATCTTAGATGTCAGCATTTGCCTCTTGTGTAGGGCTATACCCCGGCTAAGCCTAAGAATTAGGTATTATTGTTATCAAAGTACGAGATGAGGGATTTCAGGGTTCATGCACAAACGTTGGTTAGAGAGCTTTTCTGAACATAGGGCAAGTGCTTTAAGATTCCTGTTCATTCCTTGCGTTTCCTTATGTAGCAAACAATAGTGTACTTTTGAAATAACTATGAAATACAGCTTTCTGTAACCAAGTGAGAACGTATTTTAAAACTGTATGATATACAAGTAATTTGTCAAGATTAACTTGTCTTGTGTGTGTTGTAGACGAGGCCGTCCCATTATATATTAATTTTATCTTGCGGCTTTCTCATATAACATAATGTATCCTTGTTGGCCATCATTCAATCTTTACTTATGCTACTAACGCCGTACTATTCTACTGGTGGCCATTTATCTTTGTTCCTCCTCTTTGTTCCTCAATCGGAAGGATGAAGATGAGATTTCGCCAACCAACGTTACCCGCGGGTACGGTTTCTACATGAAACCAGACATCCCACCCTTGTGGTCATACCCTCTTGCCCGTTCGAATACATATTTATACATCCCATGCAATTCCCACTATTTGCTATCAAGTTTCATCTCAGTCAATTTAACCAGACAATCAGTTAACCACTCAACTTGTCAACCAAGTAGGCAATCAGTCTGTAAATAAACACATTGTGTCTTCCTATGCCGCCGGAAACCAAACGACAACTCTAGTTGTAGGAGTAATTGGAAAGCCATTCGCAGTCATTGCCGCGGTCAGGAATCGATTTTTCCCCAAACTCGGCCAACAAATCCGATTAAGGGAACTTGTTTGTTAGTCTGTTTCCAAACCCCGTAAACTATTTCCAATTTCAGACTTTTGCATGAATTATTCGGCTGAAAGCGTATGCAGTCGGATAGTGCATCGATTCTCGGTGTGTCCTTAAATGTACATATGTATGTATGTGTATTTAATGACACTTGGAATTAATATTATTTCGAGAACTATACCATTACTAGGACTCTTCCGCTACATAATATAAATTCAAAGTAGGATAGGCGGAGTTGAAAATGAGTTGAGTTGGAAGTAGTTGAAACAACGATAGTGGAACAAGGTAGTTACAGTTTGTTCGCTTAATTAAATGCGTTAAGTTCGTGGTTGGAACTGCATTCAAACGACCGTCAGTTGGATTAAATGGGTTTTTGAATAGAAATATTGTTTGCAACGGAAATTGTACTAGGAAGTGTAACGAGTTTTATCAAGCTGCGAAATGGCACTAATCGCTTACGCTTTTTACCCTCAGTGTCTCAAGGCGCCCGGCTGTTAGACGAATATACCCAGGAGGATAGAGAGTAAAGTGCTTAAGAGGAAATCAGCTCAGAAAAGCCGCACATAAATCCCTTTTACTGCTTCAGTATTTCTTCAAGAAAACACTTCCTTTGTATTCACGGAAGCACTCAGTCTTAACTATTGATTGACGCTGCTACCAGGCACCTCCCTTCACCGTGTTTTCATTTATTTTCTTTAGAGAAAAACGGGAGTTGATGCAATGCTAAGGGAGATGACATATAACGTTTGCGTTAATTGTGCAGCAGAAGATCAAAGAGGTACACTGCAAATGCTAGTATGTTAAACAATACGTCACAAGTGTTTCACTCGACACACTTTAAGATTAAGTGTGTCATTGAACACGTTTGGTATTTTTAATTGAGACACTTATTCGTGTTAAAACTATGACACGTTCTATTGCGTGTCATGAATAAAAACCCCAACGACACTTTAAGAGTAGTGCAGCTACACACTTATTAATAATTAACACACTTCGGATCAATCAATCAAACAAAAGGAACATTTTCCAACTAAATGTAACCTTGCCAGAAACTAATTTGTAAGTCGGGTCCATGTCATAATGGTTAACACACTGGACTTTCAACTCAGTAATCCGAGTTCAAATCTCAATGTCCGCAGCCACCCCTCGCCATGGCGCAGTGGTAAACATCACCGACCGTCGAGCGGACGGTCTGTAGTTCAAAGCCGATCCATCTTCTTCTTTTTTCTTTGGTGGTGTTACAGCCCATGAAGGACCAGAGCCAAGCTTTTCTTCAATCACCCATATTATGAGTAATTTATTTCTCAAACAGCTGAAAGGGACCTACAGTTTAATGCTGAATTCGAACGGCGGCGTGCGAAAAGCTTTTTCAGTGCAAGTTACACTACGGAGGGTTTTGCCAGTACATCGCCGGGGAGGGACACCCCGAAATAAACATTCGCTGGCATTGGTGTTATCGGGATCCGAACTCGCTCATCCTGCATCAGAGTCCAATATACTAACTACTGCGCCACGGCGTCCGTTGTAGCCATTTCATAGCCAAGAAAAGACAATTCCTGTACGGAAAAAAACTATGCAACACAGATGTTGAAGTGATCAAACATACTACTGAAGGCATAACAATCACAGTATATGGTCACTTTAAACTCACACTCAGTGTGTGCAATTCTAATATAGCACCATAAGTGCATGTAAAAGTTGATGAGAACTACAACCAACGTAAAAATTCGGTCGGTTCCTCTCGAACACTATCGAGGACAGCCACCACTGAGCAGTAGACGAACATCTACGATCCAAAACACTGCACTCCGTTCAGGTTGTGTAACAAATATCATATAAGTATAACACTTGAACCTGCGCGAACTATAAAAAACAAAAGGGAATCAACTATTCCCTTTTCCCATTCTACATTGGTCCTTTGAGTCGGAAGGCATGATCATCAACGATGTTGCCTCACAACAAAAAGAAACAATCAATTCAATCAAACAAAAAACAAAGACCAATGTTTCCCGCTTAATGGGCATCGAAGCGACAAATGCATGGGAACAAGGTCTAGATGAGTCTTTTTGTTTTTTCGCTGCGAAAAATGTCCACAGGAACCTTGAGATTTGAAGACGGGATCATTGAGTTGGGAGTCCAGTGTATTAACCATTACACCATGGGTCCGTGTCGTAATTTGCACATAGTTGGGAAATTTCCCTTTTTATGTGTTTTCATAACACACTTTTGGTGTGTTGCAGTAACACACTTACCATTTGCAGTGTAATGTTCTGTTATGCGACGCAGACGTAGATCATAGTAATGCCAAACATGTAGAGATACCAGGCTCAGAGGGAAGTGGACACCGAAAGAATCCGGATCCAGTCGTTAGCTGACATTTCCAACATTGACTACAACCCATTGTGGAAAGCAAAGATACTATTTCCATCTAGAACCCAATTAAGACACACAGTATATAAAGTTTTTATAGTGACAACATGAGTAGCTTAACTTTGTTTGAAAGCAGAGATGGGTCTAAATATAAATGGGATCGAGAAGTGCCGTGTCAATGAATGTCATGACCTCTTCTAACACTGTAAAAAGACGGGTCTATAGTTACAATACTTACTTTACTTAGGTGGCGCTACAGTCCGTGGTGAACCTGGGCCTCAACCAACAAGCGTCTCCAGCCGGCACGGTCTTTGGCCAGCTGTTTCCAGTGCCGCACGCCCAGTTGGTTGAGGTCCCTTTCCACCTGCGTGCACCACCGCTGAGGCGGCCGTCCTCTGCCGCGCCTTCCTTCCGGAGTGGATTCGAAGACTTTTCGGGTCGGAGCTGTATCTTCCATGCGCTCTACATGGCCTAGCCACCTTAGACGCTGTATCCGTAGACGTCGTACCAGGCCGATGTCGCTGTACAACCCGTACAGTTCTTCGTTATATCTTCTCCTCCATACACCGTTTGAACAAACGGGACCGTAGATAGTGCGCAGAATTTTCCTCTCGAAACGACCAAGGGCATCTTCATCCGCTTTTGTTAAGGTCCAAGCCTCTGCGCCGTAAAGGAGGACTGGGATGATCAAGGTCTTATATAGTGTCACCTTGGTTTTCCGAGAGAGGGCTCTACTTCTCAATTGCCTCTTGAGCCCAAAGAAACAGCGGTTGGCAAGAGTGATTCTGCGTTTTATCTCAGCGCTGGTGTTGTTGTCGCCGGTAATCAGTGAGCCAAGGTAGACGAATTCCTCGACCACTTCAAAGCTATATCGGCCCATGGTGACGTTCTGGCCAATACGTCGGTGTTGTCCGTCTCTTTTAGATGTAAGCAGATATTTGGTTTTACCCTCATTAACCTGGAGACCCATCTTATCCGCTTCTACCTCAATGCTTACAAAGGCCTCATTGATGTCTCGCTGTGTCCGTCCAATCACGTCAATATCGTCGGCGTACGCAAGCAGTAGACTTGAAATAAATTGCACCTCTTGTGTTGGCCGGTGACTCTTGCACGATCTTTTCAAGCATGATGTTGAAAAAGTTGCATGACAGCGTGTCACCTTGCCTAAATCCTTTTTTAACATTAAAGGTCTCGGTTTGCTCATTACCGACCTTAATGGAGCAGCGAGAATTCTCCATTGTCATCCTGCACAGTCGGACGAGTTTGGCAGGGATGTTAAAACTAGACATGGCTTTGTATAGCTCATCTCTATACATGCTGTCATATGCAGCCATGAAATCGACGAAGAGGTGGTGAGTGTCGATTTGGTATTCCTGGGTCTTCTCCAAGATCTGCCGTAGCGTAAATATTTGGTCTATTGTGGATTTACCTGGCCTGAAACCACACTGATAAGAGCCGATCAGGTTATCCACAAACGGTTTCAGGCGTTCACACAATACGGCAGAGAAGATCTTATATGCGATGTTAAGGAGACTTATTCCCCTATAGTTGGCGCAGTTATAGGGGTCTCCTTTCTTATGGACTATAGTTACAATGCAGTAGAATAAACGTGCGTCACTGCTTCTGGTTCTCGTCCATTTTTTTTTAGAAATTCTATTCAGCTGCGTTCACTCCCTCTTTCCACTCCTTTAAATAGCTAATAAGACTTATCTGTTATAGTGCCGGGTATGTTTAGAAAAGCTATCATACCACTGATACATATTTGCATGGTAGTATGTTCCACTAGACTTTCGACTTGTTTAGTTGTCTGTATACTCATAAAACCCAGAGATTAGAGGACCTTTAATATAACAAGCTCGCTATTTTGCCGCTATTTAGTTTCTACAGTAGAATAACTCTCATACTCTTAGCTAGACCTGAATTATGACGGCCTAAGGCACCAGCCAATATTTTTCTGTTTTTCATTAAACAATCTCAGTTTTAGAATGATTGCTTAAGAGGCTGATAGGTTCAAAATTTTTGGCGGATCCTCTTAACTTGAGAATCAGTTTTAAGTCTAGTGTTAAGCTACAGCGAACATATTTTTAGTTTCAAAACATTCAGTCATAAGAGAAAGTGTCCTAGCACTTTCAGCAGCCCATTATAGTTAAGCGCCGGGACCGATAGTTTTAAGATTGGGTATAGGCATGCTGTGGTATAAAATATAAAAACACTATACCAGCTTTTTCAAAAATTTATAGTAAGATTGAGAAAATTTGGCTAATTTTTCGATTCGTCTTAAACTCTGGTCCTTCTTTTATCTTTGTACTCAGTGGCGATTGATACTTGTCAAATATGCATTATTTGACAATTTTGTGTCTGGTTATGGCATGTGAGATCTCAATAAATTTGGATATTGTATTCTACAAAAACGCGACAAGATTCGCCAATCATTATACCAAGATTTATCAAACGTTTGTCGAAACTTCGCTGAGTGACGCTCAGCTTGTTAGGGAAACCACACAAGCTGAATAGCACGATGCACTTAGCCTGGTAACGTGTTAGTTTCCTCTTTACATGCTCTCAAATCTCTCGTGAACAGAGTCGTTTGTGGCGTCAGTTTGGCATATAAAGCCGTGAACATTTGTCCTCATCCAATTGGTAGCGTCTTTATGATTATAATCTAACTATGTATCATCGCTTTGCAAAAATTACAGATCAAAGCAACCGCCAGTCCACAAACTTGGCAATTTTGACGTACTCGTCAAAGAACAATTTCTGAAATCGAAGTTCACATCCAACTGCTTTAAGACTAATACAGCTTTGCTTAGGGTCGTTTTCCTTCAGCTCTTGAATAAGTTCGGTTTTGTACGGATATAGACCGATGTCCGGACACTAAATTCCTCAAATTGATGTAGAATAGTGACAATGGTTACAGAAGATGTTGCTGTAAAGAACATTTGTTGGTCAATTGCTCGCTAAATCAGTCGACTGGAATTTATCTATCAAACACTAAATAGACTAGGAAACACGACCATAACCTTAAATTGGAGCATATGATACTCGTCGCCTTAATTTGCCACTGAAATTTATCATTAGTTTCTTAGAAATAAAAAATTGAAAAATAAATATAAAAAAAAATCCGGCCAAGTGCGAGTTGGACTCGGGCACGAAGGGCTCCGTATAATCTGTCTGTATGTATAAAAATGAAAGGGACGTTGTGTGTTACCTCTTGGTTGCAGGCAGGTTATAGGCATATTGCTTTGATGATCATAAATCTTCATGATGAGATAGTTGATCATCAATGTGTCCATTGAATTCAAATCAATTATTTGACTTGACAGCAGGGAGGTGAAGAGGTGATAAACAATAATTATAGAAAAAAGGTTTGTAGCTAAGATTAATACAACAGACACTATAGGGATCAAAACTCGGAAATTTGCTACTAGTTGTGGCATATTGTCGACTAACCTTAGGTCTGTCACCAAGGGGATTTTTTGAAAATGAAAATTATTTCTGTTGTATGGGACCCCCTTAAATATTTATTTTATTCTGTTTTTAGTATTTGTTGTTATAGCGGCAACAGAAATACATCGCCTGTGAAATTTTCAACAGTCTAACTATCACGGTTCATGAGATAAAGACTGGTGACAGACGGACGGACAGCGAAGTCTTAGTAATAGGGTCCCGTTTTACCCATTGGGTACGAAACCCTAAAAATAACTTTTTCAAAATAGCATATCCTGGTGCCCTATTCTTGCTTAGCTTGTGCTCCAAAATGAATATTGAATAAAGAGTGAAGATATTCTCGTACAACTGAAATGCTTAAGTTTATAGAACACGTCTGGTTTATGCGCCTTACAGGTGCTTGTGATGACCACCATGTTGTTTAGTTGAAATTTAGGATAACCGAAGATGTCATTAAAATTATCAAAGATTGGCCACATTTGGGTTGAAAATAATGATTTGAATGTGTCCAGAATGACATTTTGAATATCTGGACCTTCGAAGAGTCAGTTCGCTCTTTGTTATGATATTTTTAGATAAAAAATCGCATTCTCACCATTAACCACTGACTTGCCATATTCGATATTTGTGACCTCTACCTTTCGGAGAAAAATGCATTTAAAAGGAAAGCGTTAAGCCGACATAGAGATCATTCAAAAGGCTGCCACCGATATTCTTAGGGGAATCCCTACTAGATCTCTCTATTGCACGTGTAATCGTGTGAACGTGTAACACGTGTAATTGAATTGTCCGTGTAGAAACACGTGTATTTAATTCTACACGCGTATTTTTTGTTTTTTATATATTTTTTTATTTTTTTTTTTAGAGACTCGCGCAGGTTCAAGAGTTATATTCTCTTATGATGTGATAGACACACAACCTGAACGGAATGCAGTGGTTTGGGTCGTTGATGTTCGTTCACTACTCTCAGGGGTGGTTGTCCTAGATAGGACGAGAGCCGACCAAATTCCGCGTTGGTTATAGTCAGTAGTGATTCGTTCGAGCACTTTTAGTATTGCATAGCATACTCAGAGGATGAATTTCCAGTGTATTTAGTTAAAGATGTGTAGTTCCACCACAGCCATAAATTCAAGAAAACCTTTCCTAGAACAGAATGAAAGAGGCATTTGGTTTAGCGCGATCATTTTGGCCAATGCCTGATGGATTTCTTCCATTCTTTCAGATGTACAACTCCTTGGTCTCATTTTAATATACTGCAGATGAGTACTGATTGACACGGTATGGCAGAAATTAGTTGAATTATGGAAGAGGAGTATTTCTTTCTCTATTTACACGTGTATTTTTATTTACACGTGTATTAAGAGCGTACACGTGTACACGTTTAAATATTTTTTTAATACACGTGTGAACATGACACGAGTACACGTGTAATTAAATACACGCTTGAAATCGAGATCTCTAATCTCTACAGACGACCTGGAACACTCATTCGACATGTTTCTTGATCGAACAAGTCACTGTATAGAGCCTCAAGGAGATTTTTATTTGATGAGACAACGTAGATATTGACCAACACTTATCATCTGTAAAGAAAATATATTGCTTCCAAGACGAAATTGTTGGTAATAGGGTCGAATGAAATAATGAAATCATAGAATTCTCAGTTTTCATCACTTGGAAACTGTCTTGGTTGGGAAGTAAGTGGATGCATCGACGAAAGTTAATATCATTCAATTAACTTGAAGTTTGGTGAGAATACTCTCTAAGTTTTGTTGCCTCTGCGTCTCGCTGACCACACTATATCCTGGCCCAGATCTCCAAAGCTACAGAGTCATTTGTTACACTTTCTGGAGGGGCATTATGTGATGAGTTGTACTACTGCTTCCAAGGTGGCTCTTTTGAAAACAGCTTTACTTAAACTTAAACTGATCGTCTTGTATCAATTTTTCCCAGAATTTCATGCAACTCTTTTCAGAAGAGGAGGTTTGGGTCTATAACGCCCCTGCTTTATATAAGCGTTACATCGTACTATCATTTAAGGCGGTCGCAACTCTACATCCATACTTTTTCAGCACAAGCACCTATGCCCTTCAGTTTGAGTATTCTAATTTGCTTATCTGCGTTCGCGCTATCTTCGTTATAAGCGTCAAGGAGGGTACTCTCTTACAAGATACATGTCTGGTAGAGTAGCAACATGTTTTTACTTAACTCTGCCTTCTGTAGTAGTAGATCACAACACCCTCCTCGCTGAACTCGTGGAAAAGTGGATGAAGCACTAGATTTAAAGGTTTTGAATGAAAGGATTTGTAGTTCATTAGCAAAATATAATCGTCAACCATATTCAAGCCATGTATGCCAAGAATTTGTTATGTAGGCTGCATGACCATCTCTGTATTTTATCAACCTTCCCAGTATCATTTTGGTATCTTTGCTTGGACGGCCAGTTTTTACTACATACGCATTCGTCTCATTTCTCTCATTTAACACACATCAAACAAGTCAATGACGTGTGTGTTACTACACATACCCTAACTCAGGCCAAATAAATTCTTTACTTCGGGGTATCAGGATCCTTCGAAAGAATTTTGCTGAAATACTGCAGTAAAGGAGCACTTTTGTTATCATTTCCGCCCGAATTAGTTCTCTTGTTCTAATTTAATTGCCAGCAATTGAGCTGTCATTCAACACACTCTATACGACTATATGAAATGAATTTAATTGTTTTTAACCCAACTACGAAACGGGCTTCTTTCCAAAGTCTTTTGACTTTATTCGAGAGATCGATATCCGAAATTGGTTTTGTATCGTACTTTATAGCTCTACCACATCAATGGAATGGTACTGACTATGGTTTTACAACAATCTGTCCTGGATCAATGGTTAATTTCAATGTCTGTATGAACCATTATATACTGTGGGAGATACATTTATACAATATAGCTCTTTTGTATCTCTCTGTATGCATTCATAAAGAGCAAGTATAGATGCATCCTCCTTATATGACGTCATGCCACTCCGTTCAATTACCAGGCGTCTGCAATACGAATCAATACCCGTATTCCCTTCAGTGTATATATGTATAATTGCACTGAAGCATCAATGTGTCCTCGTTCTGTTGTAGTTCCGTATCCATTTCCGAACCTAGAGCCGGAAAACAGTAACAAAAATCCTTTCGACTTCCGGACCCAACGTACTCTCATATCGTATCATCCTTCGTAATTACATTTCAATCAAAATTAAAACAATGATCACAATGACCGTTATTTCGTTGTCGATTTCTTGTTGTTTCGTTTAGCTGATGGGTTGTTTGCTCAGCACCGTGGCTTGTCCCTGTTTTAACGATCTGTCATTAACTTTTCAAAGGACAGCGGGGAAATGTGCCTCTGTGCCGTACGCCAATAAACGTGGTCTCTCCTGGTCTTCCGTCAACTGATATCTATCTATGTATCTTTCTGACTACGTGTATCACTTATAGTTTGTTTTTTGTTCTTACATTCTTTGTTTTTCGTTTTGTGACAGGATGGTTGGAACCGCTGCTGGATCGGATTGCAAAGAACTCGACAACAGTCGTGTGTCCAGTTATTGATGTAATCGACGACACAACAATGGAATACCATTATCGCGATTCGGGTGGCGTTAATGTTGGTGGCTTCGATTGGAATTTGCAATTTAATTGGCATGCTGTGCCGGACCGAGAACGTAAACGTCATAAGGTAAGTTGATTATTGTTTTCGACATTTATGAATATTCTAGCATTTGGGATACCAGAGGGAATCATCATGGGGCCTCTTTTACTACAGCATCATGGTGGTTTATTTCACTGGAGACCTATCGATGCGATTGTATTTTGAATTAATCGTACTGATTGTGGTCCGACCAGGTAGTATGGCTACCAATAATGTCGTTTGCTGTGAACACAGATACATTACCGTGCGATGATATGTTTAGGTTTCTAACAGGGATACATGGTGTGAATTTGAGGCTTGTTATGAGGATAATATTTGATTGCATACAGCTTTTCGTTTAATTATGTGGCTTATCCCCTGCATTAGAATTATGATTGCATGACATTTAAAGTCCCTTTTCGAAATCCACTCGACACTTTGCGTTGGAGCTGCTGACATGACAATAACACTTTGTCGTCTAACACAATGTACCAATTAAAGTTGAGTGGTCAATATATAACCCACCGAATCAAAGGATAACGTATGCACATAATTGGCTTGTATTTACTCTCTTTGTGATGACACCTGAAGCTCCTTCTGTCGGCTATTTTCATGGAATATTAAATTAGCCCACCCTTTTACTCTTTCACTCTTGTGTCGTTCAAAAAGTGCATCATTTTCGTTTTTGAGAAAACGACAAAAATACAATGATCTTCGGCTCTGTACGTGGAATGTTAGGTCCCTAAACAGGCCACGTGCAGCCGAACAACTCGCGGAAGCCCTAGACCGCTGTAAAGTGGACATAACCGTCATCCAGGAAATGCGATGGAATGGATCGGTTATAAAGCGGATGAAAAACTGCGATATTTACTACGGCGACTGCTATAGGGAGAGAGGACAACGATTGTTCGGATGCGGATTTGCTGTTCGAGGTGGACTAAGGCAAAAAGTCCTAAGCTTTCGGCTTGTGAGCGAACGCCTCATAACGATCCGTATCAAGGCCAAATTGTTCAACATCAGCCTGACAAGCAGGGCTCCGCCAAAGATGAGTTCAACGATCTCCTAGACAGAACGTAAGCCCAATGTCCCAACTATGACATCAAAATTGTACTAGGAGACTTCAATGCTAAGCTGGGTAAGGAAAGCATCTTTGAACGAGTCATCGGCAAACATAGCCTACACGACACCACATGTGACAACGGACACAGGCTGATTGATCTTGCTAGCCAGTACGCGCTTCCCGCACCTCGATATACACAAAGGGACCCGGCGGTCTTTTTATCAATCGACCACCAACCAGATTGATCACATCGCGATCGACGTCAGACACTCCTCCACTATTCTTGATGTTCGAACTTTCCGAGGGGCTAACATCGACTCGGACCACTGTCATGTAGTAGCCAAGGTACGCCTACGGATATCACGAACACAATGGAGTAGAGTAAGAATACAAAGTCATGACATCGGAAAGCTACTTCTGCTAGAAACCGCTCGTGCCTTTACCGATCGCGTCTCCCTTAAGCTCTCCAATACACCTCAATCCTCCACGCTATCAATAGAACAGCAGTGGAGCCTTTGCAAACAAGCCATGAAAAGCTCTGCATCCGAAGTTTTGGGTTTCAAGGCCCCAGCACGAAGAAACACCTGGTTCGATGACGAGTGCAGGAGGATTCACACAGCGAAGAAGGATGCATATAAGGCCTCGCTGCATAAAAGAACAAGAGCAGCTCGTGAGCTTTACGAGTTAAAAAGAAGGGAAGAGCATACGCTTCTCAAGAAGAAAGAGCACGAGAAGCGCGCGATTGAGGATTTGGAGAGGTGTTACTGCATGACGTTCGAAAGTTTTATCAACCGATAAAGCGAACATGCCAAGGTTTTAAAGCCAGAACGGAAGCATGCAGGGATGAGAACGGACACCTAGTACTAGAATCGCAGTCGATGCTGAGAATATGGAAAAACCACTTCTGCAGACTGCATAATGGTGATGTTAGTCAAAATACCGCTGTGAGGCAGAATGATCCATTTCTAATCGACGAAGACCGCAGAAAATTCCGTCCCTCTGACCTCGACGAAGTTAAGTTAAGTCTGCGGGCGCAGACGGACTGTCTGCTGAGCTCTTTAAGGCAGCTGGGGATGACATGGTTAGGAGCATGCACTAGTTCATCTGTAAGATATGGTCAGAGGAAAGCATGCCCGAGGAATGTAGTCTCTGCACCGTATGCCCGATCCACAAGAGAGGAGACCCCTCTGACTGCGCCAACTACAGAGGAATAAATATTCTTAACATCGCCTACTAAATCTTCTCTTTCGACACTCACCACCTATTTGTCAACTTCAAAGCCGCATACGACTGCCTAATTAGAGACGAGCTGTATAATGCTATGTCTACCTTTGACATTTCTGCTAAACTCGTCAAACTATGCAGAATCACTTTGGAGAATGCTCGCTGCTCTATCCGAATCAGTGAACACCTTACCGATAGTTTTGATGTCAAAAAAGGCAGGGCGATGCGCTGTCGTGTGATTTCTTCAACATCATATTAGAAACGGTTCTGCAAAAATCACTGGGCAATACAAGATAATCGGTAGATCCCAGCGAGATGTCAATGAGGCGTTTGGGAATATTGACTTAGAGGCGGCGAAAATTGGTTTGGTAGTAAACGGAGGCAAAACTAAATATATGCTGTCATCAAATAAGGACGCTTACCACCGACGTCTTGGCCAGAACGTTTGTATTGGCAGATAGTTAAGGACTTCGTCTACCTTAGCTCCGCAGTGATCTGGAACAACGACATTAGTTCCGAAATCAAACGCAGAATCACTCTTGCCAATCGCTGTTTCTTTGGGCTCAGGAGGCAATTGAGTAATAGAGCCCTCTCTCGAAAAACTAAGGTATCCCTCTACAAAAGCGTAATCATCCCGGTACATTTGATTTTCAAAAATATCCATAAGAAGGTCAATTGGTGTTTAAGCGCATCGCCTCATCGCTGAAGTGATGAAATTTTGCCATTACTTAATTGAGACCTTCAATCGCGAAAGATAATAGTAGACAGATATATTTTGATTTGGAAAGACATTTACTTTCCTGCAACTTACTTGGACCGGTATCGAATCCCGACAATGAGCACATCATCGAACATGTTTTCCGCAGTCCCCTCTCCTCGGTGGGGTACTGAGAGAACTCCGTGCTACAGTCTGTAGCAAACTGTAGGTCCCTTTCACCCATTCAAATAGAAGGCAGACATTAGTCCTACAGGAACTGCAGCGGTATGCTGCAATTTCATGGTATGATGGTCAAGTTCTCACAAAGATGATAACTATGATTTAGCCTGTTTCCTTTTATTAGACTTATGACAGCAAACCAATGAAAATCGATGAACTTGGAAACGACATCATTCGAAACATTGGTATGACTTAGCCCGGCTTTTGAGCTTGTTCGAGCCTCAGTTAATTCAACTCTTGGGAAAGCCATCACGTATCTCCGATTTCGCCCAGCATAACGCGAACACACTGAGCTCAGTTCTTACCTCCCAGCCTTGTAAGTATGATCGCCGGAAGGCTCATTTGACTGATTGGTAATATAAACCAAATTTTTATATATCTACCATCTACCTATACAGTAATTAAAGAAAAAGTTCCAAAGAGAACAACATGGCTCTACCAGAAAGCCGAAAGTCACGCCCTTAACAATCTACGTCCGAACCTAACTAGTCATTGTGCCTTCTCAATAAAATCGTAGACGCCTCATATGATCACAAATATTATCCAAGATATTTCCGATTAAAAGCGTCAGACCAGGGGAAAATATAGGCTGTAAGAAGGTCTAAGTTAAGAGTAAAGTTTTCGAACCTATAAGGTAAATAACGCTGAAGAAAAGCAGAAAAAGTACATACGAGCCAGGAATGATTGCAACATACACATTCAGTAAAATTTTGATCCGACCTTAAACTGGGGCATAGTACCAAAGGCTTACAAAATCATCCACAACTGTCATCACCTTCTTACTGCACAGTTCACAACCAGCTCAGAGCTTCCAGCTTAATCTTTGCCTCCGCCTATATAAGAAAGCATCAGCTCAGTTGCAAGGTTTCTCAAAAACTTGTCGGACCAGATGGTATTTCTTTTAACCTGGAATCGTTGACTAACCGTCACTTAATGAAACAACTTCAACCGAGGAAACTTCTCGATGACCAACACCGTGAAAAACACGTTCGATGACATGGCTATGTCGGGATTCGATCCCGTGTCATCGGCGTCAGAGGCCAACACACTACCCACTGCGCCACCGTGCTCTCATATACCCCACTAAAAAAGGATTCGCTCGCTTCACCGTGCAGATAAAAGCCTGTTACACTAGTTCGGCAAGGACTTTTTTGCCGAAAATTCGCAATTCGAAATTGACATCCGCTTTTTTCAATGCCGGTGTTCTTTGGTGCGCCGTTTTATCTCTGACACTCTTTCTCACTTCTATAAATGACCACTTGTCGGTCATTTCTGCTCTCACAACTTCTTCCCACATCATTCACAACCTTTGGGCTTTGCTTTCCTTGGCAGTAGAGAATGGTAACGTTGGTTAAATTCACTTAATCCCTATATCGAGAACTGAATGCTTCAAAATACAGTGCTATCTTCTGTTGTTATCATTGACCCGTTGTGGTTATCAATATGAACAGTTTTGAGAATTTTAGTTGGAACGACTACATACATATTTGGTTTCGCCAAGAATGTTGGGAAATGCTTCAACTTCTTATATAGACGCATACAATATTTCCCACCTTTGGGTTTGTCTACGTCTCTCTAGGAAAGGCCGTCACCATGAAGCCCACTTTCGTTTATATGCAGAGAATGGCTTTTTAACCAAGCCACACGAATTTGACATTCCCTGCCGGATTCGGTATTCCGCCTTCATTACAATAGGCAAGTATTTAAGGCCAATGTCTATCATATCTCCTCTATTCGTCTTTATTTATACTTTCTACCTGCACTGAGTCGCCAACATAGGTCAGGTCCCTTTCCACCTGCGTGCGCCACCTTAGATGCTGCCATCCACTGTTGCATCGTCCCTCGGGGCCGGATTCAAAAACCCTTCGGGCTGGAGCTGTGGTGTCCATTCGTTCTGCCTGGCCCAGCCATCCTAAAAGTTGTGTCCGCAGATGTCTGACCAGGCCGATGTCGCTATAGGGCCCCTAAAGTTCGTGGTTGAATGTTCTCCTCCACTCTCCGTTAACACAAACGAGACAAAAGATTACCCGCAGAATTTTTCTCTCGCAGCGTCCAAGTGCCTCCTCACCCATTTTTGATAGGGTCCGAGTCTCTGCGCCATGAAAGAGGACCGGGATGATTAAGGTTTTGTATAGGGTCAAATTGAGATCTCCGTGGCGCAGTGGATAGCGTGTTGGCCTCTGACGCCGATGACACGGGATCGAATCCCGACAACAGCCATGTCATCGAACGTGTTTTTCACGGTGCTTCTCCTCAACGGGGTACTGACAAAACAGCCTGTAAATTGTCAATAAAATCTTCTCGAATTTCGCTGTTCGGATCCAGCAATAAACTGTAGGTGCCTTTCAACTATGGAGAAATAAAATAGCACTCTACATGGGTGATTGAGAGAAGCTCGGCATTGTTCCTTTATGAACTGTAACGCCAACCTACATACATAGGGTCAAAATGGTTTTTCGAGAACGGGACTCCTTTTGTCAGTTCCCTGTTGAGCCGAAAGCCACAGCGGTTGCTTAGTTAATCTGCGCTGGTGCAATTGCCGCTTGTCATTAGTGAGTCAAGGTGGACGAATTCCTTAACCACCTCAAATGTGTAGGTACGCATAGTGACGTTTTGGCCAAGACGTCGGTGTTGAGTGTCTTTCTTTGACTACGGCATGTATTTGGTTTTGGCCTCATTTACCTTTAGATCCACTCACAAAAGCTCACAAAAGCAATGTCATCAGCATGAAACAGATGGTGCCTTTTGAATAGGCCAGTGAGCTTCGCGCAGTCTTTTCAAAAATGATGTTGAAAACTCACATGATAATGCGCCACCCTACTTGATTCCTTTTCTGATATCGAAAGTATAGGTTGATTCGGCGCCGATTCTGATGGAACAGCGAGAATTCTCGATAGCCTTTATATCTATAAACACTCTCATATCGAAGTGATGGGTCTCCTCCAGGAGGTCTGGCGTGGTTTTTTCAGGCCTAAAACCATATTGATAGAAACCTATCGGATTCCTCACGAATAGTTTCAGTCATTCACACATCACGGCAGACAAGTTCTTAAAGCCGATGTTAAGAAGGTTTATAATTTGCGCCATTATACGGATTTCCTTTTTTATGGACCGAGGAAATGATGCTGAGTTTCCACTCATCGGGCATGCTTTCTTCCAACCATATCTTACAGATGAGTTGGTGCATGCTCCCTATCAACTCAAAAGACAGTCCATCTGCGCCAGCATTTTTTCTAGACCTTAGTTTAGATATCCTAACTTCGTCTAGGTCGGGTGCACGGAATTCTCTTTCATATTCGTCCCGGGTGAATGGTTCATTATGACAGCGATATTTTGACTATCATCCCTGTTATACAGTAAGCAGAAGTGGTTTTTCCATATTCTTAGCATCGTTAATACAAAAAATAAAAATGTATGGATTTTCGTCCGACTACCGTAATCAATCAGCATCGGATGCGCTCAGTACTTAGATGGGAAACCGCTTGAAAACACCGCCTGTTGTTGGAATCAAGCCGCGTATTTGCTGTCGCTCCATGGAACCCAGGGTAAGGAAACTCACATTCATGTGCGCACATTAAACAGTCTATTGCTCATAAACTGCTCACGTGCGTGTGCAATTTCGATTGTCGAACGTTCCTAACTTAGACTTTATAGGAAATTAAGCCATATTAGACTAAAATACTATAAAAATGGAAAATAAAAAAAAAATGTTCAAGTGAAATGTTTCCATGTTTTATCATTCTACAAACGACTCCCGAGCAGTAAATCAACTCATTTTAGCTCACGAACGCAAGAGTGTGCATTTATGGAAACTCATCCCATTTGCGCACTCCACATGTGCGTTAAACAGAACACACGCGTTCTCTTTAACGAATATATGAAATGCGCACAGGGGTGAGTTTCCATAAATGCAGACATTCTCGTGTTCGTGAGCGAAAATAAAAATGCTCACTGCCAATTAATTACTCAGAGCGCGTGCATTTAATAATTGCTCGTTGGGTAGTGCACACTCACGAGCAGCTCATGAGTGTGCGTTTCCTTACCCAACCAAAACACTGTCCGAGCAATCTCATATGTATCGGTTGTCGCCCGATCACCGCAATCAACCTGCGTCGGGTGCGGTTAGTACTTAGATCGGAGACCACTTGGGAACAACGCGTGTTGCTAATTTTTTTTGCCTATTTTTTAGTTATTTAATTTCTAACAAAAAATGGCTCTATCGATTTTGCTGAAAACTTACCCAGTTCTAAGTTACTCGTGGAATGAATCCAATCTTATGAATATCATCAATTCCGGTACGCACATATGCACATACGTACATATATACACACACATATACATTCCTTACCCAACCACAACCTTGGAACGTGGAAATATCCCAACATTTGGATTTCGCAAAATCGGCCACATTACAATAGCTTCCCAGTGGGAAGTTAAAAAGTCCCATTTTTATCAAGAAAGATGACAACTTTAGCTGCGAATTTGGTTTTATGATTCGAAGCATATCGGAATGCAGCTATCTTTGAATAAGGGAAATTACCAAACGCAATTACTGTAATCAATTATCGAATTTTGGTTAAGGCAGTTGACAGAACTATTATCCATGCGTACAATCAAGTACAATGACCCAATAAACCTTATGATCTGACACAACGGATTTATCCAAATATCAAAATGAATTCCAACCCATCGACCCCCTTTACACTATCCGACAATTTATCATTATGAAGCACATACCAATTCGAATAAATCATTAACCCACAGCTATGTATGCTATCTAACAAATCCTAAAACCAACACAGACACCATATATCAGGGGCTGTTCTACGTCCTCTGTCTGAAATCAATGGACTGTCGCTGACGTGAATTATTAACATTGGTTGCATGCGTAATTTTTCAAAAAAACAAAAACCCTTTTCCAAAACAGCTATTGCCTTTTTCACTGTTCATTTTTTTATTCCTTTTTTTTAAATATATAATTTAAAGGCATATAAATGGCTGAGAAAAAAGCACGTGCGTGTGATTGACGGTTGTGTGGGTATGTCCTTAAAAATCGTATGTACTAATGAGCAGTGATTTTACCCCACAAAATGCTATCTTCTTTAGGGATAATTTAATTCGGCTTAATTGGAGGTGCTTAGCTATTCATCAGGGGGAGGATAAAGTAGAATGGTTAGCGAAGGAGTTATGAGCGGCATCATAAAGGACTTAACAAATGGAATGAGTAACCTACATAGAGTTGGATGTTTTCTTCTCTTCAAGTGACATTCCTCGAACAATATTCCTTCTATTATGGCTGCCATGGTTACACTCTTTGTGTTACAGTTTTCCTGTCCCCATTTCTTTACATTTAATTGTACGGAAAATCGTAAAAGGGAAACGAATAGAACGGATTAATCTAAAATGCAAACAAGTGCATATCTAAGAGCTTTAAAAACAAGTAAAAGGATAAAAAAGGAACATTTTAATTTATCCTCTAGACAAAAGAGCAAATAACTCGTCTAAGGATATGCTTGCTCATCGAGTAAGGCGCGCACTTGTAGCCGAATAGAGGGAAAGAAGAGGCAAACAGCCAAGGAGATTATCTACAGATTGGGTATTTCAAGTTAACGTGTTATCTCGATAGTAGCAAACTACGAAAAAGCCATCAAACTGGCTACACTAGACAGAAAAAAATGGCAAATAGTTCTGTTACAGATTTTGTTTTTATTTTATTTTTTTTTTTGTCAGGCATCCGTTCACCCCTAGGATGCCTCGTCGGGAATGTTTTCATTAGAACTTGCTGCAATGTGGAAAAAGAATTATTCAGATTCACTACTGGCAAAATGAAATTGTTTCACTTGAAATTTCTTTTATTGCGCCAAGATACTTAGAGTTGTGGCTATACATGCGCACGTATACAAGATGCATATCTTTGCATCTATCTCTTCGTAGTTTGGGAAAAGTTTAAAGAGAAGAATTCGGCGGGATTCTAGGGGATTTTCAACTGACATGTATACCAAGGATTCGAGAGGATACAACCTTCTTCTTCTCTTCTGTGGCATATGTGGCTTAATCTATTTCGTGGATGATACACAAAATACACAAAAACAAATGGAGGTCTTGTACCAATTCGAGAAAATATCGCCTTTAAAGTCACACCAGAACTCCTAAACGATGGTGCAGAACGGACTCGCAAGAGCAAAGATAAATACCGACATTTATTCATAGCCGAGTTGAGATGCAAACATCGATATTGGAATCCATCCATAAAGTCCATCCACACTTATTGTCTCTATCTTAAAAAAAAAAAAAAAAACAAGTTTGGCCTGAAATTCACCCATTTTATTGGCTCATGTTTCCACTTCAAACCAAAGTGAAAAATTTCATAACAACCCAATATCGCTGCCTTCACATATCACCACCTTAACATCACGTCCTTGCCTTCTCCCATTCTCTTCTCTTGGAGCGGGAGATTAAGTGGAAAAATTATTTATTTGACAGGAGTTCCATTTGTCTCTGCTATTCCTGGTAGGTCCTGCAGAAACCCTCGAATAGGAAAAGAAAACAGAACATAAACAATAAGAAGAAGAAGGAGACGTAAGTATGATGGTAGGTCCTTGAGTATTTGCGAGCGTTACACTGCAGTTTTCATTGCTGCCGTTTACATACGGCCTCGGTTATTTATATTCGAAACTTTTCACCTTTACAGCACATGCACAACGGAAAAGAGCAAACTCATAAATATTCTCGCATTACCTTCCACCTAGAGGGCTCACATCCACCTTCCAGACGTATCGAGGCACATAAAGATCAAGTTGTTGCAAATTTCCCATAAAACTAGAAGTACTCGTGTCTCTATGGAGTACCCAGTCAGACAGTATAGAGATAGTATGCATTCACTTACTGCTGCAGGATGGGTGATGCAAGTGTATGCAGTTAAGGCGACATTTGCTATAAAAAGCTATGATGACCATGTTTTAGAGTTGTATGGCAGCGTTTACAATGCAACAGGTACGGAGGTCGATTCTTGGGGAAATTTAAATTCACCGAACTATTCGAATTGCACTTCGTAAAGCATCACCCATTACAGCGATGTGGTTCGGTGGATTCGCTGTATTCGCCTGACGTATAGTAATATTACATGGTAACATACCTCACGTGCAACTTGGCAGGAGTAAAGTTCGGAAAGAATTCGAGTAATGCATGGTAACGACGAACCTCAAGGTTCTCCAGTGATGGCTCCTGACATGAGATTCACGTTACACAATATGCATGTAAATTCCTTCGTACAAGAATGTAGCCATGATACATTCTCCCGTCAGATAACTTTTTCCCTGCTTACTAACGCAAAACCACGTTGTAAGCGGGGAATCATATCACATTCCCTTAAAGCAATTGGGGAGCAGAATATAACATGCTTAAACCTTTATTGGTACCACCCCACATCCAAGCGTAGAAGCAAACAACCACGGTAACCCTACTTACAAACCTCTATGTTATCGTAGAACAACTGCCACAAAGAATTTCATATCAGAAGTCTACAGAATTTCCTAAATCAAAGTCTACAACCTCAAATAGCCCGTCGAGCAAAATTGCATTCCTTCATTCTGCATATTGGCTTTTTTGCTTGCACCATGTAATAAGTGTATTTTGCATTTTCACATACGCTTTCCATTCCAGTTGATACCCTTCACAACTGTTGGTGCCCACTAGCTAATTTCTAATCCTTTATCCTAAAAATGGGGATGTCCATATAGGAGTTCTGGGAAATTGCAAACGAAAGAAAGCAAATTAAATTTGTCGCAACGACTCAAACGTCGCAATGGGCAATATCAAGGCTATAGGGTAAATGCGGTAACGCTGGAATATTAATCTTCGCCAAAATCTCTTGCACAGTCAATGAGGAATGGGCAAGCGCATTGTCGTGATGCAAGATCCAGCCATTGTTGGCGAGTTTGGGTCTCACACAGAAACATGTGCTCGCAGTCCCTTCAGGACGCCAACGTAGAACTGTCCAGAGCTCGAATCGTCCTCTACTGATTCATGGGGCAACTCTTTGCCGATTTATACACACATATTTTCGACATACACTCGTCTCCATATACTGCCTGCATTTTTCGGAGGGTTTCTGGAGGTTTTCCGCCGGATTTCACTAAAAATTGAATCACCACACGTTGCTTATAAGGTATCTGTCAGCTTTATGGCTTTATGACGCCACTAGAAAAGTTTTTTTTTCCAAAAAAAAAGGAAATACGCACAACACACAAACAAAACATGCCGTCAACTTCAGCCTTGGATAAAAACTGAAAGAAAGGGTCCCCTTTCAAGGCGGATGTTGACAGACGATGTAGTGTTGCTACTTTTCGAGAAAGTGGTGAGCAAAAAGTGGGATCTCCAACCCAACATTATGCATTGGCTCTATACAGCAGTCATAAGTTCTATCCTTTTCTACGAACGGTAGTTTTGTGGACTGCTCCGGACAAGGCAGTCTATCAAAACCTTCTGGAGAAAGTGCAAAGATTGGCCAGCACTTGCGATTGCGATCGCAGTGGTGCGATTAGATCGACCCTCACGGAGGCCGTAAACATTTTACTATATCTGCCACCACCTGACCTCTTCAGGAAACAAGTTGCTGCATCCGCGGCCCTACCGATTAGGAGCATAGGAAAATAGCCCACATTACATAAGGGCCATACTAGCACTCTTAAACACTTCCAAGTACCCATGGACACGGACTACATTATCCCGCAAAACATGATCACTAAGAACTTGGAAGTTATCTTTCCATCTCGGGAGGAAGGGGCTGAAGGAAAAGTCATACCGAAAGACTCGATATCCCTCTATACCGATAGCTCTAAGATGGAGATGGGTGAAGTTAGTGGAGTCTTCTCCAAGTTACTTAACCGTAACCTATCATTTAGACTCCCAAACCCCTGCAGTGTGTACCAAGTGGAAATAAGAGCGATAACGGAGGCCCCCGCATTGCTTAGGATCAATGTAATATCATGGCATAGCCAATCTGCGATAAAATCACTAGCAGCGGTAACCCCAAAACAAAAACTTCTCTCAACTGCCGCCTATTTCTAGACGAAATTACTGAACAGTTTAGGCATGTTGAGTTTATCTCTAATGATTCTTGTTTTTATACCACGGTAGCTTTTCGAGGTGCTCAATTAACTCCTTAAGGTAGTCGTCATTTCGTATATGCTTTTCATATGACTTAGAATTCGGTCGACAATCTCTAACTTCTTTTCCATCTTTTGGCAATTTGGTGACTTCTTACAACAATATTTGGAATCTTCGGTACACGTTGATCCTAAACATGAGCAAGATGAACTTGAGCGATAAATGGCGTATTTCTTTTCCAGATACCACAATCACAAAATCCGAATCGTAGTCCTCTTCATAATTATAAAATCCACTTTTCAATATAAAACGACTGTGGGTTCCCGAGCATAGGGATATTCCAGGAAACTGTGCGGCCGATAAACTCGTAAGGTAAGAATCAAGCACACTCAGCCTTCCAACCCTCGGCAATTTAAAAACTCCAACAAGTAAAGCACATGATAGAAATTCGAACCATAGAGGCTCCCAACATTCAATGGAACGGAAGTAACATCGGCTTTATCACTAAAGAAATCTGGCCTTAGCTAAACTTAGGACGGAACAGGGACCTTGTGGCAACCAAAAGGGAAATCTTACGTTTATAAAGGGAAGTCATTACAGGTCACTGTACCATTGGTAAACGTGCCGTCAAACTAGTGCTACCTTCTAATGACTTCTGTCGCGGCTGCATGGATGAAGACGAAGAGGGATCAATTCACCACCTCCTCTGCTCATGTCCCTCTTTTGCGAATCCAGCAGGATCTACCTGGGCGCGCCCTTCTACAATAACTTAAGCGAGCTAGTAGATACTAAAGTAGCTCATATCCGGATCTAGGTAATATGATCCATGTGGTATCATCATGGGCCGACTGCGACCTACGTATGGCGTATGCCAACCACTATGACCTAACCTAACCTGGTTCCCGAGCTAGGACTAAATTCCCGGACCTTAATTGCCACACCTCGTAAGTACCATCGTGGCCCCGAACCATATTTTACAAATTTAGTGGCATTGTATGCCGTTTTACAGTCCATGGGGAAATGAAACCTAACTTCTCTCAATTACATATTGTTACGAAAAATTCGAATCGAGTCCGAATAGGGTTCGAATCACTGGATTGCGATAAACTACAACTACTTGTTTGTTTATTCAATACACTTTTGTTATTTCAACTCAGATGAATTATCTGAGCGCTTCACATCTAACTAGATGGCTTGAATACCGACCGATCACTCGTTACTGAATCCCGGGAACTGAATGCCCCCTCGGTCCACTTTCTCGAATGTTCGCCGTCAATCGGTCCCCTTTGGAAGTCTCCAGAATGCTATGGCATTCAGCCGCTGAAAGTTATCATCATTTCCATCTCAGCTTCACCAGAGCATTCGAACTCCGACATCGAAATTCGTACATAACCGCTGGTTCGCGTCTCCGTAACAATATGATTCTTGTCAACTTTGAATGGCCTTTGAATGACCTTTTGCCATTTTTCTCCTGGGGCTTGGCAATGTTATTTTCAGTGGCTGTTCGGTAGCCGATTTTTTACCATCAATAGAGTTTTGCAAAGAACAAATGGCTGTCAGATGGTACAACTACGCAGTTCCGTCAGTTTGTTCCGCGACATCAAAAATGTAAATGGCCTGGCATTGTCACAACAACAGTGCTCCTTTTTTGCTGGCCAATTATGATCACCGTTTCTAGATTACCTCATTAAAATAGCTGAGTTATATGAGAACCGAATTGACCATTTCACCAGGTTGAAGGTTTGATGGGATTAGAGGGCAAATATCCATCCAGGTCATAATGGATATTTGCCCTCTAATCCCATCAAACACTCAGTATCACCTTGTTTGCGATATTTTCGTATTTAATCTATTTCTCATTATCCGTAATAAATCGCTTTAAAACTGGTTCGATTTCATTAGGTTCCCCAGCGTTTCGCTGACGGTAATTAGGTCAATCAAGATTTCTTTGCTTTAATTCATATGGCACCCAAATATCGAACTTCTTTGAGTAGCCTATTCGTTTTAGATGATTTCATATTATAATGTGGTTGATGTTTAGTGCCTCCAGTATCTTCTGACAGGGGACTCACATCGACTTTCTCTGTGAGTGGCCAATCAAAGCGAGGTGTTAGCTCTAGATAGGATTCGAGGGAAACTCGACTGAATTTTCATGTTGGTTGTAGTTTTCAGCAAATGTTCCATGCCATTATGGTGTTATTTTAGAAGTGACCATATACTGTGAGTGTCATGCCTTCATCAGTATTTTCATCACTTCCCGTCCATAACAGCTGTCTTGCACATTCTTTTCCGTATAGCAATTGTAATTCTTGGCTGTGGACAATCTATGGACTATAGACATAACGCTCGACAGCCGGTAATGTTTGCCACTGTACCACACAAGACCAGCACGCGTTCGTTTGATAGAATCGGATCAGTGTTACCCAATATACGGGCGTTACCATCGTCTAATAGCAAAAAAATGCGCGGAGACTTAACCGCGGGCCTAATATACGATCTTCTTAGGGTTGAAGATGGTGATGTTTTGAATCATTTCAGTTGCCCCAGTTGATTATTATATGCTGGGCAGAAAAGCTATGCTACAAAAGCTGTGGCCGTCGTGCAATGGTTAACTTCACCGGCCGTCGAGCGGAAGGGCAATTCCTTTCCGGGAAACAATTGTGCAACACAGCTGTTGTGAATGAAAAGTAATCAGTCATACTGATGAAGGCATAACACTCACAGTATATCTTCTTTGCTGCCGTTACAGCCCATGAAGGACCTGAGCCAAGCTTCTCTCAATCACCCATGTTGTGTGTGATTTATTTTTCACACAGGTGAAAGGGACCTACAGTTTAATGCCGATTCCGAACGGCTTGAGTCGAGAAGCTTTTTCCAGGCAAGTTATACTACGGGAGGTTATGCCAGTACCCCGCCGAGGAGGGACGCCGCGAAATAAACATTCGATGGCGTTGGTGTTATCGGGATCCGAACTTACTCATCGTGCGCCAGAGTCCAACACACTAACCACTGCGCCACGGCGCCCTCACTCACAGTATATGGTCACTTTAAATTTATACCCTGTATGTGCAATTCTAATATAACACCATAAGTGCATGGAAAAGTTGCTGAGAGCTTCAACGAACGTGAAAATTCGGTCGGTTCTTCTCGAATCTTATCTAGGACAACCACCCCTGGAAAGAAGCGAACGAACATCTTCGACCTAAAACACTGCACTCCGCTCAGGTTATGTGACAAACATCATAAAAACCTACGTGAACTAAAAAAAAAAAATAAAAAAACCGACGTAAGCAGGTGTTATACAACTTAAGTTCTTGGCGCGATACCAGAAATGAAAAAAACTTTCACCAGACATGATGTGCCTGGCTTTAAGCTAGCAGTGAATTATCAATATCTCATCTTTGGCTGGTGGCTTAAACCCCATCGCAGCTATTGCCTCTACTTACGTCATCGGTCGGGTGCTATAATAAATACCAGCTACGTCACAATTACTATTGGTAAAATCTGCAATAAGCCAATGACTAGCTCATTTCCACGAGAATGAGCTTGAAGCAGTAAACTGAAATTTTCTCCCTCTTGAGTGCCTCAAGTTGTGCGGATCCTTCCTCTTCTAAGGACTTGAATCAGTTTGCTGATGGTACTCAAACTTTCACAGAGGTTTGCATAAAATTATTCCTCGATTTGCCAGTTAGCTGATTACTCAGCTAATATCTCATTCATGCTTGTTCTGGTCTACTCCCTTTTTTTGTTTCAAGAAAAACACTGGCCGAAGTACCACTCGATAGTCCTGTGATAAAAATTAATTTTCTAACTTAACTGCTGTAGTTGGAGAGCATCCCCCAGTTCCATAGCAACTCCGATTTACTTATTCGGATTTATTTTCTTCATCTCGTCTCGACAATTATCCTAGATTCTTTTCAATTTAAGCAAAATCCTTATTTAGTTCTTGTGGTCTCCATGTCCACACAACAAACAATAACAATCAATATTAATTCTAGGACACGTTTCTCCTTAATGCACCTAATCTAGAGCCAATATTGGTAGTGGAATAAATATACCAGCAATCAACAATTAAGTCCAGCTACAAATGTCCTAAAAGACTGATCTCATACACAATCGCATTCGTTTCCCTGAATACGAGTAAGTTTAAGAGCCACTACAGCTACTCACACAGAATGAGTATCATTACCTCGACCTCACCTGAGAGTGAGCTTCTCAGTAATTGTCTTCTCATTCCATGCACGTTTCATTATCTATAGTCGACCGTAAACATAGTAAACTACAAATGAACACTACATTTGGTCCTGATGTGCATTATAAGAAGGTTACGCCTACAATTTGTCACCTGAACCGCAAGTACAGTGACTTTTTCCTTTATGTTTTTTTGTTTTTCCCACTCATCCTAGATACTGTTGTTGTCATGAAGGAAAGTCATGTGGTTGTGCCTCTAAATTCCTCCGACAAACAACCATACGTGAACGTACATACATACATACCTCGAGCAGGGTGTAGTCCTTGAATAAAGATGAAAACTCATCTTTTCACCCGGCCATATTAAGGAGACGTGTGCTCACGTGACATTCGATTATTCTTCCGCACATGACAAGCGAATGGGATGTGTTTTATATGCGATAGAGGAGGGTTGTTGTGGTTCTGATATGGATAGAACGTCCTTGGTGATATGTCTTCCAACGACAATTCATTATTCGTGAATGACTTTTAGTGGCAACGGGTGCGTATACGTAACATTTTTTGTCATCCCCCCCCCATTCTCGGGCTTGTCGGGTTGTTGCAATATTTCAAAAATTCACTTGACTTTTGAACTAAACCGATCAGTTGAGAAACCATCATCCCCAGGGATAGGGTATACTACAATGGGTTACAACCAAAATCACGTCCCATAGTATACCATTACGTTTGAAATACCTCTTTCGAATCCTGGGATACTCGTACGTTACACTACGTCCGGTTGCATGTTCACTTCTTCGAGAAATTAATTTTCAGGAAACACTGTCGTCTATTACTCAAGTGATTCATGAACGAGAGGATACGTAAAAACCGCACGACTCCTTCGCCAGCATAAAGGACACACTTTTGACCTCCGCTCGTACAACGTTCGTTCATTCTGTGTCTTCCAAGCAGCCACATAACGACATTCTGTGGTTGACATTGTGTCAAGTTAAATTTTATCTAAATGATAATTCCCAACCGTATGTGGATACAAACACATACACATACCAGGTCTAAATTCCCCAAATCCCAAAAGGCAACGACTACGACCGACGTCGTTTGGGGGCCGGTGGTTCTCTTACTCGATCCTGGATAGCGCGGTAATGTACGTTGTCGATGTTATTCCTGGACGTGTCAGTATGCAAACCATAGAAACTGGCTTAATGCGAAGCGAATGGAAATTAACACATCCGGGCTGTTGTGCCTTAGTCTGCTCGTTCATTTTCCCCTCGTTCCATGTGTGTCCTTGGTGTTGGTGTCCTGAAAAATATCTCTTCTATTTCTACCATTTGTTTGAACAAATGCTGCAATGCGACAGATTCGTTGTGTCATATACATTCCGATTCTTAGTAAAAGTCCATTCGTACATACATAGCATGAAAGTAAGACTGTGGATCCTATTCTGTATTCTGCAGAGGCATGTGAACGATGGAGTAGCTGAAATAAAGAAGGAACCACTGCAGTTAATAGTGGTAGGCTTGCCAGTCCTCTGTTCCGAATCACCGTCTGTCTATGCTAGACTGAATTTTAATTGAATTCACCAGCAGATGCAACAAGCTGACGTTTTAAAAAACACACACACACACAATAACCAAACAGTCAAAAAGGACAAAACTATTCCTCGCACTTGACTACCACGGCTTGTGAGTAAACTATGCATACAGCTGCATCCGAGATGCGGCGCAGCTATTGATCGCAAGCCAACAAAACAGGTAACTATAACAGAACAAAAAAGAAATATCTGAAATGTCAAAAAGAAAGAAAAAGAAAACCGAATTACAGTGGCAAATTAATTGAAATACGTGCCTGATCCTTGCGAGCCCAGACCAAACGACAATAGAGCTACATTTCCCCGTGCATATTCATACCATAGGCCACGGTACGTGGTGACAGTATCTCTACACGTTTACTGGTATCCCACGGGGGTAGAGATACTGGCAACAACTATGTTCCTACATCGCTCCCTGGTGAATTCATTAAATGTACACACACGCAACAGCCGCAGAGGCGTGTTCGAGAGTGTGGGTAGGGATTCTCGTTGGATTACTGTGATGTGTTTTCTGGTTAAAAAGTTATTTTTAGCCTCTCTTGCTGTAATAGTATTATCTATGATTAAAGTGAGCTTATGGTGATGAGATTGTAGGGTCAGGTTACCGCTCCTCTATGGCGGATGGTTGTGATGAAATATGGACGTCGTCGAGTGTGTCACTACTACCATGCTTGTAGACCATAGAATTTGAATTAGGTGGATGCTCGTTGGTGATGAAAGGATACTCACGGTTTTATCAAAAACAAAGGGATAAGGGAAAACTTCTAAAATACACGGTTGGAAGGATAATGAAGCGTTGGTGGTTGTTGACAGAAGTACAGGCTTGTGTTTCGTGTTGAGGTTTCGGTTGCTTGCAAACGCACTAGACTAGGTGGTTTCGTGTGGTGTTGATACAATTACGATCTAGTTTCCTGTTCAGCTGACTTAAGACGCAGTAATTCTGTTTTAAGGATTGATAACGACTTTGGACAAAATATCTGACATGGCACGTACATATATATGATATTGTCCCTATCCCACTTAACTTATTACTTGTTCGAAGCTACGCTAAATAACAGAGTTCCTTCGGTTGATGTCGAACAAACTACCTCTAAACCTTACATGCAGTCATCTTTTGTTTTCTGTCCCTCGTGGTTGGGACACATGCCTTTTCGGCTGCAGCAATTCTAGGGTAATGGCAGAAAGAACAGTTTCTTCGTATATCACTTGTATGCAGAACCAATATGGAGATAGATTTGGACAACTTCTGGTGGCATTTTGGCAAAAGTATTTCTATAAAGCTGATATTGCTGTTGCAAGCAGCTATAAAGTAATCGAGAAAAAGTTTAGTAAGGTTAGTGTAGCAAGGTCTAACCCGCCTCTCTTATACAGGATTAAGTTAAAATACCTTTCTTGTCATTCTAATAAGGCAAGTCTCGGCATGACTTGACCAATAACTGCCTCTAACAAGCGTACCAAATTTGCAATGACCCAAATTTATACCTCTGTTGAATGAATATAATGTTGTGATGGTTATCTTATTTCGTCCTTTCGTTCTTAGTGACATTTCGAGCAGGTTTATTAATGGCATTGATAGTTTCAACTTTCCAGACTTCCAGACTTGGAGGAAATGGGAAGTTTCTGGGCTTATATAAGTTTAACGTTGAATTACTCCGTCTCGAGAGAGATAATGGTATACAAAATTATGCGGTATGTATATTCGTTATTTCGGTTCCGGCTTACGTTGTAGGCACAAGGTCAGGACACGTGTATAGTTCGAACGTTTATTGTCAACTAACTATCAAACATGGAAAGAAATTGGCCATGAAATCGAATTACATGTACATATAAAGGTTGTTCAGAATTCATTACAATATAGTATGCATGCATGCATAGTATGATGCTACGTTGAAAATGTAACACACACAAAAAATGACGAAATTTCTTAACATCCTCCGCCGGCGAAGATGATACAATTTCCAGATTACATAATAGCTGCACAGGTCTTCTAGTCTTCGTATGATGGCTCGTATGTAGCCATCTCGACCGACGAAAACATCGTTAATTACCGCCAACTTCCAATTTAACCATGGCCTTTCAGTATCTGCTACTAACACAACATCACCTATTTTGAATTGCGGAGGTGCGCACACCTTATTATGATGGAATGAACGTAGGAGCTGTAAATATTCCATCTTCCAACGTTTCCACAGCATAATCGTATATTTTTGTCGGCGCTTCCAAATTACTTGGACTCCGCTAGCTCCGTCTGCTACGCCACGAGGTACGATGGGTCCATACCGAATGCTCAGGAAATGCGCTGCTGTCAAAGGCTCCAAGTCTAACGGATCACTGCCCGCATAAGTTAAGGGACGCGAATTAACAACCCCTTCGGCTTCAATAATTAATGTCCTTAACTGGTCTGGAGGAAGCTTGGCCCTTCCTATTACTACATTTAGAACATTCTTAATGGTTCTGATAAGACGTTTCCAGAACCCGCCCCACCATGGAGCTCGCTCCACTATGAATCTCCATTTGACTCCCTTGTCTGTAAGGAAATTTCGAATTAAGCTGCCTTCGAACTAAGTGGCGCCAGATTCGAAGACGGAATGACTTGGCGTTGTCGGAATGCACAGTGGATGGAACTCCCCTTCTAGCGACGAATCGCCCGAAGCCCATCAAGCAACTATCCGTTGTTAAGCTCGGTAGCATTTCGAGGTGCACAGCTCGGACGGCTGCACAGGTGAAAACCATTAAATAAACCTTACTCATAACCATTGATTCGCTAAAAGTGTAAAGGGGACCCGCGAAGTCGACCCCGATGTTATCAAAAGGCCTGTGCAATTTGAGCCGCTCAAGGGGTAGTTGTCCAAATGGGTTGGAGATGGCTTGTCCCACAGTTTTCGGCAAATAAGGCAAATTTTTAATCTTTTCTTAATGCGTTGCCTTCCTCTAAGAATCCGAAATCGTGTCCATAGTTGTGACAATACGACACCAGTTCCACCATGTAAAGTACGATTAAGGTAATCATCTATTATGAGATCCCTGATGTGAGATCTTGTAGGTGGTATGATAGGATGCCGTGTGCTTACGGTATCCTCCATACATTGAAGGCGACCTCCGAACCTTAAAAGTCCGCTACAGTCCAGAATGGGATTCAGTTCCCGAATATTTGACGCTTTCGGCAAAGGCTTTCCTTCCTGTAAAAGGCAAATTTCTTCAGTAAAACAAGAATTCTGAGTATACCTGACCCAATTGACGTCTGCCCTTTCGACTCCTTCTGCGGTCAAGTAACTAGATGCTGCTCTAGTCTTGTCACGGCATGATTTGACAAAGCGTATGATAAATGCCGTAACTCGTACTAAACGTTTCCATGTTCCCATGCTCTCGAACGGAAATAATGGCCACGGTTTAGGTTTGATTTCTGGTGCTAGTGTATTCTCCACTACGAGGGGAAGATGTTCCACCCTTGGCGAATATTGAATGGGAAAATCCTCTCGTTTTATCCAGCTGTATCCATGTTTCCGCAGAGAAGATGCTTGCCAGGCGTCAGCACTTATACCCCTGGTTAATAAGTCGGCGGGATTTTCCTTCTCACTGCAGTGCCGCCAATCCGAAACCATCGTGTATCGCTTTATTTCGTTCACCCCACTTTGCACATATGGCTTCCACTTATTTTGCTCACCCTGGATCCAGTTTAGTGTTATTTCAGAATCGGTCCATAGGTAGAATTCATGTATCGAGATCTCGAGTGACCGCCTTAAATAGGAATAAAGCCGAGCCGCGATAAGAGCAGTATCTATTTCTTAAGTAATATTGTAATATTGGTTGTCATTTGCGCTGGAATTTTGACCAAAGTTCGATCGCCTATGTCAGTGTTAATGATATCAGTATACTTAGTTCTTTGTCTCTCTGGTATCAATTTAGGAAATACGGTAGAAAGTAAAAGGGATCCACTGTCACCGACGACGCCCAACATGATCTGCCTAGAAAACTTGTAAATGTTCGACGCTTTGACTATCTTTCAATCACCTCCTTATTTATAAGGCTTAGGACCATTTAGCGGGTCACAGGGTCAGAAGCTTTTAAAGGCCACTAAGTCGGGCCTACGAAGAGCCTGGGAGTCTTTAACTGGGTTACCTCATAGATCTTTGTAGATTTATTCATGGCTTATTTGCGGAAAACCTTACATGTTTGGGTAAAGATTCAAAGATTCGAAGATTCACCCAGATCATCTTGACCTGTCATGGTACTGATTCGTATCACGGCTGAACCTCATTTTTAACGGTCATCTAAAGGCATTCTGTTATCTTTATCGATAATAGCTAGAATGGTAGTCCTGGCAGGCTTGCTCAGTTTTTTCATGACCTTCGTCCCTTTTACGGTCATCATAATCGACTTACTAAGAAAACAATTCGAGCCATAGTATAATGGTTGGCTATTTCGTACCATTTGCCGCCTTTGTACAATTTTGCTATAACGATATGTCAATTCACTCGTCTATGCCAATGAGGCAGCCTTGGAATACAATATTACTAGACTTTTTGGACCACTTAAAACGTGGTCGTGGGAAATTTAAAACCATTCGCTTGAAAAGTCGCACGATATTTGGTGCTTACTTACTTACGGTCTTCCGACGGAGCAATTAATGCCTTTCGAAGTACTTACATTGTAGTATTCTTCGTGGAAGCAACAGGTTAACCGATAGTTGAATATTTCGCCCAAAGTGTGCACTCCATTCTGCCCATTACGCAGAGTGGTTCAGACTTGCTATAGTTTGTCTATTACCAGATCCGGAATAAAATGAAAATCATTTTTCCACTCTACATTTCTTAAACAAAAATTGATTAGTCTGACAAAAATTGCTTTAGATATGTATATTGATCATTAGGTCATGAACGGGATAACTGGACACAAGCCACAAATTATCTATATATAACGTCATGAATAGTACACGCGGATTGATAGCTGTAAGCAAGGCAAAGCCATACTCTTAGGTACTAAGTGATTGACCACACATTATTTAAAAGTATAAAAATGCTGTTCAGTTGTTTACATAAACCTTCATGGAACACCTCCATGTAGTTGTTATGACATTGGCTCTCTCAAGAAAACAAATATTTAGCAACGACATTTTTAAAATTGTGTAGACGTTTGCTAAACTCCTAGTAATGTAGAAATAAGTACTTCTGACAATCATCTTGCTGTTAAGATCTGAAAAAAAAACAAAATACTTACAATGAGTGGATATTTGGCAAGATTGTCAGTAGCTTAATAGGAAGTAGTTATTCTACCAAATTCAACAGCTATCGCTAGCGCTACTAAGCAGGATGCAGTTGTGCTCTAAGAGCATACCACGACGAAAAATGTTCAACAACACGGGCAGCACAACATTACAGACCTCAAGCTTACCATATCGCCTCATCACATACAGAATAATGGCAAATCCTACTAACGCCAATACGTTATGATCTTTAAAGTAAAGTATAGAGGCTAGTAACGATGTCTATTAGTCTCATGTAATTAATAGTTGCTTCGGATAAAAAAATAATAATACGCCATGGTTCAGTTCAAAGTATGTCCATAGCCTAGAAATGCAGTTCCTATACGAAAAAGTTGTGCAACACAGCTACTGTGATAGCACTCGCAGTATACATATGTATGGTCCCTTGAAATGCATACTTTGTGTGTGCAGTTCTAATATAACACCATAATGGCATGTAACATTTGCTGAGAACTACAACCGACATAAAAATTCAGTCGACTTCCTCCCGAATCCTATCTAGGACAACCACCCTTAGAGGGTAGCGAACGAACAACTACGACCCAAACCATCTGCACTCCGTCCAGCTTGTGTAATAGACATAATAGGAGTATGACTCCTGAATCTATGGGAACTAAAGTGTCATTGGGAAAAGGCCTAGCCGACGGGGCGGAAGATCTAAAATAGGTTCAGGTCTTGACAAGTTTTCTTCTAACTCAAAAGTGGATAAGCGAGGAACTGTTAAATTGTTAAATATCGATTTGCCAACAGTGTACGGAAATTGGTTCTCCCAAGACCGTCAACACAACAACGACCCTACGCACACATCGTACCTGTAAAATACCCCAAAGAAATTGGAACTTACTTACTTATTTATCAAGCCAAGTATCCATGGGGGATCTGACCCTGAGCTGTAATTGTCTTTCATTCTTGACGGTTCCGGGCACACTGCTTCCAGTTATCAAGACCAAGTTGTCTTACATCCGCGATTACTTGGTTATTATACTTTACCAGAGGTTTGGCCTTTCTCGAACCAGGAGGCTCGCAGTCGAAGACTCTTTTAGCTGTAGCGTTGGTATTCATGCGCTCGATGTGACCGGCCCAATGTAGTCGACGGATATTTACCTTCCGGAATGGATCCATATCTTTGTTCAGTTCGTCTAATTCGCGGTTATGCGTTCTCCCCCATTCACCTTCCTCACGGACGGGACCAAATATCCATCGCAACATTTTTCTTTCGAAAGAACCCGAAATCAGCTTCGCCGTCCTGCTTATCGTCCGCCTTCCGGCGCGGTACAGCAAGACCGGCAGGCAGTATAATCGTTTTATAAAGCATGACTTTGGTTGATCGAGTGAGGAGTTTTGACCCAAGTTGTTTGGACAAACCGAAGTAGCAGCGGTTGCCAAGGCCGATTCTATGCCAGATGTCCACAGTGGTGTCGGTTTGGAAGTTTACGTTTGCCCCGAGGTAGACAAACTCCTTAGCCACCTCGAAATTATAGCTTTCAACCGTTATATTTTGTCCCAGGTGGTGAGCGACCTGTTGGTTTTTTCTTGAAAGCATACGTCACGCTGAAGCCGCGCGATCCTAGCAGCTGAACAGCGTTGTAGAAAATATCTCTGTAAACGCCTGCCTGTCGCATTATCTGCTCCAGCACCAAATTGAAGAAGTCGCAAGACAGGTGTATGTTTCAAAGTTCAAACGGTTCAGAGGTCCGAGGACCAAACTGCATGGTGCGTAGCGTATTTTTTAACGTGGGCGACACCGCCAGATCCGACTTCGGCCATCGCATAAAACAATTCTTTTCGATAAATGCTGTCGTACGCCAATTTAAATCGATCAAAAGATGGTGTGTAGGGACTAGGGTCTTTCCCAGAATTCTTTGAAGAGTAAATATTTGGTTTTTAGTCGATTTGTCGGGCCGGAAGCCGCACTGGTAGCTGCCGGTTAGTGCGGTGTAAAGGGGCTTTAGACATTCACACAGTACAAATGACAGGGTCTTGTATGCGACATTGAGCAGGGATACACCGCTATAAGTCTTGCAGGAGTAGGATCGTTTTTTTTGTGGATGGGGGTAAATAGAGCTGATATTCCAGCTTTTAGCTTTCTTATAAAAGGCCATATTTCATGTTTGTCCCTAATCTCCTCGATATCCTTGGGTTTAAAGTCGCAGTCGTTTTTTCTCCTCCCTTCTTCTGACTTGGTACTCCTCTCGCGCTGCCCTTGTTTTTTGCTGCAGCGCCTTTCGGTACGCATCGTCGGTTGCTGCCTTTTTCTGCTCACACTCGCCATCATACCACAGGTTTAGGTGGTAGGTAGCCTAAGGTGGACTCGGCTACTTCCCGAATAACTGAGCCGCAATGCAGCCACATATTGTTGACATTTGTGCTCGACGTAGGCATACCGGAGAGCCTTTCTCCCATTTACTCCCTGTAGACTCTGGTAACCTCTGGTGTACTCAGGCGTCCAATGTCGAACTTCCTCAAGGACAAAATGCTTCTTAACATTTGACACACGAGCTCCGAATCTTGCTGCTACGAGTAAATAGTCAGAGTCGACGTTTGCCCGTCTGAATATTGGCACATCCAGGATATTTGACGAGTGTCCTGCCTCAATGAGCACACGGTCGATTGGTTGGCGGTTCGACCACGCGGAGATCGTCAGGTTGTGTGTGAATCTGCTTGCGGTTAAATCTAGGGCGATATAGCTGCATACATTTGTTTACCTCTCAACGGTTGGTGTAGAGCCTATCCAGAGGGCGCCTCGAAGAGGCTGTATGTCAACTTGACCCAGGCATTGAAGTTGTTAGCTTCTATCCAGGTTGACAGCAATTAATAACTTTACCCTGTATGTCCGAGTCCATGCCCTCAAAGCAATTAGATTTATTGGATTGGATAAATTACCTGATCTAAATCCTATTCAATATCTCTGGGATTATTTAGACCAGATAAGGAAACGCCCATTTACTCGTTTACATTCCCTTTGAGAAGCGTTATTAGATAATATGCTCACATTCCAGAACCAGCTACATAACGACTCCTTGAGTACATGCCCTGAAGACAGGAAGCAGTAATAAAATCTTGAGGAAAACGTACTAAATTTTAGTTGGCTTTCAGCAGTAATATAAGCTTTCTTAAGTGTAAGTTTACTCTCACTTTTAAAGCTAAAGGTAGCTATGCCTGGCGTATATTATATCCGTCAATCTTAATTTTGAGAACAAATATTTAGCTTATGACTATACATTTTTATATTGTGTGGGACTGAGAGTCTGGTGTTGTGTGGTTGTGCCAAATGATGTGTATTCTTCAAAAGATACTAATAATACGGATTGTCAGGAATATACCGACATACTGAATTGTATCCTGCTTACTTCAGCCACACTTTCTCCGAACCTTCGGGCTGACTGGTTTTGAAGAAAAGGATTGATCTCGTACTCTGGTGGAGATTACATCTTCTTTCCCCGCTCTGGCAATTTCAGCCCAGCTAGGATCATCTACAACCTACTTTTTGTATGGCATTCATGACGGTTGCAATGGCATCGGAAAACCTCATGATGTCCGCATCAAATGGTATCTGCGGCCTTAGAACCTTGTCATATACTATATTCCGTGATAGGGTCCCTAATACTGACCCCTGTTAAACTCTCCCAGTTTTATGATACTTATGCAATCCATTAGTCAGCGTAAGCGTAACTCAATAATATGTAATTGCGATACTTACCATTGCCAGACGATCTACCCTTAGATACGCCACATGCCCTTCAATGAAAATTCGACTATCACGAACGCTAGCATCTAGTTAAATTGTACTTTCGGAAAACACGAAAGTTGCGGAACACGTAATACGAAATACACTAGACTAATTAAATTCTAGATTAAATTCTAATTTCTCGTCAAGAAATATTCTGTAGTGGTAGCGACTGCTAACGAAGCTCTTGTGTTAGATATTGGCCTTGCCTTTTACTGGGGGTAATAGCATTAGTTTACCGAGCTTTGGCTTCCTTTTGTTTTGGGTCCCGTCAGAGCAACATTTGCGATGACATCCATTTCCACTCCACAGCGTCTACTGCCCTGACCGACCTTTGTTTTGTTTGTGATATCCTTCTTCATGTTGCCTATCGTCTTTGTCCTCAAACTGGACTTTATTATACTATCACAAGAATGTATTGCAGGTTGTCTTAGTACCATGCTTATCTGACTTGGGGCAAAAAACATATTTTATTTTCAAGTCAAAAATGACCTCCCCCTGTAGCTATCAAAAGACAGAGAATTCACTCTGTTATTGCTTCATGCCTCCTTAACGCCCGAAACGCTGTCAAAAGATTAAAAATTCAAGGCTCTCTTACACCCCTTGCGAACCGTTCACAGGATTCTTACTTCTTTGCATGATTCGACAGAAATAAACTGAATACGAAATTCACTCCATGCGTCTCCAGCAGATGACGCCACGCAGCCCTATATTTTAGTCTACCCCTTCGTGTTCATACGCGACAGCTTCTCCCTTTAACTGGCACTTAAATCGCATTTAAGTGATAAGTACTCGTACTACCATCCGGCAAATCTGCAAGACAGTGCCAAGACCAATTACATATTCCCCCCCACTCAACCCTACTGGCGAATATTTAATTTTCTGCACGAGTGCCCATTGACTCAACTGCAATTTCTCTTCAGTTGGCCATTTTTTAATTGCACAACAAAGCAGTCAACCAAAAATGGAAACAAAAGACAACGCAAGTGACTTCCTTTCCAGCCGCTTTTTCCTTTTGTATTCGTGTTCATTTAATTTCAAAATGGAATATCTGAGCGCGACGCACGAGAATGCAATTTCAACAACTTCCGTTTAACCGCATTCCCACCACTGGCCAATGCAAAACTAAAATATACAAAGATACAAAATGCAGATATGTATATACAAATTTCCATTTTTCATTACAGAGCTCGGCCGAACCAGTTTATTCGCCTACGATGGCCGGTGGCCTTTTCTCCATTGACCGGAAATTCTTCGAGCTTCTCGGTACATACGACTCCGGATTCGACATTTGGGGCGGTGAAAACCTAGAGTTGTCTTTCAAAACCTGGATGTGCGGCGGTACGCTTGAGATAGTACCATGCTCACATGTCGGACACATTTTCCGCAAAAGGTCACCATATAAGGTACGACGACATACCGCATGCAGTTGGTCCTTGTTTTACCTATTTAAATGTATTTTTGTTTATTTGATTGTTTTCTGCTCTTTCAGTGGCGAACGGGGGTAAATGTGTTAAAGAGAAATTCGGTTCGTTTGGCCGAGGTTTGGTTGGATGACTATGCAAAGTACTACTATCAAAGGATCGGTAACGACAAAGGAGACTTTGGGGACGTATCTTCCAGGAAGGAATTGAGGTAAGAACCTTTGTTATATAACAAAAAACAAATAAAAAAAAAAAAACTCAAGGGCTAATTAGAGCAGAAGAGGTCCTCCAGCATGAGCTACAATAATACCATATAAGCCGTTTAATTAAACGCAGTAATTACGAGTGCGTCACGAAATCTGTGGCGAAACATTCGTTAAGCGCGTGTAATGATAAATCTGTAGCTTTCGCAATTTATGGTAGCTACGATTGGGGAGAGGCTGGCTGACCCAATTGCGGGTGGTACGGATAATTGCTGGCTATAATGCTGTATTGCTCATTACCGGGGCTTAAGGTTGAAATAAGGATTAAAAATGAAACCACAGCACGGGAAATATACTTTTTTTTCGTAAATTTATGTATTTATGCCCCTGTCACTAGTCACAATATTTAATTTAATTTAATTGTGTTAACTGTCAGTTATGAATGAATTTAAATAACAAACAGGACGCTGTTGCCAATAAACGTTTTTCAAAACGTCAGTTTAAATAAATATCGATTGCAGTATTTAATAGGACGCGCAGCTATTTGAAATGTGAGAAGGGGACGCTTATATTCTGACCTAGTTACATTAATAAATTTGTGTATTTTATCCCAAAAAGCAAAATACTCGGTCACTAATTTGCATATGAAAGTAATCCGTCTGCACGAATTCATCATTATGCCGGTCGACAGCAATTGTTGGTATTCAGTTCTAATGGCTCTATTATTCGAATTTTTCCTGGAATCTCAAATGCGACTCAAAAAAAAAGGCGGTCAGAAACCTACTTCCCTTAACTCAACACGGCAGTATAGTCACGTTGAGGTTCCTATACGCCTGGTACACAGCGTACTACGTCTTCTACATATGTATATCGATTTAAAAAATAAACAAAACAAGAAAGGATTCAAGGACTTTACGCCTAATGAGGGTAGCAGCGGTTTTTGAGGCAATTGTCCGTATGATTTTCGTTTTTCTGTTGGTGCAATTGGTCAGATTAAAGTATTTTTCAAGTTAACATTTGCTCACTATGCTCGTTCAACTAACACTGACTGAAAGGTAACACTTACAGGGATCAGTATTAGGGTGGATTTTATTACTCAATTTCCTCCGGAGCCTATAGACACAATTATTGTTGAAATCAATTTTATGTTCTGCAATTTCTTCGCTAAAGTCCTTAAGCTTTTCGCTGCCGCTATACCAAATATCTTGATTAGATCACTCCCAGCTCCATAGCGATCGTGTACAATCCGATGAGCTTGGCAGATTGCATTAACGCTTCTATACCTTCTCTATAGGCACGTTGGCGTGGGCGTTTTTAAAATCAATAATTAGGTCCAAGTCCTTTACATTTCGACAATAGTCTTAGTCATCGTAGAAGTTTGGTAGTCGATTTAAGCACTTCACAAGCCTGCTATCCATGTTACTAAACAGAGTTTCTAAAGCAACTCTGCTTATGCCAGATTTGTCGCGTAATATATGAAGTTTGTCAATCACCTGTTTGTGCCGTTAATGGTGCCAAGTTCTATAGACTGCACAATCATTATGTCAAATTTCGATGCACCTTAAGGGTAGAAGATTAACAGTAATTGGTCCAAACCTAGCAAGTTCGTCAATTGCAAAGTTCGATGAAATATCCCTTTGTACCTTACCATACATGTTTAGTATCGAAATTCAGATGATCGATTTTAGGTATTACGTTGATCTCAGGGCAGTTCTTCCGTGAATCCTGTGGTTTCTTCTTAGGATACTTTTCAGTGATCCTTCTTTTTTTAGTGGCGTTACAGCACATGAAAAACCAGAGCCGAGCTTCTCTCAATTACCCATGTTTTGTGTGATTTATTTCTCACACAGGTGAAAGGGGCCTACAATTTAATACTGATTCTGATCGGCGTGAGTCGAGAAGCTTTTTCACGGTAAGTATACTACGGAGCGTTTTGGCAGTACGCCGCCGTGGAGGAACGCTGCGAAATAAACATTCGATGGCGTTGGTGTTATCGACATCCAAACGCACTCATCGAGTATCAGAGTCCAACACACTAACCACTATGTCACGGCGCCCTCACCTCAGTGATTCAGTAGTCTAATAAAGATTTGCTGGTCAAGTTCTTTATAGAAGACACTGCTGCCCGTGTCTGAGTACATTTTAGATATGTCTTTTAAAAGGAATGCCCCTGCCTTTTGACTGGTCCACCCTTATGTAGGAAGTACTAATATCAAAGGTTATTTACGTCTAAAACTGATCCAAACTGATCCAACTGATCCAACTGAACTGATCCAACTGATCCAGTTGTGTCGCGCCACGCTAAAAAACACGCGATGCACCGTGCAACTCGGTTCTAGGACCTCGGAACCATTCGAAACATGCACCGGATTTCGGCAAGGAGATGCGCTGTCATGTGACTTCTTCAACCTGGTACTGGAGCAGATAGTGCGACGGGCAGGCGTCAACAGGGAAGGCACTATCTTTTACAAGTCCATCCGGCTGTTAGGATACGCGGATGATATCGATATCATCGCGTGTTCTCGCCGTGGCATTGTGGAAGCATACACGGCGATTGAAGAACAGGCGAAACGAATTGGTCTTAAGATCAATGAGGACAAAACGAAATACATGCTGTCAAGCAAAAACCAATCCGTCGCTCACCACCTGGGACAAAACATAACAATTGACAGCTATAATTTCGAGGTAGTTAAGGAGTTTGTCTACCTCGGGGCAAACGTAAATTCCACAAATGACACCACAGTGGAGATCCGGCGTAGAATCGCCCTTGGCAACCGCTGCTACTTCGGCTTGTCCAAACAACTGGGGTCAAAACTCCTCACTCGAAAGACCAAAGTCATGCTTTACAAAACGCTCATTCTGCCAGTCTTGCTGTACGGAGCCGAAAGCTGGACGATAAGCAGGACAGCGGAGCTGATTTTGGGTTCTTTCGAAAGAAAAATTCTGCGCCGGATATTTGGTCCTGTCTGTGAGGAAGGTGAATGGAGAAGAAGACACAACCGCGAACTCTACGAGCTGTACCAAGATGTGGATGTAGTCCGGAAGGCAAGGATCCGTCGACTACACTGGCTCGGCCACATCGAGCGCATGGACATCACCGCTCCAGCTAAGAGGGTCTTCGACTCCGAGCCTCCTGGTTCGAGAAGAAGAGGAAGACCGAACCTCCGGTATAAAGACCAAGTAATCGCGGATGTAGGACATCTTGGTCTTGACAACTGGAAGCAGCGTGCCCGGGACCGTCAAGGATGGAAGGCAGCTATAGCTCAGGCTCAGATCCTCCATGGATCGCAGGCCTGATAAGTAAGTAAGTAAGTAAGTATTTACGTCTAGTCGTAGTTGTTACAACACTACCCCCGAAGGCAGGGCAGACTATCAGTAATTGTTAAACGTACGGTCGCGTAAGCGAAAAGGTCATCTACATAGGTTAAAGCGAAATTTCCTGCGGCCCTCATCGATACAGTGTTTACTTCCCTGCCTTATACCTATTTTAACACATTAATCGCAGCCTTGAGTTAAAACATAAAGTTCTCGAGAAAATTATTTAAACTGGAGTCTCCATTTAGATAACCTTGAACGTAATCGCGATCAATATTAACGGAAAATGGCAAGCAACTAAAAACCAAACGCTTAGAAAATCACAAGATATTTGATGATTCACCGTCCTCAGCTCAGCGTAACATTGCCGAATAAGCTCTATTCCTTTGCCTAGAGGGCCTCACTATTGCTCCTCCAGTTTTTTCTCTAAAATAGTTAATTTTACAATAAATTTGGTTGGTTTATTGCTGCACAACACTATTGTGCATTTATCATAGATTGGTTTCCAGACATATAGTGGAGCCTTTGGTATAGTATTTTTGTGCCGTTCGACCTGTGAAAGGAATAGTTCGCGACAGTCCTAGTAAAACTCATGAGGGAAAGTGTTTATGCGTAAAAATTCCCCAGAGATTCAGACGTAATCGCCTGTAAGCGGTGTTTTGTGGCTCAATTTTGTTGTAATTTTACCCAACCCAGTTTCATTGACACGCTCTGTAGCCTAAGCATCTTGACGGATCTCATCGTGTGAGGTCTCATTATATTCACCTTAACTATAGGAGTGACACAAGCTATAAAAAAATTGAATATGGCATCCGTGAAAAGATACGAATAAATTAGTTATTAAATCATTATTTAATTTTTTTTTAAACAAATTTAACAAACAATATAAAGTTGTATCTCTTTCCTTGCCTTGGAGATAATTTTATATCAACGGAAAGTCGTTCCGTAGTTCAGCTCAATTTATAAAATCGCATTATATTCTCCTAAAACTTAAAATGGTCCAACTAAAATGTCTATAGCTGTTTTTTGTCGCAGCAACTACTATATACTAAAGTAAGGTCTTTTCATACAGATCTTTGAAGCCGTTTCATGTATAAATTTGAGGCTTACTAAATGCGTATTTTTGTCCCTCTTTTCTAGACAACGTCTTGGTTGCAAGAGCTTCAGATGGTACTTAGACAACGTGTATCCAGAATTATTCATTCCCGGCGAATCCGTCGCTTATGGCGAGGTAAACATTTTATTTCATATAACATATTCTTCTCTTTATTTCAATAAATACACGATAACATTTAAATCACTTAACACCACTTTGTACAGATGAGAAATCTAGGATACGGCGGTCGTACATGCTTGGACTCTCCGGCAAGGAAGAAGGACCTTAAGAAGGCAATTGGTCTATATCCCTGCCACAATCAAGGTGGCAATCAGGTTTGTCTTCATCCACTGACCATATGCGACCGCCACAAGCTCCGATATAATTTTAGTTAAATGAAATGCACAATCCAAAAATCAAAAAAAGGATTCGAAACACACATTTGTAAAACCAGATACTGAATTTTGTATTCAAATTAATTTTACAGATCGCAAACAATTTAACTGGTTTATGCCTTGATTCGCCGGGCAAAGTGGAAGACATGCAAATACCAATCGATATATGGGAGTGTCATGGTCAAGGTGGAAATCAGGTATACAACAAAACAAACTAAAAAGGATTCAACATAAACGAAAAGAAAAATATACATAATATCCGCTTGTATTAGTTGCCTATTCAAATGAGGGATTTTTATTTGATAACTCTACGTATTTTTTGGGACTAAAGCTTAAGGAGTAAAACGGATTACCTAACGAAAGAGCATTTTTTTTTTTTGATACACAAGCACACTACATTGACATTTAAAAAAAGGGTTTTTGTCTCATGCTACACTAGTCACATTACACAGGAATACACACCTACTTAATATGCATATGTGCGGCAGTATCCATAAGAAATGCTTACAAGGACACGGTTGTGTATAAAATGCAGTTGTAAAATATTTGAGTGCTGAATTGACAGAGTTTTAGCTGAACATATTAGCTTCACAAATGTGCCTTATTATTCTTAAGCTGTAATACCTTTATATAAGCTCTATGATATATGAACCTCCTTTTGTTTTATCCCTTAGGTTTCAAATAGGAGAAAAGGGATTAATAATATTTTAAATTATTTTTTTTAAAATCACGTCCGAAAGATAATTTGCTTGCTTATGTCACCGATTTAAAAAAAAAAAACAAATTACAGGAAAACATGAATTAAATTCACATCAACTTTATTGTGTCTTCCGATGCTTGAAAGCACTCTATCCACTTTGTTTTTCACGCGCAAATCAATTCACTGAAACAAACGATATTCCATTCTCACCACAAAGCATCGCCATCCATACTCGTTCAAATGCGCTAATAAAATTAATTAATGGCACTGGTTTCAAGGATGTGGAATTCGCATATAAACCGCAATTATATAATTAAGGCGCGTTTGTTTATTTTGTGTGATTTTTTTTATTGTATTTCTATAGGCAAGTCAGAAACTATTATAAATTCTGAATAATTGCTAATGAGCATTTACGCAATGTAATTTAATTTGGTTCGGGCCATTTGGTATAATTGGATTACTTTTCCCATGTTTTCATCATGGAAATTCATATTTGTAATCAGACTTAATTTATATTTATTCTAACATGTATATTATTAAACGAGGGCTTTTTGAAAGGTTTCCCGAGTTAATGAAGTCATAATTAATTTCGGTTTTATAGCCAATTTTTTTGTAATATAAGCTTGAAACTAAATTTAGGATAATTGATATTACCAAATGCGATATGGTGAAGCAAATTATTTTCGCAAAAATACAAAATGAACAACAAACCGTCGAAAGTGAACTAATGCGTAACGACAAACGTTAAAGACAACTAATCACCTCATTTACCAGACAAAAATGCATGTCCTCCATTTTGGCTAACGGTATACAAGAATTGAACTAATACACCCCTTGTGTACATTTTACCACCACCAACAATTTAATGAAATATTTATTACTTTCGTTTTTTATTTGTTTCATTTTAAATAACTAATTTGGAGTTTGTGGCAAAGCTGTTGGGTTTGTTAATATTATTTATTTATATACATACATTTATACACCGTACATATTTATATCTGATTGTAAAAACTTTATTTTTAAATTTAAAAATTTTCTTCTGCAAGAATTATACGTTTTTTATTTTATTTTATTTTTTTACGACGAGAAATTATAACTATTAAGCAGGGGCTAACAGAGAACGGATTGGGACTTATACTTCTTCAGTTTAATTCAAGTTCATGAATGTCGATAGTTCAGAGTTGTGTTTTTAAGTTAATTTTCCATTCCACTAAAACTACATGCATAATGTATATTCATTTTCATTTTATCATGATTTCATGGAACATTTTTTAGGTTATCTACGTCTAATATTTGTCTAACTATTTTCGTAAAAATTGGAGCAATTAATAATCAAAAAGTGCCAGATCCGTTAAGCTGTTAAGTCTTTACGCGAATTACCAAACTTGTATGTTGTACCTCTTCTACTGCTCCGTTATACAGTTTGTCCAGATAATAAGAGCACCCCTCAGAATCGATCATTATTTTAACGTTAGAGAAGCAAATCAGGGACCTATGCGCGATGGTCTCTCAACGATCTTACGATCTGTTCCGATTTGCATCATTGACTGTCTGTATTGTGTCTACATCGGTTTTAACCGTTCTTCCAGATGGTGGTGTATCTTCAACATCCAAACTTACTTACTTAGGTGGCGCTACAGTCCGTGGTAAACCTGGGCCTCAACCAACAAGCGTCTCCAGCTGGCACGGTCTTTGGCCAGCTGTGTCCAGCGCCGCACGCCCACTTGGTTAGGGTCCCCTTCCACCTGCGTGCGCCGCTGTTGATGCGGCGTCCTCTGCCGCGCCTTCCTCCCGGGGTGGAGGACCCTAGACGCTGTACCCGTAGACGTCATACCAGACCGATGTCGCTGTACAACCCTTACAGTTCTTCGTTATATCTTCTTCTCCATACACCGTTTGAGCAAACGGGGCCGTAGATAGCGCGCAGAATTTTCCTCTCGAAACGACCGAGGGCATCTTCATCCGCTTTTGTTAAGGTCCAGGCCTCTGCGCCATAAAAGAGGACTGGGATGATTAAGGTCTTCTATAGTGTCACCTTGGTTTTCCTAAAGAGGGCTCTACTTCTTAATTGCCTCTTGAGCCCACAGAAACAGCGGTTGGCAAGAGTGATTCTGCGTTTTATCTCAGCGCTGGTGTTGTTGTCGCCGGTCATCAGTGAGCCGGCGATACTGACAGTAGACGAGTTCCTTGACCACTTCAAAGTTATATCCGCCCATGGTGACGTCCTGGCCAATACGTCGGTGTTAACCGTCTCTTTAAGCAGATATTTGGTTTTACCCTCATTAACCTTGAGACCCAACTTAGCCGCCTCTACCTCAACGCTTACAAAGGCCTCCTTGACGTCTCGCTGTGTCCGTCCAATCACGTCAATGTCGTCGGCGTACGCAAGTAATTGCGTAGACTTGAAATAAATCGTACCTCTTGTGGTGGCCAGTGACTCTTGCACGATCTTTTCAAGCACGATGTTCAAAAATATACTGTCATAGCCTGTATAGCAGCCTTGAAATCGACGAAGAGGTAGTGAGTGTCGATTTGGTATTCCTGGGTCTTCTCCAAGATCTGCCGTAGCGTAAATATTTGGTCTATTGTGGATTTACCTGGCCTGAAGCCACACTGAAAAGAGCCGATCAGGTTATCCACAAACGTTTTCAGGCGTTCACACAATACGGCAGAGAAGATCTTGTATGAGATGTTAAGGAGACTTATTCCCCTATAGTTGGCGCAGTTATAGGGATCTCCTTTCTTATGGACCGGACGAACGAAGCTGAGATTCCATTCGTCGGTCACGCTTTCCTCCGACCATACCTTGCAAATGAGATGGTTCATGCACCTTACCAGCTCATCTCCAGCCGCCTTAAAAAGCTCTGCCGCGCCCACGGCTTTATTAGACTTAAGTCTTGATATCGCTATTTTGATTTCGTCCAGGTCGGGTGGACGGAATTCTCCTACATCGGTGTCCATTACGAATGGCTCGTTCTGCCTGACAGCGATATCTTGCCTATCATCGCCGTATATGGCTTTAGAACCAAAATAAATTCGGCGACCATTGACTTGGTACGTGGTCCAACATAAGCTCTGCGTTAACAAGATATAAAAGTTTGAGCAAAGCATTTCTCGGCAAATTTTTAAGGATATCTGGTGCTTTACTTGGGGCGAGGGATTTTACGATATTTTTCGGAAAGCGTAGTCGTGTCATTCTGTATTCCACCGTCATTTCCAGAGTATTGTTATTGTCAGGTGGCGATTGTCCTCTGAATGGCTTGAAAGTTTCAGCAGGATGTTCAACAAAAAGTTCAGCCTTTTCTTCACCGCCTTTTGCCCATTCATTTTAATGTTTCCTTATTGGCGGTGCCTGCAGTTAGTATGTTGGCGTTACAGTCCATGAAGGACCAAAGCCAAGCTTCTCTCAATCACCTATGTTGTGTGTCCTTTTATTTTCCCAAAGTGAAAGGGATCTACAGTTTATTGCTGATTTCGAACGGCTAATTTGGAGAAGCTTTTCATCACAATTATACTACAGGGGTTTTGTCAGAACCCCGCTGAGGAGAAGCACCGTGAAAACACGCTCGATGACATGGCTATTGTCGGGATTTGATCCTGTGTCATCGGCGTCACTGCGCCACGGCGCTGCCTGTAGTTTAGGCTTTCTAATGCCCTTAACAGCTTTCCAAAGGAAATAATTTGATTCCTGGTCAGCGGTTAGGCTTTCTAAGTACGAACGAACCGAATTACTTTCTCTCTGAGAGATTTCCGCTGCGGCGCTCGATTTTGTTGCCATCATTTACGGGCTTTTCGTTTCTCCGTTTCCAGATCTTAACCTCCAGGTGGATCATTTAAGAAAAAATTGCTCGGCACTTTTTTTCGGTAAGGAATACGCTGCGTGCTGAATAGCTTCAATGAATCGGTCGAATTCTAATTCGTACGACGTTCCAAGTGGCATTCCTATAACTCTGTCGGTTTGCCTTTCTAATTGTAAGCCTAGGTGGTTCAGGCTTTTTAATAAGAGTTTCACTCAACGTCAGTATAACTATAGAATGATGTGGGGAGAGATCGAAGCTCCCTTCGAGTTTAATGTAGCGATCAGAAAAAATCGATAAGGTCAGGTGTTTTTGCAGAGTCCGTAGGCCAGTATGTTGGTTTGTCAGTTGAGTAAAAGTTGCAACTGCAATTCATACCAGCTTTGTATAGCATCTTGCTTCTCTATGAAATACATTCTGAACCCCAAAATGTGTGTTTGGCGTTATATGTTCTACCAATTTTAATCGTAGGATAACCTGTGAAGGAAACCCAATCTATCGATCAGATTTAAGTCGCTTATTCAAACACTACCGGTATGCTAAATATTAACTGAAGGACTCGATGCCTTATGTGCTTTATTAGTACAATGGGAGTTCTCCTAATAAGCTTGACATTGAAATAAAGTCACAGTCAAATATTTAATACGAATATTGACTGGTATGGAGGGTTGTCCAAATGATCATTTGCAATATCATTTAGCTCCTAAAATACCTCCCATTTATCGATGGGGAGGTGCAATAAAGTTATTCAAGTTATTCAAGAACCCTACAAAAATGGTGAAAAGTTAAAAGTACACGTTCCACGCATTTCATGAATATTTTAGTCACTGTAACTACTTAAATGAAACAACCAAAGGCCGTTTGACATGTAAATGCGAAGTTTAAGGTTCTATAGGTGATGCACCACCTACACTACTGGGTGAAACACTACTCGTACTCTGTATAATATTGCTGTTCTAAAGCAAATGATGAAAGATGATCTGAAGCATCCATCCACTGCTGCGAATTATGCATTGTGCATTATGCGTCATGTGTTCACTAATTGGTACCGTGCTTTGAATCAGATGCTCCTCAACGGCTGGGCGCGCAGAACTACCACATTTGGGGCCAACAAGAATGTAGCCAATGTGCAGCCAATGTATCTCCAAAAAGTGACCTATTTGGTGTACCTTGCGGTTAAATTATATCTTCAGACCATGAGGATGGAAACTCGGTTCCCGTTAATTGTACGCGATACCCTGCAGTAATGATGGACTACTGTTTACCCCAGTTTGATGATACTCCTTTTAATGATGTTTGTTTTCAACAAAGTGATGCATCCGCACTACGCATGAAAAAGTTGATGAATTGCAAGGGTTCTCCAAAAGTCACTTCATCTCGCGTTGCGGAATGCAATATCTAGCGATTTAATACCACTGGGCTCCTTTTAATGGGGACTTTCAAAGAGCAAAAAGTTCTTAAAGAGTACATTGATTAGTTAGTCATTATTCCATACCAAATTAAAGGTACTACTATTAATTTAAATACCATGGGTACCATTGAACATCCTATCGACGTCTGTAAAACTAGCCGTGGTGGCGTCGGTGAGCCTTCAAAGTAAAGTACCAAACTTGCTTCAAAAATGATTATGTGTGGTCCTAATTCGCATTTACTTTCATGTGCTTTGTTTGATCGACGAAACCTATAGAATACCAACCCGCAGTAACATGCTTATAAGCACCACATGTACCACGTACCATGCTATCAGCCTAAAGCATTCATAACTATCAATATTTCTCTCATTCAGAGAGGTCAGTATGGTTGAGTTTCACTTTTCTTTGCAAAGTTAAACATCCTGTTCAACGAAAATAGAGCCCAAAATCAGAAAATCGGTACCGCCAACGTGGTTGCTAAGAAAGAAGAAGGAGTAATCAGAAGTCAACCTTTTTCTTGAGCTCAATGAATACCAGAGTAGAAAAATATTAACTTAACTTAAGCCATCTAGTATGGAAATATAAATTGGCCAATGTCCCATTTCGGTAAAAACTCCTAAATAATGCTCAACGAACTGAATGAGGAGCTTTACGGCATACAATCCTATACAACTCTGATTAAAAAAACAAAACAAAAAAAAAAAACAGACGTACATCCACCAGACCTAATGTTTTCATCTAGATTAATCATAGATTATGTTCACTGGTCTAGAAATTGTTTCTCTTTTAATACAACTCATCCAAAAATTATTTATTCAACCATACGCTCCCTTACTTGGATGTATGCACTTCAATCCTAGTCCCATTTACTCTTCTTGTCTACCGTAGTTTTTGTCCAAACTATCAAGACCTACATATTGTGAAATGGTACTCAACCAGACCTCAGGATTAGCCTTCCACATTGCTTTCATTCTGTGTCCTAATTTTTCTTTTCCTCCCCTGGGGTCAAGGATAAATGAAAGCCGATGAATAGACGACATCCTTCAAAAACCAACTTCCCAAACTGAGCATTAAAGTGAAATCATTCTGCGGCCAAACTTCCCAACCCAAAAATTAACTTTTTGCCTCAAAGGAAAACTGGGCAGAGAGGAAAGTTTCATCTTCTTCACGCACCAAAATTTTTCCTTTCCGCAGGAGTATACCAATTATTAGAACTTCACCTCCCAGTTTCTGGCTAAGTCCATGTACTCAACCCTTCGTGCTGTTAGGAACATTTAAAAATTACTTAACCAGCTCAAGTCAAGTGAGTATCTACAAGCCATCAACCTTTTCATAATGCAATAATAAAAGAGCCAAAAAAGGGAAGAAGAAAACCGAAAGGACGAGAAAAAGGATGTATACGTAGATAAATGAATAAACCCTTAACACACTTGAGGTAGAAAGTGCAATTTACAAAAGCTTTTAAACCCTATTAAGTGCAATTTTCAATTAACCTCCGGCGAGGATAGTCGAATGGGTCCTGCCAGCAGCATTACTTACTTTTATGCAAACTCTTATTCGCAGCAGGACGAGTAGCTTCTTTGTTCTGTAATATTCGGCTTATCTCAATCCATGTCTGCGTGTAGGGAATGAAATATAATTTCTAAAATTCGCTTAGATAATAACCGCTCAGAAGATTTGCACACCTTCCTGCTCAAGCCATCGTCGGCTAGACTATCTTTCGTCCTTCTATTCTTCACATTTGCAAAATCATGGGTCCGCATTTGTATCATATGTACGTTCTTATCTGGACGAAGGGCTGGTGCAGTAGTAGCAGCTTATCGTCGAGCAATACAAGTAAGCGCCGAGGGTAAATCGCGTAAAGAATAGAAAGAATTTCAAATGAGGGAACTATAGCTACGTACATCCGTTCGTGAAATCTATTTAAGGAAAATTGAATTCTAAAACGTATAATTCTTGAGAGCATGTTCCTGATGCTTTTCTTGTTTTTGTTGTTTTTTTTTTTTACTATCCTTTTCTCATCTCCATCTAAAAAGAGAGTTAAGGAAAAAGAAAGTACCTAAGGAAGGAGATGAGATAAGACGAAAGCACTAAATCTGCATAAGGATATGCTTTAAGGATTTCTACCATTCTTCCTTTTGTATTTCTGTGTTTTTCTTTTCATTTTTCACGTTTTTTATTATTTTCTTCTCCATTGTTGCATCCTTGCTACGATGAACAGTACTTTATGCTCAGTAAGGCTGGAGAGATTCGAAGAGATGAGGCATGTCTGGATTATGCTGGACACGATGTGATGCTGTACCCTTGTCATGGATCCAAAGGAAATCAGGTAAGCAGTCTAGAATGTTTTTTTTTAATAGTAAGTTTAAGAAAAAGTTTGTCGGTTTACTTCCTTTTTTTCATTTCCTCTCTCGATAATTGTCCGTATTAAGGATGGTTCAGAGCCAGTGGACCTGACTTTTGAACGTAGTTCGAAGAGTTTAATGTGATTGGTTTTGCTTGCACAAATGTGACTGTTTGATAACCATGCTCCATCAATTCTAGAGCTTTTTTGCATTTTCTGCTTCCGATCCGACATGGTATTCCTATTCACATTCGACTGACTCAATACATCTTCGTATGGGGATTCATTGTCGATTGGTGACTGTTCAAATAGATTCGGTTCTTGTTTGCTCGTTTTGGGATGTGTACGAAGAGAGATGGGCGAAAGTGGTAATGACAATTTGACCATTTGAGTAAAGATGTTTGGTGATGAGAACTCGCCATTGTATGTGGCAATGGGAAACGTGTCAGCATAGTTGACGTTAGACAAATTATACCCAAATGTATGTAGTTCATCATGAAGATATCTTTTGTTTATACTACCACTTGACTCTCTAATATACATACATCGGTTAGGTGCTTTAAAACTGAGTCAATCTTCCAACACAAAAAAGAAGCAGAAAAGAGGATAGCATAAAGTGGACAAGTCAAGCTATTTTAAATCTCATTGGCTGGAATCAAACAACTCATGGTTCTCTCAAAACTACCAAAGCTCTATATGATTGAAGATCCCCATTAATAGAGACATTTTGCTGAAAGTGTGCCAAAAGGAAACAACTTGAACCAATGCGAAGCTACTGGTGATGAAACTGGATCTGCTTCTCCATTTTTAGGGTTTCGTACCCAAAGGTAAAACGGAACCCTATTACTAAGACTTCGCTGTCCGTCCGTCCATCCGTCCGTATGCCCGTCTGTCACCAGGCTGTATCTCATGAACCGTGATAGTTAGACAGTTGAAATTTTCACAGATGATATATTTCTGTTGCCGCTTACTTCCTTATCAGGCCTGCGATCCATGGAGGATCTGAGCCTGAGCTATAGCTGCCTTCCATTCTTGACGGTCCCGGACACGCTGCTTCCAGTTGTCAAGACCAAGATGTCTTACATCCGCGATTACTTGGTCTTTATACCGGAGGTTCGGTCTTCTCGAACCAGGAGGCTCGGAGTCGAAGACCCTCTTAGCTGGAGCGTTGATGTCCATGCGCTCGATGTGGCCGAGCCAGTGTAGTCGACGGATCCTTGCCTTACGGACTACATCCACATCTTGGTACAGCTCGTAGAGTTCGCGGTTGTGTCTTCTTCTCCATTCACCTTCCTTACGGACAAGACCAAATATCCGGCGCAGAATTTTTCTTTCGAAAGAATCCAAAATCAGCTCCGCCGTCCAGCTTTCGGCTCCGTACAGCAAGACTGGCAGTATGAGCGTTTTGTAAAGCATGACTTTGGTCTTTCGAGTGAGGAGTTTTGACCCCAGTTGTTTGGACAAGCCGAAGTAGCAGCGGCTGCCAAGGGCGATTCTACGCCGGATCTCCACTGTGGTGTCATTTGTGGAATTTACGTTTGCCCCGAGGTAGACAAACTCCTTAACTACCTCGAAATTGTAGCTGTCAATTGTTATGTTTTGTCCCAGGTGGTGAGCGACGGATTGGTTTTTGCTTGACAGCATGTATTTCGTTTTGTCCTCATTGACCTTAAGACCAACTCGTTTCGCCTCTCCTTCAGTCGCCGTGAATGCTTCCACAATGCCACGGCGAGAACACGCGATGATGTCGATATCATCCGCGTATCCTAGCAGCTGGATGGACTTGTAAAAGATAGTGCCTTCCCTGTTGACGCCTGCCCGTCGCACTATCTGCTCCAGCACCAGGTTGAAGAAGTCACATGACAGCGCATCTCCTTGCCGAAATCCGGTGCATGTTTCGAATGGTTCCGAGGTCCTAGAACCGAGTTGCACGGTGCATCGCGTGCTTTTTAGCGTGGCGCGACACAACTGGATCAGTTTTACCGGGATCCCGAATTCGGCCATCGCCCCAAACAGTTCTTCACGATGAATGATGTCGTATGCGGCTTTGAAATCCATGAAAAGATGATGTGTGTCGATTCGAAGGTCGTTGGTCTTTTCTAGGACTTGTCGAAGTGTGAAAATTTGGTCTATAGTTGATTTGCCGTTCCGGAAGCCGCACTGGTAGCTGCCGATTAGTGCGGTGCAAAATGGTTTTAGACGTTCACACAATACGCTGGACAGGATCTTGTATGCGACATTGAGCAGGGATATACCTCTATAGTTCTTTCAAGAGGTAGGATCGCCTTTTTTGTGGATGGGGCATATAGAGCTGGTATTCCAGTCGTCGGGCATGCTTTCATCTTCCCAAATTCTGCAGATGATCTGGTGCATGCTCCCTACCAGAACATCGCCGCCAGCCTTGAAGAGCTCTGATGGCAAGCCATCTGAGCCTGCGGCCTTGTTGTTCTTCAGCTACTGAATAGCTGTGCCGACTTTTTCGATGCTGGGTGGGAGGACTACTTCAGCGGCTGGAGTTGGGATTTCCTCGGTCCCTACCACTCTCTCTTGGTCATGCTCGTTAAGCAGCTGCTGGAAGTGCTGCTTAAATACATCCACTATTCCCTGCGGGTCGGTGACAAGATTACCCTCGCAGTTTCGAAGAGCCAGGGTGCCCTTTTTGAAGTCTCCTGCAAGGCCTTTGGCTTTCTTGTAAAAGGCTCGTATTTTATGTTTATCCCTAGACTCCTCGATATCCTTGAGCTGGGAGGCTGCGAAGATTCTTTTCTTTTGTCGCAGTAGTTTTTTCTCCTCCCTTCTTCTGGCTCGGTACTCTTCTTGCGCTGCCCTGGTTTTCCTCTGCAGCGCCTTTTGGTACGCCTCGTCGGTTGCTGCCTTTTTCTGCTCATACTCGCCATCATACCACGGGTTTCTTGTCGGGGGTGGTAGGTATCCTAGGGTGGTTTCGGCTACTTCCTGAATGGCTGAGCGGCAATGCAGCCACATATTATTAGCATTTGTGTTCGACGTAGGCATATAGTAGAGTCTTTCGCTCAGCTGCTCCCTGTAGACTCTGGCAACCTCCGGTGTGCTCAGGCACCCAATGTCGAACCTCCTCCTGATGGGCTGATGCAGCTTTCTGACATTGCACAGTCGCGCTCTGAATCTTGCTGCTACGAGGAAGTGGTCAGAGTCGACATTTGTCCCTCTGAATGTTCGCACATCCAGGATGTTTGACGCGTGCCTTGCGTCAATGAGCACATGGTCGATTTGGTTGGCGGTTCGACCGTCCGGAGATCGCCAGGTTGCTGTGTGGATTCGCTTGCGAGGGAATCTTGTGCTACTTATCACCGCATTACGAGCTGTCGCAAAGTCAGCGAGTCGGAAGCCGTTATCTGTTGTTGTATCGTGGAGGCTGTGCTTTCCGATCACTTCGCCAAAGGTGTTTTCCTTACCGATTTTGGCGTTGAAGTCCCCGAGCACGATTTTTACATCGTACTCCGGACAAGCTCCGTAGGCGTTGTCCAGGAGGTCATAGAAGTCCTCCTTGATAGGGTCTTCAGCCTCGTCGGTAGGGGCGTGTGCACATATAAGGCTGATGTTATAAAATCTGCCTCTGATGCGGATCACAGCCAGGCGATCACTTATAGGTTTAAAGTCGACGACCTTCGACCTTAACCGCTTTCCCACGACAAATCCGCATCCCAGTAAGTGCAACCTTTTGTGACAGCTGTAATAAATGTCGCAATTTTTCTTCCTCATCTTACCGTTTCCTATCCATCGTATTTCCTGGACCGCAGTAATATCCGCCTTGTACTGCGTGAGGATTCCTTCTAGTTTATGAGCAGCTCCGGGAGTGTACAGGGTTCTGACATTCCAGGAGCATACTCGCAAATCGTGTTCCTTTTTCGTGCGTTGGCATCTTGCTCATTCATAACTTTATGTTTTTTTTAAACATACTGCATACGTTTGTTCACCTCCCAACGGTTGTTGAAGAGGCTATCCAGAGGGCGCCGCGAGGAGGCCGTATGTCAACTTGACCCGGGCATTTAAACAGGGATCGTTGCTGGCAAATCGCCAGGTTGAGAGCAATCAACAACTTTACCCTGTATGTCCGAGCCCATGCCCTCTTCTGTTGCCGCTACCACGACAAATACTAAAAACAGAACAATATTTAAGGGGGGCTCCCATACAACAGACATGATTTTCATCCAAAAAATCCCCTTGGTCACATACTGAACTAAAGTTAGTCGACAATATCCCACAACCAGTAGCAAACTTCCCAGTTTTGATCTCTTTTGTGTCTTTGATGAAATAATCCTAGCTACAAACCTTTTTCACATATTTCCCATTATTGTTATTCACCTTTTCACTTCGTTGCTGTCAAGTAAGATAATTGATTTGAATTCAATGGACACTTTGATGATCAACTATATCTCATCATGAAGATTGTTGATTATCAAAGTAATATGCCGATAACCTGCCTGCAGCCATGATGAGGTGACATACAGCGTCTCTTTCATATTTATATATACAGATGGTACGGAACCCTTCGTGCGCGAGTCCGACTTGGCCGGTTTTTAAAATATTATAACATAATAACTAGAAAGAGCAAGTCGATTACACTTACTGGTGTAAGCGCTGTTACTCAAAGAAAAAATAAAAACGAAGTAACTTTGTTCACGTCCGTCTCACACTGAGGTTTAAGATTGACTGCCTCTTTATTTCAAATACGTGTTTAAGTGAGCAAATATATACATATGTATGGGTGTACACCGACAATGCATATATACATTAAAACATTTTTTCTTTTGTGTTTGTCTCGGATATGGTTGCCACAACTCGACCATCCTGACCCGTAATCGTCCCGATTACCTCTGTGAACTAGTCGCACGCCCCCCATACCACGGTTTTAGGTTCGCCGCTTCCCACACACCCTCATAGGGCACCTGACTTATTTGAAATCCCTCCACGTCCTTTATTAAATATCTATCATTCCCTAGCACCTTCTCCACCCTGTAGGGCCCTTTAAACTTCGGCACCATCTTTCTCGATACGGATCGCGCGTTAATAAAGTTTCTGACCATGACATAGTCTCCAACCTCGTACTTCCTGGCGGCCTTTCTGTTCTCATCTACTATTTTCTTATTATAACTCTGTAATTTAGCCTGTTTCACAACTGCCCTAGACCTCAAGTTATATAAATCCCTCTCAACTTTACGATTGACGTTTTCATTCAAGCATTCGCCGACGAAATCAACAACGGTACCTCTTTGCCTCACCCCGAATAACAGTTGACTAGGTGTGGTCCCTATGCTACGATGTAGCGTATTGTTCATCGAGAACTCGATTCTCGGCAACACACCGTCTAAGCTTGCCCTGGAATTCCCGTCCGACAACTTAGCTATCATTGGACCCAGGCTTCTGTTTATCCTCTCCACTTGCCCATTAGCTTGTGGGGAGCCCGTTGCAATTTTGACATGCAGCACATTGTTGGCTCCCAAAAATTCTTCGAAATCTCTCGACGTGAAACTGCTTCCCCTGTCTGATATTAAGAGTCTCGGCCGACTGTACATCTCAAAGTATGCTTTCAGGTGCCATATAACCTCTTTGGTGCACGTAGAGCGCGTGGGAAACAATTTGACAAACTTCGTAAAGGCATCGACTACCAGGAATACATACTTTTTCCTGGAATTACCTAACAAAACCGGACCGAAATGGTCTATGTGAATAGTGTCGAATGGCAGGCTACCTTTCGGGATATTCTTTAACAACCCCTCCGGCTTACCGAATTTCGGAGAGAACGCTATGCACTTCAGGCAATTGTCTATATATAACCCCACTTTCTCCTTCATTTTTGGGAACCAATACGTCTTGTTCATAGCCTCAAGTACCTTGTCGCGGCCGATGTGGCCGAGTTCATCATGATATTTCCGTAGCACTTGATTCTCCATATCCGCTGGGACGTAAAAGAGGACATTGTCTTTCATTTTCCTATACACTAACCCATTATGCATTTCGTAGAGTTTACTTTCCGAACCTTCCAGCTGTTTTCGAATGCCACAGATAGCGCCGTCTCTGTATTGACAAATGGAGAGATTTTGCTCGAGAGTATTTCCCTCGAGGACTAAGATATTTGTCGCCCGACTTAGCGCATCCACGTGTTGCATTCTGGACCCATTTCGATGTTCCAACGTGTAGTCGTAATTCTGTAATTGCAAAACCCAGCGAGCTATTCGAGGGTTTATCTCCTTTTTGTTTAGCGTCAATGTTAAAGAGTTACAATCCGTAACAATTTTAAATCTAATCCCTTGCAAATATATTCTAAATCGTTCAAGAGCGTATATTATCGCCAGCGTTTCCAGTTCAAAACTGTGATACTTGGCCTCGCAATCAGTTGTTCGTTTGGAGAAATAGAATACCGGATGAAATTTACCATCTCGTTTCTTTTGCATCAGTATAGCACCGAATCCAATAGCGCTTGCGTCACAATGCAACTCTGTCTCGTCACGGGGGTCATAAATAGATAGGATCGGAGCCTCTACTAACTTTTGCTTCAGAAGCTGGAAGCAATCTAATTCCTCTTTACCGAAGTTAAACTTAGCATCTTTCCTTATAAGATTATATAATGGTTTTGCGATCACCGAGAAATCTTTAACGAACCTCCTAAAATAAGAACACAGCCCAAGGAAGCTGTGCACTGCCTTAGCGTTATGGGGTACAGGAAAATTAATGACTGATCCGATACCTCCTTCGTTCGGACGTATTCCCTCTTTCGATACTGTATACCCTAAGTACTTTACTTCAGAGTGCAAGAATTTACATTTATCCATCCTTAGTTCGAGATTATTCCTAACTAGCCTTCCTAACACTTCCTCTAAAATACGTAAGTGCTCCTCCACCGTGCAGGTTGAGATCATTATGTCGTCCAAGTATATACCGACCTTTCCTTCTGAGACGAGGTCGGCGAAAATTTTATAGATAAACCGTTGAAACGCCGACGGCGCGTTTTTTAAGCCGAAAGGCATCCTCAGAAATTCAAACTGCCCTGACGGCGTTACGAAAGATGTGAATTTAATCGAATTTTCTTTCATATACACGTGATGGAATGCACTTTTGAGGTCGAGCAACGTGAATATACTTTTGTTTGCCAACCCGTCCAGAAGATCGTCGATCAACGGTATAGGATAATTATCCCTTACCGTCACCTTGTTTAACGTGCGGTAATCAATACAAAAGCGTAGTTCCCCTGTCTTCTTTTTTGCAAAAACAACGGGCGACGCATACTCCGAATCGCTGGGCCTAATAATCTTCCTATCTAGCAAATCGTTAATAGTCTCTTTAAGCTTGTTTTTTTCGAAGTAAGATAATCTCCTTGGGGTGCAGTGGAAGGGCTTTTCATCAGTTAGGGATATTGCCATCTCGTATTTCACATCTGGCAAATCGGGACGCTTACAGTTTACATAACATCGGTTAAACATATTAGTGACCTTTTCTTTTGTCTTAAGATCCCAATTTCCACCTATTTCTAAATTTAATTCTTCGCGGTCAACTTCCATTAAATCGAATTTACACATTTCATTTTCCCATAGCTTAACATTTTGACTAATACTCTTATTATCCAAATTTAATTTCACATTCTCATCTGTTTCATTAATATTAGTGTTAAATTCATTACTTTTTCTTAAACTTAGTCTAGCTTTGGATATAAAATCCCTACCCAACACAACGGGATACGCCATCGTTTCGTCCGGTACAACAAATACATTTAACGGAACGTGACCGTTATCTAATAAAACACAAATCTCTATTTTACCAAAAATAACTAACTTAGTTTTGTTTATTCCACAATAATTCATTACATCTTTATTCATTATTTTAGAAGTGTCCGGGACGTACTTTAAACGGACGAAACTGATGGGGCTTCCCGTGTCAATTAGGCAATCTAAATAAATGCCATTATACTTATTGGATTTAAAATGTATAGGTAATTGTCTTACGAATTCATTCTCTTCTTCATTTCCCACGTGATGAACCATCTCCTTCTTCTTGTTTCTATTGCAGTCTGCGGCAAAGTGCCCCTGTAATCCACACGCATGGCAGGCTCCGACTTCTCTCCGTGGCTTGCGGCACTCCGCGGCGATGTGTCCCATCGAGTTACAGTTGTAACATCGTTTGGCGGCCCTTGAGTCCTCGGCAACAGATGAAGGAACTTGTCTCGGCAATGGCACGTCACGGAATGCTTCCATAAGCTGGTTCTTGTGGGTAAACCGGTGCATTTTGGCCTGTGTTCTTAGTTGAGGGTTGGGAATTCCCTCGATGATATACTCCACGAGTTCTTCATCCCCAAGCTCTATTTTGTTGGCGAGTGTGAGCTTATCATGGAAATAGCTTTGAAAGGTTTCGCTTGCCCGCCACTTCCGTGCTTCGAACTCCCGGCGGATCGCAAGCTTGCTAGTGCAGCCCTCAAATAGGTGCTTCATGTCGCTCAAGAGACACTCAATCGAGGCCGTTGCAACGTCTGCCCTCGAGAGCAGCCATTTCAATGCTCGCCCCTTTAGTTTTAATGCGATCAAGGCGCGTACGCTGTTGTCGTCCAAACTAAAACAACTTTGTACACTCTTGATTTGGGACTCCCATAATTGGAAATTGTCTCCCTCACCAAAGTATTCGGAGACCAACTCTTTCGCCATTGACATTTTGTTCGGGTTACCATCATTCTGGCTTGACGTTTCGCATGGATTTTTATCGCACCCCTTTTGCAAGCACGCTTTCTCTTTCTTTAGTAGTATTATTTCCCTTTGTTGCAATTCCATTTCTCTCTTCATGAGTTCTATTTCCTTCTTCATTATCCATAGATTCGTCGCTCTTTTTTCCCTCATTTGTACTTCTTCATTTTTCCCAGTCACATCTTCGTCATCGTTTCTTTCTTGCTCGTTTCCTTCGACCTCTCCTTCGACTTCTTCTCCTTCGTGTTCGTCTCCTTCGCCTTCGTCTCCTTCGTTATCTTCGAATTCCCCTTCATCTCTTTCGTTTTCTTCTGTGTGTGTAGCTGTGTTTCGCATTTGCGAAATCTCCCGTCTTTCGTCTCCTTCGGCGGGACACTCTCCTCGTTGTTCCGATGGGATGTCGCTCAAACGTAGGATTAGTGCCGACTTATTCCCGTTAGATTTTTTTCCGAGTTTGTCTAACCAAACTTTCAACTGGGCGACCGTAAACTTGTTAAAATCAATTTGCTCGGACATCGTAGGTATGATTTGTAACTTTTCTTGTTGTTTTTTTTTTTTTTTTTCGAGTTGTGGATCAATCCCACTTCTGAGGTTGTAAGCGCTGTTACTCAAAGAAAAAATAAAAACGAAGTAACTTTGTTCACGTCCGTCTCACACTGAGGTTTAAGATTGACTGCCTCTTTATTTCAAATACGTGTTTAAGTGAGCAAATATATACATATGTATGGGTGTACACCGACAATGCATATATACATTAAAACATTTTTTCTTTTGTGTTTGTCTCGGATATGGTTGCCACACTGGTTCAATTACATTCACCGACCCAGAATTTGTCGGCTCTCCTAACAGGACAGCAGGGATCTTAGCCTTATAGAATGGCCTTCTTCTTCTTCTTCTTTGGTGGCGTTACAGCCCATGAAGGATTTCGGTCAGTAATTTCCAGTCTAACCAAAAAACATTTTGGCATGGTCACCCCATACAATCTATGGAAGTAGAATTTGACCATGGATGGCCATTTTCTTCTTGAAGACTTTGGTCTGTAAATGAAGGAAACTTTCCGCTTTTTCTTGCTTATTCTTGAAGAAGCTATCAAATCACGATTTATCTTGACTCCTAAAGGCTCACTTAGATTTTATTCTTAACAAGAAACTCCCTCTAGATCATAGACGTTTGGATGACAGCTCTAAACGAGAGCATCTATTGTAAACTACTAGACCTGATATCGATCTCTCTCCGTAATTGTGGTGTAGTCTTACCGGACAAGACATAAAATATGCAGAGATCTCCATTTGACCTTAACACACAGTCAAACTACTACCAAGATGCCTTCTATGGGGCTTACTCCATGTCGGAAACTGCAGCCCTTTCTACATACGAATGTATTGAATGTGCAACTTTATATCATTAAAAAGGTGCCAGACGTAGTCAAGCCGAAGTCTTAGATATGAGTGTATACTGTGAGTATTCATTATCATTACGGAATGCTAGAAGGCTTTACATAAGTCCCATTAGAGAAAGGTGAGATTCTATTAATGGAAATTGTTGCGACTCTATTATCATAACTAAGGAAGAATATGGACGACGGAGTCACTTGTTACTATTTTTCTCACAATACTACTTACTTATTTAACGGGCGCTACAGTTCGGGGTGATCATGGGCCTCAACCAACATGCCTCCATACCTAGCACAATTGTTCGCTAGTCTTTTCCAGTGCCGCACGCCTAGTTGGTTGAGGTCCTTTTCCACCTGTGCGCGCCACCTTAGTTGCGGTCGTCCTCTTCGTCCCTCGGGGTTGGATTCATAGACTCTCCGGGCTGGAGCTGTGGTGCCCATTCGCTCTACATGGCCTATCCATCTTAGGCGTTGAATCCGTAGACGCCTGACTAGACCTATGTCGCTTTACAACCCGTAAAGTTAGTGGTTGCGTATATAGGCCGGAAAATCACGCGCAAAATCTTTCTCTCGAACCGACCAAGGGCCTCCTCATCCACTTTTGATAGTTTCTATGCTTCTGCGCCGTACAGCAGGGCCGGGATAATAAGGGTCTTATATAGAGTCAACTTTGTCGTTCGGGAGAGGGGGCAATTGAGTAATAATTGCCTCCTGAGCCCAAAGAAACAGCGATTGGCAATAGTGATTCTGCGTTTGATTTTGAAATTGATGTCGTTGTCCCTGGTCACTGCGAAGCCAAGGTAGACGAAGTCCTTAACTATCTCGAACTCATATCTGCCAATACAAAGGTTCTGGCAAAGACGTCGGCGGTGAGCGTCCTTTTTTGATAACAGCATATATTTAGTTTTGCCCTCGTTTACCGCCAGACCAATTTTCGCCGTCTCAATCTCAATACTCGCAAATGCCTCATTGACATCTCGCTGTGATCTACCTATTATGTCAATATCGGATTGTGCCTAAATCCTTTTTTGATATCAAAAGTATCGGTAAGGTGTTCACTGATTCGGATGGAGCAGCGAGCATTCTCGAAAGTCATGCTGCAGCAGGTATGTCAAAGGTAAACATAACGTTGTAAAGCTCACCTCTAATTACGCTGTCGTATGCGTATGAAGTCGACAGATATGTAGGTGGTGAGTATCGACTCACACAAAACCGCAGAGAAGATTTTGTAGCCGATGTTAGGAAGACTTATTTTCTGTATTTGGCGCAGTCAGAGGGGTCTCTTTTCTTGTGGATCGGACATACGATGCTGAGACTCTATTCCTCGGGCATGCTTTCCTCTGACCATATTTAACAGATGAGCTGGTGCATGCTCCTAACCAGGTCATCCCCAGCTGCCTTGAAGAGCTCAGCAGACTGCGCTAGCAGCTTTATTCGACTTGAGTTTCGATATGGCAATCTTAACTTCGTCGAGGTCAGGGGGTCGGAATTCTCTGCGGTCTTCGTCGAATAGAAATGGATCATTCTGCCCGACAGCGCTATATTGACTAACATCGTCGTTATACAGTCTGCAGAAGTGATTTTTCCATATTCTCAGCATCGACTGCGGTTCTACTACTAGGCGTCCATTCTAATCCCTGCAGGCTTCCGTTCTGGGTTTATAACCTTGGCATGTTCGCCTTATCTGTTGATAACACTTTTGAACGTCACGCCTGCAGTAAAACCTCAATCGCGCACTTCTCGTCCTCCTTCTTCTTTCTTCCGAGAAGCTTATGCTCCTCCCTTCTTTTTAACTCGTAGAGCGTATGAACTGCTTTTGTTCTTTTATGCAGCGAGACTTCATATGCATCCTGCTTCGCTGTGTGAATCCTCCTGCACTCGTCATCGAACCAGGTGTTTCTTCGTGGTGGAGCCTTCAAGCCCTAAACTTCGGATGCAAAGCTTTTCACGGCTTGTTTGCAAAGGTTCCACTGCTGTTCTGTTGATAGCGTGGAGGGTTGAGGTGTATTGGAGAGCTTAAGGGAGACGCGATCGATAAAAGCACGAGCGGTTTCTGGCGATAGTAGCTTTCCGACGTCACAACTTTGTAACTTTGCACTTCGGAGATGGCGTGTTAGTTACTCAAATGTTATCTTTCTTCACAAAACTCACCTGGATGCCCAGTCTTGTTGGACTTAACTAGAATACTTTTAGCGTCTATGCTGAAATACATGTGTACAGCGTCCCAATTAAGAGGTCATAAGGGTCAAAAAAGTTTGTTTTTGTCAAAAATCCGCATCGAAGTGCTTGTCTTTAATTTATTTTGGTTGCGTTACAGCCCGTGAAGGGCCAGAGCCAAGCTTTTTTCAATCACCTATGCTGAATGTGATTTATTTTCTACGTAGGTGAAAGGGGCCTACAGTTTTAATGCCGATTCCGAACGGCTTGAGTCGAGAAGCTTTTTCATGCCAAGTATACTACGGGGGGTTTTGGCGTTGGTGTTATCGGGATCCGAACTCGCTCATCGTGCATTGGAGTCAAACGCACTAACCACTGCGCCACGGCGCCCTTCCTGAGTTTTCTTAACCAAAACAAATCAGTTATCTTTAATTCAGTCTCTTATGATTTATTACCAATATCAGGACCGTCATTCGTCGCTTCTGTGGTAAAAATATATGACCAAATGTCTATACCTTAAACCTTCTCCTATAATATTCGGTAGATCTTGAACACTTACATAAATTATTTAAATTAGTTTCGAGACTTTGTGTGGGTATGTATGCATGTATGTACTTCAAGTATTCGCACCTATTACAAACTTTTAAACGACCTCCTCAACTAGCCAACGAGAAACAGCCACGCAAAACCAAAAAAAGGTTAATTGAATCTCAAAATGTGTTCACTTCATGGATTCAAGCACCGACCGCCATCGTTTATCAACAACAAAAAAACTTGAAATAAAATTCACAGGTATCATGGGGAGTGAGTAATTGATTCTTGCCTATTCACAGTCAACCCTGTCATCGGCAACATACCAAATATGCGGTAAACTTCCCAACATTTTCCTTCCTAATGCCTCCTAAAACATCCTGCTGACGTGTGCCACTATATCATCGCAGCTGTCCTTAAAAGTTTCTATCCCACGAATACCTTTCTAACGACAATGCAAACATTCTCCAGGTTTCATAACAGCAAACTCACTTCAGTTCTCGGAAGGATTTCCGCCATAAATCTCGAAACATTTCTCATAACAGTCGTCACGCAAGGCGACGGCATTCGAAACATAATCATGAAATAAACTCGAAATGCCTCCAAGGGATTTGCCTAACTTTCTCCGCACCCATTAAAGAATAAACTCCACAAAAGGCTCCTTTTTTACTATTTTTTTTTTTTTTTTGTCTTATTTCTAACTTGCCACCTTTTCAACCATTTCAGTTCTGGACGTACAACGCTGACACCAATCAACTACGGCATGGTTCGTCGGACAAATGTCTGGCAATCAATGAACGCAAGGACAAAGTCATCATGGAAGACTGCGACCCAGCCCGTGACTGGCAGAAATGGCGTCTGGAGAATTACGACCCATCGAAATTGTGAGGATTCATATATCCGAATAGTTCAGATATAATTCCTACGCACAAAAAATAGAAACCATTGTCGCTTGCCGCGTGACCATATCTGCGACTTGTAAATAGATTAATCAATGATTCGTAAGTTAAGTGAAAACAAATCGCATTTAAATATAGGAGACAAGACGATATAAGGAAAATAAAATGAATTTATAAAAACTAATTAATGAAACAAGTAACGCATGTAGTTAATGTAACTAAATATCATTTTATACCGTATGCAATATCGTATTTAAGAAACTTACCTGGATAGATACTTTATAGTATTTCTGTTTAATACACATTCCTGGATTTCGTTCTTTTCTGCTGCGATAAACGTCTTACTATCGAGTACTTACTTCCATTAATTTTATTAAATAAAACAAATATTTATGTGTTTTTCGTCTTATATCAAATGTAGTGAACTTGCCAATGCAATTTTTATTGCAATTTAATTTAAAGAAATCATTCGACTTAAAAACCAAAAAGAAACAAGGATAAGGACACTTTCCACAAAATGCCATTGAAATAAATTCAAAAATCTGATTCATATTCCAAAAAGTAAGAATTAACATATCCAACAAAATACGGAAAAAAATCGTATACAAATCAAATGATATTTTCATTTTCTTAGTCATGGATGAAAAATTTGGAAAATTGTAAATTCGGTAACGAAATTGATTTTTTTAACATTCAGAAAACCTAGATCTCTCTTTTCTCGTCACAAATAAAAGCATGAAATCTGTGTACGATAGATAAATGATTTCGACAACTTTTACGACTTCTTCTTCTTCTTAGCGGGCGCTACAATTCGGGGTGAACCTGGGCCTCAACCAACATGCCCCTCCATCTAGCACGATCTTTCGCTAGCCTTTTCCATTGCCGCACACCCAGTTGGCTGAGGTCCCCTTCCACCTGTGTGCGCCATCTTAAGTGCGGCCGTCCTCTGCTTCTTCTTCCCTCGGGGTTGGATTCAAAGACTCTCCGGGCTGGAGCTTCGGTTTCCATTCGCTCTACATGGCCCAGCCATCTTAGGCGTTGAATCCGTAGACGCTTGACTAGGCTCATGTCGCTGTACAGCCCGTAAAGTTCGTGGTTGAATCTTTTCCTCCATCTCCCGTCTGTGTTTATAGGCCCAAAAAACACGGGCAAAATCTTTCTCTCGAACCGACCAAGGGCCTTCTCATCCACTTTTGATAGTGTCTATGCTTCTGCGCCGTACAGCAGGACCGGGATGATAAGGGTCTTATATAGAGTCAACTTTGTCGTTCGGGAGAGGGGGCTCTATTACTCAATTGCCTCCTGAGCCCAAAGAAACAGCGATTGGCAATAGTGAGTCTGCGTTTGATTTTGAAACTGATGTCGTTGTTTCTGGTCACTGCGAAGCCAAGGTAGACGAAGTCCTTAACAATCTCGAACTCATATCTGCCAACACAAAGGTTCTGGCCAAGACGTCGGTGGTGAGCGTCCTTTTTTGATGACAGCATATATTTAGTTTTGCCCTCGTTTACCATCAAATGCCTCATTGACATCTCACTGTGATCTACCTATTATGTCAATATCGTCGACGTATGCAAGGAGTTGCGAGGATTTGAAATAGATTGTGCCTCTTGTATTGGCCAGTGATTTTTGCCCAATCATTTCCAATATGATGTTGAAGAAATCACACGACAGCGCATCGCCCTGCCTAAATCCTTTTTTGACATCAAAACTATCGGTAAGGTGTTCACCGATTCGGATGGAGCAGCGAGCATTCTCCAAAGTCATCCTGCATAATCTGATGAGTTTACCAGGTATGGCAAAGGTATAATTACGCTGTCGTATGCGGCTTTGAAGTCGAAAAATAGGTGATGAGTGTCGACTTGAAATTGATTGGTTTCTTCCAGGACCTACTGTAATGTGAAGATTTGATCGATGGTGGACTTCCCTGGCCTGAATCCGCACTGATAAGGACCTATCAGCTTATTTACAAAAAGCTTCAGGTGTTCACACAAAACGGCAGAGAGGATTTTGTAGGCGATGTTAAGGAGACTTATTCCTCTGTAGTTGGCGCAATCAGAGGGGTCTCCTTTCTTTCGGATCGGCCATACGATGCTGAGACTCCATTCCTCGGGCATACTTTCCTCTGACCATATCTTACAGATGAGCTGGTACATGCTCCTAGCCAGGTCATCCTCAGCTGCCTTGAAGAGCTCAGCAGACAGTCCGTCTGCGCCAGCAGCTTTATTTGACTTGAGTTTCTATATGGCAATATTAACTTCTCCACGGTCTTCGTCGATTGGATTGGAAGTTTTTGATCCAACGTTTGCGACTAGAAATCCTTTATTACTATTTCTTACAACAAAAGGTGTAGGTACTTTAATTCTTCCTGGTCTCCCTAAGACCTGTATCTGTTGTCTCTCGACATTTCAACCTTTTAAGTCTAGACCTGCTCTAACTAACAAAAACAAATACCAAAAAAATCAAGAAAGTCTGAGGAAGTTTAAATAAGTGTGTCTGTAAGCAATACACTGGTTCCAACCGTCTTACTAGCGTAATCGGGACTCGACTGATTGTTTGTCATTTGCTAACTACTTAATCGTCAGTGACAGACTTTCCAACTAAATTCGTTCACCGGGAAATTCAAGTCAATATCTTCTTTAAGTTTTTTACGTCAAATTTTCTACTATAAAATAAACACAAAATATTAAATACTGCGACTGTCTTTAAACTAAACTTAAATAAAAATAGTAATCATCGTTAAGACTATTCATACTTATGTAACTCTACCTAAAAACAAAATCACAAACACACAGTACATCTAGGATTACGAATTAGCATTATAAGAAAAGCGTTGATTTAAGAGAAAAACGTGCCTTGTTATATATAAATAAATTTATATTATTATACGTACCCACACATGCATACGGAAGGGAGAATATTGTACAGTTTTGTTGTATATATGTAAAATTAGCATATCCTATTACTAATATCCTTACTGAAAGTACGATAGGTTCTGAAGTGTATTAGACCATTTAAAAGAAACCTGTATTACTATTCAATGGAAGAAGCAATTAAGAAAAAACAGAAAATATACAGATAAATACAAAACTGCGATTGGATGCATACATATGTAATTGGTTAAAATTAAAAATATACATATATACTATGCCTTTTTATCCCTGGTGTTTTTCTCTGAGTTGCTGAAGTTATCGGTGAATTGAGTAAGAGACCTCTGTGTGACAAGTCATAAAAACAAAGGACTATTTTCAGCATCAAGGCCGGTGGGAGTAAATAATGGTATAAACAACCACTATCAGTGATAGAACTGGTACGACAACTGCTTACACAAAGAGCTGTCAAAGCCAACTTCGCTGGGGCCGTCTCAACTAGAATGGTTAGCAGAGGTATACCACAGGGTGGAGTAGTCTCCCCTCTCCTGTGGAACGTAGTGGTTCCGAGCTACTGCTGTTGCTTGAACAGGAAGGGTACGCTGTGACCGCCTATGCAGATGACATTGCTATTGCCGCCACAGGAAAATTTCCCAGCACTACATGCGACCGTATGCAGAGTGCATTACATACAGTAGAAACCTGGACGCAGTACTGTGGACTTGGCGTGAACCCTAAGAAGACCGATCTAGTACTGTTTACTAACAAATATAAAATTCCGCCCCTCAACCCACCGAGGCTGGGTGCAGCCCAACTAATAATCAAAGAGCAGGCCAAATATCTAGGCCTAGTCCTTGACAAGAGGCTGAATTGGAATCCCGACATTCTTGACCGCGTCAAGAAAGCAACCGTTGCCCTCTTACTTATTTACTTACTTATGTGGCACTACAGTCCGCGGTGAACTCAACCAACAAGTATTTTGAAAGAGGATTTGAGTTGAAACTTTATTTCCAAAGTGGGATTAGGAACCACACTTTGGTGGATCTCCGGGGAAGACGTCAGATGTAGACTCAAATTATCTTGACACGTTGCTGTTGCCATCTCAGGTAAATACCTGCCTACACTGAGTGGCCGTATGCGTACGGTATTCTCCATACTGCGCAGGTGGGCACAAAATATTGGACTCAGGATAAAGCCCAAGAAAACAGAACTTGTACACTTCACTAGAAAGCGCAAGTTCCCGGACGCATGTCCAATCACTCTACTCGGTACCAGGCTATTCTACCTATATTCTGCTAGTGCCAAATATCTGTGCATTATACTGGAGCGGAAATTGACCTGGAAAGAAAATACTACCGAACGAGCAAGGAAGGCAACCATAGCTCACTCTACTTATACCTTGCACTTACTTTACTTACTTACTTAGGTGGCGCTACAGTCTGTGGTGAACCTGGGCCTCAACCAACAGCCGGCACGGTATTTGGACAGCTGTTTTCAGCGCCGCACGCCCAGTTGGTTTAGGTTCCCTTCCACCTGCGTGCGCCACCGTAGAAGCGGCCGTGGTCGCGCCTTCCTTCCGGGGTTGATTCGAAGACTCTTCGGGTCGGAGCTATATTTTCCATGCGCTCTACATGACCTAGCCACCTTAGACGCTGTATCCGTACCAGGCCGATGTTGCTGTACAACGCGTACAGTTCTTCGCTATATCTTCTCCTCCATACACCGTTTGAACAAACAGGACCGTAGATGGAACGCAGAATTTTCCTCTCGAAACGGCCAAGGGCATCTGCATCCGCTTTTGTTAAGGTCCAAGCCTCTGCGCCATAAAGGAGGACTGGGACGATCAAGGTCTTACACAGCGCCACTTTGATTTTCCGAGAAAGGGCTTTACTTCTCAATTGCCTCTTGAGCCCAAAGAAAAAGCGGTTGGCAAGAGTGATCCTGGGTTTTATCTCAGCGCTAGTGTTGTTGTCGCCGGTCATTAGTAAGCCAAGGTAGACGAATTCCTTGACCACTTCAAAGTCATATCTGCCCATGGTGACGTTCTGGTCAATACGTCGGTGTTGCCCGTCTCTTTTAGATGAACGCAGATATTTGGTTTTACCCTCTTTAACCTTGAGACCCATCTTAGCCGCTTTTACCTCAATGCTTACAAAGACCTCATTGGCGTCTCGCTGTGTCCGCCCAATCACGTCAATGTCGTCGGCGTAAGCAAGCAATTGCGTAGACTTGAAATAAATCGTGGCTCTTGTGTTGGCCAGTGACTCTTGAACGATCTTTTCAAGCACGATGTTGAAAAAGTTGCATGACAGCGCGTCACCTTGCCTAAATCCCTTTTTAAGATCAAAGGTCTCGGTTTGCTCATTACCGACCTTAATGGAGCAGCGAGAATTCTCCATTGTCATCCTGCACAGTCGGACGAGTTTGGCAGCGATGTTAAAACTAGACATGGCTTTGCATAGCTCATCTCTATACACGCTGTCATATGCGGCCTTGAAGTCGACGAAATGGTGGTGATTGTCGATTTGGTATTCCTGAGTTTTCTCCAAGATCTGCCGTAGCGTAATTATTTGGTCTATTGTGGATTTACCTGGCCTGAAACTACACTGATAAGAACCGATCAGGTTATCCACAAACGGTTTCAGGCGCTCACACAATACGGCAGAGAAGATCTTATATGCGATGTTAAGGAGACATTCCCCTATAGTTGGCGCTGTTTAGGGGTCTTCTTTCTTATGGACCGGGCAAACGATGCTCAGATTCCATTCGTCAGGCATGCTTTCCTCCGACCATACCTTGCAAATGAGATAGTGCATGCACCTTACCAGCTCATCTCCAGCCGCCTTAAGAAGCTCAGCACGTCTGCGCATGCGGCTTTATTAGACTTAAGTCTTGCTATCGCTATTTTGACTTCGTGTAGGTCGGGTGGACTGAATTCTGTTACATCGTCGTCCATTACGAACGGCTCGTTCTGGCCTGACAGCGGTATCTTGTCTATCATCGCCGTTATACATACAGTCTGCAGAAGTGGACTTTCCAAATCCAAGTTGATCGCGTTTAACACGAAAAATTCAATTGGTGACTTTTAAAACCTTACAGCAGCCACATCAAACAAACCCTCTACAAGGATATATGGTGGAAGATCGATCATAGCCAGAAGGAATCGTTGGATTGCCATCTATGTGTACAATCAAAGACTTTTTCGAATCCGACGGTGTGACATGCTTGCCACAAACCAAACCGTTTTAGACCCTCAAAAAGTAAAAATATTCGATTTTCGAGTGACCACTTCTCCCATTCTGAGTAAATCCTCCTGTCGCTTCGATCCCCCAGGCGAGAAGGAATTCATTCCTCTCAGCGACACCTGCCTGACACAAAATCCAACAAAAAAAAAAAAAAAACAATGAGCTCGGCAAAATTCTGTCAAAATTTCCAATAATTGGTATCAGGCGATCATACTACACAGCAGGTGTCACCCAGTTCAATGCGAAAACTGATAACGCTGGACATCGCAGTCATGTCACTCAAGAGAGTTGTGACGTGCCACTTCCCATACGAACAAGAGTAGCGAAACTGGCTATAAGTTCACAGTTACTGCGAAAATGCTGACAAACCAACCATGAGGAAGAGAAAATGATGCACCACATTGTGAATTCTACTTACCTTCCAATCGGTAAGACGGTGAGCGAGAGGTTCGCTTGATACCAGGAGCACAGAAACCTACTCATAGCTTTTCTGCTGTCACTTCTTTAGGGAACAATACCACATGTATGATTTGCAACTTGGCTAACGCAAAACATTGTGGTTCATGTCTACCATAACATCGCATTTTCTACGTTATGAAACCCACAGACTCCCAAACTGTACAAAAAATCGCCTACCAGTAGACCACAGAAATGATTCCAAGCAAACGAAAATAGACTCCTCACGACATGGTCGCACCATTTATTTGGGAATAATTAGCATTTTCTAAACGTGACTGATATCTAACGAATTTCTAATCGAACTCCCACTGCTTTTTGCAATATAACCGCTTTTTGCGAAAGTGATAACCTAAAGCAATGACCTTTGCAACGACGCCCAACTGAGCCATTTGCACTATAAAACCATCGATCCATTGAGTGGTAAGCCAGTAAACACCTTCTAATCATGTTTCATTTCTTCATTGTTGCTGTCGTAGTGACGACTGTCAAGGCTGATGGAGCTAATCGTATTATTGGAGGCAATTTTGCAAGTCCTGGGCAATTTCCACATCAAATCTCATTGCAGCTAAACGGTCGTCATCACTGCGGCGGATCCCTGATATCGGAAAAGTATATTCTAACTGCAGCCCATTGCACCATAGGACAGTCACCGAGTCAGATGGTAGTCATAGCTGGCACAACCGACCTATCTGCCGGTGGAACTCGTGTCAACATCGCAAAATTCATCATTCACCCGCAATACAATCCACAAACGCAAGATTTCGACATGTCACTGATCGAACTCAGCTCACCGATCAACTTCAACGAGAACATGAAGGCAATCGCAATGGTCGATCAGGATGCGAACTCTCCTGCAGACACGTTGGCCACCATAAGTGGATTCGGTGCAATCAATGGTAATCTCCAGCTGCCAAATATGCTCAAGTATGCCAAGGTTCAGCTATGGAGTCGTGACTATTGTAATCCAAAGAACATTCCTGGAATCACTGATCGAATGATTTGTGCCGGTCATCCAAGTGGTCAGGTGAGTGCTTGTCAAGGCGATTCCGGCGGTCCTCTCACTGTTGACAACAAGCTATTCGGTGTGGTGTCCTGGGGATTTGGATGTGGCGCACCTGGTAAGCCGGCCGTCTACGCTTTTGTCGGACGCTTGCGTCCCTGGATCAAGCAAGTTACCGGTATGTAATGGCATATAGTATCTGCAGTAAATAAATAAATTCGTACGAAGCATCTACGCAGTGCATTTTCTTTCCGTTCTACTGTACTAATTTCCTGTGATCAGGAATAGCAGGCACATGTGTCGAAATGAATTAGTTTTCGTTTCGAATTTCCATTTTATCGTATTGATTCAAATTTAAGTCAAGCTTACCCACGATGTCCCTCGATATTCAAATAGTGCGCTATAGACCCAGTGTCCGCATCGCCAACTGGTACGAAGATATTTGCCTCGAAGAGGTAGGTATCCTCCTTTAGAAGGTAACACAATGCCAATACATCCCTTTACCAGGATGAAATAAAAGCATTCTTGCGTAAGCGAAAAAAGTCCGAGTTGCTGATCGAAAAGACTCGGTTGTTGTTCTTGAATTTTCACGGTGAAGTCGAGCTGGACGCACCATCTGATCACATTCGTTTTGGGGCCGTCGTTCAGATACTGTCTTGTCGCATCAAGTCTGACAATCCTTACGATAAGAAGCGATTCACATTGTCTGTGATAATCAACGAGCGAGTAGTTCGCGGAAGTCAACGTATAAATGATGAATGCGAGCTCACAGTTGCGCCATCATTGCACCCCTGCGTGAGGAACTCCTTTATCATAACCAGGTGAGTTCGGTACCAAATACTAATCAAATGAATGGAGCATATGATGATATTTCTTTAGTGGTGACGATAAAGATCGAACCAATCAGCTGCTCAAGTATGGCCAACCGTTTGCTATAGAATGCGTCGATGCTGAAGAGAAACCATTGTTGATGTACAGCTGCCAGAAGTCACCCGCATTGACAAATACCATTCGAACCACATTCGATTCAACAAAAAGGGGTGAAGTGAATCTACCTGTCGCTCTATGTGTGAAGAAAGTGAGTAGAACTTTTGATGCCAATGGTAATCACATGTAAGTCTCCGTTTGAATGCATTTAGAATACGGGTCCGGGCAAGGATATCCCATCGGCATATACGAGATGGGTATGCTACCATACAGACCCAAAAATGCGCTTCGTAACTGACGGACAGCCCATTCCCGTAAGTACTCTCTGACACTCAGTTGGTAAGCATTGTCCTGACCCCTTTGTCTTTCAGAGCAACGCGCCGATAGTCATCACTCATTCGGCAACGAATAGACATTTGGCGGCTGAGAACGTCATAATCCAAACGCTCTTTGGACCGGAATACCTAGTTTCTATACAAAACTACCCGGATATTTTTAAGCGGGAGAGTCCGAAGAACATCTGGATGATCTCAATAGGAAATGAGCACAAGTTCAATGCAGACGACTGACTCGATGAAATTGAGGTGTTTTAACGAATCTAGATACATGTGCTTGTTTGGATAAATTTGTATTTCTTATACGTATTGTATTTTGTATTAAAATGTACCTTTTGGGCCCTAGTTATTGATCTTGGTTTGATACCACGAGACTACTGAGACTTTCTACAGTACTTAATATGAAGGGCACCTATCAAAATGATGTTGAGATCTTTGCTGAGAAAAACAATTTACTTGGGCTGGAGGTAAGTTTTCGGGCTTGCAAGGCCATCTGTACTGAAGAAGACAGAAGAAAAAAAAATTAACGAGCCATGTCTGCAATGCCCGCCTTCGACGAGTCAATCCGTAGACGACCAAAAGCTTACTTCCTTACTTTGATAGCGCTACAGTTCGGGGTAAACCAGGGCCTCAACCAACAAGCCTCTCCAGCCGGCCCGCTCTTTGGCCAGCCGCTTCCAGTGCCGCACGCCCAATTGGTTGGTAGGAAGGGACCACCTGTGCGCGCCACCTTAAATGCGGTGGCCCTCTGCTGCGTCGTCCATCGGGGTTGGAGTCGAAGACTCTTCGGGCCGCAGCGTTGATGTACATTCGCACTACAAAGCCTAGCCATCTTAGACGTTGGATCCGAAGACGTCTAACCAGGCCGATGTCGCTGTTCAGCCCGTACAGTTCGTGGTTGAGTCCCCTCCTTCACTCTCCGTTTACACAAACGGGACCAAAAATTGCACGCAGAATTTTCCTCTCGAAACGCCCAGGAGCCTCTTCATCAGCTTTTAAAAACGTCCATGCCTCAGCGCCGTAGAGGAGGACCGGGATGGTTAAAGTTTTGTAGAGGAATACCTTAGTTTTTCGAGAAAAGGGTCTACTACTCAATTGCCTCTTGAGCCCGAAGAAGCAGCGGTTGGCAAGAGTTATTCTGCGTTTTATCTCAGCGCTGGTGTCGTTGCTGCTTGTCACTATCGAACCAAGGTAGACGAAGTCCTTGACTACTTCAAAAACATAGCTGCCGATGGTGACATTCTGACCAAGACGTCGGTGTTGCGCGTCTTTCTTTGATGACAGCATATACTTGGTTTTGTCCCCATTTACCCTTAGACCCACTTTAGCCGCTTCTGCTTTAATACTTGCGAACGCCTCATTGACGTCTCGCTTTGTCCGTCCAATAACGTCAATGTCATATGCGTAGGCAAGCAATTGTGTGGACTTGAAGTAGATCGTACCTTTTGTATTGGCCGCAGAGTCTGCACGATCTTTTCAAGAATAATGTTAAGAAAAATCACATGATAGTGCGCCACCCTCTCTAAAACCTTTTTTAACATCAAAGGGGTCGGTTAGCTCATCTCCGACCTTAATAGAGTCGCGACAGTTCTCCATAGTCATCCTGCACAGTCTGACGAATTTGGCAGGAATGTTAAAACATGAAATGGCTCTATATTGCTCGTCCCTATAAACACTATCGTACGCGACAAAAAGATGGTGCGAGTCGACCTAGAATTCATGGGTCTTCTCAAAGATCTGCCGTAGTGTAAATATTTGGTCCATCGTGGATTTTCCTGGCCTGAAACCACACTGGTAGCAACCTGTCAGATTGTCCATGAACGGTTTCAGGCGCTTACACAGTACGGCTGAGAGGATCTTGTACGCGATGTTCAGGAGGCTTATCCCTCTGCAATTGGACAGTCATAGAGGTCTCCTTTCTTATAGACGGCCAAAAGTTACGGTAAAAAATACTACAATATCCAAAACGTCCCATGCGACAAGTTCATTTTCGCACTTATACAGTAAAAAGAGCACTTCAAGGTCTAAATATTTACAAAACCGCTGGTCCAGATGTTATGCCCCCTTTACAAAACCACTGTGTAAACTTTTGTGCTCTTTACGGCTCTTTCCGAATAGATGAAAATCCGTCACTTCAAAAGATGAGCTTTCCCCCACAGACCCATAACATTATATCTCTTCTTTCCAAGGTCATGGAAACCCTGATAAATCGTCAATGCCAATTCTGGTGAAAGAAAATCGCTGCACTTGCATTTAGCATTTGTCAAAAATGCGTGCTTTTGGAGCCGATGAGTCTGTTCTTCATGTTCCACTAAAAGGGTCGCGGGGGTAATGCACGCACGCGAGATCTCCAGGCCACTTGATCGTCCGCCATCGACTCTAACTCATTCGGTGCTATGCCCAAGCGCATCCAGGCGAGGTTTTGGATTTGGTCCAACCACCTCGCCCTGGGTCTGCCAAGCGATCGCCTGCCTGATGGTATTGCATTCAAGGCACGCTTCGGAAGTCGTGATGATGGCGACATTCGTCTCACGTGACCAAACCATCGAAGCATAGCCCCTTCCGTTCCGAGAAGCAGCTGCTCAACATTCAACTCCCCGCGCACTGCAGTGTTTCTCACCCTATTCCGGCGAGCAACTCCTACAAAAGCACGAAGAAATCTCATTTCGGCAGCTTGTATTCGCGTTCTTATTCTTTCGGTGCGAGTTGGATCAAATACCGAGTTAAAAACCACTAACTTTGCTTTGACACCAAGCCCGGTCTTTCTGATTACAGTTCTTCCAAGCTGTTTCAAAATTGACCCAGCTCAGTATTACTCCTCCCACCACTCGTGAAGAAGACCCCGAGATACTTAAACTTCTCCACCTTCTTCAATGGGACTCCAATAACATGTAGAGTGGACATTGGACAGGTGTTCTGGAAATAACCATAACCTCGGATTTGTCCGCGTTAACCCTCATTCCGGCATCAGCACATACGGCCACAAACCTATCTAGCGCGCGCTGGATTTCCATCTGGGAGGATGTGAGGACAACTAAGTCATCTGCAAAAAGAAAATGGCTTACCCTCAACTCTCCCAATGTGAAACACTCCACGACACGACTGCGCTGCCGTGACAAGACGCACCCTTGGCGAAGTCTCGAAGCTAACTCGAACACAACTGCTAGAGTTTGTGTATAGAGACTGAATGGCCCTCAATAGAGGACCATTAATCCCATACTCCTTCGGAACACTCCAGAGTTTACCTCGAGGAACTCGGTCACACGCCTTTTCCAAATCTACAAAGAAGCTGTAGATCGGTTTAGCGTACTCCCAACCCTTCTCGAGTACCATTCAGAATTTTAGCAACATTCTAAAACCATTAGTACCACGTGAGCAATACAAGCATATTCCCTCCCTTTCTAGAGCAACAACACTGCAAATGGTAAGTGTGTTACTGCAACACATCAAAAGGTGTGTTTTCATTCCAGTCACTTTGAATGCAATTTAAAGTGTGTTATCATGAAAGCACACAACAGGGAAATTCCCAACTACATACATATATGTAACCCTACCAGAAAGCAAATTGCGACAAGGACCTATGGTGTAATGTTCGGTAGTATCTTCTTTACAGGTCAATTTCCTCTCCAGTATAACGCCCAGAAATTTGGTACTAGCAGAATATATGTAGGTAGAATAGCCTGGTACCGAGTAGAGTGATTGGACATACGTCCGGGATCTTGCGCTTTCTAGTGAAGAGTACAAGTTCTGTTTTCTTGGGGTTTATCCTGAGTCCAATATTTTGTGCCCACCTGCGCAGTATGGAGAAAACCGTACGCATACGGCCACTCAGTGTAGGCAGGTATTTGCCTGAGATGGCAATAGCAACGTCATCGGCGTGGGCAATAACATCGAGGCCTTCTTTCTCCAGTTTAGTTAGTATCAAGATAATTTGAGTCTACGTCTGACGTCTTCCCCGGAGATCCACCAAAGGGTGGTTCCTAATCCCACTTTGGAAATAAAGTTTGAACTCAAATCCTCTTTCAACATTCTTACTTACTTAGGTGGCGCTAGAGTTCGGTGTGAACCTAGGCTTCAACCAACAAACTTCTGCAGCTGGCACGGTATTTTGCCAGATGTTTCCAGCGACGCACTCCCAGTTGGTTAAGGTCCCCTTCCGCCTGTGCGCGCCACCTTAGATTTGGTCGTCCCTCGGGCTTGGACTCGAAGACTCTTTGGACCGGAGCTGTCTTATCCATTTGCTCTACATGGCCTAGACAACTTCGACGTTGGATCCGAAGACGTCGTAATAGGCCGATGTCGCTGTACAGTCCGTATAGTTCGTCGTTGTATCTCCTCCCCCACTCCCCGTTTATACGAACGGAATCATAGATTGAACGCAGAATTTTCCACCCGAAGCAATCCTTATCCGCTTTCGTTAAAGTTCAGGCCTCTGCGCCTTAAAGGAGGACCGGGATGATTAAGGTTTTGTACACAGCAACTTTGGTATTTCGAGAGAGGACTCTATTTCTCAATTGCCTAGGGTTGGCAAGAGTAATTCTGCGTTTGATCTCAGCGCTGGTGTTGTTGTCGCTGATCACTAGTGAGCCACGGAAAACGATGCTCTTGACCACTTCGAATTTGTAGCTGCCAATTGAGACGTTCTGGCCGAGACGTCGGTGTTGTGCGTCTTTTTTGGTTGACGGTTGACGGCATATATATCGTTTTACCCCCGTTAACCGAATTACCCATTTTAGCCGCTTCTGCTTCAATGCGTTCGAACGCATCATTGACATCCCGCTGTATTGACCAATTACGTCAATGTCATCCGCGTATGCAAGCAGTTGTGACTTGAAATAGACCGTACCTCTTGTGTTGGCCAGTGAGTCTCGTATGATCTTTTCAAGCACGACGTTGAAGTAATTATGTACATGAAAGCGTCACCTTGTCTAAATCCTTTTTTAACATCAAAGGTCTCGGTTAATGCGCTACCGACCTTAATGGAGTAGCCGGAATTCTCCAATGTCATCCTGCATAATCTGATGAGTTTGGCAGGGATGTTAAAACTAGACATGCACACTACCTTACGTGACTTTGAGATCGGCGAAAAGTGATGGTTGGTGATGACCTTGTATTCTTGGGTCTTCTCCAAGATCTGCCGCAGTGTGAATATTTGGTCTATTGTGGACTTACCTGGCCTGAAATCGCACTGATCCGAACCTATCACATTATCCACAAACGGTTTCAGGCGTTCACACAGTACGGCAGTTGGCAACGATGCGGGCATGCTTCCTCCGACCATATTTTACAGATAAGCTAGTGCATGCGCCCCACCAGCTCATCTCCAGCCGCATTAAATAGCTCCGCGGACAGCCTGTCTGCGTCCTCGTCTTTTTGACTTCGTCTAGGTCGGGTGGACGGAATTCTCTTGCATCGTCGTCCGCTGCTTTACAAAAGTATCTTGTCTGTCATCGCCGTTATATAGTCTGCAGAAGTGATCTTGCCAATGCCTCAGCATCGACTGTGATTCCACTACCAGTTCTCCATTTTCATCTCTGCAGCCCTCCGCTCTGGCTTTGTAGCCATGGCATGTTCGTTTTACCTTATTTTAAGACTTCCGGGCGTCATTCCTGCGGAAGCATCTCTCCATCTCCTCGATCTCACGCTTTCCGTATTCTCCCTTGTCACTGGTTTTGTCACTTTAGTTGTAATGAAACCACGTTATACGATAACTATTAGCTTACATCCTACCTTATGCCATTCGTTCTTGGTCCCAGATAAAGACAATAAAAATAATTTGTCACCTGACACACCTACGGGTACGATTCGTGGTGAATCACTAGCTTAATTGTTAGATGACTCTCATTTTAGGATTACCAAGGACTTACGCATCAGTGTCTTATCATCTCACTCCGTAGTACTGGCTGTATACTAAAATAACTGACGGTATTATAACAGTCAGGCCATCAGACGGCCAGAGCCATCAGAATAACACCAATTCCCGGCAAACGTGCTAAATATGTATAAGATTAAATCAAAAATGTTTTGACTTATAACAACACCGGTCCGATAGCAATGAAAATATGTCACCCTTTCCCGCCTATAGTCGGGTGCTAAAAATCACGAGAGGATCACAGCGACACCATCTAAGTCGTTAACGTTGTTCACGTGCTAATAACATAGCGAGAGGTGTGCTTCACTAATTGCTCTGAATAAGCCTTTTCTGCACTTTGTTGCTCCATTTTATTGACTTCGTAAAGCAATTCGCAGTGTTGACGGCAGATTTTAATCGCATTATAGATATCATATCTGGAAAAGATAGAGCTTGTTACAGTGTAGACAGGAAACATGTAGCCACTATGTACTAAAGGACTAATTTTATCTATAAGTTGCTTCACTTTCAGACACCCATTTGCTGCTCTCTGGCAGCAAGAACCCCTACCTATGGCCTTATATCCAACATCCGAATGTTTTCGCCCCTTAGTGTTTTCGTCAAAAATAAGTTTATGGTACTGCCAAAGTTAATAAGTCATCCAAAAAAGCTCCTTCGCGAGTGGCTGGCATATTCCATTTAGAGATAAACTTTTTGTGACTTCGGAGACGATAGCGGGATCTATTGGCACTTTGTATGACTGGAATCGAACGAAAGGCCTGTCCTGCACAAAACAGATCAGAGCTTATGGTCATGGTACCCTTTTTTGGGCAGCAACAAGAAAACTTCATTCCTATGCCTTCTTTTGCAAAATTCATTCATTGGGTAGTCTTACCCAAGACTACCAAATACTGATAACTGTTCCGTGAGAGAGAGTCTGAAACAACGCGTTCGCCTTAATTCAAATGTAGGCTACGACTTTTGAGAAAATTACTTCCTCTTGGAAAACAACGTACACAGTTCATTTGGAGAGTACCGCCAGACCCTTCTACGGACCCATGCACATACTCGTACAGTACAAGGACCGTTTCAATGTAAACAAGACTTTTTCCAAATGAGAACATGGACTTATTCATTTTAAAAGAGTATGTGGAGTATGCTATTTTTAGTCAATCAATCACGATCGTCGATCGATGCGATGCCGCGTTATCATGCAACAAGCGCCAACTACCTACTACAGTATTAACCAATCTTCTTATAAAACGAATCACAATTGTCCTCAATTTAGGGCGAGAAGAGCCACCGCATACGAACACCTTACGGCACGGTTAGTAAGTCCCGCCCCACTTCCTCGTGGTGTTATCTAGAGACTTTCTCCGGAAGTTATAGACGGGAAAGGGCGAATGGTGAGTTTCCTGCCCAAGAAAAAAAACAAGTTTAGTCGGTTGGGCCAACCCGGTACGGGTAACCGTAAAAAAGTTATATACTCAGAGGCAACCACAAGCCTCGGATTCAACGGATGGACTACAGGTTGACGACCCCCGCAAAGGTACATATATGATATGCGTTCACGCCCCCACAGAAAAAAAAAACGTCAGAGTCTAAGATGACTTCTATGACCTTCTAGATAGAACATACGCTCAATGTTCCAACTACGACACCATGATTGTTCTAAGAGATTCCATCCCGAAGCTGTGAAAAGACGACATCTTTGAACGAGTCATAGGAAAGCACAGCCTACACGACAACACGCCGAAAACGGAATGAGACAAATAGACTCTGTGATGGGGCGTAATCTCCGAGTAGCTAGGACACGATTCCCACATCTCGTATCCATAAGGGGATCTGGCAGTCTCCTGATCAATTATCAATTATCATATCGCGTTTGACGCCGAACACTCCTCCAGCATATTGGATGTCCAAACCTTCCGAGGAGTCAGTGTTGAATCGGATCATTAACTTGTTGCAGCCAAGGTACGTACGTATGCGGATATCGTGAACACTGCGGAGTCGAGTACGTATGTTGGCGTTACAGTCAATGAAGGACCAAAACCGAGCTTCCCTCAAACACCCATGTTGTATGTGGTTTTATTTCCCCAGGTGAAAGGAACCTACAGTTCATTAACGACTCCGAACGGCATATTTCGAGAAGCTTTTCATGACAACTATACTGCAGGGGGTTTTGTCAAAACCCCGCTGAGGAGAAGCACCGTAAACCACGTTCGATGGCTTGGCTGGTGTCGAGATTCGATCCCGTGTTAAAGCGCCATTAAGGATGCTGCCTCTGCTGTATTGGGTTTCCAGCCACCACCTAGGAGAAACCCTTGGTTTGATGACGAGTGCAGACAGGTACATGCAGAAAAATAGATTGCACGTTGTCTCACGTTGCATCGACGAACGAGAGCTGCTCGTGAGCTCTATGAGCGGGAAAGAAGGAAAAAGAAAGAGCACGAGAAACACGCGATCGAGGAGATGAAGAAATGTTATCGCAGGACCGACATTTGAAGGCTTAACCACGTTATAAAGCCCGAGCGGAGGTCTGCAGGAATGAACACAGACACCCCGTAGTTGAATCACAGTCGATGCTTGGAATATGGAAAGATTATTTCAGCGGCCTGTATAACAACGAAGCTCAAGACACTGCTGTCAGGCTGAACGCACGAGGTTAAGACAACGATATCAAAACTGCAGTCTAATAAAGCAGCTGGCGCAGGCACTCTGTTTGCTGCACTCTTTAAAGCAGATGGAAATGAGTTGTTTGGGAACATGCACCAGCTCATCTGTAAGTAATGGTCGGAAGAAAGCATGTCCGATGAATGCAATCTCAGCATCGTTTGCCCGGTCCATATGAAAGGAGACCCTATAACTGCGCCGTGCTGTGTGAACGTCTGAAATCATTCGTGGACAGTTTGATAGGTTCCTTTCAATGTGACTTGAGCCCAGGAGAATCCACGATAGACCAAATATTCGAGGGCGGAATGGCGCAGTTGTTGGTGTGTTGTACTCTGATGCACGATGGGCGACGCCATCGAATGTTTATTTCGCAACGTTCCTCCTCGGCGGGGTAATGGCGAAACCCCCCTTAGTATACTTGCCATGAAAAAGCTTCTCGACTGACGCCGTTCGGAATCGGCATTAAACTGTGGGACCCTTTCACCTGTGTAAAAAAGTAAATCACTCACAATATGGGTGATTGAGAGAAGCTTGGCTCTGGTCCTTCATGGGCTCCAACGCCACCAAAGAAGAAGAAGACCAAATATTCACACTGCGGCAGATCTTGAGGAAGACCCATGAATTTCAGGTCGAGCCACACCACCTTTACGTCGATCTTAAGGCTGTGTATGACATTGTCTTTTGACCTCCCTGCCGAACTCGTCAGGTTGTGTAGAATGACAATGGAGGATTCTCGCTGCTCCATTAAGGTCGGTAAGGAGTTAACTGAGATCTTCGATGTCAAAAAAGGATTCAGAAAAGGCGACGCCTTATCATGTGATTTCTTCAATACCATGCTTGAAAAGATCGTGCGAAATTCACTGGCCAATACAAGAAGTACGATCTACTTCAAGTCTACACAACTGCTCGCATACGCTGATGACATTGACGTGATTGGGAGAACACCGCGAGACGTCAATGAAGCTTTTGTGAGCATTAAAGCAGAAGCGGCTAAAGTGGGTCTGATGGTAAACGAAAGCAAAGAAAGACACACAATTCCGACGTCTTGGCCAAGAGGTCACTATTTGCAGCTATGACTTTGATGTAGTTAAGAACTGCATCTACCTTGGCTCACTGAGATTACACGCGGAATAACACCTGCCAACTGCCGTTTCTTCGGGCTCAAAAGGCAATTGAGTAGTAGAGCACTCTTTCGGAAAACTTAGGTGATCCTAAGACCCCTTTAAGACCTTAATCATACTGGTCAAAAACGGATGAAGAAGCCCATTGAATCTTGTTATCGAAATTCGTGTTCGTCTGCTTTTACGAACAATTAGCCCCTATTATGGTCGTCATAACTGACGTACTGAGTAAGCAATTGAAGCAAGTTGCACGCTATTGGACATCGAACCTCCTACCCGTATGCGTGTATAATGCGTAAGAGAAAAGTGTTAGCAATACATCTATAAACAGAACTCAAATCTTGGGAATTAAGAACTAAGGTGAGCCACAGTCAGTGGAAAATTTGTGTGTTTACTTACTTCTTCAATTCTTCATACGGATTTTTCACCGTACGAGTAGAGGCTCTAATGTTTCCTAGAAGTCTGCAGCTGATGTATGAAAAAGTTGCCAAAAAAATGAACAGCATATGATGACCCACAAACGATTCCCAGGGAGAATAGTTAGGCATCCTATTGTAATTGGCGTTAAATTGGCAAGCGTATAAAGGATAACATAATGCAGTGTTTTTTACAAGACAATACCACTTAGGGCTGACCGTGTTGCAGTGGAAGGTCTGTAGTTCAAAGTATGTCCACAGCCAAGCAGCACAGCTGTTATGAATGGGAACTGATCAAAATACTGATAAAGGCATAACACTCACAATATATGGTCACTTAAAATTCATACCCTGTTTGTGTAGTTCTAATATAACACCATAATAGCATGGAATATTTGCTGAGAACTATAACTAACGTGAAAATTCAGTGGAATTCTTCTCGAATCCTATCTAGGACAACCATCCTTGGAGAGTAAGGAACGAATGTTAAAATGATTTTCCCCAAGTCTACAGCATACATTGCGCGATTTTCTTGCTGTTTGTTTTTTGGTCTTATATATTTGACAGTTCGAGCAAGCTTCATGACAAGTATAAAAATCGATCATACTGTGCTCAATAAAAGCTCTGCAGAAAATGTTTTAAGCACACTTCAATCATTTTACGGTCGTCATAATCGACCTGCTGAGCAGGCTATTCAAGTCATTGTAAATAGACCAGGTAGAAGGTATGACACCTTTGAACTATTCTTTAAAGCTTGTCATTTTAGCTCTTATCACAAATATATCAAGCAGACTAGTACAACATGTTGCAACTTATCGCCCAACTTCTTCTTCTTTTTTAGTGCCGTGGGCCGAGGAGGTGATTGCCAAGGATGTCCTAACAAGAGCAGGGGCTGACAAGGGCACGTCCAGCAAAAAAGCCAGAGGAGGCAAGGGTGACAAAAACACCAAGAAACCCCCAACATGAAGGGAGCGGAGGGCTGGACCAGCTGGAAACGAAGCCGACTAGGCGGGTTCTGGCTGCACCCAGGCCCTAGTAACATGAAAACCAAGGGCACGGGAAGGATCGCAGCCGCTTAGGCATGAGACAATCGATAAGATTGTTACTGAGAAAAAGATCCTGTGGACAATCAACTCTTTTGACCCCTACAAGGCGCCGGGAATGGATGGGATTTTTCCGATTATGTTGCAGGAGCCATGTAAAGTCATTCTTCCGTGGCTAAAGGGCATTTACTCCTGGTGCCCAGGATGGGTTATGGTCCTCAAGTGTGGTGGGAAGTTAGGGTGGTTTTCATACCCAAGTTGGGTAAAGTTAACCATGCCACTGCAAGGGACTTTAGACCTATTAGTCTATCGTCCTTCCTTATGAAAACGCTGGAACGATTAATAGACATGTAAGTAAGGGATGAGATTGATGACGGTTATCTGTCACAATCACACAACGCGTACATAAAGTGAAAATCGGTAGATACTGCTCTGCATAGGGTAGTCTATGCAATAGAAAAATCGCTCTATATCAAGGAATTCACTCTAGGCACCTTCCTAGACATTGAGGGTGCTTTTAATAAGGTTAGTATCGAGGCAATAGTGTCCAGCCTTCATGTGGCCCCAATAAGCCCAGTTGGATGCAGTTGGATTGGGCAAATGCTGGGTACTCGTATAATATACTCGCCGATGGAGAGAGCCAGCGGAAGGGTGAGAGTAAATAAAGGTACACCACAATGTGGCGTTCTGTCACCCCTCCTGTGGCTCATTGTGGTCGATGGAATGGTCAAGATTCTAGAGGCGGATGGTTTTAATGTCGCGGCCCACGCCGACGACATTGCCATCTTAATTTCTGGAAAATTTCCGCAGGTCCTCAGCGATAGACTGTAAATCGATCTAATCCCTAGAAAATCTGGCAAATATCTTGGCGTAATCATGGACTCCAAGCTTAGTTGGAGAAAAAATGTTAACGAAAGAATCAAAAAGGCCTACGTGGCACTATATTCGTGCAAGGTAGCCTTTGGAAAGACATGGGGCCTAAGACCGAAGTTGAAATATTGAGTATACACTGCGGTGGGAAGACCTATTCTAGTCTATGGCTCGGTTCTCAGGTGGAAAGTGCTTGAGAAGAAATGTCTTCTTCAAAGTGTGTTAAAGGTTCAGAGGGCAGGCTGTCTGGCGGTGACGGGATCTATGAAGTTCACAACAACGGCGGCTCTTGAAGTTATGCTGAACCTTCCACCCTTGGACCTATACTGCAATAGCGTCGCAACTGGAGCTGCGCTAAGACTACGAGAATACGATCTCTGAATAAAGAGTCCCCACGGACATGCATCAGTCTTGGATCGATGGGCCGTCTCGAGATTCAGAACCGTCACGGACTGTCACCCTACTTCCTTCCTGGGAGAGGAGATTCTCTACTAGAATTCCCTTCAGGGACGAATGGACCGGTGATATGATACGCACGGAAAATGAACTGGCAATCTACACCGACGGATCCAAAATGGATGTTAACACAGGTGCCGGAGTCTATTTTGAGTCTCGGGATATATACGCTCCTATAGGCTTGATGATGGATGCAGTGTTTTCCAAGACCTGAATAGCAGAGAGAATCACTCAGGAGAAAGGATCAACATCTATGTTGACAGCCAGGCAGCCATTAAGGCTCTGCAAAGAGAGGTTAGAAGAATATCGAATGTAAACGAGGTGACCCTCTGCTGGATACCTGGTCATGTGAATATCTCTGGAAACGAGAGGGCGGATGAGCTAGCTAGGCTGGGATAAAGTGCACATTTTTCGCAGATCGCAAACGAGGCGAAAACGCCACTCAGTGCGCTCTACAGGGAGATAGAGACGGAGCTATTATTGAAAGCCAATAAGCGATGGTGTCACTTAGATACATGCGATGCGGCGAGATCAACTTGGCCCGTCTATAAAAATTGAATTGACTGAAAATCTGCTGAATTTCGATCATGGGAATATTCGACTGGCAGTCGCTACCCTCACTGGGCACTGCATGTTATCCTAGCATGCAGCCAGACTAGGCCAGCCTCACAATAACTTCTGCAGAAGCTGCAGGGACGAAGAGGAAATTGAATCCATTCGTCTCCTACTGTGCGAATGTCCGGCGCTAGCCCAAAAAAGGAATGTATTGCTAAAATGATACTTCCTTTCGGGTCTAGAAGATACTTCCTTTCGTTTCCTCGTCTGGATGGTTCAGCCCAACGGTAAATGTCTAGGTCTCAGCGGGTTGAAAAATTAATTGGGCACAATGGACTCTACGTAGCCTAGGTGAGCCTCGACTTGTCGTCCGTAGGGCACCCACTTACCTAACCTAACCTTAGTGGTGTTACAACCCATGAAGGACCTGAGCCAAGCTTCTCTCAATCACCCATGTTGTGTGTGATTTACTTTTTACACAGGTGAAAGGGACCTACAGTTTAATGCCTATTCCGAATGGCGTAAGTCAAGAAAATTTTTCAAGGCAAGTATACTACGGGAAGTTTTGCCAGTACCGACGAGGAGGGACGTCGCGAAATAAACATTCGATTGCGTTGGTGTTATCGGGATTTGAACTCGCTCATCGTGCGTCAGAGCCCAACACACTACCTCTGCACCACGGCGCCCTCCATATCGCCTAACTACTAGCCCTTAAATACCTGCATTGGGTTTCAACCTAATTGTTTTTTGTTTTTGTTCAAATTCGACAGATTGGTGGAAGATCCTAATTCATCGATTGTCGGCCATTATAAATGTTCTTTATCTAGACCTATTACACGCCACGCCTAAATCGCACATGCGAAAAGTCTACTATCGGCTGTTGGCTATTCCGATAAGTATTGAACTATATACAAGCCCAAAGTTTTGGCAGATTTAGAGCCTCTTGAAAACAGAGCAGAAATATTTACAAAACTAAACAAAAACGAGATATGAGATCAGAGTACGAGGACATAGTAAACAAGGCACGTCCTGATTTCCACCTAACATTACACCTTCCTACGTCAATACAAAAAAAGAGTAAATTCGATAAGTTATATAGCAATTTCGTGACTGAATCCCATGATTAACGTCATAAATTATCCACCAAGCCATCTTATCGGCGTTGATTTAGAAGCGATCATTTCCATTTCGACGGCGATTATGATCGCAACCTTTGCTGTTGCCAAAGGAACTACAAAAGCTTATCTGATCATAAAATGTTGGAAGCCACCGTTGGCCCTTAGGTACTGTTTATTGTACATATTCTTCGTCTTCATGGGCCAAGAGTACTTACCTCATTGAGAGATTCAACGGGTTGCAATAAATGAAACGTCAGCCCCAAAAAAGCTTTGGCATATCCCATTTGTTTTATGAATGATAAACCATGACGGGACTAGACTGTGACACTCTCTTCCGGATGAGATGTCTTAACTCGCGTTGTCGGAGATGTTTACATTCGTATTCAGTCGTTTATTTACACCGCTATTTATAACCTATGGTACATTGTTGATATTGCGCGATTGACTTGAAAAATGTTAAGCGAATTTTTCGTGAATTACTTTATTTGGTTTTGACTTGACAAAACAAATTTTTGCTTTTACCAAAGCATATCGATCGTGTAAATGTTTATCGTGAAATTCGTTAGATATTTCCTACGATCGAATACATTGAGGTTACTGAAAAGATGCCATCGGCAGTCTTTATTGGCTAATCATGCAGCCAATAGAAGTAGTACTATTCAAGGGGAGGTGAGAGACCAATCGCAAATATTTAAATATCGTTTAACTCCTTTCAAGTGCTGCGACAAAAACACGATCGAGAAATAGAAAAAAGTGCCGACAAATCGATCACATGGTGTTGTTTTCAGCTTATCGAAGGTAAGCCCACGAATGACTATTATCGATGTTTTCTGTAGAGGAAATTGTAAGGTTGTTCAGCGGCTTTACAATCTTGGGCCACATACTACTACGTACTTATACTTTTATCTTCTTGCCAGGGCCGGATTTAGAACTCTGGATGCCCTGGAGCAACAAATGAGTGGAGGCATACTGGCTTTTTTCAGTTTGTTCTTGACAAACATACTCATATATGTGAATATAGACAAAAACAAGAACTATGTATATAAAATTAAATTGAAGCGCTAATGGGACTTTGCGACCTTTTTCCGACGGAAAATCCTCGATAATTTCGCTGAAATCCTATTCCCGTAGTAAACCGCTTTCAATGCTGAGTAGATAGACGGTTTTGGCCCATCGTAGTTCGAGGCCTGTTTTTTATAACTATCATTTTTGAAAATGAGCGCTCTCCAGTGCAATTGGACACTATCAAAACCAACGGGGTGGCCATGGTGCAGTGGTTAACATCATCCACCGCCGAGCGGAAGGTCTATAGTTCAAATTCGCTTCATAGCCAAGAAAAAGTAATTCCCATACGGACAAAAAGTATGCAACACAGAGGTGAATGGAAAGTGACCAGACGTACTACTGCAGGCATAACACTCACAGTATAAGGTCAACTGAAACTCATCCTCTGCGTATGCGTATTAAAGTACGCGAACGAATTACTACGGACTATAGCCAACGCGGAATTTGGTCAGCTCTCGTCCTATCTAGGACAACCACCCCTGATATAAGTGAACGAACATCAACAACCCAAACCACTGCATTCCGTTCAGGTTGTGTGTGTATCACATCATAAGAGAATATAAAATACTCTTGAACCTGCACGCGTCTCTACAAAAAAAAATACATTCTCAGTGCAATTTTAATGTTTGGGAATGTAGCTCTGAAATTTTGATCTTCAAGAATGTGGTAGTAAAATAGCTCGGTAGATTGCTCTTTTCTATAATCCTTTTTGTATAAGTCGATCAAAGGTACAAATTTAACCGACTCATTAACAAGACTAGGCTCTAAGTCACCTTGTACACTTTCACCAATGCCTCTGCTGCAGCGTGCAATTCAGCAGCATCCATCTTCTGAGAATACCAAATCTCGAACGTACATCTTCGTAGGGATTCAATCTTTCAGTAGGAGAAACAGCTATGTGTTTCGATCGATCACTGGGATAAAATCGGATACTTTTAATTTCACTTTTAGTAACAGATTTGCGTCCTATGCATTAATGAAATCGACTGTATTTAACCTCACATTTCTTGTTCTGGTGGGTGATTGTACACATTGGTCACTATGACATATTTTTTAGGTGCTTCCCCGTATTTATCAAAACTGTCTCTTGTGGATTCAGCGAACGATATCTATGATTCTAATGCACGCATTGCCAATTCAAGAATCATTTTCGGGTCCTGCAACATCTTGTTTGTGGCACCGAATCTCTCCACGATTTCGTTCCCAAAGATAGCAAATAGAGCCGGGTTTGAGACAACTCTTCTTTTGTGAAAGGTACGATGCTTCATTCCTCACGATGTCTTTTCACTTCTTATCAGAAGATATGCTGGTTAGAGCCCCTACGATTTCAGAATAACTATCGACAATGGCTTTCGTAGCTTCAACTCGACAAAACCAACGAGTATCGCTAAGCTTTCATAAAACCTAAAATTGTCCTCTTTTTTCTACGATAATAATTTTTCAGTGAAATTTTATGAAATTCTGGACGAAATCAAAGAATTGAACAGCCGACGGATAAGAGTTGGCAGCTGCCTTTCCAACTAAATTGAAAGAATGACACCACAACATGGTACAAACGCCGATAACTGATTTTTCTCCAAAAAAAAGAGGCTGCATTCCTTGGTATTTACCACTTATGTATGTAAGTTTGCGGCATTGTTATATGACTGGCCGCGGCAATCCAAAATGTCTATTTCATGGTCACCTAAAAACTTTAGTAAAGCCGGTATGGCCACAGTTTGGTTGAAAAGTGAGAAATCTTTCTTTTGGCATCGATCCTTCAATATATCGAACAACTATAGTTAGTTGATCGATATGAGATTCGTCGGGAGTAGAATCCACTGACATCGAATAGTATTGGGATTTTCTTATTCTGGTTACTGTTTCAGTTGACATGACCACTTCCTTTATTTGCATGCTCTTTTAAATGGGTTGCCAGGATTGGTTCATACTCGGCTAGCAATACCAAAATTCCCAGAAAATGTCCATTTCTTGGTGAACCAATAATTTCGTTGCCACCTCGAAAGGCTAATCCACTCTCAGCAATGAATTTGGTAGTACTAACCATAATTCAAAAGGTTTTTTGCTCATACTGGATTTTTTGTGCCTCTTACATCGCTCGCTCTTGATCGATGCGTCCTGTGACTTTTCCCCGTTGCGCTAAAGTCATGGGGGCTCCTGTTTTGTGGAGGTCCGGGACTGTAAATCCGGCACGGCTTCTTGCACAGTACCTCAAATGAGTTAATCGAGTTTTAATTATTGTTACACGTCGAATGTCGATGCGGAGTCATCGGTCGGCAATGGGTGTTTTATTGTTTATGGCAATGCAATAGGATCTGTAGTAATTGTTTTAAAAAGCTATGGCTGTAGGTACTGAATGCTATGACTTATGGTAGTATTATGTAATACTATTTGTTGTTATTTGCTTGACAGTAAAGGGCGTAAGAAGCTATTGAGGGATGCTTACCTGGTGTTCAATCAATATTCGAATGAGTTTGGTTCTAACGAGCCGAACTTTATTTTCGCATAATATTGTTTGAATAGTACAATCTTGCTTATTCTACAATAAGAAATACGAGCCGAAAGAGGTGGAACAGCGGACAGATTTTGCTGATTTTTATTATGACACCGTCTGGCGTCAGGTGTCATCAATTGTTGTGGTTGAAAACAACACCTGGGAATAGCAAAGCTTTCCATTGTTTGAAATGACTTATCTCGTTTCGTGATATTTGTATATGAACTTATAGGTAAATCAAACTATACGGAGACTTTGTACTACTACTTTATCACATGATATTGGAAATACCTCGAACCCATGCGCTGTCAAGAGGACTGTAACTGTACATGGCACTAACTCAACTGCACCATTATATTTAACATACTGGTTGATTGCTCTCAACCGGGCGATATGCCAGCAACGATCCCTGTTTAAATGCCTGGGTCAAGTTGACATACAGCCTCCTCGCGGCACCCTCGGGATAAGGTCCATGTCTCTGCGCCATAAAGCAGCGCCGTGATGATAAGGGTCTTGTATATGGTCACCATGGTTTTCCGAGACAGGGCTCTGCTTCTCAATTGCCTCTCGAGCCCAAAGAAACAGCGGCTGACAAGAGTTATTTTGCATTTGATTTCGGCACTGAAGTCATTACTGCATGTCACCGCGGGGCCTAGGTAAATCAAGTCCTTGACTACATCGAAATTATACCTGCCAATATGTAAATGCGCCCTAGCCAAGACGCCAGTGGTTCGTGTCCTTTTTCGACGACAGCATATATTTCGTTTTGCCCTCATTTACCGCCAGTCCCATTTTAGCCGCTTCCGTCTCAATGCTCGTAACGGCCTCAATGACATTCCGCTGACTTCGTTCAATTATGTCAATGTCATCGGCATATGCGAGCAGTTGTACGAACTTGAAAAATATGGTGCTCCTCGTATTGACCAGTGAATTTTGCACGATCCTTTCAAGGACGATGTTGAAAATGTCACACGATAGCGTGTCGCACTGTCTTAAACCTTTTTTGATATAAAAGGTATCGGTTAAGTCGCTTCCGACCCTGATGGAGCAGCGAGAGTTCTCCAATGTCATCCTGCACAATCTGACGAGTTTGACAGGGACGTCAAAACTAGATATGGCGTTGTATAGCTTATGTGTGCTGTGGTATGCGGCCTTAAAGTCGACAAATAGATGGTGGGTGTCGATCTGGAACTCGTTGATTTTTTTCCAGGATCTGCCGCAATGTGAATACTTGATCGTAGACTTCCCGGACCTGAAATCACAATGACATGAATCCATCAGTTTTTTAACGAACAGTTTCAGGCATTCACGCAGTGCAGCAGAGAAGATCTTATAAGCTATTCGAACATGTTTGCCTCATACATACAAAGGCACCGAAGCTTGTTTGCCTAAATGCCTTCTTCTTCTTCTTAACGGGCGGTACAGTCCGGGGCGAACATGGGCCTCAACCAACATGCCCCTCCAACTAGCACGATCTGTTGCTAGCCCTTTCAATTGCCGCCATCTTAAGTGCGGCCGTCCTCTGTTTCTTCGTCCTTTGGGGTTGGATTCAAATACTCTCCGGGCTGGAGCTGTGGTGCCATCTTAGGCGTTGAATCCGTAGACGCCTGACTAGACTCATGTCGCTTTACAGCCCGAAAAGTTCGTGGTTGAATCTTTTCCTCCATCCCCCGTCTGCATTTAAAGGCCCGAAAATCACGCGCAAAATCCTTCTTTCTAACCGACCAAGGGCCTCTCATCCGCTTTTGATATTGTCCATGCTTCTGCGCTGTACAGCAGGACCGGGACGATAAGAGTCTTATATAGAGTCAACTTCTGGAGAGGGCATGATGAGCAGAAGAAGGGAGGGGAAAAAACTGCTGCGACTAAAGAAAAGAATCTTTGCAGCCTCCCAGCTCAAGGATATCGAGGAGTCTACGGACGAGCATAACATTGGTGGAGCAAATCTTACTGTCGTAAGGGCATAACACCTACGGTAGTTTGTTTTTGCAAATCCGGCGATAGAACTTCACTTACGCGTCTCTGCTTTAACGGTTTTGTGTCTATACATGTTTTGTAGTTTGCATTGATGAGCGATTTCTGTGTGCAGTTCTGCAATATTCGTGGGTTACGGAAGAATTTCTTTGCCACGTATATCCATCTCTCTCGCCACAAACCGGCTGTTTTGGCACTTTGTGAAACACAGGTCGATGAAAAGTCTGATCCTTCGGATTTCAGTCTTCCTGGATATAGCTTAGTGCCATTATTCGTTTCTCGCCGTGGTCTCGCCATCTATGTCCGTAGTGATATTGCTTACCAGTTACTTCCACAGTATAGCCAAACATCCACCCCGGAATTTAATTTCATATGGCTTAAATTCATATTCCGTAAGCACTCCATCCACTACTGTTTTCTTTATAGAAGCCCCAATCTAGACAGGAATGCAACATTTGATGCATTCGACGCACTGTCTGATTCCATCCAAAGAATTGTTTCCCTGTTCCCTCGCACTGAAATCGTTTTAGCGGGCGATTTCAATGTACACAATTCTCAGTGGCTTCGACATTCTGGACAGACAACACCCGAAGGAAGGTATGTTGAAATTTTTGCTGAGTTAAATCACTTAACTCAACTTGTGAATGAGCCATCACGTATCCCCGATGTTGCCGGTCATACCGCCAACACGCTGGACTTGTTTCTTACCTCTCAGCCTGACAAATACACGATCGATGTATTGGAACCCCTAGGCTTGTCTGACCACTGCATGATATCAGCGAAATTCTCGAACTCCCACCATCCAGTTAAAGAAAAAGCTCCTAAGAGAACACTATGGCTATACGAGAAAGCCAACTGGTGCGGCCTTAACAACTTCTTTCGGATCTTTAACTGGTCGTTGTGCTTCCTCGACAACGACGTCGACGCCGCAACTGATATTATCGTAAATGTTATCCGAATCGGCATGGCAAATTTTATTACCAGCAAGATTAAAAGCACCAGGCCTAAGGATAATACGTGGTTCGACTCGAGCTGCAAAGAGGCTATTAGGCTCAGGGAGCTAAGTTTTCGGGCCTACAAGGCAAACAGTTCTGAGGAAAACCGAAAAAAGTACATACGAGCCAGAAATGACTGCAACTCCCACATTCGACGGATTAAATTCCAATCCGACCAAATATTAAGGCGTAAAATCCTTCAATGTCCCAAGGGTAGCAAAAGTTTCTGGTCGTTTGTAAAAAACGTAAAAAACTCAACTAAGTCGTCTATACCGACGCTCATCCACAATGACATCCCAGCTGTCACCCCCTTAGACAAAGCTAACCTACTTGCTGCCCATTTCGCAACCAGTTCTCAGCTGCCAGCTTGTACTTTGTCTCCGCCTGTACTAGAGTGCGTCAATTCCACCATGGGGCTAATCCACTTCCGCACTCGTACAGTCGCAAGGGTTCTTAAAGACCTCGACATACACAAATCCGCTGGTCCAGATGGTATTGCCTCAATAGTTCTGAAGAGGTGTTCTTCTACGCTGGCAAAACCACTGCGTAAGCTTTTTCACCTTTCCTACATCTCTGGGCTCTTTCCGAGTAGGTGGAAAACAGCATTTGTCCAGCCTATACCCAAAAAAGGCGAATGATATTCTCCCTCCAACTACCGACCCATTGCACTAACGTCCCTTCTTTCCAAGGTCATGGAAACGCTGATTAACCGTCAGCTTACCTTGAATCACGGAAACTCCTCAATGACCGCCAATACGGTTTCCGCAGCAACAGATCCACTGGTGATATGATGGCATATCTCGCTGAAAAGTGGAATCACTCCCTTCACCAAGCAGGTGAAAGCAAAATTGTTGCACTGGATATTTCGAAAGCATTTGACAGGGTTTGGCATCAAGCCCTTTTGTCGAAAATGCGTGCTTTTGGGATCGATGAGTCTCTCTTTCAATGGATTAGAAGCTACCTTTCGAATCATTCAATTCAAGTTGTTTTGGACGGATTCAAGTCTGATACTCACTTTGTAAATGCCGGTGTTCCCCAGGGCTCCGTTTTGTCTCCGATACTCTTTCTTATTTTTATAAATGATCTCTTGTCTGTTACTTCTAATCCAATTCACTCCTTCGCTGACGACAGTACCCTCAGCTTCTCATATTCGCTCACCAGTTTACGACCCTGCACTTCGGTTGTAGATAATGAGCGGCAGCGTATGTTAAGCTCATTAAATTCCGATATCGACAGCATCATCCAATGGGGTAAAAACAATAGAGTGGAATTTAATGCTTTCAAAACACAATGCTGCCTCTTGTCGTTAAAGCGTATAACTAACCCGCAGCCATTATCCATGAATGGCACTTGCATCTCAGAAACTGAAAAGCTTTCCATCCTGGGTATGAGTGTTGCTCACAATCTTAATTGGAGCGACCATATATTCAGTGTCGCCAAGAATGCTGCGAAATGCCTAGGCTTCTTATACAGATGCAAGAAATATTTCTCACCCTTAGACCTGGCTACTATCTATAAGGCGTTCATTCGCCCCAAATTAGAGTTTAACGCTCATGTCTGGTCCGGTGCTTCCAAGACCTCACTGCACCTACTAGACAGAATACAAAAACGAGCCATAAAACTGATAGGTGACTCCAGCATTAGCAAAACATTAAACTCGCTGGAACACCGCAGGAATGTTACCTGCCTCTCCCTGTTTTATCGTTACTACCACCAAAAATGCTCTGATGAAATAGCCAGTTGCATTACGCCCCTTCAACACTTCTCCCGCAATACACGTCTCTCTAGGAATGCTCACCAATATACTCTGAAGCCCGCTTTCGGACGTACTGTCAAATATAGAGAATCTTTCATTAACCGAAAAACACGAATCTGGAACTCCCTGCCGGATTCGGTTTTCCCCCCTCAATGCAACATGCAAGCATTTAAGATCAATGTCCATCGGCATCTCCTCTATTCCTCTTCCTCTCTACCTTCTGCCCGCACTGTGTCACCGACATAATAAGGTTATTAGACCTTGAGTGCGCGCAAATTATTAAAAAAAAAAAAATATGGGCCTTTTATAAGGAAGCTAAGAGCCTCGCAGGAGGTTTTAAAAAAGGCACTCAGGCTCTTCGAAATTCCGAAGATAATCTTGTCACCCACCCACAGGGAATAGTGGATGTGCTTTCGATAAGGTCCATGTCTCTGCGCCATAAAGCAGGGCCATGATGACAAGGGTCTTGTATATGGTCACCTTGATTTTTCGAGAGAGGGCTCTGCTTCTCAATTGCCTCCTGAGCGCAAACAAACGATTGGCAAGAGTGATCCTGCGTTTGTTTTCGGAACTGATGTCGTTGTTCCAGGTCAGTGCGGAGGCGAGATAGACGAAGTCCTTAATTATCTCAAACCCATATCTGCCAATACAGATGTTCTGGCCAAGACGTCGGTGGCGAGCGTCCTTTTTTGATGATAGGATATAATTACTTTTTCCCTCGATTACTGCCAAACCAATTTTCGCCGCCTCCATCTCAATACTCGCAAACGCCTCATTGACATCTCGCTGTGTTCTACCTATTATGTCAATATCGTCGGCGTATGCAAGGGGTTGCGAGGATTTGAAATAGATTGTACCTCTTGTATTGGCCAGTGATTTTTGCACAATCATTTCCAATATGGTGTTGAAGAAATCACACGACAGCGCATCGCCCTGCCTAAATCCTTTTTTGACATCAAAACTATCGGTAAGGTGTTCACCGATTCGGATGGAGCAGTGGGCATTCTCCAAAGTCATCCTGCATAGTCTGATGAGTTTAGCAGGTATGACAAAGGTAGACATAGCGTTGTAGAGCTCGTCTCTAATTACACTGTCGTATGCGGCCTTGAAGTCGACAAATAGGTGGTGAGTGTCGACTTGGAATTCATTGGTTTTTTCCAGGATCTGCCGTAGTGTGCTGATTTGGTCGATGGTCTACTTCCCTGGCCTAAGTCCGCACGGACGCGCAATCAGAGGGGTCTCCTTTCTTGTGGGCATGCTTTCCTCTGACCATATCTTACAGATGAGCTGATGCATGCTCCTAACCAGGTCATCCCTAGCTGCCCCGAAGAGCTCGGCAGACAGATCGTCTGCGCCAGCAGCTTTATTCGACTTGAGTTTCGATATGGCAACTGACCTAACTTCGTCGAGGTCAGGGGGACAGAATTCTCTGCGGTCTGCGTCGATTAGAAAAGGACATTCTGCCTGACAGCGGTATATTGACTAACATCGCTGTTAAACAGTCTCCAGAAGTGGTTTTCCATATTCTCAGCATCGACTGCGATTATACTACTAGGTGTCCGTTCTCATCCCTGCAGGCTTCCGTTCTGGCTTTATAACCTTGGCATGTTCGCTTTATCCGTTGATAAAACTTTCGAACGTCACGCCTGCAGTAACACCTCTCCAAATCCTCAATCGCGCGCTTCTCGTGCTCGTTCCTCTTTTTTCTAAGAAGCCTATGCTCCTCCCTTCTTTTTAACGTAGAGCTCACGAGCTGCTCTTGTTCTTTTATGCAGCGAGGCCTTATATGCATCCTGCTTCGCTGTTTGAATCCTCCTGCACTCGTCATCGAACCAGGTGTTTCTTCGTGGTGGAGCCTTGAAACCCAAAACTTCGGATGCAGAGCTTTTCAGGGCTTGTTTGCAAAGGCTCCACTGCTGTTCTATTGATAGCGTGGAGGATTGAGGTGTATTGGAGAGCTTAAGGGAAACGCGATCGGTAAAAGCACGAGCGGTTTCTGGCGATAGCAGCTTTCCGACGTCATAACATTGCATTCTTACTCTGATCCGCTGCGTTCGTGATTTCCGTAGGCGCATCTTGGCTACTACAAGATAGTGGTCCGAGTCGATGTTAGCCTCTCGGAAAGTTAGAACATCAAGAATAGTGGAGGAGTGTCTGACGTCGATCGCGATGTGATCAATCTGGTTGGTAGTCTATTGATCAAAAGACCGCCAGGTGCCTTTGTGTATATCGAGGTGCGGGAAGCGCGTACTGGCTAGAATGAGATTTCGCCCCGTAGCAAGATCAATCAGCCTGTGTCCGTTATCGGAGGTGGTGTCGTGTAGGCTATGTTTGCCGATGACTCGTTCAAATATGCTTTCCTTACCCAGCTTAGCATTGAAGTCTCCTAGTACAATTTTGATGTCATAGATGGGACATTGGGCATACGTTCTGTCTAGGTGATCGTAGAACTCATCTTTGGCTGAGTCATCCTTGTCTTCCGTGGGGGCGTGGACGCAGATCAGGCTGATGTTAAAAAATTTAGCCTTGATACGGATTGTTATGAGACGTTCGCTCACATGCCGAAAGCTTAGGACTTTTTTCCTTAGTCCACTTCGAACAACAAATCCGCATCCGAATAATCGTTGGCCTCCCTCCCTATAGCAGTTACCGTACTAAATATCGCAGTTTTTCATCCGCCTTATACCGGGTCCATTCCATCGCACTTTTTGGATAGCGGTTATGTCCGCTTTATAGCGGTTAGGACGTCTGCAATTTGTGCGGCTGCACGTGGCCCGTTTAGGGAATTAACATTCCACGTACAAAGCCGAAGATCATTGTCCTTTTTTTCGTTCTTTGCAAGGGTCGTCTACATAAATCCGGTCCGTTATATCCGAGGCTTGTGGTGGTTTCGGAGTTTGTGGTTTTTTTTTTTTAGGGCTTACTAGGCCGTAGCCCACCCGACTAATCCTGTTTTTTGGCACAGGAGGCTCGCCATTCGCCCTTCTCTGTCTGTAATTTCCATAGGAAATCTCCAGATGGCACCACGAGGAGGTGGGGATAGGACTTACTAACAGGGACGCAAGATGTTCGACTGCGGTGGCTCTTCTCGCTTTTTAGCAGACCAGCATCCGTCGGATAGATGCTTCTCCTACGAGGCCTTTGTTAGTCCTTTGCCACTCTATTAATATACCCAAACTTAATAGAGTAGACATCAGAAGACGAACTACCTTTCGGGAAACTGTGCTCTGCGATATGATCTCAATAAAATTAACCTCTCGTCTGAAACTGAGAGTGGACTCTGGCTTGAGGACGAAGAGACTGCATGTGTGTATTGTGTGAGTGTGCTGCTCTTTGACACTCCTGTGGGTGTCGTTTCAGCTCCTACGAGAGGTATTCTCAAATTCATTAAGAAAGTGGAGAAGCTCCTCATCTAATCGGCTAGTTGGCACAATAGATTTTTAAAGGTCGCCAGACACCAGAAAAATTAAATCTACGAATCGAATATGAGTGCACCTCTGCTTCTTTCTTCTTTGGTGGCGTTACAGCTCATGAAGGACCAGAGCCAAGCTTCTCTCAATCATTAATATTGTGTGTGATTTATTTTTTACACAGGTGAAAGGAACCTACAGTTTAAAGCCGATTCCGAATGGCGTTAATCGAGAAGCTTTTTCATGGCAAGGTTACTACAGGGGGTTTTGTCAGTACCCCGCCGAGGAGGGCCACTGCGAAATAAACATTCAATGGCGTTGGTGTTATCGGGATCCGAACTCGCTCATCGTGCGTCAGGGTCCAACACACTAACCACTGCTTACTACTTGAATATTGAACCCCAGATCTACTTACATCCACAACGTCAGACACATGATAGATGTTACAAAAACAAAAATAGCAATACGCGGATCAAGAGCTTATTGCAGTAAAAAGCATTGGCAACTCGTCGCGCAATACTGTTCCCAACCACTTCCTTCGAATGTGATCGGCAAAAACTATAAATCAACAATTGTCGGTGCCTGGCAATGGCTTTGTCTGAGAGCTACCTCTCAACTCCCACACAAATCCCTAACAACTATAGGAATTCCAGCTGATCATAAACCAGTCACCGGTCGAATGTGGTTCACGAGAAGTTCACGAGAGTGACATTGAGAACGTGCAATACACGAGTTACCGACAAGAGTCAGCTTACTAAGTGTGTCTATCGCAAGTAATGCCTGTGATACCAATCGCTAAAGGCCAGGCCTCATTCTCTTTGCCACGCGCACCATTGAGTATGAGCACCTGTCAAAAATGAGAGAGTATGCTATCTACTAGTAACTTAAGAGAAATCCGCTTTGGATATCATACCAGACTGACAGTCTATAAGAGAACCGCTACGATGCGGCAGTTCCTTTTTCTTTTTGTTTACAAAAGGAAAAGTAAACATCGAGCTTGATTAAGATATCACGACAATTTTCATATTTAAAGGCGATCTTCTTATCGACAGTTTGCGAATTCGCGTTTTCCCGTCCACCTACACTATCCTAGTGAAAACTCCCGGAGCAACCCGACAACGAGCACTCATCACGTTCCAACAATCATCATCCACGATACCCGACTAATACAAGGTATAATCGACACTAAAACAAAGCTCTTCGTGTGCGATTCGATTACAAGAAAATTGTTTTTTTATTTTTGGTTTTATTTTTCTGTTTCTGTTCACTTGGCGATTCGTCATCACTCATTCAGACGTCAACCGTATCGTCGTGGTGTCGTATCGTCACCATCCTATCCGTCCCAATCCAACCACCAACGAAAACGGCTCCGGCTATATAGGGTACTGAGTACACTTGGCGATCAATTAGTGGTATTCCACTACTGAACGAATCTGTGTGTCTGCTCCTCGCCTACTGCATCAAAGCTCATCGGTAGCGGAAGCGAACGTTCGCCCAAAAGTGCAAGTAGATACGTTTTTATAAATTTTTTTTTTCAAATTTTTCTTCTCTGTCGAGTGTAGTCGTCGTAATTCGCGCGGCCTGCAACACTACTCAGTTTGGTTGCGATTTCTCTGCAAAGTTTTTGTAAATTTTCTTTTTCGTATATTTAGTATTTCGGTTGTTGTGCGCTTCTTCTACGCGAAGAAATAAAAAAGCAAAACAACAGAGTGAAGCAAAATAAACAACTTGAACAGACATTGTATGCAAAAAACAGACAATCCGTGTCGCCGGGCATCACACTGTCGGAATCGAGTTTGTTACTATCAATCCGCAACCATCAATCGTTCGGTCAACAGGTGGAATCGCCTTTTTGCCTCTCTGACGATATGACCCAAAAAAGTGATTTTTCATTCGAGATATACAACATTTCGTGAGAACTAGAGATATAAATATTTCAAGTGTTTTGTGTGAGTTGCGGGTGGAGTGTCGAAGGAAAAATTCCTCTTTCAAGGTGAGTGACAGACTGTAGTGTTTGTAAATACAAAACCGTAACGAGGAGTAAGCTGGGCTAGTATCCATTCGCCTGACACGTGTTAATAACTTGACAGACCGACCGAACGTATTGAGAGCATAGGCAAGTGGTTTCATAAATAGAATGAAAAACGAGGAAAGAAATATGTAATTGCAACTCGCTGAACTAGTCGTTGTTTAGAAAGAGGGAATTGGAGCATTTCGAGAGCAGGTGACGCGACAGCTTGACACGTGTCCGGCGATTGTGCGTGATAGTAGGTACGAAGCAGAACTTTAATTATCCGCCAGCCAGTGTGTAATGGGTCTCTTATCTCATTTGTCAACGTACATATGTATGTTTGTTTTATCTTGCGAAACGCAGAGTTTTTTTTTTTCAATGCTCGAATATTGAAGAAACAACCTGTTTTCGATGCAGTTGACGCCGAAACATACTCTTCACTACATGACGTTCAATGTATCTCTAACTATACAGATCGACAGTTTCCTTTTTCGTGCGAGTTATTTACTCTAGGTATATGTATCAGTACGTACGTCACCATATGAGAATGCGACACACCTAATATTCATTTAATTATCACACACTTCCCACGTGAATTTCTGTTTCGTGTTAACTGCACGTTTTGGTTTTAAAGGAATATTGAAGGTCAAGGCCCAACGAAATGGGCGGAATTTTGTTTCTTCACAGACTGTTTATGAGAATAGTAGATAGAAAGTATTCCTTCACAATCCTCTTAAGTTTGTTTAAATATTTCGATCAGATTTCAGTAACATCCTTCTTTACTGTGCTGATATACAATGGCTAATATTGACGTTTCATTGCATGGCATAAGTGCTACTTTCCATTTTTACAAGGTGGTGTTATAAAAAATCGCGCAATTTCTCTTTGACTTTTTAACACTTACGATTTTTCGCATATTACATACCTTTATCTATCTGGTTAAGGTCCCCTTCCACCAGTGTGCGCCACCTTAGATTCGTCGTGCCTCGGGTTTGGACTCGAAGACTCTTCGGGCTTGGATCCGTAGACGTCGTACTAGGCCGATGTCGCTGTACGGCCCGTATAGTTCGTCGTTGTATCTTCTCCTCCATTCTTCGCTTAAACGAACAGGACCATAGATTGAACGCAGAATTTTCCTCAGGAAGCGACCAAGGGCCTCCTTATCCGCTTTCGTTAAAGTCTCTGCCATTGAGGAGGACTGGGATGATTAAAGTATCGTACAGCGCAACTTTGGTCTTTCGAGAGAGAGCTTTACTTCTCAATTGCCTCTTGAGCCCAAAGAAGCAAGTAATTCTGCGTTTGATCTCAGCGCTGGTGTTGTTGTCGCCATGTCATCGAACGTGTTTTCTTACGGTGTTTCTCCTCAGCGGGGCTCTGACAAAACCCCCTGTAGTAAAATTGTCATGAAAAGCTTCTCGAAATTCGCCGTTCGGAACCGGCAATAAACTGTAGGTCCCTTTCACCTATGGGAAAATTAAATCACACACAACATGGGTGATTGAGAGGAAGCTCGGCTCAGGTCCTTCATGGACTGTAACGCCAACATTCATACAATTGTGACGTTCTAGCCGAGACGTCGGTGTTGCGCGTCTTTTTTGATTGACAGTATATGTTTCATTTTACCCTCGTTAATCGAAATACCCATTTTAGTCGCTTCTGCTTCAATGCTTGTTGCGCAGTTGCGCAGACTTGAAATAGGTCGGGGCACCTGTGTTGGCCAGTGAGTCTCGTATGATCTTTTCAAGCACGATGTTGAGAAAATTACATGATAGCGCGTCGGCTTGTCTAAATCCTTTTCTAACATCAAAGGTCTCGGTTATTCCGCTACCGACCTTAATGAGTAGCGGGAATTCCCCATTGTCATCCTGCATAGTCTGATGAGTTTGGCAGAGGTGTTAAAACTAGACATAGCTCCGTATAGCTCGTCTCTATGCACCCTGTCATATGCGGCTTTGAAATCGACGAAAAGGTGATGAGTATCAACTAGGTATTCTTGGGTCTTCTCCAATATCTACCGCTGTGTGAATATTTGGTATATTGTGGATTTACCTGGCCTGAAACTACACTGATACGAACCTATCAGATTATCCACAAAGGCTTTCAGGCGTTCAAACAGAGAAAATCTTGTATGCAATGTTAAGGAGACTTATTCCCCTGTAGCTGACGCAGTTATGGGGTCTCGTTTCTTATGGACTAGGCAAACGATGCTGAGATTGCCACTTTAAATAGCTTGGCAGACGTGCCTCCTACGCCCGCCACTTTATTATTCTTGAACTTTGAAATTACCATGCTAATTTCCTTCAACACTGGATAGATTTAGATAGAGGGTAATAGGTAGTACAATGTTCAACGCCCAGTTCTTGTAATAACAGACTCACGTATTCTATAAGAAAAAAATAAACTCAGTCACGAACTTCTAAGCGAACTACCCACACCTCTTAATCCAAACTAGTTGTCGCCTTTCCATATTACAATATTATAGGATTGGCCAAATAACGCGCAGGAACAGAAATACGAATCAAGTCTAACAATATTTTCTTCGAGATCACGTTGGGAACTTAAAGGATAGTCCACGCCATACATATGAAGTACGAAATATCCTCACCACGAGTGGCCTTAAAGACATCGATCGATGGTCGAAGTGTTTGATCATATCTTTCAACGGAGACGTTTCCATGACTTTCCTATCTCGACAGTGTTATTGATTTTTATGTTCTGAATGGTGACTGGTCCATAAACGTTTGTTTTTCAAAAAATCCCATAAAAAGACGTCAAGGCGTTAGTTCGCATAATCTTGCGAGGCAATTTACATGTCTGTTGTACCAATTTGTTGACAATAAAAATCATCTAAGTCCATTTTCTTCTACATTAAATGATTGTGCAAAAATCACTGGCCAATACAAGAGGCACAATTTATTTCAAATCCTCACAACTCCTCTTATACACGGATGACAGGGAGATGCCAATGAGGCGTATACGAGTACTGAAGCGGAGACGGCGAAAATTGGTTTGGCAGTAAACGAGGGCAAAACTAAATATACGGTGTCATCAAAAAAGGGCACTCACCATCAACGTCTTGGCCAGTACATTTTTATTGGCAGATCTAAGTTTGAGGTAGTTAAGGACATCGTTTACCTCGGCTTCGCAGTAACCTGGAACAACGACATCAGTTCCGAAATCAAATGCAGAATCACACTTGCCAATCGCTGTTTCTTTGGGCTCAGGAGGCAATTGAGTAGTAGAGCCCTCTTTCGAACGACAAAGTTGACTCTATAAAAAACCCTTACATCCCGGTCCTGCTGTACGCCGCAGAACCATGGACACTATTAAAAGCGGATGAGGAAGTCCTTAGCCGTTTCGAGAGAAAAATGTTGTGTGTAATTTTCGGACCTATAAACGCAGGCGGGGGACAGAGGAAAAGATTGAACCATGAGCTTTACAGGTTGTACAGCGGCATCAATCTAGTCAGGCGTCTACGGATTCAACACCTAAGATGGCTAGGCCTTGTAGAGCGAATGGACACCATAGCTCCAGCCCGGAGAGTCTGTGTACGGCCGCACCTAAGATGGCGCACACAGGTGGAAGGGGACCTCAGCCAACAGGGTGAGCGGTAATGCAAAAGGCTAGCAAATGATCGTGATAGTTCGAGGGGCATATTGGTTGACGCCCAGGTTCACCCCGATCTGTAGCGCCCGATAAGAAGAAGAAAATACCCATTTGCACTGGTTGCACTTTACACTGCCTTCGTCAGACCTTTGCTTGATTATGCTGTTGCAATCTAAAATCCTGGCTTCACAACTTTTTCCGGACGTATTGAGAAGATCCAAAAGCGATTTACGAAGTTCACAATCTTTAAACTGCATTGGAATTTTTGTCCTAATTATATACCAAGGTGCCATCTAGACTTTTTATGATGTAATGTTTGCCAGGGACATTCCCTCATATCATATAAAGTGTTCTTCGCTTCTTGAGATGCTTAATTTTATGTGTGCTCTTTTTACTGCTCTTTAATCTTTAGCTGTCGACTTCGAAGATAGTTCGACGCAAAAACCCCTGTGAATGCCCATCCAATGAGTCAAACTAGTATTTCGAATTCATCTGCTACATTAATCTTGTTGTTGAGCGAGATTGAACATAGCACACATTGGGCTTACTATTTTTCTATCTCTCAACCTTCTATCGCTCATATTTTATCTTGTGCAATTAATGTCAACATGCCGATGCTTTAAACAAATTAAAATAATTAGCAATCAAATCAAATGAGCAGCGAATTAGCGAACGATACTGCTCTTTTCTATTTCGGCAAAAACTCAAACGCGTTAATGCCCGGGATTCTTTTTATTATGTTTAACAAATGACAATGTACATATAATGTCGTCAAGGACTGTCCCTAACTACAACGTGCTTAAATGACAGCCTACGTCTTTGGTATGCAGCTGGTCACTATGTTTACTTGGACTAGAACTATAGTCACGAAAGGAGAGCCTGCATTGAGGGGTTGAAAACTGATCTCAAAGTCGTGCCTCATGACAAAACATATTTAGTAGTAGTCAGGCAAATTTTCGAGAGAATATGAAAAGCAACGACACGAATCTACGTTTTGTGCTGCTGGGTAGTGTCTATGTCAATGGTAAAATCGTTCTTGCTACAATCCGTGTTATACTCGATACAAAGAATTGTCTGCTTAGTTAAACTAAAACTGGCATTAGTTTGATGTTAAAACAGGAATCGACGGTCGGTGCTTGGTTAGGTGTGTTCCTAGTGGCACTGGCATCCAGGTAGTATAATTTTTACAGCAAAAAATCTGCTTTTTTCAATATAGTCTCGTTGGGTTCGCTTAATTTCTCGCTATGAACATTGCCCTACACACAGAGAATTCTTCATATTTCCGTATATTAATTAGGCAATCGCTTGCAAAGCCTAGGGCTAGACACCACCGACTAAGTATAGCTTTTGGCAAATAACCTCTGACTAATAACACCAAAAAATCACTATAGCCATGAAGTCTCCAAGATTATCTTTTTTACACTCTTTTACACTCTTTTTTTCATAGATACGTATATAAATAGATACGCTTTCAATTTATTGAAAATTTAAACAAATTGTCTACTCCCCATATCGCTCCGGTTATGCGATTTGATGAAATTATCTCCATTGCAAAATACCATTTTACATATATTCAAAACGTGACGTTTCATACTAGTTTTCCGTTTTCTTCTCGTCGCTGTTTTGTATCTTTACAAGCTCTACCGCATGTGTTCGTAGGTGTTGTGTAAACGGGCTATTTAGCGGTCTGATCACGGTCGTTTATTGATCTTAAAACGAAATCGGAAAGAGCCGGAGATATCTCGTGACGTACATAGGTGACTGCGATTAGCTTATTCAAATAATTTGTTTTTAACTATGGGCGTTGTTTGTTTTTTCAATTTTGATAGATTGATGGTTTTATAAATATTTAATTTCTATTGCAAGTAGGGAGAAAAACTATAGAAAAAACATCGGCACTATTGTAGAAGCATCGTTCAAATAGTTTGTTATAAATGATATCACGACTCTGTCTGGTGACAGCAGTTACGATATTTTATTCTGAGCCGATACTTTGTGAAATATAGAGATGCTATATGTTAATTAGCTTTATAAGTAACAAGAGCGATAATGTGGTCATAAATATTGCTATCAGACAGTCAATTTGTTTGGTTTCTTCTGAGGAGGAATATTGAGTTAAATATTTTCAATGCAACCAATTGACAAATGGACTCATCGTAAAAGTCTGCGCCATAAAACAATAAGTCATACTTAGAGTAATGCAATAGATTTATGGCGAACTTGCAATGTCGTTCTTTGACTTATCGCACGTGCACTTGTTCTCTATAAACTGTCACTATCAAGCAGTCTAGATGCCATTATGTAATAATTTTTCGCAAAAAAACCCATTTACATACTGCGACTAGGTTATTCGAGATAACTAAAGGAGATTTATCATAATGTCGATTAGAAGACATCCACATGCAACACCAGTATACTTATGACGTATCTCTCTGCCTAACTTGAAACAGAAATTTTCTACATTTGTAGCATCAGAGCAATTAGCTACCTAAGCAAATCACCAATAGCCGACTACAAATTTAGTATAGCTGCCTTCCGGCTTTGGATATCAATTAAATTCAAGCTCTACACTTGGTCGTCAATTATCAAGGCGTAGATCATCACAAAGTGAGTCGTGCACATGGCTCAATGGAAAAACGATGACGAAAATAGTATGAAATGCTGACTGTGCACTTGAACTCGAAATGTACATGCAACGAACGTGTAGTATCGTGTAGTTGAACGAGACAAGAATGTTATTTTCAGTTATGGATGCATTTCCGGATAAGTAGTAAATAAAGTATTTGCAAGTGGGCTGAGAAGTTCGTAAGAAATTAACGAAAGCCGGGCGGTAAGTTATGCCATTGCATAATGCTCTAGTGAAAATGTTAATGGGGTGCGGTGGCGTATACGTAATTTATATGTTTCTTGGGAAACCTCAATGCAGTGTAGCATGTAATGACCATACATAAGTGACTATAGTCGAGTTATCGACACCCGACATTGACACAGGTCTAGGTTTCTCGTGAATAGAGACAGGATTCTAGTAACATGCTTCATGCCCAACTAGTGCTCAATTATTATTTTAAGCTTGATCCAATTGTAAGTACGTCGTCATCCCACCCGTCGCAGTCTTTGCGAATTCTTTACTTTTCGCGGGTGGTTAATTTTGCAAACCCTTCAGAGTCTTAAATAAGCGACCTGGAACACTTTATCCGTCTTTGATTCAGGTTACACTCTGCGTAACAGAATATGTTTCTGCTTCCTTCTTCGAATTATATGGTTTCATTTGCGTTTTGTGATTTAAATAACCACCTCCATTCGATACCCAAAAAGCAACTCTTTCTCGGGCATTCCGCATAACATTAGAAAGCATTTTTAAACAGCCCCAAAGAAAGGAGTCAGGTGCATTTAAATCCAGAGAACGAGGAGGCCACTCCAAATCACTCTGTTTCGACACAGTGTGTCCCGGGAACTTGCGCTGCAAGAACTTCATTGTAGCGCCTGCGGTGTGACAAGGAATGCCGTCTTGTTGAAAATATAAGTTCGTCAGACCTTTGTCACGTATTTGCGAACTCCGGTGATAATTTATGAGCACACTTCGGCCCGACAGTGACTTTCTGATCGTGTCGTGGTATTTCGTAAATGACGTGTGCGTTTAAGTGACTCCGCCAGAGAGGGTAAGATGAGTCTCGTCTGTCATCAAAATTTTCTCTAAAAAATCAGGGTCGGCATCGATCATTCTTGTGACAGTATTTCCATATTGCGACGCGGCTTGTCTGTCGGGCACAATCTTTGAGTAAGATGCACTTTGTATGGGAAGACATGAAGACCTTGCTTCATAATCCTCTTTAGAGTCGTTCCACTCACGTTTAACCCCGGATTATCGGCAACACTCTCTCTTACCGCTTCAACAACTTGATTGGAGCGTCGCGGCCGCAGTAAAATGGGAGACTGACGAGTCTACAGGCTTGTATTCAAAGAAATTTGTTACTAAAGTGCGAAACGTGTTGTCTGAAGGCGCCACATTTCTCTAATTTTTTTTTTACGATAAGCACCCACAGTTTTCACAATTTAATGATTGTTTTCAATATAAAGCACTCATAGCTAAGAAGGTACTGAATGACGTTTTAGAATCGTGCAAATTTGTCGAAATCAGCTGAAAAATGTCACAGTTATTCAATGTTTAAAAACCGAAGGTCTATATGGCGCACCCTGTACTTATAAACTATCTAGCCTTGCACAATCTTCCCCAGAATGATGGTTAAGAAATTGCATGAGTCTTCATTGCCTTCTCTTAATCTTAGAGAGGCACAGAAGGTTTCTGTCAGGCAGCTTCCAACGTTAAAAGAGTAGCAAGCTTTGAAATTAACATGGTTTCATTTAAATTGGTGTTTAAACCACTCTCATACGCAATGTTAGAAGTAGTGGTTGGATAGGAAAATATCAGCTTGGAATGAAGGGTCGTTTTCCTTGTGAAGGCCTGATTAACACAGAGCTTTTAGCATCGGAAGCCACAATGATCCACCCATAAAAAAATTCGCATTACAAGAGACTACACATTCGTCTCTTTTTAGAGGCTGCCACAATCTATTGGTGCACACAAACGTAGCTCCATTGTGCTAGCAAATAGACGCCCCTTTTACCGAGAAATATAACAAAGCACACAGGAATGTAGAGGCCAATTATAAAAGAAATGCAGGTAGATGTGCCAATAATGCCAATCATATTGAGTTGACGGGCAACAGTATAAGGGCCCATACCGACACCTGTACTTGTACGTCTTAGGCCATCAGTTCTGATTAAGAATAGGAAGAAAGTTGCGGATTCCTTGCAGACATCGGCGCGTTTAAATATAGTCAGCATACTTGTACGAATATAACCCAGATAGGAGCTTCGTATGCTATAATGGACCTCAGAAACCCCGAGATTGGTAAAAGCATTAATCAACGTTAAACACAGATTAGCACACCCTACATAAGGAAATGCACCACCTTCCTTCCACATGTGAACATTTTTTGTCATATCCTCTATAGCTGGTGCAATAGAGAAAGTCGTAGGGAAACAAGGGTTCAAGGCTCTAATAATAGGACGTTCATATATGTGTTTTAAATAATCCGCTCTTATCGTCCATAAAAGACAGAACAAACGTTTTCTGGTCTAACAGCTTTCTGTCCTTAAGTTTCTGTAAATCAGTCCTTCAAGTTGACGGGTATCAAATTCTGTCCCAATTATGGTGCCATTCGGAATTGTTAAAAAAGGCTTTTAAAAGGTTCATATGCACTTCTTGTGTTCACTGCCGCTCATAAAGCTCCAGATAAAGGAAAGCCTTGAGTACATTGCGATAAAAAAAATTGCAACTACTTTCGAGTATTCAGGAGAGATAATTTGATCAGCACATTTGACTATCTTGGTATTCCCCAAGTCGATGAAATCAATTTCAAACTCATTCCACAACCAGCAGATTGCATCACCACCAGGTTCTCAAGGCGATTTTTTGTCATAGGATTAAGGCTTGTGGAATTTGCGGGCATATCAAGATACGTAATACACTCGTATGTATGGAGCCATATCTGATCAGTTAGATATGTATGCTATCATCAGACTATCCACTATCTAAAACCAACCGGCAAGAATTTTTTTTTACATGAATTAGGTTAGATAGCATTCATTCATCAAACTGATTCATCAGTTTAAAGGTTTTTATAAGAATTAGTTGGCTAATTCACGAACACCGCGGAGTAGAGTTAGAACACCAAGCTATGACGTCGGAAAGCTATTATCGCCGGAGATCGCCAGTGCCATTGCCAACCGCGTCTCCCTCAAGCTCTTCGATACACCTCAATCCTTCAATCAGTCAGCAGAGCAGCAAAGGAGCCAGTGCAAACAAGCCTTGAAGAGCACAGCAACGGAAGTATTGCGCCTTTAAGCTCCACCACGACGAAACACCTGGTTCGGTGACGAGTATAGAAGGATACATGCAGAAAAGCAGGAGGCATACAAAGTCTCACTACACAAAAAAACAAGAGCGACTCGTGAGCTCTATGAGCTTAAAACATAAGCTTCTCAAGAAAAAAAGAAGGAGCACGAGAAGCGTGCGATTGAAAACTTGGAGAGGTGCTACTGCAGGCACGACGTTCGAAGATTTCATCAACAGATAAAACAAATGGCTCAAGGCTATAAAGCCCGAACGGAGGCCTGTAAGGATGAGAACGGACACCTAGTAATAGAATCGTAGTCGATGCTGTGAATTTGGAAAAATCTCTTCTGCAGACGACTGTGATGATGGCGATGATGGTCAACAGGCAGAATGGCTCATTTCTTATTGACGAAGATCGCAGAGAATTTCGTCCGCCTGACCTCGACGAAGTTGAGATTGTCAGTCAAATAAAGCTGGTTAGGAGCGTGCATCGGCTCATCTAGAAGATACGTTCAGAGGAAAGCATGCCCAAGGAATGCAGTCTCAGTATTGTTTGCCCGATGCACAAAAACGGAGACCCCTTTGACTGCGCCAACTACAGAGGAATAAGTCTCCTTAATGTCGCATACAAGATCTTCGCTGCCGTTTTGTTTGAATGCCTTAAGGCGTTTGTAAATAAGCTGATAGGTCCTTATCAGCGTGGCTTCAGGCCAGGGAAGTCCACCCTCGACCAAATCTTCAACTACGGCAGATCCTGGAGAGAACTAATGAATTTCAAGTAGACACCCACCATCCATTCGTCGACTTCAAGGCCGCATACGGCAGCGTAATTAGAGACGGGCTATATAACGCCATGTTTGCTTTTGATATTCTTGCTAAGCTCGTCAGACTTTGCAGAATGATGCTGAATAGTTTCAAAGTCAAAAAGGGGTTTAGACAAGACGATGCGCTGTCGTGTGATTTTTTAACATCATATTAGAAATGGCAATACAAGAGGCACAAACAATTTCAAATCCTCGCAACTCCGTAGAAGAGTACGTCGATGGCGTTGACATAATAGGTAGAACACAGCAATATGTCAATGAGGCATTTGCGGGTATTGAGATGGAGGCGGCAAAAGAGGTCTGGGAAAAAGAACATTTACCACCGTCGTCTTGGCCAGAACGTGCATATTGGCAGATATAAGCTTGAGGTAATTAAGAACTTCAAATACCTCAACTCTGCAGTGACCTGGAACAACGACACCAGTTTCGAAATCAAGCGCAGAATTACTCTTGCCAACCGCTGCTTCTTTGGGCTCAAGAGGTAATTGAGAAGTAGGGCACTCTCTCGTACGACCAAGTTGACCTTATATGTAAAAGACCTTAATTATCCCGGTCCTGTTGTACGGCGCAGAAACATGGACTTTACCTAAAGCAGATGAAGAAATCCTTTGCCGTTTCGAGAGAAAGATTCTGCGTGCGATTTTCGGTCCTACAAACACGGAGGAGAGTTGGGCGGATTATACAGCGGCATGAGTCTAGTCAGGCGTCTACGGATCCTACGCCTAAAATTGCTAGGCCATGTAGAGTGAATGGAGACCACAGCTCCAGCCCGTAGGATCTTTGAATCCAACCCCGAGGGACGAAGAAATAGAGTACGGCCGCACCTAAGGTGACGCGCACAGAGGGAAATGGATCTCAACCAACTGGAAAAGATTAGTGAAAGATCGTGCTAGGTGGAGAGGCACGTTGGTTAAGGCCCAGGTTCACCCCGAAATGTAGCGCCAGCTATGTAAGGAAGTAAGTTGGCGATTAGTATAGGAAGCTATTGTACTTGCTTAATTGCTTGGAAAGGTTCACTTGTTCAATTCCATTGTTCTGAATTTCTGTTAATTCTCTATGTATGTATGTTGGCGTTACAGTCCATGAAGAACCTGAGCCGAGCTTCTCTCAATCACCCATGTTGTGTGTGATTTCATTTTCCCATAGGTGAAAGGGACCTACAGTTTATTGCCGATTCCGAACGGCGAATTTCGAGAAGCTTTTCATGACAATTTTACTACAGGGGGTTTTGTCAGAACCCCGCTGAGGAGAAACACCGTGAAAAACACATTCGATGACATGGCTGTGTCGGGATTCGATCCCGTGTCATCGGCGTCAGAGGCCAACACACTACCCACTGCGCCACGGTGCTCTCTTCTATGGGTCGCTAAATTTATTTGGGTTTTAAGCAATATTTTAACTTAAGACTAATTTAATGAGCGGCGCTTCCACACTTTTTTTTATAATTCACGCAGTTTCAAGAGTCATACTCTTATTATGTTTGTCACACAAACTGGGCGGAGAGCAGATGGTTTGGGTCGTAGATGTTCGTTCAATACTCTGCAGGGGTGGTTGTTCTAGATAGGATTCGAGAGAAACTCGACTGAATTTTCAAGTTGGTTGTAGTTCTCTGCTCCATGACATTATGGTGTTATATTAGAACTACATACACAGAGAATGTATAAATTAAAATTCCCGAGCTATTCAGTAATTTTCAGAGTATATAACGTCATCCACACAATGCGACTTGTTTCTTTTTAATATTCCGCAGTTTATGTCGCCTTTTGAGTAAATCCCCTGCAAATCGTGTAGCAAATTTTAATTTAATCCTAAACGAAACCACAAACACTCTGAATTAAAATTCAAGTTGTTACTCAAGTGTATAGCAAAACGATTTAGAAATATCACTTCTCGAGTTATTGATGATATTATAACCTGGCATTCTAAGGAGTCAATTGTGAAATATATTTCACAGTAGGAGCATTTAAACCGTTGATGTAACAATCTATAAAAGTCGTAAAGGTCATAGGTGCTATTAAGCTCATTGCAGGTGTAATCATTTGTTTGCTTAAAACACCAATGGCTAAAGTATTTTACAGCCTCTTGAATGCAATTACCTAGATAGCGTTTTAGATTAGACGCAATAAAATCGATTGAACGCAAAAGTGAAGGTTGGTATTAAAGGGAATCACAGAATATTCCAGAACTTACTGTGCATCTGCATAAATACTTTACACACTAATTAATCAGGCAATTCCCACATTGAATTGAGTTGTATATGTGTTTTGCAGAAAGGAGAAACGTGACACGAATTGCTGGTGACTATCTTGGAAGCAAGTTACCACTTAGCGACAGCAGTTAGAAGCTCGCAAACAAAATAAATCTAAAATGAAATCATGGCCGATTTGAATTCTTTCCTCTAACTGATTAAATCCCAAAAGTTGATAAAGAGCCGATAGTTTATATGCCATCGTAAATCATAGTGTATTTATCGCACCTCGCATCTCTCTTACACTAAAGTCCTCTGCTTCCAGCCAATATAGTAACGCGAATATTCAAGATTGACACACACGCATCTATGTGTGTAAATGCACCTTATTGTAAGGTGTTGCCAAAGTCAACCTACCTATGTACATATTTCCATCAGTTTATCGATTTATAGTCCAACCAATCGTGTTTATTTCATACACGTTTGTAATAGCGCCATAAATTGATAAAGTAACAAGTTCAGATGTGAGATATTTCAACAAAATTAGCGAATAGATGGAAAAATCGTCATAAAGGTTTAATCTTAAAAATTCGGTGGCGTCGTACTTTATACCTATTAAGATAAGGAATTGATTGGTGTCAGATATTGACATCCAATTGAAGTTAATTTGAGCGTCAGTCGGCCGACACAGTCGTTAATTGATACGGTCGAGTGTTCTTAGTATTATTGACATTTGTATTACAGTGGTCTTGTTTGTTTTGAGATTCTCTGCCACACGAAACCAAGTTCCGTCAATTCGTTCCTAGACATAAGGATATACAAGGTGTGACAATTAAGTTCCAGGAATTTGTAAACAAAAACAAATTCAACCTTCAACAACGTCCCCTTCTAATTCTGCACTCCAAGGTTACTCCCGCATTTCGAAGTATCCTTGATAATCCACCGAAATTAACTCGTTCAAAACCATGGTTACAGCCTTTTCAACCCTCTCCGCATCACCGTGCTAAGTTTCCTTGAGGTGTGACTTCATTTTTGGGGATAAAACTAAGCTTTCGGGCCTATAAGGCTAACAGTTCTGAGGAAAAACCGAAAAAAGTACATACGAGCCAGAAATTTCTGCAACACCTACAATCGACGGGTTAAATTCCAAACCGACCAAAAATTAAAGCCTAAAAATCGTCAATGTACCAAAGGTAGCAAAGGTTTCTGGTCGTTTGAAATAATCGTAAAAACTCAACTACGTCGTCTACACAGACGCTCATCCACAATGACATTCCAGCTGTCACCCCAGTTCAGTCAGTTCTCAGCTCCCAGCTTGTACTTTGTCTGCGCCCGTACTAGAGTTCGTCAATTAGACCATGGGACTAATCCGCTTCCGCACTCGTACAGTGGCAAGGGTTCTTAAGGACCTCGACATACACAATCCCGCTGGTCTAGATGGTATTGCCCCAATAGTTCTGAAGAGGTGTTCATCTACGCTGGTAAAACCACTGCGTAAGCTTTTCACCTTTCCTGCTCCTCTGCATTTGTCCGGTCTATACCCAACAAAGGCGAATTATTTTCTCCCTCTAACTACCGACCCATTGCACTTACGTCCTTTCTTTCCAAGGTCATGGAAACGCTGATTAACCGTCAGCTTATGAAATATCTTGACTCACGGAAACTCCTAAATGACCGCCATTACGGTTTCCGCAACAACTGGTGATTTGATGGCATATCTCGCCGGAAAGTGGAATCTCTCACTTCACCAAGCAGATGAAAGCAAACAAGTTGCACTGAATATTTCGAAAGGCATTGCAGGAGGCTTCAAAAAGGGCGCCCATGCTCTTCGAAACTGAGAGGATAATCTTGTCACCGACCCGCAGCTGCTTAACGAGCATGACCAAGAGAGAGTGGTAGGGACCCAGGAAATCCCAACTCCAGCCGCTGAAGTAGTCCTCCCACCCAGCATCGAAGAAGTCGGCACAGCTATTCAAAAGCTGAAGAATAATAAGGCCGCAGGCTCAGATGGCTTGCCATCAGACCTCCTTAAGGCTGACGGCGATGTTCTGGTGGGAAGCATGCACCAGATCATCTGCAGAATTTGGGAAGATGAAAGCATGCTCGACGACTGGAATACCGGCTCTATTTGCCCCAAAAAAGGCGATCCTACCTCTTGCAAGAACAGGCAGGTATGTCCCTGCTCAATTGTCGCAGCTACCAGTGCGGCTTCCGGCCCGGCAAATCGACTATATACCAAATGTTCACATTTCGACAAATCCTGGAAAAGACCAACGAATTTTGAATCGATACACACCATCTTTTCATCGATTTCGAAGCCGCATACGACAGCATTCATTGTGAAGGACTGTTTGGCGCGATGGCCGAATTCGGGATCCCGAGAAAACTGATCCAGTGGTGTGAGGACAAAACCAATCCGTCGCTCACCACCTCGGACAAAATATAACAATTGACAGTTACAATTTCAAGGTAGTTAAGGGGTTTGTCTACCTCGGGATCTGACACCACAGTGGAGATCCGGCATAGAATCGCCCTTGGCAACCGCTGCTAATTCGGCTTGTCCAAACAACTGAGGTCAAAACTCCTCCATCGAAAGACCAAAGTCATGCTTTACAAAACGCTCATACTGCCAGTCTTGCTGTACGGAACCAAAAGCTGGACGATAAGCAGGACGGCGGAGCTGATTTTCGGTTCTTTCGAAAGAAAAATTCTGCGCCGGATATTTGGTTCCATTTGTGAGTAAGGTGAATGGAGAACAAGACACAACCGCGAACTCTACGAGCTGTACAAAGATGTGAATGTAGTCCGGAAGGTAAAGATTCGTCGACTACACTGGCTCGGCCACATCGAGCGCATGGACACCAATGCTCCAGCCAAGAGGGTATTCGACTCCGAGCCTCCTGGTTTGAGGAAAAGAGGAAGACCGAACCTCCGGTATAAAGACCAAGTAATCGCGGATGTAAGATATCTTCGTCTTGATAACTGGAAGCAGCGTGCCCGGGACCGTCAAGGATGGAAGGCAGCTATAGCTCAGGCTCAGATCCTCCATGGATCGCTGGCCTGATAAGTAAGAAAGTAAGGTAGTAAGAATATTTCGAAAGCATTTGACAGGGTTTGGCACGTAGCCCTTTTGTCGAAAATGCGTGCTTTCGGGAACGATGAGTCTCTTCTTCAATGGATTAGAAGCTACCTTTCAAATCGTTCAATACAAGTTGTTTTGGACGGATTAATTCTGACATCCATTTCTTAAATGCAGGTGTTCCCCAGGGCTCCGTTTTGTCTCCGAAACTCTTTCTCATTTTTGATCTCTTGTCTGTTACATCTAATCCAATTCACTCCTTCGCTGACGATAGTCCCCTCAACTTCTCCTATTCGTTTACTATATTACGACCGTGCACTTCGGTTCTAGATAATGAGCGGCAGCGTATGTTAAGCTCATTAAATTCCGATACCGACAGCATCATCTAATGGGTTAAAAACAATAGAGTGGAATTTTATGCATACTAAACACGATACTGTCTCCTGTCGTTAAAGCGTATAATTAACCCGCAGCCATTATCCATGAATGGCACTTGCATCTCAGAAACCGAAAAGCTTTCCACCCTGGGAATGTGTGTTACTCACAATTTTAATTGGCGCGACCACATATTCAGTGTCGCCAAGAATGCTGCGAAAGGCCTAGGCTTCTTATACAGATGCAAGAAATATTTCTTACCCATAGATCTGGCTACAATCTATGAGGCTTTCATTCGCTCCAAATTAGAGTTTAACGCTCATGTCTGGTCCGGTGCATCCAAGTCCTCACTGCACCTACTAGACATCGCAGGAATATTTCCTGCCTCTCCCTGTTTTATCGTTACTTCCACCAAAAATTTTCTGATGAAATAGCCAGTTGAATTCCGCCCCTTGAACATCACTCCCGCAACACACGTCTCTCTAGGAATGCTTACCAATATGCCATCAAGCCCGTTTTCGGACATACCGCCGAATATAAGGAATCCTTCTTTAATTCATAGCCAGATCCGGCCTTCCCTCGGCAATACAACATGCAAGCATTTAAGATCAATGTCCATAGGTATCTCCTCTATCCCTTTTCCATTTTACCTTCTGACCGCACTGTGTCACCGACAGAAATAGGCCACTAAACATTGAGAGCGCTCATATTATTAAAAATAAATAAATAAATAAATAAAACAAAGTCGCAGGGGACAATGCGCTTTTCACCATTCTCATGGTACAATATACAGCCCTTCTTGACCGTCGGGACGCCAACCTGAGACACTGCCTAAGTCACTGCCTGGTCATCAGGAATATATTCACGATAAACGTCGCCGCGGTTTGAGAGGTGACAGGAGCTCCGTCTTCTACTGGATCGTGTTCTACTGATTCACAACCCTTATTGAACCGCTCTGCCCATTCACGTACATGCACTACGACATACACTGGTCTCTATACACCACCTGCAATTTTCGGAGGATATCCGAGGGTATGTTACCAGATTTCAATAAAAATTTAATCACATTACTTGTAATGTGGATCAGTAATTTTTACGACTCCACTAACACAAGGATGCTGTCGACGTCAGCCTTAAATGAAAACTGAAGTGTCCCTCTTTTTAAATAGATATTGACGAACGACGCAGTGTTGCCAATTCCCGAGTTATGGCTATATTCTCAGAACTTAATCGCCACACCTCGCATGTTGTCATGTTGGTATACAACTTCTTTTCCATAGACCAAGTCTAGTCGCTCTTCTTCAATTACTTCGTTCAAGTAGCCCGGTTGGATATAGCAGAGGATCGAATTGACCGCTTTGCTAGGTTGTAGCAGCTCATAATAGACGATTAGCCTCAAATTGTTTGCCACCAACCCATGCTTTGGAGTTATTTAAACCATTTTTGACTTCCCGTATTAATTCGCTTCAAAAATGGTTCGATTCCATTGCGTCTCAGCAGCATTGGTTGCGTGCCTCTTCTGCTCCATAAGCTGCAAAATTTCATGTACCTTTTCAGTGATTGCACGACCAAAGTCAGGTGCATTTTTGGCACCAACATTTTCGGAACGGAATCGAGCAAGCATTCTCACCCTACACTTCACAAATTTTTCGGCACATTCTGCATCATATCTCCCTTTCTATAGTAAACTAACATCCCATAGCGTATTTCTTCAGATATTTCATTTACTTTCAAATCAATACAACATCTTTCGCCAATGACAAATTACAAAACTTTGTACAAAAGAAATATGGTCTGAAATATCACCTTTCAAACGTACATTTGTTTGACAGAATTGAATTAGTGCTACCCAATATATAGGCACCAATATCATCTATTGTTCATTTTAGCTTATGGAAACTCACCCCATGTGCGTTAAACAGAACTCACCCTACAGAGAGCACATAAATGTGCGTTCTCTTTAACGGGCATATGTACATATGAAGTGCGCACAAGGGTGAGTTTTCTTAAATGCACACACACTCGTGTTCGTGTTCGTGCGTTTAATAATTGCTGGTTGGGTAGTGCACACTTCCCAGCAGCTGTGGTTTCCTTAGCCAACCACAACACTGTCCGAGCAATATCATATGTGTCAGTTGTCGTCCGATCACCGCAACCAACCAGCGTCGGGTGCAGTTAGTACTTAGATGAAGGGACTGCTTGGGAACATCGCTTATCGTTTATTTTTTTTTTTTTCTTATTTTGTAGTTATTTAATTTCTAACAAAAAATGGCTCTTTACCGATTTCACTGAAAACTTACTGAGTTCTAATTTACGTAATTACGCCTGGAATGAATCCAATTTTATGTCAATATCATCTTTGGTTCTCAAGATAATCCGGTACGCACATGCACACATACGTACATACGCACATATATCGGCTGTCCATTCTAAAAATCAGATAAAACCCAAAATATTGCTAAATAGTATATAAAATAAAATTTCACATTCAAGTCAATCCCCACATGTAGTGATTTTCAGACCAAATGACTCAAAATCATTCTGATCACAAAACACACGATGCTCGTCCGACATGCTACACGTGCTTAAAAACTCCGTCAACCAAGCAAAATAAGATGACTTGACAGGATACTATGTTTGTCTATACACAGATCAATCAACATCTGTTTTTGAATCTGTTAGGGATAGACAGAAACTCGCTAGGTGCAAGAGTAAAACATCAAAACGTGACATACGTCGGACGAAATTTTAAAAATTCATTTAAAACTGAGGTGACAGCTCGAACGATAGACTAATAAGGCTTGATTAAGCCAAATTAGCAATAAGTCGAAAAGTCGATGACTAATTTCAAATGGATTCTTTTGTCAAGACAATGTGACAAATAATAGCAAATGTCAACTGTTATTCGTTAGATTTACGCAATATCCTGACCGTATGAAGTGATATTATTACCTATTCACGCACAATACGAGCAGTTGCCATTAGAATGTCAGCAAGTGTTGATAGCTAAAGTAAACCTATTGTGAATCCATTATCCCCATCTAAGTGAACTGTTTGCCGTAGGTTATATCTTAATAAATGTGTCCTTTATCACTGCTTTCCTAGTCAATTTGTTGTAAGCCCAAATAGGTCCAAAACGTGAGTCGCAGATTTTCGATGTTAATAATATAGCCCAACTGTGATCGGTTTGGATAGAAGTTTTTAAGGTGATTTGCGATTTTTCAATTATATGCGAACGATTGACAAAATTTGTTGACTCGGATGTTAACGCTTATTTGTCATACGAGATCGTGCCAATTCACGGCTATTGATCGCACGTGTGTCGTGTCGGACGAATGTTAATAGAAATTTTGCGAGAGGATCGACGATCACGAGTTGACTGAGCTACCCAAGGCTGATGGATGTCAATGTAATGCAGAGTTTAATACGTGCCCACTTTAAAGGGAAGTCATCATAAGATCAAAATTTGTACTTAACGCAAAAAGCAATCATGACTTTTTGCTCGTTTCAATGCTCAATTCATACACCATCCAACCATCCAGCTCTTAATTGACGTTAATCTACACAATAGGTCTTAATCAAATCACTCCACATTGACTGGTTTACGTAGGGATAGCACCGTTCATCGTACACTCTGCATACGATCTGATAAAATGATAGATTCCATCAAAACACTCTTGTGCTGTCCAGATATGTATTCTTAATTAGCTTCCGCTTACTGTTTGCAAGTCAGCGCTCAAGCATATCACCTCGGCGGCGATCAAGCGTCTTTGTTATCAGGCGAGTATACAAAGATAACACTTGTTCGTTGAACCGTAAAGGCAAATTTAAAATATATTGTATTACCCTGTCAGCCACGTTAACGCCAGTTAAACTCAGATAAACACAACTGGTTATCTGGTCGTTATTTTTGTCTTACTTTTTCATTGCGATTAATTATTGAGTCCAATTTGGAGAAGGTATCAGTTCTAGTCGAGGGATAACATTACACTTTCGTCATGGTAACTGGTGGTTTTTCCTTTTGTTATCTAACCATGTGACAGGGAGTAAGTACTAAATTAAGTACTTGACTTTTGTATCGCTTCGATTTACTTGCAAGGTCGACATCTCTAGACATATTGAATAAATAATTTGATTTGCTTGATTACCACGCGTGTCAGTATCGGCGATGTTCGGCCTCCCTTGGTTAAGGAATTAAAAATGGAATTCAGAGCCGTCATGTAAGTCAATCATCATCTTATTCTGCAGTGGAGAATAAAACGAGACTATCGTACAATCTTAGAGTGTCAAACATTGAAGAAAGGTGGCTATTAAGTTTCTCAGCTTCGGGGTTCTCGAACATACTTGTAAGAGTATATTAGGCCCGCATTCAAGACTCAACACCTTATTAAATCGCCGACAAAGTACGAATCTTTTTTTTTTTTTCTTGATTTTATAATTCGCGCAGGTTCAAGAGTCATACCATTCTTATGTTTGTTCCACAACCTGAGCGGAGTGCCGATGGTTCGAGTCGTAGATGTTCGTTCACTACTCTCCAGGGGTGGTTGTCCTAGATATGAGAGGAACTCGACTGCATTTTCACGTTGGTCTTAGTTCTCAGCAAATGTTCCATGCCATTACGGTGTTATATTAAAACTGCACACACAGAGTATGAATTTGAAGTGACCATATACTGCGAGTGTTATGCCTTCATCAGTATTTTGACCAATTACCATTCACAGCTGCTGTGCTGCAAAATTTTGCCATAAAGGACCTTCCGCTCGACAGTCGGTGATATTTACCACTGCACCACGGCCACCAACTGTACATTTATTGTAAGCGAATTGGTGACATTGGGGTCTTCTATCTGTTTTTCTTGCATGGTTTTGAATTCTTTCTTGCAGGTGCAGAGAGATCTTAGGGACACCCGGCCAAACGACGAACGTTAAATTCTAATTAAGGGCATGTAAACGACTTATAGAAAAAAAGGGCCAGAGGTAATTTATAAGAATGGGAAAAAGTGTCGGAGACAAAATGTAGCTCTGGGGAACACCTGCACATAAGAATTCGATTCCGGACTAGACACCGTCCAAAACAACTTGAATTGGACGATTCGAAAATTAGTTTTAATTCATGAAGAAGAAACCCATCGATCCTAAAAACACGTATTTACAACAAAAGGGCTTCATGCCGAACCCAGTGCAAGTGCTTTACCTAAGGAGGTTACAACTAGAATGTATAGATGACGAGAATGAGATAAAGATTTTTTTGAAAAAACGACCAGAAACCTTTACTACCTTTGGGACATTGAAGGATTTTACGTCTCAGTTTTCGATTTGAGCGGAATTCGACCTATCGAATGTGGGTATGGTATTCATTCCGGCTCTTACATACTTTTTTCAGGTCTTCCTCAGAGTTATTAACCTTATAGGTCAGAGCTTTGGCACAACTTCAGCTTCGTCATTATCCTACGATTCACAGTAGTCATACCCTCGATCTTGACCATTGTATATACATAAGGGACGACGAGTGTTCAAATAAAAGTTCCCGCTTAGCAAAGTCGCTTTTGATAGGGCCATTGGTAAACACAGGCTGAACAACACGACATTCGAAAATGGATTTAGGCTGATAGACTTTGCAACGGGACGAATCAGCCCCTGCTATCAACCGTTAACCAGATTGACCACATTGCGATTGATGGCAGGCACACATCCGATATTATGGATGTACGAACTTTCTGAGGAGCCAAATCGACTCGGACCGCTATCTTGTGGCAGGCAGGTTACGACTACGAATATGCCTGGCCCAGAAAAATCGAGTAGGGCCAGCGGCATACAACGTCGAAGTGCTACGATCGCAAGAGATCACCAGAGCCTATGCCAATCGCGTTTCCCTCAAGTTCTCCGAAAAACCTCCAACACTTGCTCAGACCTGCTGCTTCCGAGGTACTGAGTTTCAAAACGCCACCAACGAGAAACCCATGGTTTGACGACGAGGAGGGCACACACAGCCAAGCAGCAAGTCTATCAAGTGGCGCTGCACAGAAGGCCGAGAACTGCTTGTGAGCTTTATAAGCGGAAGAGGAGGGAGGAGCATAAGCTTCTACAAAAAAAGAGAGCATTAGAAGACCGCGATCGAAGAGATGGGGAGATGCTATCGCACGAATGCCGTTCGGAGGACTTATCAATGAATTAAACAAACATTCCAGGGATATAAAGCCAGAACGGAAGCCTGCAGGGACGAACATGGAAACCTAGTAGTAGATTCACAGTCAGTACTCAGAATCTGGAAAAAACTACTTCTGCAGACTGTATAAAGGCGATGACGAACCAGAATCGGCTGTCAAACAGAATGACCAATTCACAACGGACAATGATAGCAGAGAATCCCGTCCCCCTGACCTGGACGAAGTTAGGAGTGCTTTTTCCCAAAGCTGCTGGAGCAGACGGACTACCTGCCGAGCTCTTTAAGGCAGCTGGAGATGACCTGGTTGGGAGTATACACCAGCTCATCTGTAAGATAGGGTCAGATGTATACATTCCCGATGAATGGAATCTAAGTGTTGTTTGCCCGATGCACAAAAAGGAGACCCCTTTATCTGCGCCAATGACAGAAGTATTTATAAGACTCGTGAACATCGCTTATCAGATCTTCTCTGCTGCACTGCGTGAACGCCTGAAACCGTTCTTTAAAAAAAACTAATGGATTCATGTCATTGTGGTTTCAGGCCCGGGAAGTTCATGATCAAGTATACACATTGCGGCACATCCTAGAAAAAAACAACGAGATCGACACCCACCATCTGTTTGTCGACTTTAAGGCCGCATACGATGGCACACATAAAGACAACGTATACAACGCCATGTCTAGTTTTGACATTCCTGCCAAGGTCGTCAATTTGTGCAGGATCACATTGGAGAACTCTCGATGCTCCATCAGGGTCGGCAGCGACTTGACCTAGACCTTTAATGCCAAAAAAAATTTAGACAGGGCGACACGCTATCGTGTGGCTTTTTCAACATTATCCTTAAGAGGGTCGTGCCAAACGCACTGGTCAATATGAGGGGCATGATCTTTTCAAGTCCGTACTACTGCTCGCATATACCGATGACATTGACATAATTGGACGAACTCAGCGAGATGTCATTGAGGCCTTTACGAGCATTGAGGCGGTAGCGGCTAAAATGGGGCATGAGGGCAAGACGAAATATGTACGAAAAAGGACACGAACCACCGACGTCAGGGCGCTCATATTGGCAGGTAAAATTTCGAGGTAGTCAGGGACTTCATCTACCAAGGCTCCGCATTTGACATCAGTGCCAACATCAAACGCAGAATAACTCTTGCCAACCCCTGTTTCTTTGGGCTCGGGAGGCAATTGAGAAGCAGAGCCCTTTCCTGGAAAACTAAGGTGACCATATACAAGACCCTTATCACCCTGGCCCTGCTTTATCGTGCAGAGACATGGAAAGAAAAATTGAGAGAAAAATTCTGCGTACGACATTCGGGCTGTACAATGACATGAATGTAGCACGGCATCTGCGGATCCAACGCCTAAGATGGCATGCAGAGCGCATATAGAGCACAGCTCCGGCCCGAAAGGTATTTAAAACCAACCCTGATGGACGACGCGGTCGAGGATGCCCAAATTTAGGGTGGCGCACGCAAGTGGAAGGGGACCTCAATCAACTAGGCGTGCGGGACTGGAGACTGTTGGCGAAAGACCGTGCCAGTTGGAGGGGTTTTTTAATAGAGGGCCAGGTTCGCCATGAACTGTAGCACTGAAGAAGAAAAAGTAATCTCAGCAAGTAGCTGTATAGGCGAACTGGGCTATAGGTACCATAAACGAAAGCAAAATTTGTCAGATGCAAGTGTCATATTAGGAATGTCTTGCCTTGGCCTCGTATCCGACAATCAAAACGAGATGATTTTAGTCACATCGATGGAGCCTCACATATAATAACTGACGTTGTCTTTCGGGGGCTTATCAATTAGAAAAAACAATGTTATCATTGAGGAGGCCTCAGGATTTTTTGTGTAGGATTTTATTTGCTCGAAGTCAGTTTTGATTATTTTTAAGGGATTATCTCACTAGCAACCCGATGTTTAAGCTAACCAACTTACAGGTATATTAATATAGTATGAGTCATTAAACGATCGTAAATTTCGGCGTTTATTAGAACAACCATTGTACTGTCGAAATGGCTTGAGCGCATTATTTTTAGTGCCAAGTGACAAACCACATTACTAATTGGACTTAAACGCAACCTCGCTACCTTACCCCTATCACTAATACGTATAGGGGAAAATCAGATACTTGCATTTATATTTAGCTACATATTCTCTTCCGTAAATACTGGTCTCTGGAATAAAGAAATAACACTGGATTGCCCTTCGGTAACATTGATTTCAGGCAGAAGTACCGCCATAACCATGACCTATGTAGGTAGGTAGATCAGTTCGTAGCCTTCCCAGAATTGAGAAGAATACACGTAGGCCAGGGAGGCCGGTTTTACAGCTACGAGGGGGACTTAGCCCCCTATTCGTGGAACCATTTTGTGCTTCTTAAGAAGCTTTTTTTTTTGTTTTTATATATGAAGCTAGTGCTACCATTAGCAATACGGCACTGCGACCTTTGCAGATCTATTGTGCCTGCTAGCCGATTAGCCGAGTAGCCTCTACACTTCTATAATGAAGTTGAGAATGCTTCTCGTAGGAGCCAGGATGATCTCCTCAGGAGTCATAAATTCACTGTGAAGGATACGCTTGCTAAGATGGCAGAGAGCAGCACACTCACACAGTATGGGTTCTGCCGTCTCCTCGTCCTCAAGATAGAGCCGACACTCAGTTTCAGACGAGAGTCTAATTTTGTTTAGATGATACCTCAGACCGCAGTGTCCCGTTAGAGAGCTGACAATTCTTCTGATATCCACCCTATTGGGTTTGAGTATGTCAATAGGGTGCTTGTTCAGGGGTCGTAACAGTCGTTTAGATTGACGGAGTCCCCGAACGCTGTTCCAAAAGGACAGGTGTTGCAATTTTTCCCACTTGTCTAAAAAGTAATTTATCTTAGACCCGGGAATGCCGCAGAATGGTTCTGGACCTATATATTTGTCGCTGAAACCTTTCCTGGCAAGTTGGTTGGCAATTTCATTGCCCTTGATACCATTATGTCCTGGCACCAACAAAAGTTTAACATTGTTTCTTTTGCCGAGGTCTTGCAGGGCGTCATGGCAGTCCTTGAGTTTTTGAGTTCCGGTTTTTGAGTTCGTGCTGTACGAACCCAGCGCTTTAAGCGCTCAAAGAGTATGTTGATGGTTACTCCCCTGATGCCATTCTCGAGATTTAGATTGACGCATGTTTGGATGGCATGCAGCTCTGCTTGGAAGATGCTGGAGCTTATTCCCAGGGCCTTCGAGATCTTGCGTTTTGGTCCAATGATGCCGGCGCCAACGCCGAAAGCCATCTTGGAGCCATCCGTGTACCACCTAAGGCCTTCGACATTTACCAGGGGATCACCGTTTTCCCATGCTGAGCGATTTGGGATCAGTATCTCAAATCTCTTGTCAAAGGTGAAGGTGTGTGGCAATGCGTCCGAGACTGTAGTAATCAGATCCAGCTCGGGAAGGTGTTGTAATATGGACATGTTACCTGTGGGTCTACATGGCATTTGTTCCCGAGCAGAGAATTCCGATTGCACTGCGCAATGCCACCTTTTTGATAAAAAGGTGCAGTGGAGTGAGTCCAATGAGTGCTTCTTGGGCTGCCGTGGGGCAGGTTGGCATAGGGCCTGTGATGCCGAGACACCATACGGTGGACCCGTAGGTGACGATAGGTCTTACTATCGCGGTGTATAGCCAGTGGACTACGTTAGGTTTAAGTCCCCAGGTCTTACCGTAAGTATGAACTAATCCTAGTTTTTGCGCGTGAGTGCCAATAAGGCAGCGTCCTGTGATGACACCGATGATTTTGTAGATGTCAGTTCTATGAATGTTAGTTTAGTTTCTCTCTCTCATTTCCTGGAATGTCGCTGTGTTCCGGTACGCAGATAAGTTGTATGTTAAACTATTCGGCCATCTCATTAAGAGATAGGCGACAGTCGCGACTAGTTTTTGATGTGTACACATAGGACTCCAACGACTTTAAGGCTGCTTGACTATCCGTGAGAATACGGATATCCGCAGTGGGTATCCCGTTCCACTTCAGCCAAGACAAGGCCTCATTTATAGTCAACAATTCCGCCTGGAAATTTTAGAGCTTTATTCAGCTTAAGTTGTTTGCAGAATACTCCACTACCCACCCCGTCTTTGGTTTTAGACCCGTCAGTGTAAAAATCCGCGCAGTTTCTGCTGGGTTGCGTTTGACGGATCCAGTTTTGCCTGTCAGTTTAGCCATGACCTAATTGAGTATTTAATTTTTTTGTAATTTAATTAGAATCTTACTGAATGAAAAAAAATCACTCAATCAATAGCCGATACCTCATGCGACGGGCATGGTTTAAATTTGCTTGTTAACAACAAATTCTTCGACACTTATCACATTAGCTGATCATTAAGACGTACAAAAAGTGTACACAGAAAATAAATAAATTACTGGTGAGTCGTCTAAACCTATTAGCATCTGTAAATATTATTGCGATGTAAATGTGAAATGCGAAATGCAATATTGCACTATACACGATTAGCTGAAAACTGGCGAGAGCGTTTTAATGCCTTTCAGAAAGTACTGGAACTACAGTGCAATTAAGGGTCATAAAACCAAATTCCATATAACGCAAAAATCTAACCAAAAAAAAAGCTTAACAATTGGCATGTGTTATTTTCCATTTAAACTGGTTCGGTTTATGATTCCTTTCTTTTCAGTTAATGGAACCACAAGCCATAAGTATACATATTGTACCACTTTCGGTAGAATTAAACCGGATACTGTTTGATAAGATTGCGATCGTTTTACACAAAATTCGGATGAAGATTGTCACACCCACGATTATTTGCATCACCCATGATGCCTATGTAATCATACAGCGAATACATGAGCAAATATAACTTTTTTGCTCAATTCCTTATTTGTACTATCCTTCTAATCAGGTAATAGATGGCCACCTTAACAGATTGCCCAATCGCGTGCTCAGATTAAGTCTCAATTTGTCGTATTGACATATAATATTCCGCCAGGTCTTACATGGAACTGTGGTTGTAGATATTTCCAAAGAATAGAGATATTAAAAATGGCAATAGGTGAATAGTAACCGCACTTTGCTGCTAATTAAATTCACATCTATGAATGGAATTTCGATCGGACAAAGATGCGGAAGTTGTTGAACGATGACATTCAATCAAAATTTTCCATTGAACTCATACTAACATCCGCGTGTGGTGTCCATTTAAGGCGTGCCGGCGTCCAAGTTTGCCAATAAAACTACCCCTCCTCTGTCAACAAAGCTTCTATCTTTATCGGCAATTCAATACCATCGACCCATGCACAGCACGGTATGTTTGACATATTAATTGTGTTTAAGCTAAGCTCTTACTCGTAGTTCCCTTACATAATGCTTGTACGTATACTATTGTAGTTAGTAGATACAATAGCGGTAAAAAGAAACTAAACCAACATTCATTTGAAGCCGAAAAGTAGTTTATTCTTTATTAACGAATATTTTCATTTTTTATTTTAGATTTACCATACTCACGAAAGTAAACAGCAACATCACCGACGTAAAGTTCTCACATACTCTAGTAGTAAACTCGCATTTGATCCGACGATAACATCATTTAGTTCTATACCTTCAATCCGCAAACACATGATACGAATTCAGTCTAACTGAATACGAAAAAAGTAAAGAAGATACAAAATCGCTCTCCTAGTACATATGCTCGTCTATGCATGGTGTGTGGATAAATCTAAGTGAACTTTGAAGTCGATTTTGTAAGATCGTAGTGCCTCTACATACTCGTACTTTCAATAGTGTGGATATATGTGCTTTTTTTTTAATTGTTGTGCGAACAATAATTAGTGGAAATAACAGTATTATTTTGTGAGGATATTAAAAAAAAACAATAAAAATGACGGCGTCAAAGGAAGTGATCTACGATGAGAAGGTGGAAAAACCAACCGGTAAGTCGATGGTTACTTAGTGTTTGAAGTATCTAATTTACAAGTATAAACTACAATTGATCAATGTAATTTACAGATAGTTGCCTTTTAGGCCTTTCGTTCACGGTGTTACGGCCAACGATATTATTCCTAATTTTTAGCAAATTGTTTTCCATAGGCCTGCACTCAAAGCAAGTGTTTGTTTGTATATGAACGGGTTTTGTCACAAGTCCTTATCTAAATAAATGCCGCATCCGCATTTGATCTTAGTTTATCTAACGTCCACGCCAACTCGTGTAGGCGTGATGCCAAAACAAATTTTATTTAACTACGAATCTCAACGTGGGATAGAGTACGATCTTTTTAGGATAGTTATTGCGAATAAAGTAGTTTTTTTTGGAGGTTAATAAGGAAATAAGCCAGCCATTTGACTAGCTAGTAATAGTACGATTGCAATCACAACTATAATTACTCGTACTTCCTGGTATCAAGTCATTTTTAAATATTTAGCTTTTAGTGCTGGAGAAAACTACAGAAAAATTGCAAAAGTGTATAAGCTCGTTTGAGTTGGTATATCAGTGCTCGCCATTTACTTTTAACTTTTAACTTTTTAAAGATTACTTCATGTGATTCTGTTCAGTTCAGTTCGTAGTCGCTTTTTTGTTCACGTTGACTGAAATCTCACTAATATAGCGTGTAAAGTTGTGTCTAAAGCTCCAATCAAGGCTGACTTATAGTTTTTTTTTTTTTTCGCCCAGTGGTTGGTGTTGGACTCTGACACACGATGAGCGAATTCGGATCCCGATAGCACCAACGCCATCAAATGTTTATATCGCGGCGTCCCTCCTCGGTACTGGCAATACCCCTCGTAGAAAAAGCTTTTCGACTCACGCCGTTCGGAATCGGCATTAAACTGTAGGTCCCTTTCACCTGTGTGAAAAATAAATCCCACAAAACATGGGTGATTAAGAGAAGCTTGGCTCTGGTCCTTCATGGGCTGTACCGCCACCAAAAGAAGAAAGAAGAAGAAGTATGACAGTGTGCGTAGAGACGAGCTATACGGAGCCATTTCTAGTTTTAACGTCCCTGCCAAACTTATCAGACTGCTGCTCCATTAAGGCCGGTAGCGTATTTATCGGGACATTTGATGTTAAAAAAGGATTTAGGCAAGGTGATGCACTGTCATGTTATTTTTCCAAAATTGTGTTTGTAAACATCATACGAAAAATACGAATACTGGCCAACACAAGAGGTACGATCGATTTCAAGTCTTCACAACTGTTTGCGTACGCAGATGATATTGACGTAATTGGACGAATGAAACGGGACGCCAGTGATTCGTTCGAAAGCATTGAAGCAGAAGCGGCTAAAATAGGTCTTTCTGTTACCGAGGGTAAAGCGAAATATATGTTGTCAACCAAAAAAGACGCGCAGCACCACCTTGTCGGCCAGAACCTCTAAAATATTTTTTTTTTGATTTATGGCGTTACAGCCCATGAAGGAACAGAGCCAAGCATCACAATTGAATTGGCAGCGGCAAATTCGAAGTGGTAAAGGACCCTATCTACCTTGGCTCACTAGTGACCAGCGATAACAACACCAGCGCTGAGATCAAACACAGTATTACTCTTGCCAACCGCTGCTTCTTTGGATTCAAGAGGCAATTGAGAAGTAGAGCCGTCTCTCGAAAGTCCAAAGTTGCGCTGTACAAAATCCTAATTATCTCGGTCCTCCTCTATGGTGCAGAGGCCTGGACTTTAACGAAAGCGGATGAGAAGGCCCTTGGTCATAAACAGGGAGTTGAGGAGAAGATACAGCGATGAACTATACTGGCTGTATAGCGACATGGGCCTAGTACGACGTCTACGCATCGAACGTCTAAGATGACTAGGCCATGTAGAGCGAATGGATAACACAGCTCCGACCCGAAGAGTCTTCGAGTCCAACCCCGAGGGACGATGCAACAGAGGATTACCGAATCTAAGATGACGCACACAGGTGGAAGGAGACCTTTACAACTGGGGTTGCGTCATTGAAAACAGCTAGCAAAAGCTGGAGAAGTTTCTTGGTTGAGGCCCAGGTTCACACCGGACTGTAGCGCCACCAAAGTAAGTAAGTAAATGTCGGTGACACAGTGCGGGCAGATGGTAAAAAGAGAGAAAGGAAGCCGACACCAATGGACAAAACTCTCTTAAATGTATGTACTTTACTGACGAGCACAGACACGGAGGACAGAGTACGATCAGTAGAAACTCAGATCGCAGGAACACTAGCCACCGTAAGTGTTATGCCTTTACGATAGCCTGATTTGCTCCGCCAACAAAAACAACAATTACGACTCGATAAGTGTATATTATGTTTGCGACAAATGTTTTCCTATAGAAAAAAACAGTCTTGATCGTCAACACAGTCTCAATAGTCAAATTGCACGATATGGCTAATTCACCGGCCCAAAACGAGAGAAAATTTTTACACCAAACTCACTCGCGTGTTGTGTGTTGCATGTAGCGCAATCTTCCTGAATATCATTGAATGATATCAGGCGCATTTTACGATAGCGTTGTTCTCATGATTGTATATAAAAAAAAAGGCAAACCAAGGTTTCCGCTGGACCAGTATTATTCACTAATAAACTCATTCAACTAGAAACAAGTTTGGTTTCTGAGGAGAATTTTTCGATAAAGCGAATCTTCCTCCACTCACCGAAGATTCGACGCTGTAGCTCGAGTTGTATTTTGTAGGTGCAACAATGTAATAAAAAATTTCAGTAACAGGGGTGGGTTCTGTAGGAACTTCGAGCCGAAGTCTGGGAAACTTACCTCATTTCATGAGATAGCATATCCTTAAGATCAATATGGCAGAATAATTCTAGCTTAAGATCATCAAAAACCTATAGTAACGTTTCTCTTAATCCATTTCACTTCACTTCGCGCCTCTTAATATAACATTCAAGGGGTAAAACTAACCAATTGTCTTGTGAAAGCCGAGCTAGACGCACCCTTGGAATTGGATGAAAAAAAAAATTATTTCCACATACAAATATCATTGCCATAAGCCTGATGTGGAAGCCTTGAAAACTTTACACAGAACTATACCATCATGTACCTTGTAAGCCGCCTCTGATAAGCCGAACATGGGACTCAGTGCTCGAAGCCTACATCATTCATTCGACACATAGCTCCATTCCTCTGTAGCAATATGTATTTCTTACATCGGTGCCGCCTGATGGTCTTATAATAGGTCTTCCAATAATAGGGGCTTCCAAGCTTTGACAGTTGATAGCCGCCATATTGTTGAAGCTATATTTGTCAAATATAACATAGGCCACCTGATGCTCAACCAACACCATTTAGAAACACTACGACGCGAAATAGGTAGCTAAACTCCATATAGTCTAAACGCGACTCTGGCAACCTCAGCGAGGCTACAGAGACCAGATTGCCCGCCGAACCCCTTCCCGAGGGTCAATTACACGGTTAGTCATCCAAATTAGGAACTGCTCCTGGTTAGGAGCATGCACCAGCTCATCTGTAAAATATGGTCAGAGGAAAGCATGCTCGTATGCCCGAAACACAAGAAAGGAGACCCCTCTGATTGCGCCAACTATAGAGGAATAAGTCTCCTTAACATCGCCTATGAAATCTTCTCTGCCGTTTTGTGTGAACGCCTGAAGCCTTTTGTAAATAAGCTGATAGGTCCTTATCAGTGCGGATTCAGACCAGGGAATCCACCATCGACCAAATCTTCACACTACGGCAAATCCTGAAAAAACCAATGAATTTCAAGTCGACACTCACCACCTATTTGTCGACTTCAAAGCCGCATACGACAGCGTAATTAGAGACGAGCCATACAACGCTGTGTCTACCTTTGCCATACCTGCTAAACTCATTAGACTATGCAGGATGACTTTGAAGAATGTTCGCTGCTCCATCCGAATCGGTGATCACCTTACCGATAGTTTTGATGTCAAAAAAGGGATCTAGGCAGGGCGATCCGCTGTCGTGTGATTTCTTCAACATCGTATTGGAAATGATTGTGCAAAAATCACTGGCCAATACAAGAGGCACAATCTATTTCAAATCCTCGCAACCCCTTGCATACGCCGACGATATTGACAAAATAGGTAGATCACAGCGAGATGTCAATGTGGCGTTTGCGAGTATTGAGTTCGAAGCGGCGAAAGTTGGTCTGGCGGTAAACGTGGGCAAAATAAATATATGCTGTCATCAAAAAAGGACGCTCACCACCGACTTCTTGACCAGAACGTTCGTACTGGCAATTATAAGTTCGAGGTAGTTAAGGACTTCGTCTACCTTGGCTCCGCAGTGACCTTGAACAACGACATCAGTTCCGAAATCAAACTCAGAATCACTCTTGCTAATCGCTGTTTCTTTGGGCCCAGGATGCAATTGACCAATAGAGCCCTCTCCCGAGCCACAAATTTGACTTTATATAAGACCCTTATCATCCCGGTCCTGTTGTACGGCCCAGAAGCATGGACACTATCAAAAGCACACCCAGTTGGCTGAGGTCTCCTTCCACCTGTGTGCGCCATCTTAAGTGCAGCCGTCCTCAGCTTCTTCGTCCCTCGGGATTGGATTCAAATACTCTCCGGGCTGGAGCTGTGGTGGCCATTCGCTCTACATGGCCCAGCCATCTTAGGCGTTGAATCCGTAGACGCCTAAATAGACTCATGTCGCTGTACAGCCCATAAAGTTTGTTGTTGAATCTTTTCCTCCATCCCCCGTTTGCCTTTATTGGTCCGAAAATCACGCGCAAAATCTTTCTCTCGAACCGACCAAGGGCCCCCTCATCCGCTTTTGGTAGTCTCAATGCTTCTGCTCCGTACAGCAGGACAGGGGTGATAAGGGTCTTATAAAGAGTCAACTTTGTCGTTCGGGAGAGGGCTCGTTATATTCTATAGCATCTGTATATGTGGCATCAATACATCTTTCGACGATATCTCACAGACGCTCTACCTTATTTAGATTTAAAGATCGAAAGCGTTTAATGAAAGCCCACGTAAATGCCTAAACTCCTTATCAAAATATCTATTAGCCAGGTTAAAGGAATTCGTGTGGGAGTGGAGTCCTGAAAATCATCCAAAAACGTAAGACTATCATAAATTCACTGCATTCACCTGCGACTGTTAATGATTGCATTCATAAGCTGCCTCAGGTGGTGTAGTCATTATAGATTTAATTTCCTTGAAATAAGTCTGAAACAGAGAGCTGAAAGACCCTGCCTCTAACTGATATAACTTTATAAGTTCGGTTGACGAGTTCGGTAGGTTTAGAATCCTATTTGATGCTACCATTGGGCCTATAGAGAAATGCTTTCTAATTATGCACACCATACACTAGGGCACCGGTTACCAACAACATAATCCGTCAGACTTGGCCATAAGTACAGATCCGCCAAAAGAGCACATAACTTTAAGAAAACAAAGCCAAAAAAATGTATTTCTCTGACGCAAATCAAAGCAGTTAGTTGGCATGCAATACTCGTATACCCCAAAAGGGTACACGCTACACAGTTGACATGAGAAATACTTTGCGCACGTCCCAGAGATGAATCACTTTGACATTCGTCCCACACTTAACCGTTTTATTTTTAAATATTTTCGCACTTAGCCCGCATGGTGTTACCCCTTTTCCTGGAAATGCCAATAGTCCATCGAGTCATATTCTCCTTCTTCTCGTGGTAAACAGAAAATCTCAAACAAACAATCCAATCCATCGATTGGTTGTCGAACAAGATTCGTTTGTTATTTACGAGTATTGGGTGTAGAAACTGCCAGCCGACTTGGAGGTTAATCACCGTCACAGAACCCGAAACAAGGCTATCCATCTGCTAATATGTATCATCGTGCGATTTTTCTTCGTAGTGTTGACGTTTGGGACGATTTTCTTGTGTTTAGACGTAAGCCAAACAATGAATGTCATCGTAAACAGCATGATCTCTACGTCGGGCGTTAGGATGTGTACACGTACTTGTAGCGCCGCTACTGTGTGAGTCGCCTTGATGGTTCCGGCCCTCAACGAGCCATGGCATGTCGGATTGATTTATTTTTAAATATTTAACATTCACTATGCTCAGATGTAATATAGTCTGACAATATCTGTGGTTTTGCTTTTTCTCTTATTGTTCACCACTTGCCAGAGATTTTTTTTCCTTCCGTAGCCCGCTGTAAGGTCGAGGATTTTCGCTCGGTGATGTATCGGAAATTTGAACGAAATTGCACCGAGGAATAGAGGCACATGTCAATGGGGCATACTCGTAGTGTGAATGAAAGGAAAATAAATAGTTTGGGATCTGCGCCAAGTCTATGTTGATTTCGGGATTGCGTTATTATTATCAGGAAAATGTTGATAATTTTAAATTAAATCGAACGAGTGACATGTAGAGATGAAACATCTTACTGATCACCGAAGGAATGTAATAGGATACAATTATACTCCCTTGGCGGGGAGATATTTATTGGCCACATTGTATGCCGTATTTGTTATTGAATTTCTGGGCTCGACAGGCATGCATTCAGTCAACGATTTTCATCTTATTTCGTTTTCACTTCCCTTCGACATCATTACGTGAGGCCAATGAATCTCAATCCGAGCTTTCAAGCCGCAAATTATTATTGTGCATTACAATAAATACCTATCAAGGCCAATTGAGATTGATTTTCACAGCGTAGAAATATATTGCAACAGGCAGATAGAGGTACTGAAGAACACGTATGATTTCGTACTCAACAGATATTTTCCATTAACGCTATCAATAAATGAGTATGTATGGTACATGCTTAACTAGAATTTCTAAAGTTTGAGAGATGCGACTTCTACAGTCTTTTCAGTACTCTAAAAACATGAAGATACTCTCATTGAGGAGAAGCACGATGGATGAGCATGTGAGCTTCACGTGCTCTGGCATAAAGTGAATAGGAGAATTGAATAAATGGTCACAATTGCTGGAAGTGCTTCTAAGAATACTCGTAGAACATTATGTTCTATGATATAAGGCTACTGACTACATGGCTGTCTATCTCTTGACTGTACTTTTGTAAGTGAACATGGCCAATGTCTACTCTGCTCTTAAATACGAATTTTAATTACATGCCTTGGGCTACAATAAGTGACATATGTCAGGGTAGCAGTATGGAGGACTGTCAGCGATTCTATAATACAGGGCCCGAAACATATGGGGGCGCTCTAAATCAGACTTCTCAATATATTTCTCATTGGCAGCTCTGCTCCGTCGGGTGATGTAAAAAATCATTCCCCACCGTTGTGCTGATCTTTTTCTTTTTTTAAATAAAATCATGTTCAAGGGGACGCCAAGCAATTTTACGCAAAGCGTTATCGATAGGGTACAGGAGAGCGCCGTAGCCCAGTGGGTAATATGTTGGCTTCTGACGTCGATGACATTGTGTTGTAGTACAATTCTCAGAAAGGCATCTCTTATTCGCCGTTTGAGGTCAGTAATTATCTGCAGATACCTTCTACCTAAGGAGGAATAAATCATACGTAAGTGATTGAGGTAAGCCCAGGTCTGGCCTCTATGAACTAGAATGCCAGCATACAAAAATGTTTAGTGTGCAATGTGCACGACCTTAAATGCAGCCTTCCTTTACTATCTAGTCTTCCCGTGGTGGAATCGAAAAATCTTAACGACGAATCTGTGGTATTCATTCGCTGCATATGCACCAGCCATCTTAGTCGTTAGGACCGAATGGGACCCAAAATTGCATGCAGAACCTTTCCCTCCATTTTTGAAAAGGTGCAACCATATGCGCCATAGAGGAGGACCGGCAAAATTAAGATTTTGTAAAGGTTTACCTTTATTTTCCCAGAATGTCTTATTTCTCATTTGACCCTTGAGTTCAAAGAAGTAGTTATCGTAGTCTTTCTTTTATGACAACATATATTTGGGCATGCCCTCAATCACTGCAGATCCACTTTAGAATCTGCTTCGTTGCTTCCGATGCCTTCGTAATCATCTCACTGTACGCTCCCAATCCGCGACATTAGATAGGAATATATTGAAACACTTGTATAGGCCATACGATCCTTTCAGTTATGATGGTGAAGGAAATCACATGACAATGCGTCGGTCGGTCCGAATCATTTCTTTAACATCGAAGGTCTCGGTTAACTCGAAGTCAACCCTTATGAATCAGCGGGAGTTCTCTGAACTCATCAAACATAATCTGACAAGTTTAGCAGGGATGTGAAAGCTCGTCCCAATATACAATATATGTTGCCCTAAAGTCATCAGGCTTCTCCGAGATCTGCCACAGTTTGAAGATCTGTTTTTTCCTGGCTTGAAACTAAATTGATAGGAACCTATCAAAACTGGTTACAAGCGCTTACACAGCGTGACGGAACAGAGATCTCGTTTCTCATACCCCGAGCTGAGGTTTCATTCACCGGGCATGCTTTCTTACAGTTGAGCTTGTGCATATTCCCAACCAGCTCATCTTCAGATGGTTATTTAAAGCATTGGGTTATATAAAAGGTCTTCACAGTTTTTTTTTATAATAAATGGTTTTGTGGCCCTAATCTGATTTTCTCAAGCGAACTCGTGATTGAAAGGTGACATTTCAGGCTAAAATTTTTTTTATACAGAGTTTTGTAATTCGTCATTGGTGTAAGAAATTACATCATCTCTTAAAATGAGTAAAATACTTGAAGAAATACACTATGTGATATCTTCTTCCCATAAAAAGGGTAAAAACTCTCCATGAACATACTAAAAAATTTGTGAAGTGCACAGTGAGAATGATTCTGTCCAAAAAATGTCGCTGTCAAAGATGCACTCCACTCTGTTGATGATATTTTGCAACTGGTGGACCAAAAACTGCACGAAATCTATCAGGCTACTCAAAGAAGCTGGATATTTGGATGCCAGTTGAAATGCACGACACTCACTTCATCCAGCATAAGGACATGCTCCCCTTGACTTCTATGGTAAAGTTTAGAGTGAAAACGAAAACATTTTCAGCTTCATTACATTTAAGGGGCTTGAGATATTATGTATTCCATAAGCGGGGTTCACACTTTACGATTTGTCTGTACGATAGTCTTGACAACCAAAAGCAAATAGCGTTCACACTATACTACATGTTTGATAGACTTCATTTGTGCGAGAGATTTTGTGTTGTGAATATCAATACCCCTGGTTGTGAACGTGCTCTGGTTGCGATTTTTTTTTTTTTTTTTTTTTGATATACATATGAGTTTTTACAAAATGGGGAGAATGAAAAGCATGCCTGCCATAAGAGGCGAGGCGCTGGAGTACTGCTTTGCTCCAAAGTTGGGAGTTTTTCTAGGGTGAAGTGCCCGACCTCGAGCTTTGCGGAGCTCATCTGGAAGTGAGCGAAGCCGCGAAGCTCCACCGGTAGCTATAATCTGGTACCACGAGAAACAGGAGCCCCCGCAACTGGCGGTCGGTACTTCGGTGCCTGACGTCGGGCCCGGTCTGTCTATGAGGTAGGCCCCCTAGTGGGAGTATCGTGGTGACGTGTAGTTGAAAATATTTTTGGAATTATATCCACAAGACTTAGAGTTTTGCTGACCACTACCAATTTAAGCCCTGAAAAGATGACGGACATTGTACTAGCAGTATGTTACGTTTACATTTTTTTAAGGAAGGGAAACCCAGCTACATACATATATCCGAAGATCAGAAGTAGACACCAATCCCTCCAACAATAGTCAATTATTACATCTACAAGTTTGGAAATGCCATAATTTGTCTCTACATTCGTCGTCATATCGCCTTTGTCCGCTGATGTTCACCTTTCGAAATCATAAAAACAAGTGAAGAACGTATGGAAGTAAAATTTCTGACTTTTGCACCTACACGGCCACCCAAAGAAGCAAGGCAAAAAGTCGAAAATTCTGAACTTCATACTACAAATCGTATCGACTTGCAGTATGGAGCATTCACATTGACGATTGACAGTAAAAACAAGCAAACAAGCAAATCGTACAGACAAATCGCACAGTGTGAACGCCTCTATGGACTACTTGACTTCCACTCTGTTATCACTAAACATAAACAACCTTCATCTTTGTCATTTAAACATCTAATCCACAATAAACTCAAAGTGTTGTTATCTTAATATCACACTTGCTTCGCTAAATATTTTCAAATTCTGGAAAATTCCTCTTCTATACCATAACTAGCGTTTTATTCGGCGACTAAAATAGAGTGCGATTCATCGCACCTCACAAACCAGGAAGTCGCGCAAGCACCACATCTTATTCATGGAAATCCCAAGATGACAGCGACAAGTCTCGCAAGCAAATAACGTTGTTGAATTCAGGCCATAGGTGAGTGAATCCTGCGATAACGGTAAAGGAAATGTCATAAAAAGAAAAATTAAGGGTAAGAATGTGCAATAACCTCGTATCGATAGCATCGTCTGTTTGCCCTTAAACTGGTAAAGACTAGTTCCTATAAGCTTGAAGTACATATTTACTTTTCATAATATTTTCCCGCCATAAGGGGCACTAGAGCATCACGTGTCACCTAAATTCCTTTTAGAACAGCAGGTATCAAATGAAAACAATCGTTGTCAACAAGTGGCGCGCCTAGAAGCCGTAACAGTAGCACTGGAATTCGTCAAACAGATACAAAAATCCAATATTGATCACCAGATTCATAAGCAAACAATGAATCATAAACAAAGTGAGCCTCCCTGTGAGCGAACGACTTGAGTGAGCTAATCTCGCATCCAATTTCCGCTATTAACATTGCAAAACCGAGACATTCTCGCATCCGACTGATGTTTAGAATGTATTGTCCGTCCCCCTGTCCCTTAATTGCGTACGACTTCGTTTACACGGTCTGAATGTCTTCTCATTGCGCTGAGAAGCTATTATTCAATTCAAGCAATTCACTGAGGTCTGCGTGGGTAATGGGACTCCGTCATAGCTTCAGTTTCAACCATCAGCCGACACACTTCTCCGACTGGTGTATCTCCTTATGCAATTAACGAGCACCGACCTAAGCGTAATGCCATTGAGCTGATCCAAACGTGCTGAACAGTAAGACAATGGCAACTCGGGTGGAGATGTTTTATATGCTAGTCAGAAACTGGCCTTTCGCGTGCTTGTTCCTACTGAATGCGGATAATATACTCGCAGTGGAGTGGAGGACAGTTTGCGAAAAAAAAGGGGAACCCCCTCTCATCAATAGCGGAAAACAAGTGTTGCTGATATACACCGGTCATTGATTGTACCCGCACTCGCTCGGAATTAACAAGTAGATAGATAGTCAGTGTGATGAAGAGCACACATGAGTGCGTTTAGTGGCATAACGACCGCTTCGCGTGAAATGGGAAAGTTTATCACGCTGGGCATGGCAACTATCGCCGTTTGTGGATAGGAGAGACGCATTTTGCCAGCGTGAAACTTGCTTTGCACTTGACACACATTTCTTTCTGATGGTGGGACAATAGGAGATTTCATTTTTTGCGAGAGATAGGGGCAAACTTGTGGATTTTGCTGGATGGTGCGATAACATTTGTGCTAAAAGCAAGGTGTGTCCAAAGAAGGAGAACGGTTTTATGATTCCTGTCATACTTGACAGTTTTGCTGATATCAAAATAGGATTGCATCACTTCATCAGTGTAAAACCCACAACTGCTTGTCTTCCTTGAGGTCTTGACCTATATTTCACCTCGTTCCTACTATCGCTTACATGCCTAATTACATAGTTGCTCTGGGTTTGGTTCGGTGATTCCCTGGTAAAGACACGTATTCATTCGGAATTAGGTTGTTTTTAATCGACTTGACACGATTGATTACTTTTTATCACACATCGAATGATGTCAACTCACAATTCATTACAAATTCAACGCACAATCCCCCCGACTTGCAATTAAAACTTCAAAAGCTCACGTATTTGAGCTAATCTATAAAACGGAAGTACCACGCCGGGCCTTGTGATCGAGTTGATTGACACTTTTTCAAATCGTCGTTTCGTACCCTCCAAGGTCTGATCATTTATTCGCCAAAAAAGAAGAACACTGAACTTCATTTCAACAATTTCACTCTTTTTTCTACTACAATCACCGTGAAATGAAGCTGGTCGCAGAAAAACTATCTTTACGGCGTCATAGAGCAATTTATATTAATAAGAGACATGTGCGATTGGATCATAAAAAATAGTAAAGAGACCGTTTCGCTCAGGTGACTTGTTTATTATGTCGCTAAGTTTATTTTTTTTTTCCTTTTCCTACTTGCAATTAGGGTTTTTATTTACATAGAGAACATGTCAATCTATTATCGGACGACGTAGGAGTGAATGTGTTAATAATAATTTTCGGCTAATTATCTAATAAGACTTTAGTAGAGATTTACGATTTTAACAGATTAAGTAAATGGAAAGATAATACTTGACATACGTAGGCGGGAAATTACATCTTCGAATTTATTAGGTACACTTTTTTTTTTTTTTTTTTTTAATAATTTGCGCGCACTCAAGGTCTAATAACCTTATTATGTCGGTGACACAGTACGGGCAGAAGATTGAGAGGAAGAGGAATAGAGGAGATGCCGATGGACATTGATCTTAAATGCTTGCTTGCATGTTGCATTGAGGGGGAAAACCGAATCCGGCAGGGAGTTCCAGATTCGTGTGGTTCGGTTAATGAAAGATTCTCTATATTTGACAGTACGTCCGAAAGCGGGCTTCAGAGTATATTGGTGAGCATTCCTAGAGAGACGTGTATTGCGTGAGAAATGTTGAAGGGGCGGAATGCAACTGGCTATTTCATCAGAGCATTTTTGGTGGTAGTAACGATAAAACAGGGAGAGGCAGGTAACATTCCTGCTGTGTAATGCTGGAGTCACCTATCAGTTTTATGGCTCGTTTCTGTATTCTGTCTAGTAGGTGCAGTGAGGTCTTGGAAGCACCGGACCAGACATGAGCGTTAAGCTCTAATTTGGGGCGAATGAACGCCTTATAGATTGTAGCCAGATCTAAGGGTGAGAAATATTTCTTGCATCTGTATAAGAATCCTAGGCATTTCGCAGCATTCTTGGCGACACTGAATATATGGTCGCTCCAATTAAGATTGTGAGCAACACTCGTACCCAGGATGGAAAGCTTTTCAGTTTCTGAGATGCAAATGCCATTCATGGATAATTGCTGCGGGTTATTTATACGCTTTAACGACAAGAGATAGCATTGTGTTTTGGAAGCATTAAATTCCACTCTATTGTTTTTACCCCATTGGATGATGCTGTCGATATCGGAATTTAATGAGCTTAACATACGCTGCCGCTCATTATCTACAACCGAAGTGCAGGGTCGTAAATTGGTGAACGAATATAAGAAGCTGTGGGTACTGTCGTCAGCGAAGGAGTGAATTGGATTAGAAGTAACAGACAAGAGATCATTCATAAAAATAAGAAAGAGTGTCGGAGACAAAACGGAGCCCTGGGGAACACCGGCATTTACAAAGTGAGTATCAGACTTGAATCCGTCCAAAACAACTTGAATTGAACGATTCGAAAGGTAGCTTCTAATCCATTGAAAGAGAGACTCATCGATCCCAAAAGCACGCATTTTCGACAAAAGGGCTTCATGCCAAACCCTGTCAAATGCTTTCGAAATATCCAGTGCAACAATTTTGCTTTCACCTGCTTGGTGAAGGGAGTGATTCCACTTTTCAGCGAGATATGCCATCATATCACCAGTGGATCTGTTGCTGCGGAAACCGTATTGGCGGTCATTGAGGAGTTTCCGTGATTCAAGATATTTCATAAGCTGACGGTTAATCAGCGTTTCCATGACCTTGGAAAGAAGGGTTGTTAGTGCAATGGGTCGGTAGTTGGAGGAAGAAGATGATTCGCCTTTTTTGGGTATAGGCTGGACAAAGCTGTTTTCCACCTACTCGGAAAGAGCCCAGAGGTGTAGGAAAGGTGAAAAAGCTTACGCAGTGGTTTTGTCAGCGTAGAAGAACACCTCTTCAGAACTATTGGGGCAATACCATCTGGACCAGCGGATTTGTGTATGTCGAGGTCTTTAAGAACCCTTGCGACTGTACGAGTGCGGAAGTGGATTAGTCCCATGGTGGAATTGACGCACTCTAGTACAGGCGGAGACAAAGTACAAGCTGGCAGCTGAGAACTGGTTGCGAAATGGGCAGCAAGTAGGTTAGCTTTGTCTAAGGGGGTGACAGCTGGGATGTCATTGTGGATGAGCGTCGGTATAGACAACTTAGTTGAGTTTTTTACGTTTTTTACAAACGACCAGAAACTTCTGCTACCTTTGGGACATTGAAGGATTTTACGCCTTAATTTTTGGTCGGATTGAAATTTAATCCATAGAATGTGGGTGTTGCAGTAATTTCTGGCTCGTATGTACTTTTTCGGTTTTCCTCAGAACTGTTTGCCTTGTAGGCCTCTTTGCAGCTCGAGTCGAACCACGTATTATCCTTAGGCCTGGTGCTTTTAATCTTACTATCTTAGATATGAATATCTTACTATCGACTATCTGTGGTTGATGTCTCTTCTGAAGAGAAATGGCTTTTGGTACAACTCGCATAGGAATAACGGTGTGCTTGCGCAAGAATTGTCCTGCGAGCCCTGTCTCATGGACATGCCTTCTGACGCACTGACGCCCGTTATCCTATTGCGTCGTAATTTCACAGTCGAGTTTCCATGGCGTCAGGATTGGCTATGGCTGGATACTGAATCTGGAAAGGATAGTCTTCGCATTTTCACGGATGGCTCTAGGTCTGGGCGGGGGTCCAGTGCTAGAGTCTTCTTTGAGCGCGAAAACATCCGACTGCACTTCTCGTTAGGAAAGAATGCGTCTGTCTTCCAATCAGAGATATACGCAATCCTAATGGCCATGCACTATGTTGTGAAGCACAGGTGGAAGGGGGTAAGGACATGCGTCTGTAGTGGCAGCCAAGCTGCACTAAAAGCTGTGTGTAACCCCTTAATTAGCTCCAAATTAGTGCCTGAACTCAAGTCCTTCTTGAACAGAGTCGGCAGGCTTGTATGGGTTCCAGGCCACTCTGGGATCCCGGGAAATGAAATCCCTTATGAACTCTCCAGAATGGATTCAGAGAAGAGCTTCTCAGGACCTGAACCTGCTCCAGGTCTACCTGCGTCCACGGTAAATTCCTACATTAACGATTCTGTATTTAATACACACAACCGTAGATGGAGGGATTGTCCAGGTTGCAGGATGACTAAGCGCGTATTTCCTGATGTCTGCAAAAAATCTGCAGCATTTCTCCTGTTTTTAAGGAGAATCGACTGCAGGAGGCTTTTGGGAGTTATCACGGGCCATATCTGTTACTGGTCAGCACGAATTTTATCTGAATTTCTTGCCAAGTTGATTAGATCGTAATAATTGCTAGGTGATTTCCATTAAACTAGATATCCACGTATAAAAACTCTAGGTTTTCTATCAGACTTCGATTGTACTTTTTTTTTTATTTACGTAGATTCACTCTTTGGGTGGCGCTATATGATTGGATATGAAACTGCTGCTACATTTTTTCATTGAAATCATAATTCACAGTAATCTTTCCTTGTTGGGGCACATCCTAATTTATGTAAAAAATCATATATACTTACGTCCATGATAGACTCATAATATTGAACAGCATTTTTGAGTGGGAAATGGCTTTTGACATGTGCTCACATAGAATACTTGGCTCTTGGCACCATGGTCTTTTAAGATTTCGATTAGTCAATGGCGACAAAATGTGACAAAAACTGGGGGCATTTAAGACCAAGTAAAACGTTCGCACCATCCTAGCTCACATTTAGTAGTGAATAAGGCTACCGTGAAACACTTTCTATCCGAACCACACTACAAATGGTAAGTTTACTACTAGAACACACCAAAAGGTGTGTTTTCTTTGTAGTAATTTTTAATGCAATTTAAAGTGTGTTATTATGAAAACACTCAAAAGGGAAATTCCCAAATGTATGCAACCTTACCAGATAGGAAATTGCGACCCGCATCCATGATGTACTAATTAACTCACTGCACTCCCAACCCAGTGGTCCCGTTGTCAAATCTCAAGTCTCCTGTGAATAGTTTTTGCATCAAAATAAAAATACTCACCTAGTCCTCGCTCTCAGATCATTTGTCGCTTCGAGACTCATCAAGTCCGAAACATTGTTCTTCTTTTTTTTTGCTTGAATTGATAGTATCTTTATAATTATGCCATCCGGCTTAAAGGACCAATGTAGAATGGGAAAGGAGAAGTTGAGTGTCCTTGCTTTTGGTGACTGCGCACATTGAGATTTAAACTCAGATCACTGGATTGAGAGCCCAGTGTGTTAACCATTACGCTATGGATCCGACTCGCAAGTTACTTTCTGTGAAGGTTGCATATAATTGGGGAACTTCCCTTTTGTTTGATTGGTCTATCTAAATTGTGTTTATTATAAATAAGTGTGCAGTACACTTAAGGTGTTGTTCTAGTTTTTACTCATGACACGCAATAGAACGTGTTATAGTTTTAACACGAATAAGTGTCACTTAATCTTAAAGTGTGTCAAAAGACACACTTGCTGCGTGTTGTTTAACACACTAGCATTTGCATTGTAGAGATCAGTAACCGCGGGCCCTATGCAGATATGCCAGAATCGTCGCGTAGCTATTTTAGACATTATTACCATCACATTAAACTTTGCCGGTATAATTGTGAGCAAAAACTGCTTTCAAAACCTTCGTTCATATGGCTAGACGTTTTCTTCCTGTTTCGGTAAATTGTAAGGTACGAGTTGCTAAGAAGTTTGGGAATGACCAAAGAGATGCAGTTTTTAAATGCGTCGTAACACACAGAAAGTTGCGCTTAGCAAGAAATTGATATGTGTCGGATCTCAGAGCTGGCATCAATATAGTACTTTACCAGCTACTTTCTCCACTGGTGGGGTGGGTGGCACAGATGAGCCTCTATTCATCGGGCATGGTTTAGTTCTTAACCAGGGCATTGACTGTCTGGAAAAGCCCAGCAGGTGATTGTGATGAACGGATAACTCTGCCTGATAACAGAATTTTTTCTATGGTCGTGAAATCATTTTGCAGAATCATATGTTCTCAATAACAATTGCAACTTCTATTCATTTTATAATAGAACTTTCTTGATTCGCCTACAGAAACATCTTGTAATTCCTCGATCGTGTTTTTCTCGTGCTCTTTTTTTTCCTTCTTGGAAAGCAATGCTGTAGTGATCTCTTGCGATTGCAGAGTTTCGATGTTAAAAAATGTTAGTTTCCCTCGACTCCACTGTGTCCAAGATATCTTTAGTTGCAACAAAATAGTGGTCTTAGTCGATGTTAGCTCCTCGGAAGGTTCACATATCCAGGATACTTGTAGTCAATCTGTGGTTGCTACCGTAAGATTCTGATTCGACCCAAATTCGAGTAGCTTAAATACGTTTTCTCAAAAGAAATGTCCATTGACACGCTTAAAAACGGCTTCTTGGCCCAGCTTCCCATCTGAATCTTCCCGCACTTATATGTCAGGACTAAGGATTTGAGCATCCACGAGTTCGCAGAAGTCGTCCGTTGTGGTATTCATGCGGATTGTTAAGAAGCGCTCATTCACTTGTCTAAGAGTAAGAACGCATGATCGATTTAATTTCTAATTTTTTACCCGCTTTTGCGCATGTTTTGAAGTCGTCCAAAACAAATATATTGTCACAGCTCGAAAGACCCCCTAATGGCTGTGGTATTTTCGTTGTATCAGGGTATAGGCAATATCAGCTTATTATGTGCCCACGCCCCCACAGACTAGAAGATGACCGACGTAAAGACGACTTCTATGATCTGCAAGACAGAACATATGCCCAATGTCCCAACTATGACACCAAAATCGTTCTAGAAGATTTCAATTCGAAGCTGGGTATCTTTGAAAGAGTCACAGGAAAGCACAGCCTACACAACACCATGTCAGAAAAAGGGCCAAAGGCTAGTGGGTTTTATGGCGGGACATAATTTCGTAGTACCAAATACACGATTCCCACACCTTAACATCCGATCAATCGAAAACCAATCAAATTGATCACATTGCGATCGACGGCGGACACTCCTCCAGCATCCTAGATGTCCGAACCTTTCGAGGAGCCAATATCGACTGGGATCATTACCTTGTTGCAGTCAAGGTACAGATGCGAATTTCTCGGAATCAATGGAGTCCAGTAAGAACACCAAAATTTAACGTCGGAAAGCTGCAATCATAAGAGACCGCCAGAACCTTCCCCGATCAACTCTCCCTCAGGCTCCCTCAAGTCCCAATGCAATCTGCAAGAACCATAGAACAGCAATGGAGCCCTTGTCAGAAAGCCATCAGAGACCCCGCCTCAGATGCACTCGGTTTCTAGTCACCACCTTCGAGAAACCCCTGGTTTAATGACGAGTGCAGACAGGCCCATGTAGAGAAACGGAACGTAAACATTGTTACACTGCATCGACGGACGAGAGTAGCCCGCGAGAGTTGCCCGTAAGCTCTATGAACAGAAAAGTAGGGAGGAGCATGCGCTTCTGAGAAGAAAAAAGAAGGAGCACGAGGAGCGCGAGATCGAGGAGATGGAGAGATACTATTGCAGGAACGACGTTCGAAAGTTTTACCAAAAAGTAAAATGAACATGCCAAGGCTATAAAGCTGGGGCAGAAAACTGCAGGGATGAGCACAGACAACTAATAGTGGAGCTACAGCCGATGCTGAGATTGTGAAAGGACCACTTCTGCAGACTGTATAACGGCAATGATAGTCAAATTGCCGCCGTCAGGCAGAACGAAGCATTCACAATGGACGAAGACGAAAGAGAATTCCTTCGACCCGACCTAGACGATGTTAAGATAGCGATATCGAAACTTAGGTCTTATAAAGCTGCTGGAGCAGATGGACTCCCCGCGGAACTGCTTAAAGCAGCTGGCGATGAGGTGGTCAGGAACATGCACCAACTCATCTGCAAGACGTCGGAAGAACGCATGCCCAATGAATGAAATCTCAGTATCGTTTGCCCGGTCCATAAGAAAGGAGACCCCTATGACTACGCCAATTACAGAGGGATAAGTCTCCTGAACATTGCGTACAAGTTCCTCTGTGTAAGCACCTGAAACCGTTCGTGGACAGTCTGATAGGTTCGTACCAGTGTGGTTTCAGGCCGGGAAAATCAACAATAGACCAAATTTTTACACTACGGCAGCTCTTGGAGAAGACCCATGAATTCCAGGTCGACACGCACTATCTTTTCGTCGACATCACCGCTCCAGCGGTGACGCAGCAGAGGACGACCGCATCTAAGGTGGCGCGTACAGGTGGAAAGGGACGTCAACCAACTGGGCGTGCTGGTTAAAATCGTGCCAGCTGGAGAGGCTTGTTTGTGAAGGTTTTAGTTCACCCCGAACTGTAGCGCCTTCTAAGTAAGTAAGTAAGAAAGTATAGGCATGCCTTTTAAGTACAAAATCTAAGCTCGTTAGCTTTCCAAAGTTTGTGAGAATCACCAGCACATAGTCGATATGCATATGTTGAGGATATTGGTTGTCCATAGCTTATCATCATTTACGTATAAAGTATATCGTCTCTCTGATGAGATAGAGTACGACATACGACAGTGACATACAGCTGTTGTCAACTCGAAGCTAGGTGTAAAAGGACGTTACGTCAATTCTGCTGGCTTTTCTTAAGATTTGGGTAGAAGCCAAAACTTACCTTTTAGTAGTCATTAAAATGCTATATATTCGATAAGCAATACTTTGCTTCACAAAAAAGTTAAGAAACTCGATTCAAAGAAACAATTACAAACAAAACCTTCACTTCAAGGCCAAGCGCCTCTGAAACCACTCTTAAATGTCTGTTATAAACGTCACAACAAGTGGAGAATAAGAGTTCATTGACACCGCTTCGAGTCCCTTAATAAGCCATTCCATCGTACATATTATGGTGTACATACAGTCATTCTTACGACCCATTATCCCTAAAGACAGTTTACATAAGTCAAGGTACTTCACCTTCTTCCCCAATACTCTCGAAATTACTTTTTATCATAAAAAGCGAAATGAAGGCAATTTTACTTTCCGCTCAAGCCCCTTACCAACAGCCACCAAAAAAACAAAGACAAAAGCCGGCAAACCAGTTTCCTGTCAATTCAACTGCAACTCGAGACGTCCAGCAACAGTGTCACATCAAAGCAACCAACCGGTTCTCTTCCAAATATCCCAAACAAGCAATAACTTTGTTTTTTGTAAATCTGCATCTGCTTTCGATACATAAGATTGTGTAAAAGCCTTAACAGTTTGCCTAAAACGCATCAAGTCGACTTGATTTAGGGGGGTCCACAAGCCGAGGGTCATGGAAATGACAGACAAGTGATTTGTGCCAGCCTGTGTGGGCCTCAATTAATTTTATTTAACGCCAGGTAGATTGTCCCGAGGCGAATTAAGCCACATACAATTTAAGTATTTTATGGTCTTGTTAAATTGAAAAGGGTTAAATTGGTGAGACGAAATGACAGCAAGTATGTCCGACCGCAAGAGATGACGTCAATGAATGGTAGAAGCACCAACGTCCCAAGTTCGAGGAATGAACATCTTAAATTATACAACCAGTGATCCTCCCCCGCCTGCTTTTTTGGCACATTAAGAGTGCATTTCCGGTGCATGATTGCCCTGTTTGCAGGAAGATCTACGAGAAGCATGACTCGGACTTGGTATTTTTGTAATTCCTTGGTAATGCCAATACAATTAACTCACATGACACCACATGCCCTTCAGCATCAGAATGACAATCATTGATGATATAGCCATAGTATGAGTCATTGTTTTCATCTGGGGTGATGCCTCGTGATTGGCACGATGCAGACATGAGGGACCTATGGCAGAGGTCAGTGTTCTTTAGACGCTAAGTGAAAGGATTGAATGAAGTAACACGATGTCTGCTACAGACTATAGCAGTCAGTTCTTAAGTACTCGTATGTACGTATCGTAAACACATGTTGTCCGTTTACAACTTAAAGATAAATCGTTTGTTTCTTGTTGTTGATGCAGATTTATTTATTTTGATTTTGGTAATAAATGCGATCTTAAAAGCGATCGCCTTTTGCACACACATCCCAGTCCCATACTGGTTTTTGTTTTTTTTATCAACAGTTCAATCGTTCTTTTACCTTTAACTTGACAAGACCATACGGAACCAGTTTTTGAATGAGGCTGGTAAATTGATGGCAATTTGAAAGGCTCATTTGTATTACACGCAAATAAGATAAGAACTAACTAGTGAAAGGTAGGACGGAAGCGAAGGATAACGACAAATTTCGGTAATGACTTTCGCTCTTCTCTCGTGTGCAAGGGTATACAGTACCGGTGCGATAAAAGGAACATAGATTCCAACTTGATCGCTTCTTGTCTCTATTGTTAATAGCGCACTGCCGTAAAACAATAATTTTCCACAACTTTTGTAGGGCTCTCGAATAGGGATCTTTAACGAACTTCGACTCCATAGAAATAAATGGCAAAAATGCAGTTAACGAAGTGACATATAGATCAAAATATAGTGTCTTTGTCGTATTTCACCTGGATCACCCTTTCCATTTCTCTTCCGCCTGTAAACGAAGGTACTAGCTCTAAGATGGCAACTACTTTTCGCTGTTTTTAAGGAGTCGTTTTCACGCATTTGGTAACTTTAAAAAGCATTACATAGTTAATTATTACTACTCCTGATACTAGCCACATCAACAGTGTGTTAAACATTATATGAAAAAATAAGATCACAAACGATAACTCGAGACTATAAGTACTCTAGTAAATACATTCATTCAGTACGTGTGAACGTTTCGACTTTCCCGCATTCCGAATCGTAACTAAGCCAAATGGGGTGTTCATTTTTATAGGAGAAAAAGTAAAGGCGAAACATTTTCCATTTGTCGTTGTTTTAAATAGAAATTCATGGCCTAGATTGGCCTAGATGGTGGTCGACTCTCTGGTGGTCGACAAAATAGTGGCATGACTCAGCTGGTGCTAAAAGGCCCTCCCATCCCGATATCCAAGGAAGCTGGGGGTGGCCGTGGTGCAGTGGTTAACATCATCGACCGCCGAGCGGAAGGTCTATGGTTCAAATTTGCTTCATAGCCAAGAAAAAGTAATTCCTATACGGACAAAAAGTATGCAACACAGTTGTGAATGGAAAGTGACCAGACGTACTGCTGCAGGCATAACACTCACAGTATATGGTCAACCGAAATTCATCCTCTGCGTATGCAATACTAAAAAGTGCTTGAACGAATTACTACGGACTATAAACAACGCGGAATTTGGTCGGCTCTCGTCCTATATCGGTCTAGGACAACCACCCCTGTGAGAGTGAACGAACATCAACGACCCCAACCACTGCACTCCGTTCAGGTTGTGTGTGTCAACACATCATAAGAGAATATAAAAACTCTTGAACCTGCGCGAGTCTCTAAAAAAAAAAAAAAAAAAAATCTGGGAGTTATCTTAGATAGCAAGCTTCCTTGGTCAAAGCGTGTTGAATCGAAAACCACCAAAGCGCTGTCAGCATTCTGGCAATGCAAATGTGCCCTTGGTAAAACATGGGGACTATCGTCGGCAAACGTTACTGAATCTACACGCCAATGAAAAGACCGATTACCTCAAATGTATCGGTTATCTCGTGGAACAGGCTAACAAGCAAACACGTCGTAGCCTCTTTCACCAACTCCAAAGAACGGTTTGTCTCTGCTCTCCGGGGGCTTTTCACATCAAGCCAGGCGCTGCTCTAGATGCTGTAATGAACCTTCCACCCCTTGTCATAATTATCCCAAAACAAATTGTTTTTGGTACAACTCGTATTGGAACGACAGTGCGCTTGCGCTAGAAATATCCTACGATCGTTGTCTCATGGATATGCCCTCTGACGCAATGACACTTGCCATCCTAGTTCGCTATAACTTCATAGTTGAATTTCCATGGCGTCAGGATTGGCTCTGACCACATATTGAACTTAGAAAGCAGTGTTTTCGCATTTTCACAGGTTGTTCTTGTCTGAACTGGGTTCCGGCGCTGGAGTTTTCTTTGAACGCGAAACCGTCCGACTACACTTTTCGTTCGGAAAATATGGGTTTTCTTTCAATCAGAGATATGCCCAATCCAGATGGCCATGCTCTATGTTGTGAATTTTTTTTTTTTGTTGCACTGCGACCTTTGCAGATCTATTGTGCCTGCTAGCCGATTAGCCGAGGAGCTTCTCCCCTTCCATAATGAAGTTGAGATACTTCTGGTAGGAGCCGAGGTGATCCCCTCAGGAGTCGAAACTCAGGATACGCTTCCTAAGATGGCAAAGAGCAGCACACTCACACTGTATGTGTTCCACCGTCTCTTCGTCCTCGAGACAGAGTCGACACTGAGTTTCAGACGAGAGGCTAATTTTAATTAAGATGATATCTCAGACCACACTGTCCTGGAGATAGCTGACTAGTCTTCTGATACCCACGCTACTGAGTTTAAGTATGTCAATAGAGTGCTTGTTCAGGGGCCGTATAAGTCGTTTCGATTGAAGGAGTCCCCAAGAGCTGTTTCAAAAGGGCAGGTGTTGCGATTTTTCTCACTTGTCTATGAGGAAATTGATCCTAGACTTGGGAGTGCCGCAGAATAGATTTGGGATCAGTATCTCAAATCTCTTGTCAAAAGTGAAGGTGTGTGGCATTTCGTCCGAGACCGTGGTGATCATATCCAGCTCGGGAAGATACTGTAATATGGACATGTGACCCCGAGTCTATATGGCATATTTGTTCCCGAGCAAAGGATTCTGATTGCACTGCATTACGTCACCTTTATGATAAAAGGTGCAGTGGAGTGAGTCCAATGGGTGCTTCTTGGGCTGTCGTGGGGCAGGTTGGCATAGCACCTGTAATGCCGAGCCACGCTTAACAATTGTAGTTTTTTGCTCAACATGTTGTGAAACATAGGTGGAAGGGTAAAAACATATGCGTTTGCAGTAACAGCCAAGTTGCACTCAAAGCTGTGTCCAACCCTTTAACCAGCTTCAAGTTAGTGTATGAACTTAAGGCCTTCCTGAACAAAGTTGGTAGACTAAACTTATTAAGGCTTGTTTGGGTGCCAAATGAGATCTCTGATGAACTCGCCAAAATAGGCTCAGAGGAGAGTTTCTCAGGACTTGAACCCGACTTGGGTCTATCTGCATCAACTACTGGGTCTTTAACGCACAGAATCGTTGATGGGGGGAACATCCAGGATGCAGGATGGCTAAGCGCGTACGCTCCGCAGCATCTTTCTTCTCCTTAAGGAGAATTGACTGCAGAAGACTTACGGTCCTTGTCAAGCATATCCGCATGCTCGGCATCAGGTTGACGCCTACTTGTGCTGCTTGTTGCGAAGAGAACGACACCGTAGAACACCTTTTCTGTGCCTTTGCTCGCAGACGGTGGCGCAACCTTGGGGCTGACGCGGTGTGAGCCAAATATCTTAGCTCTACTACACTGAAGCTCCTTCTCATTTTTCTCCGGAAAACGAGGGAAATACAATAATAGTGGATGTGTGTCTGGCAATACAATGGACCAGTATTTGCGTCTGAGTGTTCCAACAGATAGCAGAAGCCTACAAAAAAAGTGGAAATTCGATCTTAGCTAAGAGGAGCGCCGTGGCGCAATGGGTAGTGTGTTGGCCTCTGACACCGATGACACGGGAACGAATCCCCACAACAGTCGTGTTATCGAATTTGTTTTTTACGGTACTTCTCCTCCGAGGGGTACTGATCACCCATGGGAAAATAAAGTCACATGCAACATGGGTGATTGAGAGAAGCTAGGCTTAGGTGAGCTATAACGCCATATATGGTGATTCTTGATGAAATCCTTTAAATACTCTAAACTCACGTTTTATTCCTATCCTGAAGTCCTTTTACTGTCGAATAGACAACATTTCTTTTTTTCCTAACTCTACTACTTGAATCGGGCAAATCCAACGTCTAAAACAATATTGCTTTAGGTAGTACCTCTGGCCCCATAATGTTGAAAAAAAGAAGGCCAAGCTATCCTAAAGGCAACTGATTGATGTTGACTACAAGAAATCAAGGCCAAAGATCGAAGCTTGGAAAATCTGTTTCCAGTAGCTCTTCTGCAATTGGAATTTTAAAAGAAAACTGTAGAAGGAAATCTAATTAAATAATCCATTAAGTCGAGAAGCTTTTTCAAGGCAAGTTTATACTACGGGGGGTTGCGCCAGTACCCCGCCGAGGAGGGACACCGCGAAATAAACATTTGATGGCGTTGGTGTTATCGGGATCCGAAATCGCTCATCGTGCGCCAGAGTCCATTAATACCATAAATATTAAATTACTCATTTCCACTAGCGAGGAATATGCACATTGCTCAAGAACAGGTGGAACTGTTCGGGTCGAAATTCGCCTAAAATACGCAACGCTTATTATTAAAAATAACAACATCTTCCCGACTCCCAAAACCATGCAGCGGAAATTCACACATAACCTCATTAGATTAGAGAGCTCCACCTGTTGCTTCTCCAGCCTAACGAATAACAAGCTCTTTTCGAAAAAAGAAAAAGTTATTCCTCCCGCTCGTAAGCTTTTTTCGATTAACACATAAACAACTGTTGAGCATTCTTATCTTTCAGCTGTACATCGCGTGCAAGTATTCTCCTCACGAGTTAGCTTTGGTTGTTTATTCCATGCAACCCCTCTAGCCCGACGCTACAAGCTTTGCGTCTATAATTTCATAATAAGAAATGACTAAACCGAATGCGATGCGCGTCATCGTACCGCAATCTGGTACAGTCGAGCACAGTAAAGATACATACAGATATCTGAATCCGAAGTTCTTGCAATGAGTAGTGCACATATAGCCCATGTCACGAGATGCAATAGAATCGATTCCATTTATCCATTAGTAATTTGTATCTGAAAAGATTCATCACGTTTCCGTGCAACTATGTACCACATGACTGGAGCGTAGATTTCTTTTTCACGCTTAACAGATATTGGTTTAACCTCCATCCGTAGTCGTTTGAAGACAATCCCCATTTCAGATACATACTCTCGAACAGACATTTTCTATTAATACCTACGGTTAGCATCGAGTCGCTAGAATTCCGAATTACTGAAGTCAATCAAATTAAACAATTTATTCAATTCACATGATGAGTTGGCAGAAAAAGGTTCACACTAACATCCATAAGTTTCATCAGACGTCCCTATACAATGGTCATATCGTCATGCCAATTGTCCGGATTTTGTCACTTGCTTTGTATAAACCCCAGCGCTTCCCTCACGAATACCGGGGTCGACGGAATGATTCACATATGGCAAATGAAATCGATTCACACGAACTTGGAGATACTCTGCACACGAGAAATCAGCCGAATAACACGTGAGTGATATTAATCGTCGAACAAAACAACATTCAGTTAATGTATAGTACGAGCTTGTATTGTATCTACATGTGCCTATAGAGTAGATGCCTCGTGTTCACGTATTGTTAGGAGCAGAGACAGTGGGGGGCTAGCGACTAGCAATTAAGAATGGAATCGTGAAGAGAGCGGCGGGGTATCTAAAAATACGGCTCACAGTTGTATTGGGCTGTAGATACATGGTTTGTGGTTGGTTTTATTCAATTAGCGAGCGTTTGCCGGTTGGTAGTGGATGAACGATGGCGGGCAATGGTCGTATGGTGCGTCATCCTTGAGGTGTTTGGGGTGAAGAGATAGCTTCATTGGCGTTTGATTTGTAGTTGTGCTCAGTTGTGCTATGATGAGAGCTTTTTTTTTGTATTTTCAATCAATACTTGGGTTTGGATGCGAAGGAAATGGTGTGGCATGTGGCATGGTGTGGCTATTGTAGCGGTAAATTAATTTGTTTTATGATACATATATGCAGTAGTTTGTTGGCCTAATTTCGTGCTTTTTGTAAATTGAATTTATCATTTTTGTTTAATTAGACATGCGGTCTTGCTTCTCCTTTCCACATCGGACCATACCCTAATGGATAGTGTAAATCACTTTTTGGAATTTTTGAAAATATGCTCTTAACTCCTAAGATGGTCACGATAAAGCAGTGAAGATAGAGGAACTCGCACATATATGTATGTACATACATATGTAGATGCGACATTACACAAATTACCCAAATTATCAACAGCGACTGCCACTGGCAATATGTCCTCAATGGTACTAAAAATGGTAACGATTATCGAGGGAGGTTATCCTTGTACGAAACGAATAGGATTCATCAATGTGCAATACCTTTTCTACCTTGCCTGACTCAATCATACCACATACATATGTACATACATACATATGTGCACCAAAGGCTTCTTCTTCTTCTTCTTAACGGGCGCTACAGTTCGGGACGAACCTGGGCCTCAAACATCATGCCCCTCCATCTAGCACGATCTTTTGCTAGCCTTTTCCATTACCGCACATCCGGGGTTGGATTCAAAGACTCTCCGGGCTGGAGCTCTGGTGTCCATTCGCTCTACATGGCCAAGCCATCTCAGGCGTTGAGTACGTAGACGCCTGACTAGGTCATGTCGCTGTGCAGCCCGTAAAGTTCGTGGTTGAATCTTTTCCTCCAACCCCCGTCTGCGTTTATAGGCCCGAAAATCACAAACCGACCAAGGGCCTCCTCATCCGCTTTTGATAGTGTACATGCTTCTGCGCCGTACAACAGGACCGGGATGATAAGGGTCCTATATAGAGTCAACTTCGTCATTCGGGAGAGGGCTCTATTACTCAATTGCCTCCTGAGTCCGAAGAAACAGCGATTGGCAAGAGTGATTCTGCGTTTGACATCGGAACTGATGTCGTTGTTCCAGGTCACTGCGGAGCCAAGGTAGACTCCTTAACTACCTCGAACTTATATGTATCTGCCAATACAAACGTTCTGGCCAAGACTTCGGTGGTGAGCGTCCTTTTTTGATGACAGCATATATTGAGTTTTGCCCTCGTTTACCGCCAGACCAACTTTCGCCGCCTCGAACTCAATACTCGCAAACGCCTCATTGACATCTCGCTTAATTCGTATTTACTTTCCTGCGACTCCTGCGATTTTAATTCGCAGTAATTAACATCGTAGGGATATAACACCTACGGTAGCTACATAGTTTGTTTGCAAAACCGAATACAGACATTCACTTCACGGCTCCACTTGTAAATGTTGTCTTTCCTGCCCTTCTCGTTTACTTCCTGCGCGCTTAATATAAAAAAATACATTTCAGACTGGATTTATAGGATTTAGTTCAACACGTGCTTAGGTCTACAGATTAAATGTGTTACATGACATGTTCCTAAACTGCAGGTTGCCTTGATAAAATACATTTCGGTAAAGAAACTAACAACTCGCAGCACAACAATTCCTTGTGTATATGTAAGTATATGGAATAAGCCCATGGTCTATCTGAGGTGCTTATCGACCTGGTTCCTCTTGCATTACGAAGCGAAACAAACAGATCCTACTCATTCTTATTTTGAACCAACTTGCCTGCCACGACTTACAGCATCACAATTTCAAATCAATTGCTTCAATTTCGCACGTGCCGATTGTGAGTTTCAATGTCAGAATATGACTAACGATGACAAGTACAATCTGCCACAAAACTGACACGTGAACGATCACATAGTGTGACCCAAGCGCCTTGTTTAATATTTCTGACGAGCATGTAAATTGCACGCTTATTTCGAAGTCAATTGCGGGCAATTAGTATGCCAATGTTGTGGATAGGTGTCGACATGATTAGACAGCTAAACGAAGCAAGTAGAGCGCCTACACTATGTAGTTTCACTGTGGGAGAAGAAATGATGACGCACGGAACTGGACTTGGGTGTCATACATACGCGTATAAGCGCCCAAATAGCCGCCTTAAGAAAACCATCTCAATACGAAGATCCTATTAAATGGTATGATGAAAAGTAACAAAGATCTGACGAGCGGAAAATATTATAAAATCTTGCATGCCGTATCCCGCTTCCTATCAACCTCGGTGGATACCCGAAGAAGTCCCAAAGCATATTATTCACCATGTAAATTTTTACCCACTCACTCAACGACCTGGGGACATCCCCGGTACACAGCTCCTCGGAAGGAGCTTAATACCTGGTTTAAACTCGTCACCTGGTTTAAACGGCGTAAGCTGGTTTTACCGCAATAATGGCCCACAAATCAATGTCCAAAAATTTCATGTAATGGACTGTTTAAACACAAAAAAAAAGAAGACGGACCACAGCATGGGAAACATCCTTCAGTCAATGAACTTTCAAAATGCTTCCTGTTCCGCATAAACAATACGTTACGGCGCAAGGGCGAACGAAAATAAATAATTCCTTGAACCAGAAATAAAACGCGAAGCCTCCGTAACACTGCCCTAGAAATAAACCAAAAAAGAAACTAAAGAGTTTCATTAACGAAAAAATCAGAAAACACTCTTACATGCAATTTAAAATTAATTCCCAATTTAAAAACAAACAAACTCATCCATTAAATGTAAACTTTCCGCCGAAAATCATAACGAAAAACAAAATCCAAAAATACCAGCCAGAAAATGATGTCCATTACTCGTGCTCATAAAGACGCAGAGCAAAATCAAAATCGGCAACCTGTGACAGAGGAACTACATACCGCCCGACTCTCGATTTAATTAAATATTTATTTATAACCTCAACTTCATGCGCTCATTGTGGACGTCACGCTCAAGAGCGCTGTAGCGGCGAGAAGGAACTTTTATTATCAGCGTCACAACGGGTGAGTATGATGCTCGTAAATCTACGCGATTATGGCGGCCCACAATTCTGCGGTAGACAGTAATTACTGTTTTAAAATCTATCTAATGTTGTGAAATGATACTAAATGTAAGACAAACAGGATTTTCTGCTCAAGTACCTAGTGAGATACATCTGTACATAGTGCTATGGTATAATGGTGCGAACAGAAGAATCTGCGAAGTGATCGTCGGAGGAAAAAACATTTTTTTGTGACCCCGATACCAAGCACAAGCAGAAAGAGGAAAAGTAAGAATATCTGCAAGAAATCGGTTCGAGCAACCCGAAACCAGATAGATGTCCAGGGGAGTGACTCGAGTATCAGTACTCGCATGGGAAGGAGTGTCGCCGGAGCAAGTGCGGAATATCTGGGAATATTGGGTGGATGGTGTTTTGTTGCAATTCGACTGTAGGAACCGGAGAGTATCACGACAAAAAATTGTTGTTTTGACTGAGACGGTGATGTTTTCTTCTTTTTTTATTTTTAAAGCGGCTATTGCTAACACAAAGCATGGGGAACTGCGACCTGTGTAGATCTATTGTGCCCTCTAGCCGATCAGACGAGGAGTTTCTCCACTTTCCTAATAAACTATGATGATCCCTTCAGGAGTCATTGTTTCACTGAGAAGGATGCGCTTCCTTAGTTGACAAAGGGCAACACAATCACATAGCATGTGCCCTGCAGTTTCTTCGTCCTCAAGAAAGAGTCGACACTCAGACGAGCGGCTAACGATATTTCAGATAAGGATGACTCTACGATCTCCCAGACAGAACGTATGCTCAATGTCCCAGCTATGACATCACAGCTAAGCTAGGTAAGGAACGAATCATCGGCAAATACTGCCTACACAACACCACATCCGATAGCGGACACAAGGTCCCGCACCTCGATATACTTACATAAAGTCACCTGGCGGTCGCCAGATCAATCAATCCCCAACCAAATTGATCACATCGCGATCGACGTCAGACACTTCTCCGCTATTCTTGATGTTCGAACTTTCCGAGGAGCGTACATCGACTCGGACCACTATCTTGTACATAGTAGCCAAGATGCGCCTATGGATATCACAAACGCAGCGGAGTAGAGTAAGAATAACATGTTATGAAGTCGGAAAGCTACTATAGTCAGAAGCCGCTCGTGCCTTTACCGATCTCGTCTCCCTTAAGCTCTCCCATATAACTTAACCCTCCACGCAGTCAATAGAATAACAGTGAAACCTTTGCAAACAGGCCCTGAAAAGCACTGCTTCTGAAGTTTTGGGCTCCAAGGCTCCGCCACGAAGTAACTACTGGTTCGATAACGAGTGCGGGAGAATTCACACAGCGAAGCAGGAGTTATATACCTCCTCGCTGTATAGAAGAACAAGAGCAGCTCGTGGGCATTACGAGTTAAAAAGAAGGGAGGAGCATAAGCTTGCCAGGAGAAAGAAGAAAGAGCACGAGAAGCACCCGATTAAGATTTAGAGAGGTGTTACTCCAGGCGTGACGTTCGAAAGTTTTATCAACAGATAAAGGGAGCATGCCAAGGTTATAAAGCCAGAACGGAAGCCTGCAGGGATTAGAAAGGACACCTAGTAGCAGACTCGCAATCGATGCTGAGAATATGGAAAAACCACTTCTGCAGACTGTATAACGGCGATGTTAGTCAATATACAGAAAGATCCAGAAAGATCCATTTCTTAACGACGGAGATCGCAGAGAATTCCGTCCCTCTGACATCGAAGAAGTTAAGATCGCCCCATCGAAACTCAAGCCGAATAAAGCTACTGGCGCACCCAGACTGTTTGCTGAGCTCTTCAAAGCAGCTGGAGATAAACTGGGTAGGCGCATGCACCAGCTCATCTGCAAGATATGGTCAGAGGAAAGCTTGCCCGAAGAATAGAGTCTCAGCAAAGTTTACCCGATCCACAAGAAAGGAAACCCCTTTGACTGCGCCAACTACAGAGGAATAAGTCTCCCTAACACCGCCTACAAAATCTTCTCTGTCGCTTTGTGTGAACGCGTGAAGACTTTTGTAAATAAGCTGATAGGTTATGATTAATGTGGGTTCATGGCCAGGGAAGTCCACCGTCTACAGAATCTTCAAATCACGGCAGATCCTGGAAAAAAAACCAATGAAGTTCAACTATAGAACGCCGTGTCTACCTTCGACATACCTGCTAAACTCGTCAGACTATGCAGGATGACTTTGCAGAATGCTCGCTGCTCCATCCGAATCGGTGAAGATCTGACCGATAGTTTTGATGTCAAAAAAGAATTTAGGCAGGGCGATGCGCTGTCGTGTAATTTCTTCAACATCGTATTAGAGATGATTGTGCAAAAATCACTCGCCAACACAAGAGGCACAATTTATTTCAAATCCTCGCAACTCCTCGCATACGCGGATGGTATTGACATAATCGGAAGGACACAGCGAGTTCTGAGGCGGAGGTGGCGAAAATTGGTTTGGTAATGGTAAATGGAGGGAAACTAAATATATGTTGTCATCAAAAAAGGACGCTCACCAACGACCTCTGGGCAGATATGGGTTCGAGGTAGTTAAGGACTTCGTCTAACTTGGCTCCGCAGCGACCTGGAACAACAACATCAGTTCCGAAATCAAACGCAGAATCATTCTTGCCAATTGCTGTTTCTTTGGTCTCGGGAGGCAATTTAGTAATAGAGCCTCTCCCGAACGACAAAGTTGACTCCATAAAAGACCCTAATCATCCCGATCCTGCTGTATGGCGCAGAAGCATGGACACTATCGAAAGTGTATGAGGAAGTTTTGGCCGTTTCGAAAGAAAGATTTTGCTTGTGATTTTCGGATCAATAAAGGCAGACGGGGAATGGAGGAAAATATTCAACCACGAACTGTACGGGCTGTACAGGGACATGAGTCTAGTTAGGGGTCTTCGGATTCAACACCATAGAATCTGAATCGTCTAGGCCATGTAAAGCGAATGGACAACACAGCTCCAGCCCGGAGAGTCTTTGCAAAAAATCGTGCTAGTTGAAGAGGTATGTTGGCTGAGGCCAGGTTCACCCCGTACTGTAGCGACCGTAACGAGGAAGAAAAAATGTGCCTCCAGTACGCGCTGGAACTGAAATTTTCTATTTTGTCAAATGGATAGCCACCACCCAAGTCGCATGTCGAATCTGAAAAGATACGGTGCGTAACAAAGATTTCGAATCTACCATACCTTTGAAGAATTTTTCCACTAGCAAAACACCGTCTTCAATAGTAGCACTCCCAGCTCACGCAGCTGAGTATGATATTACCAGTCTTTCCCTCTTTCTTAGTCAAAAAAGAGAAGAAAACGAACAATTGTAAACGATAAGACCGAGCTAGCAACGACAATAAATGTCTGTCCGTCATACCTACATATGATATTATTAGAATAGGCGTCGACAATGCTGAAGAAATTTGCTCGCAAAGGCTATGAATCTTCTTAGAACTGATGAGCTTGTTGACCTAAAGATCATTCAATATAATAGACAGAAAATGATTCCAGGCAATTGATTAGACTGCTGAGATGTAGTCGTTCATTGTTCGCGACAGACGAAGCACTAGTCCCGGAGGGAGATGGCGGTCTTGGGAACAGGGCTTCCCAATCTGTGGTCCGCGAACCCCTGGAGGGCTAGGCTGGTCTCTCGGTGACTTTCCCGGAAATTTCAGAGTTGTTGCGGTGTACGTTCATCACAGGGATCGGATGCTTCTCGAACATCCTGGATTTTTCCACAGTAGTACATAAAACGTCAATGTTTCTCGAGAATACCAGTCAAGCTCATGACTCTTTCGCGACTGTTCTACCTATTAATTAGTTGTTATTTAGTTCTTTATTCGAATCCAATATGGATCGTTGGCTAAAGTCGGGATTTCAGAAGTAGCAATCGGTTTCTCCTTCACCTGCACAACAAATTTCCGTCGAGAACGTTACAGACGACAAGCTAAACGAATCTCCGGTTGATGCACTGCAGCAAGTTCCAGCATTCACAGGTTAAAAAAGTCTCCAAATAGTTGCAGCCAGTAGAATTGGAGTAAACAAAAAGCGTAAGTACCACGACAGTTACATAGGTCTGGGATTTGTAGAGACTGACGAGGGTAAAGCTCAGTAATTGATTTGCGCGTCCAATGGTTCCAGTTAAACTGCGTCGTCACCTTGAGGATACATACCCGGACCTCCGGGAAAAACAGACTGATTATTTCAAGGGGAAGCACACTGGACTGGCTGCTTCCCAAACTTTATCAAACCTCACGCAGAAGCTGTAAATGAAAACTTTTTAGAAGCATCTTATTTGGTGAGGTATCGAGTGTCACAGGCAGGTAAAGCACATTCCATCGCCGAAACCTTCATAAAACCAAGTGTTAGTGATATCGTCTCCTGCATGCTTGACGATGAAGCAGTTAAACTTGTGACATTGGTGCCGTTGTCAAACAACACTATAAAAGGGAGGATACTTGACTTGTCAAGTGATGTAGAGGAATCACTGGTTTCTCTCATCAAACGCGTGTCGTTTTCTCTCCAGACCACAGTGTCCCGTAAGGTAGTTGACTAGTCTTCTGATATCTACTCTATAAAATTTGGTTATATTAATAGAGTGTTTGTTCAGGAGCTGTATAAATTGTTTCGATGGGCGAAGTCCTTGAACGCTGTTCCAAAAAGCAGAAAGGTTCAAAACCTATGTACCTTTCGCTGAAATCTTTCCTGGCGAAGTGGTCGGCAATTTCATTGCCCTTAATACCTTTGTGTCCTGACACCTACCAGAGTTTGACTTTGTTTCTTAATGGATTTTGAGTTCGTGCTATACGACCTCAGCACTTTAAACGCTGCTTGGCTATTAGAGGGTATATGGATGGTTACCCCTCTTATGCCAGTCTCTAAGTTTAAATTGACGCATGTTAGGATGGCATATAATTCCGCTTGGAAGATACTAGGACTTATCCCTGGGGCCTTAGAAATCTTCCTATTTGGTCCAAAGACGCCAGCCCCAACGCCAGAAACCATCTTGGAGCCATCAGTGTACCACCTAAGGCATTTAACCTTAAGCAAGGGACCACTGGTTTCCCAAGCTGAGCGGTTTGGTTTCAATATGGTTTCAAAAGTGAAGGTGTGTGTGGTAATCATATCCAGCTCAGGAAGATGTTGGATGGACAAGTGACCCGAAGGTCAGCGAAGAATTCTGATTACACTACGTAATGCAACCTTTTTAATAAGACGGTGCAGTACTACTTAAGCCGGTTGGCATAGCGCCTGTAATGCCGAGATACGCTAGTCTCTGGAGGCGTCGAAGCTTAACGGTTATCGTGTTCTGCTCAACTTTTGTCCATCATACCGTGGACGCATAGGTGACCATATGTTTTACTATCGCGGTATTTAGCAAGTGGATTACCTGCGGTTTCAATCCTCAGGTAATACCGTAAGTGCGTCGACAGGCCTACAAGGCGTTAGTCGCCTTAGCAAGTTTGTTTTTAATATTGGGGTAGCAATCAAATGCCAGCCCCTTTTCAGAAAGTTTTGGATGAATCTGTTCAAATTATTAATTACATAAAGGCGTCGCCGTTAAAGTCAAGACGTTTTGTATTACTATGTGATGATATGGGAAGCCTTCACAATTTTCTGCTCCTCCACATAGAAGTGAGGTTGTTGTCTCGTGGGAAAGCTCTTTCACGATTACAGGAGTTAAGTTCTGAAGTTTTATCTCTGCTGATGGAACACAATATCAAATTGGCCAACATCCTTAATCATGAGAGATGGTAGTGTAAATGGCAGAGAGGTGAGGTGAGGTGAGTCTTTCTCTGCAAGCTAATGGCAAAGTTCGCGCATTTAAATGAAAAATCCAATCTTGGGTTGAATCTGTTCAATAGAAAGAGGTGGAGTGTTTTCCTATATTTAACGATTTTTTATATAAAAACGAATTAGATCTTGAGAGAAGCACTTTGACTGAATTAAAATGTGAACATCTTCGCAGGTTGAAGTTCCTTGAGCACTACTTTCCTACAGCTCGAGATAAAATACTGCAAGAATGTAAATAGGTGGTCAAACCGTTTTCAGTTTTGAAAAAGCCGACTAGTATATCGTCAAGTGAATATGAATGTGTGATGGAAAACTCCAGACCCCATCATGAAATCTACTTTCGAGTGTGATACTTACTCCCATTCTTGGTTCCACCTGGAAAACAAAGAGTTCTAACCGCTCGTTGAAACAGCAAAACGGGTTCCAATTTCCTTTTGCCACAACTTACTTATGCGAAACTAAATTTTCTATCTATGCAGACATGTATGTATGTATGTTGGCGTTACAGGCCATGAAGGACCAAAGCCGAGCCTCCCTCAATCACCCATGTTGTGTGTGATTTTAATTTTCCCATATGTGAAAGGGACCTACAGTTTATTACTAGTTCCGGACCGCGAATTTCGAGAAGCTTTTCTTGATAATTATACTACCAACACACTACCCTCTGCGCCACGGCGCTCCCTGGCTTCTCTTCAGTGTCTAATAAATCTTTCGGCTTTTATCTATGCAGACACCAAAACTAAATACCGAAACTGTCTAGATGCTAACCCGACATCCGACTCTGGCTATCAAAAATTAAACCAGATATTTCTAAATTGTGCCAATTAAAACAACCTGACTCAAGCTGACTCTAGGCTCAAATCATTACTTTTGAATTAATTCTGTTCGATTACCTGCAATCATTGTACCTACTTATCTATTCCGTTCTGTCCTATTTGATTTCTGTTTGTTTCCATAGCCATGGCCTGGCTAATTTACTAAACTTTCATTTACCACAAACTACAAATTTAGTTTCATGTATCGAAATCGAAATTCTTGAGTAACAGGGGTCCGCTATAGAAATTGATCCGTGAAAAGGGTCCGCAAACCAAAAAGTTTGGGAAGCCCTGTATTAGAGCATGCATTTTATCATTACCACTGTCTTCCCCGACAATATTACTGGGCCTGTATACACGAGAATATCGCTAGCAGCAGGAAGACCGGTTTTATGCTCTACATTGAAGCATACACGGGATTCATTTTTCTAGAGGAAAAAATTGTATATGTGAACCTTGTTCAATTGTGTTAGTGTTCCTGTCTTTTTGACATTTCATTTGAAAGAGATATTTCCTTTGACAGAGAGATTAAGTGCAACCACGCACTAAAATGTCCCTTTGTTTTTTTCCGATGTTCACTGCTTGAAAGACCAATGACGATTGAAGCGCAACACCAGGCAAAAAAAGTGCGGACTCGAAAACTGAAGAGTTGTATATGTATTAGTTTTCCACTTTTGTTCACCCACTAAATTTGCGGAGGAAAATGGTACTCCGTTTCGTACCGCAACCTTCAGCTCCCTCTCCCACAAAACCGGTTTTTTTTGGGTGATATATTCTCGTGTATACAGCCTCACTTACTTACTTATCAGGCAGGCAATTCCTGGAGGATCTAAGCCTGAGCTATACATAGCTGCCTTCCATCCTTGACGGTCCCGGGCACGCTGCTTCCAGTTATCAAGACCAAGTTGTCTTACATCTGCGATTACTTGGTTTTTATACCGGAGCTTTTTCATCTTCATCTCCTTCTCGAACCAGAAGGCTCGGAGTAGGAGACCCTCTTAGTTGCGGCATTGGTGCCCCTGTGCTCGATGTGGTCGGACTATATCCACATCTTTGTACAGCTCGTAGAGTTCGCGGATGGAGTTCTCCTCCATTCACCCTCCTCACAGACAGGACCAAATATCCGGCGAAGAATTTTTCTTTCAAAAGAATCGAAAACCAGCTCCGCCGTCCTGCTTATCGCCCAGCTTTCGGCTTCGTACAGCAAGACTGGGGTGGCCGTAGTGCAGTGGTTAACATCATCGACCGCCGAGCGGAAGGTCTATTATTCAAATTCGTTTCATAGCCAAAAAAAAAAAAAGGGTTTCTATACGGACAAATAGTATGCAACACAGAGGTGAATGGAAAGTGACCAGACATACTGCTGCATGGTTAACTGAAAATTCACCCTCTGCGTATGCAACACTAAAGTGCTCGAATGAATTATTACGGACTATAACCATCGCGGAATTCGGTCGGCTCTCGTCCTATCTGGGACAATCACCCCTGAGAGTAGTGAACGAACATCAACGACCCAAACCACTGCACTCCGTTCATGTTGTGTGTGTATCACATCATAAGAGAATATAAAAAAACTCTTGAACCTGCGCGAGGCTCTTTGACTGGCAGTATATATAAGCGTTTTGTAGAGCAAATTATTTGGACACACCGAAGTAGCAGCGGTTGCCAAGGGCGGTTGTATGCCGGATCTCCACTGTGGTGTCTTTTGTGGCGTTTACATGTGCACCGAGGTAGACAAACTCCATAACTACCTCGAAATTATAGCTGTCAGTCGTTATATTTTGTCCAAGATGGTGAGCGACATGCTGGACAGCATGTACTTTGTCTGTTCCTCAATCGCCCTGAAAGCTTCTACAACGTTACGCCGAGACCGCGCGATGATGCCAATATCATCTGCTAATCCTAGCAGGTGTACAGACTTGTAGAAGATAGTGCCTTCCCTGTTGACGCCTGTCCGTCAACAGGACGTGCTCCAGCACTAAATTCAAGAAGTCGCACGACAGCGCATCTCCTTGCCAAAATCCGGTGCATGTTTTAAACTGTTCAGATGCCCTAGAACCGACTTGCACGGTGTATAGCGTATTTTTAAGCATGGCGCGACACAGCCGGATCAGTTATCCGAATTCGTAACTCGCTGGTCTTTTTCAGGATTAGCCGAAATATGAATATTTGGTCCATAGTCGATTTGCAGAGCCCGGAGCCGCACTGGTAGCTGCCGATTAGTGCGGTGCAAAAGGAGTTTAGACGTTCACACAGTACGCTGGGGATCTTGTATGCGACATTGGGCAGGGATATACGTCTAGAATTCTTGCAAGAGGTGGGATTGCCTTTTTTGTGAATGAAGCAAATAGAGCTGAAATTCCAGTCGTCGGGCATGCTTACATCTTCCCAGATTCTACAGATGATCGGGTTCATGCTCCCTACCAGAACATCAACGCCAGCCTTGAAGAGCTCTGATGGCAAGCCATCCCCTACAATATACATACCAACTTATTCTTCGAATTTGCTGTACCTTTTACCTGATCAATTTAGTATTACGTTAAGCTGAGAACTACATCCAATGTGAAAATTCAGTCGAGTTTCTCTCGAATCCTATCTAGGACAATCACCCCTGGAGAGTAGTGAACGAACATCTACGACCCAAACCATCTGCACTCCGCGCAGGTTGTGCGAAAAATATCAAAAGAGTGAATCTACGCAAATCGTATAAAAAAGAAATTAAGTTAAATCAAAAGATAAAACACAAATATTCAATCCTGTTGTGGCGTTTCAATTCACTTCAAACGCTGATTGATTTAATCAACAACAACAGGAAAATCGAAAAATCAAAAAACAAATCTAAGATCTTCTAAAACACATTATTCACGCTGATAGACGCTGATAGGCGTATTTCTTAAGCGAGTTGTGCCCCCAGCCCGTCCCTTAAAGTCCTACAAAACACCGTCATCAAGAAGTTTATCATGCCCATCGGACAGATTTACCATTTGCAAGTACCTGTTACACTTATACCATCAAGTGTTAGCATTCGCGCCTCGCCTGCGTGACTGTAATCTCACTCTCTCGAGAGGTTTTCTTTCTTTGCAAAAAACATTCGCCGCACTGTCTTTAGCACGAGATCACAAGTTGAAAATCGACTGCAAAAATATACAAAACCAAAAAGAAAATAAAACTTTTTCGCCTGATAAAAGTTCTCTCACACATAAGCAAACAACATGGGAGCACAGTGAAGTAAAGCGTGAACGAGGCACGTCACAGCAAAGCGATACGGCCTCTAAGCTAGTCGGCAAACTTCATATATATCTCACCGCTACCTAGTCTTGGGGTAGAAGTCGCTACGACACTACCGGTGTCAGTCAACTCACATCAACGATAACTAGAATTCTGTGCATCGTGCACATACAAAGTGATTTTTCGTTTTTCCTTTTCGATTTTCTAAAGTTTTCACATCTCGTTCGTGTGTTCTAATTTAAGAATCAATTCAATCGTCCGGGATGTATTCGTGCACATAAAAAGATACATAAATCAAACGCTAGACTGACCTCTATTTCTAAAGGAATTTCAAATTATTCAATTCGTCCTTTAACTAGACATCCACATTGTATTCTTCGTAACTATTACATATTAGATAGACAATGTGTTTGAATACTCGGTCGTAGCCGGTCATGAAATGGTACAAAAAAGTTCGCAAAAAGTGAACTCTCGTTGAAACCAAAATTTTTAATCAAAATCCAAAAGAAAACCGAAAACCAGTTGTTAAGTTTGTTGTTAATTTTATTTAATTTGTTGTTGTTGCTGTTTTCTTATATATACATATATATACTCAACTTAAAAAGTAAATTTAGAAAAAAATTAAGAGGAAAATAATAATGACAATGCGTAACAACGAGGGAGATCGTCAACGTAATGGCCATGTGCTGGTCTGGGAGCAAGCCGGTTTAAACGAGATCTACGAGGACAAGCCAAGCAGTATGTACATAGCTTACTCTCGATTTGTTATATCTGAATTTAGAGTTTTGAATAACAGGAAAATACAAATTGCACTTTTAGTCAGTGTCAGATACGGTCATTTCAAGTGTCAAGCAACAACCCACGTGCTTATCATGCAGGTAGTGAAGCACAACAAATATTTAGTCTCGTGTATGCCAATTGTGTTTGTGTAGTAATGTCGCTATTTGTGTTTTCTATTCACACAATTATAAAATGAAAAAAAAGCTTACTTTTAGGGCACTAGTGGTTGTGTTAACCATCTGCCAAAGTCAATTTCGTGCGGCTAGTACGCTGTGGGCTGTGACACATCCATCAAAACGTTCTACCATATGTAGTTTTTTTTTTTCTAATCTAATAGAGAAGTATCTACAGCTTTTTGAGGAGAAATACAAGCACACCGCATAGATACATATTCGTTTGCTTATGCGATAATATAAATAATCACATTCCCATTATCAGTAGACCGAATTTCACGTTTCGACTTTATTCCGGTTGATACCGAGTCTAAAACTTTGCTCAAACAAATACTTCCACACTGTTTACTCATTAAATCACTAAATCCAGTAGCACATGCTTGATTTGTACTTGGAGGCACGTTTCAGCAACGCAAATATTTAACGAGCCGGTGATTGTGCAATTTTTCTCTCTTCTTTCATTTATGGATTTATTTTTTTGTTAAAAAATAAATCTATTAATACATATATGAAAAATGTTCACGTTGTTTTCGCATTAGCGGAATGTTTTGCAAAAATTATTGAGTAAAAAAAAAAAATCGCCTAGTCACTCAATCTTAATTCAGAATTTGTTGATTTAGTTCCTACTTTCGAGTCAATAGAAAATAATTCCACTTCATTAAAAAAAAAAGAAAGCAAAAGAAAAGTAAGAGTGCGATGCAGTGGTATTTACTAGCCAAGATTGAATGTACACGTTGTTTTGACATTCAGTTGTAATTCGCAGTATTCTAGAACCCTTAGCAAGGTCTACAACGACATGCATATATTAAACCACCACCGGCATTTTTTTTTTTTTTTTGTTCTAAGAATCGACATACATATGACATATTGCTTTTGAGCAACATCTGATGATGCAATATTTATTTCACGATAGGACCACCCATACTATTGATAGCAGGCAACCATCGTTTCGAAAAAAAAATTCAATCATTCCATACCTCGTATTGTCTTTGAATAGCAAAGGAAATATTTTTTTGTCCTTTAGTCTTCGTATCGTTAGATCAGGATTTGATTGTTCTTTGCACATGAGTACCGGAACGAAACGAAAAGTATTTATTTTGGTTTTCCCTTCCAATGTGCCAAAAATCATCTATGTAAATCGCAAAGTGTTGGGAAATTTTCTAACGAGACTAGAACTCTTAGCTTTTTATAGAACAGTGAATTTCTTGAAAAATAATAATGTGATCTAGGTGCGACCCACAAGGCCCACACGACTAAAAAAATGAAAACACCGATTTCGTTTCATACGTTTTAATTTTTATAAGTCTTGTGTTTATGTCGATGAACTTCGAAATACTGTTTTCAAATAATCAAGATCTTTACACATACGGAAAGGTTTAATGAAGCTCAATCCCTACATATAAACACTTGCTTCTACAATCGCTACAATGCAATTCGAATATGCTTAAAATAGGCTTTGTCTTGACAATTTTTCAAGACTGGTTTCAAAGACATAAGCTTTTGAATTTCTCATACAAAATGCGGATTTGGCTTGTTAAAGTTCAATCATAGTTTTGCCTGGAACTATGGCAAGTAAAGTATGCGGTTTTCAATGTTTTAGAAGATGCACGTACATATAACTTTTTAGGGTTCCATACCCAAAGGTAAAACGGGACCCTATTAGTAAGGCTTCGCTGTCCGTCCGTCCGTCTGTAACCAAGCTGTATCTCATGGACCGTGATAGTTAGATAGTTGAAATTTTCACAGATGATGTATTTCTGTTGCCGCTATAACGACAATTACTAAATATAAAATAAATATTTTAGGGGGGCTCCTTGGTCACATACTGACTTAAGGTTAGTCGATAATATCCCACAACCAGTAGCAAACTTCCCAGCTTTGATCCCTTTTGTGTCTTTGATGTATTAATCCTAGCTGTAACCTTTTTTTCTATAATTACGAACAACCAATAATAAATACCCTTTAAGCTTTGATGATCCCTATTGTGTCACTGCTAAGTTAATCCTTGCTGCAAACCCTTTCGTACAATTGCTATTCCCCTCCTTTTTCATCCAGATAGATATGGATAACAAATATTGCAACAAATTCAATTATTGTGAAATTAACTTTCGATCATATCCCACAACCAATAAAACACTTCCAAGCATTGATCCCTATTGGGTCCTTGATATATTAATCCTAGCTGCAAACCTTTTTCCCATAATTATTGCTATTCACTTTTTCACCTATTTGCTATCAAATAAGATAATCGATTTGAATTCAGCGGACACTTTGATGATCAACTATCTCTCCATGGAGATTTTTGAATATCAAAGTAATATGCCTATAACCTGCCTGCAACCAAGATCTGTCATCAAAAAATAATTTTAAACGGACTAGCCGTTTTAATGTGATCACTGATGAGGTAACATACGACGTCTCTTTCATATTTTTATATACAGATGGTACGGAAGCCTTCTTGCGCGAGGCTGACTCGCACTTGGCCGGTTTTGTTATATTTTTAAATGTTTATCACACAACCTGAACGGAGTGTAGGGGTTTGGATCATAGATGTTCGTTCACTACTTTCCAGGGGTGGTGGTCCTAGATAGGAGGAGAAGAACTGACCGAATTTTCACGTTGGTTGTAGTTCGCAGTAACATTTCCATGCACTTATGCTGTATGAATCTGATGCAACCATATATTATGAGTGTTATGCCTTCATCAGTATGTTTAATCACTTCTCAGCTGTGTTGCATTATTTTTTTTTTTCCGTATAGGAATTTTTTTTTATTGGTTCTAAGTAATTGTGTGTCGAATGAAGCCAATACCATGTCAATATCATCTTTGGTTTTTGAGATTATCGAGACCAAACATTCCGAATGCACATATGCACGTACGCACACATAGATCTCTATAAAAATGTTGGATTTGGATTCTGGGGACCTTGAAACGTGAAGACATGTCAACATTTGGAATCGCAAAAACGGTGTAGCACACGAGATCCTTGAAAGGAGCCCGTTTATCCTCCTACCAAACTTCTCCTCTATAGAAGGATTGAACCTTTATAACCTGATTTCTAAAGGGAAAAACCTTAACGAGCACTCCAATAGGTGCGTATACTGACGATAGTATATATATCACATGAGTCAGTTTCACGCTCCGTAGACAGTTCAGGCTTATCGCACGTTCTTTTCGGAAGAAAATGATAAGAATGTACAGCGCAGGTATATATGTATGTATGTACGTGACAAGTTCCATATTTTACGAGTGAAACTAATCCCACCAGATCATAGATAGCACAACTGCATTGCGAAATTCTTGCCTTAGAATCACCTTCCTGACTCATCGGAAGCATATAATTAAACTGTCTTGCTACAAACGGAGGTATTCTGTTTTACTATCCCTGTCGTTTTACAATGTCAACTCGAGATCTCGTGACAGTCTAAAGACACTCGTGCGATGCAACAAAAACGTTAAAGTGGTTTCAATTATAGTCTTACACAAGCATGGACAAGAGCAAACACTCGTTAACTGCGTAACTTCAGTATTCGTTCTTAGAAATGTTGTTGCATAAGTGATTGGGTAAATGGTCAATAGATGAGTTTGCAAAAATTCCGAGTTCTCACATCTATAGAAAAGCGAAGCAACACACTTTGGTTGTGTCATAGTAGTGTAGATAGCTGAATCGAGTTGTTTTATAATCAATCAATAGAACTACTTGAGTGCAAGCATTACAAAACTATTTTAAGTGGAAAAATGCTCTGCAAGTCCTCCTGAAAAGGTGCATTCACGTACTCAATTTACTGGAACTTAATATGAACAACACGTTCATGGAAACTATGACTGTAATCGCTTAAACAATTGAGACTTCCCTTAACTCCCTGATTTTATTACGATACCACAATAAAAACCCGTCTGCTTAAGCAATCGTATTATATTTTATAAGAATTGACAACACCAGCGGTTTTTTTGGTGGAAAAACATTTCCTATCCAATATCAACCGATATCAGCCTTATCAGCCGCTGCTCTTCAACTTTGCCTGTAACCCAAAATAAAATTAAGTTCCACCAATTGGGGGTATTTCCCGTCATAATGTTTCTCTTTATTTTGTTCTTTTGTTTATGATGGTTTGGGTCGTAGGTCTACGTTCACTACTCTGCAGAGGTGGTTGTCCTAGATAGTATTTGAGAGGAACTCGACTGAATTTTCACGTTAGTTATAGTTCTCAGCAAATGAATTTAAAGTGACCATATACTGCGAGTGTTATGCCTTCATCAGTATTTCTGATCACTTCCTATTCACAACGGCTGTGTTACATAATTTTTCCGTATAGGAGTTGCATTTCTAGGCTATGGACATACTTTGAACTACAGAACTACTTGTTTACCACTGCACCGCGGCCATATGACAATCTTAGTATATCCAGGAAAGACTGTTGAATATTTGACTGAAAAAGTCTTGAATATAACGTGTTTTCATGTCAGTCGTAAATTATCAACTGTTTGATGGAAATGCATAAATGACGCTTAATTCTGACAAACGTCGCTCGATTGCTTTCCAACCGAGCTGCCAAGTGTTTCGATCGAAAATTTTATTTTAATTGGCAAACGATGGACGAGCATTGGCAATCTGTCAATTTATCCTCATTGACACCATGCATCAGTTGGCAAAACGAAGGCAAACACATGGAATCAAATCACCCACCACTTGACGACCAAATGCAGTTGCAGTCATACTACATGACATCGACCTTAAATAAAAGCACAATCTGTATGGAAACATTGACCTTCGTTTAGTGGTCGCTGAACCGCAACCGATGTTGATATCTTTTGGTACAAGTACGATATCACAGCTTGGTGATGACATATTCTATAATTAATTCCACAACACGACAGGTACATATAGAATGGTAGAAATATGCTTTCGTCGTTGTTAAATGAATTCGCAGTTTGTGAAAATATGAATTTTGTGATGAAACTGTCCGCTGTTCCTTTTAAGCAATTAGCGTTAACGATATGCTTTTCTTAATAGCCTCTAAGTACGAGGTACTGACTTTCACATTTAAGTGTATCACAATATTCGGTCGCTTTTTGACACGTCCACATTTATAACAAACAATTTCCAGCCGGATGTTGCTTCCTGACAACAGAGAGCTGACGCATGACTTTTTACCATAGGTACATATACAAGCCAGTAATCTAAGTCATGGGTATTTCGCCTTTGATAGTACAATGATGTAGAAATCGTACTTTAGACGCTTCAAGGCAACTCATTGGAGCATTCTTATTTCGGAGAATACTATGATCAGTAGGAAAATTCCCCAACCTCGAGTGTGTGCTAAAAAGGATCACATAACCTCTTGTAAAGCTAACATTTAATCGTAAATCTTGTATTTAAGGATCAAAATAGTTGGTTAAAGGCTATCTCAAAATTCACGCAAGATTTGAATTCGGCGCCGGTTGTTGTGTTGCCAAAAATAAAGGAAAGACATTATAAACAACTGGCGGTTCAAGGCCATTTAAAATGGGAAGCTACGTGCGTTTTTAATGAGTAGCAATATTTTAAAATGATTTAAACTAAGGCTGATTCAGTTCATGTTTGTACAAAATACGGTTGAAGTGGTGATTTCTCAATGATTGCTCAATCAAATTGAATACTTTATTTTGAAGGATCATCGACGTCTTTTATGCATGTAAAAGGATATCACTTACATGTTCCCCATGGCTGGTTTAACTGACCACAGATCACCGATCACCGGACCGATGGTCAACATTTTCGAAGACATCTACCAATAAGGGCGTTTCTATTGCATATAACTCGACGGTGATGTTGTCTATTAGGTCTTAAATGGTGCCTAGACTATCCTTAAAAAATACCCAAAGAAGTCGAGTGATATTATGTAAATTGCATGATCTTGCAGATCAGACCATTAGCAGTATGTCGATATTCGCACTCATAATGTGCAAGTTGCACCATTTTGTTGAAAATAAACATCATCCAAGTCGCCTTCATTAAGCAAGAGGCAAAAAATAGCATTATATCGCATAGAATTGACGGTAATGCCATTTTCGTCATTTTCGAAAAAATAAGGTCCGATGATACTGCTTGAGGGTCTTTTCTAGTTGATGAGTAGCTCCAGGAGTGTAGAGAGTTGTCACATCCCAGGAGCATACTCGCAAATCGTTGTCCTTTTCCGTTCCGTGTCGTCGTTGTTTATTCGGCCTTGTATCCGAGACGATGTTCTCATTGATAACAATTTTCTTTTCAAAGCTGGAGGCAATGTTCTGGTAGAGAGCATGCATCAAATCATCTGTAGAATTCGGGAGGACAAATGCATGCCCGACTACTTTAAAAAGGCAATTCTACCTTTTGCAAAAACTACAGAGGTATACCCTTGCTCAATGTCGCTTATAAGATTCTATCCAGTGTATTGTGTAAACGCCTAAAGCTGTTCTGCACTGCACTAATCGGCACATATCAGTGTGGCTTCCGGCCAGACGGATCGACTATAGACCAAATATTTACGCTGCGATAAATCCGGGAGAAGACCAACGAGTTTCAAATCGATCTCCACCACCTCTTTATCTATTTTCAATTTTAGAGCCGCATATGACAGCATTCATCGCAAGGTCTTATTGAACGCGATGGCCGAATTTGGAATCCCGGAATAACTGATCCGGGTGTGTCGAGCCATGCTAACAAAGACTCTGTGCACCGTGCAGTTCACCACCAGAACCTCCGAGCCTTTTGAAACCTGCACCGAATTTCGGCAAGGGGATGTGCTGTCATTAAACTTCTTCAATCTTGTGTTGGAACAAATAGTGCGTCGGGCCAACGTCAACATGTCGCAAGTTCCCAGCGCTATTGTGGATGCGTTCACGGCGATTGACGATCAGGCGAAACGAGCTGGTCTTCAAATCAATGAGGAGAAGACGGAATATATGGGGTTAACAAAAAAGTGGTCCTGCACCCACCACTAAGAACAAAATATAACGATCGGCAGCTACAATTTCGAGGTGGTTAAAGAGTTCACATACCTCGGGGCAAACATAACCTCCACCTCAACCTCGGCACCCACTGCTACTTCGGGTTGTCAAAACAGCTAGGGTCCAAGCTCTTATCCCAAAGTACCAAGGCTATGCTCTCTAAGACTCTCATCTTGCCAGTCCTGCTATATGGAGTCGAAAGCAGGACGATAACCAGGACAGTAAAGCTGATCCTTGGCTCCTTCAAAAGAAGAATTCTGCGACGGATATTCGGTCCTGTCTGCGAGGAAGGCCAATGGAGGAGGAGACACTGGCCGTGGTGCAGTGGTTAACATCATCGACCGCCGAGCGGAAGGTTTATGGTTCAAATTCGCTTCATAGCCAAGAAAAAGTAGTTTCTATACCGCCAAAAAGTATGCAACGCTGTTGAGAATGGAAAGTGACCAGACGTACTGCTGCAGGCATAACACTCACAGTATATGGTCAAACGAAATTCATTCTCTGCGTATGCAATACTAAAAGTGCTTGAACGAATTACTACGGACTATAACCAACGCGGAATTTGGTCGGCTCTCGTCCTATCTAGGTCTAGGACAACCACCCCTGAGAATAGTGAACGAACATCAACGACCCCAACCACTGTACTCCGTTCAGGTTGTGTGTGTCAACACATCATAAGAGAATATAAAAACTCTTGAACCTGCGCGAGTCTCTAAAAAAAAAAAAAAAAACATAACCGCGAACTCTATGAGCTGTACAAAGCTGTGGATATAATCCGGAAGACAAAAATCCTTCGACTACAATAGCTCAGCCACGTCAAGCGCATGGACACTAACGCTCCAGTTAAGAGGGTCTTTGAATCCGAGCCTCCTGGTTCGAGAAGAAGGGGTCGACCGAACCTCCGGTACAAAGACCAAGTGATCGCGGACATAAGACAAATTGGTCTTTCCGACTGGAAGCAGTGTACCCGGGACCACCAAGGATGGAAGACTACATTAATTCAGGCCCAGACCCTCCATTGGTTGCTGGCCTGGAAATTTAAATTCAAAAGCGGCAGCTTTTGAACAAAATGCTCATTCTACTGTTGCTAACGCCCCGTGACCTGAATCGGTTGGGATCGAGATTTTGGAAAAATACTCGCACCTAATACCTAATGCATTCTTTCGATACGCTTTCAATAAAATAACGTAAATACCAATTACCAGTGAAAATTAACAATCGAGTGAGAAAAACTCGTGACGACGAACTCGTGTCTCTAGACAATTCACATGGACACACACCGTGTCCGAAGAGGAGAAACAAAAGTATTCCCATAAAGACCAAATGGAGCTACGAGTAATATAAATAAAATCTCGTAATCAGTTCAAAAGATTATCAATCTGAACTCAGTCCACTAGAAGAGCTGTGTGCAAAGTACTACTGCCGAGTCTAGAATGAGTGCAATCGTCACGCCACATTGTCAGCTTCTATTAATGGTCACTTGGTAAACAAAGCACTTGCTTTTGCATTGGTTGGATGTCTAGGTCAATGGACGAGATGATTGTAAAAACACACGTCCGAGTGCACAATTCGAAAGCGATTGATGGTCATTTTACATAGAATTCTTTCCACATGGGTGTTTGCAGATACTCGAATGTCTACCGTGTTGCATTGAATAAAGAAAATATATTAAAACCGTGTGCGGACGGAATTTTGTTCTGTTGCTGTCGTGGATTTTTCCAATCCAGTCATCAGATAAGATTGGCAAAGGAGCGCTTAGGCAATTTGGTATTTGATTGACGTGATGTTGTGCTTGTCAGCTAGATACATAGATATCGAGATATTGACGCATATAATAGTACGTAGCAACACAAGTCTGTGGTCTAAACACCTACTCGTCTTATTATCTACTCATTTATCCCCCAATGTAGTGTTGCTAAAGGCTTTCGTTTATTAAATAAATAAAACCCAGCAGCGACCTACTCTTACTAGTCCAGAATAGGGTTCAACCGCTGGATTGTGATAAGCTACAACCACCAACCACCAAAGATCAATTATCTGGGCGCTTCACCTTTATTACAAGCTTTTATAACACTCCACGCTTTATTAGTTACACACACCCTTTTTACACCTCTACAACTGTTGGATAATTGTCCACTAGGTTGCTTTATTACTTTCACACTGGACTACCGACTGATCACTGATTCACTTATACTGAACACTGAATGAATACTGAATGGCTCCGAGGGCGAGTGTTCCCGCTTATATAGCTCTCGGTCCAATCTCTCGAATGCTTGTCATAAGACCTTCTCCTTCAGAAGTGTCGAGAATGCTCTGACATTGACATTCAGCAGTATGCCGCTAAAGGTAGGTAGGATCGTAGCCTTCCCAGAATTGAGAAGAATACACATAGGCCAGGGAGGCCCGTTGTGCAGCTACGAGGGGGTTTTGCCCCCCTATTCGTGGAACCATTTTGTGCTTCTTAAAAAGTTAAGAAGATCAGGTATCCCTACTTTCTGAACATCTGTCAGATCGTTAAGGAAGTAAGAGCCTAGGTATCGATTCCTGATATTGCAGAATGCTGGGCAGGCGCAGAGAAGGTGGTGAATGGATTCGACCTCCTCCTCGTCCTGACAGCTTCTGCAGAAATCATTCGGAACCATTCCTAGTTTTTGTGCGTGACTGCCAATGAGGCAGTGTCCTGTGATGACACCGATGACTTTGTAGGTGTCAGTTCTTTTTAGGGGGATTATACTCCTTGTCCGGTGACTATCAAGCCGAGGCCAGATTTGCCTGGTGATGAGGCAGATATGTCCCTGGGTCCATCTCAGGTTCGTCTCGGCCCTGGCGAGATTGGTCAGATTATATTTAATGGTTGTAAGGGGTACTCCCTCACAAGCCACGATTGATTGTAGCGTCGTTCCTTGTTTGGCGAGTGTGTCGGCTTTTTCGTTTCCTAGAATGTCGCTGTGTCCCGGTACCCAGATAAGCTGTATGTTGAACTGTTCTGCCATCTCGTTAGGAGATAGGTGACAGTCGAGTCTAGATTTTGATGTGTACACATAGGACTCCAACGACTTTAAGGCTGCTTGACTATCCGTGAGAATAAGGATATCCGTGGTGGATATTACGTACCGCTTCAGCTAAGACAAGGCCTCTTTTATTGCCAACAGTTCCGCCTGGAAAACGCTGCAGTGATCTGGACTGCCCACCCCGTCTTTGGTTTTAGACCCGTCAGTGTAAAAGTCCACGCAGTTTCTGCGGGGTTGAGTTTGGCGAGTCCAGTTTTGTCTGTCCGGATATATCGTCATAAAGTTTTTATCTAAGACTGTCGTGGGTTCTGTGTGGTCCAAGTTTTCTGCCATAGTTATCCTGTTTTGCAGGATGGAGGAGTGGCCAGTGACATAGCTCGTCCATTTCGAGTTGGCTTTTAGTCTTATAGCCGTGTGTGGCAATTTGCTTGCCGAAAATGTCGAGTGGTGTAAGGTCGAGTATCGTGTTAAGCGCAGCCGTTGGTGTGGATTTGAGGGCCCCGGTAATGCACATACATGCCATCCTTTGTACCTTCTCGAGTTGTTTGTGGTATGTTGTCTTGTCCAGTGCAGTCCACCAGACTATCACTCCATACATTAGTATGGGTCTAACGACCGTGCCGCTAAAAGTTACCATCATTTCTCTTTCAGCTGCATCAGAGCATTCCAAACTTTGACAGCAAAATTCAAACATAACCTTCGGTTCGTGTCCGCAACAATGTTAAGGCTTAACAAACTAAAGCAAGAACCACCAGCAATAATCAATTCAATCTCGGACACCACTCGTTAAGAAACATTTTTCATTTCAATTTCTACCATTGCCCGAATAGTACTGATTAATGTTCTCTCTCTCTGCTAGGTCACCTATCGCTTTTTAAAATGGCCAGCGAGTTCACGCATTGAAATCTAATCTTCACCCATTCTATCGAATAGACCATCATCAATCACGTTTTCCGATTCAGTTCATGCGAACTAAATTCCGTCTCGCCTGACTCACAATCTATGTATCTACCTTGAAGGTAGTAAAAAAAAAATTAAATCTCAATGTCGGTCGAAAAATACCGATAAGAAGTTCTACATCGGCGCTAGGTTTAAACTTACGAGCCATACCCACCTTATATAGCAGACATACTCGTCCTATTATCTCTTGTAGTTTTCCATGCAAACGTTTAACGACTCGATCGACTTGACATTTATCATTGTCCAATCAATCATGCAACAAACGTGTCTCCACTCCTTATTAGCCACTTTATGTGCAAAATTTTTACTTGCCTGTCCGATTACCGCGTTATCTCTGGACATGCTCAAATACTGATATCGCATGACATGAGGTGCTATTTTAAGCTCATTTCACTAACTCTCGACGCATTGCAGGAATTTCGCACAATGGTTAATGGGTGCGGATTCCCTGCTTGCCCATCCGAAGGCCGAGAGTCTTCAGTCTGCACGTTTACCCTTACAGTCGTAGATCTCGTGAGGGAAAGGTAAATACGATAAGCCACTTGGATATGATACATCTCAGATTTCTTTTACCTTATCTAACTGCATGGTTAATTTCCAACTCTTAAACGTAAAGTCAGCCTCTTGTGATGTAGGTTATCAAAGGTAAATATCAAAGAGCACACCAGACTACCCGTACAGTATGATTTGTTAGATAAATTATGACCCCAATTACGTTCGTTTTCGTCTGGTTCTAAAAACACCTTTAAAATGTATAATGTTCTATTTATAAGCGAAAAACTTTATCTAATTCTTGTTTCCCTCCTTTTTTTCGTTGCAGGAAAGTTCGCCACGCGATACTTTGTCACATTCATGTTGTTCCTTGGCATGGCAAATGCTTATGTCATGCGAACCAATATGTCAGTGGCTATTGTTGCAATGGTCAATCATACCTATGTGAATCAAGGAAACGAGGAAATTCTAGATGACGAATGCCCTGATGCTAACTACACTATTTCTGAAGTAAGTGATTCAACTTTTTTCTAATTATATTGGCTCATAACAAATTTATGGTAATTGTGATAAGATCTTGACATAGATTTTTAAACTGGTTTTGTCGCGATATTCATAGGTGTCCAGATGGTTGATTAGATTGAGGAAGTAACAGCTAGTGATTTTGGTATACTTTTTGTCATTAGATTGCATTTTTGCTTTAAACAAAAACGATGTACTACTGAAACTTACCGTAATATATAGGTATGATGTGTCATGCAACTTTTCCCTTTCATGAAAGTAGTGCCTTCAGGACTGATATGAAAAGTCTCCGTGGTTTTCGGTTTTAGAACACAATATTTCCTTCACTGAAAATCGATTTAGTCAAGTACATATTGGGCATTATTGTCTACGACCTTTTGCCTGGTCTCAGGTAGCTCCATAGTCCCACGATGTACAATAGAGCTTCTGTAGTTTTTCGGCAAAAAATTTGACCAAGTGATTTTGAGCGGCAGCCTACTTTTTACCATCAAAAGATTTTTGCAGGGACCGAAATAAATAGTCAGATAGTGCAATGGGATGGAAATAAATTCCCAAGCATAGGCACTGCATTGCAAATACTTTTACACAGATGGGTCCAGGACAGGCAATGGTGTGAGTGCCGGTAAAAATCCTAACGACCATGAAAATCGGCCAATCCATTAGCCTACCAAACTACTGTAGTGTAATCCAAGCTGACTTAATGACCAATTGTGAGGCTGCCGACTGTCAGCTGTCTTTGAGATCGATGGACTACAGTGACATTGTCATCTACACAGGCAGCCAAACGGCATAAAAGCATTCGAATCGCCAATAATAAAACCAAAATTGGTCAGGCACTGCCACAAATCTGTGGCTAAGAGCGGGGTCGACCCCCTATTCATGAAACCACTAAGTGCTTCTTAAACATCGGTCAAATCGTTAAGTAAGTAGGATCCTAGGTAGCGCTTCCTGATTGAACAGAGAGCCAGACAGGCGCAGAGTAGGTAATGAATAGATATTCGACCTCCTTTTCGTCTCAGAAGCTTCTGCAGACGTGGTTCGAAACTTGCCCTAGTTTTTGTGCGTGACTGCCAATGAGATAATGACCCGTGATGACATTTCGTTTTAGGCAGATAAGTCCCTTGGTCCGTTGACTGTCGAGCCGAGGCCAGATTTGCCTAGTGATGAGGCCGGTTGGCCCCTGGGCCAATCTCAGGTTCATCTCAGCCATGGCGAGGTTTGTAAGTTTAAGTTTAATGGCTGCTAGAGAGATACCTGCGTCGTTCCTTGTCTAGCGAGCGTGTCAACTCTTTAATTTCCTGAGATACCGCTGTGCCCTGGTGCCCATAGGAGATATATGTACATATGTTAAACTGTACAGCCATCTCGTTAAGAGATAGGTGGCAGTCAAGGCTTACTTTTGAAGTGTACACATAGACCTCCAGCGATTTCAAGGCTGCTTTTCTGTCTGTGAGATATCCAATATCCATAGTGGATATTACGTTCCACTTCAGCCAAAACCAGGCGCCCTTTATTACCAACAGCTCCGCCTAAAAAATGCTGCAATCTTCCGGTAGTTTTAAAACCTTGAGCAGGTTTAATTGCTTACAGAATGCTCTACTGTCCACCCTGTCTTTGGTTTTTGACCCGTCGGTGTAGAAGTCCACGCAGCTCTTGCGAGGTCGCGCCTGGTGGGTTCAGTTCCGTCTGTCCGGGTATGTTATTTCGAATTTCTTCTCAAAGACTGCGGTAGGCTCAATGTGGTCAGAGTTTTCCGCCAGGGTTATCCTGTTATTCAGGATGGAAGAGTGGCCAGTGATGTAGCTCGTCCATGTTGAGTTGGCTTTTAATCTGGTTACCGTGTATGTGGCTATTTGCTTGCCAAGTATATCTAGTGGGTTTAGGTGGTGTATTATGTTGAGTACTGGCGTTGTGGTGGACCATAGGGCCCCGGTGATACACATGCATGCTAGCCTTTGTACCTTCTCGATTTGCTATATGGTATGTTGTTTTATCCAGTGCGGTTCACCAGACTACTACTCCATACATTGGAATAGGTCTAACAACTGTAATGTACAGCCTTAGAATAAGCTTAAGGTTGAATCCCCATTTTTTTCCTGAGGCTTTCTTACACCTGTAGCACGTTGGATTGTATGGTCCTTCCAAGTTAATCTCCTATCTAGTACAATGCCAAGGTGAGAGCACCGTGGCGCAGTGGGTAGTGTGTTTGCCTCTGACGCCGATGACACGGGATCGAATCCCGACACAGCCATGTCATCGAATGTGTTTTTCACGGTTTTTCTCCTCAGCGGGGGTTCTGACAAAAGCCCCTATAGTAAAATTTTCATGAAAGCTTCTCGAAATTCGCCGTTCGGATCTGGCAATAAACTGTAGGTCCCTTTCACCTATGGGAAAATTAAATCACACCCAACATGGGTGATTGCGAGAAGCTCGGCTTAGGTCCTTCATGGGCTGTAACGCCAACATAGATACATACATAATGCCAAGGTATTTGGCACTAGAAAAGTAGGTTAACCTGATGCCAAGTAGAGTGATGGGGCATGTTTCCAGGATCTTATGCTTTCTGGTGAACAGCACAAGCTCCGTCTTCTGGGGGTTTACCCCTAGCCCATTGTGTTGTGCTCATTTGCAGCCATTCAGTGTGGATAGTCGTCAACGTAGGCAATAACATTGAGGTTTTTTTGCTCCAGTTTGATCAGCAGTTAGTTTGCAACTACATTCCAGAGAAGGGGAGAGATGACCCCCCCCCTTGTGGGGTACCTCTGATAACTGATTTTAATGTTGCTTGGAGTCCTCTCCACTTGATATACTAGGTAACTGTCAAGCAGACGAACTAGCCAGAATGGGCACCATACTGGAGATCTCGACCGTTAAGGTCGGTAAAATATAAAAACTCGAAACAGGCACTGCTACAGAGCAATGAGAGATGGCCTAGCCCTGAAATATGCAATTACGCGAGACACACCTGGCCCAGGTACTGTCAGCCTAGAACCTCTAGCCTTCTAAAAATACGCAGGTAATGTATAAGCAGCCTAATCGGAGTCCTAACAGGACACTGTGCTTTAGGGAAACATGCCGCTAGATTAGGGCTGCCATATAATGACTATTGCAGTAGGTTTCATGTTGGAGAAGATGAAGAATTTTCATCTCATCTCCTATGCGATTACCCTGCCCTAGCCTCCACAAGAAGACGATTCCTGGGAGAATACTTCCTTGATGAACTAGCCCATCTCTCCGAAACCGAGATCGGCAAACTATCAAATTGTATTCAAAACACAAGACAGTTACAGGAGTAACGATGGCCAAGCCGACTCCAGTGGTAGCAATGGACTTATCTTGGGATGTAAGCCACCTAACCAACAATCCAACCAACCAACCCATGCAAGGTCCGATGTATGCATTAAAACTTCATAACCAAGTTCCGTCAACTTGGCATTACCATAATGATACTCAACTCCTTTTCCGTAGGCCAATTCTGGTCGTCCTGTCTTAATTGTTCAGTTCAAACGATCGAGATGTATATAATTGAGGTTCGAATTGCCCGTTTCACTAGGGTATGGCAGCTCACAATTTCGCATTTTCCTCCAATCATCTACTTCTTTGACACCGAAATTTTTAAAGCAAATCGAACAATCCACTCCTGGGTGCGGCGTTCACTTATAGCATTTTCACAATACACTTCACGAATTTTTTGCCATGTTTTTGCAGCGTTTTTACTTTTTTACGCAAATGATAAGTTAGAAAGAAAGGTTGTCTGTCACCTTTCAAACACGCGCTCGTTAGACAGAATCGGACCAGTGATACCCAATATATGGGCACCAACACCATCTAGTGGCAAAAACACTGTGAAGACATTTTATATAACCCAGTAGCTTCAGAGTGATGGCACGCACTTTGCCAAATGGACTATGGAATGTTCTAGGCAGTCACTATTTTTTAATACTGATATATACAGGAGCCGAAATCTATTAAAAATCGAGCTCAAATGGCATGAAGTCAAAATTTGACAAAAACGGTAAGCAATGTTCGCTTCTGCGGAAAGAACAGAGGAGCCATGTGAACACTTTCGTAGTATGTCCAGATGGGAAAAATTCGCATCAGTTGTCCTATTTTAACAGAGTTCAAGGAACACATGACGACCTCGCAACATCAGTTCACGCACAGCATCGATTTTATGTCACCGCAACCGATTCATGTTTGAATTCGGAAAACCAGCGAAACATGGTAGCTCAAGTTGATGCTTCAATACCAAAAGTCGAAGCGAATTGATTGGATTGTTGGCTTAATACGTTTTTATCATTTTTACCATTACCATTATTACCATTTCGTTCCATTTTTTGACAAAGATGAATGTTTCAAGGACCTGTAAAGTACACAAATACCATCCGTATTTGCCGAGCTTTGCAAAGATAATGTCCGAACGTCGCAAACCTGCGTGATCCACTGCGGCGTGGGATACCACTTCGCAGGATACAGCATATTTTTACAGCGGAGAGCAAACTCTACTTAAATTACGACGTATTTGTGCAACACAGCTGTGGTGAATAGGAAGTGATCAAAACCATAATGGCATGGAACATTTGCTGAGAACTACAACGAACGTGAAAATTCAGTCGAGTTCACTTCGAATCCTATCTGAGACAACCACCCCTGGAGAGTGGTAAACGGTGACTCTTGAACCTGCGCGAATTATAAATAAAAAATAGTATGTACATAGTAGAGCGCCGTGGCGCAGTAGGTAGTGTGTTGGCTTCTGACGCCGATGGCACGGGATCGAATCCCGACAACTGCCATGTCATCGAACAGGGTTTTCTCAATTCCGAATTTCGCCTTTTGGAACCGGCAATAAAACTGTAGGTCCCTTTCACCCAGGGAAAAATAAAATCACACACAACATGGGTGATTGAGGGAGGCTCAGCTTTGGTCCTTCATGGACTGTAACGCCAACATACATACAAACATGTACATAGTAGCAAACTTAGAAGTGAGCCAAGAGCTAGACGCTCATGTTGCTCATGAGTTTGGTCTATGGTCTATCGCCATAAAAAAACATATGATTCAGCGGAAAGGATCATGGATTCGACAAAGTGCAACTTTTCACACAAAAAGTTTTGAAAAACAAAAATGGGAAAATAAAACTTTGCTTCTGGCCCAATCAAACATAGATAGTAAAATGCGCACCTCTTACCTTCGACGGATTAACGTAAGGTCATGCCACTGTCTCTTTACTCTACCAGCGACTTATCTTTGTATCCTTCTTTCACGACGCATTGGGTCACTCCAATGATATTTACGACTACCACAAAGCCATTGTCTCGATTCACCTAATCAGAAATATCACTGCTGATAAAGACACTTATTATTATTTACGCGAACAATAATGACCATCAATCAGCTTTTCGTACATACACAGCTCTATCAATAGGTAGTCGGTACTTGAAACAAAAAAATGATTTCATTACCGTATCGCGAGTTAGGAAGTTGCCAGAAATACGACATTTGTTTACAAACAATTACTGATTCCCTTTATTCTACTCTTAATTACAGGAAGAAGAGGATGGCGAGTTTAATTGGACATCCAGCACGCAAGGCTATATACTGTCATCGTTCTTCTATGGCTATGTGATCACTCAGGTATAACGACCTTCATGCCAATGGCCAATGACGCTATTTCTATAACAATGTTGTTCTCCCTTTTTTTTTTTAGATTCCATTTGGAATATTGGCCAAGAAATATGGTGCACTTCGGTTCCTCGGTTGGGGCATGCTCATCAACTCTGTGTTTGCATTTCTGGTCCCAGTGGCTGCACGTGAAGGTGGTGTTTATTGGCTGTGTGTGATTCGTTTCATACAGGGACTTGGTGAGGGACCAATTGTACCATGTACACATGCAATGCTGGCCAAATGGATTCCGCCTACTGAGAGATCACGAACTGGTGCGGCGGTATATGCGGGAGCACAGTTTGGCACGATCATATCGATGCCACTGTCTGGATTATTGGCTCAGTATGGATTTGATGGCGGTTGGCCATCGATCTTCTATGTGTTTGGTTTGGTCGGAACAATTTGGTCGGTGGCTTTCTTGATTTTCGTCTATGAGGATCCTTCATCGCACCCAACAATCGATGAGAAAGAGAAGAAATACATCAATCACTCACTATGCCGGACCGACGATACTGTGGTTAGTATCAAAATAAAAAACTTAAACCACAAAGTCTAGGATAGCTATAGAGAATGTTTTTTTATCTGCAGGTTCCGCCAATTCCCTACAAGGCTATTATCAAGTCAATGCCATTCTATGCAATTCTCTTCGCCCATATGGGTCACAATTACGGCTACGAGACTCTGATGACAGAATTGCCAACGTACATGAAACAAGTCTTGAGGTTCTCGTTGAAATCCAACGGGCTACTATCATCACTACCATATCTGGCTATGTGGCTATTCTCCATGTTTATTTCGGTTGTGGCCGATTGGATGATCGCCTCGAATCGTTACTCGCATACCGCAACAAGAAAGATTATCAACAGTATTGGTAAGTCCCTAAAGGACATCCGATTCGAGAATGTTTTTCGAAATTTGCTTCGTTTAACTTTTAGGTCAATATGGGCCAGGAATAGCTTTAATTGCCGCTTCATATACAGGCTGTGATCGTGCACTTACACTAGCCATCCTGACAATCGGTGTCGGTCTAAACGGTGGTATCTACTCAGGTTTCAAGATCAATCACTTGGATCTCACTCCACGTTTCGCTGGTTTCCTTATGGCAATCACAAATTGTTCTGCCAATTTAGCTGGTCTATTGGCACCAATTGCAGCTGGAAACCTTATCGAGGGCAAGGTATGATCTAACGATCTCTAATTTTATGCGAAATTCTAAAATATCATTTTTTTTTCTAATAGCCAACAATGGGTCAATGGCAGATAGTCTTCTTCATTGCCGCCTTTATTTACATTATCTGTGGTACATTCTATAACATTTTCGGTTCCGGTCAACGACAACCCTGGGACAATCCCGCCCTCGATGCGCCACAAACGACCTATACAAATGGCAACGGCTTGACCAGTATCAATACCGATGCCCCAACATCAATACCAGCGAGAACTATTGTATCAGAAACCGGACACTAGGAGTTTATTTATTTATTATTACTATTTTTTATATATATAAGAAAGGTTATTAAAAACAATTAATTAAGAGCACATAGTCTAAGGAAAACAACAAAAGAGACATCGTCCTACGAAGGCAATAAATGTATAAAGAAAAAACAAAAAATCCCCTACAAGATAGAAATATTGTTAAAGAGAGTGATATGCCTAATTCCTATCACAAGTGAAGCTGAAATTAATTTTTTTTATTTTTAAGATTCCCATAAAACAAAATGCAACTTTTCATTTCATTTTCCATTTTCCACGAAAAATCGTAAGCGAAAAGAGGAGAATTAACAAAATGAAAATAAAATGCCAATATATCAAAACACAAATAAATAAATAAAACATTTTTGATTGTGATACTTTTTTTACGAAAGAGATGAATGAAAACAAAAAAACAAAAAACAAATAATTGGTTGAAAAAAGATACAAATTAAATATAAAGACGAAAATACAAAAAAAGAGCAAAAAACGTAAAAAAGACAAAAAATAAATATAAAACCACTCAACCGATGCGACGTATTTTTATTTCGTTTATTTATGAATTGCACTGCGTCCCACCTTTGTAAAGTAATTTTAGAAAAAACCTAATTTCAGCTTTTTAGATGGTGAAAGACTAACCAAGGCCTCGTAGGGGTAGCCGAGCACCGTGCAGCTCTGTTAGCCAGGTCCTACTTCCACCTCCTCGTGGTACCCTCTGAAAAATTCCTGACAATGGAAATTACTAAAGGAAGAAGACGAACGGCGAGCATCCTGACCCACAAAACAGGATTAATGTCGGCTGGGCTATGGGAAAACTGTCAGCGAAACGAGGAGAGAAAAACGCACGTCTTCGTTCTAGCGATGTCTTTATTCGAGTGACCGAAAAAGTAACAAGAAAGCAAAAGAGTGTAATAGAATTAGGTAATAGAATTAAGGTTGCCAATAAAACCTGACAAACTCCATCTCAACCAAAATTCACAATGAAATATAAAATACAATGAAACATTCGAAAAAAAACAAAATAAACGAAATTCATGACGTTAGTTTTGAAATATGTAGTTTCTTCAACAAATCTAGATGTCTGTTTCTGTTTAAACACTTTGTGAAAATATCTGCTAGGTTTTCATTACTTGGTACATAAATAATGGATACAACATTATTTGAACATTTATCTTTTAAATAATGATATTTTATATCAATATGCTTACTACGTTTGTTTGTAATATTATTTCTTGCAAAGAAACTTGCACCTTGATTATCACAAAATATAGTAGTTGCATGATCAGAATGTTGAGAGAAACCCATTTCTGTAAGCAAATTTCGTTGAAATACGACTTCTTTTGTTCCTTGACACATGGCGATGTATTCAGCTTCCATTGTACTAAGTGCGATGACGTTTTGTTTTTTGGACTCCCAAGCGATTGGACCACCGCCAAAATAGACAATATAACCACTGTAGGACTTGCGGTCAGTTGCATCCGAACCCCAATCAGCATCTGTATAACAAGTCAAACCATTATTATTTTTGTATGTTAAGCAAACCTGTGATTCGTTTCTCAAATAACGAAGTATATGCTTTGCTGCCATAAAATGTTCCTGATGCGGATGAGAACTAAACTGCGATAATTTTGACACAACATGTGTTAGGTCAGGTCTTGATATTGTAGCCAAGTAGTTGATTGCACCCATGAGAGATTGATAATTCTTGATGTTTGTTAACACACAGTTGTTTTTGGAACACTTCTCTAAAACGGTTCCACATGCAATTGGTGTGGATGCTGGTTTGCAATTTTCCATGCCCCAGTGAGTCAATAGATCCTTAACATATCGCCTTTGATGACAATTTATATTTCCACGTGGGTCATCCCTTTCGATTTCCATTCCAAGGTAAAATTGAATAGCCCCACGATCAACAGCCTTCACATGTTTATTCAAATGTTCTACTATACTGCATAACGTTGTTCTGGACGAACAAGCTACTATTAAGTCATCAACATATAATCCAATTATATTAATCTGTTGCTTCCTTCGTAGAACGTAAACGCAGCTATCTGTCTTGCATCTAACAAAACCCATACTCAACAACACATCGTTAATTTTCTTATTCCAATCCCTTCCAGCTTGCTTAAGACCATATAAAGATTTCTTCAGCTTACACACTTTCTGGGAATGGTTTTGATCTACAAATTCATCTGGCTGGCGCATATAGACTTCCTCTTCTAAATTTCCATTAAGGTAAGCAGCTGCGATGTCGATATGGTTTATTAAAAGATTGTTTTGCACACCTAGGGCTAAAATAAGACGGATTGTAGGGTGCCTCACAACCGGGGCGTAGGTCTCGAAATAGTCCACATTATGTTTTTGAAAACACCCTTGAGCCACTAAACGTGCCTTGTACTTTTCTATTACTCCATCTGCATTTCGTTTCGTCGTGAATACCCATTTACTACTGATGACATTTTTGTGTTTTGGTTCACTTACAAGTTCCCATGTGTTATTTTCGACCAATGAATTATATTCCTGTTGCATGGCGTTCTTCCATTCAGCGGCATTATCACTTTGTAAGGCTTCTTTGACAGAAATCGGATCTGGAACCATCGACACGAGCTTATTTGCAACTTCTCGTCTTTTCCTAGAAGAAGACACTTTCCTGGGTCGTCCGGGATTACCTGTTCGCAAAATTCTGGGTCTTCCTCCGCCGAGTTTCGTTTTAGTATTTTCGTCTTTATCCCTAGTACCATCCTCACCAAACAGATCTTGATCTTCAGTGAATGATTCAGCGAAACCTTTGGCAACATCACTGGTATCATCCTTTTCCGCAGCTTCCTCGGTGGCATCTGAAGCAGCATCTTCACACATGTATCCACCCGCATCTTCACTAAGATCACCATCAGCATCTTCTGCACCATCTTTTGTAAAGTTGCCAGCAAGATCTCCAAAAAAGGTAAAATTGGAATTAGTATTTGTTGCTATGCTGTTTGATGAATTATTAAGGTCACGTTCCGCTTCTGAAAATGTATCTTCAAAAAATGTTACATCTCTCGAAATCGTAATTGTTTTGAGATGTTTATCATAGAGTCTATATCCCTTGGTATGAATAGCATAACCAACAAACGATAACATTTTACCCTTTGGATGTAACTTGGACCTACCGGATTGTTTAATCAGAGCAACAGCATCACATCCAAACACTCTCATATGCTTAACAGAAGGCTTATATCCGAACCAACATTCATAGGGTGTTCCGTTTTTTAGCGCCTTTGTCGGGGAACGATTTCTTATATATGTGGCAGTATTTATAGCTTCTGACCAAAGGTATTGAGGTAGTTTGGATTCCTCTAGCATGCATCGTGCCATTTCAACCAAAGTTCTATTTGCCCTTTCGGCAACACCATTCTGCTGGGGTGTGTAACTTACGGACCTTTGATGGATTATACCCTTTAATTTTAAATAATTATCAAATTCGGTATTAGTATACTCTTTTCCATTATCACTACGTATACATTTCACTTTTTTTTCAGTTTGCTTTTCCGAAAGAGCTATATACTGCTTAAATGCATTGAAAGCATCGGATTTCTTCTTCAGGAAATAGACGGTCATGTATCTCGAGAAGTCATCTATGAATGTGATAAAGTAATGGGATCCACCTTGAGACGTTATTCGTAAAGGGCCACAAATATCAGTGTGAACCACATCAAGGACACTGGAAGTAAACAATGCGTTATATTGATTAAACGGCTTTGTACATATTTTACAAAGGGCGCATGTAACGCATTCAAAATTATTCGTTTTGTTTACACTCATACCACGAACCATTTCTTTCTGTGACAACTCACATAAATCTCCCATGTTAAGATGGCCAAAACGTCTATGCCATATAACTGATGCAACTTCCTGACGAGCACTCAGAACTATTTCTTGACCTGACCTCATCTTCGTCGAGTATATTCCGTCCTGCAAATAAGCTGTGAAAATGGATTTGTTTTCTTTAGAATAAACAAAGGCTTTATCATCGGAGAATTCAACACGATATCCATTTTTAATTATTTTACTAACTGATAAAAAATTAGAATTTAGGTCCGGTACATATAATACGTTGGTCAAAGTAATGTTTGTATATTCAGATGCCAGTGCCACATTGCCGATTCCATTTGCTTGTACGTTATCACCTGAAGCCATGAATACTTTCTGTGAATGTTTTTTCAGTGACAAAAACAATTTTTTGTTTGCACACATATGAGAGGATGCGCCGCTATCCAAGATCCAGTGATGATTAGGTTTTTTCTCTTGCGCACTTGCGCTGAGAACGACAGCATGCGCCTGAGACTGACTCGAATTTTTATTTCTGCACTGCGATTTGATGTGTCCTCTCATCCCACAACCATAGCACTTGACGTTTCGCCTTCCTTGTTTTTCGCCGTCTCTTACTGAACATTGCTGAGTCTTGTTCTTCTGAGTGTTGGTTTTTCGCTCTTTGTAATTGACAGAAAAGACCTGTTCGTTTGTTGCACCCCTGTCACCACGCCGATGTTCTTCCTCTAAAATTTTGATTTTCAATTGACTAATTGTTGGCAGGTTATCGCGACTCTCAATCGCAACAACAAAATTTTCCATCTCATCTGGTAGACTACACAGCATTAAAATACTTAAAAGATCATCGGGCATCAAAACATCAATCTCATTTAAAGCATCGACTATTGAGCAAAATTCATTAATTTGGCTGGCGAATTTTTGCCCGGCCTTAAACTGAAACCGTACCAATTGTTTAAATAAATTAACCTTACGAGCTGGTCCTTTTCCATTATAGGTTGAAATTAATTTATCCCACGCTGCTTTCGAAGTACTACATCCTTTCAAATGTATTAACTCCGACGGTTTAACACATAGGGTTAACATTGCCAGCGCTTTAGCATCTGTCCTTTCCCATGAAGCCTTATCCGTAGCAGAAAGGTTTTCACCTTTAACATTTTCTACTACATGCCAATAGTCTAAGGTAATTAGCAAGCTTCTCATCTGGACCGACCACGATGTAAAATTATCACCGTCGAGTTTATCGATTTGCATCGGCGCACCAGACATTTTGTTTTTTTCCAACTAAGTTAATTTTCCGTCCCGACGTACTTATTAAAATATTGAACAACTTATTTCTGGAAATTTATTGCGTGCTTACTGGGAAATATGAATTACTAGAAACCGCGTGAGCTGGGCCCATAACCTATGTCAGCGAAACGAGGAGAGAAAAACGCACGTCTTCGTTCTAGCGATGTCTTTATTCGAGTGACCGAAAAAGTAACAAGAAAGCAAAAGAGTGTAATAGAATTAGGTAATAGAATTAAGGTTGCCAATAAAACCTGACAAAAACCGTAACCGGAAACCCCTACGATTGCATAGAAGCAACCACAAGCCTCGGGTAAAACGCACCGAATTAATGTTGACGACCCTTGCAAAAAACGAAAAAAGGACAATGATCTTCGGCTCTGTACGTGGAATGTTAGGTCCCTAAACAGACCACATGAAGCCGAATAACTTGCGGACCCCCTAGACCACTATAAAGCGGACTTAACCGCCATTCAGGAAATACGATGGAATGGGCTGAGTATAAAGCGGATGAAAAACTGCTACATCTACTACGGCGACTACTTTACGGAGAGAGGACAACGATTGTTCGGATGCGGATTTGTTGTTTGAGGTGGACTAAGGCAAAAAGTCCTAAGCTTTCGGCATGTGAGCGAACGCCTCATAACAATCCGTACCAAGGCTACATTTTTTAACATCAGCCTGATCTGCGTCCACGCCCCCACGGAAGACAAGGATGACTCCGCCAAAGATGAGTTATACGATCTCCTAGACAGAACGTATGAACGTATCAAAACTGCACTAGGAAACTTCAATGCTAAGCTGGGTAAGGAAAGCATCTTTGAACGAGTCATCGGCAAAGACAGCCTACACGACATCACCTCCGATAATGGACACAGGCTGATTGATCTTGTTACGGAGCGAAATCTCCTTCTAGCCAGTACGCGCTTCCCGCACCTCGATATACACAAAGGCACCTGGCGGTCTTTTGATTAATCGACTACCAACCAGATTGATCACATCGCGATCGATGTCAGACGCTCCACTATTCTTGATGTTTGAACTTTCCGAGGGGCTAACATAGACTCGGACCACTATCTTGTAGTAGCCAAGATGCGCTTACGGATATCACGAACGCAGCGGAGTAGAGTAAGAATACAAAGTTATGACGTCGGAAAGCTACCATCACTAGAAACCACTCGTGCTTTTACCGATCGCGTCTCCCTTAAGCTCTCCAATACACCTCAATCCTTCACGCTATCAATAGAACAGCAGTGGAGCCTTTGCAAACAAGCCATGAAAAGCTCTGCATCCGAAGTTTTGGATTTTGTGAGCTCTACGAGTTAAAAAGAAGGGAGGAGCATAAGCTTCTTAGAAGAAAGAAGAAAGAGTACGAGAAGCGCGCGATTGAGGATTTGGAGAGATGTAACTGCAGGCGTGACGTTCGAAAGTTTTATCAACGGATAAAGCGAACATGCCAAGGTTATAAAGCCAGAACGGAAGCCTGCAGGGATGAGAACGGACACCTAGTAGTAGAATCGCAGTCGATGCTGAGAATATGGAAAACCACTTCTGCAGACTGTATAACGGCGATATTAGTCAATATACCGCTGTCAGGCAGAATGTCCATTTCTAATCGACGAAAACCGCAGAGAATTCCGCCCCCCTGACCTCGACGAAGTTAAGATTACCATATCGAAGCTCAAGTCGAATAAAGCGGCTGGCGCAGACGGACTGTCTGCTGAGCTCTTCAAGGCAGCTGGGGATGACCTGGTTAGAAGCATGCAGCAGCTCATCTTTAAGATATGGCCAGAGGAAATCGTGCCCGAGGAAAATAGTCTCAGCATCGTATGCCCGATCCACAAGAAAGGAGACCCCTCTGATTGCGCCAACTATAGAGGAATAAGTCTCCTTAGCCTACAAAATCTTCTCTGCCGTTTTGTGTGAACGCCTGAAGCCTTTTGTAAATAAGCTGATAGGTCCTAATCAGTGCGAATTCAGGCCAGGGAAGTCCACCATCGACCAAATCTTCACACTACGGCAGATCCTGGAGGACACCAATGAATTTTAAGTCGGCACCCACAATCTATTCGTCGACTTCAAGGCCGCGTACGACAGCGTAATTAAAGACGAGCTATATAACGCCATGGTTACTTTCGACATTCCTGCTAAGTTCGTCAGACTTTGCAGGATGACTCTGGAGAACGCTCACTGCTCCTTCCGAATCGATGCAGAACTGACCGATAGTTTCAAAGTCAAGAAAGGATTTAGACAAGTCGATGCGCTGTCGTGTGATTTTTTCAACACCATATTAGAAATGATTGTGCAAAAATCACAAGCCAATACAAGAGGCACAAACTATTTCAAAGCCTCGCAACTCCTTGCATACGCCGACGACATTGACTTAGTAGGTTTGCGAGTATTGAAATGGAGGCGGCAAAAATTGGTTTGGCAGTTAATGAGGGCAAGACCAAATATCTCCCGTCATCTAAAAAGGACATTTACCACCGATATCTTGAGCAGAGCGTGCATATTGGTAGATATAAGTTTGAGGTAGTTAAGGACTTCATTTACCTCGGCCCCGCAGTGACCTGTAACAACGACACCAGTTTCGAAATCAAGCGCAAAATTACTCATGCCAACCGCTGCTTCTTTGACCTCAAGAAGCAATTGAGAAGTAGAGCCCTCTCCTGTACGACCAAGTTGACCTTATATAAGGCCTTAATTATCCCAGCCCTGTTATACGGCGCAGAAGCATGGACTTTATCTAGAGCGGGTGAAGAAATTCTTGGTCATTTCGAGAGAAAGATTCTGCGTACGATTTTCGGTCCTATAAACACAGAGGGGGTTGGAGGAGAAGATTCAATCACGATCTGTACGGGTTGTACAGCGTAGAGTTTTTGAATCCAACCCCGAGGGACGAAGAAATAGAGGACCGCTCCACCTAAGGTGGCGCGCACAAGTGGAAAGGGATCTCAACCAACTGGGCGTGCGGCACTGGAAAAGACTAGCGAAAGATCGTGCTAGGTGGAGTGGTTTGTTTTGTTTTAGGCCCAGGTTCACCCCGAACTGTAGCGCCCATTAAGTAAATAAGTAAGTAAGTTTGAGAAGCTTAAGGCAATTTATTGTCTATGCCACACCCTAACCCTTACCTTTATTTTTTCTAGACTAGGTCATCCCCACAATGACTTCTGCAGCACCTGCAGGGACGAAGAGGAAATTGAATACATTCGTCACCTACTGTGCAAATGCCCAGCACTAGCCCAAAAAAGGAGCATATTCCTTGGAAGTCCCTTCCTTTCGGGACTAGAAGAGGTAAGTAACATTGGGCTTAACAGACTACTAGGATTTTTATGTGCATCTAAGCGGGAATGTTTTTGGTTTCTACGGGTTGAGCGTTAACTGGGCTCAATGGACTCCTTGTAGTCTAAGTGAGCCTTGACCTTTCGTCAATGGGGCACCCACTCACCTAACCTACTCTGCCCCTTTTAGTTGAACGAAAGCAAAGTCTAAATAAATCTGACAATCCTTTAGAACTCTTGTAATAACTCTAACAACAGCACAGCATTTCCAAGATAGATATTTATTTTGATTTCATTTTAACGCCTAATGTTAGTATTCCTTTTAATTAGAGATTTTTTAAAGAGCGTTTGATCTCCGACCAGCAAAGTCTTCCTATAATTTCTCCGTAGGACAAAGGTGAAAAAGTACAGGAACTGTGTAACAGATAATGCACTTAGTCCAATGAAAATACTGAAACTATTGCCAAGGTTTCCTGTAAAAAGGACTCCTTAAAAATAACGTTATCAGGAAAGTAGAATATCTTACCTATCAAGGACACAATATTCCAAATAATATCGCGCCTCACTCTTCGATACAGCTGTGATGGCATATAGACATGGACCACGGAATAATTGGGCTGGATACCGTCACTTAGAAACGAACAATGACAGGAGAACATCAATATTACATAGGAACCTGATACTTACTAAAATTGGTCAATTTCACCTACTCCCTCTCTCATGTCTGTGCTAGTCAGTCGTATTGAATATTCAACTTTTTCGCAGCTATCTGGACAGTCACAACTGGACCTTAAGGCTATTAATCGATCTTAGAAAGAAAACGAACGAGTTCAAAATACATACAGAACTCCAAATCGACATTACCGTAATTTTCGGATAAGCATAAGGCTTGCTCAAAATCACATACTGGTGTCTCCTTATCCCTGAATAGGTAGTATGGAATGCATCCGCAGAGCTTCTGTGTGTTCATAATCCGGCATTCGGTCAAGCAGTTTGGACGATGGTACTGGGAGAAAAAGCGAAGATTTTTCTCACTAGGTAGGGCACACTTTCGCTCGTTGACATCAAGTCGTCGCCAGACTTCCGGAGCACACACTGTTTCCATGGGCTTAGACCGGAACATGATTTCCTGATTGGTAGGAATAAACTTTTGAAAAGTGATTTCACCTGGGTAGACACTACTTTCGTGGATTAAGATCTGGAACCATGGCTTGAACGTCGCCTGGTTAGAATCAAACTCGTGGTTCTTAAGGATGAAAGACAGTCCCTGGCGCAATGTGAAGCGATTGGATTTGACTGGTTTTGTTGTCATCTTTTCAATGCTAGTGGTCATTTAATCACCCTTATTATACACAGGGATGTTATAGAGCAGTCTACTTACGTGATTTGAGGCGCATTAAAGGAACAACATAGACCAGTGAAGGTTTTGCTCACATAAAACAATTCCGAGCAATTTCTAAACTTTGCCTGAAACCGACAGCGATAGAAGAGTTCGCCACAATCCCATTCGGTAGCGGCGAAAATAGCCTCTGTTGTAACGTTGTTTGTTGCAAAGATAGCGTGCAGGGTAGCAAGCCTACTTTTGTTGAACTTGAATTTGTGACTGAAGAGACCATTTAATTCAACAAGGTTTTCAAGCATTATCTCGGAAGTGGTGTTTTCTGGGAGATTTCTAAAATAGTTCAATCCTAAATGGTCAACAAAAAGAAGCATTTGTGCGATTGGTGTTACAGCGACATGACAAAGTCCTTGGCCTTGGAAATGTTGAACACCTGTCGAGGGCAGACAGTTACGGCTGGATACAGTAGCTGAGCAGTGCTGGCGCTGTCAGTGTCAATAAAAAGCCGAGTTGGATCGTCAATGAAGTCAAGATAGATTGAGTAGACCAATCGAGTGGCCAGGGCGAACATGATTATGACTATTCCGGCCCAAATTAACCTTGAAAGAAGCAGTTAGTTTGTCATGCCAATACAGACTACTGGAGAGGCTATTACCTGATGTAGAAACCAACAGTCTTGTCGCAAATGTACTTTATCCCATGCATATAGGCGACTTCACAGTAACTGGTCCATGTCTCATGACACGCTATCGCTAGCGGAGAGCTCATAGTCACCTTGAAGCGTTTAAAGGTCGTCCGCAAAGTAGGCATGCTCTTTTCTGACTTACTTAGCTCCCTTGGGGTTTCTAAAACAACTGAATAATAATCGTCACAAGCCGCAGTTGAGGTTGGTACCAGGGAAATGGAAAGAAAACAAAAAAGGGTTGGTCCTGTCGATTAATTATGCATAATGGTACTTGTACTTAGTCAAAGATAATATCTCCTATTTCTAACATCGTTAAGTTGTAGTAGACCAACTGATGTGCGTTCAGACTTATTAACACGGTCTGGCACGCCCCAGCACGATGTAAGTACAATGTGTTGTGTCGCCACGACAGCATTTTTATTCACTGTACTATGATGGGAGAGGTAAGCAAGAGATTGTTCGCACCAGGTAGTGATCAGTTGGTAAAAGGTTAGTAATTTACATTAGACGGTAATGGTAGTCTACACGACTTACATAACGATAAAGTAGATTCTGAACCATTTGCTACTATATTCCGCTGACTAGTGAGATAGGCGATTGATGAAATGCCAATAAACCTAGGAAATCGCCTAACTCTGTATGCAAGGGCTTTCTTTGGAGTTAGGATTGAAAGGTTGCAATATACGAACGTCTGGTAGACGCCCTAAGCCGCTTTTAAGCGGACTTAACGACCATTCAGGAAATGCGATGGAATGGACCGGGTATAAAGCGGATGAAAAACTGCGACCTCTACAACGGCGACTGCTATAGGGAGAGAGGACAACGATTGTTCGGATGCGGATCTGTTGTTCGAGGTGGACTAAGGCAAAAAGTCCTAAGCTTCCGGCATGTGACCGAACGCCTCATAACGATCCATATCAAGGCTAAATCTTTTAACATCAGCCTGATCTGCATCCAGCCCCCCACGGAGGACAAGGATGACTCTACGAATTCTACGATCTCCTAGACAGAACATATGCCCAATGTCCCACCTTACTTACTTACTTCGATGGCGCTACAGGTCGGGGTGAACCAGGGCCTCAACCAACAAGCCTCTCCAGCCGGCCCAATCTTTGGCAAGCCGCTTCCAGTGCCGCACGCCCAGTTGGTTGAGGTCCTTTTCCACCTGTGCGCGCCACCTTAAATGCGGTCGTCCTCTGCTGCGTCGTCCCTCGGGGCTGGAGTCGAATACTCTTCGGGCCGGAGCGTTGATGTCCATTCGCTCTACATGGCCTAGCCATCTTAGACGGTGGATCTGAAGACGCCTAACCAGGCCGATGTCATTGTACAGCCCGTACAGTTCTTGGTTGAATCTTCTCCTCCACTCTCCGTTTACACAAACGGGGCCAAAGATTACACGCAGAATTTTCCTCTCGAAACGCCCAAGAGCCTCTTCATCCGCCTTTGATAACGTCCAGCGCCGTAGAGGAGGACCGGGATGATTAAGGTTTTGTAGAGGGATACCTTAGTTTTTCGAGAGAGGGCTCTACTACTCAATTGCCTCTTGAGCCCGATGAAGCAGCGGTTGGCAAGAGTTATTCTGCGTTTTATCTCAGCGCTGGTGTCGCTGAAGTCTTTGACTACTTCAAAAATATAGCTGCCGAAGGTGACGATCTGACCAAGACGTCGGTGTTGCGCGTCTTTCTTGAATGACAGCATATATTTGGTCTTGTCTCCATTTACCCTTAGACCCACTTTAGCCGCTTCTGCTTCAATGCTTGCGAACGCCTCATTGACGTCTCGCTCCGTCCGTCCAATAACGTCAATGTCATCTGCGTAGGCAAGCAATTGTGTGGACTTGAAGTAGATCGTACCTCTAGTATTGGCCGCAGAGGCCCGCAAGATATTTTCAAGTATGATGTTAAAGAAATCACATGACAGTGCGTCACCCTGTCTAAAACCTTTTTTAACATCAAAGGGGTCGGTTAGTTCACCTCCGACCTTAATGGAGTAGCGAGAGTTTTCCATAGCCACCCTGCACAGTCTGACGACTTTGGCAGGAATGTTAAAACATAACATGGCTCCGTATAGCTCGTTTCTATAAACACTGTCATATGCGGCTTTAAAGTCGACGAAAAGATTGTGCGTGTCGACCTGGAATTCATGGGTCTTCTCCAAGATCTGCCGTAGCGTAAATATTTGGTCTATCGTGGCTTTTCCTGGCCTGAAACCACACTGGTAGGAACCTATCAGATTGTCCACGAACGGTTTCAGGCACTTACACAGTACGGCAGAGAGGATCTTGTACGCGATGTACAATTATCCCTCTGTAATTGGCGCAGTCATAGGGGTCTCCTTTCTTATGGACCGGGCAAACGATACTGAGATTCCATTCATCGGGCATGCGTTCTTCCGACCATATCTTGCAGACGAGTAGGTGCATGTTCCTGACCAGCTCATCGCCTGCTGCTTTAAACAGTTCCGCGGGAAGTCCGTCAGCTCCAGCAGCTTTATAAGACTTAAGTTTCGATATCGCTATCTTAACATCGTCTAGGTCGGGTGGACGGGATTCTCCTACGTCTTCGTCCATTGTGAATGGTTCGCTCTGCCTGTCCCACCTACGACATCAAAATTGTACTAGAAGAAGACTTGAATGCTAAGCTGCGTAGGAAAAGCATCTTTGAACGAGTCATCGGCAAACATAGCCTACACGACACCATATCCGATAACAGACACAGGCAAATTGATTGTGCTACGGGGCGAAATCTCCTCCTAGTCAGTACGCGCTTCCCGCAGCTCGATATACACAAAAGCACCGGGCGGTCGCCAGATCAATCTATCACTAACTAGACTGATCACATCGCGATCGATGTCAGACACTTCTTCACTATTCTTGATATTCGAACTTTCCGAGGAGTTAACATCGACTCGGACCACTATCTTGTAGTAGCAAAGATGCGCCTATGGATATCCCGAACGCAGCGGAGGAGAGTAAGAATACATAGTTATGACGTCAGAAAGCTACTATCGCCAGAAACCGCTCGTACTTTTACGGATTGCGTCTCCCTTAAGCTCTCCAATACACCTCAACCCTCCACGCTATCAATAAAACAACAGTAGAACCTTCGGAAATATACCCTGAGAAGCACTGCATTTGAAATGTTGGGCATCAAGGCTCCACCACGAAGAAACACAAAAAACACCTGGTTCGATGACGAGTGTAGGAGGATTCACACAGCGAAGCAAGAGGCATATGAAGCCTCACTGCATAGAAGAACAAGAGCAGCTCTTGAGGTAAAAAGAAGGGAGGAGCATAAGCTCTCGGGAGAAAGAAGAAAGGGTACGAGAAGCGCGCGATTGAGGATTTGGAGAGGTTTTACTGGAACTGTGACGTTCGAAAGTTTTATCAACAGATGAAGCAAGCATGTCAATGTTATAAAGCCAGAACGGAAGCCTGTAGGGAAGATAACGGACACCTAGTAGTAGTAGTCGATGCTGAGAATATGGAATAACCACTTCTGCAGACTGTATAACGGCGATGTTAGTCAATATGCCGCTGTCAGGCAAGATTATCCATTTCTTAACGACGAAGATCGCAGAGAATTCCGTCTCCCTGATCTCGACGAGTTAAGATCGTCATATCGAAACTCAAGTCGAATAAAGCTGTTGGCGGTGACGGACTGTCTGCTGAGCTCTTCGAGGCAACTGGGGATGACCTGGTTAGGAGCATGCACCGGCTCATCTGTAAGGTATGGTCAGAGGAAAGTATGCCCGAGGGAAGGAGTCTTTGCGTGTGGTTTTCCACCACGAAGTTTACGGGCTGTACAGCGACCTGAGCCTAGTCAGGCGTCTACGGATTCAACGCCTAAGACGGTTAGACCATGTAGAGCGAATGGATACCACGGCTCCAGCTCGGAGAGTCTTTGAATCCAACCCCGAGTGACGAAGAAACAGAGGACGGCCGTACTTGAGATGGCGCACAAAGGTGGAAGGGGACCTCAGCCAACTGGGTGTGCTACAATGGAAAAGGCTAGCAAAATATCGTGCTAGTTGGAGGTAGACGATCTATCGCACCCGTCATCGCAGAGCATATCCTTTACAGCTGAATAACATTAAAGTGTGTTAGAGGGTAAAGGCTTAAAAAATGGCTGTACTGGCTTGTGGTAAATACACTAAGCACCACTAGAAAGAATCTTGAACTAAAAGTATGTACATTCGACGAAGGAATGAAGATCGAATGTCTGCATAGGCATGAGTGGGCTTTCCCGGGATCACCTGCAGACGTATGCACTTAATATATTATTGGAGCATGGGACCGTCCAAGATGAAACTTAGCCCCTCTAAAGATTGATTGCCATGGAAGGCATCCTTGATCGAGTCAAAAACGCCTAAAAGTTATTTAACTTTTTTTACAATTCAACCATGGAGGCGTAAAGCTAGCCTGGTTAAGCCCATATCATATGAGAAGTCACAGAACGGTGTGACACGAAAGCACTTTACAAATTCAAACTATTCTGGCCGTCATTGAACTTATTCAAGAGGTTCTGCGCGATAGAGACCGGTTATTAATAGCATAGTTCGCTACAATCCGTAAAGCTATCAAAGAGGTAGCTAGGTCCATTACGAGGTCCATTTACGAGGGTTAGAGACGGCTTTTGTCTTTTTTTTTTGTAGGCTTCGGCTACCTGTTGGAGCACTCAGACGCAAATCCAGGTCCATTTTACTGCCAGACAAACACCTACCTTTACTGTATTTTCCCCGTTTTTCGGAGAAAAATGAGAAGGAGCTTCAGTGATGTAGAGTTAAGAGATTCAGCACACATCACCTAGGCCCCAAGGGTGCGCCACCGTGCGCGACCGTTCTTTGCAGAACAGGTAGGCGTCTCCCTGATGCCGAGCATACAGAGATGCTTGGCAAAAGTGCAACGGCCCATAATGACGCCCGTAAGTTTTTTACATCCGGGATGTTCCCTCCATCTACGATTGTGTGCGTTAAAGACCCAATCATTGATGTGGGTATTACCCGTGGAAGCAGGTTGGTCCAAGGAAGGCTCCGGTCCTTACCACCTCTCCTCTGAGCCTATTCTGGCGTGTTCATCAGATATCTCATTTCCGATGATCCCAGAATGACCTGGGACCCAAACAAGTCCTAGTGTAGTCTACCGACTTTGTTCAGGAAGGTCCTAAATGCATACACTAATTTGGAGCTGGTTAAAGGGTTAGATACAGCTTTGAGTGCAGCTTGGCTGACCTTTACAGGTTCAGTATGAGGCCAGAGCCAATCCTGACGCCCTGCAAATTCGACTGTGAAGTTATTGCGCAATAGGATGACAGGTGTTTTTGCGTGAGAGGGCATATCCATGAGACTAGGGTCGTAGGATATTTCCCTCGCAAACACACTGTCATTCCAACGCGAGTTGTACCAAAAACCATTTCACTTGAGGCGAGATATGGGTTTCAGTACACAGCCTCTAATAAATATATCTAAGGGTAGAAGGTTCATCATAGCATCTAGAGCAGCGCCCGGCATGCTGGAGAAAGCCCCCGTGCAGCTGAGACAAACCGTTCTTTGGAGTTTGGTGAAAGAGGCTACGATGTGTTTGCGTGTTAGTCTGTTCCACCAGACAGTCGATGCATATGAGACTATAGGTCCTAGACTCCTAGATACTTAGCTTCCTTGGATACCGGGATGGAAGTACCTTTTAATACGAGCTGAGTCATGTTAGTATTTTTCCTCCTTCTCGTGAAGGATTGACCGACAGCTCATTTCTGGTACACCAATCATCGATCACATTTAGCGCCGCCTGTGCATTGAGGCGGACAGTCGCTAAGCATGAGCCGACAGAAAGTATGGCGACATCAACCGCGTAGGCCTGGGCATAGATTCCAGGGGCATTGAGAGCAAAGAGTCGACCACCATGCACCATAACAGCGGAGACAGGACGACACCTCCTGGGCACGCATTTGCTGAATAAGTTTATATGTGCGAAGTGTAATTATAGATTGGGCCACCTGGTGGTTTTTTTTTAAGCATAGGTTATCTTGACACTTACAGCTGTTTTCTGCTCAAAATCTTGACAGGAAGCCAGTATCATACCTCGCATACCTCCGCGGAACGAAATGAGTCGCTTTGCGTTTGAACAACGTTGGAAAATACTAAAAACTTATTCCCAAGATGAGGGATATGTAGTCCAAATAGTGCGTTTTATGAAAAGAAGTTTTGGCCGAAATGAAGCATTCACCGCGACTGCTGTACGCAAGTTTGTGCAAAAAGCTCGTTTGACTGGTATGCTAGTGGACAACAGTCATGGTCCCCGTCGTCGTACGGTGCGCACAGATGAGACGTGGACATTAACCCTCGATCGATCTCAACAGCTCAACATTTCACGCACTAGACTGAGGAGAATTCTGCACAAAGATCTCGGATTAGGCGCGACCGTTCGCTTCGTTATTGCTTCGCTGCAATCGAAGTGGATGTGGTAGCTTCACTGAACTTGATAGACGTATGTATCTATATTCAGCGCAACATTTTTCGTTGGCGAGTATTTCTTGCAAACAGCCTTCCTTCCGGTGGCAGTAGAATGTAACGATTGGCTCTTTGATCCGTTCGAAAATGTAAACGTAAGTCAAGTTCAGAGGTCATAAGTCGCAGCCCTCTTAGAAGGTACTTACATATACATAACGATGACACCAGGATGGAATTCCAGCAACCTTACTCGTACATCGTCGACTCTCGTCACCGTAGTTCTTACAAAACTTCCAGTAGTATATGTACGTGTACGTAAAAATTGTTATGATAGATGCCCCCAAGCATCTGAATGATCTGAATGAATATGGAATCGTTCCTCTTTGGGTGGCTTTTTACACACAAACTGTGTCAACTATAGTCAATTTAACGGCACTGATTCAATACCAGACGGGGTTCGAGGCTTATGAACGCCTGAAACTACATATGTACCTTTATTTCCAAAACGCCAGTACAGTGGAATCCTAAAATTAAATTATTTTATTTCCTAATTAACAGTGTAACTTAAGACTGCTACACTCAAAAAAGAAATTAGATTCGCCAAGAAGGACTCTTGGAGAAGCATCTGCGGCTCTATTGAATCATGTACGGGTGCAGCTCGTCTGAGGAAGGTCCTTGCAAAAGCTCTCACACAGATGTCCTCTATAAAGAGATCTGATGGTAGCTGGACAGACTCAAACGAGAGCGTGCTTGATTCACTACTGAAATGTCATTTCCCTGGCTGCGAGGATGCAGGAATTTTCAATTCGGCGGACACGTTGCTAAGGGAATGTATTGAACATGAGACAGTCGATAAGATTGTTACGGAGAATAAGATCCTATGGGCAATCAAATCTTTTGACCCCTACAAGGCACCGGGAACGGATGGGATCTTTCCGATCATGTTGCAGGAGTCATGCGAAGTCATTCTTCCATGGCTGACCCATGGATGGGTTATGTTCCTCAAGCGCGGAGGGAAGTTAGGATGGTTTTCATACCCAAGCCGGGTAAAGTCAACCATACTACTGCAAAGGACTTTAGGTCTATCAGTCTGTCGTCCTTCCTGATGAAAACGCTGGAACGATCAATAGACTTGTACGCAAGGGAAGAGATTGGGGACGGTTATCTGTCACAATCACATAATGCGTACATAAGGGGAAAATCGGTGGATACTGCTCTGCATAGGGTAGTCTCTACGATAGAAAAATCGCTCAGTATCAAGGAATTCACTCTAGGTGCCTTCCTGGACATTGAGGGTGCCTTTAACAACGTTAGTACCGAGGCAATAGTGTCCAGCCTTCATATGGCCCAAATAAACCCGGGCGTATGCAGTTGGATTGGGCAAATGCTGGGTACTCGTATAGTAAATTCGACGATAGGGAGAGCATGTGGAAGGGTGAGGGTAAATAAAGGTACACCACAAGGTGGCGTTCTGTCACCCCTCCTATGGCTCCTTGTGGTCGACGGAATGGCCAAGATTCTGGAGACGGAGGGTTTTAATGTTACGGCCTACGCCGATGACATTGCCATTTTAGTCTCCGGAAAATTTACGCAGGTCCTCAGCGATATGCTATGCACTGATGTTAGTGGATAGCTGGGTCAAGGGGCGAGGTCTGGGAGTAAATCCGGCGAAAACAGAGGTAGTACTCTTTACAAAGGAAAGATCTGTACCAAGATACACCTACCCCCGTATGAATTGTATAGATCTGATCCCTGGAAAATCTGCGAAATGTCTGGGCATAATCCTGGACTCCAAGCTTAGTTGGAGAGAAAATATTGAGGAAAGAATCAAAAAGGCCTATGTGGCACTATATTCGTGCAAGGTAGCCTTTGGAAAGACATGGGGCCTCAAACCGAAGTTAGTATATTGGTTGTACACTGCGGTAATAAGACCTATCATAGTTTATGGCTCGGTTGTCTGGTGGAAGGCGCTTGAGAAAAAGTGTCATCTTCAGAGTGTGTCAAAGGTTCAAAGGGCAGGCTGTCTGGCGGTGACGGGATCTATGAAGTCTACACCAACGGCGGCCCTTGAAGTCATGCTGAACCTCCCACCCCTGGACTTGTACTGCGAGAGCGCCGCAACCAGAACTGCGCTTAGATTACAGGAATCAGGTCTCTGGAAAAGGAGTCCTCACGGACATGCATCAGTCTTGGATCGATGGGCCGTCTCGAGATTCAGAACCGTAACGGACTATGTCACCCGACTTCCTTCCTGGGAGAGGAGATTCTCTATTAGAATTCCCTCCAGGGAGGAATGGACCAGTGATTTGGTACGCACGGAAAGTGAACTGGCACTCTACACCGACGGATCCAAAATGGATGTCGGCACAGGTGCCGGAGTCTACTGTGAGTCTTGGGATATGCATCGCTCCTACAGGCTCGACGATGGATGCAGTGTCTTCCAAGCTGAGGTATTCGCTATCAAGCAGGCGGCGGACCTGATCAGCAAAGAGAATATTACAGGAAAAAGGATCAGCATCTATGTTGACAGCCAGGCAGCCATTAAGGCTCTGCAGGCAGCATGGATAAGATCCAAACCCGTCAAACTCTGCAAGGAGAAGTAAGAAGAGATATCCAATGTAAATGAGGTGACCCTTTGCTGGGTACCTTTGCTGGCAGTGACCGGTGCCCTCACCGGTCACTGCATGCTATCCTACCATGCAGCTCGACTAGGCCAGCCCTACAATGACTTCTGCAGAAGCTGCAGGGACGAAGAGGAAATTGAGTCCGTTCGTCACCTGCTGTGCGAATGCCCGGCGCTAGCCCAAGAAAGGAATATTTTCCTGGGAAGATACTTCCTTTCGGGACTAGAAGAGGTAGGTAATAACGGGCTGAACAGAATACTGGGTTTTTTATCCTCGTCTGGCTGGTTCAGCTCGACGGTAAATGCATAGGTATCAACGGGTTAAAGAAAACAGGTGGGCACAATGGACTCAACGTAGTCTACGTGAGCCTTGACTTTACGTCAATAGGGCACCCATATACCTAACCTAACCCAACAGTGTAACTTTTACGTAAGGATTGATTCCTTTATTTTCCAACAGTGAACAAATTTGTACCTCAATTACAGCTGATTAATCCAAAACTAAGGCTAAGACTAAGATATGTCAACTGCTACGATGGTGGCAACGAAGGAGAGATACTGAAGTCATGTTCCACATTGATTGCACAGTCCAAAATGTGCTGAATATCTCGCACAGTCTCTTCGGTTAGGTGTTCCAAACACCCGTGAAAAAGGATATCGGAAATGATTTTCCTCGCATAGATCCTCTGTTGGCTTGACAACTCGGAATATTCAGATCCCCATGCCCTTGCGATAATCTCACTATCATCATAGGATTCCTTTGAATACTTAGCAACTGACACTAATGTGTTCTCTTCTCTTGATAATTTTCGTTTATTAGATGACCCTGGAAGACTGCGGGAGTGTTCATCAATCTGAAATAAAATCTTTGAACGGTTTGATAGAAGAGATCTGTTACAATATGAACTTTCTCATGTTTAAAGCTCACTTTATCCGTTTCCACAGAGGAATCATCGTCTTCGTAGTTATCGTCTTGATTGTCGAGGAATCGTAATAGATCAAAGTACCAAAGCGACGATTCGAAGACGTTAATCTCAGCATCCGAGGTTATCTGGCTTTCATTCATCTTCTTCAAATCTCGTCGATAGTTGCTTCGGAAAGTGTTGATTTTTCGTACCACCATGTCACGGTTTGCATCCGGTTCGATTTCTTTTAATTTATTTATCATTAGCTCGTAGGCCTTTGCCTTCATTTGTCGGTTGCTGTATTCAGCACTCTTCACACGCCACAGACACGGTAGTCTTCTATATAGCTCTAGGAATTCTCTCCAAAATAACCGATCACGATTGCTCGTCATCACTTCACTTTGAATTGACTGTGCACGATTGACACGTTTGCATGCGCCAACGAACAACGACTAAACCAAAAGCGATTTGACAACACCAGATACATGTAGTGAAACATAGGTTCGGTTCGGTACGTCGTACAGTGTGTCTTACAACAACTATGTACCTATATTGCGCATGCATAGTCGCGTGGTGAAGATGTATCTGTGGCGCTGGGAGAGCTGTCCCACCAGACAACTTTTCCCTTCCTCCTTATCAACAGAGTGATCTTGACGATCGCAGAGATGTGTCGGTTTGGCATGATCACTGTGATTTTTCGTATTTTCGTATCAGTATTGGAGTTCCGATCGGTCAATTAAAATGTACTTTGACGCTCATTAGTCAGGTGTACGCAAGTACGTAAAGACAAGTTCTGAGAGTAGAGTGAGAGAGAGAAAGAGAGAGAGAGAGAGAAGTGCTTGTAGATACACATGAAAGGTAGTTGAGTGTGCAGGTGCCCACCTAGGTATGGAATTGGCGTTTGTTCATGCCGATTTTGTTGAGAATCTTTTGTAACTTTTGATGAATGATTCGTATACATGTTGCAAACCAAATGATGTATTAGGTTTCCAGCCGCCACCCCTAGGAGGAACTCTAGGTTTGATGACCAGTGCAGACGGGTACATGCAGAAAAACAGGATGCATACGTGGCCACGTTGCATCGACGAACAGGAGCTGCTCGTGGGCTCTATGAGCGGAAAAGAAGAGAGTAACATGCGCTTTTCAGAAGGAAAAAGAAAGAGCACCAGAAGCACGCGATCGAGGAGATGGAGAGATGCTATCGCAGGAATGTCGTTCTAAAGTTTTACCAAAGAATAAAACGGACATGCAACGACCCCTGCAAACGACTAACGGACTTGAGAGTCCGCACCTGGAATGTGAGGTCCCTTAGCAGACCGGGTGCAGGCGATCAATTGGAGCAAACCCTCAACTGCTATAAAGCAGATATAACCGCACTCCAAGAAGTGCGATGGGATGGACCAGGCAAAAGACGGATGAAAAACTGCGACATCTGCTACCGGAACTGCTACAAGGAGAACAAACAGCGCCTATTCGGGTGCGGATTCTTTATTCGAGGAAGACTCCGACAAAAAGTCTTAAGCTTCCGAGATATAAGAGAACGCCTCGTAACAATCCGCATCAACGCCTCGTAACAATCCGCGCTCACGCCCCAACGGAAGAAAAGGACGATCGACTCAAAGAAGAATTCTACGATCTCCTAGACAGAACATATGCCCAATGCCCCAGCTACGACACAAAAATAGCTCTAGGAAATGTCAATGCAAAACTGGCAAAGAGGATATATTTGAGTCGATCACAGGAAAGCATAGCCTCCATAACACCACATCCGACAATGGACTTAGCCTAATCGATTTCCTAGCGGGGCGTAACCTCCTTGTAGCAAGCACGCGATTCCCCCATCTGAACATCCACAAAGGTACCTGGCGGTCTTTTGATCAATCGACCACCAACCAGATTGATCACATTGTCATCGACGCCACACACTCCTCCAGTATTCTCAACGTACGAACCTTCCGAGGAGCCAACATATACTCGGACCACTACCTTGTTGTAGCCAAGGTACGCATGAGGATATCAAGAATGCTTAGGAGACTGCCAGCATTTTTGCGGATCGTGTCTCCTCCAAGTTCTCTCAAAATCCGCCCACAGCAGCACAAACAATAGAGCAGGAATGGGTGCATTGCCAGAGCGCCGTCAGAGACGCTGCCTCAGAGGTGCTGGGTTTCAAACCGCCACCACCTAGAAACCCCTGGGTCGATGAACAATGCGAACAAGCCAGACAAGAGGCATATAAAGCCATGCTGCAACGACGGACGAGAGCTGCTCGCGAAATCTATGAGCAGAAGAGAAAAGAGGAACACAAGCTTTTCAGAGGAAAGAAAAGAGAGCACGGAAAGCGTGAGATCGAGGAGATGGAGAGATGCTTCCGCAAGAATGACGCCCGTAAGTTTTGCAATAAGGTAAAACGAACATGCCATGGCTACAAAGCCAGAGCGGCGGCCTGCAGGGATGAAAATGGAGAACTGGTAGTAGAATCGCAGTCGATGCTGAGGATTTGGAAAGACCACTTCTGCAGACTGTATAACGGCGATGATAGACAAGATGCCGCTGAACGTCGATGTAGGAGAATGCCATCCACCCGACCTAGACGAAATCAAAACAGCGACATCAAAACTTGAGTCTAATAAAGCCGCGGGCGCGGACGACCTGTCTGCTGAGCTTCTTAAGGCGGCTGGAGATGAGCTGGTAAGGTACATGCACCATCTCATTTGCAATTTATGGTCGGAGGAAAGCATGCCCGACGAATGGAATCTGGGCATCGTTTGCCCGTTCCATAAGAAAGGAGACCCCTATAACTGCGCCAACTATAGGGGATTAAGTCTCCTTAACATCGCATATAAGATCTTCTCTGCCGTATTGTGTGAACGCCTGAAACCGTTTGTGGATAACCTGGCCGGCTCTTATCAGTGTGGTTTCAGGCCAGGGAGATCTTGGAGAAGACCACCACCTCTTCGTCGATTTCAAGGCTGCATATGACAGCGTGTATAGAGGATGAGCTATACAAAGCCATGTCTAATTTTAACATCCCTGCCAAACTCGTCCGACTGTGCAGGATGACAATGGAGAATTCTCGCTGCTCCATTAAGGTCGGTAGTGAGCGAATCGAGACATTTGATGTTAGAAAAGGATTTAGCCAAGGTGACGCGCTGTCATGCAACTTTTTCAACATCGTGCTTGAAAAGATCGTGCAAGAGTCACTGGCCAACAACAGGGGTACGATTATTTCAAGTCTACGCAATTGCTTATGTACGCCAACGACATTGACGTGATTTTACGGACACAGCGAGACGTCAAGGAGGCCTTTGTAAGCATTGAGATAGAAGCGGCTAAGATGGGTCTCAAGGTTAATGAGGGTGGAACCAAATATATGCTTTCATCTAAAAGAGACGGTCAACACCGACGTATTGGCCAGAACGTCACCATGGGCGGATATAGCTTTAAAGTGGTCAAGGCTCACTTGGCTCACTGATGACCGGCGACAATAACACCAGCGCTGAGATAAAACGCAGAATCACTCTTGCCAACCGCTGTTTCTTTGGGCTCAAAAGGCAATTGAGAAGTAGAGCGCTCTCTTGGAAAACCAAGGTGACACTATATCAGACCTTAATCATCCCAGTTCTCCTTTACGGCGCAGAGGCTTGGACCTCAACAAAAACGGATGAAGATGCCCTTGTTCATTTCGAGAGGAAAATTCTGCGCACTATCTACGGTCCCGTTTGTTCAAACGGTGTATGGAGGAGAAGATATAACGAAGAACTATACAGGTTGTACAGCGACATCGGCCTGGTACGACGTCTACGGATACAGCGTCCAAGGTTGCTAGGCCATGTAGAGCGCATGGGAAATACAGCTCCGACCCGAAGAGTCTTCGAATCCACCCCGGAAGGGCCTGGGCCTTGAGGATTGGATCTTGTAGATGGGACCTTGAAGTTGGGGCCTTAAAGATATGGCCATGAAGATAGGGCCTTGAAAATAGAGCCCTGAAGATAGGACCTTGAAGTTAGGGTCTTGAGGGCAGCCTGCTTATATTTTTCAATGATGCAAAACTAAGGCGGATTATCTCTTAGGCCTTCCTGATAAGTTGTGAAGATAGTCAGTCGAACCCTCTTCTCACAGGATTATTACTGGTCACCCACGAGAGCACTGTTTGGTAAGTGGAGAAGAAAATGGAACACAATAAAATGTTTCTTTTGAAAACGAAACCACACAAAAGCTGGTTTAATCTGTCAAAATTAGTGACTTTATTTCTGATCTATTTTTGTCAATTCAAGACCTATGTTTTGAAACGATCCTCAGGTAAGTTAACATTTAAAAACGCAAGTTTCTCGACAGTATCCCCTGTTAACATAGACCTTCTCTCGGAAATGACTCTCCCTGTTTCGGAAAAGAAACGTTCACGTGGGATGGAGGTCACAACAATATTACACTCTTCCATGAACACCTTCGCAAGATTGGGATAGACGTATTGATTTTGTTTCCACCATTTCAATGGACAATTCCATTGTCCGTCTTTATCTTTCCGTGGGAGTATGCCGTCGGCCAGGAACATATTGATTTCAGTGATAGCACGTGCGAGTGGTGTTTTTCGTGTTGACGATTGGCCCACAATTTCGTCAAGAATAGTCAATGCACTGAACTCCTCATTCTCCTCCTGAGCTTGTGCTGGTCTAACGTCCTCAACATGCTCATCATTCTGTATTGATTGCTCTATTAAGACGGTCAACAGTTTTATGATAGTCTCCTTTGTCTTTGTGGCGCAATTAATATCAGCAAACGCCTGCATTTTGAATCGTGGATCCATGAATGTGCAAAGAGCAAGCGCCTCAATTTGTTCTACATCTCCAAAGTGCTTATCTAAGCCGTCCTCTAGGGTTTTTATAAAACTCAGAGCAGATGGAGTCATATTTTTCTTCGCCAACATCTTCTTACAAGATCCTTTTAGACATCGAGTGATTACTATCACCCAGCTAGCCGATACGTATTTCTCGTTCTTCATGACTATTGTCATCTCTTCGAAAGCCTTCAATACCTGACACACTTGCGCAAATGTTGTCCATTTTTGTGGCTCAAATGCTGGCCAATTCTGGAGATATGCCATTTGTACTAGTTTCTTGAGGTCAACAAAGCTATTGAGCATGTGATACGTGGCGATCCAGTTTTTATCGATCGGCATAACAAGTTCCTTCGATAATGCCTCTTCCTCTTTTGTCAGTTTCTCTGGAGAATCAAGTTCTCGCTTAAAATATACCACAAGCTTTTTAACTTGCTCGATATCGTCCTTGAAGAATTTCATGGCGCCCTCTACAACAGAGCTTAGAGTATCAATGAAGCATCGAAGACGATTCCATTCTAAAAAGTCCTGAATTGCTGTCGTCAATTTTGCATCATTACCGCTCACAATAAAGTTCACTTTAGTCTGGAGGTTATATTTGGTGATCAATCCTTTAATTTCTTTGGCAATAGTCTTTGGAATTGGTAGATCATTCAATTGACAACATCCCAGGAATACAGTTTTGGATTCAAGATCGGAAGTTATGTAATGCCCGGTCACTCCAACGAAGTTTTCATTCAATTTTGACACCCAGGCTTCGGTAGTTATACAGATACTTGCTACTTCCTTAGCTATTTGTTCTTTAACACAAGTATGCGTTTTTACGTACAATTCTCGGATCAATTTCGAAACTGTTTCGCTATCCGGCAGCTTATAATAGGGTATTCGTCGCATCAATTTCCTGAAAGGTGTCTCTTCCACTAAGCTAAATGAATGAAAGCCATCGATTATCATATCCAGGACATCGTAATCAATCTGTTTACTTTTGGGATTGTAAATTTGCGATGAAGTTTCGTCAGTTTTTTTGAGTTTTGGTTCCGGTGTGATAGTATTCAGGTCAGTGGATGATGGTCTTTTCGGTGAAACGGGTTCAGCTTTTATATGAATTTCTGTGCTCGTATCTTGTTTCGGTTCTTGCTTACTCTCGTGTAGAGTTGTATTTACAGTTTCGTCCTTTAAGGCCAACTGTGTATAAGCATCAATATGTCTTCTCATTAAATGGCTTTTAAGATTGGTGGTTGTAGATACATAGCTGAAAATTTCTTTGCAATATATGCACTTTGCTTTTCCGTAATCCTTTTTCAAAAAATGATGCCACATGGAGCTGGAATTCTTTCTGCGCGACATCCTTCGCAGGTATATCTGTAAAAAAAATTAATTATTGTTAACTGTAGCACAATAAGAAGATATTGAATAATCGAACTTAACCTATCACCCTAACCAACGGACAAAAAGTTTCTAGATCAATGGGAAAACATCGCATAGTACGGATCCTTAAAAGGTATAAAGGGCATAAATCGTTCTACAGTCTCATTGCGCTTAACACCGATGATGGCATATAAATTTTCAATAAAATTTTGCTTGTCAATACAACGGGTTGCTGTTTGTCCATTCGATTTGGGAATACTAGTGACAAATATATTGAAGAATCCGTTGATTTACTTTCACTTTTATGTTGTTTCATTGGTTTTGGTGTAACGACTTCTAAGCTAAGAGACATTTGATTTATTAATATTAACCAAAAAAATGTATTCTAGACAACTACAGCAACCCTTTGCTGCTCTACAATTGCTTTGGACTTTATGCTTCAATATTTCCCTCAAACACTTCAATTGACTTTAACTTCTTTTAGCTTATTACAACGAAACTCTAATGGCTCGATTATTTTTGGAGACGTTATTCAACTAAGCTTAAGAGCATGCTTCCCTGATTCTGGCTACATTAAATCATCAATTGGAATGGCTTCAGTTGAACTAAATATTTTTTCAGTTAGTGCCCTAACCGCTTAACTATGTTTCAATATTTTCTCCAAACACTTCAATTGATCGAAGTCCCTTTTAGTTATTAAGAAAAAATATATACTGACTTCAATTGTGTAAATGCTTCAATTTATTCAAAAGACTTCAGTCGCTTTCTATGAATTTATTCAATTATCATAAACTTTTCCTTTATTAGAGTTAAGCTTCAAGTAATTTCAATACATTTTTGAAGCATTTAACATCAATGGATAAAGGGATTGATTTGAAAACGGCTTCAAATGACTTTAAACGATTTTCGAATTGTTTTCGATAAATTCAGGATATTTTCAGCTTACATGAAACTGTAAAAACTCTCAAACAGCAAGAACTGCCTCCAATCGATTTCAAAATAAGTTATAAATTACTGGAAATGCTTCAATTGATATTAGTCAGGTTCTGAGTGCTTGAATAAATAATTGATTTTTAAACGATTTTAACAATGTCAACGGTTAAAATTGTATTTAGAACATCGTCCGATGTTATTAGAAAACCAAACTGCCATGAAAGGCTTCAATTGGTCAATGGCAGAGCTTTGTAGGCTTGAATTGAAAACTTGATTTTTTTTTTAAACGATTTTAACGATGTCAACAACTTCAAATGAAGTCAAATTGTGTTGCAAGCTGTGGCAGAAGCTGTTAGATATATGAAAGGCTTCAATTGATTAACTTGTAGAGCTTGAAGGGTTTTAAGAGCTTGAGTAAAATATTTAATTTTTTGAAACGATTTTATAGTCGTCAACAGGTCAAATTCTGTTGCAAACTTCGACAGCGGTTATAAGAAAAAAAGAAAAAAAAAATATTATGAAAGGTTTTAATCGATCTTAGCACTTAGAGCTTTGAGGGCTTGAGCTAAAGATGAGATTTGAAACTATTTTAACGATGTCTACGGGCCACATTGAGTGGCAAACTCCGGCAGAAGTTAATAGAAAACAAAGACTACGTAATTTTAAAGTCAATTTTCGATTTGAAAACTTTTTCCTATTACTATCGTCATTGAGGTGCTTTGAAAGAAGAAACAGCAGCTAAGAGGAGACTAGAGATAAGGTTTATTTAGGTTGTGAATTAGTGCGAGTTACGGAAAATCGATGGTTGAACAGTGATAATTGTCTCCAGCTTACGCATAGATTTTTTATCGTTTTGAAGTCAAACAAAATTCACTTTAGATAGGCACGTATGTATGTATGTTTAAGGGAAGGACTACTTTGGTTCTAACATATTCCTTGCACGCTTGCTTATTAAAAGAAAAATTAAATGTTTATACTTTAGTAGAAGACTTATCTGTCCTGGCAGATAGTCTCGCGCTGGGTTTTTTTTTGCTTTTTTGTTTCTTCTCTTTTTGTATACCAACGTTAGGTAGAGCTGATTTTATTATCGCAAGGTGTAATCTTACCACTTCTAATGATTTAGTGAAGTTATCATATCATGATATACTTATCATAATCCTTCGACGTATATCTTTAATAAGAGCGAAAATGCAGGCATTCACAGTTAAAAATCAGTTTTCGCACTGTGTATGGGGATCTTAGATGAAGAATGAACACGATAAACGGTCTGCTTTACATAATCTCCCTTGACTTGAACACACTAGGTCGAGCATTTCTCCATTATTAATATTCCTTCCCGGAAGTGAGAGTCTAGTAAGCTTCGAAAGTATTCATCTGCGACACTCTCAGCGAAGCGCTTCCCATGCTGTGTGGCATGACGCGCCATCCTGCATGAACCAGAGGTCGTCCAAATTCATGTCTTCAATTTCAGTAAAAAAAATAAGCCGGTTAACATGGCTCTGTAACGCCCACTGTTGACCGAAACGTTGTTCCCAGCCTCATTTTCGGAGAAAAATGGTCCAATGATGCCACCAGTCCACAATCCACATCAAACTATCATTCTCTTTGGATGCACTGGCTTCTCGAAAATAACGTGCGGGTTTTCCGAGCCCCAGACGCGGCAATTTTGTTTTTTAACGTAGCCGCGGTCAAAAAATGTGATTTTTCGCCCAAAATCGTTGTCCAATTCAAGCTGCTCTAAGGCCCAAACTGCAAAGCGATAACGAAGCGGATGATTGCGCGCCTTCAATTGCTGAGTCAACTGAACCTTGTAAGTGAATAATCCGAGATCTTCGTACATAATTCTCATCAGGCTAGTGCGTGAAATGTTGAGCTGTTGAGATCGATGGCGAGTTGATGTCCGTGAATTAAGTCTCACGCCCTTGGCCACAGCAGCCACATTCTCATCTGTGCGCACCGTACAATAGAAATTTTATTTCCAAAAAAAAAAAATTCAAAATAAAAAAAAAAAAAAAAACAAATGCAACACCGGCAGCTCGCACTCCGCATTATGAATGTGTCGGGCTACAATTCCGAAAGCGCGTCAATAAGCGCACCGAGCAAAACCCCACCACAAACCAGAAGGAGACTGAAGCCAACACCAGCCGGCGGAGGCAACGGAAGAACCTCTAACAACGTCAGCATTGGCAGCAGAAAAACGCCAATGTAATGTCCGCCCCTCGCAAGACCAGGCACCATACGTGTCGGAAAAAAACTCCTTCGGCGTTCTGGAGGGCTCTGAGCCAGACGACGAAGACGAAGACGTGCAAGTCCTAAATAGACGCATTCGGCTCATCGAGGAGAAGGTGCGTGCAATCAAGGAAAAACAAAGGGCAAGAAGACAGAGGGAGCAAGAAGCTACTGTCCAACAAAATATCAGGAAGATGCAACAGCAACAAGAACAACCAAAACAGGAACAATGTCAATTACAGCAATAACAACAACAGCAGCAGCCACAACAGCTGCTGCGAAACCACAAAATGCAACCCCAACCAAAAAAAAAAAAAAAAAAACAGAAAAGAAGCAGTATGATTCACAGCCGGGACAGAAACAGAAACAGTCGCAGAAACAACAAAAGCCAGACGAAAGGCAGCGGCAACCATCCAAAGAAAAAGGTGCCACCAATCAACACCTATAAACTGGACCTGGACGACACCGCTATAATGTGTAAGTCAGCTATTGGCCCCAATTTCACAATTACTAGATTAAGTGACGATAGACATGCTATCTACTGCAATACAGTAGATCAGCACAAAAAAATTAAGGAATTGCTAAAAGATTCCGAGACGGAGTACTTTTCGTTCACGCCGAAATCAGAAAGGCTCCATACCATACTCTTAAAGGGCATGGATCGCCATACTGATCCAGAGGGGCTCCTGCAGTGCCTCAAGAAGCTCGATTGCGAGAGCTTCTTGTTCGTCAAGGTTAAGCAATTTGCCACGATTAGGTTCAGACTGAAGAAGCGGTTATTGCCATTTTTCCTGGTCCAATTGACTCCCGAAAGCAGGGTGGACAGCCTAAAGATGATTAATGTCATAGGCTACCAGACCGTGCGTTGGGAGAGAGTAAGAAGGAGCGGTGATATTTTACAATGTAACCGCTGCCAGAGGTTTGGGCACGCCGCGTCGAACTGCGAGATGCAGAATCGATGCGTAAGGTGCGCAAAAGACCACAAGCTCGGAGAGTGCTTTCTGGGTAAAGAAGTTGTGGAGAGGGAATTGCTTGAGTATGCGCTCTGCAACAGCAAGGGGCACCCCGCAAGTTATCGGGGTTGCCCTAGATATCATCAGTTAAAGCAAAGTAGGCTGGCCCGGCAGAGGGGAGTCGATGAGAGACGCTATAACACCCCAAATGACCTACGTCCAAATGGCGTCGAGTTGGGGAAAGGCAGCACAGCAACCAAAAACTGCTACCAAAGCTCCAGTTGCTGTTCCTAAGGCACCGGAAGTAGTTGGACTTGCGTTCGATATTATCCTCTATTCAGAGGCAAAGCGGCCAACTTCAACAACAGCTACAGGAACAGGCGACCCGGGTAGATCGGCTCTACTCGCTTCTGCCGGGCCCAGCCCACTTCCAATCATAATGGGCATGCCAATTGAGAGACCTCTTAAGATCCTGGCAGGTAATGTCAACTCACTGATTGGGATCGAACGAAGAGCCGTGCTCTTCAGCTTGTTGAATCTAAAATGCAAAAACTGAAGCTGTTCCGAGCTAAGGCGCACTCAGAAAAGTTCATTGAAAGAACTTGAAAGAGTTAGTTTTGAAACTTATGATTTTATTTATTCAAAAGGGTTGCATAAAAGATTGATTTTTCTTGAACGATTTAAAAACGATTGGTGAAACGAGTCGATTGGATTGAACGATTTATTTAAACGATTGAGTTCTTGAACTATTTAAAGGCGATTGGTGAAATGAGCTGATTGGACCGTATTGTATGCGGACTTCGCGCTTCCGCGAAGTGATGATCGCTGTGTTGTATTTGGCTGAGTCTTCGCGGTTCCGCGAAGTGATGATATTTGTGTTGTATGCGGGCTTCGCGCTTCCGTGAAGTGTTGTTGTTGGTGCTGGAACGCCCAACAGAAGCGTTTAACTGAAACTGGTGGAATTCCCATCAGTTGTCAGTTCAGTTATCAGTTAAACTGATGTGTAAATACGTTTCAGAGGGCATGGGCTCGGACATACAGGGTAAAGTTGTTGATCGCTCTCAACCTGGCGAGATGCCAGCAACGATCCCTGTTTAAATGCCCGGATCAAGTTGACATACGGCCTCCTCGTGGCACCCTCTGGATAGCCTCTTCAACAACCGTTGGGAGGTGAACAAACGTATGCAGCGACAAAACCCCGACCAGAATGGCGGTTGTGAGGCGGGCTAACAATCCGCCCACGTAAAAAAAAAACATAAAGTTATGAATGAGCAAGATGCCTCGGATACACGGACGGATACTCGACGACGACAACGCACGAAAAAGGAACACGATTTGCGAGTATGCTCCAGGAATTTCATAACCCTGTACACTCCCGGAGCCGCTCATAAACTAGAAAGAATCCTCACGCAGTCCAAGGCGGATATTACTATGGTCCAGGAAATACGCTGGATAGGAAACGGTATGATGAGGAAGAAAAATTGCGACATTTATTACAGCTGTCACAAAATATTGCACTTACAAACCGGGTGTATGCAGTTGGATTGGGCAAATGCTGGGTACTCGTATCGTAAATTCGGCGATGGGGAGAGCAAAGGGAAGGGTAAGAGTGAATAAAGGTACACCACAAGGTGGCGTTCTGTCACCCCTCCTATGGCTCCTTGTGGTCGACGGAATGGTCAAGATTCTAGAGACGGAGGATTTTAATGTCACGGCCTACGCCGATGACATTGCCATTTTAGCTCTAGAAAATTTCCGCAGGTCCTCAGCGATAGAATAAGCTATGCGCTGATGTTAGTGGATAACTGGGTCAAGTGACGAGGCCTGGGAGTAAATCCGGCGAAAACAGAGGTAGCACTGTTTACAAGGAAAAGATCTGTATCAAGATACACCTACCCCCGTATGAATGGTATAGATCTGATCCATGGAAAATCTGTCAAATATCTTGGCATAATTTTGGACTCGAAGCTTAGTTGGAAAGAAAATATTGAGGAAAGAATCAAAAAGGCCTACGTGGCACTATATTAGTGCAAGGTAGCCTTTGGAAAAACATGGGGCCTCAAACAGAGGTTAGTACATTGGTTGTACATTGCGGTGGTAGGACCTATTCTAGTTTATGACTCGGTTGTCTCGTGGAAAGCGCTCGAGAAAAAATGTCATCTTCAGAGTGTTCAAAGAGCAGGCTGTCTGGCGGTGACGGGATCTATGAAGTCCACACCAACGGCGGCTCTTGAAGTCGTGCTGAACCTCCCACCCCTGGACATATACTGCGAGAGCGTCGCAACCAGAACTGCGCTAAGACTACAGGAATCCGGTCTCTGGAAAAAGAGTCCTCACGGACATGCATCAGTCTTGGATTTATGGGTCGTCTCGAGATTCAGAACCGTAACGGACTATGTCACCCGACTTCCTTCCTGGGAGAGGAGATTCTCTATTAGAATTCCCTCCAGGGAGGAATGGACCGGTGATTTGGTACGCACGTAAAGTGAACTAGCATTCTACACCGACGGATCCTAAATGGATGTTGGCACAGGTGCCGGAGTCTACTTTGAGTTTCGAGATATGCATCGCTCCTATAGGCTCGATGATGGATGCAGTGTCTTCCAAGCTGAGGTCTTCGCTATCAAGCAGGCGGCGGACCTGATCAGCAAAGAGAATATCTCAGAAAAAAGGATCAGCATCTATGTTGACAGCCAGGCAGCCATTAAGGCTTTGCAGGCAGCATGGATAAGATCCAAGCTCGTCAAACTCTGCAAGGAGAAGTTAGAAGAGATATCCAATATAAATGAGGTGACCCTTTGCTGGGTACCTGGTCATATGAATATCTCTGGAAACGAGAGGGCAGACAAATATATTTTTATTTAAATTAGATAATTCTTACAATTCAGTTCATTGTATCATATATCTTTTCCTTACTACCTCATCCTGCCATTCAACTTGGCCATAATTTACAAAATATTCCACAACTTTATCTCGGAAAATCTTTACTTCAAAGGCAATGTGGTTGTTGTTTCCTGCTTGAAGGCGTACTAGCCCTTGTGCCTCAATAACTGGATCTCTTTCATCTTCGTCGATTTCGGGTGGATTGTACGTATTTCCACATTACGCAATGTATTTCTTCTCTCTTTCGACTGCTCACAAGTAAAACAAAAACTCAACTGAACACCGGACTGACGTCTGAATACACTTCTTTTTTAACTGAACTTAGAACTGAACTGACAACTGATCGTCTAAAAGGGCCTTTACAATGTAAAAAAAAAAAAAAAAAAAACAAAGTTATTCACATACAGTATTGTGCAAAACATATGCAATTTTTTTTTCCTCTGACATATTGTTTGCTCTACTGTACAAAAAACCAATTTTCATAAATTTTTTAAGTAAAAATCTGTTAATGACAGTACATTTATCGATTGAAGTAAGAAATACAGGAAAGGCACCGTTAGTTTCGTTGAAAGAGGAACAAATTGCGGGGTTCACACCATACGATTTGTCTGTACGATTTGCTTGATGACCTTGCTTGATGGGCCAAATCGTGAGTGTGAACGGTCGTACGACATGTCGTCAAATTTGTCGTTTGGAAGTTCAAATATTTTAACTTTTTGGCTTGCTTGATCGACTTATCGTAAGGTGTGAACAGTTGTCGTACAACTTCAGAGCATTTTTTCACTTTTGCTTGTGCGTTCAGAAATCAACACCAACTTTGAGCGGAATGAACGATATGATTTTAAACAAAGAAAAATAATTTTGGTTTAATTTTTTTATATGAGGAATTATTTTTCTTAGTAACTCATACGTTCCTAACAATTCGCAAATAATTACGAAAATCCTCTGGCAAATTTTGGTGAAATTCTCTTAACAGTTACCGATGAGAAATCATTACGTTTTCCGACCCATGGTTTAATCCACATTCGTTTTATTTATTTTTTCTTCATTTTCGAGTATTTCATCAATAATCATCCCTGTAACCAGAGCATGCGCCGCCATGTTAATACTTCGAAATTTCTATCGCAAGTGAAGTCGGTCAACAAGTTATTGGTGTGAACGCTACGCATTATTTGGTCGTCAAGCAAATCGCTTGATAAATCGTTCAATGTGAACCGAGTTTAAAAACGAATTGGCACCCTGTAGTCATGCTATAGTACACAATGCCGAACTGTGACCAACTTAACTTCGCACAAACTGTTATGCCTGTGTCACAAAGCTACTACACGGCGCGGCGACAGCGCAGCTACAAACGCCGTAGCTGTCAAATCCATATTCATTCAATGGAATTATATGCAGTAAGTCACATAGGCACGTATGTAGTCGTGTCGCATCGCTGTAATTTCGAAAAATTGAAAAACTGTCGCAACTACACGGCGTTTTGCCATTTCGAATTCGACATTGGAGGAATACGTTTGATAACTTGGTCTAACCCACCACCTTCTTCTGACTTTTGTTTTCGCTTTTAACTTTTTATAGGCTAAAGCAGCCGCACATGTTAGCAATAATGTTTTTTTCAAATTATTTTGATCCATTTATGAACTAAATTCAGTTTCAATATTCGAATTTTTTACTGATGCCAACTTCACTTTATAGAGGTCACCACCAACTTCACTCACAAAAGTACCCTGCTGTCAAAAAAACGCCGATGAAAGTCGCTCCATTGTGTGTTGACTGAACTACTTTACAACCACAGCAAACGGCAGCGTTTGTAGTTGCGCTGTCGCCGCGCCGTGTAGTAGCATTGTGACACAGGCATGAGGCAGCAGCTAGTAAGCACTTGTTATCTTTATTTTTCTTACTACGTACTTACATTTTATTCCTTGAAACGAAAGTAGCCGGATTTTTACTTTGTACTATACATATTCAACGCACTCTCTCCCCAACACGTTCTCCCATCAACGCTTTGACGATAACTGGTTAGCTGAGTGTGGCTTCAGTTGCCTGAATATGTACATAATACGTTTTTCGTTATTCATAGTTCTCGAGCTTTACATGTGTGCAGCGCACACTCATGTTTTATTAATGAACTCTGGGGTACCAGCAGCTTGCTGACAACTATTTTTGAATGAATGTATGTATGTATAAAACTATGAACCTAACTCGCCGATAGATACATATATAAAACGTAGGTTTCAGCACAAGGGTATGTGGTAGCAGTTTTTCTTTAGAACCAAATTGGTTACGTATTCTGTTATCTCTTTTATTATATACACACGTATACAATAGGAAGCTAGATGAACATCGTTCTCTCAAGAGAGAGGTGATGCATATGGATGTGTAACAACCGAATGGAACACACTCAGCATACAATAGGGCGTTGATTTACAGTAGTGGCTGTGTATATCGCACACGAATCATCAAAAATCACAAAAAAAAATTTAAAAATATTTTTTTTTTGTTTAAATGTTAACACGTTGAACGCCAAACGCGTTTTTCTAGTTTGCTGGCTGGCACCACGGACAAAACTGAAATGTTTGTTTTGGTTCCAATTTTTTTTTTTTTTTTTTAATTCTTGGTGCATCTAAGTTTATTTTTTTTTAAAAACTTTGATTTATTTTGACTTTGAGGAAGTAGTTTTCTTGAAATTGCATTTTTTCTGTGACACTCACATATGGGCGACGTGGACGTCAATTGAAAAGCTGCCTGGTACCTGTCACCCATATATGACTGTCACTTTGTTTGATCCGATGGTCTTATAAAAAGTATACTAAACAATAATTATGAAATGGATATTTATTTTGGAATGAACAAAAATGAATCTGTTGATAATATAATCACACTGGTATCACGTGGAAGTGGAGAGACCAAAGATATGTGCTTATGTTGAGTACATGCCATACCGACAATATGGTCAAAGTTGTGCAGAGAAGGGGAGAGGTAGAAAAACCAGAAATTGTTACGGCTTACAGTTAACGCAAGGCTTACATTGACTTGTCGAAGAAGAAAAATTGCGACGTTTATTACAGCTGTCACAAAATACTGCACTTACTGAGATGCGGATTTGTCGTGGGAAAGCGGTTAAGGTCGAAGGTCTGCATCAGAGGCAGATTTTATAACATCAGCCTTATATGTGCACACGCCCCTACCGACGAGGCTGAAGACCCCATTAAGGAGGACTTTTATGACCTCCTGGACAACGCCTACGGACCTCGTCCGGAGTACAATGTTAAAATCGTGCTCGGGGACTTCAACGCCAAAATCGGTAAGGAGAACACCCTTGGCGGAGTGATCGGAAAGCACAGCCTCCACGATACAACAACAGATAACGACTTACGTAGCAGCAAGATTCAGAGCTCGACTATCCAATGTCAGAAAGCTGTACCAGCCCATCAGGAGGAGGTTCGACATTTGGCGCCTGAGCACACCGGAGGTTACCAGAGTCGTACCAAAAGGCGCTGCAGAGAAAAACCAGGGCAGCGCAAGAAGAGTACCGAGTCAGATGAAGGGTGGAGAAAAAACTACTGCGACAAAAGAAAAGAATCTTCGCAGCCTCCCAGCTCAAGGATATCGAGGAGTCCAGGGATAAGCATAAAACACGAGCCTTTTACAAGAAAGCCAAAGGCCTTGCAGGAAGAGAGTGGTAAGGACCGAGGAAATCACAACTCCAGCGGCTAAAGTAGTCCTCCCACCCAGCATCGAAGAAGTCGGCACAGCTATTCAGAAGCTGAAGAACAACAAGGCCGCAGGCTCAGATGGCTTCCCATCAGAGCACTTCAAGGCTGGCGGCGATGTTCTGGTAGGGAGCATGCACCAGATCATCTGCAGAATTTGGGAAGACGAAAGCATGCCCGACGACTGGAATACCAGCTCTATTTGCCCCATCCGCAAAAAAGGCGATCCTATCTCTTGCAAGAACTATAGAGGCTTTTACCTGCTCAATGTCGCATACAAAATCCTGTACAGCGTATTGTGTGAACGTCTAAAGCCATTTTGCAATGCACTAATCGGCAGCTACCAGTGCGGCTTCCGGCCCGGCAAATCGACTATAGACCAAATTTTCACACTTCGACAAATCCTGGAAAAGACCAACGAGTTTCAAATCGATACACACCATCTTTTCATCGATTTTAAAGCCGCATACGACAGCATTCATCGTGAAGCACTGTTTGGGGCGATGGCCGAATTCGGGATCCCGGTAAAACTGATCCAGTTGTGTCGCGCCACGCTAAAAAACACGCGATGCACCGTGCAACTCGGTTCTAGGACCTCGGAACCATTCGAAACATGCACCGGATTTCGGCAAGGAGATGCGCTGTCATGTGACTTCTTCAACCTGGTGCTGGAGCAGATAGTGCGACGGGCAGGCGTCAACAGGGAAGGCACTATCTTCTACAAATCCGTCCAGCTGCTAGGATGCGCGGATGATATCGACCACATGGCGTTTTCTCGCGTGACATTGTGGAAGCATTCACGGCGATTGAAGAACAGGCTAAACGAGTTGGTCTTAAGGTCAATGAGGACAAAACGAAGTACATGCTGTCAAGCGAAAACCAATCCGTCGCTAGCCACCTGGGACAAAGTATAACAATTGACAGCTACGATTTCGAGGAAGTTTAGGAGTTTGTCTACCTCGGGGCAAACGTAAATTCCACAAATAACACCACAGTGGAGATCCGGCATAGAATCGCCCTTGGCAACCGCTGCTACTTCGGCTTATCCAAACAACTGGGGTCAAAACTCCTCACTCGAAAGACCGAAGTCATGCTTTACAAAACGCTCATACTGCCAGTCTTGCTGTACGGAGCCGAAAGCTGAACGATAAGCAGGACAGCGGAGCTGATTTTGAGTTCTTTCGAGAGAAAAATTCTGCGCCGGATATTTGGTCCTATCTGTGCGGAAGGTGAATGGAGAAGAAGACACAACCGCGAACTCTAGGAGCTGTATAAAGATGTGGATGTAGTCCGGAAGTCAAAGATCCGTCGACTACACTGGCTCGGCCACATCGACAGCATGGACATCAACGCTCCAGGTAAGAGAGTCTTCGACCACGAGCCTCCTGGTTCGAGAAGAAGAGGAAGATCGAACCGCCGGTATAAAGACCAAGTAATCACGGATATATGACATCTTGGTCATGATAACTGGAAGCAGCAGGGGTCGTGCACTTTATACGCATTAGTTTTATACACTAAATTGAACCCAAACATGAGCATAACAGACTTCAAAGGAGCTATAACACTACGGGACTGCTCTTCCCACCAGCACAGTTACCACCTCTTTGTCTCCCTACTGATCAAGGACTGGTCAGACAACAAGCACCAGGGCCAAAAGTCCGCCGGGCCTGCACTAGATGTTACGAGCAAATGCGCCAACAGCATGATAGAAAGTACTATCAAGCGCATGCGAATTGTGTGAAAATTGGTTATGCTTAGCATGCTTCAATGCATCTTACACTCATGGATAAGTTTCATGTACGTAAATGGGAAGAGGTCGCCTCGCCCATATATGAGTGTCACGTACCAGCTTTACACTAGAGTGACACTAGGGTTTCATGTACCAGAGGAGACGATGGTGACACTCACATACGAGTGTCACGGCGTTCAACGTGTTAAAGAAAAGCATTTCCTGTATTTTTGCCCCCATTTCGGGTTTTGATGCATTTTTTTTGACTTTCTCCACCTGATCGGCTTCAAGCCTTTTGCGATCACGTCTAGGTTCAAGTTTGTATGTACACATGAGGCAAACATCTTCTTGCACTCTGCGAGCACATCAGGTCACGACTTTTTTTTTCCGTGTTGAACATGGAAGTGAATACTCTGAATCCTAAAAATCGCTACTGGTGTTCCGCAAGGAAATGTGTTTGGCCCGATTTTGTTTCTTCTCTACACTCGAGACATACCTTAACAAGAAGGTATGCCTGTTGCAAAGTTTGCCGACGATACGGCCGTCTCAGCAACCGGAAACACAGTTGAGGCAGTCACTGAAAGGCTCCAAAGAAAATACCAGACGCGAATGAGGCAAAATATTTATGTATGACCATTAGCCGCGAAGCTAAAGTGGACGCACACGTAAAAATGAAACACGACGAGCGTGAAAACAGTTGCAATATTCGTATACACTTTTAACATACAATCTCTTATCTGGTGGAACAGGCTAACACTCAAACACGTCGGAGGCTCTTTCACCAATCCCCAAAGAATGGTTTGCCTCAGCTGTATGGGAACGCTGGCCAGCACGACGGACGCTGCTCTAGATGTTATCATGAACCTTCCACCCCTTGATACATTTATCAGAAGGTGCGCTCTGAAAGCCATGTCTCGTCTCAAGAGAAATAGTTTTTGGTACAACTCGCATTGGAATGACAGTTTGCTTGCGTTAGAAATATCTTACGACCCGTGCCTCATGGATAAACCCTCGGATGCAATGACACCTATCATCCTTTTGTGTCATAGCCTCAAAGTCCAATTTCCATTTCGTCAGGATTGGCTCTCGCCTCATACTGAACCTGGAAAGGAGTTTCTGGGTTCCGCTCCTGGGGTTTTCTCTGAATGCGAAAACGTCCGACTGCACTTTTCGTTAGGGAAATATGCGTCTGTCTTTCAGTCAGAGATATACGCAATCCTGATGGCCATGCACTATGTTATGAAGCATAGGTGGAAGGGTAAAAACATATGCGTTTGCAGTGACAGCCAAGTTGCACTCAAAGCTGTGTCCAATCCTCTAACCAGCTTCAAGTTAGTCATGAACTTAAGGCCAGTCTGAACAAAGTCGGAAGACTAAACACAATAAAAATTGCTTGCGTCCCAGGTCATTCTGGGATCCCAGTAAATTAGATCTCTGATGGACTCGCCAGAATGGGCTCAGAGGAGAGATTCTCAGGACCTGAACCTGCCTTGGGTCTACCTGCTTGACACACAGCCTTTGCAAACTTGAGAGTCTGTACATGGAATGTGAGATCCCATACAGACCGGGTGAAGGCGATCAATTGGAGTAAACCCTCAGCTGCTATAAATTAGATAAAACCGCACTCCAAGAAGTACAATAGGATGGACCTGGCAAAAGACGGATGGAAAACTGCGACGTCTACAACAAGAAGGTGTCCTTATTCGGGTGGATGCGGATTCGATATTCGAGGAGTACTCCGACATAAACGAACGCCTCATAACAATCCGCATCAAAACTAATTTTGGAAACATTGGCTTGATATGCGCTCACGCCCAACAGAAGAACCGGACGATCGACTTAAAGAAGAATTCTACGGTTGTCCCAGCTACAACACAAAAATAGTTCTAGGAGATTTTAATGCAAAACTGGACAAAGAGGACATATTTGAGTTGATCATAGGAAAGCATAGCCTCCATAACATCACATCCGACAATGGACTTAGGCTAATCGATTCCCTAGCGGGAAAATCCTTGTAGCAAGCACGCGATTCTCCCATCTCAACATCCACAAGGATACCTGGCGGTCTTTTGATCAATCGACTACCAACCAGATTGATCACATTGCGATCGACGCCAGACACTCCTCCAGCATCCTAGATGTACGAACCTTCCGAGGAGCCAACATCGACTCGGAACACTATGTTGTTTTAGCCAAGGTACGAATGAAGATATCAAGGATGCCACGGAGTCGAGCTGGACAACGAAAGTTTGAAATCGGAAAGCTACAATCGCAGGAGACCACTAGGATCCTTGCCGATCGAGGTTCCCTCAACCTCTCGCAAACTCCAATCACACCGGAACAATTCACAGAACAACAGTGGGAGCATGCTAGCGCGCCATCAGGGACGCTGCATCTGATGTGTTGGGTTTCAAATCATCGCCAACTAGAAGCCCCTGGTTTGATGAGCAGTACGAGCAAGCCAATGTAGCAAAGCAAAATGCCTACAAAACCATGCTACACAGACGGTCGAGAGCCGCTCGTGAACATTACGAGCAGAAAGTGATGGAGGAACGCGCTTATTAGGGGAAAAAAAAGAGAGCATGAAAAGCGTAAATTCGAAGAGATGGAGAGAAGCTACCATAGGAATGACACTAGCAGGTTTTACGAAAAAACGAACATGCCATGGCTCTAAACCACGAGCGGAAGTCTGTAGGGATGAGGACGGACAACAAGTAGTAGAGTCACAGTCGATGCTAAGACTGTAGACTGTTTAACGGCGATAAAAGGCCTAATACCACTGTCAGGCAGTGATCCATTCGCAACGGATGAAGATGCAAGAGAATTTCGTCCACCCGACCTAGATGAAATTAAGCTAGTAATTTCAAAGTGGCTGGAGATGTTCTGGTAGAGCGCATGCACCAGCTCATCTGTAAAATATGGTTGGAGGAAAGCATGCCCGACGATGGAATCTCAGCATCGTTTGCCCAGTCCACAAGAAAGAAGACTCCTCTGATTGCGCCAACTACAAAAGAGTAAACCTCCTTAAAATCGCTTACAAAATCTTCTCTGCTGTTTAGTGAAGTTCGGAATTGAATGGGCTTTACAACGGAAAGAAAAATGATGGACTTGATGCTACTGAACTTTCCAATATTTATTTACTTATTTATTTAGAAGTGACAATCATCAAGCTACCCAACATTGCACCCACTCCAAATCGCAGGGGTATGCAGGTATGCCTCCCCCCCCCCCCCCCCCCCTACCTACTTCACTACGATTACTTATAAAAATGATGTGATGAGGACTAGTCGGAACTTTATCCAAAAATAATTTCAAATATCGATATCTCGAAAACGGAGCGAGATATCGAACCCTTTTTTTTTACATTTTCGATTTATTTTGGGTCGATTTAGCTAAATCCATCATCAGATCGCAGCGCCACGGATACCGTAGACGTGCCCCCTTTGGGTACGGAACCCTAAAAAAGACGTTTTGATTTATCTACGCTTTATCGTAATACCAAACACGACAGCAGAAATTTGTTCGACATTCCGTGCCCCTGACTGTATCGAGTCACACAAATGCATTCATAGAAACCCTCCTCACAACGCATGCCCGTGAGAATCGCTGATTATATACGTACATATATGTCAGGTACATATCTTCAGACTCATGTGCTGGAAATATGCACGCGTTCTGTGTTATGAATTAAGGAATTCTAGTTAATTTAGCAGTTTCCTGGGTTGCTCAAAAATAATTTGTTTTCAGCAGACAGATGGCCTTTGACGTACATATGTACATAAATTAAATCACAGGATGGACAGTGAAAGAAAAAATTAATTAAAAACAACATCACACTGTATCTACAGGGGCGACCGTAAGGGAATAAAAAAAACCAAATGAATGAGAGAAAACCAGAGAAGAGCACAAACGCTGAGTAGTGTCTGCGATGTGTGACTCACCCTCACACATGGCAATGGCAAAGCAGATAACGTGGAACGTTTCACCAACATATGCTGAACTTATAGCTAAATGCAAACAACCAGTTATCACCAAAGTGTCGTTGAGAGAGCGTCTATGCGAGAGTAAATCGAACGTGGAATTCAGTTAATTTAATTCTGTAACACTTAATTAGTAAAACGGCTTGGGCGCCAAAATCCGTTGCGGAAATTTGTTGGCTAAACTAACGTAAGTTGAAGCACATTAATTATAAAAAATATTCGAGGAAAGCACAGATGTATCGCATTGTGTTGGCAAGAGAGAGAGAGAGAGAGTGGGTTTATCTTTCTCTTTGGGAGTACTAGATACCTGTTCTCTTTCGTTGTCTCTAATTTGTGTTGTTTTCAGAGGTTTGGTTTTTTAAAGTGGCAACACTGTTTCAGGTTATCAATCCAGCTTTTGACAGCATGGGTAGGAACAATCAGAGCTATCGTGAATAACCCCCCCCCCCCGGAATGTTTCCTATTTTCGAAAAATTGGTATCGTGGATTTGGTTGAGGGTGGCCGTGGTGCCGTAGTTAACATTATCGACCGCCGAGCGGAAGGTCTATAGTTTAAATTCGATCATAGCCAAGAAAAAGTACAATAATTCCTATACGGACAAAAAGTATGCAACACAGAGGTGAATGAAAAGTGACCAGGCGTACTGCTGCAGGCATAACACTCACAGTATATAGTCAACTGAAATTTCATCCTCGGAGTATGCTATGCAATACTAAAAGTGCTCGAACGAATTACTACTGACTATAACCAACGCAGAATTTGGTCGGCTCTCGTTCTATCTAGGACAACCACCCGTGAGAGTAGTGAAAGAACATTAACGACCCAAACCACTGCACTCCATTCAGGTTGTGTGTCTATCACATCATAAGAGAATATAACTCTTGAACCTGCGCGAGTCTCTAAAAAAAAAAAAAAAAATTCAAACAAGGGAATATTCCCAGGAAAAAGTTGGTATCATGAACAAAATTTTCTCCAGAATTTCATTGCGATTTCCCCCGGAATTTTTCCTTTGTCTGTTTGTTGAAATAATTCAAAAACAAATTAGATATCAATGAAGATAAGCTCTCTTCATCCGTTATTAAGCAAATTTTGGTTTATTTGAAAAGTGAATTTTAATCCAGGATGGGCATAGTTCTTTTTCAAATATCGCCAGGACATGAGAAAGAACCTCGGAGAAAGTTGACTGCGCTAATCCGATCTCATGGTCCCTTCCGACTCCAGTCTGATAACCACCTTCTGCAAAGAAACGCAGGCAAGCGCTTAGTTTGACAATGGGAGCAACGGCAAATGGTTTTGTGATGGGGGGGAGATTATCCGACAGCAAATCCAGCAAGTGGGGGTGGCCCTGGTGCAGTGGTTAACATCATCGACCGTCGAGCCGAAGGTCCATAGTTCAAATTCGTTTCATAGCCAAGAAAAATCAATTCCTATACGGATAAAAGTATGCAACACAGTTGTGAATGGAAAGCGACCAAACGTACTGCTGCAGGCATAACACTCACAGTATGTGGTCAATTGAAATTCATTCTCTGCGTATGCAATATCAACACCAAAAAGTGCATGAACGAACTACTGTGAATTATAACTAACTCGAAATTTGGTCGGCTCTCGTCCTATGTAGGACAAACCACCCCTGAGAGTAGTGAACGACCCAAAAACCACTGCACTCCGTTCAGGTTGTGTGGAAAAACATCAACCTGCGCGAAACTCTCCCTCTCCCTGTTACCTTCGCTCGCACAACGTTCAAAACGTTATAAGGCCTTAGCCTTGAGTACGAGTGTGACTATAAAAAAAAACAAAAAAAAAAAAAAAAAAAGTGCTTGAATGCCGACTTGTTGACCCTGTAATACTGGTGAAACCTGATAAACAAAAAACCGGGCAAGTGCGAGTCGGACTCGCGCACAAAGGGTTCCGTGCCATTATCTATAACAAGACACTAGCGCACAAATCGGTCTCAAGTAGAGCAACGTGAACGTCTCACATGCATGACCCATAATGCCGTAGTAAGGGCCTACGCCTTACTAAGAATTTTTATTTTTATTTTTTATGCCGCGGGCGGCATACATTGAAAAATGGATATCTCCTAAAATATTGGTCGTAGAATGCTCATTGTGGGCTTATTTTTTTCATTAAATATTCACCTACAAACCGATTCAGCAAAACTTAACATTGGAGTTGAAAAATATGTTCTCCCACACATTCAACCTGCAAATATAAGTTGGTAGCACAAGATTTTTAGATTTATAATGACTTATATTTCATACAATTCAGTAAAGATATACATATACAATAAAGGTACTTAGTCAATTTTGGTTTGGCATTATGCCGTCTACCAGATTAACAGCTGTGAGTGTAAATGCTAGTACTATCTAAGGTAAGCTAATTTAGATGACGCAGAGCTTAAAAATCTTCCTCGATGATACGTTTTCTGTAGCGAAAAGCATCTGCAGCGTAGGAGTATAAACAGTCCCATCCATGCTGACCGTTCAAAATATTAATTGCGTCGTCTAAAACCAGGAGCTCTGTGTTGAAATACCTCATACGAAACTCTTTTAGTATTGGGCATTCCCCTAGGAAGTGCAATACATCCTCCCTCGCTCTCAGATTGCAGAGACTACAAAGAATCGGGAGTTCAGCTTGGTGTGGTATAAAGTTCAATTTCATTAGCTCCCCTCTCATTTTAAAGATAGTGCTTATTTTGTCTATAGGGTAGCTGTTGAGAAAATAGGTTTTGTCCTGTAAGTTATAATTCAATTGCCTGTAGTATAACCGGTACTGCGAGGATTGAGCTTCATAAACAAATTGTTCGTGCATGTGCAAACACATATTTTCCAATAAAGTTCCGAAATGTCTTCTTAGAGCCGTTGAAACATCGCCGGGGTTAAAGGATAGGCTAAGACCACAGTTCGAGGCGAGGCATCTCCATTCTTGGATAAGACTTCCTCCAGTCGTGATGATATGCGAAAGTACTATTCTGGGTAACCTAGTTTCTTCCATTTCCATCACCTTAACCACGTAGTCAAAGTGTATCTTCAGAGTGCCTATGAATATTGGCAATGACCCGGTCTCCAAATGTAACATATAGTTAGGCGTGTTTACCGGCAATCGAAAAGTACGCTTTAGGAAGTAACGTAGAAATTTCTCCACTTCTTCGAATGAGCGGTAACCCCACACTTGAGCACCATATAGAAGTATGGAGGCTGCAGTTGAACGAAATAATTTTTGTTTCGCACTATGAGCAATGTTTTTACTGTTGAAACATCGGCCCCATACTGAAGAAATTGCACGCTTAGCTTCTGCTAATTTACCCTCCAGATGTTTTCTCATATTTAGGTTGGCCGATATGAGGATTCCCAGGTATTTATATTCACGAACAATTTCCACGGCTTCCCCTTGGTAATTCCACTTTTCATTCCGAGAGTATCTGCCACCACCTCCTCTGAATATCATTACTTTCGATTTTCCCAAATTTACCGTTAAGTTCCAGCGGTTACAGTAATCATTGAGCCTGTTCATCATCCGCTGCAAGCCATCTATCGACTCGGAGAAGAAAACGATGTCATCGGCATACAACAGAGCAGGGACACTTGTACGGCCAATATCGATTCCTCCCCCTACGAAATCCGTGATATCGTTGATGAACAATGTAAACAGCAACGTACTCAGGATACAGCCCTGCTTCACCCCTGTCTTCGTTGGAAATTCCTCGGATATTATCTCACCGTCCCACACATAAGCAACGTTGTTGTCATACAATGCTTTTAATATGTGGATGATTTTATTCGAGATCCCGATCTTATATAGTTTATACCAGAGTGCATCACGATCAATGGAATCGAAAGCCGCCCGGAAGTCAACAAAGAAGGCATACAACTTTCTCTTTTTCTTTTTGTAGATTTCGGCGATGTTGGTTAGTGCAAATATGTGGTCAATAGTGGAAAAGTTCTCCCTAAACCCTGCTTGGAAGTTTGACAAAATTTGATGTCTTTTAACCCAGTTGGAAAGTCTCGCGAAGATCAAAGCTGAGAACAATTTGCACGACGTGTTTAGGAAAGATATTCCTCTATAGTTTGCAGGGTCATTGTAGGCACCCTTTTTATGCTGCGGAAATATGATTGCCTTTTTGAAGCTTCCAGGAACAGTGGCGGATTCGAAAATTCTATTGAACTCTGCAGTTAGAGCATGTACAAATTCGGTCGTGCTGTTTTTGTAAAATTCGAAAGGAATTCGATCGTGCCCGGGGGCTTTATGAGCCTTAGCATCTTCGATGACTTTTTGTACCTCCAGAAGCGTAAATGGTGCATCCAGAGACTCGTCAAGGTTAAAAGGAGCGGCATATTGGATTGGTGATGTACTACAACCATTATTGAGGAGATTGTAGAAATGATCCCTGAGTAAGGGCGCTTTCAATGTTGAAGCAATTACATTTTTATATCCGTTTATATGTTTCACAGCTCTCCAAAACTCAGCCGAAGAGCTTGAGTTGCTTATTATAGTGAACATTTTCTGCTCGTAAGCCACCTTTTTTAGAAAACAAATGTGCTTAAAGTGCTTGTTTGCTGCTCCATATAGGGATCTAAAAATGCAAGTGTTATGCTTCCTCAATAGTCTTAGGAACGCAAACGATTGTTCTCTTGCTTTAGAGCACTCATGGTCAAACCACTTATGCTTGCAAATATTTTTATTTGATGAAGGTCTGCTCAATGGGGTTGCTTTTTTAATTAGTTCGGTTAGCTCATCGATATCTGGAGGGTCGTTCGATGCGGATAAATTCATTAGTTCAGTATTTAGATTATTACGGTATAAGGTTCGATTTTTTTCCTTCCAGATTAGCTTGGGCAGTAGCCCAAACTCCGACGAACTGTTAGGGTTAGAAACACCTGCTGTTGCGCAATCAATTTCAAGAGGCATGTGATCAGAGAATACCCCTACTCCCACTCGGAATGAATATAATACAGGTTGCCAGTCTCCGGATATGATACAGTAGTCTATAACTGAACACGCAGTACCGCGTATAAACGTGAACTCTCCTCTTGAATCACCCTCGCAGCTTCCGTTCAAAACTCGACCGTCATATGCATCTTCAAGTTCTAGTATTTTGGCTCCTTTCCAGTCCCGAACTTCATCCTTCGAACGGCGGACTATATCCATGTTTGGCGGTTTATAACCACTAGCGAAGTTGTTCTGCGCCAGACCTAGTCGGCCATTGAAGTCTCCAACGAGCATTAAATCTGTTTTGTTTAAAGTTTGTAGCTCTTCGCATAGTTTGTCGTAGTCGCGTTGCCAGTGGTTACAGTTAAGGTATATAGGGACAATGTAGAGTGTTTTGTTGTTGAAGTTTATCTCTAATCCAATTAATTCATCCAAGACTTTAAATTTAACTTCGACGCCAATAAGATTCTTACGGAAACCCAATAGCAGTCCACCACTTCCTCTACCAAAGATCGCTGACTTAACTGCATGTTTCCATTTTAATTCATAATTCGAAAATATATTTTTAAACTTAACCTCCTCGTTTTCCAACACATGCGTTTCATACAATAGAAAAATATCAAAATCCTTTATATAATTAAAAAATTCAACAAACATAAACTTATTCTTAAGACCGGAAACATTATAACTTAAAATTTTAAATAAAGAAGGTGTTACATTCTGGTAGACAGGCGCTTCTCAATTAGTATGTAATGCCCTGCATGTGTTTGCAGCCAAATCAATGTGCCCGGTCGTCCTACTGACAGCTGAGCTGGTAGCACAATATTGAGTGATTTACCATGTTAATTTAATATCATGGACTCCTTATAGGTTTTCTTGTAATCTATAAGTAGACAACTAATTTCTGACATTTGGGTCACAGAAATTGATTGATACCAAATTTCAACTTAATCGGTCCAGTAGATTCGGAGATAATTGACTGTGAGCGACGGACAGACGGACACACGAGTGATCCTATAAGGGTTCGGTTTTTTTTTTTTTTTTCGGACGCACGGAACCCTAAAAATGATGCTATAACAATTTCACGACGATATTTTGTCTATATTTATGTACAGCGCTTGCGGTAACTCTAACGGGTTAAGATGCATCTCTCAAGCTTCTTTCTTTTCTTGCTTCTTCCTAGTCCTGTTCGTTCGCTAACAGCGTGAATGCTAAACTATGCATTTTATAGAATCTGAAAAAAATAAGAACACGTTTGACAACAATGTGTACTCAGTGTACAAGTACTCAGTCTGGCACGGAAACTGTTTTGTCACCTAGCTTTCTTCCCAATCGCCATGCATCCACAACAACAACAACAACAGAGACCATTTCGGAGCTTTTCACTACAATTTCAAAAAAATTAAGTGAGAACGCTGGTCCCATTTGATGTTTCTAGGGATGTGGAAATTGAATTGATAGACAATTTTTTTTTTTTTTTTTTTTTTTGTTAGGGTTAATTCAAATTAATCATGTAAAAAATAGTTTGAATAGATTCCTAGATCTTGTATTCATTTTTAAAGATGTCAAATTTATACATTAGTCTTCGAATCAGACTTTCCTCTAGTAAAAAATCAAATTCATCATAAGGGTATATTTGTTGTATTTGAATTTTATGACTTTCAACCTATAACCTATACTTTTAACTACAAGAAAGCTGACTTCATTTCTTTGAACAGTTATTATAATTCAATAAATTGGGAATATAGTATAGCAGATAAATCGCTAGATCAAAACGCTGATTAACCGTCAGCTTATGAAATATCTTGAATCACGGAAACTCCTCAATGACCGCCAATACGGTTTCCGCAGCAACAGATCCACTGGTGATATGATGGCATATCTCGCTGAAAAGTGGAATCACTCGCTTCACCAAGCAGGTGAAAGCAAAATTGTTGCACTGGATATTTCGAAAGCATTTGACAGGGTTTGGCATGAAGCCCTTTTGTCGAAAATGCGTGCTTTTGGGATCGGTGAGTCTCTCTTTCAATGGATTAGAAGCTACCTTTCGAATCGTTCAATTCAAGTTGTTTTGGACGGATTCACGTCTGATACTCACTTTGTAAATGCCGGTGTTCCCCAGGGCTCCGTTTTGTCTCCGACACTCTTTCTTATTTTTATAAATGATCTCTTGTCTGTTACTTCTAATCCAATTCACTCCTTCGCTGACGACAGTACCCTCAGCTTCTCATATTCGTTCACCAGTTTACGACCCTGCACTTCGGTTGTAGATAATGAGCGGCAGCGTATGTTAAGCTCATTAAATTCCGATATCGACAGCATCATCCAATGGGGTAAGAACAATAGAGTGGAATTTAATGCTTCCAAAACACAATGCTGTCTCTTGTCGTTGAAGCGTATAAATAACCCGCAGCCATTATCCATGAATGGCACTTGCATCTCAGAAACTGAAAAGCTTTCCATCCTGGGTATGAGTGTTGCTCACAATCTTAATTGGAGCGACCATATATTCAGTGTCGCCAAGAATGCTGCGAAATGCCTAGGATTCTTATACAGATGCAAGAAATATTTCTCACCCTTAGATCTGGCTACAAGCTATAAGGCGTTCATTCGCCCCAAATTAGAGTTTAACGCTCATGTCTGGTCCGGTGCTTCCAAGACCTCACTGCACCTACTAGACAGAATACAAAAACGAGCCATAAAACTGTTAGGTGACTCCAGCATTACCAAAACATTAGACTCGCTGGAACACCGCAGGAATGTTACCTGCCTCTCCCTGTTTTATCGTTACTACCACCAAAAATGCTCTGATGAAATAGTTAGTTGCATTCCTCCCCTTCAACATTTCACCCGTAATACACGTCTCTCTAGAAATACTCACCAATATACTCTGAAGCCCGCTTTCGGACGTACTGTCAAATATAGAGAATCTTTCATTAACCAAACCACACGAATCTGGAACTCCCTGCCGGATTCGGTTTTCCCCCCTCAATGCAACATGCAAGCATCTAAGATCAATGTCCATCGGCATCTCCTCTATTCCTCTTCCTCTCTACCTTCTGCCCGCACTGTGTCACCGACATAATAAGGTTATTATACCTTGAGTGCGCGCAAATTAAAAAAAAAAAAAAAAGTCAAATGTATTCCACTTTTAAAACCCCCTTCTATTCAAGGGTGTTCAGAAGTTCGTTCCGCTGGTTCGAAAGAAGGCGTCTTTTAAGTATCCCTGGTTCAATAAAAGGCTTAAGAACTTAGAAAATGTTAAAAACAAGGCTTTCAAGAAATATAAGGCTTTGGCGAATTCTGAAAACAGAACTCGTTTTATGCAACTGAGCAGGGAATTTAACTTTTTAAGCAGATTCTTTGTTCACAATATATGTATAAGTACAGTTGAAAGGAATAAAAAATACAGTTCTAAATCTTTTTGGGTTTTCCTGAATTCAAAACGCAAAGTTTCTGCCTTTCCTAATTCTATGGAACTAGACGGTGAGAGCTCTTATGATAACAAAACCAAGTGTAATCTTTTTGCTAACTTTTTTAAATCTAATTATAATTCAGACATCGTACTAAATTGTGAGAATCTCTATAATGATTTCAATTGCCAAGCGGATTTTGACTGTTTTTCGTTAACAGATCAAGAAGTATTTGATGGCTTAACTCATCTTGAATCAAATAAAATTTCTTGAGTGGATTTAATTCCTCCCCTCTTGCTATCTAAATGTGCAGTTTCACTTTTTAAGGGATTACAAATAATTTTCAATAAATCGCTTAACACTGGTGTTTTCCTTGATGAATGGAAATTATCCTCCATAAGCCCTATTTATAAAAATGGTTTCAAACACTTAATAAGGAATTATTGACCAGTATCGAAACTTTCAGTTATTCCAAAACTTCTTGAAAAATTGGTACAGTATTCCCCGCTTAATCGACACTCGCTTAATTGATTTACCCGCCTAATTGAATGAAAAAAGTGGGCTTGAATACTACTCATATAAAGTATACACAAATTTGTATGGTTAATTGAGTCCCGCTTAATTCACTAACCCGCTTAATTGAACTAAAAGTTTACAAGAAACAAACTTCAAATACATGCAAATTTGTCGGTTCATTGATCCGCGGTAAACAAAAAAAAATTCACAAACGATAGGCAAAATGTAACATCTGGAAGCATTTTTGTTTCATTTAAATTTGCCTCACCAGGCCATTTGCTAAAGTAGTCGATCACCAGCGCGTATTTGGTTCCAGCGTTGCTCACTGAAAATGGGCCAGTATTTCCATGGCAATACGTCAGCACTGTGGTCCAACTCCTTCAACTCCTCGAGTTTTCTTAAGTGGTCCCGTTGCCTTCGCAGACTGTTCACACTTGCGAATGAAATTTGTGACCGATTCATGGCCAAATGGTCTACTCTATCCTGTATAAATATCTCTTAATCTTTCCTACAGTCTTGTTAACACCAAGATGACCCCCGCTTGGTCCCTCGAAGTATTCTCGGATGACCTGGTCGATTTTTTCCTTTGAAATTACTAGCAGATCATTTGCAATGTCCACGTTATCACTTTCCCAATCGGGTAGAGGCAACCGTTCGAACCGTTCAGCTTTAAACTCTGCCATTGAGCCCCGTAAGCTTTAACGATTGGGCTTTCACTGGATATCTGCTGTCACGTTGGCCGAAAACCTCGTTCTTGGTGATCGATGATGACCGCGAGATCGGCATCTTCTCGCTGCTTCGTTCCGACTTTCTCCGCAGTCCAGGAATCTTCTGGCAGCACATGGAAACGACAGATGTCGCTGACTTGTTCCTTGGTTTCCGCACATCAACGTCGCAAGGTCGCCTCGATAAGGCAACTGCGTTTCCATGACTGTTTAGATTAGATTAGAATCGATACTGAAGTCATAACTCTGGATCCTCTCCATCCATCTAGCAAGTTGGCCTTCCGGGTTTTTGAACTGCAGCAGCCACCTCAACGCTGTGTGGTCCGTCCTAAGACGGACACAGTCGACCACGGTTAAAAGCTCCCTCCCAGTTACACAGTAGCTCCTCTCCGGTTTCGACAGGATCCTACTGTAGTAAGCGATGACCCGTTCTCGCCCATCAATCGTTTGAGAGAGTACTCCTTCGATTCTATGTCTGCTTGCATCGGTATCCAAAATAAACTTTTCTTCCGGGGCAGGATATGCAAGAATCTGCGCACTGCAGAGCAATTCCTTCAGGTGAATGAACGCTTCCTCCTGTGGCTTCTCCCACTTGAATGGCCAATTATTTTTGGTGAGCTCGTGCAGACTGTTGGCAACGTTTGCAAATCCAGGGACAAATCGCCTGTAATATGTGTAAAGTCCCAGGAATGACCTTTACTCATGAAGATTCTTCGCCCGTGGCCATTCCTTAACCGCCGAGATTTTGTCTTCATCTGTATGGACTCCTTCTGCAGTCACAACATGTCCCAAGTCCTTCACTTCGTTTTGGAAGAGTGAAGATTTCTTCGGGCTCAATGTCAGTCCGGTTGCTTGAATACGTTCTTCTTAAGGTGATCGTCAAAATCCTTGCCCATGACAATTATGTCATCCAGATAAACAAGGCAAGCCCTCCAGTGAAGTCCTGCTAAAACTGTCCAATACATACGAAGCAGGGAGAGTGCCTTACTTTTCTGCTTCTCCACTAGATGTTGCATCCAATTTCTGGCCATTGTTTTCAAGAACGCTTTGTTGGTCTGGATTTCCTGGTGTTTCCGATCCTCGCAGTTCATGATGGCGGCAGCTTCTTAGTACTGAGCGCTCGTTGTTCCCTTTTGTACAGTCTCAGGTGTACTGGCTGAATTCAGGACGCTTACTGGAACCAATTGGTCTTGTCGGAGTTCCAGGAGAGCCCTTCGAACAATGATATCGCCGGGTCGATGTCATTTGTCGGGTTCGGCCACCCACATTCGGCTTGTCCCCGCATCCTCTTCTATCTTTGCCCAAACCACAGCTTCTGCATTCGGAGGAACTGTTTGGCGCTCTTGCACGACTATTTGCCTGATCTTGTTACCCTGTCCATTATCTATTATTAATGGGAGCTACTTCATTACTTTTTGGCTGAGGTCCAATGTGAAGCCATGCCTAATCATGAAGTCGACGCCGATTATAATGTTATCAGTAATGTCCGCAACGATGAAATCATGCTGGAACTCGACAGTACCCATCGTAATTCTCTTCTGGACCTTACCCTTAACTTCCGCCTTCTCATCAGTTACTGTACGAAGCCTTACCCCGGTAAATGGTTCGATGTCATAAACCAATCCGCTTCGAATGACTGAATGAGTTACGCCATATCCAAAGTCAGTAGAAACCATTGCCTGTCCATTGTTCCTTCGACTACTAGGCTGGTTACACCCCTAGGGATTCGGGACACGAGGATGCTGGGGCACTCCGATGTGGGATCAGCGCATGCCCCTCTGCACTGACTCGTTCTCTCTCTCTTTTTGGCGAACTAGACCTCGAACGCTTTCTTCGCAGGCGGCAGTTTCTCGCAATGTGCCCCTGGTGGTCGCAGATGTAGCATCTACCCGGGAACGAGGCACTCCTACTCGCCGCTGTTGTTCTGAAGTTATCCTGGTCTTATTTCGTTTTATAGTTATAATTTATGGTAAATAAAATACGTTTTAATACTGTTGATGAAATTTCCTCTACATGTGGGAATTCAAGTATTGCTTTAAGTATTCGATGAATACATCATCTTAACTGATTTGCTCAATCGGGCTAACATCGGCTAATTTTACTAGAGATGAAATTAAACGGGGTTTCGCTTAATTGAACAGATGGGTCAATTAAGCGGGATTTCGTTTATTGAAACACCCGGATAATTGCTCAAAAAATCTGACAAAGTGACAAGTTCAACTAAGCGGGGAACACTTTATTCAATAGGCTTAATTTTGCAGTAAAAGGTATTATAACTTCGAAACAGCATGGCTTTTGCAGTGGACGGTCTACTGCAACTAATCTGTGTTTTTCGCAAATTTTTGTCTCTGTTCCTTGGAAAATAAAATGCAGGTTGATGTTTTATATACTGATTTCGTGAAAACTTTCGATAGAGTTCACCATAAACTTCTGTCTAATTTTTGCAGACGATTTGAAATTATACATATGTTCAAATATCCTCGTTAGAAGATTGCCTTAACTTCCAAAAAGACATAGATCAGCTTTTTCATTGGTGTAAATACAATCATCTTGCTTTAAATATCTCTAAGTGTAAGATTTTTAGAGCTTTTCGGTCAACACCTAGGATGCTGTTTACTTACAGTCTTGGTAATGAAAGTCTATCAATTGTTAGTGAAGTAAAGGAACTTGGTGTTATTTTTGATACTATGTTATCTTTTTCAGCACATATTAATTACGTTGTATCCAAAGCAAATTCATTGCTTGATTTTCTAAGGCGTAACACGGTAGTATTCGGAGATTGTTATACTCTCAAAACGATGTATACGTCTTTGATTATACCTATACTGGAATACTGTTGCGCTATCTGGTCTCCTTTTTATGTAAGCTCTTCTGAAAATATTGAAAATATTCAGAAAAGATTTACACGTTTTGCTTAGATTTAAAATCTTTGAAAAGTCGTAGAGCAACCCCTGGAGTACTTTTCGTAAAGGACATTATTGATGGTAGAATTAATTCTTCAGAATTGCTGGCTCTTATACCCTTTTATGTTCCTGAGAGAAATCTAAGAAACAGGGACGTTCTCTTTTTGATTCCTAGTCATAGGACGAATTATGGGCAAAATGGACCCGTTTCCCGTTCTTTATCACTCTTTAATTCAATTTGCAATGAAATCGACCTTCAAATTAACAGAATCATATTTAAGAGTATTGTATTGATTTTTTTAATGATTGTAATTAATTGTAGTCAAAAGATGAATATCCATTGATGAATAATAAATAAACAGATAATATATTGAAGGTAAATGAAATCTTAATACCTGCTTACTTTACATTTATCGAAATTTACACATTTTTCTCACTGAATCACTAAATTATTGCTGAAACATTTGAATTTAACTTCTCAAACGAAATGAAAACAACATTGAGTGACAAATGTCAAAACATTCGAACAAAACTTCGAATATTTCCGGGAGAAGTAAATTTCGATGGAAATTCATGATAGGAGGAATATTTTCCAGGGAACAAACATTTTTGGAGGGAATTTTTTTTTCCCCGGTATTGCCGATAGCCCTGAATGAATTCATGTGGAGTAAAGTTACAAACATATAAAGTGGAAACACAATCTGGCCTGCGCGCGCGCCGACTTTGACAGCATGAGTAGAAACAACGAAATCCTATGAAGTAACACATAATGTTACCTCAACTTTTCCTCGACCTCATATCGTAAATATCGTAAAGTCGAGCAAAGCGCCGGAGTAGAGCTACTCTCTACTCCAGGCGTGCGTTTGACGGATGTATTTCATTGTGTTGTGAAACCAAGCTCTCTACGTGTAGCTGACTTGAAGCCAGATTGTGTGTTGCGAACTGTGGTTGCGTGCGTCTGACCCATTATATCGTAAGTCGGTACAAAGCCTGTCAAAAGTCGGCCTGTTTCCGTCCGTTGCGCGCGCGCAAGCCTGTATGGGTTTCTAACTTAAAACGGAATGCGCCCTCAGGCGTTACTTTGGATAATATCGTAAATATCGTAAGCTCGAGCTCAACGCCAGAGTAGAGCAGATGGCTACTCGGTCGTGCGTTGACGGTCGACAGTTGACAATTCTTCTCATTTGTTTAACAATGTTTTCTTCAAGAAATTTGCACGTTATGCACAAACTTTTTCGATTTCAACACCAAGGAGCAAACGCGCCATACAATTACATACTTACATACATATGCATATGTGTGATATGAAAGAACGTCCAAGTGCTTGAATCCACATTTCGTTATAGAAATTCCTAGGTCGCACGTTTGACATGCATACATATGTTTATCGTAAGTCGGTACAACGCCTTTCAAAAGCCCGACCGCACGAACGCGACATTGTAATTCGGCCATTAAGGTGAATATACTTGCTTTGGTGGCGTTACAGCCAGAGCCAAGCTTCTCTTCAATAACCCATGTTGTGTGTGACTTATTTTTCACACGGGTGAAAGGGACCTACAATTTTATGCCGACTTCGAACGGCGTGAGTCGAGAAGCTTTTTCATGGCAAGTATACTCCGCAGTGGTTAGTGTGTTGGACTCTGGCGCACGATGAGCGAGTTCGGATCCCGATAACAGCAACGCCATCTAATGTTTATTTTGCGACGTTCCTCTTCGGCGGGGTACTGGCAAAACCCTCCGTAGTATACTTGCCATGAAAAAGCTTCTCGACTCACGCCGTTCGGAATCGGCATTAAACTGTAGGTCCCTTTCACCTGTGCGAAAAATAAATCACACACAACATGGGTGATTGAGAGAAGCTTGGCTCTGGTCCTTCATGGGCTGTAACGCCACCAAAGAAGAAGTATATGTACATATACATATCTGTGGAAATGATATGTGTGCATTAAAGACCCCATCGTTGATGTGGGTATTGACCGTGGAAGCAGGTAGATCCAAGGCGGGTTCAGGTCCTGTGAGTTCATCAGAGATCTCATTTCCTGGGATCCCAGAATGACTTGGGACCCAAACAAGCCTTAGTGAGTTTAGTATGCCGTCTTTGTTCAGGAAGGCTTTAAGTTCATACACTAATTTGGAGCTGGTTCAAGGGTTGGACCAGCCTTTAGTGCAGCTTGGCTGTCACTGCAAATGCATATGTTTTTACCATTCCATCTAACATCAGGATTGCGTATAACTCTGACTGAAAGACTGGTGCATATTTTCCTAACGAAAAGTGCAGTTTATTAAGGGGTGGAAGGTTCATCATAGCATCTAGAGCAGCGGTGTGACCCCGTACAGCTGAGGCAAACCGTTCTTTGGAGTTTGGTGAAAGAAGCTATGACGTGTTTACGTGTTCACCTGTTGCACCAGATAACCGATGCATATGAGAACATTGATCGTATCATTGCCATGTAGATTCAGAGGATCTTTGCTGGTGATAAACCCCGTATTCTGCTAATGGCACCTTGGCATTCCCGGAACGCTGACGGCGCTTTGGTGTTTCTTGACTCAACGTGCTTTGGCAAAAGAAGCTTGCTATCGAGATGGAAACGCCTTATAGCACCAGCTGAGTCATGCCTGTATTTTTCCTTCTTGTGAAGAGAACGACATCAGTCTTGAAAGGACTAACTGACAGTCGATTTCTCCTGCATCACTCACATCACATTTCCATAGCGCCGCCTGTGCTTTGAGACAGGCATTCGCTTAACATGAGTCGCCAAGGCATAGGCTGTTGCTCCTTCTCTTGTTGCTGTTTCTATTGCTACTTCTGTTGTTGGTCTTTGCTTTTGTTGGGGCTGCTCGTATTGTAGGTGCTTCTGTTGCAGTTGCGACGGCTTTGTTTTGTACTCTTTTAGTTGCTGTTGTTGTTGCAACTTCTGCTGCTTCTCTTTTTTCCACAGTTGTAAGTTTTTCTTTTAGTATTTCCTCTTGGACTTCAAGACCAGTACGTTCTTCCTCCATCTTCGAGCTTGAGGGGTGGGCGAGGGGTTATTTAGACTCATGGAGCGACTTCTCCTACCCTTGGAAAGATAGGCAAAATCCTCTTCAGCGGGGGCGTTCGGTTGTTGTTCTTGTAGTTGTTACTGTTGCTGTACTGTGTGCGATGATGGCGCCCCTTCTTTCACTTCGATTGGTAGCCTCCCTGTTGAAGTGGAGGGGGAACGGCGTCTCACCAAGTTAGGAGTAGTATTTAACCCATTTTTTGCTGTTTTGAAGCAAATAGGTGTCATTTTATGACGTTTTTTCCACAATACATTTAACTAAGTAAGTTCAGCCTTATTTAATCATCTTAGAGCGTGTGTCACCCCACACACTAAGACGAATCTAGTGACACCTCACATGTTAAAATCTGTCAAATCGTTTAAGCTACAACGCGTGCCATAGCAACTGAATTACATATTTACGGACTCTAAGTGGACTATAGCCGATGACACGGGATCGAATCCCGACACAGCCATGTCATCGAACGTGTTTTTCACGGTGTTTCTCCTCAGCGGGGTTCTGACGAAACCCCCTGTAGTAAAAGCTTCTCGAAATTCGCCGTTCGGAACCGGCAATAAACTGTAGGTCCCTTTCACCTATGGGAAAATAAAATCACACACAACATGGGTGATTGAGAGAAGCTCGACTCAGGTCCATCATGGACTGTAACGCCAACATACATACATACATACAAGTGGACTATAGAGTTTGTATAGGCTTTTACTTAGGTCCAAATGTTCTTGTCTGTTGTCTACACCTTTTCGCCGCACACGTGTCTTACTTGCTTGTTACTAAAATTCAAAATAATTTCTTTCCAGGTCTGCAAACCAAGATAAAGGATGTCGAGTCGAAAGAATTCCAGTTCCACGTGGAATCATTTTATAAAGAAAGATTACGGCAAAGCGGAGTGTAGATATTGCAATGAGGTCTTTAGCTACATATCCACGTCCACCAATCTTAAAAACCATCTAATGCGACGGCACTTTGAGGCGTACAGTAAGCTAGTATCACCAGAGCAGACCAAAGTCATTAAAACACAAAACCCACAACAGCAGAGCGAATGTCGTATAAGAATTAAAGCTGTTCATGCAGGAAACATGATGACAGTCGATGACTTGGATGCGGCAGAAGTTTCAGCAAGAAGCCAAAATGCCAGAAAGAGACACATCGATCATGATGTCTTAGATATGATTATCGACGGATTCCATCCGTTTAGTTTGACGGAGGAAAGAGCTTTCTTGAAATTGATTCGCAGAATACCCGAGTATAAATTGCCACACAGGCAAAGAATTTCCGGACCACTGCTACAGGAGGTTTATATGAGGACCAGTACACGAATCGAGGAACAGGTTGCAAAGGAAGTGACAACTATGTGCCTCACATTGGACTCGTGGGTAACAAGGCTGAATGAAACGTACATAGCCATCAGCGGTCATTACATATCTCCAGCCATTGAGTTTAAGACAATATTGCTCGATTGTTGCCACTTTAGTGACTACCCAACTTCAAAAGGTATCGCCCAGGAGATCACTGGACTAATTAAGGAGTATAACCTCGAGAACAAAATAAATCTAATTGTGAGTGGTGACAATCCAAATGTAAAGTTGGCAATTCAGGATTTTCTTGAGTGGGATCGCCTATTTTGTTACGCGCATACTCTCAACTCTGTGGTGGACGGTGCCCTGAAACTTATCAAGGGTGACATCGATCAGGTCAAGCAGGTTGTGGGACATATGAAGAAGAGTACTGAAGAAAGCTTGGCGGAGAAGCTCATCCAACCGACCGATACTCGATGGAACTCGACGTATTACATGCTAAAGAGATTCATTGAGCTGGAGGAGGAAGTACAACTGACATGCGCGCATGTGGGCAAGAATTGGCCAGCATTTAGGTCAGACAAGTGGAATACCTTCTCGCAGGTATGTCAGGTATTGAAACCTTTCGAGGAAATCACAAAAGTCATAAGCAATGAGAAATACCTATTGGGAAGCTCGGTCATAGTAGTCACTCGCTGCCTAATGGAGACCTGTAATAAGATGTTGACCAAAGACGGCATAACTACAGCTGCTTGCAACGTTGTAAAGGCTCTGAGGGATGGATTGAATAAGCATTTCGGTGACATAGAACAGAATGAAACTCTTGCTCTTTGTACATTCATGGATCCAAGGTTTAAAATGCAAGCTTTCTCCAACCAAACGTGTGCGATAAAGGCAAAGGAAAAGGTTCAGAAGCTCTTGACTATTGAACAAACTCTTGAAGTGAATGACACCGTCGAGGAAGTCAAAATTGATCCAGTGATTGAGGAGGGGAAAGATGAGTTTAGTGCATGGACGATTTTCGACGAACTTGTAGGTGGAGCTTCTACAACAAAAACTCCGCTCTCCAAAGCTGTTCAGGAGATTGAAATGTTTTTAGTCGACGAGCGGCTACCGAGGATTAATAAGGACGGCAAATCGAATTGCCCATTTAAATGGTGGAAGGAACATCAGAATGCTTATCCAAACCTGTCAAAGTTGTTTATTGAAAAATGCAACGTAGTCGCGACGTCTGTTCCATGCGAGCGGTTGTTCTCCAAGACGGGGAATATAGGCGCCGAAAGAAGATCTATGTTGAGAGAGGATTGTGTCGAAAAGCTGGTGTTTTTAAACGGCAATCTTCCTGAAGATTACTTTTCTTCTGAGTAAATAAGATACATGGATGTCGTGTATCGAAGGATAGATAGAGTAATAAATTTGATGAAATTAAGAAATGATGAGTTTTCTTGACCATATATGTAGGTCTTCCACCAGTTTCATTCAATCCTTGCTGCCACGTTGGTTGAAAACCCTGTTCCTTATGGTCAATGATAACTGATAGAGCGATGTCTTTTCTTTCGATTCCTCCAATGGTCAAGGAACCGTCTGATAATATATAGGGAAGCCGGATGGCGGTAACCTACTCCATAGCCTCGTTGTAAGACATCGACACGGAAATCGTGTCCAGCAAAATCCGATATGGCCTCTTCCTATACGGCTACTCGGCAAATACACACTTGAGCAAAATCAAAACCATCTACAACTCCGCCATCAGAAAGGCTCTCAACGCCTACCGCACAACTCCCATTAACCATTTACTACTCGAATCGAACATGCCAACGATCGAAAACTTACGCTACCAGTCCACCTTATTCCAACCTATTCTACTTTGCAAAAACTCCCCCTTTACAACATATCCAACTCGATCGGAACAACAAAAACACAGAAACGCCGTCCTGCATACATCGTGCAAAAATCCTCTGCAACGAACACGGTATCCCCTGCAAGCCTTTCCTTCTACCCGCCCGCTTCCACCCCCCATGGCTCTTTCCACCCTCCACTATCATCTCAGATCTCCGCTTTCACAACAAATCCCACACTGCCCCAGAAGTATTTCGTTCCCTCTTCCTTGAATTCAAAAACAAACTTCCCGATCACCACTTCATCTTCACAGATGGCTCCAAAGCAGGAGACAACGTCAGCTTCAGCGTTACCACTGAGTCCGAAACTATCTCCTCATTCCTCCTTCCCCCTTACACATCTTCCTTCTTGGCAGAAATTATTGCCATCCTAAGAGCCCTACAATACACTAACACCTCCACCCTCAAATTCGCCATCTGCACCGACTCCCTATCATCGATTGACGCCGTCGCTAACGTCGATAACTATCAGCAATCAGCAATCTACTCTATCAGCAATTCCCCAGAACCAAACTTATATGGATACCAAGCCATGTACAAATTCCTGGAAACGAATTTGCCGACAATACCGCCAAACAGACCTTAACAACCCCATCCCTTTTCTCCACCAACTTCAACCTAAAAGACATAAACAACCACATAAGAACCCTCCACCACCCCCAACAACAGCTCCTCTCAATTAAAGACTATACCTATGAACAAGGACACACATTCTGTAGAAGATGTATGCCATTAAAGCACGATTGCTGTGGATTTTATTGACGGAAAAAACGTGGGTGACTATTTACAAAATAAGTAGTTTATTGGATGAGTAACTAATAGTGACTGAGAACAGGAAGTATGGTAGAATAGTAACCTAGGTGAATTACTTATTCATACATAAGTAATTCAGATATAGATGGCATAGATATATAATTGTAAGTGTTGTCGAAGTGTAATAACAATTCATTTTATTTAACATACCTCCTCAACACTTAATAATTGCAATCTGTATATATGTACGTTACAGTTTTAACAAATTCAGGAAAATACTAATCCAAGATTTTTAAAGTGTGAATAATGTTTGGATAGAGACAGATTTTTAGTAAACGGATCTGCTAACATATGTTCTGTCGACAAGTATTCCAGATACACTGTCCCGTCAGCTAACGCTTCACGAATGTAATGATATCTTACATGAAGGTGTTTTGTTCGCGAGCGTCTTCCTTTATAGTTTGCTATATATTGGGCACTTTGACTATCCGTGAATAGGATAATCGGTTCATCAGGACAATGTAGATCCAGTTCGTCAAGTAAAAGTTTGAAGTACTTGGCTCGTTTTGCAGCTGTGGTTAAGGTGACATACTCTGCTTCAGCACTGGACAATGTGACAATGGGTTGCTTGCGAGATTCCCAGTCGATTGGAGCACCTGCTAGAACAAAAACTACACCAGATTGTGACTTTCTCTCATTAACGTCTTCAGCATAACTTGAGTCAGCATAGGCAATGATTGGTTTCCCAGATCTGCAGTAAACAATTTTTGTATTAAGAGTACCTTTTAGATATCTAAGAACGGAAGTTGCTGCGTTCCAATGTTGAACTCTTGGATCTTGATTGAACTGAGATAGAGTATTCACGGAATACGAGATATCTGGCCTACTGAATGTAGACAAATGAAGTAGGCTTCCTATAAGTTCTTGATAAGACTTTTGGTTAACATATTTATTTTCCTCTTCAGTTTGTGGCTCATTTTCAAGTTTGGTTTTGGGTGGTAACGGTAACGTTCGTGGCTTACAATCGCTAAGTTTATATTTTGAAATTAAGTTCCTTATATAGTTAGTTTGGCTAATTGATAAAGTTCCTTGTTTTCGGTCTCTTGAAATTTCCAGTCCTATGGTTAACTTTGGCTCTCCCATATCCCTAATTTCAAAATGTTGTTTTAAATGTAGTTTTAAGTTTCTAAAATCCGATGTACTGTTTGTTGCCACGATTAAGTCATCAACATAAGCAGTAAGTATTGTATGTACTCCATTTTGTTTCTTGAAATAAATGCATTTATCATAATTTGAATTTTTGTAACCGATTTCTTGTAGATTGTTATCAAGCTTTTTGTTCCATTGATGGCCCGATTGTTTCAGACCATATATTGATTTTTGAAGTTTACATACTTTTAGTTTGTCATTTGCAAAACCTGCTGGCTGTTCCATAAATATTTCTTCATCTAAATCTCCATATAAGAAAGCTGTTGAGATGTCGATGTGGTGAAGATCTAAATCAAGTTGTGTAGCAGTAGCATAAAGCATCCGAATAGAACTTATATCAGCAACTGGAGCAAAAGTTTCGAAATAATCTACACCGTACATTTGAGAGTAGCCCTTTGCTACTAGCCTAGCTTTTCTCCTTTCGATAGTCCCATCTGCCTTACGCTTGGTTTTGAATACCCATCGGCATCCGATAACATTTTTATCTTTCGGACGATCTACAATTTTCCAGGTTTCATTTTTGTTCAGAAAATCAAGTTCAATGTTCATAGCTTCTTTCCATTCTTCAATATCAGCAGAAGTTTCAACGTCTTTTAAGGATTCCGGATCATTTGCCTCGGATAGATATGAAGTCTCTTTATAGTTATGTATGGGAACGTTTCGTTTGGGCCTGGGACTTGTTATAGTGGGAACATTTGACTTTCCCTTCTCTGACTTTCGATTTGGTGTACAGGTATTAATATTTTGAGCTTTGTTTATTTTATTTAAGGTATCTTTAATACAGCATGGATTTTGGTTATCTACAGCATCCTCAAAATGTTCCGTATCCGAAATATTATCAAGATTATCAAGTTTTGTTTGGATTTCTGGTTCCTTTTCATCTTTATCCGTTCCTACTTCATCTGATCCTTGGTCATTTGTTCTGTCTGATCCTGTTTCATTCTTTCCAGTTTCATTTGATTGCGGTTTCTCAATTTTCGATTCAAATTCGATGAATCCTAGGTGCTTTTTATCTTCAGATTTTTCAATAAAAATAACATCCCGGCTTTTGATTACAGATCTTGTCCCTTTCTTCCACAATCTATACGCTTTCGTATCATCACAATATCCTATCAACACATACTCTTCGCTTCTGGCATCGAACTTGCTTTGATTTCCGGATTTGTTTAACGCAAATGCACGTGCACCTACTTCTCTGAAGTACGAAACATTGGGAATCTTCCTTGACCATAATTCTTCAGGAGTTCTGTTCTTATTTGCTGAGGTTGGACAACGATTTCGAATGTGTGCTGAAGTGAGCACAAGCTCTGCCCACAAATAATTTGGTAGATCAGCCTTGATTTTCAAGCATCTAGCCATCTCGACAAGTGTGCGGTTGGCACGTTCAGCCACACCATTTTGCTGTGGCGTATAAGGCGAACTAAACTCTTGTTTAATACCATTTGAATCACATAAATGTCTAAAAGCGTTGCTGGCGTATTCGGGTCCATTATCAGATCTCATTCTTTTTATTTTTTTATCTAATTGATTTTCGACATTGTTTTTAAATAATATGAATTTGTCTATCATTTCGGATTTCTTCCGAATTATATAAACAAATATTTTTCTTGAAAAGTCATCAATGAAAGTAACAAAATATAATGACTTACTCAGTGATTCTGTTTTCATCGGTCCACATATGTCTGAATGTATAAGTTCCAAACAAGATTTGGTCGACTTTTCGCGCTTCGTTTCAAAGGGCAGACGGGTTTGTTTACCTCTGATACATGCGTCGCAGTCCAGTTTGTAGTTTCTGAATTCTGGAAGTCCTTGAACAATATTCTCACGTTGTAAATGACTTAGAGACGCTGCATTCAAGTGACCCATTCTGTTGTGCCATGTTTTGAAATCTTCTGCCGCACCTTTACAATTATATGCTGAGGTCACAGCATCATTGTTGACACATGCTTTTCCTTTGACTGGATAAACGAAGTAAAGTCCTTTCACCTTCTTCGCACTCATGAGTTGTCGTCCACTCTTGCTCACAATACTTGCGATATCCGCCTCAAAAAATACTTTCACGCCATTCGTAGTTGCTTTATTAATCGAAATTAGGTTTTCTTTAAGATCTGGAACGAATAATGTATTAAAAAGTGAACAAAACAAAGGCTCTTCTTCAACTTCACTGACAATATCAACAGTCCCAATACCCATAATTTTAACTTGTTTATCATTGGCAAGTTTAACATATCCAATGTGACTTTTAGATAGACAAGAAAATAATTGTTCGCTATGACACATGTGGGATGTAGCTCCACTGTCTAAGCACCAACGTATACCCTTTTGGCGACTGTAACCGTCTGATACTTCGAGAACTCTTGTAGGAGGGAACTCCAAAAATTCCTCCATCATAAAACCAGATTCACATGATTCTTCAACTTGTCTCACCACTTCAGCATGTGTTCGGCAATCCTTTGCCTTATGTCCCCTTCGCCCACATCGCCGGCAATTGTAATTACAATACCTTGAGCCAGATGAATATCTTTGTTGCGTCGGCTGACTGAACTTCTTGGGTTTGTTTAAATGAGGTGAAAAATTATTAAATTTACCTTTAACTCTCATGGCGTTATCCGTGTATATTTTCCGCCTTGAATCTCCAACTTCCATTAGCCTAATGCGGACTGTTTCTAGTGACGGAAAATCCTTTTGGGCTGCGAATGCTGCCTGAACGTCCTTATAACTTTCGTCGAGACTATCTAGAAGAATGACCACTAAGAGGTCATCATCGAGTTTTGCTTCCAGCTCCGTCAAACGACTGATTATAGCGCAATATTCTCGCAGATACTCGTCCATGGTTTGAAAACTGTTCATACGAATATTTAATAATTTCTTGAACTCCTCGGCCTTTTGTCGCACACTTTTCCTGTCATAGCTGGATTGTAAAAAATCCCAGATTTCTTTGGAAGTTTTAAAGTTTTTGACCAGAGCCACCACGTGTGCCTCCATGGCAAGTAAAAGCTCACCCCGAGCATCTAAATCCTTATCATCCCATTTTTCCTCCTCTGCCTTGTTTTCCTTTGGTCGAATTTCAAGCCCTTGGACTATCTTGAGAAGGCGATACTTATGCAAAACTCCTTCCATTTGCGCCCTCCAGGTTGAATAGTTTTCGCCATTGAAAACTGCAATACGGCCTTGCACTGAATTTGAAATTGACATTTTTATAATTTCACCGTCACGATAAAAAGAAAATTTTATTTGAATTCGAAATTAGAATTTACACCAGCTGGGCCCATAACCTGTAGAAGATGTATGCCATTAAAGCACGATTGCTGTGGATTTTATTGACGGAAAAAACGTGGGTGACTATTTACAAAATAAGTAGTTTATTGGATGAGTAACTAATAGTGACTGAGAACAGGAAGTATGGTAGAATAGTAACCTAGGTGAATTACTTATTCATACATAAGTAATTCAGATATAGATGGCATAGATATATAATTGTAAGTGTTGTCGAAGTGTAATAACAATTCATTTTATTTAACACATTCCCATCCAGAACAGACCTTACAAAAATCACCAGACTACGACTCGGACATACCAAACTCACCCACGAACACTACTTAAACAAGAACAAACCCTCCACCTGCACATACTGCAACCAGTCCCGATTCAACGTCCACCATATCCTCTCCGAATGTCCCGCTTTCCAGATACCCAGACTCCAACTCCTTTCCAACATCAACATAAGCAACCTTCTATCTAACCCCAATACTAAAAATATCAAAGTTATAATAGACTTTCTCAAGAACACCAGTTTGTATAATCTTATCTAATCGAGCATGTTACCCATAAAGCCGAAGGCCTCCGTTGCTATGGCTGATAAAGCTTGCTCATAATTTTAGTTATAGTGTTGTATGTATGTATGTTGGCGTTACAGTCCATGAAGAACCTGAGCCGAGCTGCTCTCAATCACCCATGTTGTGTGTGATTTCATTTTCACATAGGTGAAAGGGACCTACAGTTTTATTGCCGGTTCCGAACGGCGAATTTTGAAAAGCTTTTCATGACAATTTTACTACAGGGGGTTTTGTCAGAACCCCGCTGAAGAGAAACACCGTGAAAAACACGTTCGATGACATGGCTGTGTCGGGATTCGATCCCGAGTCATCGGCGTCAGAGGCCAACACACATTATAGTGTTAGCTTAGTAAATAAATAAATAAATAAAAATACTTTTGCAGACTGTATAACGGCGATGACGAAACAGATCCCGCTGTCAGGAAGAATAATCCTTTCACAACAGACGATGATAGTAGAGAATTCCGCCCCCCTGACCTGGACGAAGTTAGGAATGCTTTTTCTGAGCCTACGTCCAACAAAACTGCTCGAGTAGACGGACTACCTGCCGACCTCTTTAAGGCAGCTGGAGATGACCTAGTTGGGAGTATGCATCAGCTCATCCGTAAGATATGGTCAGAGGAATGCATGCCCGATGAATGGAACTTTAGTATCGTGTGCCCGATCCGCAAGAAAGGAGACACCTTTGTCTGTTAATAAACTGATTGGTGATTGGTCCGTATCACCTATAGTGGCCTGGTGAGCTGTCGCGATACCGGTCACCTATAGCGGCCTGGTGAGCTGTCGCGATACCGGTCACCTATAGTGGCCTGGTGAGCTGTCGCGATACCGGTCACCTATAGTGGCCTGGTGAGCTGTCGCGATACCGGTCACCTATAGTGGCCTGGTGAGCTGTCGCGATACCGGTCACCTATAGTGGCCTGGTGAGCTGTCGCGATACCGGTCACCTATAGTGGCCTGGTGAGCTGTCGCGATACCGGTCACCTATAGTGGCCTGGTGAGCTGTCGCGATACCGGTCACCTATAGTGGCCTGGTGAGCTGTCGCGATACCGGTCACCTATAGTGGCCTGGTGAGCTGTCGCGATACCGGTCACCTATAGTGGCCTGGTGAGCTGTCGCGATACCGGTCACCTATAGTGGCCTGGTGAGCTGTCGCGATACCGGTCACCTATAGTGGCCTGGTGAGCTGTCGCGATACCGGTCACCTATAGTGGCCTGGTGAGCTGTCGCGATACCGGTCACCTATAGTGGCCTGGTGAGCTGTCGCGATACCGGTCACCTATAGTGGCCTGGTGAGCTGTCGCGATACCGGTCACCTATAGTGGCCTGGTGAGCTGTCGCGATACCGGTCACCTATAGTGGCCTGGTGAGCTGTCGCGATACCGGTCACCTATAGTGGCCTGGTGAGCTGTCGCGATACCGGTCACCTATAGTGGCCTGGTGAGCTGTCGCGATACCGGTCACCTATAGTGGCCTGGTGAGCTGTCGCGATACCGGTCACCTATAGTGGCCTGGTGAGCTGTCGCGATACCGGTCACCTATAGTGGCCTGGTGAGCTGTCGCGATACCGGTCACCTATAGTGGCCTGGTGAGCTGTCGCGATACCGGTCACCTATAGTGGCCTGGTGAGCTGTCGCGATACCGGTCACCTATAGTGGCCTGGTGAGCTGTCGCGATACCGGTCACCTATAGTGGCCTGGTGAGCTGTCGCGATACCGGTCACCTATAGTGGCCTGGTGAGCTGTCGCGATACCGGTCACCTATAGTGGCCTGGTGAGCTGTCGCGATACCGGTCACCTATAGTGGCCTGGTGAGCTGTCGCGATACCGGTCACCTATAGTGGCCTGGTGAGCTGTCGCGATACCGGTCACCTATAGTGGCCTGGTGAGCTGTCGCGATACCGGTCACCTATAGTGGCCTGGTGAGCTGTCGCGATACCGGTCACCTATAGTGGCCTGGTGAGCTGTCGCGATACCGGTCACCTATAGTGGCCTGGTGAGCTGTCGCGATACCGGTCACCTATAGTGGCCTGGTGAGCTGTCGCGATACCGGTCACCTATAGTGGCCTGGTGAGCTGTCGCGATACCGGTCACCTATAGTGGCCTGGTGAGCTGTCGCGATACCGGTCACCTATAGTGGCCTGGTGAGCTGTCGCGATACCGGTCACCTATAGTGGCCTGGTGAGCTGTCGCGATACCGGTCACCTATAGTGGCCTGGTGAGCTGTCGCGATACCGGTCACCTATAGTGGCCTGGTGAGCTGTCGCGATACCGGTCACCTATAGTGGCCTGGTGAGCTGTCGCGATACCGGTCACCTATAGTGGCCTGGTGAGCTGTCGCGATACCGGTCACCTATAGTGGCCTGGTGAGCTGTCGCGATACCGGTCACCTATAGTGGCCTGGTGAGCTGTCGCGATACCGGTCACCTATAGTGGCCTGGTGAGCTGTCGCGATACCGGTCACCTATAGTGGCCTGGTGAGCTGTCGCGATACCGGTCACCTATAGTGGTCTGGTGAGCTGTCGCGATACCGGTCACCTATAGTGGTCTGGTGAGCTGTCGCGATACCGGTCACCTATAGTGGTCTGGTGAGCTGTCGCGATACCGGTCACCTATAGTGGTCTGGTGAGCTGTCGCGATACCGGTCACCTATAGTGGTCTGGTGAGCTGTCGCGATACCGGTCACCTATAGTGGTCTGGTGAGCTGTCGCGATACCGGTCACCTATAGTGGTCTGGTGAGCTGTCGCGATACCGGTCACCTATAGTGGTCTGGTGAGCTGTCGCGATACCGGTCACCTATAGTGGTCTGGTGAGCTGTCGCGATACCGGTCACCTATAGTGGTCTGGTGAGCTGTCGCGATACCGGTCACCTATAGTGGTCTGGTGAGCTGTCGCGATACCGGTCACCTATAGTGGTCTGGTGAGCTGTCGCGATACCGGTCACCTATAGTGGTCTGGTGAGCTGTCGCGATACCGGTCACCTATAGTGGTCTGGTGAGCTGTCGCGATACCGGTCACCTATAGTGGCCTGGTGAGCTGTCGCGATACCGGTCACCTATAGTGGTCTGGTGAGCTGTCGCGATACCGGTCACCTATAGTGGCCTGGTGAGCTGTCGCGATACCGGTCACCTATAGTGGTCTGGTGAGCTGTCGCGATACCGGTCACCTATAGTGGCCTGGTGAGCTGTCGCGATACCGGTCACCTATAGTGGCCTGGTGAGCTGTCGCGATACCGGTCACCTATAGTGGCCTGGTGAGCTGTCGCGATACCGGTCACCTTTAGTGGCCTGGTGAGCTGTCGCGATACCGGTCACCTTTAGTGGCCTGGTGAGCTGTCGCGATACCGGTCACCTATAGTGACCTGGTGAGCTGTCGCGATACCGGTCACCTATAGTGGCCTGGTGAGCTGTCGCGATACCGGTCACCTATAGTGGCCTGGTGATCTGTCGCGATACCGGTCACCTATAGTGGCCTGGTGATCTGTCGCGATACCGGTCACCTATAGTGGCCTGGTGATCTGTCGCGATACCGGTCACCTATAGTGGCCTGGTGAGCTGTCGCGCAACCAGTCACCTATAGTGGCCTGGTGAGCTGTCGCGAAACCGGTCACCTATAGTGGCCTGGTGAGCTGTCGCGATACCGGTCACCTATAGTGGCCTGGTGAGCTGTCGCGATACCGGTCACCTATAGTGGCCTGGTGAGCTGTCGCGATACCGGTCACCTATAGTGGCCTGGTGAGCTGTCGCGATACCGGTCACCTATAGTGGCCTGGTGAGCTGTCGCGATACCGGTCACCTATAGTGGCCTGGTGAGCTGTCGCGATACCGGTCACCTATAGTGGTCTGGTGAGCTGTCGCGATACCGGTCACCTATAGTGGCCTGGTGAGCTGTCGCGATACCGGTCACCTATAGTGGCCTGGTGAGCTGTCGCGATACCGGTCACCTATAGTGGCCTGGTGAGCTGTCGCGATACCGGTCACCTATAGTGGCCTGGTGAGCTGTCGCGATACCGGTCACCTATAGTGGCCTGGTGAGCTGTCGCGATACCGGTCACCTATAGTGGCCTGGTGAGCTGTCGCGATACCGGTCACCTATAGTGGCCTGGTGAGCTGTCGCGATACCGGTCACCTATAGTGGTTTCAGGCCCGTAAATAGATCCAGGCAGATCCTGGAAAAAACAAACGAGTTCCAGATCGACACCCACCACCTGTTTGTCGACTTTAAGGCTGCATACGATAGTATCAATAGAGGCGAGCTATACAACGCCGATGCCTTTTATGTCAAAAAAGGTTTTAGACAGGGCGACACGCTATCGTGTGACTTTTTCAACATCGCCTTTGAAAGGATAGTGCAAAACTCACTGGTCAATACGAGGGGCCCCATCTTTTTCAAGTCCATACAACTGCTCGCATATGCCGATGATATTGACATAATTGGACGCAGTCAGCGAGATGTCATTGAGGCCTTTACGAGCATTGGGACGGAAGCGGCTAAAATGGGACTGGCGGTAAATGAGGGCAAAACGAAATATATGCTGTCGTCGAAAAAGGACACGAACCACCGGCGTCTTGGCCAGGGCGCACATATTGGCGGGTATAATTTCGAGGTAGTCAAGGACTTCGTCTACCTAGGTTCCGCAGTGACATGCAGAAATGGCATCAGTGCCGAAATCAAACGCAGAATAACTCTTGCCAACCGCTGTTTCATTGGGCTCGGGAGGCAATTGAAAAGCAGAGCCCTCTCTCGAAAAACCAAGGTGAGCATATACAAGACCCTTATCATCACGGTCCTGCTTTATGGCACAGAGATATGGACCTTATTGAAAGCGGATGAGGAGGCCCTTGGTCGTTTTGAGAGAAAACTTTTGCGTGCGAGAAGACTTAACAGTGAACTGTACAGGCTGTACAGCGACATGAACATAGCAAGGCGTCTTCGGATCCAACGCCTAAGATGGCAAGGTCATGTTGAGTGCATGCTCCGGTGCAGCTCCGGCCCGGAAGGTCTATGAATTTGAAGAGGACCCTAACCAACTAAGCATGCGGCACTGGAGACTGCTGGCGAAAGACCGTGCCAGTTGGAGAGGTTTTTTGAAGGAGGCCCAGGTTCGCCATGAACTGTAGCGCCAAAAGAAGAAGAAAAAGAAATAACTAATAACGATACACATTTAAAGAGGTGCAGGTGAGTTTATTTCGCAAGATACATTTACAACCTGGAGTTCCTGTGGATGGCCAACACGCCATCGGCAGCATTAGAGGGGATTTCAATGTAGGCTTTACCATTGGATCCAACGGTCACCCTCTTGCCAGTGCAGGACGATCCGCTCTTCGATCCAGAAATGACATCACAGTATGTTCCGGCTGGGAGACAGGTTTGAAGGGTTTGCTTCAAGTCGTAGTTGTCATTGTTGAAAGCCACGAAAGCGTTTCCACCGCGGCAGAAAGCAATTTGATTGTTGCCATTGTCCCACCAGTCATTGACGGATGTGGTACCGGCGACGTTCTGGAACTCGACCATGTTGTAGATCTGTCTCCAGCGATGTTCGCAGATCCAGCCATTGTTGCATGAGCCATCAGAAGCAAAGGTGGGTGACCTAAGGGAACCATCGGAGTTTGCTGGTGGTGGATCATCATTTGACTTGAAGTCGAACGAGCTCATGATACGCTTGATTCCGTATGGATGGGCGAGAGCGAAGGCAGTGGCCATCTTGTATTTCTTGGATGTCTTGTAAGTAAGGACGTTTCCACCCTCACGTTGGTTGTCGTGATTATCAATGAAGACAAGTGCATGTTCTGAGGGTAACAGACCCCATTTAGGTCCCCAGTTGACGAGCCACTTCAGTTGGTTTCCACCCCTGAATGCTTTGCCGAGCTCCTCGGAGAACATGAATTCCGTTACAGTTCCCATGTGGTTGTATTCATATTTGGAAATGGCCTCACCACCGTGATCGATAACTTCCTGGAAAATGAATGGACGAGCATTGGCTGGGAATCCATGGGCGGTATTCAGATTTTTGACGCGATTGTAGATGATCTAAGAACAGAAGAAGAAATTTAATACATGTCCATTGGGATGAAGTTTCTTTGACTTACGCCCAAGTCATTTGGATGCATATGCTTAGCAGCATCGACACGGAAACCTGCGACTCCTAGGTCGACCAAGTGATTGAGGAACTCTACAATCTTACCGCGAACGTATTCTTTAGATTGATCCAAATCTTTCAGTCCGACAAGCTCGCAGTTGCGCACTTGGTAAGCATCTTGGTAATTTTGAATAGCACAGGTTTTATGGAAGTCTAGATTAGAGTATGGGACACCTGGGAAGGATTTCGATGATGGGGAGGCGTAAGAACCTCCGGTTCCTACAGGATTGCTTCTATCGGCTGCCATGTGGTTCAACAAAACATCGACGTAGATGCGGACGCCAACTTTATTGCAGCGCCTCACCATATTTGCGAACTCCTGCTCATTGCCGGAGCGGGTTATAAGTCGGTATGAAATCGGCTGATAGCGCTCCCACCACGGTCGTTTGGGCACGACTATGTTCTCGTTGACTGGCGAGACCTGTTAAGGAAGATTTACTGTTTACTCCTAGAGGAAGACTAGACTATTTTCTACTGTGTCTTACCTGAACACCAGCGAATCCTCGTGGGGCAAGGAATTTCTCGCACTCAGCAGCGATGTCGTTCCACTTCCATTCGAAAAGATGAACTATGGTGCTGCGTCCATTCTGGTAATGGGGATTGAACTGGGCCTGTGCCTGGCCAAGAAGGACTGCCGCTAAGGCGAGCGTAATTACTGTCAGAGTTGCCATGATAGACGATGCTGATTCGGTAAATTTTGAGAGCTTTTATAGCCATTTATTGGCCTGGTTATCTGGCTTACGATCGAACTGATATGATAAGCCTTTGGGGGTGAATTGACCACTTATTGTCGAGTGTCGTTGTCGTAAATTTAATTAAATGCAGTTATTATTCTAAGTGCGATTTCGATTTCTTGTTGTTTTGTTGAATTGCAGTTAGCTAATATGTGCGCAATAAAATGATTCAAATGTGGTCATCGAGTGTAGCGCTAAGAAGAGTTTGCAATATTCAAGGTTTTCGTTCGTCCGGCACTCTTCTCATTAGGAATTGGTTAAAAAGACAGGCACAACAGTGGAGAAACTTAAATTTGGGTAAAGAGCGTGGAAGGTATTAATCCGTTTGTTCGTGAAGTTCCGGCTCCTTCAATTGGGAAGCGCGCAAGTGATTTCAATGTTCAGAGATCATCATTACATCGCATTTCATTCAAAGATCTAAAGCTGAACCCCTACAAAATTCAACTGGCGCTAAAATAAAAGCCTGTGTAAGCAGTCAGAGGCTTGACCTAGAAGATCAGGCAATTGAGCTAGTCCTAACGCTTATTGATTCTGTGGTGGAATCCTTTCCTCCATCATCCGTCTGCGTTTATAGGACCGAAAATCACACGCAAAAACTTTCTCTCGAAACGGGCATATACTTCCTCATCCGCTTTTGAGAGTGTCCTTGTTTCTGCCCCGTACAGAAGGACCGGGATGATAAGGTTTTTATATAGAATTAACTTGGTCAGCGCATAACACGAACACCGCGGAGTAGAGTTAGAACACCAAGCTATGACGTCGAAAAGCTACTATCGCCGGAGATCGCCAGTGCTTTTGCCAACCGCGTCTCCCTTAAGCTCTCCGATACACCGCAATCCTCCACTCAGTCAGTAGAGCAACAATGGAGCCTGTGCAAACAAGCCCTGAAGAGAACAGCAACGGAAGTGCTGGGCCTTAAAGCTCCACCACGACGAAACACCTGGTTCGATGACGAGTGTAGAAGGATTCATGCGGAAAAGCAGGAGGCATACAAAGCCTCACTACACAAAAAAACATGAGCGGCTCGTGAGCTCTACGAGCTTAAGAGAAGGGAGGAACATAAGCTTCTCAAGAGAAAAAAGAAAGAGCACGAGAAGCGGGCGATTGAAAACTTGGAGAGGTGCTATTGCAGGCACGACGTTCGAAGATTTTATGAGCGGATAAAACGAATGTCTCAAGGCTATAAAGCCCGAACGGAGGCCTGTAAGGATGAGAACGGACACCTAGTAGTAGAATCGCAGTCGATGCTGAGAATTTGGAAAAACCACTTCTGCAGACTGTATAACGGCGATGACAACCAACATACCGCCGTCAGGCAGAATGATCCATTTTTTAACGACGAAGATCGCAGAGAATTCTGTCTCCCTGACCTCGACGAAGTTGAGATTGCCATGTCGAAACTCAAGTCGAATAAAGCTGCTGGCGCAGATGGACTGTCTGCTGAGCTCTTCAAAGCGGCTGGGGGTGAGCTGGTTAGGAGCATGCACCGGCTCATCTGTAAGATATGGTCAGAGGAAAGCATGCCCGAGGAATGGAGTCTCAGCATTGTTTGCCCGATCCACAAAAAAGGAGATCCCTTTGACTGCGCCAACTATAGAGGAATAAGTCTCCTTAATGTCGCATACAAGATCTTCGCTTCCGTTTTGTGTGAACGCCTGAAGCCATTCGTAAACAAGCTGATAGGTCCTTATCAGTGTGGCTTCAGGCCAGGGAAGTCCACCATCGATCAAATCTTCACACTACGGCAGATCCTGGAGAAAACCAATGAGTTTCAAGTCGATACGCACCATCTATTCGTCGACTTCAAGGCCGCATACGACAGCGTAATTAGAGACGAGCTATATAACGCCATGTTTACTTTTGACATCCCTGCGAAGCTCGTCAGACTATGCAGGATGACCTTGGAAAATGCTCGCTGCTCCATCCGAATCGGTGAGCACCTTACCGATAGTTTTGATGTCAAAAAAGGATTTAGGCAGGGCGATGCGCTGTCGTGTGATTTCTTCAACATCGTATTGGAAATGATTGTGCAAAAATCACAGGCCAACACAAGAGGCACAATCTTCTTCAAATCCTCGCAACTCCTTGCATACGCCGACGACATTGACATAATAGGTAGATCGCAGCGAGATGTCAATGAGGCGTTTGCGAGTATTGAGATGGAGGCAGCAAAAATTGGTTTGGCAGTTAATGAGGGCAAGACTAAATATCTGCTGTCATCGAAAAAGGACATTTACCACCGACGTCTTGGACGGAACGTGCATATTGGCAGATATAAGTTCGAGGTAGTTAAGGACTTCATATACCTCGGCTCCGCGGTGACTTGGAACAACGACACCAGTTTCGAAATCAAGCGCAGAATTACTCTTGCCAACCGCTGCTTCTTTGGGCTCAAGAGGCAACTGAGAAGTAGAGCCCTCTCTCGTACGACCAAGTTGACCTTATATAAGACCTTAATTATCCCGGTCCTGTTATACGGCGCAGAAACATGGACTTTATCTAAAGCGGATGAGGAAATCCTTGGTCGTTTCGAGAGAAAGATTCTACGTTCGATTTTCGGTCCCATAAACACAGAGGAGGGTTGGAGGAGAAGATTCAATCACGAACTGTACGGGTTGTACAGCGACATGAGTCTGGTCAGGCGTCTACGGATCCAACGCCTAAGATGGCTAGGCCATGTAGAGCGAATGGACACCACAGCTCCAGCCCGTAGAGTCTTTGAATCCAACCCAGAGGGACGAAGAAATAGAGGACGGCCGCACCTAAGGTGGCGCGCACAGGTGGAAGGGGACCTCAACCAACTGAGCGTGCGGCATTGGAAAAGACTAGCGAAAGATCGTGCTAGGTGGAGAGGCATGTTGGTTAAGGCCCAGGTTCACCCCGAACTGTAGCGCCCGTTAAGTAAGTAAGTAACTTGGTCATTAAGGAGAGGGCTCTATTACTCAATTGCCTCCGGAGATCGAAGAAACAGCGATTGGCAAGAGTGATTCTGCGTTTGATTTCAGAACTGATGTTGTTGTTTCAGGTTTTGCCCTCGTTTACTGCCAAACCAATTTTCGCCGCCTTCACCTCAATTCTCGTTCTTCCGATCATGTTAATGTAATCCGCGTATGCGAGGAATCGCGAGGATTTGAAATAAATGTTGAAGAAATCACACGACAGCGCATCGCACTGCCTAGATCCTTTTTTGACTTCAAAACTATCGGTCAGGTCTTCACCGATTCGGATGGAGCAGCGAGCATTCTCCAAAATCATCAAGCATAGTCTGACGAGTTTAGCAGGTATGGCAAAGGTAGGCATAGCGTTGTATGGAACTGATGTCGTTGTTCCAGTTCACTGCGGAGCCAAAGTAGACGAAGTCCTTAACTACCTCGAACTTATATCTGCCAATACAAACGTTCTGCCCAAGACGTCGGTGGAGAGCGTCCTTTTTTGATGACAGCATATATTTAGTTTTGCCCTCGTTTACCGTCAAACCAATTTTCGCCGCCTCCATCTCAATACTCGCAAACGCCTCATTGACATCTCGCTGCGATCTACCTATTATGTCAATATCGTCGGCGTATGCAAGGAGTTGCGAGGATTGTGCCTCTTGTATTGGCAAGATTGTGCCTCTTGTATTGGCCAGTGATTTTTGCACAATCATTTCCAATATGATTTTGAAGAAATCACACGACAGCGCATCGCCCTGCCTAAATCCTTTTTTGACATCAATACTATCGGTAAGGTGTTCACCGATTCGGATGGAGCAGTGAGCATTCTCCAAAGTCATCCTGCATAGTCTGACGAGTTTGGCAGGTATGTCAAAGGTAGACATAGCGTTGTATAGCTCGGCTCTAATTACGCTGCCGTATGCGGCTTTGAAGTCGACAAATAGGTGGTGCGTGTCGACTTGAAATTCATTGGTTTTTTCCAAGATCTGCCGTAGTGTGAAGATTTGGTCGATGGTGGACTTCCCTGGCCTGAATCCGCACTGATAACGACCTATCAGCTTATTTACAAAAGGCTTCCGGCGTTCACACAAAACGGCAGAGAAGATTTTGTAGGCGATGTTAAGGAGACTTATTCCTCTATAGTTGGCGCAATCAGAGGGGTCTTCTTTCTGGTGGATCGGGCATACGATGCTGAGACTACTTTCCTCGGGCATGCTTTCGTCTGACCATATCCTACAGATGAGCTGGTGCATGCTCCTAACCAGGTCATCTCCAGCTACTTCGAAGAGCTTAGCAGACAGTCCGTCTGCGACAGCAGCTTTGTTCGACTTGAGTTTCGATATAGCGATCTTAACTTCGTCGAGGTCAGGGGGCGGAATTCTTTGTTATCTTCGTCGTAAGAAATGGATAATTCTGCCTGGCAGCGGTATATTGGCTAACATCGCCATTATACAGTCTGCAGAATTGGTTTTTCCATATTCTCAACATCGACTGCGATTCTACTACTAGGTGTTCCTTCTCATCCCTGCAGGCTTCTGTTCTGGCTTTATAACATTGGCATGTTCGCTTTATCTGTTGACAAAACTTTTATGAGAAAGCCGTAGCACAGTGGGAAGTGTATTGGCCTCTGACGTCGACGAAACGGGATCGAATCCCGACAAGAAAAGCTCACTAGCTTCTCTTGTTCTTCTATGCAGTGAGGTTTCCTGCTTCGCTATGTGAATCCTCCAGCACTCGTCATCGAACCAGGTGTTTCTTTGTTGCGGAGCCTTGAAGCCAAAAACTTCAGACACAGTGCTTTTCAGGACTTGCTTGCAAAGTTTCCACTGTTGTTCTATTGATTGCGTGGAGAATTGAGGTATATGAGAGAGCTTAAGGGAGACGCGATCGGCAAAAGCACGAGCGGTTTTGGCGATAATAGCTTTCCGACGTCGTAACTTTGTATTCTTATTCTACTCCGTTGCGTTCGTGACATCCTTAGGCGCATCCTGGTTACTACAAGATAGTGGTCTGGGTCGATGTTAGCTCCTCGGAAAGTTTGAACATCATCAATAATAGTGGAAGCCTGTTTGACGTCAAACGCGATGTGATCAATCTGGTTAGATATTCATTTATCTGGCGACCGCCAGGTGCCTTTGTGTATGTATGTCGAGGTGCGGAAAGCGCGTACTGGCTAGAAGAAGATTTCGCCCCTAGTGTATAATACGCATCCCCAAAAACGACAAACAGAAGAAGCTATTGTTATCGAAGCTATCGATTCAGCAATTGGAGCTATACCCATCCACTTGGAGGAAGATTTTACGGCAAGATCTTGGCTTAAAAGCTTATAAGATCAAACCTGGGGAAAAAGTTGAAAGCGCGTGACCATTATACGCGTCGTATGTAGGTTCTGTGAACGGACCGAAAACCTGGCTCATATTGATCCTCATTTTCAATGCAAAAATGTTGCTCTCCGATGAGGCCATTATTGGTTAAATAGGTACGCAAACAACCAAAATTGCCAAATTTGGAGTCGAGAAAGCCCAGAAGCCTTTGTCGAGACGACATTGGCCACTACAGTGTATGTAGTGCGAAAGCAATTCCCCATCTTCCGAATAACTTGTTCAGATGGACGAATACGTCGACTGTAAAATGGACGTAGCGCACGATAAATTTGGTGCACCGAACCAGGGTATTCAGAATAAGTTTTCACAGTTTGCACGAATTGTCCTGGCGTTAATATATCCATCGTAAAATGGCAGAACCGGGCAGAACTAAATAACCACAAATCAACCCTCAACTGTCGAATTGACATTCTATAGGAACAGTGCTGACAGTGGGAACCAAACCTCAAAAAAAAACGCCCTTTACAAGTTATATCGGAAATTGTACATTTTCGCTCTGCATGACGACAATACTTTCTCTTACAATCTGAAATCGCGAGAATATAGCAAAAATAAAACTACGAAGTAAATATTTTGTTTAAAAAGAAAATCAGCGCGCGATATTTAAAAGTAATTATGAGCATAAATGCCTTTCATACAGATTGTAGTGTTCACAGACGATGGTGGTACATTGACCACACAGTTTGACAGTTCTTGATTTTCTCGTAGCATTCTTTCAGGCGCATGCCAGACCAATCAACTCATTCGCAGCTATACCACACCACATAATTACAAAAAAAAAATAGATCCGTCAACTAAAAAAAAAGTTATGCCGAAACCCGGGATTGAACCGGGGACCTTTAGATCTTCAGTCTAACGCTCTCCCAACTGAGCTATTTCGGCACTGAGAAATGTTGGTCAAAAGCTGTACTTAACCGTCTCAAAATGATTTTATTTGAATCGCATATATCTGAATAAACTACCTTCCCCTTGCTACGTGTAAAGTATAAAATCTGTTTGATTGTTCGCGGTCCTATTCAAATGGAGGTCCGTGGTGAACCTGGGCCTCAACCAACAAGCGTCTCCAGCTGGCAATTTTCCTCTCGAAACGACCAAGGGCATACCTACTCGTCCGCTTTTGTTAAGGTCAAAGCCTCTGCGCCGTAAAAGGAGGACTGGGATGATTAAGTTCTTATATAGTGTCACCTTGGTTTTCCGAGAGAAGGCTATACTTCTCGATTGCCCCTTGACCCCAAGGAAACAGCGGTTGGCAAGAGTGATTCTGCGTTTTATCTCAGCGCTGGTGTTGTTGTCGCCGGTCATCACTGAGCCAAGGTAGACGAATTCCTCTAGTCGATCACAGACCGCGAAAGAGAAGAGACATGTTTCGGCTTTCATATTTATAACATGGATTACGTGTGTTCGTGTGTGCGCGAATCGCAACGGAGAAGAACAAAGCAAACGAAAAAAAATATTCAAGTGCTGTGTCCGGGCGAGGGGTTCGCGGTTCCAAGAATAGCTGGAAGTATCGGCAGAGGTATGTATGTCGGACGACGCGAGGAGCTCCGCGTTCTTCGAATCGGACGATTCGATAAAATCGTCAGACTTCGCAACGCAGTCGGAAGTCAAGAAAACGGCTTAATTCGAAACCGAATTTGATTAAGCGCCAATTACTCGCTGCTTCGGCTGAAAAGCTGCAAGTCGAAGCGATGGAAGAGACGCCAGCTCAACAAAACCCCTCAAGCGTTACACCAGAGGCGGATAAAAAAGGTTGCCCCAAGGCCGAGAGCAACCGCTTCGCTGCCCTCGCAAGCCCCGAGACGTAGGAGCTTGAAGGCGAAGAAACAATTCTTCGGCCAATCTCCAAGCTGTGGGCAATAGGCTAAGAAAGATTCAGCGAAAAGAAGAAGAGGCTGTCGACGGCCAAAATAAGCAGCAGCAACATCAACAACAGCGACAACAGCAGCAGCAAAAAAAGCAGCGCCAGTCTAAGGAAAAGGTGCTGCCAATTTTCACCCGCACCAAGGGCGTCAGGGAAACCATTGATTTACATACATATGTACATATGTAAGTATGTCATTGGTGTTGAAAATTTTGAAATTGCGCGACATTAAGAGACAATCGCTATGCTGTTGACTGCAACACAGCAGAGCAGCATAAGCACGTGAAGAATAGCCTGAAAAACGCCACAGTGGAGTTTTACTCCTTCACCCCGAAGGCCGAGAGGTTGCAGACGATGCTCCTCAAAGGCGTGGAGATGATCACGAGGAATTGCTCTCAGAGCTCAAGAAGTTCGAGAGCGATGACCTCAGTTTTGTGGGAGTCAGGCCGTTCACCAAGTTGAGGGCCAAGAGGGAGAAGCGGAGGTTACCCTTCTTCCTGGTGCATCTCACTCCCAACAGCAAGCTGGACTGTCTAAGGGAAATTACCTCCCTGGATAGCCTAAGCGTAAGATGAGGAAAACTAAGACGACGCGGAAACATCTTGCATTGTATCCACTGCCAACGGTTCGGGCACGCCGCGTCGAGCTGCGAAATGTTGCCTCGATGCGTAAAGTGCACAAAGGACCACAAGACGCCTGTTATGTGATTTCTTTAACATCATTCTTGAAAAGATCGTGCGGGACTCTGCGGCCAATACAAGAGGTACGATCTACTTCAAGTCCACACAATTGCTTGCCTACGCAGATGACATTGACGTTATTGGACGGACAAAGCAGACGTCAATGAAGCTTTCGCAAGCATTGAAGCAGAAGCGGCTAAAGTGGGTCTAAGGGTAAATGGGGACAAGACCAAATATATGCTGTCATCAAAGAAAGACGAAATCACCGACGTCTTCGTCAGAACGTCACCTTCGGCAGCTATATTTTTGAAGTAGTCAAGGACTTCGTCTACCTTGGCTCGATAGTGACAAGTAGCAATGACACCAGCGCTGAGATAAAAGGAAGATGAACTCTTGCCAACCTCTGCTTCTTTGGGCTCAAGAGGCAACTGAGTAGTAGAGCCCTCCCGCGAAAAACCAAGGTATCCCCCTACAAAACCTTAATCATCCCGGTTCTCCCCTACGGCGCTGAGGCTTGGACTTTATCAAAAGTGGATGAAGAGGCTCTTGGGCGATTCGAGAGGAAAATTCTGTGTGCAATCTTTGGTCCCGTTTGTGTAAACGGAGAGTGGAGGAGGAGATTCAACCAAGAACTGTACGGGCTGTACAGCGATATCGGCCTAGTTAGACGTCTTCGGATCCAACGTCTAAGATGACTGGACCATGTAGAGCGAATGGACTTTACCGCTCCGGCCCGAAGAGTCTTCGACACCAACCCCGAGGGACGCAGCAGAGGATGACCGCATCTAAGGTGGCACGCACAGGTGGAATTGGACCTCAACCAACTGGGCGTGCGGCACTGGAAGAGGCTGGCCAAAGATCGTGCCGGCTGGAGAGACTTGTTGGTTAAGGCTCACCCCGAACTGTAGCGCCATCTAAGTAAGTAAGTAAGTAAGTCGGGTGGACGGAATTCTTTCTCGTCTTCGTCCAGTGTGAATGGTGCGTTCTGCGTGACAGCGGCATGTTGGCGCCAATCTTCGACGTTATACAGTCCGCAGAAATGGTCTTTCCACATTATCAGCATCGACTGTGATTCAACTACGAGGTGTCCGTGTTCATCCCTGCAGGCTTCCGCTCTGGCTTACCTTGGCATGTTCGTTTTACCGTTTGGTAAAACCTTGGAACGTCGTTCCTGCGATAACATCTCTCCATCTCCTCGATCGCGCGCTTCTCGTGTTCCTTTTTTTTCTTCTGAAAAGCGCATGCTCCTCCCTTCTCTTCCGCTCATAGAGCTCATGAGCAACTCACGTTCGACGACGCAGCGTGGTCACGTATGCATTCTGTTTTTCTGCATGTACCTGTCTGCACTCGTCATCAAACCAAGGGTTTCTCCTAGGTTGTTCCTGATGGCGCTTTGACAAACTTCTCCATTGCTGTTCTATGGTTTGTGCGGTTTGCATCTGCTCTTGGGAGAGCTGGAGGGAGACACGATCGGCGAAGTTCCTGGCGGTCTCTTGTGATTGCAGCTTCCCGATGTCAAATTTCCGCAGACGTATCATGGCTGCAACAAGGTTTGATTAACAGATAATTGATCAGAAAACCGGTAGACCGGTGTCCTTTTTGGACACAGTAGTGCCTACGCCCTAAAACATCACTGCCGTCAATTCCAAAAATGGAATCAAGCATTGCTCACGTAAGTGCTAGTGTAAAAAGGGGGATGAGCACATAAGCAACTAAGCTCACATTCGCACACACAAAAAGCTACTTGTACCTATGACTTTGGATGCGATCGGAAGTTTGGATACCTAGTGATAATACTGATCATACTGGCTTACACGAATCATTTGAAGGCATGCTGAAATTAGACCACCATGATAGATTGTCGCATTGGATAAATAGAAGCCTAGATCGAGACCGGCCCACAATTGTCGTAGACTACATGGACACTATCAGCCCCAACTTCATGTCTTATGTCGAGTAGAATACAAAACCAAAAGCAACCACTACGTACCAATGTTTTTTAATTTCGAGTTTAAATGAATAGCTAAGACGCCATCATCGTCATTGGTAGCAATAAGAATATTAGCTTTGCCATCCGAACCAACAGTCACAGATTTTCCAGTGCACCCAGATGCACTCTTCGTCCCAGAAATAACGTCACAATAGATTCCAGCTGGCAAGCAAGTTAGGAGATTCTCTTTCAAATCATAGTTATCACCATTGAATGCAATGAATGCCTTTTCACCGCGACAAAAGGCAATTTGGTTCCGATCATTGTCCCACCAATTGATGAGAGGTGTGCCTTCAGCGACATTCTGAAACTCGACCATATTATAGATCTGTCTCCAGCGATGCTCGCAGACCCAACCGTTGTTGCACGAACCGTCTACAGCGAATGTCGGTGATTTAATGGAACCGTCCGGATTGGCTGGCGGTGGATCATCCTTGTCGCTGAAGGCAAATGAGCTCATGATACGCTTGATACCATACGGATGGGCGAGAGTAAACGCTGTTGCCATCTTATACTTTCTGGGTTTCTTGTAGGTAAGAGCATTACCGCCGTCACGTTGATTGTCGTGGTTATCGACAAAGACCAATGCACTATCCGAAGGTAATAGGTTCCACGAAGGTCCCCAATTAATGAGCCACTTCAAGTTGTTTCCACCATTGAAAGCTCGGCCGAGTTCCAGGGAAGACATGAATTCTGTCACAGCTCCGATCTTATTGTATTCATATTTGGAAATGGTCTCACCGCCATGATCGATGACCTCCTGATAAACGAACGGCCGGGAATTGGGGGGAAATCCAAAATTTGTATTTAAGTTCTTGACGCGACTGTAGATGACCTTCAAACGAGATTGGTTAGATGAAGGACTTACTAACAGAGCTTGTTGCGTCTTACTTCCAGGTCCGAGGGATACATGTGTTTGGCAGCATCGACGCGGAAGCCAGCGATTCCCATGTCGACCAAGTGATTGAGGAAATCAACAATTTTCTCGCGGACATATTCGTGCGTTTGATTCAAGTCCTTGAGGCCGACGAGTTCACAATTCCGTACTTGATAGGCATCCTGGTAGTTGTTAATCTCACAAGTTGGATGAAAGTCAATACTTTCATACGGTACAGCTGGAAAGGATTTTGTTCCCGGATCAGCCGTAGAGCCTCCGGTTCCCACTGGATTACTGTTATTTGCCGCCATGTGATTCAGTATAATGTCGACATAGATGCGGACACCGACGTTGTTGCAGCGTCTCACCATATTGGCAAATTCTTCTTCATTCCCAGAGCGGGTGATCAGCTTGTACGACATTGGTTGATAGCGCTCCCACCATGGTCGCTTGGGTACAATTATATTCTCGTTGACAGGGGATACCTATAAAAATAGAACGTACTAGCCGTTGGGTAATAAAAATAAATGGAAACATTTTACCTGTACACCAGCGAATCCTCGCGGTCCAAGAAAGTTCTCGCACTCAGTCGCTATATCGTTCCATTTCCACTCAAACAGATGGACTATAGTGGTACGTCCCTCCAAGTAATAACGATTGAAGTAGCCCGTAACTCTTGTTTGCCCCGACCAGACTGCCAATAAGACGAGTGTCACTACAGACAGAATAGCCATGACCACGCGACATTGGACATGGGAGCTATGACGGCTTTTATAGCCGTATGGGTCGAGTTTGCGTTTATCTGGAATTGTAGCGGTGTGATAAGGCTAGCTAATGGGGGTGGAATTCCCAATTGTCCCGTGGCTGCAAAAGAGATTTTCAAATAATTTTTTTTTTTATTTATTCATCAATTTTGTTTATTTGACTTGTTTCGCATTCAGTCGTTGTGACTGTCAGAAAAGTGGAATCTCTATAGCCTAGATTAACAGTGAGATAACATGAGAGGACACTCTTCAAGGGTCACGCGGCAGGTGGCCAGCGTTATCCCCCATCGAAACTGATGCGACCCTCAAGTCTGATAACATTAGGTTTTAGTAATCTGCACCTCGCGTTGTATACGTCCTGTCGACATACATACACTAAGTCGAGACTTCGTTCGGTTCTCAAAGTTTTGTGTGAGGGCCAGGCGACTGGAAATATGAATAGTGTTTGTGGTCCTGTGGTCCTAATATTGTAACAGCCAATCATGCGCAGTTTTGGCCTCGTCAATTCCGTCCCGGTAATTTCGATGGGCTTCTGTTTCGATTGCTCAGGAATTAATCAATGCACAAGAAGAAAGTGAGTCACTTACGGCAACCCTAAACGAAAACGTACGTGGTCGAATCGCGGTGAGATGGTGCAAGCGATGGCCACGCCAAATTTGATAGCCTGGAATTTCATAGGAGGGTAGAGTCTGAGTACGTAGCGCAAAGTTCCTGATTGCACTCAACGTGACGAGACGCCAACAACGATCCCTGCTAAAGTTCAGGTCAAGTTGATATACAGCCTCCTCGTAGCACCCTCTGGATTGCCTTTCCAACAACCGCTGAGAGGTGAGGGTTGCCAACCCGCCCATGTAAAATTAAAAATTTTATGAATGAGAATATGGCCTCGGATACCAGGACGGACACCGAACGATGAACCGGAAAGAAAACGGACCACGATTTGCGAGTATGCTCCCGGAATGTGAGAACTCTCTACACTCCTGGAGCTACTAGAAAAGATCCTCAATAAGGCGGATATTACTGCGAGCCAGGAAGTACATTAGATAGAATAAGGAATGGTAAGGAAGAAGGAGTGCGACATTTATTACAGTTGTTACAAGAGGCTGCACTTCTTGCACTTGGGATCCGCATCCAAGGCAACATCACCGTCATCTGTGCACTTGCCCCTACCGACGAGGCTGGAGAACCCATCAAAGAGGATTTCTACGACCTTTTGGATGACGCCTACGGAGCTTGTCCGGAATATGACATCAAAATCGTACTCGGGGACCTCAACGCCAAATCAGTAAGGAGAACATCTTTGGCGGAGTAGTCAGATACGATACGACAGGCGATAACGACTTCCGACCTACGGATTTTGCGGCAACTCGTAATACGCTAATAAGTAGCACAAGATTTCCTCACAAGAAGATCCACACAGCAACCTGGCGGTCTCTAGATGGTCGAACTGTCAACCAAGTAGTAGAATTAATGTCACGCAGCGGAAGTGGTGATTTTCTTTCGTAGAATCATGCACTCGACAACCTCTGAAATGCACCGATCTGTTTGTCCGCAACACTTGCCTACGCCACAACGCAATAGCCACAAATATCGCATCGGCTTTCAAGCGCGTCTCCCACTTAATGATGTAATCAAAACTAATCCCGTTCAGTATTGAATAATAAATTCGCCATCGATAGTACGATTTGATCCTCCAATAGTTGCACGCTCCAACCGCATGCTAATCTGACGACAATAGTTTGCGTCCTCATGCAGAAGCACTTGACCATTTCAATGGGTAACGTTTTGCTTTGATTGTACCCTAAACAAACTACTTACTTAGATGTTCTCTTGCTCCTTCTTAACTTCCACACTTTGAATTGCTGATATAATCAAAGTTCTTAAACAAAATAGCAAAATCGAATCACAGAACTATTTTCGACGCTAGACGCGCGGTTATTGAAATTGGACTGACGCGTGTCTATAAATAGCGAGAGAGATCGGCTGATGCTGAGGGAGATGATCACAAAGTCATTGTTCGACTTTGTTTTTGCTCCTATTCCTGTGATATTGTGTGGGTGTAGGAAGACAACGAATGTGCGATTAGATTGAAACGAATTAGTGACAAATTAGTGTAATTATTGATCAAGCAAAAGCACGGACGCCCGATTTGCTTGTGCTTGGAGCGGAAACTAGTTTTATCTGATTTCGGAGATTTACTACGGCGCCGATACTGCACTGTCAAAGTAATCTACCCGTACATACACACACCCATTTGTACTTTTTTCACTAAGGGGCTAGTGCTACCAAATAGCACGAGGCACTGCGACCTTTACGTTCCCTGAGATGGAAGAGAGCAACACACACACACAGTATGTGCTCTGCAGTCTCTTCGTCCTCAAGATAGAGGTTAATTTTGTTGAGGTGCTATCTCCTGTGGGCAGGAGGTGGGGTCTCCAACCAAGCATTATGTATTGGCTCTACACAGCGGTCATAAGGCCTATCCTCCTGTATGGCGTCGTAGTCTGGTGGACTGCTATGGGCAAAGCAGTCAATCAAAACCGTCTGGGGAAGGTGCAAAGATCGGCCAGCTTCCATATAAGCGGAGCGATCAGATCAACCCCCACGGAGGCCTTAAATGTTCTACTACATCTTCCACCATTAAACCTTTTCAGCAAGCAGCTTGCTGCATGGGCGGCCCTAAGGATGAGGAGCATAAGAAAATGGCCCACATCTCAAAAAGGCCACACCACTATTCTCAAACACTTCAAAGTACCCATGGACACTGACTACATCACCCCGCAGAATGTGTTCAGCAGGAACTTCGAAGTTGTCTTTCCATCCAGGGAGAAATGGGCTGAAGGGAATGTTATACCAAAGGACTCGATCTCCCTCTATACCGATGGCTCTAAGATGGAGTCGGGAGTAGGTAGTGGGATCTTCTCCAAGGAATTTAACCTATCATTTAGACTCCCAAAGTACTGTAGTGTGTATCAGGCAGACATAACAGCGATAACGGAGGCCCTGGCATGGCTCAGGATCAACGTAATATCCACAAAGGATGTTATCATTTGCACGGATAGCCAATCTGCGATAAAATCCCTGGCAGCGGTAACCTACAAATTAAAGGCATGTCTTAACTGTCGCCTATTCCAGGAAACTGCACGGCCGACAAACTCGCAAAGTTAGGGTCAAGCACACTCAGCCTACCTACCCTCGGGTACCTAGAAACACCAATAAGTACGGTAAAGCACGTGATAAGGCTTCAAACCATAGAAAAGACCGACCTCCAATGAATTGAGAGCAATATTGGCTTTATCACCAAACAATTGTGGCCTATGTTAAACTTAGGACGAACCAGGGACCGGCAACCGAAAGGGCAACCTTAAGTACTCTAGTGGGTGTCATTACAGGTCACTGCACCATTGGAAAACACGCCGCCAGACTGGGACTATCCTACAATGACTTCTGTCGCGGCTGCATGGACGAGGAGGAGGAGGAATCAATACACCACCTCCTCTGCTCATGTCCCTCTTTTGCGAATCGCAGGAGGATTTACCTCGGCGCGCCCTTCTTCGACAATCTTAAGTGAGCTAGCAAACCAAAAAATAGCTCAACTCCACCGCTTTATTAGAAGCACAGGTTGGTTCCCAGGTAGCAGATCAGGGTAACCTGATCCAGGTGGTATCACAATGGGCCGGCTTCGGCCTAAGTATGGCTTATGCCTACCACGTCAACCTAACCTATCTCAGACCGCAGTGTCCCGCTGACTAGTCTTCTGTTTGTTCAGGGGCCGTATAAATCGTTTCGATTGGCGAAGTCCCTGAACGCTGTTCCAAAAGGCACTTGTCTAAGAAGAAGTTGATATCTATATAATATCTCTGTGCTCTGGCACCTACCAGAGTTTGACTTTGTTTCTTTTGGCGAGGTCTTGTAGGGCATCATGGCAATCCTCGACGGTTTTTGAGTTCGTGCTGTGCGAACTCAGCGTTTTAAGCGCTGCTTGGCTATCAGAGAGTATGTTGATAGTTACCCCTCTTATGCCAGTGGATGATACTAGGACTCATTCCCAGGGTCTTCGAGATCTTCCGATTTGATCCAAAGATTTCGGCGCCAAGGTCAGAAACCATATTGGAGCCATCAGTGTACCAAAGGCCTTTGACGCAAGGGATCACTGGCTTGGGATCAGTATGTCAACTGTCTTGTCAAAAGTGAAGGTATGTGGTAATGCGTCCGAGACCGTGGCAATCAGATCCAGTTAAGGAAAATGTTGCAGGATGGACGTGTGACCCATGGGTCTACACGGCAAGCTTGTTCCCGAGCGAAACTGTGAAACCAGAAAGATTGGTCTCATCTTGTGCTGCGATGCTAATGCTCAAAACACTGCTTGGGGAGCAGCAAATGCAACACAAGAGGAGACCGTCTTTTAGACTTCACTCTCTCGTCTGACCTTACCATCAACAATGATGGCTCTCAACCAATGTTTGTTACGACAAGATGACAGGAGGTGACTATACCTGACCCGATCCAATAGATATGTGAAGGAAATCACTAACTAGCGAGTCTTGCCTGATGCTACGCTGATGCTTGACCATAAATATATCGAATTCCGGCTAAGTTGTGGAATCTCTTCCTTGCAACCTCGACGGAATCCGAGAAAGACAGACTGGGCACGGTTTAAAGAGGAGCTTGAGAAATCCACTCAGGCCCTACCTAAACATAGAACGAAACAATTGGTAGAGAACGCCGTTCATAACCTGAATAGCGCCATCACCAGTTGTTTTGAACTCGCATGTCCAGTCAGCAAACCTCCCTGCAGGACATTGGTTGCCTGATGGAATGCCGAGCTCCAAATTCTTCGCAGGGAAGCCTCAAATCAAATTCGGGTAGATGGAAAAAGTTCCGGTCAAAGCAGAAAGAAGCAACTTATTCCTAAATGGAAAAACGATTCTTATAGGACCTTCTGCGAAGAGATCAAGTCGCTGAGTGCGACTAGCAAGTTGGTTAAAGTCCTCAAACGGGGAAAACCGACAAAGCTAGATGCACTCAGAAAATCTGATGGTACCTTCACTGAGTCTAAAGCGGAAACTCTTAGTTTACTGTTTGGGACTCATTTCCCGGGAAATCAGATCGACATCGGCTCGTTGCACATTCCTTCAAGGGAAACTGCAACTGAAACGATGAAACCAACTCGGCGTAGCTGGTATATTGCGTCGCGCGTGGTTACGACTGAAGTCATTTGCTGTGGCATCCTTCGATGGCTTCAAATCGCCGGGCACCGTCGGGATATATCCCGTTATGCTGCAAAAAAGTATAAAGCAGCTGCTTCCCACTTTGAAAAGAATTTTGACTGCTAGCCTAGCACTTGCTCACATACCCATTTCTTGGCGCACAGTGAAAGTCGTCTTTATTCCCAACATAGGAAAAGAGGACTACTCACTTGCCAAGAGTTAGACCAATTAGTCTAACATCCTTCCTGCTGAAAAGCATGGAGAGACTGGTAGAGTTGCACGTGCGCAAAGTTGCCCTTCGAATGCATCGCCTTCCGGAGATGCAACATGCTTATCAGCGCGGAAAATTCTGCCAGACTGCGCTTCAAAATCTAGTCGGAAGAATGAATGCACACTCGAAAGGAAAGAGTACGCGCTGGGCATTTTCATCGACATTGAGGAAGCTTTTGATAATGCAACTTTCGACAGCATGTGCAATGCTGCCAGACGTCATGGCGTAGATGAAGCACTAGTCTTATGGATCAAAGCAATGCTTGTGCACAGGACATTGACCGCTGATGCAGTTGTCGACCAGTGTGTCAAATCCAGCATAAACAGGGGCTGTCCGTAAAGTGGCGTCCTGTCTTCGCTGATATTATGCATGGTAGTCGACTCTCTGTTTGATGCTCTCAATGCACCTGAAATCTATGCCCAGGCCTACGCGGATGATGTCGCCGTACTTTCTGTCGGCTCATGCTTAGTGACTGTCCGTCTCAAAGCGCAGGCGGCGCTAAATGTGATCGATGATTAGTGTACCAGAAATGGGCTCTCGGCCAATCCTCTTAAGACCGATGTCGTTCTCTTCATGAGAAGGAGGAAAAATACTGACATGGCTCAGCTGGTACTAAAAGGCACTTCCGTTCCGGTATCAAAAGGAAGCTAAGTATCTAGGAGTCATCTTAGGTAGCAAGCTTCTCTAGTCAAGGCCTGTTGAGTCAAAAACCATCAAAGCGCTGTCAGCTTTCTGGCAATGCAAGGGAGCTTTCTGGCAAAACATGGGGTCTATCTCATATGCATCGGTTGTCTGGTGGTGTCGTAGCCTCTTTAAACGAACTCCAAAGAACGGTTTTGTCTCAGCTGAACGGGGGCTTTCCTCAGCACGCCGGGCGCTGCTCTAGATGCTATGATGAACCATCCCCCTCATGATATATTTATGAGAGGGTGTGCTGTGAAAGCCATGTCTTGTCTGAGGAGAAATGGCTTTTGGTACAACTCGGGAGGGGGAAAAGCATATGCGTCTGCAGTGACAGCCAAACTGCACTCAAAGCTGTGTGCAACCCCCTAGTTTGCTCCAAATTAGTGCATGAACTCAAGTCCTTCTTGAACAGAGTAGGATGACAAAGCGCGTATGCCTGACGTCTGCAGCATTCCTCCTGTCTTTAAGAAGAATCGAGTGCAGAAGACTTGTGGGGGTGATTACGGGCCATTACACTTTTGCTAAGCATCTCTGCGCGCTTGGCATAAATAAGACGCCTATCTGTGCTGCATGTTGCGAGGAGAATGACACTACAGAGCATTTTCACTGTGACTGTCCCGCCCTTGCTCGCGCACAGTGGCGTACCCTTGGGGCCGAAGTGCTGTATGCCGAACGTCTTAGCTCTACATTACTGAAGCTTCTTCTCATTTTTCTCAGAAAAACGGTAATGTAAGGTGTCTGTCTGGAGTATAATATTTGTAGTATTTGTGTCTGAGTACAACAAATAGCAGAAGCCTTCAAGAACAAAAAAAAAAAAAGCCTTCAGCGAGCCCTTTTTAACATAATATCTTACCTGTAGTTCTGCTTCAAAAACTTATAAAACCGTTGCTGCATGCCTTCTGTTTCGTTTGGGTGCTAATAATCATGCCATTTACGAACATGCCTGTCGTCGAAGACTTAGGATGAATAACCAATAACTAAATACCTAAGAACCATACTCATTTAAAGAGGTGCAATTTCAGTGTACATATAGAGAGACTTTTTCCGCAAGAAACATTTACAACCTAGAGTTCCTGTGGATGGCCAACACGCCATCGTACTCGTTGGTATTGATTTCAATGTAGGCCCTACCATCGGATCCAGCAACGGTCACACTCTTGCCAGTGCAGGATGATCCGCTCTTCGACCCAGAAATCACATCACAGTATGTTCCGGCTGGGAGACAGGTTTGAAGGGTTTGCTCCAAGTCGTAGTTGTCATTGTTGAAAGCAATGAAGGCGTTTCCACCGCGGCAGAAAGAAAATTGATTATTGCCATTGTCCCACCAGTCATTGATAGTAGTGGTACCGGTGACATTCTGAAACTCGACCATGTTGTAGATCTGTCTCCAGCGATGTTCGCAGATCCAGCCATTGTTGCATGAGCCATCAGAAGCAAAGGTGGGTGACCTAAGGGAACCATCGGAGTTTGCCGGTGGTGGATCAAACCTTGATTCGAAGTCGTACGAGCTCATGATGCGCTTGATTCCATATGGATGGGCGAGAGCGAAAGCAGTAGCCATCTTGTACCGCTTGGAAGTCTTATAATTAAGCTCGTCTCCAATTGAACGTTGGTTGTCGTGGTTGTCAATGAAGACGAGTGCTTGTTCTGAGGGTAACAGACTCCATTCAGGTCCCCTGTTGACGAGCCACTTCAGTTGGTTTCCACCCCTGAATGCTTTGCCGAGCTCCCAGGAAACCCTGAATTCAGTTACAGTTCCCATGGGGGTGAAATCATATTTGGAAACGATGTCACTACCGCTATCGATGACTTCCTGGAAAATGAATGGACGGGCATTGGCTGGGAATCCATGGGCAGTATTCAGATTCTTGACGCGATTGTATATGATCTGAGAACAGAAGAAGAAATTGAATACATGGCCATTGGGATGAAGTTTTTTTGAGTTACGCCCAAGTCCTTTGGGTCCATGTGTTTGGCAGCATCGACACGGTAACCGGCGACTCCTAGGTCGATCAAGTGATTGAGAAACTCCACAATTTTACCGCGAACGTATTCATTAGATTGATCCAAATCCTTCAGTCCGACAAGCTCGCAGTTGCGTACTTGGTTAATATCTCGATCGTTTTGAATGGAACTGGTTGCATGGAAGTCCAGACTAGAGTATGGGACACCTGGATAGGATTTTGATGATGGGGAGGCTTGAGAGCCTCCGGTTCCTACAGGATTGCTTCTATCGGCAGCCATGTGGTTCAACGAAACATCGACGTAGATGCGGACGCCGACGTTATTGCAGCGCCTCACCATATTGGCGAATTCCTGTTCATTGCCAGAGCGGGTTATAAGTCGATATGAAATCGGCTGATAGCGCTCCAACCATGGCCGATTGGGCAGGATTATGTTCTCGTTCACCGGCGAGACCTGTTTAAGGAAGATTTACTATTCACTCGAAAAGGAAGACTAGACTATTGTCTGCTGTGTCTTACCTGTACACCAGCGAATCCTAGTGGGGCAAGGAAGTTCTCGCACTCAGCAGCGATGTCGTTCCACTTCCATTCGAAAAGATGAACCATGGTGCTGCGTCCATTCCAGTAGTGAAGATTATATTGGGCCGTTGCCTGGCCAAGAAGGACTGCCGCTAAAGTGAGCCTAATTACTGTCAGAGTGGCCATGATAGACGATGTTGACTCGGTAAATATCGAAACCTTTTATAGCCAATTGTTGGCCTGGTTGTCTGGCATACGCTCGCGCTAATATGATAAGCTTTTGGGGGTAATTTGAAGAATGTCGTAAATTTACTTAAATGCAATAAATGTAATCTCGATTTGAATAGGTGATATGACTGTGTTACCTACTTGAAGTCATGAAGGATTTATGAATTTATCGGTTGCGATTTGCCAAATGATTCAAAGTTAGTCATGATGAGCACATTAGTATAAATATGGATATGTCAATCAGTAGGCTGGCTCTTATGAATTTAGTCTCTCTTATGTGCGTGCGACAGTTTTACGGCGATTCGTCGAGTGTAGGGTGCTAAGAAGAGGGTGCAAGAGTGTGCACTCTTCTCATTAGGAATTGGTTAAAAAGACAGGCACAACACTGGAGAAACTGAAATCTGATGAGAAAGCGTGGAAAGTACTTACCAGCTTGGATTACTGTTTGACTTAATAATGACGTAAATGAATGTGCTTTTCCTCGATTCGTTAACTGCGTAGCTTATCAGTATGAAATATGTAATACAGTGCAGTCGACCACCAGTCCCGTCCCCAACACACATTTAATGGGCATGGAATGATAAGTAAGGATGCTTATCCGTAACTATAGCCCCCATGCTGTGTGTGATTTATTTTTATTTTTACACAGGTGAAAGGGACCTACAGTTTAATGCCGATTCCGAACGGCTTGAGTGGAGAAGCTTTTTCTTGGCAAGTATACTACGGGGCGTTTTGCCAGTACCCCGCCGAGGAGGGACGCTGCGAAATAAACATTCGATGGCGTTAGTGTTATCGGGATCCGACCTTGCTCATCGTGCGTCAGAGTCCAACACACTAACCACTGCACCACGGTGCCCTGGATAAGGAGATTATGTACAATTGCAACACCAACATTACGGACCGATAGACAGTCAAACCGAGATAATGATTATCTCTGAAACACATCTTGCTACAAAAAAACATATCCAATTCCCTGGATATAACATCCACCGCACAGGCCATCTAAATGGAACGGGACATAGAGAATCCACGATAATAATAAAGGGACAAATACACTGTTCTGAACTCAAAGACTTCCAAATCGACTATATTCAGTCCACATATATACAACTGGAAGATCCTTTGGCATGGATTCTTGGCATTATCTTCAATTTACTGTCCGCCTAAACACAAAATAACGACTCCTAAATATGATCTCGACCTAAATTCCTTGGGAAACCGATTCATAGTCGCAGGAGATTTCAACGCAAAACACACAGAGTGGGGTTCCAGACTCACTAGACGCAATCAAGCTAAACAAATATCTATAAATATCACTAATAATAATTGTAAGAGTTGCTCCATTTGTATATATACTTACTTACTTATCAGGCCAGCGATCCGTGGAGGGTTTGAGCCTGAGCTATAGCTGCCTTCCATCCTTGACGGTCCCGGGCACGCTGCTTCTAGTTATCAAGACCAAGATGTCTTACATCCGCGGTTACTTGGTCTTTATACCGGAGGTTCGGTCTTCCTTTTCTTCTCGAACAAGGAGGCTCGGAGTCGGAGACCCTCTTAGCTGGATGTGGCCGAGTGTAGTCGACGGATCTTTGCCTTCCGGACTACATCCACATCTTTGTACAGCTCTGGATGTTTTCTTCTCCATTCACCTTCCTCTCAGACAGGACCAAATATCCGGCGCAGAATTTTCCTTTCGAAAGAAACCAAAATCAGCTCCGCTGTCCTGCTTTTCGTCCAGCCTTCGGCTCCGTACAGCAAGACTGGCATTATGAGCGTTTTGTAAAGCATGAGGAGCTTAGACCCAAGTTGTTTAGACAAGCCGAAGTAGCCGCGGTTGCCAAGGGCGATTCTATGCCGGATCTCCACTGTGGTGTCATTTGTGGGATTTACGTTTGCCCAGAGGTAGACAAACTCCTTTACTACCTCGAAATTGTAGTTGTCAATTGTTATATTTGGTCCGAGGTGGTGAGCGACGGATTGGCTTTTGCTTGACAGCATGTACTTCGTCTTGTCCTCATTGACCTTAAGACCAACTCGTTTCGCCTGTTCTTCAATCGCCGTGAATGCTTCCACAATGCCACGGCGAGAACACGCGATGATATCGATATCATCCGCGTATCCTAGCAGCTGAACGGACTTGTAGAAGATAGTGCCTTCGCTGTTGACGCCTGCCCGCACTATCTGCTCCAGCACCAGGTTGAAGAAGTCACATGACAGCGCATCTCCTTGCCGAAATCCGGTGCATTTTTCAAACGGTTCCGGGGTCCTAGAACCGAGTTGCACGGTGCATCGCGTATTTTTTAGCGTGGCGCGACACAACTGGATCAGTTTTCCCGGGATCCTGAATTCGGCCATCGCACCAAACAGACCCTCACGATGAATGCTGTCGTATGCGGGCTTTGAAATCGATGAAAAGATGGTGTGTATCGATTCGAAACTCGTTGGTCTTTTCCAGGATTTGTCGAAGTGTGAAAATTTGGTCTATAGTCGATTTGCCGGGCCGGAAGCCGCACTGGTAGCTGCCGATTAGGTCGGTGCAAAATGGCTTTAGACGTTCACACAATACGCTGGACAGGATCTTGTATGCGACATTGAGCAGGGATATACTTCTATAGTTTTTGCAAGAGGTAGGATCGCCTTTTTTTGGATGGGGCAACAAACCAATTAAATGGATGACGACAAAAGAAATAGAATCCTGCATCAAGCCCGAAGTAAATCCAACGAAGGCACCTGGTTATGACATGACCTTATAAATGGAAAAATCCTGGAAGAACTACGACCATTTGCCCTTATCTCTCTGCGGGACCTGTTTAATAGTGTGGTAAGGCTTAAACACTTCCCAAAATTGTGGAAAGTTGCGGAAGTAGTACCAAAACGATATCGTATAGTGATACTATTTTAAAAAATAATGCTTCCTGTTACATTGTCTTTCATTACGCATATCTTCAACCGCATCATCACTACCTGTATTTTTCCCAGTGAATGGAAGCAGGCTAAAATAGGTCCCCTGCCTAAGAAACCAAACTGTAACCTCACCGATTATCGGCCGATAGCGATTGTTCCCTAGCTATCTAAAGTCTTTCAAAAAGCAATCTTACTCGAAATACTTAGACATCTCTCCGCTGAAAGATAACTGCACGATAGCCAATCAGGTTTCCGCCCTCAGCACATCTGTAAAACTGCTCTGTTGTTTATCATTGATGAGATCAGAAAAGGTTTAGATAAAAAAGAGTTGTCCATCCTTACGTTACTTGACTTCTCCAAGGCCTTCGACACAGTGAACCACACTATCTTGTGTAACAAGCTACTGAAAAATTTTGAATTTTCAGGGCATACCACAAGTCTCTTCCAGTCCTACTTGGTTGGTAGACAACAAAAAGTAGTAATTGGTGATAAAATATCGGACCCTCTTTCCACGCATGCCGGTGTGCCGCAAGGTTCCATTCTAGGTCCGGTTTTATTCCAGCTATATGTTAATGAATTGCCCAATATTGTTAAACATTGCCCGGTACACATGTACGCAGATGACGTTCAGTTACAAATATCCATTCCATTTCACTCGGCAGTAGCATTCGTTGCCAAAATAAATTAAGACCTCCAAGGTATCCTTGACTGAGCCCCCAAGCCAATACCCTTTGCTTCAATCCCAGTAAATCGAAGTCACTGGTTATATACCGAAATTTGGTGGACACCTCTAATCTCCCGGCTATCAAACTGGGTCAATATAATACCGATTTTGTTGAGAGCGCGAGGAATCTAGGACTAATCTTGAACCGCACTCTTACTTGGGACGATCACGTCAACGCTAGCATCGGAAAGGTGTACGCCATGCTGCTCTCTGGGCATCACAGCACTACATCCCTCTAAAAACTAAAATGATTATCGCCAAGACTCTGCTGCTCCCAAGTCTTACATATGGTTGCGAATTTCTTTGCAATTTGTATTTTAGATCTAAACGAAAACGAAAAGTGGCTTTTAACAGCATTGCGCACTTCATTTTTAACATCCATAGGCACGAGCTATTCAAAGACCATTTTTGGCTGCACATTTAACAACATCCTCATCTACGACACCCTCACTTTCCTTCATAAGCTTCAGCATACCCGACATCCTAATTAACTGTTTAATAAGTTGACTTTCCCATTATCTGAACGAACACACTCATTCCTTAACACACACGCCTTTGGAACTCTCTCCCCATTGCATTGAGATGAATCAGAAATTTAAAGCAATTTGAAACCGCATTACTTAAACATTTGGCTAATGATCATAATCTATTCACCAGCTCTTAGTAAGCTTATCGCGAAAGCATTCGGCTCAGTCTGGCACAAAGGATTCTTACAGAAACTTGCAAAAACCGTTCCAAAGGACTTTCTTCAGCTACTAACAAGTTATTTGACAGATCGATGTTTCTATGTCAGATACAAAGCCAAATGTTCAAAAATGAATCCTATCAATGCTGGAGTACCTCAAGGAAGTATTTTGGGACCTCTTCTATATGTACTCTTCACAGCTGACATCCCGCTCCCTGATAGAGAAACAACTATGAAAGCAACATTTGCTGACGACACAGAATTGCTTAACTCAGGAAGCAGTCTTTACATCACGGCAGACTGGTTTTCAAAATGGCACATACAAATCATCGAAGACAAGACAGTCCAAGTAATGTATTCCTCGACCTCAATCGAAAATTTCGTTAAATAATGTCTTCTTCTTCTTAACGGGTGCTACAGTTCGGGGTGAACTTGGGCCTCAATCAACATGCCCCTTCAAACAGCACGATCTTTTGCTAGCCTTTTCCATTGCCGTAGACCCAGTTGGCTGAGGTTCCCTTCTGTGTGCCCCATCTTAAGTGCGGCCGTCCTCTGCTTCTTCGTCCCTCGGGGTTGGTTTCAAAGACTCTCCGGGCTGGAGCTGTGGTGTCTATTCGCTCTACATGGCAGAGCCATCTTAGGCGATGAATCCATAGACGTCTGACTAGACTCATGTCGCTGTACAGCCCGTAAAGTTCGTGGTTGAATTTTACCTCCATCCCCTCTCTGCGTTTAAAGACCCGAAAATCACGCGCAAAATCTTTCTCTCGATCCGACCAACGGCCTCCTCATTCGCTTATGATAGTGTCTATGCTTCTGCGCCTCACAGAAGGACCGGGACTATAAGGGTCTTCTATGGCTCTATACTTTGTCGTTCGGGAGAGGGCTCTATTACTCAGTTGCCTCCTGAGCCCAAAGAAACAGCGATTGGCAAGAGTGATTCTGCGTTTGATTTCGGAACTGATTCCGTTGTTCCAGGTCATTGCGGAGCCAAGGTAGACGAATTCCTTAACTACCTCGAACTTATATATATACAAACGTTCTGGCCAAGACATCGCTGGTGAGCGTCCTTTTTTGATGACAGCATATATTTAGTTTTGCCCTCGTTTACCGCCAGACCAACTTTCGCGGCCTCGAACTCAATACTCGCAAACGCCTCATTGACATCTCGCTGTGATCTACCTATTATGTCAATATCGTCGGCGTATGCAGGGAGTTGCGAGGATTGTGCCTCTTGTATTGGCCAGTGATTTTTGCACAATCATTTCCAATATGATGTTGAAGAAATCACACAACAGCGCATCGCCGTGCCTAAATCCTTTTATGACATCGAAACTATCGGTAAGGTGTTTACCGATTCGGATGGAGCAGCGAGCATTCTCCAAAGTCATCCTGCATAGTCTGATGAGTTTAGCAGGTATGGCAAAGGTAGACATAGCGTTGTATACCTCGTCTCTAATTACGCTGTCGTATGCGGCTATGAAGTCGACAAATAGGTGGTGCGTGTCGACTTGAAATTCATTGGTTTTTTCAAGGATCTGCCGTAGTGTGAAGATTTGGTCGATGGTGGACTTCCCTGGCCTGAATCCGCACTGATTAGGACCTATCAGCTTATTTACAAAAGGCTTCAGGCGTTCACACAAAACGGCAGAGAAGATTTCGTAGGCGATGTTAAGGAGACTTATTCCTCTATAGTTGGCGCAATCAGAGGGGTCTCCTTTCTTGTGATCGGGCATACGATGCTGAGACTACTTTCCTCGGGCACGATTTCCTCTGATCATATCTTAAAGATGAGCTGCTGCATGCTTCTAACCAGGTCATCCCCGGCTGCCTTGAAGAGCTCAGCAGACAGTCCGTCTGCTCCAGCAGCTTAATTAGACATGAGCTTCGATATGGTAATCTTAACTTCGACGAGGTCAGGGGGGCGGAATTCTCTGCGGTCTTCGTCGATTAGAAATGGGTCATTCTGCCTGACAGCGGTATATTGACATCCCTGTAGGCTTCCGTTTTGGCCTTATATCCTTGGCAACTTTCGAACGTCACGCCTGCAGTAACACCTCTCCAAATCCTCAATCGCGCCCTTCTCCTGCTCTTTCTTCTTTCTTCTAAGAAGCTTATGCTCCTCCCTTCTTTTTAACTCGTAGAGCTCACGAGCTGCTGTTGTTCTTTTATGCAGCGAGGCCCTATATGCATCCTGCTTCGCTGTATGAATCCTCCTGCACTCGTCATCGAACCAGGTGTTTCTTCGTGGTGGAGCCTTGAAACCCAAAACTTCGGATGCAGATCTTTTCAGGGCTTGTATGCAAAGGCTACACTGCTGTTCTATTGATAGCGTGGAGGATTGAGGTGTATTGGAGAGCTTAAGGGATACGCGATCGGTAAAAGCACGAGCGGTTTCTGGCGATAGTGGCTTTCCGACGTCATAACTTTGTATTCTTACTCTACTCCGTTGCGTTCGTGATATCCGTTAGCGCATCTTGGCTACTACAAGATGTACAAACATCAAGAATAGTGGAGGAGTGTCTGACGTCGATCGCGATGTGATCAATCTGGTGTTGTCCGTCTCTTTTTAGTGAAAGCAGATATTTGGTTTTACCCTCATTAACCTTGAGACCCATCTTAGCCGTTTCTACCTCAATGCTTAGAACGGCCTCATTGACGTCTCGCTGTGTCCGTCCAATCACGTCAATGTCGTCGACGTACGCAAGCAATTGCGTAGACTTGAAATAAATCGTACCTCTTGTGTTGGCCAGTGACTGTTGCACGATCTTTTCAAGCACGATGTTGAAAAAGTTGCATGACAGCGCGTCACCTTACCTAAATCCTTTTTTAATATCAAAGGTCTCGGTTTGCTCATTACCGACCTTAATGGAGCAGCGAGAGTTCTCCATTAGCATCCTGCACAGTCGGACGAGTTTGGCAGGGATGTTAAAACTAGACATGGCTTTGTATAGCTCATCTCTATACACACTGTCATATGCTGCCTTGAAATCGACGAAAAGGTGGTGAGCGTCGATTTGGTATTCCTGGCTGGGTCTTCTCCAAGCTCTGCCGTAGAGTAAATATTTGGTCTATTGTGGATTTACCTGGCCTGAAACCACACTGATAAGAGCCGGTCAGGTTATCCACAAACGGTTCCAGGCGTTCACACAATACGGCAGAGAAGATCTTATATGCGATGTTAAGGAGACTTAATCCCCTATAGTTGGCGCAGTTAACTATGAGTTGACTTTGAGTTAACTTTGAGTCGATCGTCCTTTTCTTCCGTTGGGGCGTGAGCGCATATTAAGCTAATGTTTCCACATTTAGCCAATTTAGCTTGGTTTCAAAGCCAAGTTAGCGGTTTTTAACTAGTTGTTGTTCCAACTCTCACCTATGGTCATGAAATTTGGGTATTGACCGAATGAATAAGATCGCGAATACAAGTTGCCGAAATGACACGAATGTCGCCACCATCACGACTTCCGAAGCTTGCCTTGGATGCAATACCATCAGGCAGGCGACTGCTTGGCAGACCCAGGATGAGGTGGTTGAACCCCCTGGAGTCGATGACGGATCGTGTGGCCTGGAGATCCCGCGTGCGCGCATCACCCCCGCGACTCTTTTAGTGGAACATGCGGGCCACTGAAAATGTATGTATGTATCTTCCTCGAAAAACGAACCCGCACCCGAATAGGCGCTGCTTGTTCTCCTTGTAGCAGTTCCCGTAGTAGATGTCGCAGTTTTTCATCCGTCTTTTGCCTGGTCCATCCCATCGCACTTCTTGGAGTGCGGTTATATCTTCTTTACAGCAGTTGAGGGTTTGCTCCAATTGATCGCCTGCACCCGGTCTGTTAAGGGACCTCACATTACAGGTGCAGAGTCTCAAGTCAGTTAGTCGTTTGTAGAGGTCATCAGTTTTGTATCCGTCCGTATCTGAGGCTTGTGGTTGCTTCTGAACAAGTGGGTTTTTACGTGATAGGGATGTTACCCCTAAGCACAACCCTTAACCTAGAGGGCCAGGTTCCTCTTTCCCCAGTAATAAGAGTTGGGTCGCTGCACACATTGGTTCACTACCTGGCGGGTGCCAGGGCAGCTATCCAGGAGGGGACACGAGGAGGCTGTGTGTCAACTTGGATTGAGCAGGGACAGAGATCGAAGCTGGCGTCCTTGCTCTGTTTGCTCGCTCCCTCCCCCCTCTACAGGAGGTGGAAAAGTTGTCGACTAAACAGGGTCCAGGAGAGGACAATATAAGAGTGATTGACCTAAAAGTAAACGCAACATATTTGACTCCAATTATTAAAGTCATAAAAAACAGAAGTCTCAGGCAGTGCTGTGTCCCGAAGCTGCTGAAAACTTTAATAGTGCATCCGATTTTTAAAGGCGATAGTAAGAGCAACACTGAAAACCACAGACCAGTTGCTATTTTATCTATTGTAGATAAATGATTGGAGGAAGTTGTGGTGCACTGACTTACCAATTTTGTTGAAAGGCATAAGATTGTACAAGCGAAACAATATGGCTTTCAAAAAGCTAAGAGCACTGGAAAGTTATTGGCAGAGTTAACAAACTTAGTTAACGTAGGCGTCAACAAAAACCATCATGGCTTAGTCATGTTTATTCACTTTAACAAAGCGTTTGACACTTTGAGCCACGAAAAGATTGTAGATGCGCTGAATAGGATTGAAGTGAGAAGAGACATGGAGAGGTGGCTGAAAAATTACCTTTCGGGAAGAGCAATAAAAGTGAAAGTAATGAATTCTCTGAGTACAGAAAGGATGACCTTTAATGGTGTGCCACAATGCTCCAAATTAGGGCCAGTCCTGTTTAATCTCTTCACAAATGAGCTACTTAGAGTCCTTAATCTTGGGGTCGCTTTTGCCGTTGTTGTGAAACACAAGTGCCTCAAAACCGCAATAGTATCAAGATTGCCAGAGGAGTTCGATAAGGTAGCGCAATGGTGCCACGATAATGGACTGGTAATAAATGCCGAAAAAACAAAGCTATACACATACACCACAGCAGCCCCAATATAATGTTGTGGACACGAACCGACGGTTATGTTCGAATTTCACTGTCGAAGTTTCGGTCAACGGTGGGCGTTACAGAGCCATGTTAACGGACTTTTTTTTTTTTACTGAAATTGTAGACATGCCACACAGCCCATGCCACAATCGATTTTTTGCGCACCGAATTCCCAAATCGTGTTATCAGTCGTCTTGACGATGTCAATTGGCCGCCTCGGAGCTGCGATTTGACCTCCTTGGATGTTTTTTTGTGGGGAACCATGAAGGTCCGATGTTATGCCAACAATCTGGAAAGGATTCAAGTACTTAAGGTCAATATTATCCAAGCAATCCGTGAGCTACAGCTGGAAACCATCGACCAGATCTTGGAAAATTGGGGTGACAGAATGCGCCTTTGTGAAGCTAACCGAGGCAGCCACTTTCGTCTTCATCGCTTACCTCTGGAACACCAACAATTTCTATTTCATCCTCCATCTGCATCTGTTCTCGCCAATTCAGCTTACTTTCCAGGCTTATAAGTTCTGCCACTCGTTCTCAGTACAGCGTTTTCTTCTTTGAGCAGTTGTACCGTTTGAAGAAACTCGGAGTTTATTTCCTTTAGGTTAATAATCTCCTCGTAAAACAGCTGAAGGGTTATGCACTTTTGTTTTGGGCGACTTCTGCCTTCTGATTGGTGTTGGACTGTTCTGTGTTAATAGGTAGTGTTGTTGTTTTGGCTGAGCTAAGGCAGCCATAGAAACAGCTTGTTGTTCGAATAAAGTGCTGAACACAACGAAACTTTCGTTTATTTGAATTCATATACTCAAGGTTGGCAGCAGTAGCTGCGAACAGTTTTTCCCTAAGAAACATTTACAACCTAGAGTTCCTGTGGATGGCCAACACGCCATCGTACTCGTTGGTATTGATTTCAATGTAGGCCCTACCATCGGATCCAGCAACGGTCACACTCTTGCCAGTGCAGGATGATCCGCTCTTCGACCCAGAAATCACATCACAGTATGTTCCGGCTGGGAGACAGGTTTGAAGGGTTTGCTTCAAGTCGTAGTTGTCATTGTCGAAAGCAATGAAGGCGTTTCCACCGCGGCAGAAAGAAAATTGATTATTGCCATTGTCCCACCAGTCATTGATAGTAGTGGTACCGGCGACATTCTGAAACTCGACCATGTTGTAGATCTGTCTCCAGCGATGTTCGCAGATCCAGCTATTGTTGCATGAGCCATCAGAAGCAAAGGTGGGTGACCTAAGGGAACCATCGGAGTTTGCCGGTGGTGGATCAAACCTTGATTCGAAGTCATACGAGCTCATGATACGCTTGATTCCATATGGATGAGCGAGAGCGAAAGCAGTAGCCATCTTGTACTGCTTGGAAGTCTTATAAGTAAGCATGTCACCAATAAAACGTTGGTTGTCGTGGTTGTCAATGAAGACGAGTGCTTGTTCTGAGGGTAACAGACTCCATTCAGGTCCCCAGTTGACGAGCCACTTCAGTTGGTTTCCACCCCTGAATGCTTTGCCGAGCTCCCAGGAAACCCTGAATTCAGTTACAGTTCCCATGGGGGTGAAATCATATTTGGAAACGATGTCACTACCGCTATCGATGACTTCCTGAAAAATGAATGGACGGGCATTGGCTGGGAATCCATGGGCAGTATTCAGGTTATTGACACGATTGTAGATGATCTAAGAACAGAAGAAGAAATTGAATACATGTCCATTGGGATGAAGTTTTTTTGACTTACGCCCAAGTCCTTTGGGTTCATGTGTTTGGCAGCATCGACACGGTAACCGGCGACTCCTAGGTCGATCAAGTGATTGAGAAACTCCACAATTTTACCGCGAACGTATTCATTAGATTGATCCAAATCCTTCAGTCCGACAAGCTCGCAGTTGCGTACTTGGTTAATATCTCGATCGTTTTGAATGGAACAGGTTGCATGGAAGTCTAGGCTAGAGTATGGGACACCTGGATAGGATTTTGATGATGGGGAGGCGTGAGAGCCTCCGGTTCCTACAGGATTGCTTCTATCGGCAGCCATGTGGTTCAACGCAACATCGACGTAGATGCGGACGCCGACGTTATTGCAGCGCCTCACCATATTGGCGAATTCCTGTTCATTGCCAGAGCGGGTTATAAGTCGATATGACATCGGCTGATATCGCTCCAACCACGGCCGATTGGGCAGGATTATGTTATCGTTGACTGGCGAGACCTGTTTAAGGAAGATTTACTATTTACTCGAAGATGAAGACAAGACTATTGTCTACTGTGTCTTACCTGAACACCAGCGAATCCTCGTGGGGCAAGGAAGTTCTCGCACTCAGCAGCGATGTCGTTCCACTTCCATTCGAAAAGATGAACCATGGTGCTGCGTCCATTCCAGTAGTGAGGATTATATTGGGCCGTTGCCTGGCCAAGAAGGACTGCCGCTAAAGTGAGCCTAATTACTGTCAGAGTGGCCATGATAGACGATGTTGACTCGGTAAATATCGAAACCTTTTATAGCCAATTGTTGGCCTGGTTATCTGGCATACGCTCGCGCTAATATGATAAGCTTTTGGGGGTATTTTGAAGAATGTCGTAAATTTACTTAAATGCAGTAAATGCAATCTCGATTTGAATAGGTGATGTGACAGTGTTGCCCACTTGAAGTCATGAAGGATTTATGAATTTATCGGTTGCGATTTGCCAAATGATTCAAAGTTAGTCGTGATGAGCACATTAGTATAAATATGGATATGTCAATCAATAGGCTGGCTCTTATGAATTTAGTCTCTCTTATGTGCGTGCGACAGTTTTACGGCGATTCGTCGAGTGTAGGGTGCTAAGAAGAGGGTGCAAGAGTGTGCACTCTTCTCATTAGGAATTGGTTAAAAAGACAGGCACAACACTGGAGAAACTGGAATCTGATGAGAAAGCGTGGAAAGTACTTACCAGCTTGCTCGTGACATTCCGGTTCTTTCAATTGGGAAGCGCGACCTTAGACGTGAACCCTCTCCCTGATCGATCCGTACATACGTACATATGTTGTTATCAAATGGATTACTGTTTAGCTTAATAATGACATAAATGAATGTGCTTTTCCTCGATTCGTTAACTGCGTAGCTTATCAGTATGAAAGCAGTCGATCACCAGTCCCGTCCCCAACACACATTTATTGGGCATAGAATGATAAGTAAGGATGCCTATTCGTAACTGTAGATATATAATGATTAAATGGAGGTTGACAAAGGCATTGTGAATGATTCTTCTTTTTCTTTGATAGCGTTACAGCCCACGAAGGACCAGAGTCAAGCTTCTCTTCAAGCACCCATGTTGTGTGTGATATATTTTTCACACAGGTGGCGAACCTACAGTTTAAGGCCCGATTCCGAACAGCGTGAGTCGAGAAGCTTTTTCATGGCAAGTGTACTACGGGGGATTGCCAATACCTACTTCCATTTCATGGTGGTACCATCGGGAAATTTCCTAACCATGGAAACTACTAACGGAAGAAAATGAATGGCGAGCATCCTGCGCCACAAAACAGAATTAATGTCGGTTGGGCTATAGTCTAGCAAACCGTAACCCGAAAACCCCACAGTTGCTCAGATAGTCTTCGGCTCTGTACGTAGAATGTTAGGTCCCTAAGCAGACCACGTGCAGCCGAACAACTTGAGGACGCCCTAGACCGCTACAAAGCGGACTTAATCGCCATCCAGGAAATGCAATGAAATGGGCCGGGTATAAAGCGGGTGAAAAACAGCGACATCCACTACGGCGACTGCTATAGGAAGAGAGGACAACGATTGTTCGGATGCGGATTTGTTGTTCGTAATGAGCTAAGCCAAAAAGCCCTGAGTTTTCGGCGAACGCCTCATAACGATCATAACGATCCGTATCAAGGCAAAATTTTCTGAAATTTGCGCCCACGCCCCTACAGAGGACAAGGATGACCTTACCAAAGACGAATTCTATGACCTCCTAGACAGAACGTTGGGTAAGAAAAGCATATTTGAACAAGTCATCAGCAAACACAGCCTACATGACACCCCATCCGATAACGGACACAGGCTAATTGATCTTGCTACGGGGTGAAATCTCCTTCTAGCCAGTACGCCCTTCCCGCAACCCGATAAACACAAAGGAACCTGGCGGTCGCCAGATCCATGAATCACTAACCAGAATGATTTCATCGCCATCGAGGAGCTAACATCGACGCGCCTACGGGTATCACGAACGCAGCGGAGTAGAGTAAGAACACAAAGTTACGATGTCGGAAAGCTACTATCGCCAGAAACAGCTCTTGCCTTTACCGATCGCGTCGCGCTTAAGCTCTTCCATACAACTCAACCCTCCACGAAGTCAATCGAATAACAGTGGGTCTTTTGCAAACAAGCTCTGAAAAGCACTGCTTCTGAAGTGTTGGGGAAATCTTGTGCTACTTATCACCGCATTACTAATAACTGATAGCTAACCTGAATATGTCGTAATACGATTTGATTGGTTTATTTTTATTTTTCTCACTTTAAACAAAACGATTGTAGCCACAGCGACAATAAGCAAATCGAATAAAAGCAATTTGACAGTTCATTCGCTTAAGTTCGCTTAAATTCCTTATGGGTAACTTGACCTTTCGTTCAGTTTTGACATAAGCTTAAGATTTCAATCATGACAGAAATATGTCTCGTGTAGACCGATAGTTTTCGGATCAGACAGACGCATGGACATTGATGTCGGACGGTTTTTCTAGACATCTCCTCCGGCCTTTCTTTGACAGCGTGTGTTAGTATGAGTGAATACATTGTAAACTCTATATGTATAACTTACTTACTTACTTATCAGGCCTGCGATCCATGGAGGATCTGAGCCTGAGCTATAGCTGCCTTCCATCCTTGACGGTCCCGGGCACGCTGCTTCCAGTTGTCAAGACCAAGATGTCTTACATCCGCGATTACTTGGTCTTTATACCGGAGGTTCGGCCTTCCTCTTCTTCTCGAACCAGGAGGCTCGGAGTCGAAGACCCTCTTAGCTGGAGCATTGATGTCCATGCGCTCGATGTGGTCGAGCCAGTGTAGTCGATGAATCCTTGTCTTCCGGACTACATCCACATCTTGGTACAGCTCGTAGAGTTCGCGGCTGTGCCTTCGTCTCCATTCACCTTCCTCACAGACAGGACCAAATATCCGGCGCAGAATTCTTCTTTCGAAAGAACCCAAAATCAGCTCCGCTGTCCTGCTTATCGTCCAGCTTTCGGCTCCGTACAGCAAGACTGGCAGAATGAGCGTTTTGTAAAGCATGACTTTGGTCTTTCGAGTGAGGAGTTTTGACCCCAGTTGTTTGGAAAAGCCGAAGTAGCAGCGGTTGCCAAGGGCGATTTTATGCCGGATCTCCACTGTGGTGTCATTTGTGGAATTTACGTTTGCCCCGAGTTAGACAAACTCCTTAACTACCTCGAAATTGTAGCTGTCAATTGTTATATTTTATCCCAGGTGGTGAGCGACGGATTGGCTTTTGCTTGACAGCATGTACTTCGTCTTGTCCTCATTGACCTTAAGACCAACTCGTTTCGCATGTTCTTCAATCGCCGTGAATGCTTCCACAATGCCATGGCGAGAACACACGATGATGTCGATATCATCCGCGTATCCTAGCAGCTGGATGGATTGGAAAAGATAGTGCCTTCCCTGTTGACGCCTGCCCGTTGCACTATCTGCTCCAGCACCAGGTTAAAGAAGTCACATGACAGCGCATCTCCTTGCCGAAATCTGGTCCATGTTTCGAATGGTTCCGAGGTCCTAGAACCGAGTTGCACGGTGCATCGCGTGTTTTTTAACGTAGCGCGACACAACTGGATCAGTTTTACCGGGATCCCGAATTCGGCCATCGCCCCAAACAGTTCTTCACGATGAATGCTGTCGTATGCGGCTTTGAAATCGATGAAAAGATGGTGTGTATCGATTCGAAACTCGTTGGTCTTTTCCAGGATTTGTCGATATATGTATAACGACTAAGCATTTTTCGGCTTTTAGAGAGTGGTCGTTAATGGAGAGAAATAAATAAATATTATTTTACTGTTCTATAATAACATGTAATATTGCAACAATACTGTTGCGGAGACACAAACCGACGGTTAAGTTCGAATTTCGCTGTCGAAGTTCGAAAGCTCTCTTCAAGCGGAGATTGCGATGATGTCAACTGTCAGCGGCGTAATGCTAATTGTCAGAGCATTCTAGAGACTTCCGAAGGGGAACTTCCGACGGCGAACATTCGAGAAGGTGGACCGAGAGCTATATAAGCGCGAACACTCGCCCTCGGCATACATTCAGTTTGTGGTATTGAACAGCGTGTGACAAGTCGGTGTGATCAAACAGTGTGAAAATAAATGCTCTCAATAAAGGTTTGATTGTGTAATAAAGTTTAAAGTGTTCAATAGGATTTGGATAATAAAGAAAAGTGGTGAAGCTGCACAGATAATTGATCTGTGGTGAAATAAGAAAAAAAGGACAATTGTAGTTTATCGCAATCCAGTGGTGCGAACCCTATTTGGTGTGGGTTGAATATTTCGCAACAATATTCAATATTCATATGTGTGAAACACAAGAAAAATGGCAGAGTGGCGTATGTCGCAGAACGACGTTTTTGAAATAATTAATTTATTTAAAAAAATTGAGTGCCTGTGGAACTACCAAAGTAGTTTGTGTGTGTGGAGATGTTTGTTTACTTATAGCTTAAAAGCATCACTGACCCTACCAAAAAGCGAAAAGTATTAATAAATTGCATAGGAGATAAATAGACCCTAAAAGACCCGGACTCGAAACCAACAATCTTCTCAGACCCAACGAAATCACAGAACAACACAATTTTTTACTGAGACTGCAGCACGAAGGTGAATACGTGGCTCAATGTATAGCGAAGTTGAAGAATATAAGTGCACATTGCAACTTCAAATGTAATGCATGCCAGAAGTCAACACTGGATACGCACTTATGTACGTTCGCAGGGTTGAGGGACTCAGATATTAAAGAAACTAACATGTCCTTCAACAAAACTTTTGAGTACGCGCTCGCGATGGAGGCCTCAAAAGCGGAAAGTCGCTTAATGCAAATAATACACCAAATACAGACAAAGGGGACAAGTCGGACAAACAAATTCAAGAAAACTATGCGTAATCAGATGGTAAAACCATATGTTATGGAGGCGGAAAGTATAACCATAGAGCAAAAAACTCTCGAGCATCTAACCTCTTTTGCAAAACGTGTCGTAGTAGTGATCACGTGGCATCAGTTTGCATTTAATGACGTGCGAAAGAGACAAACATACACGTTGTGAAAACAAACGATAGCCCCTTACGAACTAATCGCGCTGTCTACAGTACATGCGATAAGTTTGCTCCAAAAAATTGACAAAACAAACGATTGTAGTATCGAGAAAGAAAGCAAACGTGAACGCACCCAATGTTAGCGATCACTACATACATACGTTTTGGTTCAGTGAACGGAGCCGCGAATCTCGAAATTTCCTTCAGTAACACATCACACCGAGAGCGGACATTTCTTTGACTTCTGCTTGCTTCTTTCTTCTTGTGTTAACCTTTCGAAAAGCAGAACGTTCCTTCGATAGTTATTTTTACTTTTGTTAATTATGGGGCATATTGTTAAAAGTCAGAAAAAAATAGTGAAAGAAATCAATATTGAATCTCAGGTGTGGAGTATAACCAAATTACAAAACCGAAACCTCATCGGATCAGTGAGATATACCCGGATTAAAAGAAGGAGAAACAATGAACGTAGTGCCAACGAAAAAAACGCATGGCGGATACGAACTATAAAGGGGGTGTGAAGAAATGATCGAGAGTGAAAAAGTAAACAAGAAAGAAAAGTTATTTTTCTCAAAAGATACAATTTATTGCCTATACTTGTAATGATTCTGTGTATGTCGCAACAGTCGCAGTGAATATGCTGTGACTTATATTATATTAGGTTTTACTACCGAGCATTCCGAACTTCCTGTGCCTTCCGGACCGCCTGTACTTTTCGACACCCCTGCAGAGAGGGCACAGTCGATGTCTGGTCCCAGCCGAACCGTCGAGGAAACCACGGAAGGAAGAATCGCCAACCCACATCAAGTGACAGGGTCGTACCACGATCCAGCGAAGACTTCCAAGCGCCAAGGTCAAGCCGTCAAATTCAGCGACAAATCCAGCCGTCTCCGCACTTCAAGCACTAATCTCCAAAAAGATGCACTGTTTCAATTGTTCGGGATACGGACACCCCTCCGCTAGATGTCCGAAGTAGAGACGCCCTCCTGGGTTCTTCCTCCGTTGTAGGGACCCCACACACATATAAAGATTGCCCCAAGCGCACGTATAGCACGAACTCAAAAATCGCAAAGCAAAGTCAAACTCTCGTGGGTGCCAGGGCACACAGGTATTAAGCTCAATGAAATCGTCGATCGACTCGCCAGGAAAGGTTCCAGCGAAAGGTACATATGTCCTGAACCTTCCTGCGGCTCTTTCGAGTCTAAGATCAACTTCTTCTTAGACAAGTGGGAAAAATCGCAACACCTCTCCTTCCGGAGCTGTATTATTTTGGCGGCGGCTCGGCCGAATGGTTTGTGCCCGCAGTGTCCGCAGAATGAACGTTCCTCAGTAAACAAACCAACAAACCCAATTTGATAGGTGACGTTTATTATGTGTAATTATTACGTCTGTACTACATTCAATATAATTTACGTTATTTACTTACGATTTTTGCTTACGATTTTTGGCAGACCCGTGGCGGCAGGGTAGGCTTTCCAGACTCTTGATCCAAAATGAAGGATATTCAGGATTAAAGAAAATGACGTAAGTCCGCTCAATCTGACAGCTCTCTTAGGCCAGTTACCTTTTACATTTCGTAAGCCGCAAGCTACTGCCAGAGTAGTTATAATTTTAAATCTTCTTCTTCTTAGTGGGCGCTACAGTTCGGGGTGAACCTGGGCCTCAAACAACATGCCCCTCCATCTAGCACGATCTTTCGCTAGCCTTTTCCATTGCCGCACACCCAGTTGGCTGAGGTCCCCTTCCACCTGTGTGCGCCATCTTAAGGGCGGCCGTCCTCTGCTTCTTCGTCCCTCGGGGTTGGATTCAAAGACTCTCCGGGCTGGAGCTGTGGTGTCCATTCGCTCTACATGGCCCAGCCATCCTAAGGCGTTGAATCCGTAGACGCCTGACTAGGCTCATGTCGCTGTACAGCCCGTAAAGTTAGTGGTTGAATCTTCTCCTCCATCCCCCGTCTGCGTTTATAGGCCCAAAAATCACGCGCAAAATCTTTCTCTCGAACCGACCAAGGGCCTCCTCATCAGCTTTTGATAGTGTCCATGCTTCTGCGCCGTACAACAGGACCGGGATGATAAGGGTCTTATATAGAGTCAACTTTGTCGTTCGGGAGAGGGCTCTATTACTCAGTTGCCTCCTGAGCCCAAAGAAACAGCGATTGGCAAGAGTGATTCTGCGTTTGATTTCGGAACTTATGTCGTTGTTCCAGGTCACTGCGGAGCCAAGGTAGACGAAGTCCTTAACTACCTCTAACTTATATCTGCCTATACAAACGTTCTGGCCAAGACGTCGGTGTTGAGCGTCCTTTTTTGATGACAGCATATATTTAGTATTGCTCTCGTTTACCGCCAAACCAATTTTCGCCGCCTCCATCTCAATACTCGCAAGCGCCTCATTGACATCTCGCTGTGATCTACCTATTACGTTAATATTGTCGGCGTATGCAAGGAGTTGCGAGGGTTTGAAATAGATTGTGCCTCTTGTATTGGCCAGTGATTTTTGCACAATCATTTCCAAAATGATGTTGAAGAAATCACACGACAGCGCATCGCCCTGCCTAAATCCTTTTTTGACATCAAAACTACCGGTAAGGTGTTCACCGATTCGGATGGAGCAGCGAGCGTATGTCAAAGGTAGACATAGCTTTGTATAGCTCGTCTCTAATTACGCTGTCGTATGCGGCTTTGAAGTCGACAAATAGGTGTTGAGTGTCGACTTGAAATTCATTGGTTTTCTCCAGCATCTGCCGTAGTGTGAAGATTTGGTCGATGGTGGACTTCCCTGGCCTGAATCCGCACTGATAAGGACCTATCAGCTTATTTACAAAAGGCTTCAGGCGGTCACACAAAACGGCAGAGAAGATTTTGTAGGCGATGTTAAGGAGACTTTTTCCTCTATAGTTGGCGCAATCAGAGGGATCTCCTTTCTTGTGGATCGGGCATACGATGCTGAGACTCCATTCCTCGGGCATGCTTTCCTCTAACCATATCTTACGGATGAGCTGGTGCATGCTCCCAACCAGGTCATCCCCAGCTGCTTTGAAGAGCTCAGCAGACAGTCCGTCTGCGCCAGCAGCTTTATTCGACTTGAGCTTCGATATGGCAATCTTAACTTCATCGAGGTCAGGGGGACAGAGTTCTCTGCAGTCTCCGTCGATTAGAAATGGATCATTCTGCCTGACAGCGGTATATTGACTAACATCGCCGTTATACAGTCTGCAGAAGTGGTTTTTCCATATTCTCAGCATCGACTGCGGTTCTACTACTAGGTGTCCGTTCTCATCCCTGCAGGCTTCCGTTCTGGCTTTATAACCTTGGCATGTTCGCTTTATCTGTTGATAAAACTTTCGAACGTCACGCCTGCAGTAACACCTCTCCAAATCCTCAATCGCGCGCTTCTCGTGCTCTTTCTTCTTTCTTCTAAGAAGCTTATGCTCGTCCCTTCTTTTTAACTCGTAGAGCTCACGAGCTGCTCTTGTTCTTTTATGCAGCGAGGCCTTATATGCATCCTGCTTCGCTGTATGAATCCTCCTGCACTCGTCATCGAATCAGGTGTTCCTTCGTGGTGGAGCCTTGACACCCAAAACTTCGGATGCAGAGCTTTTCAGGGCTTGTTTGCAAAGGCTCCACTGCTGTTCTATTGATAGCGTGGAGGATTGAGGTGAAGAGCTTAAGGGAGACGCGGTCGGTAAAAGCACGAGCGGTTTCTGGCGATAGTAGCTTTCCGACGTCATAACTTTGTATTCTTACTCTACTCCGTTGCGTTCGTGATATCCGTAAGCGCATCTTGGCTACAACAAGACAGGTTTTCTTTTTTTTTTTTTTGTTTTAGAGACTCGCGCAGGTTCAAGAGTTTTTATATTCTCTTATGATGTGTTGACACACACAACCTGAACGGAGTGCAGTGGTTGGGGTCGTTGATGTTCGTTCACTACTCTCAGGGGTGGTTGTCCTAGACCTAGACAGGACGAGAGCCGACCGAATTCCGCGATGGTTATAGTCCGTAGTAATTCGTTCAAGCACTTTGGTAATGCATACGCAGAGGATGAATTTCGGTTGACCATAGACTGTGAGTGTTATGCCTGCAGCAGTACGTCTGGTCACTTACCATTCACAACTGCGTTGCATACTTTTTGTCCGTATAGTAATTACTTTTTCTTGGCTATGAGGCGAATTTGAACCATAAACCTTCCGCTGGGCGGTCGATGATGTTAACCACTGCACCACGGCCACCCCGAGTCACAAACGACACAAACAATGACACACAAAATAGATTTTCTCTCCTTTCACCCGATGAAGACATCCAAAACCTCCCCTCCACCCCAAATAAGCCCGCTATATAAAAGCCACCAAAAGTCACCAAACCCTCTCCAATATTTGTCCAAGGAGTCAAAACAATAGGTATACTAACAAACGCCCTAAACGAAGTAGCGCAGAACCACTACCTCATGCGGGTCCTTCAAAACGAAGAGGTTAAGATCCGACCAACAGATCTTGTGCACTATACATCGATCTTAAGATTGCTACAACAAAAGAACACGAGGTACTATACGTACAAACCTAAAGATCAAAGGGGCTTCAAGGTCATCCTAAAAAACATGCACCCCTCCACCGACAAAGGAGCAATAAAAAATTAACTCATTGAAAAAGGACACACCGTAACGAACATTTACAACCTAACAAGAAAACACACTAGAGAACCTCTATCAATATTCTCTCTAGAACTAGAGAACAAAAGGAGCAACAAAGACATATATAACATAAATACACTACTACACTGCCAAACAACCTTTGAACCACCTCATATAAGGAGAGACATACCCCAATGCAGCAACAGCCAAAAATACGGCCATTCACGAGATTATTGTACTTCCTCCCCAGTGAGCGTCAAATGCGCAAAAAACCACAAAACTATTGACTGTGGTTGTGGAGCCAACCACACAGCAAACTACAAAGGTTGTGAAATATATAGGTCTCTGAAGCTACAAAGACTTCCACCTCTTAGAAGCAAAGAGATCCCAATAACCAAACCAACTCCTACTACCCCTACATCTACTATTACTACAAACAATACTACTGCCGTCAAGACAACTGCCACTTACGCAGAAGCTGCAAAGTCTGAATCCCAAACACTAACAAACACAAAACAAAAACAGCCCGCTGAAGCTCCCCCAACTAACCCACCTACTCCCATAACATTAACAACACCTCAGCAAGCACAATCTTCAAATTACCTTACTGAATTAAAAACAATGATACACCAACTAGTCTTAAGATCAATGAGGACAAAACGAAATACATGCTGTCAAGCAAAAACCAATCCGTCGCTCACCACCTGTATATAACAATTGACAGCTACAATTTCGAGGTAGTTAAGGAGTTTGTCTACCTCGGGGCAAACGTAAATCCCACAAATGGCGCCACAGTGGAGATCCGGCATAGAATCGCCCTTGGCAACCGCTGCTACTTCGGCTTGTCCAAACAACTGGGGTCAAAACTCCTCATTCGAAGGACCAAAGTCATGCTTTATAAAACGCTCATACTGCCAGTCTTGGTGTACGGAGCCGAAAGCTGGACGATAAGCAGGACGGCGGAGCTGATTTCGGGTTCTTTCGAAAGAAAAATTCTGCGCCGGATATTTGGTCCTGTCTGTGAGGAAGGTGAATGGAGAAGAAGACACAACCGCGAACTCTACGAGCTGTACCAAGATGTGGATGTAGTCCGGAAGGCAAGGATCCGTCGACTACACTGGCTCGGCCACATCGAGCGCATGGACATCAACGCTCCAGCTAAGAGGGTCTTCGACTCCGAGCCACCTGGTTCGAGAAGAAGAGGAAGACCGAACCTCCGGTATAAAGACCAAGTAATCGCGGATGTAAGACATCTTGGTCTTGATAACTGGAAGCAGCGTGCCCGGGACCGTCAAGAATGGAAGGCAGCTATAGCTCAGACTCAGATCCTCCATGGATCGCTGGCCTGATAAGTAAGTAAGTAAGGTTTTCTCCTCCAAGGGGTCGACAGATAGCTTGGAAATGTGTTTCTTAAAAATGATATTGGCCAAAACCCTCGCGTTCGCGGTACTAAATCCATCGAACAGTACACTACAGTCCCCGATAACACCAACGCCATCGAATGTTTCTTTCGCGACGTTTCTCCTCGGCGTGGTACGGGCGTAACCCCGCGTAGTACACCTGCCATGAAAAAGCGTCTCGACTCACGCCGTTCGAAATCGGCATTAAACTGTAGGTCCCTTTCACCTGTGTGAAAACATGAGTGATTGAGAGAAGCTTGGCTCTGGTCCTTCATGGGCTGTAACGCCACCAAAGGAGAACAAGAGCGGAGTCCTTGAACGCTGTTTCAAAAGGAAAGGTGATACGATTTTTCCCAATTGTCTACATAGGAGAAACTTAATCTTAGACTTGGGATTGCCACAGAAAGGTTCGGCATCTATGTACCTCTCGCTGGTACCTTTCCTAGCAATTTGGTAATTAATGGAATTTGAGTTCGTGCTAAACGCAGCGCTTTGAGCGCTGCTTGACTGTCTGAGAGTATATCGATGGTTGCGCCTCTTATACCAGTCTCTAAATTTAGGTTGACGAAGGTCAAGATGGCATATAATCAAGCCTGAAAAATACTGGGACTCATTCTCAGAGCCTTTGAGATTTTCCGATTTGGCCGAAAGATGCCAGTGCCCATACCGAAATTCATCTTGGAGTCATCTGTGCATCACCTGAGGTCTTTGACATTGAGCAAGGGGTCGCCACTTTCCCAAGCTGTGCGGTAATGTGTCTGAAAATGTGGTAATCATATCCAGCTCACGAAGGTGTTGCAAAATGGACATCTGACCCAATGGTCTACATGGTAGGTCTGTTTCTGAGCGAAGGGTCTGATTGCACTTCGTATTGCAACCTTTTCAATAAATAGGTACAATAGAGTGGGGCACGTTAGCATAGCGCCTATAGTACCGTGATGTGCTAGTCTCGTAAGGCGTTGAAGCTTAGCAATTATTGTTTTTTCTTCAACTTTTGTCTACCATACAGCAGACGTGAGTCATGATAGGTCTATCGCAGTATATAGCCAGTGGATCACCTTAGGTTTCAATCCCCAGGTTTTATCGTATGTGCGTCGACAGGCCCACAGCGCCTTGGTCGCCTTCGTAAGTTTTGTTTTAACGTTGCAGTTCTAGTTGAGTATAGGATCAAGGTCAACACCTAGATATTTGACGTCCTAATAAATTTGCCATCTGCCTGTAACAATAACTATGTACTAGTAGGTCATCGGCGTATCCGATGACTTCGTAACAGAGATTGGTTAACTTATAGATCGCTTCATCCACAAAAGGTTTATCATATCAACCCCAACGAGGGTGACGTTGCCTTGGCGCGCTATGAAAGTTTCAACATTAGTTAAGTTATGTCATTTAAGGCTCAGCGATCAGTTAAAGCGTTCCTTCTGCGTTAAGCGCCGCACACGTATGTAGAAAGGGACTATTCCCAAGCAGCTCTAGAACATAGCCTAGTGTGCTAAGAAAGTACAGTAATATGTTGCTAAGTACGGTAATATGTTGCTCTGTCTGAATTGCTTCCTTGAAGAGCTCGGGGCGGATAATAACTAGCTTTGATGGAACAATCTAATTAGTCGGCCGAGGTTATAGCTGGCATGAGTCGACATAACTCGTCTCGACCCTGCAACTTAAAGTCTTCAAAAACGCAGTTTGTGTCAACCATATTTCTGCATTCTCCATTCGGACAAGATCTTACTGATCTGTTTCAAGATAGTTTCAAGCATTCACACGACGACGCAAATATTTCCTAGGCTACCTATACATAATTGACCAGCTTTAGAATAAACCCTTGGTCAATGCCAGCAGCTTTGTTAGGATAAGGGTTAGTCTCTCTTGTCTATATTCGAAATACAAGTCGAGTTTCAACCTTCCGAATGTCTGTCCAATTCCCAATTCAACTAACCAATATGTATGTCCATTTAGGTCCGCCAACCCAAATATGGCATAGCTAACTAAAGACATTACACAATTTGACGCCGAATCTGGACCATGCCTCTAACGAAATATGACCGTGTCGGGCTTATGTTCTTAAAAAACAGTTTGGATTGCCAGATGAATTGATTTATTGAAAAAATGTTCACAAGGAAAGCAAGGACTTATCACTGTCTTGTATAGTTCCGCCACAGGACCAGAGTGAAGAAGTAGGCAATCTCTAGCAGAGAGATCATACTCATTCCAAGGAATAGGCTATACGAACTGCCCAAATTACCTAGAATCTTTAATGGCAAATATACAAGATAAAACTATAAAGACAGGGTATACCTATGAGGATAAGGATGTCCGATGGAGTGTCTCTCTTCAATCGTCGGTAGACCTGAGACGCCATGTACACATGCAGCACGGTGAAGTTCTCCTGGATGCCGAGACTAGAATACGGAAATGTCACTACGAGTACATAGTTTGATAACCAAAACTTACTATAACGGATCGGAGGATTCAATTGTGGTCTGTAATATGGCGTGCGTGATCTGTACGTCGTACTCGATGCCCTCGCAACTGTTGGGGCAGTAACACGCGCTGTCAGTTTGGATCGACCCGCTACCATTGTCTGCCTTTTCTGGAGCAATAAGAAATCTAGAGTCAAGGATGATCAAGGACTTTTCATGCGCATACAAACCGAAATTTCTAAACCCATCGTACAGACACGGAAGCTTCGTAAAATCACATGCCTGTTCCGCCGTGCTGGCCATCGTGTACGGCATGCATCCGCAAGTGTCAACTGTACTCATGACATTACATTCGTATTCACAATTGTCACTACTGTAGAGCCGAAATAAACGCATATTATGCTCGAACGGGAGCAAACACTGTCGATCCTTCACAGGCAGTGCCTTAAATTCGGCTGTGCAGACTATTTCAGTGGGCCGGATAGCAGCAAAGACTTCCAAGTTGTTTGGAACCGAATGAGAGAGCATGGATCGATGGGGATACTCATCGTTCTGGTGGATAATCAAGTCTACCTCGGAAGAGGTAAACATGTCCAGGCCATGTTGATCGTTTTTGATGTCCTTAATTATGACCGAAAGACCACCATCCGGACCGAAGTTGTGCGAATGGTATCGTAAAGAATCGGACCTGCAAAACAGAATCGTTAGTGTCACGGGCAGGGACGACTCTTTCCGCTTCATTATACCCGATTTCGTTGACATTGAATGAGCAGCAATAGCCCTGATAGCTCCTAAACGAGACAAAGATGTCACTGCAGTTAAATATCTTTAACTGAAACCGACAACGATACATCATGTCCGAACAGTTCCATCGCACAAGACTGATAAAGGCAGCTGTAGTTAGATTATTCAAATCGACAATTCTTTGGATGGTTTCCAATTTATCCACATCGTAGCCTTCAATTTTATGAACGACGGCGTTAAGCTGGTCCAAGTAACTTAAAGCGTCGTCAACACTCATGTTAGCTGGCAAAGTTCTGAAGAAGAATGGGTAGTATCATCTCGGCTTCATCCTGTTTGAGATACTCACAAATTTTGAAATATCTTTTTGACCGCTGGGTAGTTGTAGACAGTTGGCGGACACAGGGTTACAGCTGGAAATACCAGGTTCGGTAGAGGCACGTGATCGCTATCAATGATCATACGAATGGGATTGCTGGAAAAGTCCTTGTAGAAGATGTACACCATGGCATTGGCACAGAATAATGACGCCAGAACGAGAATGATCCAAATAATCCTGTAACGAAGAAGGTTACGATGCGTATGATAGGGGATGAAAACATACTTTCCAGTCGAGTGGCTTCCGGGATCATGGAAATACCGGATTCCATGAATGCTACTTATTTCACAAAACTGCTTGAATGTTAGAGCGAATGCGGTACAAAAGCCATTTTTTCTCAGTTGATTGGTGGAGTCATTCACTACATGAAAAGCCATCAAATCAGTGTTGAGCAAGTGAAGGGACGACAGTAAATGATTCGGTTTTAATAGATATTTCTCCTGCTTCGTGCGCTCATGAAATTACTATTAAAGTTATGGGCTTCGCATTCGTAATGTGGATGATGGACAGGTTAATAACCTGGTACAAGGCGGCCGTCGTCTTGTAAATTAACTGGAGTATCATCATTAGCTTCCTATTTATATCTTCCTACGACTGTGTTGATAATTACACTTGCTTCGGTAGTCGTTCTGGAAGGAGAGGTTAACGTACAGGACAAGTTGGTTGATAGAAATCTACGCAAAATCCCTAATCCTTGTTCTAATTGCTAGTCTAGTTCTACCTATCACAAATGGGCCAACTTTGTCCTACGTGTGGCGTATGCCAACCACTTTAACATGTCTGGTTCTAGTTTTTCAAAATGCCTATCTGACTGTCGTATATCGATTCTTCCAATCGTTCTTTCTACTTTTTCCCAATTATGTCCTTCTGAAAATCCTCTATCAATCTTTCCACTTTAATCAGGCCTCAATTACATATTGTTTATTTTATCACCATAATCCGTCAGTCAATTATGTCCACTGAATATCTGAGGGATGTCGATGCTAGGGGCCAGATAGTAAAAACACTGCTAAGTTTAAGTGCTCAATCAGAGTAATCCACTCCAAATTAGTTTGTCTTACTTACTCATCAGGCCAGCGATCCATGGAGGAACTGAGCCTGAGCTATAGCTGGCTTCCATTCTTTATGGTCCCGGGCACGCTGCTTCCAGTTATCAAGATGTCTCACATTCGCGATTACTTGGTCTTTATACCGGAGGGTCAGTCTTCCTCTTCTTCTCGAACCAGGAGGCTCAGAGTCAAATACTTTCTTAACTGGAGTGTTGGTGTCCATGTGCTCGATGTGGCCGAGCCATTGTAGCCGACGGATATTTGCCTTCCGGACAACATCCACCTGAATGTTACCACATCCAGGATGTTTGACGAGTGCCTTGCGTCAATGGGCCCATGGTCAATTTGGTTGGCGGTTCGACCGTCTGGAGATCGCAAGGTTACTGTGTGGATTCGCTTACGAGGGAATCTTGTGCTACTTATCACCGCAATAGGAGCTGTCGCAAAGTCCGTGAGTCGTAAGTCGTTATCTGTTGTTGTATCGTGGAGGCTGTGCTTTCCGATCACTCCGCCAAGGGTGTTCTCCTTACCGAGCACGATCTTAACATTGTACTCCGGACAAGCTCCGTAGGCGTTGTCCAGGAGGTCATAAAAGTCCTCCTTAATAGGGTCTTCAGCCTCGTCGGTAGGGGCGCGTGCACATACATATAAGGCTGATGTTATATAATCTGCCTCTGATGCGAATCACAGCCAGGCGATCACTTATGGGCTTAAAGTCGATGACCTTCGACCTTAACCGCTATCCCACGACAATCCCGCATCCCAGTAAGTGCAATCTTTTGTGACAGCTGTAATAAATGTCGCAATTTTTCTTCCTTATCATACCGTTTCCTATCCAGCGCATTTCCTGGACCGCAGTAATACATATCCGCCTTGTACTGCGTGTGGATTCTTTCTAGTTTATGAGCAGCTCCGGGAGTGTACAGGGTTCTGACATTCCAGGAGCATACTCGCAAATCGTGTTCCTTTTTCGTGCGTTGTCGTCGTCGAGTATCCGTCCGTGTATCCGAGGCATCTTGCTCATTCATAACTTTTAGGTTGGACGGATTGTTAGTCCGCCGCACAACCGCCGTTCTGGTCGGGGTTTTGTCGCTGCATACGTTTGTTCACCTCCCAACGGTTGTTGAAGAGGCTATCCAGAGGGCGCCGCGAGGAGGCCGTATGTCAACTTGACCCGGGCATTTAAACAGGGATCGTTGCTGGCATCTCGCCAGGCTGAGAGCGATCAACAACTTTACCCTGTATGTCCGAGCCCATGTCCTCTAATTAGTTTGTCTATCAATTCATTATTCAGGTACCAGCATGTGGATCTTTTGTGGAACTTTTCTACATTGTAACACGAGAAAAGTTCTTCATTAATATCTGGCAAAACCCATTAGACATAACCTTAAAATGGAAAAAGATTGTCATGATTGTATAAGTCGTTTCGATTAACTCTGTTCCAAAAGGACAGGTGTTGCGATTTTGCCCACTTGTCTAAGAGGAAATTGATCTTAGACTTGGGAGTGCCGTAAAATGGTTCTGGACCTTTCCTGGCGAGATTGTCGGCAATTTCATTGCCCTTAATACCTTTGTGCCCTGGCCCCCACCAAAGTTTGACATTGTTTCTTTTGGCGAGGTCGTGTAGGGCATTATGGCATTCCTTGATGCTGTCATTCATTCCCAGAGCCTTCAAGATCTTGTGATTTGGTCCAAAGATGCCGGCGCCAACGCCAGAAGCCATATTGGAGCCATCCGTATACCACCTAAGGCCTTTGACATTTAGCAAGTGAAGATGTGTGGCAATGCGTCCGAGACCGTGGTAATCATATCCATCTCGGGAAAGTGTTGCAATATGACCCTCTACATGGCATATTTGTTCCCGAACAAAGAATTCTAATTGCACTGCGTAAGGCCACCTTTTTGACAAAAAGGTGCAGTGGAGTGAGTCCAATGAGTGCTGCTGCCATGGGGCAGGTTGGCATAGCGCCTGTAATGCCGATACACGATAGTCTCTGAAGGCGTTGATGTTTAACAACTGGGGTTTCTTGCTCAACTTTTGTTCATCATACGGTGGACCCGTAGTTGACCATAGGTCTTACTATAGCGGTGTATAACTAGAGGACTACCTTAGGCCCACATGGCCGTAGTCGCTTTCGTACATTTAATTATCATATTGGAGTTCCAGTCGAGTCCAGTTGAGATTGAGCAGGGCTGTACGTTTCTCCTCTTTGTAAACGGGACTAAGATTGTTTTATTTGGGTTAATGGATAAACCCTCTCTGCCACACAAGTCAGAGACAAATTGGAGCGCAAGCTGCATGCGCAGGCAGTGGTTTCGCAATTGCCCGTAACACCTCGTAGCCCCGAGTGGTTAGCTTGCGTAGTAGGTCATTGATGACTTTCGACCAGAGCAGTGGGGAAAGAACTCCTCCTTGTGGACATCTTCTATCCCCCCATACTATCACTGAGACCTCTCCGCATGTGGCTGATATGATACGGCTATTTACCATCGCCCTGATCCAGTGATTAGTGGGATGGTCCACATCCTATTTGTTCTACCGTCGATGCTATTTATGATATTCGTTTGATCGTCAGAGGACATCGAGTGGGGAGTAGAACCAGGGAAGTGCACCTCGAGCAAAGTCTCCAGGGTTTCCCTGCGAATGCCCAAGGATGTCTGTTGCAGTTTCAAATTGCCATTGTGTAATCACCCTAAACTTTAAATTGAACTCAATTTGTATGTTGGCAATACTTCCGCTTTTTCTACTTATGCATTTGTCACTTCCGTCTCCGTTTCTGATTTAATAAATAAAGGTTACAAGTTCATGGGCAAATGTTTGCGCGTTCGAACTCTCCAAGATTGCAAAGTAAAGACAAGATGTGAAAAATAAAAAGACCGCGTGTCACTTGACCATGAACTTGTTACCTTCTTGTGCTCCAACAGATAACAGAGGCCTTTAACCCGCTCTGGTGCCGAAAAGAAGCTCGCCAATATGGTGCAACAACGTTGGTGTCCGCTTCTCCGTCGATGTCTTGTTGAATCACATAGCCGCGGGCGACAAGTCTGTACTCCCCGCCAGCCAATTCCGATGAATCACTTAGATCGCCAACATACAGCGCTGATGGCTCATCTGCGAACATAGCTGGGGACAGAGCTATAACATGGTTGGATACCAGAACGTCACCGATACCGTCCGTCAATGAATAGTGGGACAATGGCAACGATAAAATTGCCTTCTGTCGCGGTGGGAAGGGTATAATTGTAATCAACGGTGACACCTAGGATTTGAAACAAACTCTCCAGACTTGCCTATCACCTGGGACATACTGTGACGTGATTTCCGGATCAAAGGGGGCCGATCTTCCTAGACTGGCAATCAGTGTGACCGTTGGATACAATGGCATGGCCTACATAGGAATCAAAACCAACGAATACGATGGTGTGCTGGCCAGCCACGAGAACTCCAGACTATAAAAGACTATCACGCGATATATATTCTGCAATACGTCTTAAGGAAATCAAACGATTTGTCTTTGGTTTGACCAGGAAGGAAACGGTCACGTTTTATTGGGCCGACACTAAATGGTAATATTTGACGATGAACTCATGTAGATTGGGTCGCCTCCTGTCTTTTCATTTTACATTCAACATTATGTAGCCATCCATAGCGCCAGCTAGTCGCTTCGGGATAGTGATACTTGGTATCTGGGCTGTGATCATAGCGTAGGGTGAGATATGCATTACGTTTACCGCTATCTAGTATTTTTCTTTGTTCTTCGGACACCTTCTTCATTGGTGTAGTGAAATTCCCTTGGAACACGTTCTCCTCCTTTCCGAGGTCATAAAATGCGAATTCGGTGCCAGTTCCATTTCGTCGTCTGCCCCTACGATTGGCTGTGACCACAAGATGAAATGGCGGCTTCTTAGCGGAATTGGTTTGGATTCTACGTACTGTTAGGCGCTTTGCGGGCGGAAGCGACATTGTAGGTTGGAATTTTGAACCAGAATGACATGATCTATTGACTCGGGAGCAAAAGTGATCTAGAGTCGACAAAAAACTAAGTTTTATTTACAAGTGATTCGCAGGCATATGTTAGTCACACGAGCTATCGTTAAAAATTGCTTACCGCTCGTGCCCGTCATGATAGCTCCGGCTTGAGCATGCCACAAAGGCCTGATATTTAGTGGCGCAGAAGGACCTAAATGCTTGTCAAGCAACTGAAACCGTCCTTGTCACCTACCTACCTACCATATCAACACAATGCACCCAGCGTTTCAACACTATTGATTAAAACAGGATCAGGGTTAACAGAAAGACAATAGTATGAATTCTGAAACCAAGTTCAATGTGTGTCAATAGAAGAATCCACCGTCCGAGACTCCTGATTTCTATCATTCGTCCAGTGCTCGCTTGCTTGCTCATTGGCACACTGAACACTTTTCAGTGCCACATGTTCAATTGTTCCTGTGGTGTTCATACAGCCATCTTAGGGGTTGGATCCATAAACGTTGCTGTACAGCTCGTACAGTTTTTGGTTGAATGAGGCCGAAGTTTGTTTTGCTTAGGTGACGTTACAGCTCGTGAAGGGCCAGAGCCAAGCTTCTCTCAATCACCCATGCTGTGTGTGACTTATTTTTCACACAGGTGAAAGGGACATACAGTTTAATGTCGATTCCGAACGGCGTGAGTCGAGAAGCTTTTTCAAAGCAACTATACTACAGCAGAGCACGTACTGTACCACTGTAACTGCCTTGTCAGTACCCATCATCGTCACTTAGGCAAGTATTATCTGGAAGCAGAAGAAATTGCTCGATGTCTTAGAGAAGGACCGGAAAGATTATTTTTTTAGAGGATATCCTGGGATTTCTGAGAGAAGGCTGTAATTCTGTATTGTCTCTTGAGTCCAAATAAACAACGGTTAACAAGAGTTACTCTGAGTCTAATTTCAGTGCTGGTGAGCCAGTAGTGATGTTCTTGCCAAAACGTCGGTGTTGAGCGTCCTTCTTTGTTGTCAGCACATATTTGGTTAACTACCAGATCATTGCAGCGTCTTTCAGGCGGAGTTGTTGGGTATAAAGGAGGCTCTTTCTTGGCTGAAGTAGAACGTGATATACACTACGGATATCCGAATTCTCACGGATAGTCAAGGAGCACTAAACTCGCTGGAGTCCTATGAGTATACCTCAAAAACAAGCCTCGGTTGTCGCCTATCTTTTAACGAGATGGCCGAACAGTTTGACACAAGACACAGCGACTTCCCAGATAACGAAGGAGCCGACACACTCGCCAGACAAGAAACGACAATCAACAATCAATCATGACATGTGAGGCAATACCCCTTGCAATCATTAAACATGATCTCAAAAATTTCGCCAGGGCTGAGACGAACCTGAGATGGACCCAGGGACACACCTGCCTCATTACCAGGCAAATCTGGCCCCGGCTAGATAGTCAACGGACTAGGAGAATAGTTTCCCTAAAAAAAACTGACATCTATAAAATCATTTGTGTCATCACCGGTCACTGCCTCATTGGCAGTTACGCGCAAACACTAGGACAAGTTCCAAATGATTTCTGCAGAAGTTGCCTGGACGAAGAGAAGGTCGAACCCATCCACCACATTCTCTGCGCCTGTCTAGTACTCTGCACAATTAGGAAACGATACCTAGGAACCTACTTCCTTAACGGCCTGACAGATGTTCAGCAAGTAGGGATATTTGACCTTCTTAACTTTTTAAGAAGCACTAAGTAATTCCAAGTTGACACACAGCCTCAAAACAGAATTCTACGATGTCCTAGACAGAACATATGCCCAATGCCCAAGCTACGACACAAAAATAGTCCTAGTCCTTTTGGGCAAAGAGGACATATTTGAGTCGATCATAGGAAAGCATAGCCTCCATAACACCACATCCGACACCGGACTAAGGCTAATCGATTTCCTAGCGGGGCGTAACCTCCTTGTAGCAAGCACGCGACTCTCCCATCTCAACATCCACAAGGACACTTGGCGGTCTTTTGATCAATCAACCACCAACCACACTCCTCCTGTATTCTCGACGTACGAACCTTCCGAGGGGCCAACATCGACTCGGACCACTACCTTGTTGTAGCCAAGGTACGAATGAGGATATCAAGAATGCTTAGGAGTCGAGTAGCACATCTTAAGGTTGACGTCGGAAAGCTACAATCGCAAGAGACTGCCAGAATCTTTGCCGATCGTGTCTCCTCCAAGCTCTCTCAAAATCCGCCCACAGCAGCACAAGCAATAGAGCAGGAATGGGCGCATTGCCAGAGCGCCGTCAGAGACGCTGCCTGAGAGGTGCTGGGTTTCAAACCGCCACCACCTAGAAACCCCTGGTTCGATGAACAATACGAACAAGCCCATGCAGCAAAACAAGAGGCATATAAAGCCATGCTGCAACGACGGACGAGAGTTGCTCGCGAAATCAATGAGCAAAAGAGAAGAGAGGAACACACGCCTTTCAGAAGAAAGAAGAGAGAGCACGGAAAGCGTGAGGAGATGGAGAGATGCTTCCGCAGGAATGACGCCCGTAAGTTTTACAATAAGGTAAAACGAACATTCCATGGCTACAAAGCCAGTGCGGCAGCCTGCAAGGATGAACATGGAGAACTGGTAGTAGAGTCGCAGTCGATGCTGAGGATTTGGAAAGACCACTTCTGCAGACTGTATAACGGCGATGATAGACAAGATACCGCTGTCAGGCAGAACGAGCCATTCGTAATGGACGACAATAAAACAGAATTCAGTCCACCCGACCTAGACGAAGTCAAAATAGCGATATCAAGACTTAAGTCTAATAAAATATAGCTCCGACCCGAAGAGTCTTCGGATTCGACCCGGAAGGAAGGTACGGCAGAGGACGGCCGCATCAACGGTGGCGCACGCAGGTGTAAGGAGATCTTAACCAACTAGGCGTGCGGCACTGGAAACAGCTGGCCAAAGACCGTGCCAGCTGGAGACGCTTGTTGGTTGAGGCCCAGGTTCACCAGGGACTGTAGCGCCACCTAAGTAAATATGTAAGTTAGACGTTTGCTGGGATCATCAACATGTAATCCGTTCGTATCCGAAGCTATTAGTGTCTCTGAACAAATATTTGTTTTACGCGATAGGGATGTGAAACCCTAAGCGCAACCCCCATGCTGGGGGACCAGATTCTTCTTCTTTTTAATGGGCGCTACAGTTCGGGGTGAACCTGGGCCTCAACCAACATGCCCCTCCAATTAGCACGATCCTTAGCTAGATTTTCCATTGCCGCACACCCAGTTGGCTGAGGTCCTCTTCTACCTGTGTGCGCCATCTTAAGTGCGGCCGTCCTCTGCTTCTTCGTCCCTCGAGATTGGATTCAAAGACTCTCCGGGCCGGAGCTGTGGTGTCCATTCGCTCTACATCGCCCAGCCATCTCAGGCGTTGGATCTGTAGTCGCCTGAATAGACTCATGTACAACCCGTACAGTTCGTGATTGAATCTTCTCCTCCAATCCCCCTCTATGTTTATAGACCGAAAATCGCACGCAGAGTCTTTCCCTCGAAACGACCAAGGGCCTCCTCATCCGCTTTTGATTGTGTCCATGCTTCTGTGCCGTATAACAGGACCGGGATGATTAGGGTCTTATATAGAGTCAACTTTGTCGTTCGGGAGAGGGCTCTATTACTCAGTTGCCTCCTGAGCCCAAAGAAACAGCGATTGGCAAGAGTGATTCTGCGTTTGATTTCGGAACTGATGTCGTTGTTCCAGGTCATTGCGGAGCCAAGGTAGACGAAGTCCCTAACTACCTCGAACTTATATCTGCCAATACAATCGTTCTGGCCAAGACGTCGGTGGTGAGCGTCCTATTTCGATGACAGCATATATTTAGTTTTGCCCTCGTTTACCGCCAGGCCAACTTTCGCGGCCTCGAACTCAATACTCGCAAACGCCTCATTGACATCTCGCTGTGATCTACCTATTATGTCAATATAGTCGGCGTATGCAGGGAGTTGCGAGGATTGTGCCTCTTGTATTGGCAAGATTGTGCCTCTTGTATTGGCCAGTGATTTTTGCACAATCATTTCCAATATGATTTTGAAGAAATCACACGACAGCGCATCGCCCTGCCTAAATCCTTTTTTGACATCAAAACTATCGGTAAGGTGTTCACCGATTCGGATGGAGCAGTGAGCATTCTCCAGAGTCATCCTGCATAGTCTGACGAGTTTAGCAGGTATGTCAAAGGTAGACATAGCGTTGCATAGCTCGTCTCTAATTACGCTGTCGTATGCGGCTTTGAAGTCGACAAATAGGTGGTGAGTGTCGACTTGGAATTCATTGGTTTTTTCCAGGATCTGCCGTAATGTGAAGATTTGGTCGATGATGGTCTTCCCTGGCCTGAATCCGCAGTGGTAAGGACCTATCAGCTTATGTACAAAAGGCTTCAGGCGTTCACACAAAACGGCAGAGAAGATTATGTAGGCGATGTTAAGGAGACTTATTCCTCTGTAGTTGGTGCAATTAGAGGGGTTTCCGTTCTTGTGGATCGGGCATACGATGCTGAGACTCCATTCCTCGGGCATACTTTCCTCTGATCATATCTTACAGATGTGCTGGTGCATGCTCCTAACCAGGTCATCTCCAGCTGCCTTGAAGAGCTCAGCAGACAGTCCGTCTGCGCTAGCAGCTTTATTAGACTTGAGCTTCGATATGGCAATCTTAACTTCGTCGAGGTCAGGGGGACGGAATTCTCTACGGTCTTCGTCGGTTAATATGGATCATTATGCCTGACAGCGGTATATTGACTAACATCGCCGTTATACAGTCTGCAGAAGTGGTTTTTCCATATTCTCAGCATCGACTCTGATTATACTACCAGGTGTCCGTTCTCATCCCTGCAGGCTTCCGTTCTGGCTTTATAACCTTGGCATGTTCGCTTTATCTGTTGATAAAACTTTCGAACGTCACGCCTGTAGTTGTATGTATGTATGTTGGCGTTACAGTCCATGAAGAACCTGAGCCGAGCTGCTCTCAATCACCCATGTTGTGTGTGATTTCATTTTCACATAGGTGAAAGGGACCTACAGTTTTATTGCCGGTTCCGAACGGCGAATTTCGAGAAGCTTTTCATGACAATTTTACTACAGGGGGTTTTGTCAGAACCCCGCTGAAGAGAAACACCGTGAAAAACACGTTCGATGACATGGCTGTGTCGGGATTCGATCCCGAGTCATCGGCGTCAGAGGCCAACACACTACCCACTGCGCCACGGTGCTCTCACGCCTGTAGTTACACCTCTCCATATCCTCGATGGCGCGCTTCTCGTGCGCTTTCTTGTTTCTTCTAAGAAGCTTATGCTCCTCGTAGAGCTCACGAGCTGCTCTTGTTCCTGTTCCTTGTTGCTCTTGCATCCTGCTTCGCTGTGTGAATCCTCCTGCACTCGTCATCGAACCAGGTGTTTCTTCGTGGTGGAGCTTTGAAACCCAAAACTTCGGATACAGGGTTTTTCAGGGCTTGTTTGCAAAGGCTCCACTGCTGTTCTATTGATAGCGTGGAGGATTGAGGTGTATTGGAGAGCTTAAGGGAGACGCGATCGGTAAAAGCACGAGCGGTTTCTGGCGATAGTGGCTTTCCGACGTCATAACTTTGTATTCTTACTCTACTACCGTTGCGTTCGAAATATCCGTAAGCGCACATTGGCTACTACAAGATAGTGGTCCGAGTCTATGTTAGCCCCTCGGAAAGTTCAAACATCAAGAATAGTGGAGGAGTGTCTGACGCCGATCGCGATATGATCAATCTGGTTGGTAGTCGATTGATCAAAAGACCGCCAGCTGCCTTTGTGTATATCGAGGTGCGGGAAGCGCGTACTGACTAGAAGGAGATTTCGCCCCGTAGCAAGATCGATCAGCCTGTGTCCGTTATCGGAGGTGGTGTCGTGTAGGCTATCTTTGCCGATGACTCGTTTAAGGATGCTTTCCTTACCCAGCTTAGCATTGAAGTCTCCTCGTACAATTTTGATGTCATAGCTGGGACATTGGGCATACGTTCTATCTAGGAAATCGTAGAACTCATCTTTGGCGGAGACATCCTTGTCTTTCGTGGGGGCGTGGACGTAGATCAGGCTGATGTTAAAAAATTTAGCCTTGATACGGATTGTTATGAGGCGTTCGCTCACATGCTGAAAGCTTAGGACTTTTTGCCTTAGTCCACCTCGAACAACAAATCCGCATCCGAAAAATCGTCTCCCTATAGCAATCGCCGTAATAGATGTCGCAGTTTTTCATCCGCTTTATACCTGGTCCATTCCATCGCATTTCCTGTTTGGCGGTTATGTCCGCTTTATAGCGGTCTAGGGCGTCCGCAAGTTGTTCGGCTGCACGTGGCCTGTTTAGGGACCTAACATTCCACGTACAAAGCCGAAGATCATTGTCCTTTTTTCGTTTTTTGAGTTTTTGGTTTTTTTACGGTTACGGCTTACTAGGCCGTAGCTCAACCGACTAATCTTGTTTTTTGGCGCAGGAGGCTCGCTATTCGCCCTTCCCCGTCTGCAATTACATACATTACATACATTTTCCGTGGCCCGCATGTTCCACTAAAAGAGTCGCGGGGGTGATGCGCGCACGCGGGATCTCCAGGCCACCCGATCCTCCGTCATCGACTCTAACTCATCAGGAGCTATGCCCAGGCGCACCCAGGCGAGTTTTGGACTTGGTCCAACCACCTCGTCCTGGGTCTGCCAAGCGGTCGCCTGCCTGATGATATTGCATCCAAGGCACGCTTCGGAATTCGTGATGATGGCGACATTCGTCTCACGTGACCAAACCATCGAAGCATAGCCCTTTCCGTTCGGAGAAGCAGCTGCTCAACATTAAGCTACCCGCGCACTGCCGTGTTTCTCACCCTATCCCGGCGAGTAACTCCCACAGCAGCACGAAGAAATCTCATTTCGGCAGCTTGTATTCGCGATCTTATTCTTTCGGTCAATACCCAAATTTCATGACCATAGGTGAGAGTTGGAACAAATACTGAGTTAAAAACCGCTAACTTGGCACCAAGCTCGGTCTTCCTGATTACAGATCTTCCAAGCTGTTTCAAAATTGACCCAGCTTGGCCAATCCTGCAGAAAAGCTCAGTATTACTCCTCCCATCACTCGTGAAGAAGACCCCGAGATACTTAAACTTCTCCACCTGCTTCAATGGGACTCCACTAACATGTAGAGTGCATTGGACAGGTGTTCTGGAAATAACCATAACCTCGGATTTGTCCACGTTAACCCTCATTCCAGCATCAGCACATCCGGCCACAAACCTATCTAGCGCGCGCTGAAGTTCCATCTGGGAGGATGTGAGGACAACTAAGTCATCTGCTAAAAGAAGATGACTTATCCTCAACTCTCCCAATGTAAATCACTCCTCGCCTCGACTGCGCTGCAACATCCAGTCCATATATATATAATGAAAAGGAGAGGTGACAAGACGCACCCTTGGCGAAGTCCAACGCCCACGGTGAAAGGTGTTGATTTACCACCGTTAACCCGAACGCAGCTGCTATAGTTTGTGTATAGATACTGAATGGCCCTCAACCGAGGACCATCAATCCCATACTCCTGCAGAACACTCCAGAGTTTACCTCGAGGAACTCGGTCATACGCCTTTTCCAAATCTACAAAGCAGCTGTAGATTGGTGTGGCGTACTCCCAAGCCTTCTCGAGTACCATTCTTAGAGTGAAAAGCTGGTCGGTTGTACTTCTGCCCTGACGAAACTCGCACTGTTCATCCCCTATCCTGGATTCGACCATAGCTCTGGAACACGCCTCCAACACCTTAGCGTAGACCTTACCGGGGACACTTAAAAGAGATATGCCCCCATAGTTGGAGCACTCTTTTTTATCCCCCTTCTTGAAAAGAGGAACAATTACCCCAGTTTGCCAATCGCTAGGTGTCTCACCGCATTCCCAGGCTACCTTAATGACACGAGAGAGCCATAATACTCCCTTTTTACCCATTGCCTTAAGCATTTCTGGCCGAATTTCATCCACACCGGCGGATTTGCCAACTTTTAGCGATTCAATCGCTAAAATGACTTCCTCCACCGTTGCACTATTCTCCGCCACACGCAAGACTGTAGGTCTGTCCCCCTCAGTGCCCTGTTCGGGATTGAGCAGCTCCGAAAAGTGCTCGTTCCGTCTGCGTAAGATGTCCATCTCATTGGAAAGGAACACACCATCTTTGGATTTAACTCCTTCGATGATGTTGAATTTCCTTCCTCTGAGCCGGCGAATGGTTTGCCAGAACACCTTTTTCGCAGATCTATGGTCGGCTTCCAACTTCTCGCCGAACTCCTTCCAGGACTGCTCTTTCGCTGCTCGCACAGCAAATTTGCAAGTTCTTCGCGCCATAGTGTATCGGTCACGAGAAGCAGAGTCCCCCAAGAGAATCCAGTCTCTGTAGGCCTTCTTCTTCTCTTTGATGGCTTCTTGAACTCCGGGTGTTTTAACCACGCAGCTCTTTTCTCACCATCAGCCGCCACACCAAGCCGCTTCTCTCCACAAACATCACGTGCAGAGGCAATGACAGCTGTACATGCGATGGAACAGTTGGAATTTGCTCAAACCTTTCGGATATGTGTCGTGCGAAGTGTTGCCGCACCTCACTGCTCTGTAGTTTCTCCCACCGTAGGCGTGTAACCACTCTTGGTTTCCGCCTTGGCAGACGAGGTACTCTATCAGTAAGATATAGCTTACACAACACCAGGTGATGATCAGTTAACAGTTCAGCCCCTCTCAACACACGAACGTCACAAACCATCCGTTTCACACACGATGGTACCACAAAGAAATCTATCAACGATTTCTGTTGAAGACTCCGACGATACCACGTATATTTATGAATGACTTTGTGCGAAAAGAAGGTGTTCATAATGGACATGCCATTTGCACAGCAAAAATCCAACAACCTCTCTCCGTTCGCGTTTTGATTAGGATCACCGTTCCTCCCAATCACACTCCCCCGTGTCGTTACATTCACACCCACGTGAGCGTTGAAGTCACCCATCAAGATATAGGAATCCATCTCAACCACCCTATCAAGGGCCGCATCAATTTCATCCAGGAAAGTCGCATACTCAGACTCTAGATTCGGTGCATACACCTGCACCAGAGCCAAAGTTGATCTTTCAAACTTGAGTTTTAAGATCGCGACCCTCCCTCCTAATGGTATCCACTCCAATACCCTGTCTGCCAGCCTGAGACTTATGAGTATCCGCACTCCCGCCTTTGCCGACATTTGAGGTGCAACTCCCGACAGGAAGAGTTTCCACCCGTCCGAAAGGTCCACAGTTTTATATCCTCTTTGATTTGCCGAAGAGATACCTACGATATCTAACCGATACCTGGCAGCTTCCTCAACCAGTTCGTGATACTTCCCTGTGAGCGATGAGACGTTCCACGTGCCCATCCTAAGTCGATGCTGTTGTCTGTTGCCCTTTACTCCCCGCACGCATTGGTTAGTGCATGGCGGGATAACCCCCCCACCTCCGTAATGGCTCACGTGGCCACTGCCGTGTTGCTCGTGACTTCTTCGGGCTAAGCCCGAACGGCTGCCGAGCGGGACAGACCGGCCACCAGACGCTCGCATACTGCCACCATTTAGGCCTGGCTCCGAATGGGGCCCTGGCACACCAGGGTAGGGAATTTCCGAGGCTGCTCTTCTCTTCGTCATCATGGGGGTTTGCGCTTCGTTAGCCAGGTTTGGTCCGTACGAAAATTAATTCGCACACCCCAAACCAGTTGCCCGCCCCCCACCACGAGGAGGTCAACTGCCGGGGGGCCCCCTCTGCAATTTCCATAGGAAATCTCCAGATGGCACCACGAGGAGGTGGGCATGGGACTTACTAACAGCGCCGCAAAATATTCGACTGCGGTGGCTCTTCTCGCTTTTTAGCAGGCTAGCATCCGTCGGATAGATGCTACCCCTACGAGGCCTTTGTTAGTCCTTTGCCATCGATGACTGCAGCTTCGTATTTACCCAAAAAGTTGAAAAGAAAAAATCGTGACCTGATGTGCTTACATACAAAGTTGAACAATCCCATGCTTTTCTTTGATGGCGCTACAGTTCGGGGTGAACCAGGGCCTCAACCAGCAACATGACATGGCTCTGTATACGCCGCTTTAAAGTCGACGAAAAGATGGTGCGTGTCGACCTGGAATTCATGGGTCCTCTCCAAGATCTGCCGTAGTGTAAATATTTGGTCTATCGTGGATATCAGATTGTCCATGAACGGTTTCAGGTACTTACACAGTACGGCAGAGAGGATCTTGTACGCGATGTTCAGGAGGCTTATCCCTCTGTAATTGGCGCAGTCATAGGGGTCTCCTTTCTTATGGACCGGGCAAACGATACTGAGATTCCATTCATCGGGCATGCGTTCTTCCGACCATTTCTTGCAGATGAGTTGGTGCATGTTCCTAACCAGCTCATCGCCAGCTGCTTTAAACAGCTCCGCGGGGAGTCCGTCTGCTCCAGCAGCTTTATAAGACTTAAGTTTCGATATCGCTATCTTAACATCGTCTAGGTCGGGTGGACGGGATTCTCCTTCGTCTTCGTCCATTGTGAATGGTTCGCTCTGCCTGACGGCGGCATTTTGACTATCATCGCCGTTATACAGTCTGCAGAAGTGGTCCTTCCACAATCTCAGGATCGACTGTGACTCCACAACTAGTTGTCCGTGTTAATCCCTGCAGGCTTCTGCTCTGGCTTTATAGCCTTGGCATGTTCGTTTTACTTTCTGGTAAAATGTTCGAACGTCGTTCCTGCAGTAAGATCTCTCCATCTCCTCGATCTCGCGCTTCTCCTTTTTCCTTCTCAGAAGCGCATGCTCCTCCCTCCTTTTCTGTTCATAGAGCTCGCGGGCAGCTCTCGTCCGTCGATGCAATGTGGCCATGTATGCATTCTGCACTCATCATCAAACCAGGGGTTTCTCGACGGTGGTGGCTCGAAACCGAGTATATCTGAGTCGGCCTCTCTAATGGCTTTCTGACAACGACTCCATTGCTGTTCTATGGTTTCTGCAGATTGCATCGGGACCTGGGAGAGCTTGAGGGAGACTTGATGGGCGAAGGTTCTGGCGGTCTCCTGCGATTGCAGCTTTCGGACGTTAAATTTTGGTGTTCTTACTCGACTCCGTTGGTTCCGAGAAATTCGCATCCGTACCTTGGCTGCAACAAGGTAATGATCCGAGTCGATGTTGGCTCCTCGAAAGGTTCGGAGATCTAGGATGCTGGACGAGTGTCTGCCGTCGATCGCAATATGATCAATTTGGTTGGTTGTCGACCGCCAGGTCCCCTTATGGATGTTGAGGTGTGGAAATCGTGTACTTGCTACTACCAGATTATGTCCCGCCATATAGTCCACTAGGCTTAGTCCCGTTCAAAGATAGCTTCCTTACCCAGCTTCGCATTGAAATCTCCTAGAACGATTTTGGTGTCATAGCTGGGACATTGCGCATACGTTCTGCCTAGGAGATCATAGAAGTCGTCTTCATGTCGGTCATCTTTCTCCTCTGTGGGGGCGTAGACACATTGTAAGCTTATATTGCCGAGATTGGCCTTGATGCGGATAGTTATGAGGCGTTCGCTTACATACTGGAAGCTTAGGACTTTTCTCCTGAGTCTGCCTCGAACAACAAATCCGCATCCGAATAAGCGTTGTTTTATTTTTTTTTTTAATTTGCGTCCACTCAAGGTCTAATAACCTTATTATGTCGGCGACACAGAGCGGGCAGAAGGTAGAGAGGAAGAGAAACAGAGGAGATGTCGATGGACATTGATCTTAAATGCTTGCATGTTGCATTGAGGGGGGGAAACCGAATCCGGCAGGGAGTTCCAGATTCGTGTGGTTCGGTTAATGAAAGATTCTCTATATTTGACAGTACGTCCGAAAGCGGGCTTCAGAGTATATTGGTGAGCATTCCTAGAGAGACGTGTATTGCGGGAGAAATGCTGAAGGGGCGGAATGCAACTGGCTATTTCATCAGAGCATTTTTGGTGGTAGTAACGATAAAACAGGGAGAGGCAGGTAACATTCCTGCGGTGTTCCAGCGAGTCTAATGTTTTGGTAATGCTGGAGTCACCTATCAGTTTTATGGCTCGTTTTTGTATTCTGTCTAGCAGGTGCAGTGAGGTCTTGGAAGCACCGGACCAGACATGAGCGTTAAACTCTAATTTGGGGCGAATGAACGCCTTATAGATTGTAGCCGGATCTAAGGGTGAGAAATATTTTTTGCATCTGTATAAGAATCCTAGGCATTTCGCAGCATTCTTGGCGACACTGAATATATGGTCGCTCCAATTAAGATTGTGAGCAACACTCATACCCAGGATGGAAAGCTTTTCAGTTTCTGAGATGCAAGTGCCATTCATGGATAATGGCTGCGGGTTATTTATACGCTTCAACGACAAGAGACAGCATTGTGTTTTGGAAGCATTAAATTCCACTCTATTGTTTTTACCCCATTGGATGATGCTGTCGATATCGAAATTTAATGAGCTTAACATACGCTGCCGCTCATTATCTACAACCGAAGTGCAGGGCCGTAAACTGGTGAACGAATATGAGAAGCTGAGGGTACTGTCGTCAGCGAAGGAGTGAATTGGATTAGAAGTAACAGACAAGAGATCATTTATAAAAATAAGAAAGAGTGTCGGAGACAAAACGGAGCCCTGGGGAACACCGGCATTTACAAAATGAGTTTATTTTCTCTGTAGCAGTTTCCGTAGTATATATCAGAGTTTTTCATCCGCTTTTTGCCTGGCCCATCCCATCGCACTTCTTCGAGCGCGGTAATGTCTGCCTTATAGCAGTCCAAAGAGTTGACCAGTTGTTCGGCTGCACCTGGTCTGTTGAGGGACCTAACGTTCCAGGTGCAGAACCGAAATTCGTTTCCTTTTTGACGTTTGCGGGGGTCGTCAACATGTAATCCGTCCGTATCCGAGGCTATTGGTTGTCTCTGAACAAAATTTTTGTTTTAAGCGATATGGATGTTAGCCCTAAGCGCAAACCCTAACCTGGAGGGCCAGGTTCCTCTTTCCCCAGGAACAAGGGGTCGGGTCGCTGCACACATTGGTTCACTACCTGGCGGGTGCCAGTATAGCTATCCAGGGGAGGCCATGCGGAGGCTGTGTGTCAACTTGGATTGAGCAGGGACAGAGATCGAAGCTGGCGTTTGCCAAGTTAAACGCGATCAACTTCTTTGCTCTGTTTGTTCGCTCCCTTCTCCCTCTCTCATGCGTTAAATCAAAATACACTCGACCGTTGTTTGTCACAATAATTTATTCAATTTCTCGTGTAATGTCTTATAATTTAACAAAAAACGGAACAATGGTACATATAATCATTTTCTTTTTTTGTTTCTCTTTGAGTACAAAGGTCTACATGCCCTAATCCATTTTAGTTGTTTTATTTTGCTTAATACAAAAAAGTGTCGAAGGGAACCTAGTTCATTTAAGTTAAGTTTAAATTCAAACGCGCAGTATGCATGTCTCATCGAGTCCTAGTGTATCACTAATCTCTGCCCGACCATTTGCTGCGTCTTGTTACTTCACTAACATCACATAAGCTTAGACGAAACAAGCTGGAGGTTTTGTGCTGTTGCCACTATGTGGTATAGTCACCACGACCAATCAAAACTGCTTTTTTGTTTTTGTGTTTTTGTTTTTTTGGTTGGTATTTCATTACTTGGTTTTATTAATTAAACTAAATTATATTACAATAAACAGAATTTACTTCCACCATTATTTAAGACGATGTCGTAGTACCAGATTTGTCTGAAGGAGGCTTGGTACTAGTGCTCTTGTTCTCATCGAGTCATAGCATTTTATCATTAGGTGTACCCTGAGGAGTTGGCGGTGGTGGTGGTGGTATTGTTGGAGGGAGTGTCGGTGGAATAGCTGATGTTGGTAGAACTTTCTCTTTAACTTTTTCAACTGCCGCTGTCTGTAATTGGGCCTCTTCTTCTTTAGCTTTGGTGTCCATAGTACTTGTAAACTGAAATGATTTTTATCAAAAGTTTAATTGAATTCTTATGTTATGGACGAGTACTCGTATTGTACTTACTTTGTCGGGAAGAATGTTCTTTTCATCTTGAACCGATAAATCGGTTGCCTTGTCGACGAGACCTGGTGCTAAATCCTGGATTTCTCCGGCCACCTTTACGACGTTGTCAACTTCCTTGATACTCTTCTGAATTGCCTTTTCAACTTTCACTTCAGCTTCGATAAGTTGCTCCTTATCGAGGAGATCAAGAAGCTCTTCTACTTGTTTCTCGCTCATGTTAACGTTTTCTTTTACTATCGTTTCCATCACCTTTTTTTTTGGGAAGGGAAATAGTTTTAGATATTCATGTGAGGCTCGAGTACAAACATTATGTGTGAAATGTTGAGGGATTTGAATAGATAAACCGTTGTTAATGGAAGTGTATAAATTGCTAATCACCAAGGACTACACCTTCGGAATACTCTTAGGCAGATTTTTTGTCAACGATCATTAGTCAAAGGAAGACTAATAAAACTAGCAAGGACGTCGTAAGGATACTATACCTACCAATCAATGCCCGCAAAAAACTAAACAGAGAGAGAGAGAGAGAAAGACCAGGCCATCTAACAATTTCCCTTTAAAAATGCCCAGAAGCAGCGGGCGAATGACAAGCTCTTTACGCCCGAAAAAGAGGTTCTATCGACTTGATTATGGCCGAATAGGTTGCTCCCGTAAAACCTTTATTGCTATAGCACGACAGCATGCCTTGGTCATGAATGCCCTTTGCTTTTGGCGACCTATGTCCGACAATGAATTTTTGTTTCCCTCGTATATTGTTCTTACCAAAAGATACCTGGACACGTTCGTAACATGCTCGTTTGCTCTATCGATCCTTAGGTCTCCTGTGCGTCGCATCGGTGGGATATTGTGCTTCCACAAAACTGCTTCCGCACCCATGTAAGTTTTTTTTTTTTTTTTTTTTTAGATCGAAGCAGATTAGCTTAAGCTTCCAGCCTGTTTGTGTCCACGCACAAGAATGGACAATTGAGGTACAGGTATCGTGCTAGAAGATCTCAATCCATAACCCAGTAAGCGAGTAAATATGTCATTGCAGGACATAGTCTATAAGACACCATCGAACCCAGTTGTCAACGAATCAATCGACCAGTCTGGACATTCCGGACAGCCGTCATACTACCTTATTACAGCTCGAGAGCATCTCAAATGCCAGATAGCAGAGGTACTGATCCAGACAATCAACCAGCAGATGTTTTGCTGACAACTTCTTTAAACGAGACCTTTTCTGCCCATAAAGACCATAGAACACGAATGAAGTGGTCGTCCATAGACTATTAGAAGCACCAAATCTGAATTCTTGGTTTCAAAACGTATCCGACGACGAATGTAGGAGGTAGCGTATGCTGACAAGCAAGAAGTTTCCAGAGGCTGCCTAGTCTGGCACAGATAGCATCAAGCTGTCTAGCCGAATGATTCGTACACTCTACAGGCAGGGAATAACGCCCTTACGTCGCTCTGGTATTTGTCAGTTCACCTGTTAAACATGATCAGAGAAAAGCGCCCTTTCGACTGTACCCTTTATCTCTATTGACTAATCTATTCATACAAGTGTGGTTTCATACCTAAGCAACCCGCGCTTTACTTTCACCTAAAGAGCAAACCTCCTCCGAGCATTACGTGTGTCCGAAAAAAATATAAAATTCTGAAGAAGATAGAAAGGGAGAAGAGGAGCATTTGCCCAACTAATCACAATGCAACAGGTTAGGAAGAGTAAAATGAAGTCATGCTGTCTGGTGTCCATTAACCAAAGTAGTTAACAGCTTGCTCCAAGAACATATCATGTTGCCTCAGTCTCTATGATTGTGTGGATGATTGCTTGGAAAATGTTTGCTTAAACACCTACCTCGAGGAGGGCGATAGTTATCTTCATAAAGTTTTTCTTTACTTGTCCCCTCAAAGGCAGATTTCAGTGACCCATCAAGTTTGAAAACTTTGTACATAAACTAGAAATAACAAATGATAAGAGGGAACAATAAACAGGGCGAAAGGCGACATATAAGATCACACTATCGTTGACATGTCTCTATCATGAGTTTTCTATGTACTATTCCTACCCTCAAATAATGATAGTAGCTACCTTCTTACCTTAAACACCTCATTGGCGCTAATTGAACCATCGTGATCGGCATCAATCTTACTAAGCACCTTTTCGATTGTCTTTAGCTTAGCTTCGTCCGAAGCATTTTGCATCTAAACAAGAAGAATTAATGATTAAAAAGCACATACACGCACCCTTAGCCCGGTATAGCGTTGGAACTCACCGTTTGTATAGCTTTGACCAAGTCATCGATACGGATTAGGTGATGGGCCTCCGGTTGGTATTTAACACCGACAAGAGGCTTTTCACCAAGCAATTCACATTTGGCAGGGGTTCCACCTTTGGGCTTTTGCTGCTCAAGTTCTTGCAGTACTTTGTCAAGATTCGCAATCATCTTGTTCACTTTCTTGAAGAGAATCTGTGCGCCCCGGCTTTCTCTAATCGCCTTTCTCTCAGTTGATGTAAGCTAAAAAGAAGAAATCAATCTCTGTCCCTTCATTTAAGTTCTCATGTAGCTTACCTCTTTCAATTCCTCAACATCTTCCTTGTAGTCAGCAATTTCTTCCTTCAGACCACGAATACGTTCTTTCTCCACCATCAAATGTTGCTTTTCACCAATCACCGATTTCAGAGCCTGATTCAATAGTTCAACATCCTTCGGTGAGATGGAACTATCTTCCAAATGTTTGGTCACATGCTCATGTGGAGAATGTTCAGCGGGATGTCGTGGTGCCTTATCCAGTAATTGCTGAGTCTTTGCCTTTTCCTGTTCCTTTTCTTCTTCGCGCTCTTCCCGAATCTTACGCTCCTCTTCCTTGATAACTTCAATTTTGGTCTTATGATCGATCTTACCCTCACGCTCGCCAATAGCCGCTTTCGTTTGCGTACCAACAACATCTGGCAGCACACGAATGGTTTCCTTAAGCTTATGCGATGTGGGCGCTTCATCAGAAATCATCAAAGCACGCGATAATAACAGAAGGGTATTAGGAACTTTCTCATTCATGCTAAGATCGATCCACTCCTGAAGTTGTGCACGGAGTTTCTCCTCCGACAAACCGTAGGCACGCATCCCTCTTGTCTTGCACGCCTGCTGTAGCTCATATAGATTTAATGATTTCACACCCTCTCGTGCGATTACTCGATCGTCGGCGGCCAAACTTCGCAACTTCACACGCAATTGAAAGCGTAGAAAATGCGTAGTTCCCACAGTATTCAAATCAAGTATCCGACAGAGTGCAATCAACTGATCACGACTCAACGAATCCAATGTGATTTCGTCTTCAAACTGTTTCGAGAACTTGATAATCTCCTCAGCCGACACATGCTCATTTGGATCTTTGATCTTCTTGAAGAAATTAGCAAATGCTTTAGCCTCTTCGCTGCTATGACTACCCTTATTTTGTACGGCCATTTCGTCTAGAGTCTTTTGCAAGAACTTAGCCACCTCAAGTCGTACTTGCAGACTCTGCTTGAGGCGATCCTCACGTTCCTTTGCCGTCTGGAAGGTTGACGGCAACATGTTCGGGAAGTATTTGATGAAGAGTGGTAGTAAGAGTTCCATGAATGGTACAATGATAAAGACGGAAAACGGAATTAGACGAAAGAGATCGGATGTGGTTTGGATCAGTAATCGGTTCTCGCGTCGACTTAATGTCTTGCCTTGGAGCACTCGACCCAATAGTTTTCGCGAGACATTGATATCGATGAACAGTAATCGAAAGCCATGGTAGTAGTGCAAGATTTCATCCCAGATTTTCTGTTTGAGGGATTTCTTCACCGGTACCGGCTTGGGGATTTCGGGCGAGAGTATGTTTGCCTTACTGTCACGTTTCAGTTCTTCTTTTTTCTGTTCTTCTTCCTTCTTTTTGATTGCATTCACTGTCACTTCGACTTTGGACGATGATTGCTCAAGAAGAGAACTACTAAATGATATCGATCGTTGCGGTTGTGATAGGAATGGGTTGTATATGTAACGACTTGCAGCTGGTGAATTGAAGGAGTCTAGCTGGTTAACTGCTGCAGATGAACGCAGGTTAGAATCGAAACGCTTCGATGTGAATGGCTCATATTGTTGTCGTCTGGTTATGAAAAACCGGTGTTGTGGTCGTATGTCTGTAAGAAGAATGAAATACTCGTTATGAAAGAATAAAAGAGGAAAGATGATTCGTAATTCTGAAGACACCGGGCCCATGTGATCGCTATTTGTCATGAAGGCGGTTACTAATCAACAATGGTTTTCTGTCACTTAAATAGTAAAGTTCGGGATCTTTTTTCCAATGTTTCCGGCCCACACGAGATTCCTAAGAGGCTAATGAGAATTATGGGTTCGCAGTATCGATTCCTCTCTTCGTTAAAGCATTACCGCCAATAAGACAGTGGACCACTGATGACACCAACGATTTTGTTGAAGTCGGCTCGTTTTAGGGAGATGAGTCCCATGGTTCGTTGTCGATCAATTCGTGACCAGATTTGCCTGGTGATTAGGCAGGTATGCCCTTGGGCCCATCTCAGGTTCGTCTCGGCCCTGGCGAAATACGCAGGATTGTGTTTAATGGTTGCAAGGGGTATTCCCTCACAAGCCACGAATGATTTTAGTATCGTTCCTTGTCTGGCGAGTTTGTCGGCTCTCTCATTTCCTGGAACGTCGATGTGTCGTGGTACCCAGATAAGTTGTATGTTCAACTGTTCGGCCATCTCGTTAAGAGACAGGCGACAGTCAAGACTAGTTTTTGATGTGTACACATAGGACTCCAGCGACTTTAAGGCTGCTTGGCTATCCGTGAGAATACGGATATCCGTAGTGGATATCACGTTCCACTTCAGCCAAGACAAAGCCTTCTTTATTGCCAACAGCTCAGCCTGGAAGACGCTGCAGTGATCAGGTAATTTTAGAGCTTTATTCAGCTTTAGTTGTTTGCAGAAAACTCCACTGTCTTCGACCCGTCTTTACCCGTCAGTATACAAATCCACGCAGTTCATGTGGGGTTGCGTTTGGCGGGTCCAGTTTTGCCTCTCCAGCAAGATCGTCGTAAAATTCTTCTCTAAGACTGTGGTGGGTTCTGTGTGGTCCAAGTTTTCTGCCATAGTTATCCTGTTATTCAGGATGGAGGAGTGGCCAGTGACATAGCTCGTCCATTTTGAGTTGGTTTTTAGTCTTATAGCCGTGTGTGTGGCAATTTGCTTGCCGAAAATATCGAGTGGTGTAAGGTGGAGTGTCATGTTAAGCGCAGCCGTTGGGGTGGACCTGAGGGCCCCGGCGATGCACATATGTACATGCCAGCCTTTGTACCTTCTCGAGTTGTTTGTGGTATGTTGTCCTGTCCAGTGCAGTCCACCAGACTACCACTCCATACAGAAGTATGGGTCTAACGACCGTAATGTAGAGCCACAGGGTAATCTTGGGGTTGAATCCCCATTTTTTCCCTACGGCTTTCTTGCATGTGTAGAGAGCTATAGTTGCTTTTTTTGCTCTCTCGGTTGTGTTGTTCTTCCAGGTTAATTTCCTATCTAGTATAATTCCGAGGTATTTGGCACTGGAGGAACCTGGTACCAAGCAGAGTGGCTGGGCAGTATTCCACTCCGTTTTCTGTGGATTTACCCTGAGCCCATTACTATGCGCCCATTTGCAAAGAATTGAGAATGCCGTTTGCATGCGGTCATTCAGTGTGGATAGGTACTTGCCTGAGATTGAAATGGCAACGTCATCAGCGTAGGCAACAACGTCCAGGCCTTCTTTCTCCAGTTTGATTACTAGTTCCTTTACAACTACATTCCAGAGAAGTTGTGAGAGGACCCCTACTAGTGGGGTTCCCCTGGTAACCACTCTGGTGGTTGCTTGGCTTCCCCATTTGGAGGAGATTTTGGGCGTTTATAGTAACTCGCTGATCAGCTCTATGAGAGCCCTCTCCACCTTTAGCTTTTCTAGGCCTTCTATTATTGCTATCAGAGAGACGTTGTTGAACGCGCCCTCTATGTCTAGAAGAGGGCAGGTTGTTAAGTTATATTCTTTAAGATGGATTGATCATTCGATTTTCCTCACTAGTGTATGCAAGGCTGTTTCTATAGATCTACCCTTAAAGTAGGCGTGCTGTGCCTTAGAGATTAGGGGAGGATCAAAGCTGTGGCGTATGTGTAAGTCTATTAGCCTTTCCAAAGTTTTTAGTGCAAAAGATGATAGACAAATATGCCTTAGATCCTTGGGGGAAGTGTGTTCCTCCCGGCCGTGGGGATGAAAAGTACCTTTCCGAACTTCCACTTTTCTGGAATGTGACTCCAAGCTAGGCATCCTTTAAAGATAATCTCTAGTCATGGTATAGTCCATTCCATAGTTTGTGTCTGTTCGATTGTGACCTGGCGATTTGTAGGGCTTAAAGATTATATAATCGTACTGTCCTTCTATCGCGGAGGAGAGGTGAGTTCCTCGCGAATGCACTGAGTCTTGCAATTCAGAGCAGCCTGGAAAGTGCGTGTTGAGGAGAAGATTCAGTGTTTCTTCTTCAGACGTTATCCAAACTCCGTTTGTTATGAGGCAACTCGGAGATTGTGGATCTTTCGAGAGTATTTTCCTCAATCTGTAGGCGTCTGAAATGTTCTCTGTGTTGTTGCAAAAGAGTTTCCAAGACATCCTTTGTTCTTTCCTCAGGGTTTGTTTGTACAGTCTGAGTGAATCTTTGTATAAGCTCCAGTCCCTGTCGTTTCTTGTACTCTTTGCTTTATTGAAGAGTTTTCGACAATCCTTGCGGAGCTTGCTTAGAGCTGCCGTCCACCAAGAAGGGTGAGTTTTTTCTTGATTTGTGGATTGCGCAGCTGTTGGCCCGTGGGTTGCCCAATGTATTTGTTAGGATATCAACCATACTGTCTATATCTAACGGGGGCCGCGGGTTGTCAGAAGTCCTATTTACTATAAAATTGCCCATGAAGGCTCTATAGCGCTCCTAATCAATTCTTCTTGGGTTGCAAGATGAGTCAGTTGGGAAAATAATTGATTTGTTGCTATTACACCGGCCAAGGTGCTGTCAGTTTTCTGATTTTTTGTGGTTTATCTTATGACATCTTTCTTATGGGTTTGCCTTCGATCGTAATGAGACCAGTTGTCTTATTGAACCCTAATTACATAGATACATACAGCTATACATAATCTAGTTAGTATCAGGACTAGCTTTGGAAAATAGAGTTTCACGGATGGTTCCATGTCTGCGCAAGGATCAGGCGTGATCGTCAACATTAATTGCACTCTTCTATAGATAAACAGAGAAATAAGCGTCCTAATGAACATATGCTTGCCGTCGACAATGTAAGAAGGAACGGCCGTATTTAAAGTGGCGCACATAGGCGGAAAGGGACAAGACGAGTAGCCAAATATCCGTTTGGTTAGAGAGTCATGTTGGCTGAGGCCTTGCGCGATATTTTCTACGAATAGACCGCAAAGTTATGTCGTCGGAAAGCTACTATCGCCAGAAACCGCTCGCGCTTTTACCGGTCGCGTCTCCCTTAAGCTCTCCAATACACCTCAATCCTCCACGCTATCAATGGAACAGCAGTGGAGCCTTTGCAAACAAGCCCTGAAAAACCCTGTATCCGAAGTTTTGGGTTTCAAGGCTCCACCACGAAGAAACACCTGGTTCGATGACGAGTGCAGGAGGATTCACACAGCGAAGTAGGATGCAAGAGGAGCAAGGAACAGGAACAAGAGCAGCTCGTGAGCTCTACGAGTTAAAAAGAAGGGAGGAGCATAAGCTTCTTAGGAGAAAGAAGAAAGCGCACGAGAAGCGCGCGATATAGGATATGGAGAGGTGTAACTACAGGCGTGACGTTCGAAAGTTTTATCAACAGATAAAGCGAACATGCCAAGGTTATAAAGCCAGAAAGGAAGCCTGCAGGGATGAGAACGGACACCTAGTAGTAGAATCGCAGTCGATGCTGAGAATATGGAAAAACCACTTCTGCAGACTGTATAACGGCGATGTAAGTCAATATACCGCTGTCAGGCAAAATTATCCATTTCTAATCGACGGAGACCGCAGAGAATTCTGTCCTCCTGACCTCGACGAAGTTAAGATTGCCATATCGAAGCTCAAGTCGAATAAAGCTGCTGGCGCAGCTCTTCAAGGCAGCTGGGGATGACCTGGTTGAGAACATGCACCAGCTCATCCGTAAGATATGGTTAGAGGAAAGCATGCCCGAGGAATGGAGTCTCAGCATCGTATGCCCGATCCACAAGAAGGGAGACCCCTCTGATTGCGCCAACTATAGAGGAATAAGTCTCCTTAACATCGCCTACAAAATTTTCTCTGCCTTTTTTTGTGAACGCCTGAAGCCTTTTGTAAATAAGCTGATAGGTCCTTATCAGTGCGGATTCAGGCCAGGGAAGTCCACCGTCGACCAAATCTTCACACTACGGCAGATCCTGGAAAAAACCAATGAATTTCAAGTCGACACTCACCACCTATTTGTCGACTTCAAAGCCGCATACGACAGCGTAATTAGAGACGAGCTATACAACGCTATGTCTACCTTTGACATACCTGCTAAACTCGTCAGACTATGCAGGATGACTTTGGAGAATGCTCGCTGCTCCATCCGAATCGGTGAACACCTTACCGATAGTTTTGATGTCAAAAAAGGATTTAGGCAGGGCGATGCGCAGTCGTGTGATTTCTTCAACATCATATTGGAAATGATTGTACAAAAATCACTGGCCAATACAAGAGGCACAATCTATTTCAAATCCTCGCAACTCCTTGAATACGCCGACGACATTGACGTAATAGGTAGATCCCAGCGAGATGTCAATGAGGCGTTTGCGAGTATTGAGATGGAGGCGGCGAAAGTTGGTCTGGCGGTAAACGAGGGCAAAACCACCGACGTCTTGGCCAGAACGTTTGTATATATATAAGTTCAAGGTAGTTAAGGACTTCGTCTACCTTGGCTCCGCAGTGACCTGGAACAACGACATCAGTTCCGAAATCAAACGCAGAATCACTCTTGCCAATCGCTGTTTCTTTGAGCTCAGGCAATTGAGTAATAGAGCCCTCTCCCGAATGACAAAGTTGACTCTATATAAGACCCATATCATGGACACTATCAAAAACGGATGAGGAGGCCCTTGGTCGGTTCGAGAGAAAGATTTTGCGCGTGATTTTCGGGCCTGTAAACGCAGACGGGGGATGGAGGAAAAGATTCAACCACGAACTTTACGGGCTGTACAGCGACATGAGCCTAGTCAGGCGTCTACGGATTCAACGCCTAAGATGGCTGGGCCATGTAGAGCGAATGGACACTACAGCTCCAGCCCGGAGAGTCTTTGAATCCAACTCCGAGGGACGAAGAAGCAGAGGACGGCCGCACTTAAGATGGCGCACATAGGTGGAAGAGTACCTCAGCCAACTGGGTGTGAGGCAATGGAAAAGGCTAGCAAAATATCGTGCTAGATGGAGGGGCATGTTGGTTGAGGCCCAGGTTCACCCCGAACTGTAGCGCCCGCTAAGAAGAAGACCGCTATACTGAATTATATTGACGCGCAACCTACTTTCCAACTATTGGGGACTGAACAAAGGGTAAAAAAAAAAATACAATTATACGGATCAGTGGACGGGAAGGATATTTTCTGAGAAAATTGTGGACATATTCCATCGCACCTTACAATATTCCTGCCAACAATTTTCGTAAAATAGAGCATATCAGCATGACTTGATTTAAGGGTCAGACCTAAATGGTGAGCATCAGCCTGCTACTATAAACAAAGTTGATAAGGCCTTATTTTAACTTAGCCCTCACTGTCTGTGAATCCTAGTTTCTCTAGAAAATTTGCAAAAATTTTGAAAGCAGAGCACTGTCTATCATGCTCTATAATGGGGAAGGGACAGAACGCTATCCTGTTGTTCATATCTGACTTAGAATAAGAGCCATCGCGGTTTCTTTTCGAATAAGTGAACAACAACCAATCTGTTTGCCCATTCGAAAGCTTTCTCTCTCGGGCGAATAAGCATCTATTCAACGAAAGTACTTACTCTGCTATGTGAAATTGGCTGTGTTCCCAATCATTCTATCGGTTTGCAATAAGCTGTCAATCTCAGGCCCCCAAGGTCCGAAGCTAATAATAAGCAATAGTGGCACTTGTAGTTCAACAAAATATCATAAATCCCAACAAGTTCAATGTCATAGCTCTTGCTATTATTGGCTTACAATTCACATTTATAAATGTAATTCTACTCTTCCCTATGCCCAAGCTTCGTTGTACGAATTCAAGTTTGTTTCGTGATCTTACGCAGGCGTATAAACAGTCTCAAACCTGTTTTCACTTCACCTGACTGAATTTAATTGACAGCCACTTGGTGTGTCACTCATCCCATGCTAAACGTGCTAACAACCAAGCCTACACGTTACTGACGTTGGTGTTTATTAGAATTTCACGAGATATAATCGATGCCACGGTTGTTCTAGATGGCAACATTTCATTAACATTGACCCTCGTTACTGTTGCACAGCACTGTGCTTTATGCTTTCTCTATTGCCGTCAGTCAGTCTCGATTCGCGCCTTGAAATTTCTTTCATTTCTCTCTCACCACCCCACCACCATAGGTTTCGAATTTGCTGATTTAAGCGATTCTCTCGCAGTCGATTCTGTATAATTCACCCTCACTGACATCATTTTACATTAATAGTCCGAGTCGCGCGCAAAACTTTGCATTTGGATCACTGAACAAAGGCGCGAAACAAAGTGCTGCTTGTTGCCTAGTAATGCAGGTGAAATGACGAGATTCTAGGAACGATTGAATGGCATCCCTTTAAGAATGCTCAAGCAAATGATGGGAATTCAGTAAAGTGATCATTGCTTTGGCAACTAACCAGGTTTTATTCCTTTATTCTTAAAATAGATGCCTTCAAAAGCGTTAGATGTTGTTGTATCGATAATAAAAACCGACAAACGACAAGGTCGGTACTCCCTTCAACAGAGCACGATCAGTGTCATGAGGATTCATATTGCAGAACGCGTAATATGGCTTCAAGTCAACGTATACTCTCAAGGGAACATTGAGAAGTTTTATATGAACTACTTGGCAGGTGATAGAGGCGCACTGCCAATTTATATCACGCCACTGTTTTAGTCACTCAGCCAAATCGTTTGTTTGTGAGGCGCGGCTGCGGGTCAATGTTTACATTTTTGCCGGTTTCTCTATGACGAATGGGTTAGCGTATTGTGGAAAAGATAAGAAAGCTAGCAAGAGGGCAGTTGATCTACATCTAATCAAAATATTTAACAGTTGTCACTACGGGCAAATTGTAGATAGAAGCTTCGGCCTCAGGTATTGCGATATTAGACGTGATCAACCTAGACAGTGTTCCGGTGCATGGTGAGCCTGGTCCTAACCCCTACAGTTAGATGGATTTTAGCCATTCATTTTCGAAAAGTTTTAAGTTTTACTTAAGATGTTGATTAGAAGAGTTATTTCCAGGGCTCTACTTCTTAACAGCCCTTTGATCGGCGCTAGTGTCTCCTATTGGCTTGGCAAAATATGTCAAGCAAAATGTTTTCCAAAAGCTGTGGGTAGATTTGAACAGTTCATGGTGGCTATGTAGTTTTATCCGAGGAGAAATCATTATAACGTCAACGAAAGGAACTCAGCTGGGAGTGAGAAAGTGCGGGAACTCTTAAACCAGTTAGTTACGCGTCACGCACCAGAACTCGGCCTTAAGGGGTCATTAACTTGACACTTTGACACTATGAACAGGTAGGTAAAAAATAAAATTGCCAAATTTGGAACGATGCCAATCCACACGAGGTCCAACAACTGGCAATGCATTCGCAGAGTCACTCTTCGATCCATACTTGTTCGAAAACCCAATGACATTTACCCCGTTTACATCCGTAGTCGAAAGATCGAGTCGAAACTGAGTTGAAATTTCGACCCAGATTTTTCCGCAAAGTAGTCGTTGCGTTGATGGCTTGCCATCAGAGCTCTTCAAGGCTGCCGTGATGTTCTGGTAGGGAGCATGGACCAGATCATCTGCAGAAGTGGGGAATATGAAAGCATACCTGACGACTCGAATACCAATTCTATTTGCCCCATCCACAAAAAAGGCGATCCCACCTCTTGAAAGAACTATAGAGGTATATCCCTGCTCAATGTAGCATACAAGATCCTGTCCAGCGTATTGTGTGAATGTCTAAAGCCATTTTGCACCGCACTAATCGGAAGCTACCAGTGCGGCTCCGGCCCGGCAAATCGACTATAGACCAAATTTTCCCACTTCGACAAATCCTGGAAAAGACCAACGAGTTTCGAATCGATACACACCATCTTTTCATCGATTTCAAAGCCGCATACGACAGCATTAATCGTGAAGGACTGTTTGATGCGATGACTTCTTCAACCTGGTGCTGGAGCAGATAGTGCGACGGGCAGGCGTCAACAGGGAAGACACTATCTTCTACAAGTCCGTTCAGCTGCTAGGATACGCGGATAATATCGATATCATCGCGTGTTCTCGCCGTGGCATTGTGGAAGCATTCACGGCGATTGAAGAACAGGCGAAACGAGTTGGTCTTAAGGTCAATGAGGACAAGACGAAGTACATGCTGTTAAGCAAAAACCAATCCGTCGCTCACCACCTGGGACCAAATATAACAATTGATAGCTACAATTTCGAGGTAGTTAAGGAGTTTGTCTACCTCGGGGCAAACGTAAATTCCACAAATTACACCACAGTGGAGATCCGGCATAGAATCGCCCTTGGCAACCGCTGCTACTTCGGCTTGTCCAAACAACTGGGGTCAAAACTCCTCATTCGAAAGACCAAAGTCATGCTTTACAAAACGCTCATACTGCCAGTCTTGCTGTACGGAGCCGAAAGCTGGACGATAAGCAGGACGGCGGAACTGATTTTGAGTTATTTCGAAAGGAAAATTCTGCGCCGTATATTTGGTCCTGTCTGCGAGGAAGTTGAATGGAGAAGAAAACATCCAGAGCTGTACAAAGATGTGGATGTAGTGTGGAAGGCAAAGATCCGTCGACTACACTGGCTCGGCCACATCGAGCGCATGGACATCAACGCTCCAGCTAAGAGGGTCTCCGACTCCGAGCCCCCTTGTTCGAGAAGAAGAGGAAGACCGAACCTCCGGTATAAAGACCAAGTAACCGCGGATGTAAAACATCTTGGTCTTGATAACTAGAAGCAGCGTGCCCGGGACCGTCAAGGATGGAAAGCAGCTATAGCTCAGACTTAGATCCTCCATAGATCGCTGGCCTGAAAAGTAAGTAAGTAGTCGAAAGATCGAAGAGTTCAAACGTAGTTTGAGTGACAGATAGTATGTATGACTGTGTTAGTCTTGCGTTGTGTCAACCAGAAAGCGAATGAAAGATATCTCACACATCCAGAGACAAAATGTCAGTTCAACTCGTCGACCCAGGTTTACATGAGTCAACCCTATTTCAATTCGATCCGCGTTTACATGCATTTCGATCCTAGTTTAATCCGGTTTTAACTACGCTTATAAACGGGGTAATTGTCATCACTTTCAACGGAAAATAAAGGGTGTTCTTCATTAAAGGTTTGGTTTTTAAACTGGCAACTCTGTTCCTACAGATTGTCAATTTGAAAGTTGAAAGTTGATTTTTGGTCAGTACGTTTTGCCCAGGGATAAAGAATGAGATACCAATATATTGGCTTTGACAGACACTTTGACAGATAGCCCCTACAAACGCGTTGCGGTTTGACGGCGTCTTGACTATGTCATTTTGCCTTGTTGCGACCATTTTGCCACGTCTTGACTCTACACATCGACGGCTTGAGACTATCATTGGCTTAGTCAAAAGCTTCGTTTTCAAACGGAGAAGAGCACGTATAGTATCGGTGTGTAATACAAAAGCAACAACCAACTCCTGCGGGGATCAACGGGCAGACGTACGAAAGATTGGTATCTCATTGTTTATCCCTGGTTTTGCCATTTTGAATAGATTAACCGTGAATATAACAATGCGTGCAAAATGTGAAAACTTATTTTGAAAACCATGGTTCTGTTCGCCAAACCTATCGTGCGCTACGTCCATTTCACGCTCGACATAATCGTCCATCTGAGCAAGTTATTCGAAATACGATGAATCGTTTTCGCACCATGTACACTCTAGTCGATAATACGAATCCTCAAAGACGAAAAACAGTGCGAACAGAGGAAACGATTGATGCTCTGAAGCGCAGTGTTTAGGGGAATCCAGATGAGTCGATTCGCCATCGTGCACAACAATTGGAGCTATGCTCTGTGGAAGATTTACATGAAGATCTTGGCTTAAAAGCCATCGTAGGTTCGCTGAATGGGTTGAAAACATGATTCAGTTCGATCCTTATTTTCAACGCAACATTTTGTTTTCCGATGAGGCCCATTTTTGGTTAAATGATATGCACCTACAGAGTGCACATACTTAAGTGTGCGTTCTCTTTAACGAACATATGAAGTACGCACAGGGACGAGTTTCTATAAATGCACATATTCGTGTTTGTGAGCGAAAATAAAAATGCTCACAGCCAATTACTCATAAGGGCGTGCGATTAATAATTGCTCGTTGGGTAGTGCACACTCACGAGCAGCTTGTTGGGTTTCCTTACCTAACCACAACACTGTCCGAGCATTCTCATATGTATCGGTTCTCGTCTGATCACCGCAATGAACCGACGGCGGGCGCGGTTAGTACTTAGATGGGGGACCGCTGGAAAACACCGCGTGTTGTCCTTTTTTTGTCTCTTTTTTAATTATTTAATTTCTACCAAAAAACGGCTGAACCGGTTTTGCTGAAAACTTACTCAGTTCTAAGTTGCTTAATTACGCGTGGAATGAATCCGATCTGATGTCAATATCATTTTTGGTTCTCGAGATAATAGAGGCGAAAATACGCACATACGCACACACGTACACACGTGCCACGCACGTTGCTTTGCTTGCTTTGGTGGCGTTACAGCCCATGAAGAGTCAGAGCCAAGCTTCTCTCAATCACCCATGTTGTGTGTTATTTATTTTTATTTTTACACAGGTGAAAGGGACCTACAGTTTAATGCCGATTCCGAACGGCTTGAGTCGAGAAGCTTTTTCTGGGCAAGTATACTACGGGGGGGGTTTTGCCAGTACCCCGCCGAGGAGGGACGCCGCGAAATAAACATTCGATGGCGTTGGTGTTATCGGGATCCGAACTCGCTTTTCGTGCGCCAGAGTCCAGCACACTAATCACTGCGTCACGACACCCTCGTACGCGCCACGCACGTACACACACAAAATTTGGAATTCGCAAAATCGGCCCCTTTACAATAACTTTCCACTTGGAAGTTAAAAAGACCGACTCACACTAGCTATAATGGGATCATACTGATTGACTTTGTTGTACATATACCTATCTCTCAAACTAACAGAAAACAATTCAACATACTCGAGGGTATTAAGAAAACCTCCGTCATGGTCCCGAACTAGTACAAGAACATTGTAAAATGGTCAGGTAGCGTATACAGCTCCACATCATCTACATATGTCCCCATTTGATTGTTGACAGAGATATGAAAGGAGAACATAATACGTCAATTAACTTTAGAAATCAACCCACCGTTTCTGTGTGGATCCGCTGTTACCTATACCACACACTATACTCAAGGCACAAAAGCAGACACCGACAATAAAAACAAATTCGGTAAATCTGAGAATTTTTCCACCAATAATACGCTGACTAAGCTTGACTAAGGCTCAACAAAAGCAAACTAATACATAACGAGTCAGGTAATAAGTGTTGAGTTCAAATTTCATTAGGAGATAAGGGAGCGTTGAGTCCGGTCATATCTGTTTGTCTTAAGTTCAAGGTGATGATCGTTACGACACAAATTGGATTTTTTGTGATTGATACCTGTGAAATATTGATACAGAAATGTAATTCTGTTTCAAGCATGGGAGAGCTCCGTGGCTTACATGCATATACATACAGTGGTAGTGCAGTACGAGTCACTATTAACGAACTCTGTCAGGACTTTGCTTATACCGGGGCTTTAACCAGGTTAGTGTAAGAAGTTAATAAGCGAATTTTGGAACGGGTCAAAAACATCAATAAAGGCAGTTCCGACTGGTACAGAGGTTTCTTTATCATTGTCTACAATATTTTGAATGTAGGCCTGTCTATGTATGCTCAGCTTCCCAACTACATGTACCCCATCATGCAGGACAGCAGACTGTACGTCATTGTGAAGATAGCAACAAAGGTGTGAGCAATTGATTTGCGCTTGTCTCAAATTTGAGTACAAAGGCACAAGAGTACAAAATCAAGAAATGTTCAGAGCCTGTGTTATATAGGATTGATTTATGCACAAACCGGTCTTGCGAATGCTCCTCCGGCATACTACGAGCCCGTACAGAAAAAGGGGTCAGATTATATGATTTTTTTCTGATACGATTACCAATTCACAGTAAAGGTAGTTTGGTAGTATGCCCAAGGTAGTTGGGTTTCCAATAAATTTTGTTGTCTAGAATGGATACAAACAGCCTTCCGTCCTTGGCTGTCCCAGGCACGCTGCTTGCATTCTGAAAGACCAAGACGTCTTACGTCCGCGATCACTCGATCTTTATACCGGAGGTATAGGGATCTTCCCCTTCTTCTCGAACCAGGAGGCTCGGATTCGAAGACCTTCTTAGTTGGAGCGTTCGTGTCCATGCGCTCGATGTGGCCGAGCCATTGTAATCGACAGATGTTTGCCTTCCGGACTACGTATGTATATATATCCACATCTTTGTACAGCTCATAGAGTTTGCGGTTATGTATTTCCCTCTATTCGTCTTCGTCGCGGACAGGACCGAATATCCGTCGCAGAATTCCTCTTTCGAAGCCAATGATCAGCTTTGCTGCCCTCTCTAGCGTCCAGCTTTCGGCTTCATATAGCAGGACTGGCAGGATAAGTCTTGTAGAGCATTCTGTCGTCAGGACAGGAGTTTGGACCCTAGCTGTTCTGACAAGCCAAAGTAGCAGCAGTGATTCTGTGCCGGATCTCCACTATGATGTCATTCGTGGAGTTTAAGTTTGCCTCAAGGTATGTGAACTCCTACATCACCTTGGAAAAATAGCTGCCGATCGTTATATTTTGTCCTAGGTGATGGGTGACGGGCCGCTTTTTTGTTGACAGCATACATTCCGTCTCATTGATGTGAAGACCAAATCGTTTCGCCTGATCTTCAATTGGCGTGTACGTCTCAACAGTGGTGCGCTGTGAACTTGCGACAATATCAATATCGTTTGTATTGCCAAGCAACTGGACCGGTCTTTGTTTTTTTTTTTGTCGGAGGCTTCTGCTATCTGTTGGAGCACTCAGACGTAAATACTGCTCCATTGTGCTCCTCTTCTGCAGTCGATTGTTCTTAAAGACAGGTGGAATGCTGCGGATTTCTTGCAAACATCGGGGCATACGCGCTTAGTCATCCTGCAACCTGGATAATCCCTCCTGAACTCTCCTCTGAACCAATTCTGGTGAGTTCATCAGAGATCTCATTTCCTGGGACCTCAGATTGGCCTGAAACCTATACAAGCTTAAGTGAATGTAGTCTGCCGACTCTGTTCAAGGACTTGACTTCATGCACTACTTTTGAGCTAGATAGGGGCTTGAACACAGCTTTGAGTGCAGCTTGGTTGTCACTGCAGACGCATAAGCTTTTTCCCCTCCACTTGTGCTTCACAACATAGTTCATGGCCATTAGGATTGCGTATATCTCTTATTGGAAGACAGACGCATATTTTCTTAACGAGAAGTGCAGTCGGATATTTTCGCGCTCAAAGAAGACCTCAGCAACGGATCCCCGCATAGACCTGGAGCCACCCAGGAAAATGCGAAGACTATTCTTTCCTGGTTCAGTATCCAGCTAGAGCCAATCCTGTCGCTCTGGAACTCGACTGTGAAATTACAGCGCAGTAGGATAACGGGTGTCAATGTGTCAGAAGGCATGGCCATGAGACAGGGGACGCAGGACAATTCTTGCGCAAGCACCGTTATTCCTATGTGAGTTGTACCAAAAGCCATTTCTCTTCAGGCGAGACATGGCTTTCACAGCACATGCTCTGATAAATATGTCAAGAGGGGTGAAGTTTATCATAGCATCTAGAGCAGCGCCCGGCGCGCTGGAGAAAGCCCCCGAGCAGCTGAGACAAACCGTTCTTTGGAGTTCGTTTAAAGAGGCTACGACGCGTTTGCGTGTTAGTCTGTTCCACCAGACAACCGATGCATATAACATTATAGGTCTTATCACTGCCGTGTAGAGCCAACGGCGTGACGGCGATAAACCCCATATTTTGCCAAAAGCTCATTTGCATTGCCAGAAAGCTGACAGCGCTTTTGTGATTTTTGACTCAACATTCTTTGACCAACGAAGCTTGCTGTCTAGGATGTAAGCTAAGTATACTCCCGGATACTTAGCTTCCTTGGATACCGGGATCGGAGTTCCTTTTATTACAAGCTGAGTCTTGTCAGTATTTTTCCTCCTTCTCGTGAAGAGAAAGGCATCGGTCTTGGCCCGCCGCACTAATTGTTCCAACACGAGATTGAACAAAATTTAGGCACTATTCACCTGTACTAACGTTTTTAGTGACCGCATAAAACGCTATTGTCAAGGCTGGTCACTGCAAAGCAAGACAGCATGGCGCCAATTGCAGCTAAATAAAATGCATAAACTAAACCACTACTCTCACGATTAAATTGCAAAAATAAAATTGTAAAAAGGTGATGTCAGCTGACGCGTCACGCACGATACTCAGCGAAGAAAAAGACAATCCAGACGGACTGTCTGCTGAGCTCTTCAAGGCAGCTGGGGATGACCTGGTTGGGAGCATGCACCAGCTCATCCGTAAGATATGGTTAGAGGAAAGCATGCCCGAGGAATGGAGTCTCAGCATCGTATGCCCAATCCACAAGAAAGGAGACCCCTCTGATAGCGCCAACTATAGAGGAATAAGTCCTGAAGCCTTTTGTAAATAAGCTGATAGGTCCTTATCAGTGCGGATTCAGGCCAGGGAAGTCCACCATCGACCAAATCTTCACACTACGGCAGATACTGGAGAAAACCAATGAATTTCAAGTCGACACTCACCACCTATTTGTCGACTTCAAAGCCGCATACGACAGCGTAATTAGAGACGAGCTATACAACGCTGTCTACCTTTGCCATACCTGCTAATCTCATCAGACTATGCAGGATGACTTTGGAGAATGCTCGCTGCTCCATCCGAATCGGTGAACACCTTACCGATAGTTTTGATGTCAAAAAAGGATTTAGGCAGGGCGATGTGCTGTCGTGTGATTTCTTCAACATCATATTGGAAATTATTGTGCAAAAATCACTGGCCAATAGAAGAGGCACAATCTATTTCAAATCCTCGCAACTCCTTGGATACGCCGACGATATTGACATAATAGGTAGATCACAGCGAGATGTCAATGAGGCGTTTGCGAGTATTGACATGGAGGCGGTGAAAGTTGGTTTGGCGGTAAACGAGGGCAAAACTAAATATATGCTGTCATCAAAAAAGGACGCTCACCAGCGACGTCTTGGCCAGAACGTTTGTATATGTATAAGTTCGAGGTAGTTAAGGACTTCGTCTACCTTGGCTCCGCAATGACCTGGAACAACGACATCAGTTCCGAAATCAAACGCAGAATCACTCTTGCCAATCGCTGTTTCTTTGGGCTCAGGAGGCAACTGAGTAATAGAGCCCTCTCCCGAACGACAAAGTTGACTCTATATAAGACACTTATCATCCCGGTCCTGTTATACGGCATAGAAGCATGGACACTATCAAAAGCGGATGAGGAGGGCCTTGGTCGGTTCGAGAGAAAGATTTTGCGCGTGGTTTTGGGCCTATAAACGCAGACGGGGGATGGAGGAGAAGATTCAACCACGAACTTTACGGGCTGTACAGCGACATAAGCCTAGTCAGGCGTCTACGGATTCAACGCCTAAGATGGCTGGGCCATGTAGAACGAATGGACACCACAGCTCCAGCCCGGAGAGTCTTTGAATCCAACCCCGAGGGACGAAGAAGCAGAGGACGGCCGCCCTTAAGATGGCGCACACAGGTGGAAGGGGACCTCAGCCAACTGCGGCAATGGAAAAGGCTAGCGAAAGATCGTGCTAGATGGAGGGGCATGTTGGTTGAGGCCCAGGTTCACCCCGAACTGTAGCGCCCACTAAGAAGAAGAAGAAGAAGAATCCAGACATCAACACTCTTGAATGCCCTTGATTTTCGTCTGCCGTCATGTAGTACTATGTACATAGGTATACGTAAAGGTGGGTCAATAAGTCCCTGAAAATTGACACAAATTGTGCCGCCGCCTTAAATGCACTCGCACTCGAATTTTCAGACATATCTGTCAGTTTTGTTGTGGCGCCCATTTTATATAGACGCCTACGGGCATTTTCGTTAAGTGAATTTCGAGTTCCCATCAAACACTATTTTTTGCGAGAAAAAGCTATCACGCGAAGCAAACAAGAGCTGAACAAATACTTTGGGGACTCTTCACCATGGATTGGAACCCTTCACCATTGGTTTACTCAATTTCGGTGCGGTTGTTCAAGTACAAGTGACGCCGAACGTTCTGGTCGCACAATTGAGGTCTCCACACCAGAAATGGTTGACAAAATCCATGGTTTGATACTGGACGATCGGCGAGTGAAAGTGCGCGAGCTTGAAGAGGCCACAGGCTTATCACATGAATCAGGGATTTCGATTTTACACAAATATTTGAACATGAAAAAGCTTTCTGCAAGATGGATGCCGCGCTTGCTCACAATCGACAACAAACGCATTCGTTTGTAAACTTCAAAGGTGTGTTTGGTGATGTTTCAGAAAAATTCGACTGAGTTTTTGCGCCGTTCGTGGATGAAACCTGGGCTCACCACAACACACCAGAAACCAATGAACAGTGAGTTTGTGAGCAAACAAGGCCATGGCGACAGTTTCTTTGGGATGCGTGCGGTGTTATTTACATCGATTACCTTGAAAAGGGTAAAACGATCACCGGTGCATATTACGCAGAGCTGCTGAATCGATTCCAAGCCGATTTGAAGCAAAAACGGACGAAGAAAAAAGTTATTTTTCCACCAGGACAACGCACCGGAGCACAAGTCCGCAGTCGCAATGGCAAAATTGCATGAGTTAAGGTACGAACTCCTCCCTCATCCAGCATATTTCCCAGATTTAGTCCACTGCGACTATTTCTTGTTTCCAAAGAAGAAATGGCTCGGAGGCAAGAGATTTGAGTCGAATGAACGCTTATTTTGAGGCTCGAGAAATCGTATTATTCGGAGGGAACAAAAAATGAGAGAAACGTTGGATGCAGTGTATCGAGCTAACGGGAGACTGTTGAAAAAGAAAATGTTTTACTGCCGAAAAAAGTGTTCCTTATTTCATTTTCAGGAACTTACTGACCAACCCTCGTATGTACATAACTATGTAACATTGAGGAATTCTTCTTCTTCTTTAGGCGCTACAGTTCAAGGCCAACCTGGGCCTCCTTCAAAAAACCTCTCCAACTGGCACGGTCTTTCGCCAGCAGTCTCAGGTGCCGCACGCCTAGTTGGTTAAGGCCCTCTTCCAATTGGTTGCGCCACCCTAAATTTAGTCCCTCGGGGTTGAATTCATAGACCTTCCGGGCCGGAGCTGTGTTTTCCATGCGCTCAACATGACCTAGCCATCTTAGGCGTTGGATCCGAAGACGCCGTGCTATGTTCATGTCGCCCGTACAGTTCACTGTTAAGTCTTCTCCTCCACTTCCCATTTATGCAGGTCGGGCCGAAAATCGCACGCAACATTTTTCTCTCAAGACGACCAAGGGCCTCCTCATCCGCTTTCAATAAGGTCCATGTCTCTGCGCCATAGAGCAGGACCGGGATAATAAGGGTCTTGTATATGCTCACCTTGGTTTTTCGAGAGGGCTCTGCTTTTCAATTGCCTCCCGCAACGGTTGGCAAGAGTTATTCTGCGTTTAATTTCGGCACTAATGTAATTTATGCATGTCACTGCGGACTCTAGGTAGACGAAGTCCTTGACTACCTCGAAATTATACCTGCCAATATGTGCACCCTGCTTGCCTACGCAGATGACATTGACGTTATTGGACGAACAAAGCGAGACGTCAATGAGGCGTTCACAAGCATTGAAGTAGAAGCGGCGAAAGTGGGTCTAAGGGTAAATGGGGACAAGACCAAATATATGCTGTCATCCAAGAAAGACGCACAACACCGACGTCTTGGTCAGAACGTCGCCTTCGGCAGCTATATTTTTGAAGTAGTCAAGGACTTCGTCTACCTTGGCTCGGTAGTGACAAGCAGCAACGACAACAGCGCTGAGATAAAACGCAGAATAACTCTTGCCAATCGCTGCTTCTTCGGGCTCAAGAGGCAATTGAGTAGTAGAGCCCTCTCTCGAAAAACTAAGGTTTCCCTCTACAAAACCTTAATCATCCCGGTCCTCCTTTACGGCGCTGAGGCTTTTACGTTGTCAAAAGCGGGTGAAGAGGCTCTTGGACGTTTCGAGAGGAAAATTCTGCGTGCAATCTTTGGTCCCGTTTGTGTAAACGGAGAATGGAGGAGGAGATTCAACAAAGAACTGCACGGGCTGTACAGCGACATCGGCCTGGTTAGACGTCTTCGGATCCAACGTCTAAGATGGCTAGGCCATGTAGAGCGAATGGACATCAACGCTCCGGCCCGAAGAGTCTTCGACTCCAACCCCGAGGGACGACGCAGCAGAGGACGACCGCATTTAAGGTGGCGCGCACAGGTGGAAGGGGACCTCAACCAACTGGGCGTGCGGCACTGGAAGCGGCTGGCCGAAGATCGGGCCGGCTGGAGAGGCTTGTTGGTTGAGGCCCTGGTTCACCCCGAACTGTAGCGCCATCAAAGTAAGTAAGTAATATGTGCACCCTGGCCAAGACGCCGGTGGTTCGTGTCCTTTTTCGACGACAGCATATATTTCGTTTTGCCCTCATTTACCGCCAGTCCCATTTTAGCCGCTTCCGTCTCAATGCTCGTAGAGGCTTCAATGACATCTCGCTGACTTCGTCCAATTATGTCAATGTCATCGGCATATGCGAGCAGTTGTATGGACTTCAAAAAGATGGTGCCCCTCGTATTGACCAGTGAGTTTTGTACTATCCTTTTGAAGGACGATGTTGAAAAAGTCACACGATAGCGTATCGCCCTGTCTAAAACCTTTTTTGACATAAAAGATATCGGTTAGATCGCTTCCGACCCTGATGGAGCAGCGAGAGTTATCCAAAGTCATCCTGCACAATCTGACGAGTTTGACAAGGAAGTCAAAACTAGACATGGCGTTGTATAGCTCGTCTCTATTGATACTATCGTATGCAGCCTTAAAGTCGACAAACAGGTGGTGGGTGTCGATCTGAAACTCGTTTTTTTTCCAAGATCTGCCGCAGTGTGAATAATTGATCTAAAGTGGACTCCCCGGGCCTGAAACCACACTGATATGGACCAATCAGTTTATTAACGAACGGTTTCAAGCGTTCGAACAGAACAGCAGAGAAGATTTTATAAGCGACGTTCAGAAGACTTATTCCTCTGTAGTTGGCGCAGACAAAGGGGTCTCCTTTCTTTTGGATCGGGCAAACGATACTAAGATTCCATTCATCGGCATGCATTTCTCTGACCATATCTTACGGATGAGCTGGTGCATACTCCCAACTAGGTCATCTCCAGCTGTCTGGAGGTCGACAGGTAGTCCGTCTACTCCAGCAGCTTAGTTGGACTTAAGCTTAGAAAAAGCATTCCTAACTTCGTCCAGGTCAGGGGGGCGGAATTCTCTGCTATCATCGTGATAGCAGAAAAGATTATTCTGCCTGACAGCGGGATTTGTTTCGTCATCACGTTATACAGTCTGCAGAAGTAGTCTTTCAAGATTCTTAGTACCGAATGTGAATCCACTACTAGGTTTCCATTTTCGTCCCTGCAGGCTTCCGTTCTGGTCTTATATCCCTGGCATGTTTGTTTTATTCGTTGATAAAACCTCCGAACGTCATTCCTGCGATAGCATCTCTCCATCTCTACGATCGCGAGCTTCTCGTGCTCCCTTTTTTATTGTTTTGAGAAGCTTATGCTCCTCCCCCCTCTTAATGCTCACGAGCAGCTCTCGTCCTTCTATGCAGCGCCTCTTGATAGGAATTGAGGATAGTCATTGAGGAATTAGGCATTCGAAAACAAGTCGATAAGTCGACTTTCAACATAACAACCTTGCCACTATCAACCGAGACCTGGAAATTTCCACAAAATAAAAATAAAAAACTTTTTTTTTGGGTCTGACTTTATCGCCAAGATACACAAACGATTAAATAAATAAAATAGAAAAACAAAAAACAACAAAATGAATAGCTTCGGACCATCGCAACAGAAATACAGACGAACATCTGTCACGCGAAAGAAAAGCTACTCATCACCAGGCACAAACACCTCCGTCAGAACCCCACCAACCACTTTCCTTTTCGTATGCAATTCGACCATCAAGAAGAACAATAATTTTCCTTTCAAAACAATCTACATATCTGATATAAGCACACGGTTGTATACATCGTAGCAAAACAGTGGCCACAATCCGAATGACATACATTTGTACATAGAACCGAACAGTGAGGAGTATGATCATTATGTAAGCCCACGCGATATTGGCGAAAGTTATCTCATTTCGCACGTTGTCACAGTACAATGTCACTCTCATAAGCAGCGTTAAAACAACGAATTTCCTTTTTCTCCCCAATCGAATATCGAAGGCAATGTAGCCCTACGACAAACAGTATTCCACAGTATTGAACGCACTACATATGGGGTTCATGCATACTTTTGTCGCTCGGGGAAACTGTCTGACAATCAGCTGATGTAATGCTTAAAAACTAAGTGGAAAATTTTTCACATACACACAACACAGAACAATTGGACTTACATTTGTTCGATAATCCAATCGGTGAATGATATCCAATTTTGAAAACAACTTTCTGTTGGCGAACTATTGAAAACATTTTGCACAAATTTTCCCAGTCCGTTTCGGCACCCAAAAAATGAAGAGATTTACTTCTTACACGTATCGAAACAAAATCGCACGACGACTCCAACACTCCCCCTCGGCACGCAGAGAAACCAGTGAAAAGTTATCTGCGATTTTTGCACGAAATAATGTATAGAATATAGAAAATAGAATGATGATGGGTCAGTGAAAACACGTTAGATGCTCGTAAACCGTTTCTTTGCTATGTGGAAAACGTAATTTTGCTCAAATAATTAATCGGATTTTTCTTCTTTTACTTTCGTTTCTTTTTTTCGCTTTTTTCGTTTGCACCAATGATTTCAGACACGTCAACCTTCGTGAGGACAGAATGTTGTTATTTTTTCAAGTATTTTTTCCTGTTTTATTTCTTAATATATTGTTTTTTGCGAATTTGATATAATTTAATATTAATTGCCATCACCGAACGCGTTTTGGAAAAAAGTTGGAATGGAATATTGTGTGACGGTTTGACAGGTGCCTCGATTTGCAAGTTTCGAAAGTTCTGTTTGCCGACGCTAGCGAATAAATTTGCTTACGGCGTAGTAAACGGCCAGAAGAGATCTGTTTGTTTTGGTGATGGCCGTAAGATTTTTTTTTAGGAAAAAAAAAACAAATTTTGACTGCCTTAAAGCAACTTTTAGAGTAAATTACTTTGTTTATATATTTCGCTTCGCCTACCGGTAGAAACGTTTTTTTTTTTTGAAAATTTTCTCAAACTACGGCGCAGGTACAAATTATATCACTACAAGCTTTCCATTGATGTTTCGGTCCTTATGTGTAGCCCGCTATTTGTTTTTTGCATTTTTTGTTACTCAGACAATATGTCCTACATCAACCGGGCCCAATTGGCAGCAATTTTGGCAATTCTCTTCGCAAACAAAACACTGTCATATGTACCTTACTTGAAACGAACTTTAGTAAACAAAAAAAAAAACAGCAATTTTCTTATCTTAGCTACAATTAAAAGCAATCTTCATTGATTATATCCGTATTAACAGCCAATCCTCGTTCCTTTAGCGCCTTCGATATCAATCTATGCTTTTCCTGTCGTTGCTCTTGTTCTCTACGCTGAGCATCAAGTATTTCCTCTACCGATATCTCCTTCAACGGCAGCTTTGACTCCTTATCACGATCCTATCAAACACCACACATGTCTTAAATTCGATCAACAAATAAACCTTAATTACTTACAATCTCCCCGAGAAGTACAACATTTTCGCCACGGATCAGAAACACGCCCCGCGGTATATCGCCATACTCATTTCCCACGTGAATCCTTTCAATTGTCCGATGCAGGACTAAATTAGCAAATTGATCAACGGATCGCAGGTAACCAATTAATGTTCTTCCATCACGCAGAAGGACCATTAATTTCTCTAGAATACCCAATGGAATATGAGTGGTTCAATTCATATGTTTGCGTTATAGTACTTACTGTCAACTTCTTCGAGGAGATGAGCCGTGCCAGCTAGGGGATTCAAGTCGTCCATGAACAGTCTGATGATTGAATTGTTTTTCTCGTTAATATACAATTTGTTTGCGACGATAGTGTGCAGTGCTTGTTATTTATTTATTTATTAATTATTTTCTCGGCAAGGATTGGTAACTGTCAACCGGTGTTGACTGACAGTTGACAGATGTTTCCAGGTTTGTTCGCTTAAGAATCATTTTCTGAGTGGTTGGCATCGAAGCAGTAAAACAAACGTGGAGTCGAAAACAGCGGATCGACTACGTATCTCTAGACATAGCTGGAACCTTACAAACGAGCACCCTCTATCGAATGGTCAACTTTTGGAGACAACATTAAGCGGCTCAAAAAGAAATTAGGTGCGCCAAAAAGAACTCGTTGGGAAATTTTCGTGGCTCTATTGAATCCTGTACGGATGCGACTTGTCTGAGAAAGGCATTTACCAAAGTTCCCCTATAGAGGTCCTCTATTAAGAGATTTGATGGTAGCTGGACCATCCAGCTACAGCGTCAGCTTGATATGCCTTCACGGCCCCACAAAAGAAAAAGACGACATATGACCTCATAGATAGAACATACGCTTAGTGTCCCCGCTATGACACCAAGACTGTTCTAGGAGATTTCGTTGCGGAGCTGGATAAGGAGCATATCTTTGAACGAGTGGTAGGAAAGCACAGCCTACATAACACCACATCCAATAACGGATTGAGGCTAACAGACTTTGTGACACGATACCCAAATCTCAATATCCTTAAGGGGACCTGCTGGTCTCCTGATCAATTATTTGTTAATCAAATCAATCATATTGCGATCGACTCCATACATTCCTCCAGCATCTTGGATGTCTGAACTTTCCAAGGAGCCAATTGGACTCGGATCATTACCTTGTTGCAGCCAATGTACGTATGTGGATATCGCTAACACTGCGGAGTCGAGTTGGACCAGCAAAATTTGACGTCGGGAAGTTGCAATCGCCAGGACCAGGACGTTATCAAAGCGCCCTCAGGGAGGCCGTCTCTGATGTATTATGCTTGCAGGTACCACCTAGGGGAATCCCTTGATTTGATTACGAGTGCAGACAGGTACATGCAGAAAAACAGAATGCATACATGGTCACGTTGTATTGATGTACGAGAGCTGCTCGTGAGCCCTATGAGAGGAAAAGAAGGGGGAGCATGCGCTTTTCAGAAGCGACCGATCGAGGACATGAAGAGATGTTATCGCAGGAACGACGTTCAAAAGTTTTACCAAGGAGTAAAACGAACATGCAAAGGCTATAGGGCCAGAGCGGAAGCCTGCAGGAATGAACACGGACACCTCGTAGTTGAATGACTTTCGATGCTGAGAATATGGAAATACTATTTTTGCAGACTGTATGACGGCGAAGATGGCCAAGATGCCGCTGTCAGGCAGACCGCACCATTCAAACTGTAAGAAGATGGGAGAGAATTCCGTCCACCCGACTTAGACGAGGTTAAGATAGCGATATCAAAACTGAAGTATAATAAAACTGCTGGGGCAGGCGGCCTGCCTGCTGAGTTATTTAAAGCAGCTGGAGGTGAGTTGGTTGGGAACATGCACGAGCTCATCTGTAAGATATGGTCGGAAGAAAGCATGCCCGGTTCATAAAAAAAGGAGACCCCTACAACTGCACCAACTTTAGGGGAATAAGTCTCCTTAACATCGCGTATAAGATTCGTTCTGCCGTGCTGTGTGAACGCCTGAATCCATTCGTGGACAATCAGATAGGTTCTTATCAATGTGGTTTCAGGCTAGGAAAATCCACAATAGACCAAATATTCACACTGCGGTCAAACTTGGAGAAGACCCATGAATTTCAGGTCGACACACACCACCTTTTCGTCGATTTTAAGGCCGCATATGACAGTGTCTATAGGCGAGAGCTATGTATATAGAGCCATGTCATGTTTTGAAATACCTGCCAAACTCGTCAGGTTGTGGAGGATGACAATGGAGAATTCTCGCTGCAACATAAAAGTCAGAAAGGAGTTAACCGAGACCTTCGATGTCAAAAAAGAATTCAGACAGGGCGACGCACTGTCATGTGATTTTTTCAACATCGACATTGTGTGAGATTCACTGGCAAATACGAGAGGCGCGATCTACATCAAGTCTGCACAATTGCTCGCATACGCTGTTGACTTTGACGTGATTTGGAGAACACAGCGAGAAAATTGGTTTGGCAGTAAACCAATTCGTTATACAGCTCGTCTCTAATTACGCTGTCGTATGCGGCTTTAAAGTCGACAAACAAGTGGTGCTTGTCGACTTGAAATTCATTGGTTTTTTCCAGGATCTGCCGTAGTGTAAAAATTTGGTCGATGGTGGACAATCCTGGTCGGAGTCCGCACTGATAAGGACCTATCAGCTTATTTACAAAAGGCTTCAGGCATTTCATACAAGATCCTGTCCAGCGTATTGTATGAACGTCTAAAGCCATTTTGCACCGCACTAATCGACAGCTACCAGCGGGGCTTCCGGCCCGGCAAATCGACTATAGACCAAATGTTCACACTTCGACAAATCCTGGAAAAGACCAAAGAGTTTCGAATCAATACACACCATCTTTTCATCGATTTCAAAGCCGCATACGACAACATTCATCGTGACGGACTGTTTGGTGCGATGGCCGAATTCGGGATCCTGGGAAAACTGATCCAGTTGTGTCACGCCAAAAAATACGCGATGCACCGTGCTACTCGGTTCTAGGATTTCGGAACCGTTTGAAACATGCACCGGATTTCGGCAAGGAGATGCGCTGTCATGTGACTTCTTCAACCTGGTGCTGGAGCAGATAGTGCGACGGGCAGGCGTCAACAGGGAAGGCACTATCTTCTACAAGTCCGTCCAGCTGCTAGGATACGCGGATGATATCGACATCATCGCGTGTTCTCGCCGTGGCGTTGTGGAAGCATTCACGGCGATTGAAGAACAGGTGAAACAAGTTGGTCTTAAGGTCAATGAGGACAAGATGAAGTACATGCTGTCAAGCAAAAACCAATCCGTCGCTCACCACCTGGGACCAAATATAACAATTGACAGCTACGATTTCGATGTAGTTAAGGAGTTTGTCTACCTCGGGGCAAACGTAAATTCCACAAATTACACCACAGTGGAGATCCGGCATTGAATCGCCCCTGGCAACCGCTGCTACTTCGGCTTGTCCAAACAACTGGGGTCAAAACTCCTCATTCGAAAGACCAAAGTTATGCTTTACAAAACGCTCATACTGCCAGTCTTGCTGTACGGAGCCGAAAGCTGGACGATAAGCAGGACGGCGGAGCTGATTTTGGGTTCTTTCGAAAGGAAAATTCTGCACCGGATATTTGGTCCTGTCTGCGAGGAAGGTGAATGGAGAAGAAAACATAACCGCGAACTCTACGAGCTGTACAAAGATGTGGATGTAGTCCGAAAGGCAAAGATCCGTCGACTACACTGGCTCGGCCACATCGAGCGCATGGACACCAACGCTCCAGCAAAGAGGGTCTTCGACTCCGAGCCTCCTGGTTCGAGAAGAAGAGGAAGACCGAACCTCCGCTATAAAGACCAAGTAATCGCCCAAGTAAACCGTCAAGGATGGAAGGCAGCTATAGCTCAGGCTCAGATCCTCCATGGATCGCTGGCCTGATAAGTAGTAAGTTCAGGCATTCACACAAAACGGCATAGAAGATTTTGTGGGCGATGTTAAGAAGACTTATTCCTCTGTAGTTGGCGCAGTCAGAGGAGTTTCCTTTCTTGTGGGTCGGACATACGATACTGAGACCCCATTCCTCGGGCATGTTTTCCTCTGACCATATCTTACAGATGAGCTGGTGCATGCTCCTAACCAGGTCATCTCCAGCTGCCTTGAAGATCTCAGCAGACAATTCGTCTGCGCCAGCAGCTTTAATCGTCTTGAGGTTCGATGTGGCGATCTTAACTCCGTCGAGGTCAGGGGAACGGAATTCTCTGCGGTCTCCGTCGATTAGAAATGGATCATTCTGTCTGGCAGCGGTATATTGACTAACATCGCCGTTGTACAGTCCGCAGAAGTGGTATTTCTGTATTCTGAACATCGACTGCGATTCTACTACCGGGTGTCGTTTCTCATCCCTGCAGGCTTCTGTTCTGGCTTTATGACCTTGGCATGTTCGCTTTATCTGATGATAAAACTTTCGAACGTCATGCCTGCAGTAACACCTATCCAGATCCTCAATCGCACACTTCTCGTGCTCTTTCTTTTGAGAAGCTTATGCTCCTCCCTTCTTTTTAGCTCGTAGAGCTCACGAGCTGCTCTTGTTCTTCTATGCAGCGAGGCTTTATGTGCCTCCTGTTTTGCTGTGTAAGGTAAAGGTCATCCGCACGTACTTCGGCTGCATGTGTGGTCTGTTTAGGGACCTAACATTCCACGTACAGATTCGAAGATCATTGTCCTTTTTTCGTTTTTTGCAAGGATCGTCTCGATTATCTCGAGAACCACCGTTGATACGGACATGAGATTGCGCTCATTCCACGCGTAATTACGCAACTTAGAAGTGAGTAAGTTCAGTTTCGGTCCAGCTGTTTTTTGTTAGAAATTAAATAACTAAAAATAGGCAAAAAAATTAACACCACGCGGTGTTTCCAAGCGGTTCCCCATCTAAGTACTGACCGCTCCCGATGCTGGTTGATTGCGGTGAACGGACGAAAACCGATACATTACCCATTATTCAGAATCCTACCGCAGCTAACACACTAACAAAAACAGTTAATGACCTTGAAACCCCTGAACAAGTCTTCACAAATTTCGATCACGTCAGCTTTCAAAAAAAAGGTATCAATCATAATCGGTCCATTCATTCAGGAGTTACGATGCCACAGACAGACACACAGACACCTCAAACTTATAACGCCACTCTTTTTGCGTCGGGGGTTAAAAATGAAAAAAATAAATAAATTAAATGAAATGGGTGTTTCCATTTTTCCCACTGGGAAGTTTGTCATGTAGGCCTTGCGGGTCGCACCTTTCCTCTATTACGGGAGAGATATGAGTTCCCCGCCTTTGCTCTGAGTCCTGCGTCTCCGAGCAGCCTGGGAGGAGAAGATCGAGTGTTTCTTCTTCTGACGTTGTTCATACTCCAATAATCCATTAATCAGACTCCAAAAGAGGCAGCTCGGAACTAGTGAATGTTTCGAGAGGACCTTTCTTAGTCTAGAGGCGTCTGAGATTCTTTCCACATTCCTGCAGAATACTTTCCATTTTCTCTTTGATCACTCCATTGCCGCTTTGGTAGCACTTTGTTTGACCAGCGAAGATGTTTAATTAAATTTGCCTATCTGATTTTCTAGAAATTCGGCCATTTCGTCTCAGTTAAAAAAAAGGATTCGATACATAATGACCATCTGCCTCAGGTGTTCTGGTCTTGACGTCTCTTATTAGACACCCAACTCTAACATCAGGCGCTCTTTTTAGTATTCACGTCAAACCAACTCGAACAGATCTTTCTTCCCAGTGACGTCACCTCTCCATGTATACAAACGCAGAACAACAATTTAGGTGGATTCGATGAAAGACACGTCTGCCCGTCAGTTGTCAGTTTTGTTTTTCTTTTTTTTTTTCTAATCGTCCAAAGTTTGCGGCAGAGATAAATATAGTTTGCGGCGCTCCAATTGTTATCGAAATGTCGGAAAAAACATCTGAAAAGAAACCGGAGGAGGAACGGGAACTAACAAGAGAGGAGTATTTTGAGAAACTCAGGGAATGGTTGGAGCAAATGAGAATATTGCAAAATGCAACGGCATGTTTTCCCTACTATCTGGCATCTACCTATCCGACGTATTTTACACTCAATGGAGTTAACCCTGCACAAGAGGGGACTAGTCCAACGGCTCCTACAGCTCAGGCGACTGCGCAACCCGAAAGTGCGACGACAAATACTGGGACTTCAAGTGGTTCATCGACGACAAGAGGTGAGATGGAATTCGCGATATAGATGAACTGAAAACAATACATTTGGCGTCTCTCACTAGCTCCAAATCCCGACGAAGGATATGAATTTAACATTGCGCCACTGTGGAAGCGATTTTTTGCGGAAATGGTCGATGTCGTCCTGTTGTTACTCCTCAAAGTCGCCATCACTTTCACGCTGCTCAACGTATTCGACTTGGATTTGTATGCAATCGATTATTGGTTGTTCGTGTAGGGTTATCAAGTTATTTTTCTAGGAGCTACGAGTTCGATAGTGATTATTTGAAGAAGACGATCGGTGATGATGATAACTTCCTCGGATTTGCAGACCTCTTAACCCTATCCACCGATCTATTTTTGCTCGAGATTCTCATGAAAGTATTCGTTTGTCTATACGAGGCGATTTGGACAATGAACGGACGAGTGTTTGTCGGTGGAGCTACACCAGGAAAGCTATTATTGCGATTGAGGATCGTTTACGTCGAAGTTCTTACTCTCCCAAATGGTGGACAACTTACTCCGGCTGGCGCACCAATAAAAGCTTTGATATACCCGGCAGCTAATCCAGGCTTCACCAGAGCATTGATGCGTGCTGTCGCAAAGAATTTAGTGTTGTCCGTGCTGTTTCCGGTTTGTTTTGTGCTTTTGTTCCTGAAGAATAATCGCACGTTCTACGATGTGTTGACGAAAACGGTCGTCGTCGAAGAGAATGCGGCTCCTATTCTTCGCAGACGCTAGAACAGATATTGGCTTTGATTTATTTATTACGTATTTTTGAACAGATATCCAGAGCTGGTGGCAAATAGACTGAGATTGGGCCACCGAAACTTGTACATAGAATAGACTGGAAATACAAACACCCTCGTGAGACGATCTCGGGTTTATTTTTTCATATGTTGAGGAACCAACCATCTTGTCAATTCCCACATTAAAACCGGCACAACTCGAATGTGGTCTCTCAACCAACAACTTTTTTATCTATAGTTCGAAAACAGGTATATACAGCACGCTTAGGACTATGTATATTTACAAAATATTATCTCGCTTCTTAGCCTAACCTATCTATACGCCTACGACTCTTCTATCTCAATGTACTTTTGTAGTATTTGAAACATTTCCACTTTGGCTTTAATCTTATGAACACGCGACAACTGCCGCAAATAGGCACAGATGCTCTTGCAGAAGAAATCATCTTCTGTCTCGTTGATTGTCGTGTTTTTGGTCGATCCACTAACCCGTGAGGAACCCATCCCACCAGTCATAGTGACTGATTCGCAATTTTGCGAACTCGTATTCGTCGGACTGTCTTCTTGGTAGTCGACGTATGACTCGTCGGCTACTATCGGCTCCTCGGAGAGAACATTCCTTGACTCCATCACTATCGTCATTCCGTCCGATTTCTCATCCACATACTCGTGATACATTTCGTCAACGTTGCCCTCCTCGGTGGTTGATGTAGACTCGAGTTTATTCGTATAGCTGTCGTTTGTGTCGTAACTGTGTGCCTCGACCTTGCCGTCCCACGTGACATCTGGTTTAATTTTACATACGATTGATCGGCGTTCCCTATACGAAAAACAAATCAGTCAACCATGACTCCAATCTAACTTCTAGCGTTTTGGTCCACTTACTTCCGTTTGCGCACATACGGTCTGAGGAAGTCCATTTCTCTGAAGAACTGATCAGCTCCATAGTCCGATTTGGGATTCAGCCGACGCGTCTTCAATTCTCGTGAGTACCTGTCACGTAAACAAGTCCATCGCCGCCGAGCATCACTCACTATACAAGCATAAAGGCCTTTTATCAACGTTCCACACACTCGCACAACTTTCACTTACCATTGATCCCAAGGTACGACGCCAGTTCGGACCAAATTTTCTCCTTACGCTGTGCAAACTTAAAATCCGGCGTCATTGGATCGAATAGAGCTGGTGTGGCACGAACACCACGTATCAGTTCGAGGTCGGACGGATCCATTCGTTTCCAAATTGGATTTTCAATCGTTAAAATGAATGTAAACAAAACAAAAAAAAAACTGATAAATTCGTAACAAGAATTTAATGGCTGACGTTATGCTACGATGCGTGTGGAGGAAATGTCACGTTGTCACGTTTTACTTGGTGTTGGGTCGTGTCGTTAGCTACATAACAAAGGTGTGACAGAAGACAGCGCCCATCATTCTTGATTGAAATGTCAAAATCCTGTTGAGTGATGCCAAAATACTTCCGAAAATTCAAATGGAGAATCATCAGGTAGGTTTCACGCCTGCTGAATTGAAAGAAAGCGCACATTTGACACGATGTGACTTTTTGTCACATGTGAAGCTTATGCCATTCTCTCGGTGAAGAAGTCTATTGAATTACTCCAAGGAATAATTGTCTTATTAAATTGCTACAAACCGAAGTGAACTTGGACACTAGCTAATCTGATTCTCAAGGTAGCGTGCCCTCTCCCAGTTCCGAGCTATCAGTATTTTTAAAAGAGGTAACTTCATCATTGTACGCAAGGTACAACTCTGTTGTTCACTGTAGCTCTCACGTACAGAGCTAGAATCTAAGATACCTCGAGTCATAAATGTGGGATCCATTTAGTTAGAATCACCTATCACCTATGGCCATGAACCCGTAGAAGTTTCTTGGGTTGACTTGGCATTCCCATTGATACTACCTTAAGTAGTGCTACAGCACGAAGTGAACTTGGGTCTCAACTAATAAGCCTCTTCTGCCGGTACGACAGCTGAGGTCACTTTCCACCTGTGTGCATCACCTTGTTTGCGGTCGTCCTCTCCTACGTCGTCCGTTGGTGTTGGAGTGGAAGACCCTTTAGACCCAAACTGAGGTGAACATTCGCTATAAATGGCCCAGATATACTAGACGATGGAGCCGTAGACATTTGACCAGGCCAATGTTGTTGCACAGCCCGTATGTTAGCACAAACGGGACCAAAGAATGCACATGTCTGGCTCGAAACATCGAATGGCCTCGTTATCTAGCTTCTACGCCTTAGAGGAGCGGGGATGATTAAGGTTTTCTAGAGGATTGGGTTTTCCGAGAGAGGACTTCACTAAATTCCCTCTTGGGCCCAGGGAAACAGCGGTTGACAAGAGTTATTCAGCATCTAGTCTCAGTACTGGCGTCGTTGTCGCCGTCAATAGTTCTGACTGAAGCGTGTCCTACTCTGTTTGATGATTCAGTTCTAACCCTCATTTACCTTTAGATCTACTAGATGCTTACGATGGTTTCATTTATATCGCGCTATTTCGACCATGTCAACAACATCAGCGTATGCGGGCTATTGTGCAAACTTCAAATAGATCATGTTTTTCAAGGATGACATTAAAAAAATCACTTGACAAAGCGTCACTCTGTCTGGACCTTTCTTTGACATCAAATGCCTCTGTTAATTCGTTCTTAACGAGTGCTTCATTGTCAGACTGATTTGGCAGTGATGTCCTAACATAACATGGCTCACATATCTCACGGTTCTAAAGCTAATGGGCACCTGAAACCGTTCACACATCATGGAAGAAAAGAGTTGGCGCCGTTATATGGATTTTCTTTCGTGTAGACGGGACAAACGATGCTGAAGTTCCATTCACCTGATATACGATCCACACGAAATGAGACCCTTTTGTCTGCGCCAATTAGAGAGGTATAAATCACCTGAACACCACTTTTCAAATCTTCTCTGCTGCACTGTCTGAACGCCTGAAACCGTTCGTTAATAAACTGATTGGTCCATATCAATGTGATTTCAGACCTGGGAAGTCCACTATCGATCAATTATAGATCCTGGAAAAATCCAACGAGTTCCAGGTCGACACCCACCATCTGTTCCCCGACTTTACGGCGGCATACGATGGTATACATAGAGACGAGCTGTACCATGTCTAGTTTTGACATATGTATCTGCCAAACTCCTCAGATGGTGCAGGATGACATTGGAGAAATCTCATTGCTCCATCAGGGTCGGAAGCGACTTGACCGATACGTTTTATGTCAAAAAAGGTCTTAGACAGGTCGGCGGCGGATCGTGCAAAACTCCCTGGTCAAATCGAGGGGCTCCATCTTTTTGAAGTCCGTACAACAGCACCTATGGGAAAATGAAATCACACACAACATGGGTGATTGAGAGAAGCTCGGCTCAGGTCCTTCATGGACTGTAACGCCAACAACATACATACAACAGCACGCATATACCGATGACATTGACTTCATTGGACAAAGTCAGCGAGATTTCATTGAGGCCTTTACGAGCACTGAGGCGGAAGCGGCAAAAGTGGGACTGGCGGTAAATGAAAACAAGACAAGAACCATCGGCGTCTTGGCCAATATAAATTCAAGGTAGTCAAGGACTTCATTTATCTAGGCTCCGCAGTGACATGCAGCAATGACACCAGTGTCGCAATCAAACGCAGAATAGCTCTTGCAAACCGATGTTTCTTTGGGCTCGGGCGGCAATTGAAAAGTAGAACCTGCCCATCCCGGTCCTGCTTTATAGCGGAAAGACATGGACCTTATCGAAAGCGGATGAGGAGGCCCTTAGTCGTTTTGGGAGAAAAATTTTGAGTGCGATTTTGGACCCGAACTGAATAATTTGAAAATGGAAAAGAAGACTTAATAGTGAATTATACGGGCTGTACAGCGACATGAATGTAGTACGGCGTCTGCGGATCCAACGCCTAAGATGGCTTGTCCATGTAGAGCGCATGGAAATCCCAGCTACGGCCCGGAAGGTCCTTGAATCCAACCTTGGCGACGCGGTCGAGGACGCCCAAATTTAAGGTGGGGCAGGCAAGTGGAAGAGGACCTCAACCAACTAGGCGTTCGGCACTTTAGTCTGCTCGCGAAAGACCGTGCCAGTTGGTGAGGTTTTTAAGAGGAGGCTCAGATTCTGAATGAACTGTACATGATGAGTTGGTTCGCAGCTATCTCTCCAGCTGCTTAAGTAGTTCGGGAAGCAGTCCATCTGCGCTAACATATTCTTAGTCTTGTCTTGGTCGGGTGGAGAGAATTCTGTTTCATCTTCGCCCAGGGTGAATGGTACGTTCTATTCAAAAGCTGTATGTTGACTACCTTCCACAGAAGTGGCTTTGCCATATTCTCAGCATCGAATAAAATTAAGCTACGAGTTTCCCGTTTTCATCCCTGCAGGCTTTCGCTCAGGCTCTATAGCCTTGAGATGTTTGTTTTTAGAAAACCCCATGTGGTCCCTACAAGCCGTCTATCACTCCTTCTTCATTTTGTGATCCATTAATTGTAATGAGACTTATGGCTAACTTTGACTATCAAAACCACCAGAAAGTGGCTTTTGTATTAATTGGATTGTCATGGGGCGTTAGATCGTGTGACACCGTCCTGGTCATTTTGACATGATCATATTTGTTGACTTTCACCATATTTTTCGAACCTCCTCCAATTATTACCTAATTAAAATATTCATATAGCTTGCGAACATACTCATCGGGAAACCACCCCTGATTCCAACGTCTCTCACTTCCAGACATTCCAGTTCTGTTTTCATTTCAATTTTCAATTCAAATGTCAGCGGTTTTCTGTCGTTTGGGGGAACCGACCAATTTTCTATCCTTCTGAAAACTACAAATATCAACGTTTCCGCTGAACTTACAAGTTAATGGGAATGTTAGGGCAATCCCCAATATTGCAATGCACAAAACCCAAAGTTTAGAATTCGATTTCCCAAGTTTTCAGCTTGTCATTTGCCCGATTTTGGAGTTCTTCCCTGTTTATTAGTTTAGTTTTTGCCTTTTTATTTGAATTTATTTTAAGTATTTATTAGTCATGGACGAAGAGTGTGTGTCGAATTTGTCGGACCTTGAAATTGCAAAGAAGATGCGTCGGAATAACTATGAGAAATTCAAGACACTTGTGCGGATGCATCTGTCCTTCGAACTTGACCTGAATACGGACGAGTGAGTTGGGATGGATCGAAGGATATCATATAAGACGATCAGTCTGGTAACATGTGTTTCTTGTAGGTTCGATCTACCGTGTCATGAGGTTGTTTACTACGAGAAAGGGAAGCTGAAGAAGTGGAATCGCTTGTCGAAGAAGATGAAAAGCTGCGCATCGGGGGGAAAAGCGACGTTTAGCCCGCCTGAAGGGAATCGTCTTGCTCTGGATCTTGCCTTCATCAAGCAACTGAGACAGTTGAAGACCTTCATATTGCTAGAGAACAGTGAGTCCATTGATATGGTGTAACCATTTGTACAGTAGTTTCTTTCAGATGTGACGCAAGAAGGTATATTTCGTAAGACGGGCTCGGTGTCACGACAAAACGAACTACGTTCCCTCATTCAGGATAATAAGCTGGTCGGTTTAAAGGACGATTACACCGCCCACGATTGTGCTACGGTTTTCAAGAATTTCCTCGCCGATTTGCACGAGCCTGTCCTCACAGACGCTCACTATCCAGCCCATTGCCAAATAGCACCTCTTTGTACGGCGCAAAATAATGTATCAACTGCAATAACCGACAAAAAGAAAGAAATCCACCTGCTTAGCTCGATGCAACTGCTTCTACTCCACCTGCCCGACGAGAACAGAGTTCTCCTCAAGGACATAATCGAAATGCTACACGCGGTATCCACGCATGAAGCCACAAACAAAATGTCCTCGCACAACTTAGCCACTCTATTCGCTCCACACTTGATTTGTCCACGAAACCTACCACCCGAAGCGTTACACTATGTCGCGCAAACAATGTCTCCTATCATCACGTACATGATAACCAAAGGAATGGAGATATTCGGGATTCCTGCGAAATTAGCGACTGATATTCGAGCTTACTTTCTCGAGCGGAAAAGGAAAAAGACCATGTCGCCGGAGCAGACACTCGACGAATCGATATCCGACATATCGACTGTGAACACGGTCTACACGTTTGTGGATCGTGAAAAGACGGCAGCGGCACATACGGCCAATAACACTGACACGGAACTAGCGCAGCTATACGCTCATATTCAGAGTCTTCCAGAATCGTCCAAGAAACGACGATTAATCAAACAGTTCAACAAACAGAACGGTCAAGGTAAGACCTTTTCGCTTGAAACTTTCTCTACTCGATGAGATTTTGAAATCATGTTTGTTTATTAAGGAACACCCCTGCAGCGGGTGACAATGAATCGCTTAAAGAATGCAGAAGGATCGCGTAGTGCAAGATCTATTGGCGATTCGATAAAGAAGCATATTTTCCACAAGGGTATCATCTCGAGGACGCCAAAGAGGATGGCCGCTCCCTTACAGAGTCAGGGTGTAAGTAGATTTTGTTTTTTTCGTTTGTCGTGTGTTATGCCATGCACGTTTGTTTCGTTTTGAATTAATAACAGAACGGCACCCTTAAAAGTTTAATTGGTTGGAGAAAAATATCGAAATATGCGCCCCTAATTGAGGCCGAAGACGGAGATGAGTCTTACAACAGCTTTGTCACAAGAGTTTGAAAACGCTCAAGCTATCATTCACGTGGGTCTTAACAGACACTTAATTTTCCAATGTTTCTGTGATTAACGCAAGCTTTTAAGATGCGCTGCCTATACGATAAGGCGATAAACTTTTTTGTAGGTTTCTGAATCGCTGCTTAAGGGGTTTTTCGTTTAGTCTAAATCCAAAATCAATTTTAACTCGGGGGATGATTGTTTTCATCCAGACGTTCAGCCACTGACTCTTGGCATTTGTTAGACAGTTAGGACCATCCGAGAAGTAAGGCTGTTGACTGTGCGGTGGCCTGCTCCTAGAAAACGCTCGATTGTAGATAGCCATCCTATTCGATTCGATTTTAAAGACTAAAACCATTTTAAACTGTCTCCCGTGTGCCTATTCCTTGTTTTAGGAGACCTCTTCCAAATACTCCACAATCCAGGAAGAATTACATGCTCAACCGCTAAACTTACGGCATGACTTTAATCAAGTCTCGCCCAGGTCATCAGACATAATTACCTAAGGCCCCCAACTTAATCGCCTAAGGCCCCAGACATATTGGCCAACGCCCCAGACATGATCGCCAAAAATCCCAGACATGATAGCCACAGGCTCCAGACATGGTCGCCAATGGCCCCAAACAAGATCGCCAAAGGCCCCAGACATGATCGCAAAAGGCCCCACACATGGTCGCCAAAGGTCTCAGACATGATGGCCAATGGCCCCAGACATGGTCGCCAATGGTCCCAAACAAGATCGCCAACGCCCCAGGCATGATCGCCTAAGGCCCCAGACATGATCGCCAAAGGCCCCAGACATGATCACCAAAGGCCCCAGACATGATCACCAAAGGCCCCAGACATGAGCGCCAATGGCCCCAGACATGATCGCCAAAAGCCCTAAACATGATCGCCAAAGGCCCCAGACACGATCGCCAAAGGCCTCAGACATGATCGCCAAAGACCGCAGACATGATCGCCAAAAGTCCCAGGCACGATCGCCAAAGGCCCCGGACATGATCGCCAAAGGCCCCAGACATGATCGCCAAAAGCCCTAAACATGATCGCCAAAGGCCCCAGACACGATCGCCCAAGGCCTCAGACATGATCGCCAAAGGCCGCAGACATGATCACCAAAGGCCCCAGACATGATCACCAAAGGCCCCAGACATGAGCGCCAATGGCCCCAGACATGATCGCCAAAAGCCCTAAACATGATCGCCAAAGGCCCCAGACACGATCGCCAAAGGCCTCAGACATGATCGCCAAAGGCCGCAGACATGATCGCCAAAAGTCCCAGGCACGATCGCCAAAGGCCCCGGACATGATCGCCAAAGGCCCCAGACATGATCGCCAAAGGCCCTAGACATGATCACCACAGGCCCCTACATGATCGCCAAAAGCCCTGAACATGATCGCCAAACGCCCCAGACAAGATCGCCAAAGGCCCCAGACACGATTGTCAAAGGCCCCAGACATGATCGCCAAAGGCCCCAGTCATGATCGCCAAAGGCCCCAGACATGATCGCCAAAAGCCCCAGACATGATCGCCAAAGGCCCTCGACATGATCACCACAGGCCCATACATGATCGCCAAAAGCCCTAAACATGATCGCCAAAGGCGATATGATGTATGTATGTATGTTGGCGTTACAGCCCATGAAGGACCTGAGCCGAGCTTCTCTCAATCACCCATGTTGTGTGTCATTTAATTTTCCCATAGGTGAAAGGGACTTACAGTTTATTGCCGGTTCCGAACGGCAAATTTCGAGAAGCTTTTCATGACAATTTTGCTACAGGGGGTTTTGTCAGAACCCCGCTGAGGAGAAACACCGTGAAAACACGTTCGATGACATGGCTGTGTCGGGATTCGATCCCGTGTCATCGGCGTCAGAGGCCAACCCACTATCCACTGCGCCACGGTGCTCTCATGGCGATATGATAGCTAAAAACCCTAAGCATAGACAAAGGCCGCAATATAATCGTTAAGGGTCCCAGAGACATGACCGGCAACGTCCTCTCGTGCTCTTTTTAGTATACGCGATACCCCCATTCGTAGCTTACCAATAAGGATAATTGGCGTAAATGTAAGCCTTTCGGACGATCATCATTTTGATTGACTTTTGGCTGATTGATCAGGGGATCGATGCGACACTACGCAGCTAGTTATTGAAGTTAGAATACAGACGCAAAGGTGTCGATTCCTTTTCTGAGTCCAAAATATCCGTTTACACCAGCTAATCTAGAAAAGTGTCTAAGTTAGAAAGAGTTTTGTCGCCTTATCTCCTGTACATTTTTTTTTATTAAACATAACCAGAAATAGCGGTGTGAATGTACGTGTTCCTCATCACTTTGTGTGGCTTTTGTAAATTGTTTTCGTCTCTCATGTCAATAATCTAGTCATTACACAAAACAATTAAACTTTTATGACGCTTACATGTTTGCCTTGTTTGTTGTGTGTTGCTCAGTGTTCTTTCAATTGTTTTTGTTCTCATCTTCTACCCTGATCCTAACAGACGCCCAATTTCACAAACAAAACACCAAAACTACGTGTACTCTTTCAAAGTCCCATCTCGAATGCTTCATCTACACATAACACATCAGCTACTTCATCTAATTCATCATCATTTTACATTAAAACGCATCCCCTTCAAAAGTCTATCTCTTCCACTTCTCTCCTGCTAACACATCAATCGGGTTCACGTCCCAATCACTCATCGTCGTCGGCGGCAAGTAATACTGTGTCCGCGCCTGTCAGTCGTACAGTATCAAGTGAACTTGAGTTGCACGATCACACGCCAATGAAAACACTCTCAGATCCGACCATGAGCGGTAGTGCATTATCACTTGGAACTTTGGATAAGAAATCGGTCGGGTGGAAGGATAAACAAATGCTGGATGTGGCGGAATGCAGTAACCCATCGACGCCGATTAACCTAAATCAAATTGAATTCCAATCGCGATACAAATCCGAACCGAACTTGAGTCGTATAGTAAAGGAACGCGTGCTCGAGGAGACACCCATTGGAAAGGGTAAATCACTGACACGCAAACTGATGAAAGGCGTGAGTATGGGAAATCTGCGCTTTACATTCGGCCCGGACTCTAGTCGAAAGGTAGGACGTTCTGTGCCACTGCTTAAGCGACAGTTGAGTGATGAAAGTGGAACTTTTCAAGAGGAGGAGGAGGAGGAATCCGACGATGCGAACGAGTTGAATGAAGAGGAGGAGACCGCGGCATTTGGTGATGAAGAGACGGGGTATAGAAGTATAGTTGAGATGCCCAGTGGCAGTACACAACGTTTGTCGATTTACAGGAATATTGATCTTATCACCAGTACACCGTCGATGTTACTCGGTAGGCGATCGATGTCGCCGATAACAAAATCTACGCAACGAATGCCCAAGGCAATGCAGGTATGAGCTCTAATGTAACACCTGTTTGCTTATTGTAGCCTCTTTGCATTCCCACTATTGCTGTTTGTGGTCTTGCATAGTAGTCTTTAATAATTATCGAATTACGGAATGATTATTTGCTATGTAGGAATCGATCATGACGCCGCGGTCTAGAAAACCTGTTCTGCTTACCACAACACTTGGCTCGTCCGAACAAAATCAAACATTTTGCCAAAGTGACTTGTCCAGCTTCCGTGAACAGGATGAAGACTCGTTTGTGAGCCGAAATCCTATCGAGACCAAACTCACTCTGGATGCGACAACGGCACCCGATGCACAGCCACCCGTACAAAGTGGAACTGGAACGCTAACGACAGACTTTAAGTAAGTTAACAAATCGCATTCCCATTCTTCAATCGATTATTATTCATTCGCTCTCTCCAGGGAATATCTCCTTAGCCGCAGTGTACTGACAGCCAGTCCGGTTGACTCGTCCTTCTCCAGTCAACCCGACGACTTTGGTTCTACACAGGACATCGAAGAGCTCGATGAATCGCAGCTCAGTTCTAGTTTACTATACTGTCTCGATGGCAATCAACCAACCGAATTAGATGAGCCCAACGATAACGCAATCGATGGTAATCATACCACATCGCGGAGCTACAACAATGCTGCCAATCGAAAGCGACCTGCTACCAATACCAACGAAAACAAGGAGAACTACGTCGATAATGTCGACAGTTTTCTCCTAGCCAAAAAACTATTTATTTCCGAATACGATGACAACCCAGGCGAGACATCCTTTTAACTGACTTACATATATCTATAACGATACACCAATGGAATTGTACAAGACTTTTGTTGAATTGAAACCCAACAACGATATACCAATGAACGTATACTACGTTGTATATATATATTTTTAGAGCAGCCTAAAGAATGTAATTATTTTTAAACGTTTAGCACTACTCGGTAGCATGAAAGAAATCCACAAAAAGCTATTTTTATTGATGTTAATAAAAAGATTTATTTAAGACCCCGAGCTGGTTGTATGACCTTAAAGGGCTTTGAGGACTTTTTTTTAATCATTGCGGTAGATCTTCTCTGTTTGGAATGGTATCCTAGGACCAAGCTACCAGAGTAGGACTGCTCTTCCCCCACATTCCCGGAAAAACCCCCAAGGAGTTCTGAATATACATAATCCAAAGTTACAATGACAATTTTTCAACTGGCAACTGGAAGGTTGCTATGTGTGAGGGTACTCCACCCAGGCCGACTGACTATATCGTAGAATCTCTTACTCATCTCGTAGCTTTGACACGTTTTGGAGAAACACATACAGGCTTGCGCGCGCGTCGACTTTGTCAGGCCTTGTACCGACTTACGATATAATGTGTCAGACGCACGCAACCACAACTCGCAACACACAATCTGGCTCCAAGTCAGCTGCACGTAGAGAGCTTAGTTTCACGAATTTCTCACGACACAATGAAATACATCTGTCAAACGCACGCCCGAGTAGAGAGTAGCTCTACTCCGGCGCTTTGCTCGACTTTACGATATGAGGTCGAGCAAAAGTTGAGGTAACATTATGTGTTACTTCGTAGGATATCGTTGGTCCTACTCATGCTGTCAAAGTCGGCGCGCGCGCAAGCCTGTATGTGTTTCTAACTTAAGAGCTTAATGGTAAAATGAAGAAAATCCATCTAAGAGCACAGCTGTCCTCCCGTTAGACCTCGGGCACACTTCTTTGACTGCACAGCTCTAATCCAAGGACTCAGGAGTCCTAACAGTAACTTTATTTCAGATGCAAAAGCTTGCGGCTCATTTTTTTCAATTACACAACGTCAAAAAATTTGGGTCCAAACTCCAGCCCCGATGAACCAAGGTTATGCCCTACAAGACTCTTATCCTGCCTGTCCTGCTAAATGGAGCCGAAAACTGAACGATAAGCACGGCAGCTAAGTGATCGCGGACGTAAGACAACTTGGTCTTTCCGACTGGAAACAGCGTGCCCGGGATTGCCGAGAATGGAAGACCAGTAATTTAGGCCCAGACCCGCCATGGGTTTCTGGCCTGAAAAGTAAGTAAGTACACACTATCTTTCCATCCCAGGAGGAATGGGCTGAAGGAAAAGCCATACCGAAGGAATCGGTATCCCTCTATACCGATGGCTTCAAGATGGAGACGGGTGTAGGTAGTGGAGTCTTCTCCAAAGAGCGTAATTTAGACGACCAAACCACTGCTGTGTGTACCAAGCGGAAAAATAGCGATAACGGAAGCCCTTGCACGGATAGCCAATCTGCGATAAAATCCCTGGCAGCGGTAACCCACAAATCAAAGAGTCCTCGAACCATAGAGGCTACCAACCTTCAATGAAACGAAAGTAACATCGGCTTTGTCACTAAACAAATCTGGCATAAGCTAAACTCAGGACGGACTAGGGACCTTGTGGCAATCAAAAGGGAAGCATTATAATGGATGTCATTACATGTCACTGCACTATTGGAAAACATGCCGTCAATCTAGAGCTACCTTCCAATGACTTCCGCCGCGGCTATATGGATGAGGAGAGGAATCAATTCACCACCTCCTCTGCTCATGTCCCTCTTTTGCGAATCGCAGGAGGATCTACCTTGGTGCGCTCTGCTACGATAACTTAAGTAAGCTTACTTACTTACTTAGGTGGCGCTATTGTCCGTGGTGAACCTGGGCCTCATCAACAAGCGTCTCCAGCTGTCACGGTCTTTCGCCAGCTGTTTCCAGCGCCGCACGCCCATCCACCTGCGTGCGCCACCGTAGATGCGGCCGTCCTCTGCCGCGCCTTCCTTCCGGGGTGGATTCGAAGACTTCGGGTCGGAGCTGTATTTTCCATGCGCTCTATATGGCCTAGCCACCTTAACCGCTGTATTCGTAGACGTCGTACCAGGCCGATATCGCTGTACAACCCGTAAAGTTCTTCGTAGATAGTGCGCAGAATTTTCCTCTCGAGACGACCAAGGTCATCTTCACCTGCTTTTGTTAAGGTCCAAGCCTCTGCGCCGTAAAGGAGGACTGTGATGATTAAGGTCTTATATAGTGTCACCTTGGTTTTCCGAGAGAGGGCTCTGCTTCTCAATTGCCTCTTGAGCACAAAGAAACAGCCGTTGGCAAGTGTGTTCTGCGTTTTATCTCAGCGCTGGTTTTGTTGTCGGCGGTCATCAGTGAGCCAAGGTAGGCGAATCCCTTGACCACTTCAAAGTTATATCCGCCCATGGTGACGTTCTGCCCAATACGTCGTTGTTACCGTCTCTTTTAGATGAAAGCAGATATTTGGTTTTACCCTCATTAACCTTGAGACCCATCTTCTACCTCAATGCTTACAAAGGCCTCACTGACGTCTCGCTGTGTCCGGCCAATCATGTCAGTATCGTCGGCGTACGCAAGCAATTGCGTAGACTTGAAATAAATCGTACCTCTTGTGTTGGCCAATGACTCTTGCACGATCTTTTCAAGCACGATGTTGAAAAAGATGCATGACAGCGCGTCACCTTGCCTAAATCCTTTTTTAACGTCAAAGGTCTCGGTTTGCTCATTACCGACCTTAATGGAGCAGCGAGAATTCTCCATTGTCATCCGGCACAGTCGGACGAGTTTGGCAGGGATGTTAAAACTAGACATGACTAGACAGGTGGTGAGTGTTGATTTGATCTTCTCCAAGATCTGCCGTAGCGTAAATATTTGGTCTATTGTGGATTTACCTGGCCTGAAACCATACTGATAAGAGCCGATCAGGTTATCCACAAACGGTTTCAGGCGTTCACACAATACGGCAGAGAAGATCTTATATACGATGTTAAGGAGACTTATTCCCCTATAGTTGGCGCTTTTTTAAGGACCGGGCAAACGATGCTGAGATTCCATTCGTCGGGCATGTTTTCCTCCGACCATACCTTGCATACCAGCCGCCTTAAAAAGCTCAGCAGACAACCCGTCTGCGCCTGCGGCTTTGTTAGACTTAAGTCTTGATATCGCTATTTCGACTTCGTCTAGGTCGCGTGGACGGATTTCTCTTACATCGTCGTCCATTACGAACGGATCGTTCTGCCTGACAGCGGTATCTTGTCTGTCATCGCCGTTATATGTACAATCTGCAGAACTGTTGTTTCCAAATCCTCAGCATCGACTGTGATTCTACTACCAGTTCTCCATTTTCATTCGGCGTGGCTACAAAACCACGCCGTGACTACAAAACCAGAGCGGCGGCCTGCAGCGCACTGGCTACAAAACCAGAGCGGCGGTCTGCAGCGCTCTGGTTTTGTAGCCATGGCATGTTCGTTTTACCTTATTGTAAAACTGCCGGACGTTATTCCTGCAGAAGCATCTCTCCAACTCCTCGATCTCACGCCTTCCGCGTTCTCTCCTCTAAAAAGCGTGTGTTCCTCTCTTCTCTTCTGCTCATAGATTTTACGAGCAGCTCTCGTCCGTCGTTGCAGCATGGCTTTATATGCCTCTTGTTTTGCTGCATTGGCTTGTTCGCATTGTTCATCGAACCAGGGGTTGTTAGGTGGTGGCGGTTTGAAACCCAGCACCTCTGAGGCAGCGTCTCTGATGGCACTCTGGCAATGCGCCCATTGCTGCTCTATTGTTTGTGCTGCTGTGGGCGGATTTTGAGAAAGCTTGGAGGAGACACGATCGGCAAAGATTTTGGCAGTCTCCTGCGATTGTAGCTCTCCGACGTCAAACTTACGTTGTCCTACTCGACTCCTTGATATCCTCATTCGTACCTTGGCTACAACAAGGTAGTGGTCCTAGTCAATGTTGGCCCCTCGGAAGGTTCGTACGTCGAGAATACTGGAGAGTGTCTGGCGTCGATCGCAATGTGATCAATCTGGTTGGTGGTCGATTGGTCAAAAGACCGCCAGGTACCTTTGTGGATGTTGAGATGGGGGAATCACGTGATTGCTACAAGGAGGTTACGCCCCGTTAGGAAATCGATTAGCCTAAGTCCGTTGTCGGATGTGGTGTTATGGAGGCTATGCTTTCCTATGATCGACTCAAATATGTCCTCTTTGCCCAGTCTTGCGTTAAAATCTCCTAGAACTATTTTTGTGCCGTAGCTGGGACATTGGGCATATGTTCTGTCTAGGAGATCGTAGACTTCTTTGAGTTGATCGTCCTTTTCTTCCCTAGGGGCGTAAGCGCATATTAAGCTAATGTTTCCAAATTTAGCTTTGATGCGGATTGGTATGAGGCGTTCGCTTACATCCCGGAAGCTTAAGACTTTTTGTCGGAGTCTTCCTCGAAAAACGAATCCGTACCCGAATAGGCGCTGTTTGTTCTCCTTGTAGTAGTTCCCGTAGTAGACGTCGCAGTTTTTCATCCATTTTTGCCTGGTCCATCCCATCGCACTTCTTGGAGTGCGGTTATATCTGCTTTATAGCAGTTAGGAGCTTGTTCTAATTGATCGTCTGCACCCGGTCTGTTAAGGGATCTTACATTCCAGGTGCAGACCCTAAGTCCGTTAGTCGTTTGCAGGGGTGGTCAACTTTGTATCCAAGGCTTGTGGTTGCTTCTGAACAAGTGGGTTTTTACGTGATAGGGTTGCTACCTCTAAGCACAAACCCCAACCTGGAGGGCCATGTTCCTCTTTCCCCAGGAACAAGGGGTTGGGTCGCTGCACACATTGGTTTACTACTTGGCGGGTGCCAGGGTAGCTATCCAGGGGGCCAACTTGGATTGCGCAGGGACAAAGATCGAAGCTGGCGTTCGTCATTTAAACGCAATGAACTTCTTTGCTCTGTTTACTCGCTCCCTCCCTCCCCCCCAATTTAAGTAAGCTAGCAGATATAAAAGTAGCTCAAATCCATCGCTTCATCAGAAGCACTTGTAGTATGATCCATTCGGTATCACAGTATCACAATGGACCTACTACGGCCTACGTGCGGCGTATGCAAACCACTACGACCTAACCTACCTAAGTACGAGTATGCCATATCACAATTTAATAACGGGACGACGATCTGCTCATACTACATAGTCAACTCACTTAAGGTTGCTCAACTTTTCTTCACCAAGACAGGACTCTCGAATCTCTGTTCTATGTCCGTTCAACTTCGTTCGAAGTTATATGCATCTCAGGGCACGGTCGATGCTGCCAGCTTTATTAATATCCCACAACAAGAAATTACTAGCGACATTAAGTCACAGGACATTATCGACATTTCGCTCTTCTCTTTCGTGGCGTTACAGCCCAAGAAGGACCGGGACCCAGGTTCTCTCAATCACTCATGTTGTATGTTGACTTATTTTTCAGGTGAACAGGTGAAAGAGACCTACAATTGAATGCCGATAAGGTTTTTCATGGCAAGTATACTACAAGAGGTTTTGCCAGTACCCCGCCAAGGAGGTACGCCGCGAAATAAACATTTGATGGCGTTGGTGTTATCGGGATCCGAACTCGAGCCCTCGGCTTATCGACGGAACAAATAAACGTTCATCCTCGCTATTTGTCGCCCACCAACTACTGTTGACGTTGGTTACCATAAATTTCGAGTCGGAATATTTCCCGATGCCCATGCGTTGACGCAACTGTTAGTTGCTGTGGCATACGACCAAACGCTGCAGAGTTTTATTTCCTGCGTTAGCTGTACACATCCCTCCCCACTCACGTCAAGCTTAGACGCGCCTTTCTTACTCCAGGCACTTATTTCCCACTCAATTCAATCTGAACTCTACGAATCGAGTTTTGAACTAACCGGATTCCGTAGCTTACCATACATCCAAAAACAAAATATCCCGAGGTGTTGCAGGAGTATGTTGCTGTTTCCTGTTGTTGGGGTCTTTTGCTCGAGTCTGCTGAGGTCTTTTGCTCGAGTCTGCTGAGGTCTGTTGCTCGAGCGTGCTGAGGTCTGTTGCTCGAGTCTGCTAAGGTCTGTTGCTCGAGTCGGCTGAGGTCTGTTGCTCGAGTCTGCTGAGGTCTGTTGCTCGAGTCTGCTGAGTTCTGTTGCTCGAGTCTCCTGAGGTCTGTTGCTCGAGTCTGCTGAGGTCTGTTGCTCGAGTGTGCTGAGGTCTGTTGCTCGAGTCTGCTAAGGTCTGTTGCTCGAGTCTGCTGAGTTCTGTTGCTCGAGTCTGCTGAGGTCTGTTGCTCGAGTCGGCTGAGGTCTGTTGCTCGAGTCTGCTGAAGTCTGTTGCTCGAGTCTGCTGAGTTCTGTTGCTCGAGTCTGCTGAGGTCTGTTGCTCGAGTCGGCTGAGGTCTGTTGCTCGAGTCTGCTGAGGTCTGTTGCCCGAGTCTGCTGAGGTCTGTTGCTCGAAGCTGCGGGGTCTGTTGCTCGAGTCTGCTGAGGTCTGTTGCTCGAGTCTGCCGAGGTCTGTTGCTCGAGTCTGCTGAGGTCTGTTGCTCGAGTCTGCTGAGGTCTGTTGCTCGAGTCTGCTGAGGTCTGTTGCTCGAGTCTGCTGAGTTCTGTTGCTCGAGTCTGCTTAGGTCTGTTGCTCGAGTCTGCTGAGGTCTGTTGCTCGAGTCGGCTGAGGTGTAATGCTCGAGTATGCTGGGGTCTGTTGCTCGAGTCTGCTGAGGTCCGTTGCTCGAGTCTGCTGAGGTCTGTTTCTCGAGTCTGCTGAGGTCTAATGCTCGAGTCTGCTGGGGTCTGTTGCTCGAGTCTGCTGAGGTCTGTTACTCGAGTCTGCTGAGGTCTGTTGCTCGAGCCTGCTGAGGTCTGTTGCTCGAGTCTGCAGAGGTCTGTTGCTTGAGTCTGCAGAGGTCTGTTGCTCGAATCTGCAGAGGTCTGTTGCTCGAGTCTGCTGGGGTCTGTTGCTCGAGTCTGCAGAGGTCTGTTGCTCGAGTCTGCTGAGGTCTGTTGCCCGAGACTGCTGAGGACTGTTGCTCGAGTCTGCTGGGGTCTGTTGCTCGAGTCTGCTGAGGCCTGTTGCTCGAAGCTGCGGGGTCTGTTGCTCGAGTCTGCTGAGGTCTGTTGCTCGAGTCTGCTGAGGTCTGTTGCTCGAGTCTGCTGTTGCTGTTGCTCGAGTCTGCTGAGGTCTGTTGCTCGAGTCTGCTGAAGTCTAATGCTCGAGTCGGCTGAGGTCTAATGCTCGAGTCTGCTGGGGTCTGTTGCTCGAGTCTGCTGAGGTCTGTTGCTCGAGTCTGCTGAGGTCTGTTGCTCGAGTCTGCTGGGGCTGTTGCTCGAGTCTGCTGAGGTCTGTTGCTCGAGTCTGCTGAAGTCTAATGCTCGAGTCGGCTGAGGTCTAATGCTCGAGTCTGCTGGGGTCTGTTACTCGAGTCTGCTGAGGTCTGTTGCTCGAGTCTGCTGAGGTCTGTTGCTCGAGTCTGCAGAGGTCTGTTGCTTGAGTCTGCAGAGGTCTGTTGCTCGAATCTGCAGAGGTCTGTTGCTCGAGTCTGCTGGGGTCTGTTGCTCGAGTCTGCAGAGGTCTGTTGCTCGAGTCTGCTGAGGTCTGTTGCCCGAGTCTGCTAAGGACTGTTGCTCGAGCCTGCTGGGGTCTGTTGCTCGAGTCTGCTGAGGCCTGTTGCTCGAAGCTGCGGGGTCTGTTGCTCGAGTCTGCTGAGGTCTGTTGCTCGAGTCTGCTGGGGCTGTTGCTCGAGTCTGCTGAGGTCTGTTGCTCGAGTCTGCTGAAGTCTAATGCTCGAGTCGGCTGAGGTCTAATGCTCGAGTCTGCTGGGGCTGTTGCTCGAGTCTGCTGAGGTCTGTTGCTCGAGTCTGCTGAAGTCTAATGCTCGAGTCGGCTGAGGTCTAATGCTCGAGTCTGCTGGGGTCTGTTGCTCGAGTCTGCTGAGGTCTGTTGCTCGAGTCTGCTGAGGTCTGTTGCTCGAGTCTGCTGGGGCTGTTGCTCGAGTCTGCTGAGGTCTGTTGCTCGAGTCTGCTGAAGTCTAATGCTCGAGTCTGCTGGGGTCTGTTACACGAGTCTGCTGAGGTCTATTGCTCGAGTCTGCTGAGGTCTGTTGCTCGAGTCTGCAGAGGTCTGTTGCTTGAGTCTGCAGAGGTCTGTTGCTCGAATCTGCAGAGGTCTGTTGCTCGAGTCTGCTGGGGTCTGTTGCTCGAGTCTGCAGAGGTCTGTTGCTCGAGTCTGCTGGGGTCTGTTGCTCGAGTCTGCTGAGGCCTGTTGCTCGATGCTGCGGGGTCTGTTGCTCGAGTCTGCTGAGGTCTGTTGCTCGAGTCTGCTGAGGTCTGTTGCTCGAGTCTGCTGAGGTCTGTTGCTCGAGTCTGCTGGGGCTGTTGCTCGAGTCTGCTGAGGTCTGTTGCTCGAGTCTGCTGAGGTCTGTTGCCCGAGTCTGCTGAGGACTGTTGCTCGAGTCTGCTGGGGTCTGTTGCTCGAGTCTGCTGAGGCCTGTTGCTCGAAGCTGCGGGGTCTGTTGCTCGAGTCTGCTGAGGTCTGTTGCTCGAGTCTGCTGAGGTCTGTTGCTCGAGTGTGCTGAGGTCTGTTGCTCGAGTCTGCTAAGGTCTGTTGCTCGAGTCTGCTGAGTTCTGTTGCTCGAGTCTGCTGAGGTCTGTTGCTCGAGTCGGCTGAGGTCTGTTGCTCGAGTCTGCTGAGGTCTGTTGCTCGAGTCTGCTGAGTTCTGTTGCTCGAGTCTCCTGAGGTCTGTTGCTCGAGTCTGCTGAGGTCTGTTGCTCGAGTCTGCTGAGGTCTGTTGCTCGAGTCTGTTGAGTTCTGTTGCTCGAGTCTGCTTAGGTCTGTTGCTCGAGTCTGCTGAGGTCTGTTGCTCGAGTCGGCTGAGGTCTAATGCTCGAGTATGCTGGGGTCTGTTGCTCGAGTCTGCTGAGGTCCGTTGCTCGAGTCTGCTGAGGTCGGTTGCTCGAGTCTGCTGAGGTCTGTTTCTCGAGTCTGCTGAGGTCTAATGCTCGAGTCTGCTGGGGTCTGTTGCTCGAGTCTGCTGAGGTCTGTTGCTCGAGTCTGCTGAGGTCTGGTGCTCGAGTCTGCTGGGGTCTGTTGCTCGAGTCTGCTGCGGTCTGTTGCTCGAGTCTGCTGAGGTCTGTTGCTCGAGTCTGCTGAGGTCTGTTGCTCGAGTCTGCTGAGTTCTGTTGCTCGAGTCTGCTTAGGTCTGTTGCTCGAGTCTGCTGAGGTCTGTTGCTCGAGTCGGCTGAGGTGTAATGCTCGAGTATGCTGGAGTCTGTTGCTCGAGTCTGCTGAGGTCCGTTGCTCGAGTCTGCTGAGGTCCGTTGCTCGAGTCTGCTGAGGTCTGTTTCTCGAGTCTGCTGAGGTCTAATGCTCGAGTCTGCTGGGGTCTGTTGCTCGAGTCTGCTGAGGTCTGTTACTCGAGTCTGCTGAGGTCTGTTGCTCGAGTCTGCTGAGGTCTGTTGCTCGAGTCTGCAGAGGTCTGTTGCTTGAGTCTGCAGAGGTCTGTTGCTCGAGTCTGCTGGGGTCTGTTGCTCGAGTCTGCAGAGGTCTGTTGCTCGAGTCTGCTGAGGTCTGTTGCCCGAGTCTGCTGAGGACTGTTGCTCGAGTTTGCTGGGGTCTGTTGCTCGAGTCTGCTGAGGCCTGTTGCTCGAAGCTGCGGGGTCTGTTGCTCGAGTCTGCTGAGGTCTGTTGCTCGAGTCTGCTGAGGTCTGTTGCTCGACTCTGCTGGGGCTGTTGCTCGAGTCTGCTGAGGCCTGTTGCTCGAGTCTGCTGAAGTCTAATGCTCGAGTCGGCTGAGGTCTAATGCTCGAGTCTGCTGGGGTCTGTTGCTCGAGTCTGCTGAGGTCTGTTGCTCGAGTCTGCTGAGGTCTGTTGCTCGAGTCTGCTGGGGCTGTTGCTCGAGTCTGCTGAGGTCTGTTGCTCGAGTCTGCTGAAGTCTAATGCTCGAGTCGGCTGAGGTCTAATGCTCGAGTCTACTGAGTTCTGTTGCCCGAGTCTGCTGAGGACTGTTGCTCGAGTCTGCTGGGGTCTGTTGCTCGAGTCTGCTGAGGCCTGTTGCTCGAAGCTGCGGGGTCTGTTGCTCGAGTCTGCTGAGGTCTGTTGCTCGAGTCTGCTGGGGCTGTTGCTCGAGTCTGCTGAGGTCTGTTGCTCGAGTCTGCTGAAGTCTAATGCTCGAGTCGGCTGAGGTCTAATGCTCGAGTCTGCTGGGGCTGTTGCTCGAGTCTGCTGAGGTCTGTTGCTCGAGTCTGCTGGGGTCTGTTGCTCGAGTCTGCAGAGGTCTGTTGCTCGAGTCTGCTGAGGTCTGTTGCCCGAGTCTGCTGAGGACTGTTGCTCGAGTCTGCTGGGGTCTGTTGCTCGAGTCTGCTGAGGCCTGTTGCTCGAAGCTGCGGGGTCTGTTGCTCGAGTCTGCTGAGGTCTGTTGCTCGAGTCTGCTGGGGCTGTTGCTCGAGTCTGCTGAGGTCTGTTGCTCGAGTCTGCTGAAGTCTAGTGCTCGAGTCGGCTGAGGTCTAATGCTCGAGTCTGCTGGGGCTGTTGCTCGAGTCTGCTGAGGTATGTTGCTCGAGTCTGCTGAAGTCTAATGCTCGAGTCGGCTGAGGTCTAATGCTCGAGTCTGCTGGGGTCTGTTGCTCGAGTCTGCTGAGGTCTGTTGCTCGAGTCTGCTGAGGTCTGTTGCTCGAGTCTGCTGGGGCTGTTGCTCGAGTCTGCTGAGGTCTGTTGCTCGAGTCTGCTGAAGTCTAATGCTCGAGTCTGCTGGGGTCTGTTACACGAGTCTGCTGAGGTCTGTTGCTCGAGTCTGCTGAGGTCTGTTGCTCGAGTCTGCAGAGGTCTGTTGCTTGAGTCTGCAGAGGTCTGTTGCTCGAATCTGCAGAGGTCTGTTGCTCGAGTCTGCTGGGGTCTGTTGCTCGAGTCTGCAGAGGTCTGTTGCTCGAGTCTGCTGAGGTCTGTTGCCCGAGTCTGCTGAGGACTGTTGCTCGAGTCTGCTGGGGTCTGTTGCTCGAGTCTGCTGAGGCCTGTTGCTCGAAGCTGCGGGGTCTGTTGCTCGAGTCTGCTGAGGTCTGTTGCTCGAGTCTGCTGGGGTCTGTTGCTCGAGTCTGCTGAGGCCTGTTGCTCGAAGCTGCGGGGTCTGTTGCTCGAGTCTGCTGAGGTCTGTTGCTCGAGTCTGCTGAGGTCTGTTGCTCGAGTCTGCTGGGGCTGTTGCTCGAGTCTGCTGAGGTCTGTTGCTCGAGTCTGCTGAGGTCTGTTGCCCGAGTCTGCTGAGGACTGTTGCTCGAGTCTGCTGGGGTCTGTTGCTCGAGTCTGCTGAAGTCTAATGCTCGAGTCTGCTGGGGTCTGTTGCTCGAGTCTGCTGAGGTCTGTTGCTCGAGTCTGCAGAGGTCTGTTGCTTGAGTCTGCAGAGGTCTGTTGCTCGAGTCTGCAGAGGTCTGTTGCTCGAGTCTGCCGAGGTCTGTTGCTCGAGTCTGCTTTGGTCTGTTGCTCGAGTCTGCTGAAGTCTAATGCTCGAGTCGGCTGAGGTCTAATGCTCGAGTCTGCTGGGGTCTGTTGCTCGAGTCTGCTGAGGTCTGTTGCTCGAGTCTGCTGAGGTCTGTTGCTCGAGTCTGCTGGGGCTGTTGCTCGAGTCTGCTGAGGTCTGTTGCTCGAGTCTGCTGAAGTCTAATGCTCGAGTCGGCTGAGGTCTAATGCTCGAGTCTGCTGGGGTCTGTTGCTCGAGTCTGCTGAGGTCTGTTGCTCGAGTCTGCTGAGGTCTGTTGCTCGAGTCTGCTGGGGCTGTTGCTCGAGTCTGCTGAGGTCTGTTGCTCGAGTCTGCTGAAGTCTAATGCTCGAGTCTGCTGGGGTCTGTTACACGAGTCTGCTGAGGTCTGTTGCTCGAGTCTGCTGAGGTCTGTTGCTCGAGTCTGCAGAGGTCTGTTGCTTGAGTCTGCAGAGGTCTGTTGCTCGAATCTGCAGAGGTCTGTTGCCCGAGTCTGCTGAGGTCTGTTGCTCGAGTCTGCTGAGGTATGTTGCTCAAGTCGGCTGAGGTCTAATGCTCGAGTCTGCTGAGGTCTGTTGCTCGAGTCTGCTGAGGTCTAATGCTCGAGTCTGCTGGGGTCTGTTGCTCGAGTCTGCAGAGGTCTGTTGCTTGAGTCTGCAGGGGTCTGTTGCTCGAGTCTGCTGGGGTCTAATGCTCGAGTCTGCTGGGGTCTGTTGCTCGAGTCTGCTGAGGTCTGTTGCTCGAGTCTGCAGAGGTCTGTTGCTTGAGTCTGCAGAGGTCTGTTGCTCGAGTCTGCAGAGGTCTGTTGCTCGAGTCTGCCGAGGTCTGTTGCTCGAGTCTGCTTTGGTCTGTTGCTCGAGTCTGCTGAGGTCTGTTGCTCGAGTCTGCAGAGGTCTGTTGCTTGAGTCTGCAGAGGTCTGTTGCTCGAGTCTGCAGAGGTCTGTTGCTCGAGTCTGCAGAGGTCTGTTGCTCGAGTCTGCTTTGGTCTGTTGCTCGAGTCTGCTGAGGTCTGTTGCTCGAGTCTGCTGAGGTCTGTTGCTCGAGTCTGATTGCTGGCGTCTTTTGCTGCTCAGTGTTGCTGGTCATCTGCTAGGGGGTGTTGCTCAATTCTGTTACTGGGTTATGAGCTTGGGTCTGCTGTTGGGATTGCAAATAGATTTTTCACAGAAAACGTGCGTTTAGAGATATGCAAGAACAAAGGCCTAGACAATAGTCATAGAAATCCCAGTGAATATTTCAAAACTTGTTCATTACTCTTGCCATCAAGCATAATGAAAAACATTTCTTCCAATGTAATTTCCACGCTCATAAGTGGATTGCGAGGGTATTTTCAATACAATATACCACGCGGCTGGACGAAGATACGCAGATTTGACGAACCACAAACCAAAGGACTGGACTGCTGGGCACCGATCGTTCCCAATGCCCCCTGAAATAGGACTCAAACATTTAAACAAAACACGATTTGTTCATTTTAAATATATTTTTCTTAAACCATACTGCATGTCAATTTAAATATTTACTTCTGATTACAGTTTTGCTATTCATTTCATTTAACCACGTACTGGTAACACTATAAAGTTAAAAATGAGTAAAATTGCATTGTGGATACACGGATATTTCGTTTGTTTTTGCCGTTGTTCGAACGGTACCGGATATCTAGTAGATACACAGCACTATTCGTTAAGGTCTCGCATGCACTGCTGCGTACAAGAGGTGCTACGAATAATTAATTACAAATTGGTATCAACTGTTCAAGTGAGGAGTAAGGGTCAGGAGGGACCACAATTCAATCTGGCGTGTTCCGGTTTATTTTTACAAAGCGGCTTCCTCGGGAGAGGCTTTCATAGAAACGCATACGCATATATTTGACTACGCGGACTAATCAAGAGATGATGATTCAAAGAAAACAATAATTTAACTAAAAATCAGGCGAATACGATCGCAGTGGGTTGTGGTGTTTTGTTTATTCTTTGTCGACATAAAGATCTACCTCCTTGTGTGGTGAAAAGGTATGTGTGTTGCGTGGTAATAAATAATGTAAAAAGAGAAATGCTCTCGCGATATTCAATCAGATGTACAATTGCCGATTGGCGAACACCAGTCGGCGGTTTCTCTTTACTCTTCGGTCACTTCTTCGGAGGGAGCTGGGTCTGATTCATCACTGATGTTTTCCATGTTGCTTTCGAAGGGGTGATGTTCCTGTTCGAAATCCCGATCGGAAGATGTGGTTTTATGTTCGATGTTCGGAGCAAGTTCGTCATACAATGGAGTATTCATAGAATTGGTTCGTTCCACTTTTGGAGCCGGTTCTTCCTGGTCCGCTCGGTCGGTGTCTGTGTTAAGCTCTTTATGTTCGTGTTCGACCGGTGGCTCTAGTGTGTTGTTGTCTCGAGATGATAGTGCTCCATTTTGACTGTCTTCCAGTGCATAGGGTTGTTGTTCTTGTTGTGGCGGCGATGATGCTTGCTCTTTGCTACTCTCGACATAGTGTTCGGAGAGTTCTTGATCCCAGTCCTCCTCGGTATCTAGTGGGATATTAGCTGCAGCCGCTACAGGTTTGACTGCAGGTGGTTCTTCACTGGATATTTTGCGATTCCGCTGATTTCGATTGGTATCGCCGGCACCTTCACGTCTTTCACGCGATGTCCGATCTAATCGATCGCGAGAATTCCGATCATTCATTGGTCTACGACCACCGGGCATACGATCTCGATCGCGGCTCATGCGAGAATCGTCACCACCATCGCGGTCACGATCACGTCCTCCAGCGAAACGATTTCCTCGTCTTTTGAATATGTTACCATCGTCATCGTCGTCATCGCGCCAATTGTTCGGTCCACTACGACCGCCATTGCCGCTTCGTCCACCGCCTCCGCCGCGCCTATCGTTCATGCCACGACCGCCACGCATTCTATTACCGCCGTCCATATCACGATCAAATGACGGTCGATCATTAAAGCCGCCAAAAGCGCCACCTAAACATTCAAAAAATTAATGAAAATCGTCGTATAATGATCGAGTTTCAGAGTTCGAATGTACCTTGTGGAGCGCCTTGAGGGCGTGGCCCTTGACCACGCATGAATATTCCCGGACCCGGTCCCATACCTGGACCGGCCATTCGATTATTAAAGACAGGAGGGGGTTGTATGCGCATTTGCAATAGATTGTTTGGTTGGCTAAATCTATTTTGTATGTTTGGGAAAAAGTCTCCGCTACCACCGCCTCCTCCGGCACCGCCGCCACGAGCAGGTGGTCCTCCTCCACGTCGATCATTAAAATCTAAATCAAAGCCAATAAACATAACGTTACGTACGACAGAAATAGAAATTTGTTTATCAAAACTCACCTTCGGGGACGCTTCCGTGTCTCATGTCGAAAAAGTCCGGCCTCTGGGGAAGATTATTGATTTCAAATGGCGGAATGTTGACTGGTGGGCCACCTCCTCCTCCTCGCCGGTTGTTGTCATTAAAGATTCGGGCGCCTATTGTTTGGATACTATTTCCATTTTCCCGCCATATTTCGCGATCGCCACCGCCATCAGGTAGATCGCTTCGATTACCACCACCACCACCACCACGATCACGATTTTGATCTCGATCATCGGGTGCACCCCAACGTGAATTATTGCCGCGATTTCTGTCACGACCACCAAAATCATCACCACCGGGTCCACTATCACCGCTTGGCGGTAGTCCTATATTCTCAGGAAATATTCCACTACCACCACCCCCAGCAGCAGAAGCAACTTGGAACATTGGTGGCGGTTGGTTAAAGTTAATTGGCGGCGCGTGCTGTGGCGGCGCTTCCGTAGTCATATCGTCTTCCATTTCAATGTCCATTTGATCGTCGCTCGTAGTATTTCCACCACCCATATTCGGTGGCTGTTGGAACGGATTCGGCGCTTGCATAGGCATCGGCTGCATTAAACCCGGATTTCCCATAAACGGAGCCGGCGGCATGTTGCCCATATTTGGTCCGTCACCACGCATATTAGGCGGAGGAATATTCTTGTCGAGCTGGGGCATCGGAGGAAAACCTGGCGGCGGAAGCATTGGTGGTGTCATCATCATGGGATGTGGTGGTGGAATGCCCGGCACCATAGCCGGTGGCATTGTTAAACCGGACACCATATTGCCGGGCATCGGAACACCCATGGGCGGCATTAAACGTGGTGGGGCACCCATTGGCGGTGCCATCGAGAATGGTGGCGGAATTGGCATCAAACCACCCGTTTGTGGAGGCGGCTGTGTTGTGTCGATTTTTGGCATTGTTTCAACGCCAAAAGGTACAACTGGATTACTACTGTTGGTATTGGTATTCTCTTTGATGTTCTTCAAATTGTTTATCTTCTCTTTCATCCAATCGGGCATGGTGTCCTCGTCAAACATTCCACCTTCTTCCAATGCATCGATATCGGTGTCTTGATCCAATTTATCCCATGGAATGTAGGTGACACCCAACTCTAGATCCCAGAAATCTTTCCATTCTTTACTTTTCACACCCTTGCCGGCGGCCCATGATATTGTTATCGCTCTACCTTGAAGCTTGTGATTTTTCAACGCGCTCATTGCTTTGCTTGCATCTTGACGGCGATTCATCACGATAAATGCACACCCTCGGGGTACGATTTGATCTATGCTCACGATGTCGCCGTATTTACCAAATGTATCAGATAACTCCTCTTGATAGACGAGCTTCGATAGATGTCCCACCCACAGTGTTGTGCTGCAAACTAAAGGGCGGCAAGAAAATTTGATTTCATGAGTTTTTATTCTAAAGGGAATGGGGGTTTTTGGGGTTTGTGTCTGTCGTGCTGACGTACTTAGGAGCTACACTGTTGTGCGAGGCTTTTTTTATTTATACTCTATACTCCTCAGCTCACCGGAGATTTGCTATGTTTGCTTAAAAGAAAAAAAAAAAACTGCTGGAAGGCCATAGAATTATTTATTATTACAAAAGTGCCTTCGGACAACTGAGCATAGGTAAGTGGACACCATCGTTCCGTGATCATATATAACACAAGTCTAAGAGGCAGTGGTTAATTCACAGAAAACGCGAATATAGCTATTAGCTAGACATGTGGGGAGAGGACCTTATGTCGTCCTGCTACTGCTACAGGTTCTGTTACTGGGATCAACGACTCTATCCAAAACTCTATTCAGGCACTCCAAGATCATTGAGGATCATTAGAAAGACACCAATAATTGTGAATACAAAATTCAAGACGACAGAAGTCGTTTTCTTCAAACAAAATCATTTTAGAGAATGTGGGGTGTTTGGTGAAAATAATTTCACGTCGTTGAAGCATTGGTTAGACTAGGCACACCTGCAACTCTAGTAAACGATACTAAACTACATGGCAAAGCATGAGGAAGCAAATGTGTCATTCTTCAGAAAAATGACATAAAGGTCTCGGTAACATGATTTGAAATGGCTTTACGCAATTGAGGGCTAACATGAAGGATCTGCATGCTTCAGCTGATAAAGGACGCTGCCCAGTAAGTATTAAGTAACTAAGGAGTGTCCATAAAGAATACAATTTTTGAAACACCTGCTAATACTCTTCTAATAAGTCAGCAGCACTGGACGGTTCCACATGTTCATTTGTTTTTCTTGTAGCTAAATGAGACAAAGCACCAAATAGCGCATGAATTTTACAATTAAGAAAAGTGCTCCAATTGCAGGCGTTAAAGCGATGGGGTTGGATCTTGTTCTCGTTCTGAGGGGCATACTTCCATCAAACTGTTCGCCGACATTTACAACAATATTGCAAGGAGTATTCAAGGAATTTGAATAGAAGACCTTTGAGTATGTTGGCGTTGCAGTCCATGAAGGACCAAAGCCAAGCTCTTCTCAATCACCCATGTTGTGTGTGATTTCATTTGCCAATAGGTGCAAGGGACCTACAGTTTATTGCCAATTCCGAACGGCGAATTTCGAGAAGCTTTTCATGACAATTTTGGGTATAAAAACAAGGGGTTCTGAAAAGTGCCAAGCGTTACTTCTCGCCAGTGTGTGCAATGAGTGCAACGTGGCTACGCTGTCAAGGGATGAATTGTTTTGGGAGAAATCTATTCGATTTGTTTCCTATCATTCGAATAAGAAGCTCAAACCCCATTTAGAAGGAAAAGTAAGTCTTGAAACTCCCAGCCGATTTGTTTCTCCTGGGTTGCTCTCGTAGGGTTCTTTCAAGTTAAATGTTTTTCTTCATATTTAAGAAGCCAGAAGAGGGCAATGGTATCGGGTTTTCCAATGAGGACTTGACAACTTTTTTTTTTTAAATAACATTTTTATAATTTGCAGACGTTGCTCGTTCGTGTTCTTTACCATGATGAAAACGTTGAGTTTACTGAATAAACTGACAACGACAGTTCGATGATTAGTCAAAGGGTACGTTCACAAATTGAATTCAAAGCTGTCAATTCCCTAATGGAAAACCCATACAAATAGCTTCAATAGAAAAAATGGTCACGTTAGTGGACTATACAAACTGAATACTATCTGGTAGACCAACAGACTGAACGCAGGATTATACGAGATAGAGATGAAGATCAGAAGTACAACCGACCAGCTGTTCACTCTAAGAATGGTACTCGATAAGGCTTGGAAGTACGCTAAACCGATCTACAGCTGCTTTGTAGATTTGGAAAAGGCGTATGACCGAGTTCCTCGAGGTGAACTCTGAAGTGTTCGGCAGGAGTATGGGATTAATGATCCTCTGTTGAGGGCCATTCAGTCACTATACACAAACTGTTGCGGCTGTCTTCGAGTTAACGGTAGTAAATCAACACCTTTCACCGTGGGCGTTGGACTTCGCCAAGGGTGCGTCTTCTCACCTCCCCTTTTCATAATATACATATGTATATGGACTGGATGTTGCAGCGCAGTCGTGGTGAGGAGTGTTTCATATTGGGAGAGTTGCGGGTAAGCCATCTTCTTTTTGCAGATGACTTAGTTGTCCTCACATCCTCCCAGACGGAACTCCAGCGCGCGCTGGATAGGTTTGTTGCCGATGCTGGAATGAGGGTTAACGTAGACAAATCCGAGGTTATGGTTATTTCCAGAACACCTGTCCAATAGACTTGTATAGCTCACGAACGAACTAGTACAAAAGATAGCTCGTACAAGTGTCATATTTTAATAGCTCATTTAGCTCAGCAGTTCAACGAAATCGTGTATATACTACATACCAGAGCGCTCTCTGATACACATGTTACAGATCGAATGCATCGGTGAAAATGTTTGCAGATCGGCTCTGTGCGGTTGACCTATAGTTCAGTGTTGAGTTCGTATGAAAATTGTGCATGTAAGGGATGTTTTTGTTTGACAATCGCAGCACAAGCACAAGGAACTCGAGCATCGGCGTTGCCGGAGGTATATTGGAAGGGTATTTGAAAAATGCACATAACCGATTTGATCTAAACTGAGCGCTCTCTGGACTGAACTAAAATGCACAAGCCTACTGTCCAATGCACTCTACATGTTAGTGGAGTCCCATTGAAGCAGATGGAGAAGCTTAAGTACCTCTGGGTCTTCTTCACGAGTGATGGCAGGAGTAAAACTGAGCTTTCCTGCAGGATTGGCCAGGCTGGCTCAATTTTGAAACAGCTTGGAAAATCTGTAATCAGAAAGACCGAGCTTGGTGTCAAAGCCAAGTTAGCGGATGTTAACTCAGTATTTGTTCCAACTCTAATCTATGGTCATGAAATGTGGGTATTGACCGAAAGAATAAGATCGTGAATACAAGCAGCGGAAATGAAATTTCTTCGTGCTGTTGTGGGAGTTACTCGCCGGGATAGGGTGAGAAACACGGCATTGAGCTCCCCAATGTTGAGCAGCTGCTTCTCAGAACGGAAAGGGTTATGCTTAGATGGTTTGGCTACGTGAGACGAATGTCGCCATCATCACGACTTCCGAAGCGTGCCTTGAATGCAATACCATCAGGCAGGCGATCGTTTGGCAGACCCAGGACGAGGTGGTTGGATCAAGTCCAAAAACTCGCCTGGGTATAGCGTCTACTGAGTCAATGGCGGAGGATTGAGTGGCCTGGAGATTTCGCGTGCGTGCATTACTATCGCGACTCTTTTAGTGGAACATGCGGGCTATTGAAAATGATGAAAGATGAAAATTAAGTTGGAGACTTAGACAGTTCAAATCATAGGCCCAATGCACACGGAGCAACCGGAAAGAAACTGATCACCGATGCGAATTGGCAACTAGTTTGCTTTGAGTCGTACCCTGTGTAATCAAATGGGGCGATACACACGAGGCGACTGGTTGAAAACTCGTTTGCGATTAAATAAAAAACAGTTGCCAATTGATTCGCATGTCGGGTTGCCTATTGATTTCAGTTTCTAGTTGCTGTTCCTTATTTCAAGGCACTGGGAAAGTCTTCCGGAAATCTGTCGCAGCCACAACAGGAGGAGGAAGGACTTTATGTAGGGGATGATGGGGGTGATTACGAACCACCATCTGAAACTCCATCACCACCTCCAAGGTCCGAGCCAATCCAACAGCCAGTACCAAAAAAGAAGCGTGCTGCGAAGAATGATGATGTGGATAAAGCGTTCATTGAATATTTGGAATGTAAAAAGGCGACTTCATTGGCCAGTGGTAGGCAGGTGGATACAGAGCCCAGAAAGGAAGCCTTGAAAATGTTCCTTCTTAGAATTCTTGCGGATCTCATGCAAATGGATGATCGTGAAGTGCGACAATTCAAGAGGAAGACCTTGGATGTTGTGGATGACATACTGTCAGCCAAATCCACGCGTCCTCCCTCCTCATGCCCATCCACGAGTAGCTATTCGTTTTCTGCTGAGATGCCTCCACTCACCACCGACCGAATTGGGGACTATACTTCGCTAGGGGCAGCTGAGATTTAGATGGGTGATGAGTTTCCTCGTGTGTGGTCAAGTATCCGCTAAGTTCGTAACTGGTTTGTAACCTGAGTGGCTAACCGGTTTAGTTTCTTTCCGGTTGCTCCGTGTGTATTGGGCCTAACTCTATCGAAGGCTTTCGCAAAATCAGTATAAATTACATCAATTTGACATCCTTCCTCGAGTTTGTTCAGAACGTAATTAGAAAAAAATCGATTTATTTTCTGATAACGACGACAATGGATGTAGACGCTATGCAGTACGTAAATGACAGGCAAAACGTCTCTAGAATTGGGCATACAAATATTCAATATCACACACGTTTCTCATAACAAGAAACGCTCGAGGCGTTAGTAACTCAACCCCGTTAATGGTGCTTTAGCAATATCTGGCGTTAAGTTAATACATTTTTTCTCTCTTAATTCTAGTTGGCTTTGTGCGTGGCAAATCGCAATTGGTAAATGGCAATAAAAACCAAAATATTCTTGAAAATTTCTATCAAAATTCGTCGCGTCGCAATGATGAAGATAATAATTCATAAAAAAAAAAAAAAAGAAGCAAATTGCTTTCACTGTACACGGATTAATAAACACGCGCGTTGCACACTCGATACAAAATGTGCATTTACGATAAATACAACAGCGCGAGCGTACACGCACTAACGCAAACACAGTCAATGTAGCTCCATCATACGACTGCAATGTTACAGAGAAGAAAAAAACAAAAATGATTACAGTTAGTAGTTAAAGTGATCATTTTACAACTCCGGTAAATTGAAAGAAAATTACCACTCAAGTGTTCCTTTTTAATGTCCGGCAAACCCTTACGACGACGTTCCCTCTCATGTTCACGTTCCTTTTCCTTCTCCTTATCACGATTACGTTCTGCCAATCGATCGCGCTCCCTCTCCCGTGATGTTCGACGGCGATTCGTCCGTGGCGAACGACTTCTCGATCTCGATCTGGAGCGACGTCTTCTTTCTCGACCGGACAATCGATCTCTCGATCGTGATCTGCTGCGACTGCGTCGTCTCTTGTAACGATCCCGATCTGGTGTTGGACTTCTTGAATCATTGCCATCCAGATTGATTACCTAAATTTTGTTTTTTTTTTTTTTTTTTCATAAAAAAAAAAAACAAAAGTGAAACGAAAAAGAAAACACAAAGAAAAAAAAAGAACAAAATAACGAAATAAAAAATTACGTGACTTTATTCGAAAATTTTTTTTTAGAAATTTGTTGGTTTTTTGTAATTATTCGTTACGTTACAGTCGTATGTTGACGTGTGCGTATGATGGACCGATTTCTGTCTTTTTAAAAATACATATCTTCATCTTTGCGATCGCGCGATTCTATTCTCTTTTGTACGTTACTTTAAAGCATTTGTAAGGACATTGTCGTTTGCCAGGCGATGGTTATGGAATTGCTTTGTTTCTTTTTTACTATTAATTTGTTATAATCAGAATTGGAAATCACTTACCAGCTTGGTACGCAAACGTTGTTATACCGTTCATCCGGCGGAATTTCTTTATTTTTCATTTCATTTAACCTTACCTTGTCTAGCGTTGGAAATTCCGACGACGAATTGATATTTTACTTTAAGTCAATAAATAAATATTTAGAGAGAGAGAAAAAAAAATGAAATTCAATAAATTTTGCTTGTCGATACAACGGGTTGTTGTTTGTCCTTTCGATTTCGGAATGCTAGTGACAAATATATTGAAGAGTTCGTTGATTTACTTTCACTTTTATGTTGTTTCTTTGGTTTTGGTGTAATGAATTCTAAGCTACGAGACTTCAGAGCATTTACTTCACTTGGTTTATTAATATTGACCAAAAAAAAACCGGCCAAGTGCGAGTCGGACTCGCGCACGAAGGGTTCCGTACCATCTGTATATATAAATATGAAAGAGACTATGTATGTTACCTCATCAAATGACAGATCTTGGTTGCAGGCAGGATTTTTTTGATGAAAATCATGTCTGTTATATGGGAGCCCCTCTTAAGTATTCATTTTGTTCTGTCGTAGTATTTGTCGTGGTAGCGGCAACAGAAATACATCATCTGTGAAAATTTCAACTGTCTAGCTATCACGGTTTATGAGATACAGCCTGGTGACAGACGGACGGACGGACAGCGAAGTCTTAGTAATAGGGTTCCGTTTTACCTTTGGGTACGGAACCCAAAAAAAAATGTATCCTAGGCAACTACAGAAACCCTATTGTATTTCAAATCCTATTGCTTTGGACGACTTTATGCTTCAATATTTCCCTTAATCACTTCAATTGACTTTAACTTCTTTCAACTTATTACAATAAAACTCGAATGGTTTGATTATTTCCGGGGACATAATTCACCTAAGGTAAAAAAACATGCTTCCCTGATTCTAGCTATATATAGCTACTTCATTTCGAATGGCTTCAATTGAACTAAATATTTTTCAGTTAATGCCGTAACCGATTAACTATGTTTCAATACTTTCTTCAAGCACTTCAACTGATCAAAGTCCCTTTTAATTATTAAAAAAAGTTGTATACTGACTTCAATTATTCAAATGCTTCAATTCATTCAAAACACTTCAGTCCCTTTCTATTCAATTATCACAGACTTTTCCTTTAATAGGAAGTAATTTCAATTAACTTTTGAAGCATTTTAACTTCAGTGGATGGTGATAAAGTAATTGATTTGAAAACGGCTTCAAATGAATTCTTCAAAATGAGTTATAAATTACTGGAAAGGCTTCAATTGATATTAGTCATGTTCTGAGTGCTTGAATTAAATATTTGACTTTTACTCGATTTTAAGAATGTCAACGGTTTAAATTGTATTGCAAACATCGTCAGATGTTATAAGAAAACCAAACTGCCATGAAAGGCTTCAATTGATCATAACTTCTAGAACTCCGAGAGCTTGATTTAAAGAATTCTTTTTTTTTTCAAATAATTTTAACGAAATCAATGATTTAGATCGTGTTGCAAACTTCGTCAGAAATTATTAGAAGAAAGACTGTCACGAGAGGCTTTAATTGGTCTTAGCTTGTAGGACAAAGCTTTGTAGGCTTGAATTGAAGATTAGATTTTTATAAAACGATTTCAACAACTTTAAACAATGGCAAATTGTGTTGCAAACTGTGACAGAAGCTATTAGAAAAATGACCGTCAGGAAATGCTTCAATTGATCTTAACTTGTAGAGCTCTGAGGCCTTGACCTAAAGATTTTTTTTTTTTCAAATAATTTTAATGTCAATGGTCTAACTCGTGTTGCAACTTCGACAGAAATTTAAAAAAAAAACAAAGACTGTCGTGAAAAGCTTCAATTAGTCTCAGCTTATATGGCAGAAGAGCCTTGTAGGCTTCAATTAGAGATTAGATTATTTTTTAAACGATTTAAACGGTCCAAATTGTGTTGTAAACTTTAACAGAAGTTATTAGAAAAGGGACCGTCATGAAAAGGCTTCGATTGATTAACTTGTAGAGCTTGAAGAGTTTTGAGAGCTTGAGCAAAATATTTAATTTTTTGAAACAATTTTAACGACGTCAACAGGTCAAATTCTGTTGCAAACTTGGACAGAGGTTGTTAGAAAAAACGATTACTATGAAAGGATTCAATTGATCTTAGCTCTTAGAGCTTTAAGGGCTTGACCCAAAGATAATATTTGAAACTATATTAAAGATGTCTCCAATACACATTGCGTGGCAAACTTCGACAGAAGTAAATAGAAACCAAAGAAGAGGTCACTTTGAAGTCAATTTTCGACTTGAAAACTTTTTTTTTGAAGAAGAAACAGCAGCTGAGATGAGACTTATTTACGTTGTGAATTATTGCGAGAGATACGGAAAATAGGGAGCTGAACAGTGATAATTGTCTCCAGACTACGATTAGATTTTTTTATCGTTTTAAAGTCAAACAAACTTCATTTTAAATGGGCAGATATGTATCATACCCTAGGGAAGGACTACTTTGGTTTTAATATATTCCTTGCACGACTGCTTATTAAAAGAAAAATGAAATGTATATACTTCAGTAGACGACTTATCTGTCCTGGCAGATAGTCTCGCGTTGGGTTTTGTTTTGCTTTTTTTTTTCTTCTCGTTTTGTATAACAACATTAGGTAGAGCTGATTTCATTATCGCACGGTGTAATCTTAAGCTAAGCACGTCAGCACAACAAAAGTAGCAGAGTAGTTTGTAGGTTTTTTTTTTTAAATAAATATTAAATCAATCATACACCCAGCTACTAAGCGTCATATGTGACGATACAATAAAACGTACATTTACCTCAATTTTCGATTCCTCTGAAACGAATTCAATCTCTTTAGCCGACATATCGCCAATATCGCCACCACTTGAACTCTGAGGAATACAAGAAAAAAGAGCACAAAACAAATTCCAACAATATACTATCATCCAAGAGAGATCATCTAAAGTAAATGATTAAAGTGAAAGAGGACATACCTTGAGAACGTTCTGAATATGCTTCTCGAATGCCTCCTCCTGTAAACGCAATTCATTCAGCTTATGTTGTTTCTCTTCTTGTTGCTTCATCTTTTGGAAATTCTGTAGCGTCTGGAGTTGACGTAATACATTCGGGTCCTTAAGTAATTGCTTCAGATTATTGTTCTATAAGAAAACAAATTTGATTTAGGTTCAAAGAGACTAAGCAGGTAAGGGAAAAATAAAATAAAATAAAATTAAAGAACAGAACAATAGAAATTGAAGTGTGTTAATCGAAACTAAATAGGATCGCGATGGATCAAAGCATATAGAAGAAGGAAAAAGAACAAACAAACAAATATAAGTGGGAATTGTCGGATTTTGGGGGGAGGGGAAAAAGTAAAAGTGAAGAAATGAAGCTAATTAATTACGTCTAGAAGGTTTGGTACATGTGGAGAAGTAGATTTCTTTTCCTCTTCGTCCTCATCACCGTAATCATAGTCGAGCAATTTCTTATTGAACTTAACCGAGTCGGATTGATTCATGCCCGATGTGGACGATGCATTTTCATTAGCTGTTTGTCGTATTAGTAATTGTTGGATTTGTTGCAATTGTCGTATCGTACTTTGATCAAGGGCACTTGTTTGTGCTTTTTGATGACCAATCTGATGAAGAGGACATATAGATGGATCAATTCATTTTGATATTATGAATGCATTTAGTATGCGTTGTGCGAGACTAGAGAATGAATCGAAATGGAATTTGGATGCAAAAGGGACTAACTACTGCTAGGGAGGGTTATGAGATTCATGTCTTAGTCGTGCAAAACGCACAATTCGCTTCATACTAATTTGTTTCTATCGAACTGGGGGTAAAGTACTTTTGTTTCGCCCCTAAAGAGGTTGATTGTAAGCATTTTACTTACGGAAATTTACATTTTCTTTACATATTCGGTGAAGAGTTGGAAGAAATCATGCAGAAACGAAGGTTGCACCCAAATATGTTCGAATGGAAATGACAGAATGCATAAAAGGGTATCATAGTTCTAAGAACCAGTTAAATGAAAGCTATTGCACTTAAATATTGCTTAGAGACAGCGTTTCCATTCACAGATTACGTAAAAACCTTATCAGTTCCGTAAACACACAAACCCATGGAACTGATCAATCGATCATCAAACGCAAACAACCCGACACCGATGCTATGCGAATAAATGAACATTCAATTCAGGTGGTGTGCTATGAATGGTCTGGTCAAACTTTCTGCAATCGAGATCGTTGAGCTGCTCAAGTGCCATCAAGAATACTGTGTACGTGCTCTACATCAGCATGTTATCGTTTTCATGTTTTTATCTCTAGATAAGCCGAAAACGCATACCAAAGGAAAGTGGCGCATTATCGCTCTATCGATTTTCCTTTCGGTTAAGAAAGGCGGCAAGAAGACATTATACAAGATTGAACCCCTATCTAGTTTAAAAGGAAACAAATTAGTATGAAGACCCTTAGTACACACATTCAATCAGCATAAGCTAATGCCAGTCCGTTCTTACCGACAAGTCCGGCAACCCCGATTTCTCCTCAGCACTCAACTGATTTGCGGACATACCACCGCCTCCGCTTGCACTCACATTCCCATCCATACTGCTGCCCGATATATTCAATCCATTCGACGTTGTTGATATATCACCAACTCCACCAGCACCAGCGCCCTGTTGCATTTGCATCTGATACAACGGATGATTCGGATCGGCCAGATCGAAGAGTGGCTGAATAACTTCCGGAGCGAAAACATTATTCTTCTGCCATAAATTCAACACACGTACTATGCGACTTTTATCCTCCGGGGCGCAACGAAACAGATTAGCAAATGTCTCCTTAATATTCCTCGCAAAACGCGGTGCAAACACATCCTTCTCCACGCCGAATTGATGGCGCGATTGACGCACTATCGAATCGATCACATACAATCCGGGTACCTTATACTCTGGCTTACACTTGAGTATAAACTTCTCAACGCTCTGCACGACATGTTTGTAGAATTTAATTGCTCGCATAGCAGCCTTCGTGATGGATGCCATCTTCGCCTTTGAGATCGGCGGCTTCGTCTCATACAGCCCGGACAGCTGAAATCAATGAAAAAGAAAGTGTATATCATGTTTTAATTAACTAAGCGTCAAATCGACACCATATATGTATACATGTCAACGACGCGCCCAGTAACACCACTCGACACCACACGAAGCACGGTCAGTGCTGAGAACAATTCGCCCAAAATTCACTCGAAAATAATAAACACCAATTGATACAAATTCATATTCCCCACAACCATTTTATGTACTTATTCCATCATTTTATATAATCCCAACAGCACTGACCGGGGCGAATGTTGCACGGCGACACACTTCGTAAATCCCACACTCAAATGCTCACGTTCACTTACCTCGGCATTGAAAGCAACAACGTTTTCCATTTTCTCTATTTTTCCTAAACAATTTTATACATTATATGATAGCGCACAAATTCACACAAACTTTCGTTTTGAAATGATCGTATTTCGTCTTGTATTTATTGAAATAATTCAGTTTAAGAACGAACACGAACCACCATTGCCAGAATCGTATTTGAGCAAAATGGCGGCGCGAAATTTTTTCTCTCAGCCAAGTTCGAAAAATTATTAGACTTTTCGCGTCCGTGAGTTTGCGTGTCATCAGTGATTGTCTAGCGTTCTGCACTTATAAATGGCATTACTAAAAAGTGATGCCAATATTATTAAAATTGTTAAATGTAATATGTTGAATGGTAAAGATTTCTTAGGGGTAGCATCAATTCGACGGATGCTGGCCTGCTAAAAAGCGAGAAGAGCCGCCGGAAGCGAACACTGCCTGACAGACAGTCCCCATCAACCAACGTTTGTTACGACAAGACGACAGGAGGTGATTGACCTGACCCTATCCAACAGATATGTGAAGGACATCACTAACTGACGAGTCTTGCCTGGTGTTATGCAGTCGGACCATAAATATATCCAATTCCGATTAAGTTGTGGGATCTCTTCCTTGCAACCTAGAAGAAATCCTACAAGGACGCAATGGGTACGGCTTAAAGAGGAGCTTGAGAAATCCACTCAGGCCCTACCAACGTGGAGAAAAATCTGCGGGTCTACCGAATCATGTACGGATGCTGCTCGTCAGAGAAAGGTCCTTGCCAAGGCTCCCACGCAGTTTTCTTCTATCAGAAAATCCGGTGGTAGCTGGACAGACCGTGGCGCAGTGGGTAGTGTGTTGGCCTCTGACGCCGATGACTCGGGATCGAATCCCGACACAGCCATGTCATCAACGTGTTTTTACGGTGTTTCTCCTCAGCGGGGTTCTGACAAAACCCCCTGTAGTAAAATTGTCATGAAAAGCTTCTCGAAATTCGCCGCTCGGAACCGGCAATGAAACTGTAGGTCTCTTTCACCTATGTGAAAATGAAATCACACACAACATGGGTGATTGAGAGAAGCTCGGCTCAGGTTCTTCATGGACTGTAACGCCAACATACATACATACATACAGCTGGACAGACTCAAACGAAAGCACGCTTAACACTCTACTAAAGAGTCACTACCCTAACTGTGTAAGCGCGGGAACATTCGATGGGTGATAAAATTATTTGACCCCCACAAGTCGCCAGGAATAGACGGTATATACCCGAAAATGCTGCAAGAACCAGGGGAACACATCATCCCAAGCGTGGAGGGAGGTTAGGGTGGTGTTTATACCCAAGTCAGGAAAGGTCAACCGTGCCACGGCAAAGGAGTATAGACCTATCAGCCTATCCTCCTTCCTTATGAAAATACTGGAACGACTAATCGACAAATACATAAGAGATTGGTGATAGCTTCTTATTACAATCACATAACGCTTACATAAAGGGTATATCGGTAGATACCGCTCTTCACAGGGTGGTCTATACGATATAAATGGCACTCAGTGTCAAAGAATATGCCCTGGGGGCTTTTCTAGATGTTAAGGGTGCCTTCAATAACGTCAGTACCGAGGCAATAATGTCCAGCCTACGGATGGCCCACATAAACTCGGGAATCTGTAGATGGTTTGAACAAATGCTAAGGACTCGTATAGTAAACTCGTCGATAAGAGGAGCAAATGGAAAGGTGAGAGTCAACAGAGGCCCACCATAGGGGGTGTTCTATCGCCTCACCTATGGCTCCTCGTAGTCGACGAATTGCTAAAGCTCCTGGAGACACAGGGTTTCAATGTCACGATGACATTACCATCCTGGTACCTGGGAAATTTCCTCAGGTCCTCAGTGAAAGACTAAGTTATGCGCTGCTATTGGTGAATAACTGGGTCAAGGGACGGGGCCTAGGGGTAAATCCAATTAAAACATATCCACGTTAAAATGGTATCGATCTGATTCCGAAGAAATCCGCTAGGTATCTCGGCACAACAACAACATAAATGAAAAAACCAAGAAAGCTTGCGTTGTATTATATTCGTGCAGAGTAGCTTTCGGAAAGACATGGGGCCTTTAACCAAAGTTGGTATATTGCTTGTACACCGCGGTGGTAAGACATCTTCAAAGTCTTACAGGGATTCAGAGGGCTGGCTGTCTGGCGGTGACCGGATCTATGAAATCTACACCAACGGCGGCCCTTGAAGCGATGCTGAATCTTCCACCACTAGACAAGTACTGTGAAATCATTGCAGCCAGGGCTGCGCTAAGGATGCAAGAATCCAGTCTTTGGAAAAGATGTCCTCATGGCCACGCATCAATCCTGGGTCGATTAGCTACCCTGAGGTCCGTAACCGAAACGAGCTATACCACCCCACTTTCTTGCTGTGAGAGGAGATTCTCTATTCGGAGAAGGCGGAGAACTAGTCAGACTGGGATCAGGTGTAGATACTTCGCAGATCGCAACTGAGGCTAGAACGCCACTCAACACACTATTCAAGGAATGGGGATGGAAGTACTAGGAAAGGCCAACAAGCGATGGTGTCAATTAGACACATGCGCTACGGCAAGGCTAACATGGCCTGTCTATGACAAAAAAAGAACGGAAAGTCTGCTAAATCTTGGTAGAGGGAATATACGACTGGTAGTCGGCGCCCTCATTGGGCACTGCATGATATCATATCATGCAGCTAGACTAGGCCAGCCCTACAACGATTCTGCAGAAGCTGTAGGGACGAAGAGGAAATAGAATCCATTCGCCACCTACTGTGTGAATGCCCTGCACTGGCCCGGGAACTACTTCTTCTCTGGTTTAGAGGAGGTAAGAGACATTAAGCTGAACAAACTCCTAAGATTCTTAATTGAATCTGGCTGGTTCAGCTCAGCAGGCAACTAACAGGTTCCCCTTGGGTTAGTTTTTCAAAATGGGCAGTATGGACCTCGTGTCAATAGGGTACCCAACTAACCTAACCTAACCTGACCTAACATTTAGAACGAAGCAATTCGTAGAGAACGCCGTTCATAACCTAAATAGCGTCATCACCAATTGTTTTGAAATCGCATTTCCTGCAGGCAAACCTCCCTGCAGGAAATTGGTTCCCTGGTGGAATGCCGTGCTCCAATGTCTTCGCAGGGAAGCCGGAAGTCTCCTGAATAGGTCACTCAAATCGAATTCGGAAGATGACTGGAATAAGTACCGATCGAAGCAGAAGGAATATATGATAAGCTTATTCGTAAATGCATGCCCGACGAATGGAATCTCAGCATCGTTTCCCAAGTCCACAAGAAAGGAAACCCCTATAACTGCCCCAACTAAAGGGGAATGAGTCTCCTTAACATCGCATACAAGATCTTCTCTGCCGTACTGTGTAAACGCCTGAAACCCTTTGTGGGTGATCTAATAGGTTCTGATCAGTGTGGTTTCAGGCCAGGTAATTCCACAATAGAGCAGATATTCACACTGCGGCAGATCTTGGAGAAGACCCAAGAATACTAAATCAACACCCATCACCTTTTGGTCGCGTATGACGGTGTGTATAGAGACGAGCTATACAGCACCATGTCTAGTTTTGACATCCATGTTAACTCGTCAGATTGTGCAGAATGACAATGGAGAACTCTCGCTGCTGCCAAACTCGTCAGATTGTGCAGAATGTCAATGGAGAACTCTCTCTGCTCCATTAAGGTCGGTAACGATTTAATCGAGACCTTTGATGTTAAAATAGGATTAAGACAAGGTGACGCACTGTCACGTAGTTTCTTCAACATCGCGCTTGAAAAGATCATACGAGACTCACTGGCCAACACAAGAGGTACGATCTACTTCAAGTCTGTGCAACTGCTTGCGTACGCGGATGACATTGACGTAATTGGACGAACACAGCGGGACGTCAATGAAGCGTTCGAAAGCATTGAGCAGAAGCGGCTAAAATTGGTCTTTCGGTTAACGAGGGTAAAACGAAATATATGCTGTCAACCAAAAAAGAAGCGCAACACCGACGTCTCGGCCAAAACGTCACAATTGGCAGCTACAGGTTCGAAGTGGTCAAGGACTTCGTCTACCTTGGCTCACTAGCGACCAGCGACAATAACCCCAGGGCTGAGATTAAACGCAAAATTACTCTTACCAACCGCCGCTTCTTTGGTCTCAAGAGGCAATTAAGAAGTAGAGCCCCCTTTCGAAAGACCAAAGTTGCGCTGTACAAAATCTTAATCACCCCAGTCCTCCTCCATGGCGCAGAGGCCTGGACTTTAACGAAAGCGGATGAAGAGGCTCTTGGTCGTTTCGAGAGAAAATTCTGCGTTCAATCTATGGTCCCATTTGTATAAACGGGTAGTGGAGGAGAAGATACAATGACGAACTATACGGGCTGTACAGCGACATGGGCCTGCCATGTAGAGCGAATGGAAAACCCAGCTCCGGCCCGAAGAGAATTCGAGTCCAACCCTGAGGGATGACGTAGCAGAGGACGACTGAAACTAAGGGGGCGCACACAGGTGGAAGGAGACCTTAACCAAACTCGGAGTGCGTCGCTGGAAACAGCTGGCAAAAGACCGTACCAGCTGGAGAGGTTTTTTGGTTGAGGTCCAGGTTCACACCGGACTGTAGCGCCACCTAAATAAGTTATTCGTAAATCGAAGAATGATTCTTATAGGACCTTTCGCAAATAGGTCAAATCTCTGAGTGCGACTAGCAAGTTGGTTAAAGTCCTCAAACGGAGAACATCGACAAAGCTGGATGCACTCAGAAAATCTGATGGGACTCGTACGTTTACTGAGTTTAAAGCGGAAACTCTTAGTTAACTGCTTCAGACTCATTTCATGGGAAATCAGATCGCCATCGGCTCGTTGCACACTGGTATATTGCGTCGCGCGTAGTAACGACTGAAGCCGTTGAATTTGCTGTGGCATCCTTCGATGGCTTTAAATCGCCAAGCACCAACGGGATATATCCTGTTACGCTGCAAAAAGGTATAAGGCAGCTGATTCTACTTTGAAAAGAATTTTCACTGCTAGCCTAGCACTTGCTCCCATACCCATTCCTTGGCGCACGGTGAAAGTAGGCTTTATTCCCATAATAGGAAAAGAGGATTACTTGCTTGCTAAGGGTTTTAGACCTATTAGTCCAATATCCTTCCTGCTGAAAAGTATGGAGACACTGGTAGAGATGCAGGTGCGTATAGTTTCCCTTCGAATGCATCCTCTTTCGGAGATGCAACATGCTTATCAGCGCTTCAAAACCTATTTGGAATAATTGAATACGTGCTTGAAAGGAAAGAGTACGCGTTGGGCACCTTCGTCAATATTGAGGGAACTTTTAATAACGCAACTTTCGACAGCTTGTGTAACGCTGCCAGCGTAGCGTAAGCGTAGGTGAAGCACTGGTCTTGTGGATCATAGTAATACTTGTGCACAGGACATTGACCCCTGATGCAGACCTCGACCAATGTGTCGATAAAAGCTAATCTTTGTTTTATTGAAGAGCCTTCGACAGTCCTTGCGGAGCTGGCTTAGAGCTGCGCTCCACCAAGATGGGTATGAGCTTTTTCCTGATTCGTGGATTACGCAGCTGTTGGCCCGTGCGTTTGTTAAACGAAAGGTACAACATAGTCTAGTATAGTCTTAAAAGCTAATCTTTGTTTTATTGAAGAGCCTTCGACAGTCCTTGCGGAGCTGGCTTAGAGCTGCGCTCCACCAAGATGGGTATCAGTTTTTTCCTGATTTGTGGATTACGCAGCTGTTGGCCCGTGCGTTTGTTAAACGAAAGGTACAACATAGTCTAGCATAGTCTTAAAAGCTAATCTTTGTTTTATTGAAGAGCCTTCAACAGTCCTTGCGGAGCTGGCTTAGAGCTGCGCTCCCCCAAGATGGGTATGAGCTTTTTCCTGATTCGTGGATTACGCAGCTGTTAGCCCGTGCGTTTGTTAAACGAAAGGTACAACATAGTCTAGCATAGTCTTAAAAGCTAATCTTTGTTTTATTGAAGAGCCTTCGACAGTCCTTGCGGAGCTGGCTTAGAGCTGCGCTCCACCAAGATGGGTATCAGTTTTTTCCTGATTTGTGGATTACGCAGCTGTTGGCCCGTGCGTTTGTTAAACGAAAGGTACAACATAGTCTAGTATAGTCTTAAAAGCTAATCTTTGTTTTATTGAAGAGCCTTCGACAGTCCTTGCGAAGCTTGCTTAGAGCTGCGTTCCACCAAGATGGGCCTGAGTTTTTTCCTGATTTGTGGATTACGCAGCTGTTAGCTCGTGCGTTTGTTAAACGAAAGGAACAACATAGTCTAGCATAGTCTTAAAAGCTAATCGTTGTTTTATTGAAGAGCCTTCGACAGTCCTTGCGGAGCTGGCTTAGAGCTGCGCTCCACCAAGATGGGTATGAGCTTTTTCCTGATTCGTGGATTACGCAGCTGTTGGCCCGTGCGTTTGTTAAACGAAAGGTACAACATAGTCTAGTATAGTCTTAAAAGCTAATCTTTGTTTTATTGAAGAGCCTTCGACAGTCCTTGCGGAGCTGGCTTAGAGCTGCGCTCCACCAAGATGGGTATGAGCTTTTTCCTGATTCGTGGATTACGCAGCTGTTGGCCCGTGCGTTTGTTAAACGAAAGGTACAACATAGTCTAGTATAGTCTTAAAAGCTAATCTTTGTTTTATTGAAGAGCCTTCGACAGTCCTTGCGGAGCTGGCTTAGAGCTGCGCTCCACCAAGATGGGTATCAGTTTTTTCCTGATTTGTGGATTACGCAGCTGTTGGCCCGTGCGTTTGTTAAACGAAAGGTACAACATAGTCTAGTATAGTCTTAAAAGCTAATCTTTGTTTTATTGAAGAGCCTTCGACAGTCCTTGCGAAGCTTGCTTAGAGCTGCGTTCCACCAAGATGGGCCTGAGTTTTTTCCTGATTTGTGGATTACGCAGCTGTTAGCTCGTGCGTTTGTTAAACGAAAGGTACAACATAGTCTAGCATAGTCTTAAAAGCTAATCGTTGTTTTATTGAAGAGCCTTCGACAGTCCTTGCGGAGCTGGCTTAGAGCTGCGTTCCACCAAGATGGGCCTGAGTTTTTTCCTGATTTGTGGATTACGCAGCTGTTAGCTCGTGCGTTTGTTAAACGAAAGGTACAACATAGTCTAGCATAGTCTTAAAAGCTAATCGTTGTTTTATTGAAGAGCCTTCGACAGTCCTTGCGGAGCTGGCTTAGAGCTGCGCTCCACCAAGATGGGTACGAGCTTTTTCCTGATTTGTGGATTACGCAGCTGTTGGCCCATGCGCTGCCCAGTGTGTTTGTTAAACGAGAGTAACAACATAGTCTAGTATAGTCTTAAAAGCTAATCTTTGTTTTATTGAAGAACCTTCGACAGTCCTTGCGGAGCTGGCTTAGAGCTGCGCTCCACCAACATGGGTATGAGGTTTTTCCTGATTTGTGGATTGCGCAGCTGTCGGCCCGTGCGTTGCCCAGTGTGTTTGTTAGACGAAAGATACAACATAGTCTAGTATAGTCTTAAAAGCTAATCTTTGTTTTATTGAAGAACCTTCGACAGTCCTTGCGGAGCTGGCTTAGAGCTGCGCTCCACCAACATGGGTATGAGGTTTTTCCTGATTTGTGGATTGCGCAGCTGTCGGCCCGTGCGTTGCCCAGTGTGTTTGTTAGACGAAAGATACAACATAGTCTAGTATAGTCTTAAAAGCTAATCTTTGTTTTATTGAAGAACCTTCGACAGTCCTTGCGGAGCTGGCTTAGAGCTGCGCTCCACCAACATGGGTATGAGGTTTTTCCTGATTTGTGGATTGCGCAGCAGTTGGCCCGTGCGTTGCCCACTGTGTTGGTTAAACGAAAGGTAAAACATATGTAGTCGAGTATAGTCTTAAAAGAAGAGCTAAGCATTCTGTTTATTTGAAACATACTTACCACCCAAGCTACAACTTTTATTATCATTTTTCTCCTTTACAAACTATACACAGAATTTATTTTGTTTTATTCAGTTGGCAAATGTATGTTAGAACTTTGTTTTTCGTTTTTAAATGAACATCATGTCACACAGGATAATAATGTTGTTTTTCGTTAATCTGAGAGCAAGTTTTTTAGTTTTTTTATTTTCTTATTTGTGTTCATTTGGGGTTTCTTTCCGCATTTATACAATTACAATGCTTTAAAACCTACACGAATATGTATGATATTTACTTGTCGTTATGAATAAATATTGATTATCTAATATTGCAATGAGCAATACCTACGGTGAATAAACATGTAGACACGTACCTCATACTTCGGTATGTATAACAGAGACATTTTGTTTCTGCGATTGTTTGTTTGTTTAAAAAAAAAAGGAAAAGAAAGTTAAACAATAAAGCTTAGCTATGGAAAAGAAATAAACCTAAAGAATGTAAACTATCAACACAAAAAAATATGAGATACATAACGTCCCTACTAGAGAGTGTAATATATGTGTAAAAAAAAAAAACAAATCATGTCCGTCGTACAACACTTCTTTTAGTTTTGTTCTTTGATCCAAATTCTCTTCTATGAAAACTACTTTTTGTGAATTGAGTTTTGATTAGGCATTGTCCTGCAGTCCATTATGTAAAGTTAACTTAGTTTAGGCGCTGAGTGATTGGAATTTTCTTGCGCCGACGTCTGTGCATTTGCTGTCTCTCCCAGAACTCGTAGTATCGTTCTTGCTTCAACCATTCCTGGTATTTGTACCACCATTCTTCCCATTTAATGTAGTCCTGTGAAGAAGAATAAGAAAGTGAAAGAAAGTTGTAAAATGAGCTGATGGCATGGCCTTCGGAATAGACGAGAAGCTTTAGTTCCTTTACTTGTCAGATATGTATGTAAGCCATTATAGCAGTTTGTGTTTAATCTCATTCCTCGTTGGTTGAGCAAGAGTTTTGGCGAAAAAAAGGATTCTACCGTTGCCGCATCCACCCTATGGTCCCGATACTGCCCACCTGTGACCAAGATGAAGTCACTCCACTAGGAAACCCATCATGGCGGCCGGCGTAGAGAAGGTCAAAGAGGCTGTAACCAAAGCCATGGAACGAGTTAACTTCGGAGGATTACCAAGAGTTCTTCGAATCGTGGAAGCAACGTTTGAATCGTTGTGTAGTGTTCGAGGGGACTATTGTGAAAGTCGTTAATAAAGGGTATTTAATTTTTTTTTTTTTTGAGGTATAGAACTTTAAGTTGGCAACACTATTTTAACTGGCGGCCATTTTGTCAGCTGTCAAGTGATTTATTTTTAGTTTAGTTTGGCATTTCAACATGAATAGACTGACGCCTGACCAACGCCTCCGAATTGTACAAATTTATTTTGAAAATCATGGTTCTGTTCGAAATACCCATCGCGCACTACGTCCATTTTACGGTCAACATAATCGTCCATCAGAACAATCAATTCGATTAACTATGGAACGTTTCCGCACCACGTTTTCTCTAAATGATAATACGCATCCATAGAGACGTCGTACAGAAAAACTCATTGCTGCTGTAGAGCGCAGCGTAGAGGAAGACCCGAATCAGTTTATCCGCCATCGTGCACAGGAATTGGAATGTGTCCATCCACTTTATAGAAGATTTTGCGGAAAGATATTGGTTTTCGTGCTTACAAAATCCAACTCGTGCACGAATTGAAGCCACAGGATCACCTAACAAGGCGTAGATTCGGTGAATGGGCTCGGTGACGTCGCAACATGTCACACAGCTCGTGCCACAATTGATTTATTGAAGGAAACGTTTGGTAACCGCATAGTTTCACGTTACGAACCCGTGAATTGACCTCCAAAATCGTGCGATTTAACGCCGCTTGACTATTTTCTGTGGGGATATGTGAAGCACCGTGGTGCAGTGGGTAGTGTGTTGGCCTCTGACGCCGATGACACGGGATCGAATCCCGACACAGCCATGTCATCGAACGTGTTTTTCACGGTGTTTCTCCTCAGCGGGGTTCTGACAAAACCCCCTGTAGTAAAATTGTCATGAAAAGCTTCTCGAAATTCGCCGTTCGGAACCGGCAATAAATTGTAGGTCCCTTTCACCTATGGGAAAATGAAATCACACACAACATGGGTGATTGAGAGAAGCTCGGCTCAGGTTCTTCATGGACTGTAACGCCAACATACTTACATACATACATATGTGAAGTCGCTAGTCTACGTCGATAAGCCCGAAACGATTGACCACCTGGAGGACAACATTTGCCGCGTTATTGCCGATATACGGCCACAAATGTTGGAAAAAGTAATCGAGAATTGGACCTCCAGATTAGTCTACGTCCGAGCTAGCCGTGGCGATCATATGCCATAAATCATATTTAAATTATAATGCCAGAAGATTATCTTTCGAATAAAGTAAATTTCATGTCCTTGGGAATTCAATAACTATGGCGCGTTTCTCGGGAGCATACCCGCGTTGTTCGTGCAAGGTTTTTACTAAAACAGTGATTTAGCGCGTGGAAGATTCTGCAATATCCATTCGCTACTAACAACAATGCGTTAAGCATTAGAAAAAATCTTATATGTATCTCCGTCGAAGATATTCCAAAAAGCAAATCGAAATCGGGCAACGAAAACAACCCCTGTTTCGTTGGAACTTCAACATTTTTTTGTCGATCCCTTTGCTTGATTGAAACTCTCGTGATCCACCGAATCATCGATTTTAAGCTAGCTTGAATTGTCTGGCAAATAAATACAGATTGCATCGGAGAGGAGAGCGCAACTTATTGAGGAGCTGAATAGGTAATTGTTCTCGAACTGTGGTGTGGAGCAGTTCCAGATTATTGTGTGAGTGTGGGGGCGAGAAATTAAAATAGAAAATTCAAATAAAGCGCGATGGTTGCTTGGAATGTCGGATTCTGTTCGTCGGTATCACATCACCTGTGATACCGATAAGGATTTAAGGATAAGTAATTCATACGATAAGGAACAACAAGGTCGATTTAGTTGAACACTGAACAGTTGAAAGTGTTCTAACAATCATGGAAGACTTCTAGGGAGTGGAGAGCTGCGTAGAGTGGTCGACAAAGACTCTGCACAACATCTTCGAAATGTTCTACTACACACAGAAGGCGGTTTCGCATCTAACGCCGCTGGTTTACATATGGGAAAAACAGGACCTAACGCCCGCGTGTAAGAAATCCCTAGTGCGCATCTTTAAAATCTGCGACATTGACGGTGACAATTTGTTCGATTACGACCTCAATTTATTTCAAAGACGATGCTTCAACACACCACTTCAGCCACAAATTCTCGACGAAGTAAAAGCCGTCATCTCGAAGAATATTCCCGATGGCAGCTATGACAATGCCGTCAGCTTCAAGGATTTCTCTTCCTGCACCACCTGGGCAGTTTTACGTTGCTACAATTCTTAATCACACTATTCGAACGTTACAATAAGGACGGCGACGGTGCTAACCTATTACACAACACCTGCCCGTCCGCGCCGTGGTCGTATTCAACAGATATTCGCAAATCGTGTCCGGAGAGGATGTGTCGCTGGACACTGATAATACTGATTGATCTGCCCAAAACGCTTGAGTACTTAGGCTACCTCGGATTTAATGTTCACGAGAACGAATCGCTATTGGCAGCAGTGCACCTGACACGCGAACGTCCAATCGATTTGGCCAAACGACAGAGCAGCCGTTGAGTGTACATGTGTCAGGTAGTAAGACCGAAAGGAGACGGCAAGACTGACATGTGTAGTGGTATTCTAGTCGATAATATGAAGAGCCTGATATGAAAGGATTTCGAGACAAACGTGATATACTGTGTGAATTCGGGCTGGAGAAGCACTTGATTCTGCGCGATATCGAAGTGAAGGAAGTTCTCGATCCATTGCAGCCGCGAGGTCGATTGCGATGTGGCGTGTTTGTTCTATGACATTTCAAATCCTCGATCGTTTGAGTAGATTGCCCGAATTTATATGAAGTACTATGCGGAGAGTGAGATCCCGATGATGATTGTCGGCACTAAGGGTGATCTGAACCAGAATCGACAGGATTACTATTGCAAGCGTCGGAGTTTTGTGAGAAATACAAACTGCTCGCACCGCATGTATTCAAGTTGAAGGACAACAAAAAGGAACTGTATACCAAACTAGCGACTATGGCTGCATTCCCGTTTTCAAGCCGATTGGATACTGTTTTACAAGTACAGACACCAATTCGGCCTGGCCACAGAAGATCCCACAGTATGGTGCAGGGCCGGTTTGAAGCTGCATCGCTGCAAAAAAGCCGCAGGATTCCAATTAGAGGCCTAATATCGTAAACCAGGCAAATGGGCACTTATCACTATCTTGTCGTATGGAAAGACCGGCCCTTGTTTTTTGAAGACGAAAGGGGACGTGCAGACACAGTGAAGAGCATGATTTCAGCAAGATAGATGTACGTCACTAACGTCCAATAGGTCTCCGCCACGAGTTCGTGAACATTTCTCCGACAAATTGACATAAATTGGCCTACACGTAGTCCTGATACAACTCGCATGGACATTTTCCTTTGGGATTTTACCAAATTTAAAGTTTACGCCATTAAAGCGACTTCCCTAATGCATTTGAAAGAAATTATCCATCACGAAATGTAAACTTTGGAATGGATTTCATTGTAAAGAATTTTTGTAAAGTCAAGTAGTGAGACTAAATCCAAGCCCCATAATAGCAGAAAGATGCAACAAAAAGACGGAGGCAAATCAACGTTTGCCCTACAACGTTTGTTTCTACCCGAATTGTCTTATTGGATCATGTCCAACATAGTAAGGACTGATGCCAATAAGAGAATGGGTCTCCGAACGCTTTTTTTCTTTATGGAATACCATCGTCACTAGCGACTGCCATACCACTTTGATTTACTAATTGGAAAAAAGTGACGGTTTAGGCTCACATTTTGGGAAAGCTCCTGCGAAAGCTAGGTACCCGAGGTTAATTGGGTGAACAACTTCATCGGGGCTCAGGAGTGTTTTTTATCGAAAGTGAATTTGGCAAAATGTGTGTTTCAATTAGGGGTAGCTTTTAGAGCGTTCATTGAAACAAGCAGGTCAGTGCTTCGCAGTTTGAGCCTTAGAGCAGCTTGAATTGGACAACGATTTTGGGCGATCATCTTTTCTGACAAGGCACATTTTAATCGCGGCGGCTACGTTAACAAACAAAATGATCGCATCCGGGGCTCGGTAAACCCACACGTTATTATCGAGAAGCCAATGCATCCACAGAGAGTGACAGTTTGTTGCGGATTGTGGAGTGGTGGCGTAATTGGACCATCTTTATTCCAAAATGAGGCTGGGAACAACGTTTCGGTCAACGGTGGGCGTTACAGAGCCATGTTAACCGACTTTTTTTTTACTGAAACTGAAGACATAGATTTGGATGACCTCTGGTTCATGCAGGATGTCGCACCATGCCACAATTTATCTTTTGCTCACCAAATTCCCCCATGGGGTTATCAACCGTCATGGCGATGACAATTGGCCGCCTCGAGGCTGCGATTTGACCCATTTGGACTTTTTTTTTGTGGGGAACCGTGAAGGACCGATGTTACGCCAACAATCCGAAAACGATTCAAAGTTTTAAGGCCAATATCATCCAAGCAATCCGTGAGCTTGTCGTGCGCCGTGGTTAGTGTGTTGGACTCTGACGCACGTTGAGCTAGTTCGGATCCCGATAATACCAACGCCATCGAATGTTTATTTCGCAGTGTCCCTCCTTGGCGGGGTACTGACAAAACCCCCTGTAGTACTTGCTTTGAAAAATCTTCTCGACTTACGCCGTTCAGAATCGGCATTAAGCTGTCAAGTTTTTGCAAGGTACGAATGAAGATCGTGTCTCCTCCAAGCTCTCTCAAAATCCGCCCACAGCAGCACAAATAATAGAGCAGGAATGGGCGCATTGCCAGAGCGCCGTCAGAGACGCTGCCTCAGAGGTGCTGGGCCTCAAACCGCCATCACCTAGAAACCCCTGGTTCGACGAACAATGCGAACAAGCCCATTCAACAAAACGAGAGGCATATAAAGCCACGCTGCAACGACGGAAGAGAGCTGCTCCCGAAATCTATGAGCAGAAGAGAAGAGAGGAACACACGGTTAGAAGAAAGAAGAGAGAACACGGAAAGCGTGAGATCGAGGAGATGGAGAGATGATTCCGCAGGAATAACGCCCGGAAGTTTTACAATAAGGTAAAACGAACATGCCATGGCTACAAAGCCAGAACGGCGGCCTGCAGGGATGAAAATGGAGAACTGGTAGTAGAGTCACAGTCGATGCTGAGGATTTGGAAAGATCACTTCTGCAGACTGTACAACGGCGATGACAGACAAGATACCGCTATCAGGCAGAACGATCCGTTCGTAATGGATGACGATGTAAGAGAATTCCGTCCACCCGACCTACGCTTACGCTAAGGCAGATCCTACAGAAGACCCAGGAAAACAAAATCGACACTCACCACCTTTTCGTCGACTTCAAGGCCGCGTATGACAACGTGTATAGAGATGAGTCATACAACGCCATGTTTAGATTTAACATCCCTGCCAAACTCGTCCGTCTGTGCAGGATGACAATGGAAAATTCTCGCTGCTCCATTAAGGTCGGTAATGAGCAAACCGAGACCTTTGATGTTAAAAAAGAATTTAGGCAAGGTGACGCGCTGTCATGCAACCTTTTCAACATCGTGCTTGAAAAGATCGTGCAAGAGTCACTAGCCAACACAAGAGGTACGATTTATTTCAAGTCTACGTAATTGCTTGCGTACGCCGACGATACTGACATGATTGGCCGGACACAGCGAGACGTCAGTGAGGCCTTTGTAAGCATTGAGGTAGAAGATGGGTCTCAAGGTTAATGAGGGTAAAACCAAATATCTGCTTTCATCTAAAAGAGATGGTAACACCGACGTATTGGCCAGAACGTCGCCATGGGCGAATATAACTTTGAAGTGGTCAAGGAATTCGTCTACCTTGGCTCACTGATGACCAGCGACAACAACACCAGCGCTGAGATAAAACGCAGAATCACTCTTGCCAACCGCTGTTTCTTTGGGCTTAAGAGGCAATTGAGAAGTAGAGCCCTCTCTCGGAAAACCAAGGTGACACTATATAAGATCTTAATCATCCCATTCCTCCATTACGGCGCAGAGGCTTGGACTCAAAGAAAAGCGGATGAAGATGCCCTTGGTCGTTTCGAGAGGAAAATTCTGCGCACTATCTACGGTCCCGTTTGTTCAAACGGTGTATGGAGGAGAAGATTTAACGAAGAACTGTACGGGTTGTACAGCGACATCGGCCTGGTACGACGTTTACGTATACAGCATCTAAGGTGGCTAGGCCATGTAGAGCGCATGGAAAATACAGCTCCGACCCGAAGTCTTCGAATCCACCCTGGAAGTAAGGCGCGGCAGAGGACGGCCGCATCTACGGTGGGGCACGCAGGTGTAAGGGGACCTTAACCAACTGGGTGTGCGGCGCTGGAAACAGCTGGCCAAGGACCGTGCCAGCTGGAGACCCTTATTGGTTGAGGCCCAGGTTCACCACGGACTGTAGCGCCACATAAGTAAGTCCAATAGTCGGGTTCACAGCGAATGTTGTTTTAAAAGAGAACCCAAGTCCCATTTTTCACACCGCGTATAGCGTCCCATACAACTTACGCGAGAAAGTCGAAGCCGACTTAGTTAAAATGTGTAATAATAAAGTCATAGAGCCGGTCGAACAGTCGTTGGGCGAGTCCAGTGGTTGTTGTCCCTAAACCAAATGGAGATATTCGTCTTTGCGTGGATTTCAAGGTTACCATCAACAAATTTATAGAAACCGCATTTTATCCTTTGCCAAATCCACAGGATATTTATGCGAATTTAGCAAAGTGTTTGGTATTTTGCGTAATTGACCTCACAGGCGCATATCAATAACTTGCCATCGATCCAGCTTGTCAGGATTTGCTAGTCATTAACACTCTTAAAGGGGTATATCGTTATCTTCGACTGCCTTTAGGTGTTGCAACTGGACCGGCGATATTTCAATTTATACCTCATTTGTCTACAAAGTTAAAACCCTTGTGAAACTTACTTCGTAAAGATGTTGAATTTATTTGGAGTACGGAGGCTCCAAATAAATTCACTGCGCGGTGCGCAGTGGGTAGTGTGTTGGCCTCTGACGCCGATGAAACGGGATCGAATCCCGACACAGCCATGTCATCGAACGTGTTTTTCGCGGTGTTTCTCCTCAGCGGGGCTCTGACAAACCCCCCTGTAGTAAAATTGACATGAAAAGCTTCTCGAAATTCGAGTAGGTCAATTTCACCTATGGGAAAATGAAACCACACACAACATGGGTGATTGAGAGAGAAGCTCGGCTCAGGTCCTTCATGGACTGTAACGCCAACATACATACATATACACGGAGGCACAGAATGCATTCCAAAATTGCAAAAAGCTGCTGTTAACAAACAACAAAAGAAATAACTGTAGCAACCGACGCCAGTCCGTATGGTGTAGGTGCTGTGCTCTCGCATATGGTCAACGGGGTTGAAAAAGCCAGTCATTTTCGCTTCCAGTACGATGTCTGAGTTTGAAAAACACTACTCACAGCTTCACAGAGAAGCGTTAGCGATCGTATTCGCAGTCAAAAAGTTGTCATTTATACGGATCACCAAGCGTTCCCCGAGTTTTTTAATCCGAAAAAAGGTACTCCCCCCTGTAGCTGCTTCACGTCTTCAGCGATTAGCTGCGAATTTCGAATAATGCATCAACCGCACCTGTTGTACACACGTTTAGTGTGTCTCCAGCACGTTGAATCGAGAATATTGCTGTTCTTGCTATGAGTGTGGGCCTACCCAACACGTCACAGATCGCCTGTTAAAAATTGTGCATGGGAGCCGGCTTATTCAGACAATGAAACAACACAAACACCCATTTAATCGTACGCTAAATCAGTTGGAAACTAATGTCTATATTTGGAAAAAAGCCCATAGATAGTGAACGCATCGTCTGTCCCTCTGAGGGACACAATTATTGACCAGAAAAAGCGATACAGGAACTAATGAATTCGACTTAGGTAGGCTATTGTCCTGATATCAGTCCTTTTGCTAATGTGGCTTTGCGATACTACGCCATTTCACCTTTAGATCGATATTACAAACAAAATCCGTAAACGATTCAGTTATTGAATGAATTATTCGTAAACTTGGGGCTTTGAAATGTACTCTGAAATTGCGTAGGCTTGATGCGCTACTGTAAGACCAGACAAAGCAGGGAATGGCTATTGAAAATGGACGACAGCTTACTCAATATTACAGACGGAACTAAAAAATGGTCTATCCGAATCGAAATCGTCGAGACTGACAGTCAAGTAAGCACTGTGTCGATTGCCCAGGAAAGGAAGATTACACCAAAACGAAACTCGAACGTCAAGGACCAAATTTCCAATTGGGAAAAGCTGTTGAGTCGCAACAAAATTAACTGAAGAATTACTGACAACTTCAAAGGAGAACTGTGGTAGCCGAATTGCGGTACATACATAAATGGTGCCCGAATCGGGGTTGACGACAAGGAAGATTTTCCTGTGTTTGGTAGGATTGGCTGGAAATCTTTTACTATGAGCTGCTCTTAATTCGGACCTGTACTATCAAGTATTGCACTGTCTGGTGGAAGCAATTGCTCAAAGGCACTTAGCTTTAATCAGTATAGTAGGAATTGGCTTTATGGGCAGCGAGTTGATCAACAAATACGACCTTTCTCAGGGAGAAAACCCTTTTCAATGTTCTTGGCTTAAGAAACTAATTACAAAAGCTATGCTCCTGTACCGTAAAGAATTGCAGAAAAGACCCAGTAACTAACATGTATCGGCAATTCAGTGGTAGAATGTTCGCTTCCCAAAAAGTCAAAACAATTTCCCTTACCCAGTCAGTCATTAGAATGACTTAAGCAGTTTTCATCCCAAAGTTACACGTAGGAGTTGGGCGAATTGATTAATCTGTTTTGTCCCATACCTAAGTCCTACGACAAAAATCTTGAAGTCGTAGACTGACTGACCCTAGGGCAAATATTGTAATTCAATAAAATTAAAGTAGCGCCATACAAACCTTCAGTTCCAGATCGCGTAGGTAGCCGCGACTCTTGTAATATTCATACCGAACGCGTACATCATCCCACGACAACATGCCCGATGGCGCTGTTGTGGCCAATTCCTCCGGAAAATGACCAGTCGGTGCCGGCGAATACGAGTATCTACGCGGCGGCGATTCCAAACCCTCCTCAACCATTACCTTCAATGCTCCACCAGCCGAATCCTTTGTTATACGCATATTCTCCATATTACTACGATCTATACTCCATTGGGCCATTTTACCGAAACGTTCCGACAACGTTAGACGTGTTGTGGCCGTAAATCTTGGCAATGAGCTCTCGCTATCCGAACCGGAATCATCGGATTCGGATGTCGAACCGTGTTTTTTACGCTTTTCACCTTCGATCTTAATGCGCGTACGAACCTTTAAGAAATGACAAATAAGAGGAATATGATGTGACAATTCTTCATACAGTTGTTGTGGTTTAAGATTGTAATTACCGACTTATCGGTAGAGTCCTTCTTCTTCTTTTTGGACACAACCGATCGCTCGATAGGCTCTGGTGGCCTACTCTTAAGACGTGGATCTTCAGGCGGTGAATGACGACCCGAACGCGCTAATTTCAATGCACCATCGGATGGTTCACGTTCGATTATTAATTCGCGACTACGATCTCTGCTACCGCGACGAAGCTGCAATATATGAAAGCAATTAAGACGGTGAATGGAGTTGAAAGTAAAGGTGGTGTGGTGACTTACCTTTTCTTCTCTGTATTTTTCTCCGCGTACTTGAGGTGGTGTAGAAGGTCGTACACGAGACGATGACGGAATCGGGTTTGACGGTGCTCCTCGGTATTGGATGGGGGCGCGCGAAATTGGCGGACCGCGACCAGGAAGGCCTGGTTTTGGTGGCGGTGATCTCGGACCACCGGCACCACGAGCGCGAGACAACGATGACGAGCTGTAATCGAAAGGAAAATGATTTGTGTGAGAAGATATGAATTCTAAGTTACTACTTACCGAGGTGAGTATTGGCGATGATGTTTGGGCGAACATACGGAACACGAATCGTCGGAGCAACTGCTAACCGAGCTGTTTGATCGCGATCGACACGAGTTCTGAAAGGAAATAGACAAATATTCAGTAATTGCGAAATAAATAGCAAATGTAAATGACTTACTCTCGGCGGCGGTGACGGAGGCCGCTTGGATCGTGGCAGTATTGGCCCACGTTTATTTGGTGGCAACGAACTACTTGTACTTGGCGAACGACGCCTATTCGGAGGCATACCACCCGGTGGTGAACGACGACGCGCCGTAATTGGCGAACGCGGTGATCGCGGCGATTTTGCACGACGAATCGGTTCCGGTGGCGATCTAGGTCGCGCACCAACACGTCCGCGTATCATATCCGGTGGTGAACGCGGCGGTATTACTCTCCGATTATTCGGCTCAGGAGAACGCGGTCGACGATCGATAGGTGGCGGTGACATACGACGTATATGATCGGGTGGCGAACGACGACGTAATTGCGGCGACAATGGGGGTGTTTTACGTAAACGAGAACGACTACGACTGCGAGAACGTGACGGACGATGAAATGTACCGCCGCCAACAGCAACACCGCCGCCGACACGACCATTATTACCCGGTGGACCACCAGTAGCACTTGGACCACTGCCGCTATTATAACGATAATTCCCCTCGCGATCACTTTCACCCGAACTGCTTTCACCTTGAATGTACATTTTCTTGTAGCCCGTGTGACGCCAACGATTCGGATCCTTCTCTTCGACTTCTAGTAGTTTTTTATCCCAATAGTCATTGGTACTGGCGCGAGCCTTTTTCATAACGTTGTCGATTTCCCGGCGCTTTCCCGCTGGCAAACTCGGATCTAAAGGTGAATAACAATGCAAAAGGATGTCCAAGTCAAACTATATATCTTTTCATTCATTTCTTTCTCTTTCATATTCTCACACTTAAAGGATAATAAAGAAGAATAACGAACAACAAAAAGAAATATCTAATGAATGGGAGAAGAGGAACAAGAGTTGCACATTGCATCTGTCTATCTGTTGTCTGTGCATCAGCCGATGCACATTTGAATGAATTTCTCTTCTCGCAACCAAAGGAAGCACGAGTCTCGTTCGCATTCGATTTGACTGGAATCTTGTTCGGAATTAAGAAATGAATAAAAATCAAAGAAAACGTTTCAACACAACCATTGGCAAACGAACTCGAGATTGAGATACAGTGAGATATAATAGGGAGAACAAAATCGTACTGAGATTGAATATTTGTCGATGTGTGATAGGTACCTGTGATTCTCGTTATAGCGGGTTGCCTATCCATGCGTAGCTTTGAACTGATGTCCCGTCTCCTAGATAGAGACATTGTCTTTTGTTTTTTTTTTTTCTGTTCTAGGAGATATCGAATTCAAACACAGTAAAGACGAGAGCTAAGACGTTTGATCGCGCGTTATGGATTGAAGGCAACAAATGGGCATAGACGAAGCTATCGATTCGGGGGGGATGTGTGTGTTAAGTCGGTCGTAACCGCATCCGGCCGCTTTTTTCTTTTTTTTGTTTGCTTCCTCTTATTCAAGACAATTAGTAGGTGTAGGTTTGGTAACGCGTTCTCACTTGCAGATGACCCCGCACGTCTTCTCTGCTTAAACGACTCTTATATGTACATGGATATGTGGTGGAATTGTGAGTGTTCCGGCCAACGACGACGACGATAAGATACACGATGCACCATCGATGCTTTCAACTTTTGGTTTTGTTTTTTATTTTGTTCGAATGATTGTGATCCGTATAACATGCGTTTGCTGGAATATAGTGGTTAATAGTTTGTGTTAAGTTGAATAGAAAATATGAGATATAAATAGAAAATAAAAGCTACAGGGGCGGTGGGAGATTAGGGAAGGAGTAACAAATTCTATTTGTAAGTAATATTATGGAAAAATGGTAAATAGTTGCTGACGATTGACGGCTGAGCGTTAGCGTAAGTATTAGAGCTGCTATCACACGTTCACGGGACAGCGCGTGGTGTATGTACTTGAGCTGCGAACTGGCAGAGGAGCGAAACACCCGACACGTAAAACATATTTCGGTCTTGCTGTCTCCAGATACATGTTAGACACGAAAAAAAAATGTCTCATACACCATACTCGAATGTACTTAGTTCTTTGTTAGTTTCTTTGTATTTTTCTCGATGCATTTTCATCCTTTCACTCGGTTCAAAGTCCTTTTTTTCGTTTTGGTTTTTTATTTTTTTGCTATTTTTCGTCAAGCGAAAGGGGTGCTGCATGGACATATTGTCACTTCGGACCGATAAACGATGTACGCGCGATTCGAACGGCATTTTTTTTTTTGTAGAAATTCCATGTACGCGAACAAATTTAACTAAAAATTATACGTACTTGATCAAAATGGAAATAATTTACGTACTTTTTGAGAGAAATTTCGTCGTTTGAATCGATGAAAAATGTGAAATAAATCAAAAAATGCGGACGACCTCAAACTTCGAAGGCGATGTCAAACGGCGGCCATTATGGAGAAAATTTTCACAATCTACCCCTTCGTGTGGACGATGAGGCTTTTGAATGGAATCCACAATCTACGAAAAGTGATGCCAACCCTCATTTATTCGTCCAATACTTCAAAATCAAAAATTTATTGGTGTTACATGCAGGAGCTTCTGTTTTAATGATGACAGATCGAATCGACGATTTAAAGCCTCGGATATAAATAAAAAAACTGACGGATTAACCGATGACGATCCAGGAAACAACAAAAGGAAAAGAAAGAATGATATTCGGCTTTGTACGTGGAATGTAAGGCCCCTCAACAGACCACGTGCAGCCGAACAAGTTGCGTTGTTGTAAGGCAGATATTCCCGCAATCCAGGAAGTGCGATGGGATGGACTGTGCAAAAAGAGGATTAGAAACACAGATCTACTAAGGCGGCTGTTGCAAGGAGAGAATACAACGCTTATTCGGATGCGGATTTGTTATTAGAGGTAGACTTAGGCAAATAGTCTTGAGCTTCAGGCATGTAAGCGAACGCCTCATGATAATCCGCATCAAGGCTTAATTCGCAAACATCAGTCTAATTTGCTCTCACGGCCCTACCGAGGACAAGGATGACGCTACAAAAGACGACTTCTAAGACCTCCTAGATAGGACATATGCCCAATGTCGCAGTTACGATGTTAAAATCGTACTGGGAGACTTTAACACGAAACTGGGCAAGGAAGTCGCTTTTGATAGGGTAATTGGCAAGCACAGCCTACACAACACCACATCTGAAAATGGACGGATGTGAAATCTTCTAGTTGCTAGCACGTGTTTCCCACATCTCAACATTCACAAAGGGACTTGGCGATCTTCGGATCAATCAACCGTTAACCAGATTGACCACATTGCGATTGATGGTACACCCGCATCCGACATTTTGGATGTATGACCTTTTAGAGGAGCCAGCATCGACTCAGACCACTATCTTGTTGCCCAGAAAAATCGAGTAAGGCCAGCGGCATACAACGTCGCAATTTTACAATCACAAGAGACCGCTAGAGCCTATGCCAATCGCGTCTCCCTCAAGCTCTCGGAAAACCCTCCAGCACTTGCTCAGACCGTACAACACCAATGGACCCGTTGTCAACAGGCCTTAGAGAGCGCTACTTCTGAGGTACTGGGTTTCAAACCACTACCAACAAGAAACGAGGGCACACGAAGCTAAGCAACAAGTCTATCAAGAGGCTGCATAGAAGGACGAGAGCTGCTGCATATGCTTCTCAAAACAAAAAAAGGGAGCATGAGAAGCTCCGGAGGTTTTATCAACGAATAAAACAAACATGCCAGGGATATGTGTAAGGTCAGAACGGAATCCTACAGGGACGAAAATGGAAACCTAGTAGTGGATTCACAGTCGGCACTAAGAATCTGGAAAGACTACTTCTGCAGACTGTATAACGGCGATGACGAAACAGATCCCGCTGTCAGGCAGAATGGCCTTTTCACAGCGGACGAGGATAGCAGAGAATTCCGTCCCCCTGACCTGGACGAAGTTAGGAATGCTTTTTCTAAGCCCAAGTCCAACAAAGCTGCTGGAGTAGACGGACTACCTGCCGATCTCTTTAAGAAGGCTGGAGATGACCTGGTTCGGAGTATGCACCAGCTCACCTGTAATATATGGTCAGAGGAATGCATGCCCGATGAATGGAATCTCAGTATCGTTTGCCCGATCCACAAGAAAGGAGGCCCCTTTGTCTGCGCCGACTACAGACGTATAAGCCTTCTGAATATCGCTTATAAAATCTTCTCTGCTGCACTATGTGAACGTCTGAAACCGTTCGTTACAAAACTGATTGGTCCATATCAGTGTGGTTTCAGGCCCGATCAATCATTTACACTGCGGCAGATTCTGGAAAAACAAACGAGTTCGAGATCGACACCCACTACCTGTTTGTCGACACTAAGGCTGCAGGATGACATCGGAGAACTCTCGCTGCTCCTTCAGGGTCAGAAACGACCTAACCGATGCCTTTAATGTAAAAAAAAGGCTTCAGATAGGGCGACACGCTATCGTGTGACTTTTTAACATCGTCCTTGAAAGGAACGTGCAAAACTCACTGGTCAATACGAGGTGCACCATCTTTTTCAAGTCCGTACAACTGCTCGCATATGCCGATGACATTGACATATTTGGACAAAGTCAGCGAGATGTCATTGAGGCCTTTACGAGCATTGAGACGAAAGCGGCTAAAATGGTACTGGCGGTAAATGAGGGCAAAACGAAATATATGCTGTCGTCGAAAAAAGACACGAACCACCGGCGTCTTGGCCAGGATGCACATGTTGGCGGGTATAAATTCGACGTAGTCAAGGACTTCGCCTACCTAGGTTCCGCAGTGACATGCAGAAATGACATCAGTGCCGAAATCAAACGCAGAATAACTCTTGCCAACCGCTGTTTCTTTGGTCTCGGATGTAATTGAGAAGCAGAGCCCTCCCTCGGAAAACCAGGATGACCATATACAAGACCCTTATCATCCCGATCCTGCTTTATGGCGGAGAGACATGGACCTTATCGAAAGTGGATGAGGAGGCCCTTGGTCGTTTTGAGAGGAAAATTCTGTATACGATTTTCGGCCCGACCTGCATAAATGGGGAGTGTAGGAGAAGACTTAATAGTGAACTGTACGGGCTGTATAGCGACATGAACGTAGCACGGCGTCTTCGGATCCAACGCCTAACATGGCTCTGAGGTTTTAACTGTTGGAGCGTCATTGTGAATGAGCGTAGGTATAGACGACTAGAGGGAGTTCTTGAGGTTTTTGACTAAAGACCAAAAACTTCTGCTACCTTGGGGGCATTTTAGGATATTTACGCCTCAGTGCTTGGTCGTATAAAAATTTGGCTCGTCGAATGTGGGAGTTGCAGTCATTTCTGGCTTGTAAATATCTTTTTCGGATGGCAAACGACTAACAAAGATCTCGTAGGGATAGCATCTATTCGACGGACGCTCTGCTAAAAAGCGAGAAGACCCGACGAAGACGAACACCTTGCGGCACTGTTAGTAAGTCACATCCCCACCTCCTCGTGGTGCCAACTGGAGATTTCCTTTGGAAACTACTAGGTGGAGAAGGGCGAATGGTAAGTTTCCTGCGTCAAAAAAAAAAAAAAAAAACAGGATTAGTCGTAACCGTAAAAAATAAAACTCACAAACAACACAACACAAGCCTCGGATTTAACGGACGGACTACATGTTGATGACCCCCGTAACCGTATAAAAGGACAGGAGTATCGGTTCTGCACCTGGAATGTCGGGGTTGCTGCGACTGATGTATTAGGTTTCCAGCCACCACCTAGTAGAAACCCCTGGTTTGATGACGAGTGCAGACAGGTACATGCAGAAATACAGAGTGCATAAATGACCACGTTGCATCGGCGTACAAGAGCTCCTCGTGAGCTCTATGAGCGGAAAAGAAGGGAGGAGCATGCGCTTTTCAGAAGGAAAAAGAAAGAGCATGAGAAGTGCTCGATCGAGGAGATGGAGAGATGTTATCGCAAGAACGACGTTCGAAAGAGTAAAACGAACATGTCAAGGTTATAAAGCCAGAGCGGAAGCCTGCAGAGATGAACACGGACACCTCTTAGTTGAATCACGGTCGATGCCGAGAATGTGGAAGGACTATTTCTGCGGACTGTATAACGGCGAAGATGGCCAAGATGCCGCTGTCAGGCAGAACGCACCATTCACACTGGACGAAGATGAGAGAGAATTCCGTCCACCCGACTTAGACGAGGTTAAAATAGCGATATCAAAACTGAAGTCGGAGACGGTCTGCCTGTTGACCTATTTAAAGCAGCTGGATATGAATTAGTTGGGAACATGCACCAGCTCATCTCTAATCGATGAATGAAATCTCAGCACAGTCTGCCCAATCCATAAGAAAGGAGACTGCAACTATAGGGGAATGAGTCTTCTTAGCATCGCGTATAAGATCTTCTCTGCCGTGCTGTATGAACGCCTGAAACCATTAGTGGACAATTTGATAGGTTCCTATCAATGTGGGTTCAGGCTACAGAAACAATTTCAGGTCGACACACACAACCTTTTCGTCGATATCAAAGCCGCATATGACAGTGTCTATACGGGTGAGCTATATAGAGCCATGATATGTTGGATGACAATGGAAAATTCTCGCTGCTCCATTAAGGTCTCTTTACCGACCTTAACCTTAAGCGGGACCTTCGATGTCAAAAAAGGATTCAGACAGGGCGACGCACTGTCATGTGATTTTTGCAACATCATCCTCGAAAATATCGTGCGGGATTTACTGACGAATACAAGAGGCATGGTCTACATCAAGTCTGCACAATTGCTCGCATACGCTGATGACATTGACGTGATTTGGAGAACGCAGCAAGACGTCAAATAAGCTTTTGTGAGCATTGAAGCAGAAGCGGCTAAAGTGGGTCTGAAGGTAAACGAGGGCAAAACAAAATACATATATGCTGTCGTCAAGGAAAGACACACAATATCAGCGCTGAGATTAGACGCTGAATAACTCTTGCCAACCGTTGTTTCTTCAGGCTCAAGAGGCAATTGAGTAGTAGAGCCCTCTCTCGGAACACTAAGGTGACCCTCTATAAAACCTTAATCATCATGATCCTTCTCTACCGCGCAGAGCATTGGACCTTATCAAAAATGGATGAAGAGGTCCATGGTCGTTGACGGAGAGTGGAGGAGAAGATTCAGCCAAAAACTGTACGGGCTGTACAGCGACATCGGCCTAGTACGACGGCCCGAAGAGTCTTCGACTCCAACCCTGAAGGACGACGCAGCAGAGGATGGCCGCATCTAAGGTGGCACACAGATGGAAATGGACCTTAAACAACTGGGCGTGCGACACTGGAAACAGCTAGCAAAAGACCGTGCTAGCTAGAGTGAAACCAACAAGTTTAGGCGGTTCACTCCGAACTGTAGCGCCACCAAAGTAAGTTAATAAGCATATACCATTTCCGGTTTTCCCCGGTGGTGTTTGTCTCATTATTCCAAAAACAATGTAATTGGCAAAACAGACCAAACCAACTGACAACCAATTTGACAGATGTAGCTTAAACAAGCTTTCGTGTTGGACTCTGACGCACGATGTGCGAGTTCGGATCTCGATAACACCAACGCCATCGTATGTTTTCGCGGCATTCCTTCCCGGCGGGGTACTGGCAATACCCTCCGTAGTACACTTGCCATGAAAAAGCCGAAAGATCGGCTCTGGCCCTTCATGGGCTGTAACGTCACCAAAGCAAGCAGGCTTCAACAATATGGCCGCTACCAACTGTCAAAGTTCGGAAGTCCCTATTGGAAGACCCATTATATCCCACGCCCTCATTAGTGATATGTATAATTACCAAAAAATGCGGAGCAGATTTTGCCTCTCACACTTTCGTCATCTGTATTACGTGAATATGAATAAAAAAATAAAGGAAAACAATAAAAAATATAAATCCCGATCCTGCCAGGAGTCGAACCTGGAATCTTCTGATCCGTAGTCAGACGCGTTATCCATTGCGCCACAGGACCAGATACCGGCATGACTTCTATTTCCGATGTCTGTCAGCAATTCACCACTCGCTTCCCATGACTGAATACATTTAATTGAATTCGCCCCATATCACAGCGCAAATGCCTCATAAAACCCATCGCTGCCCACTAGTTTTGATGATTAATTCACATTCGCCTTGGATAGAGGGTACACATGTATCTATCTATCTGCCTCTTGTTATAGTGTGTATCGACGGCTCCGGTGATGTGATGAGAGGTTTATTTTTCATTGCGGAAAAAAATATGTTTTCTGGCTGATTACAATACGTACACGCTGGCTTGGTGCATAATTCATGAAAATACGTTAATTGTATGCGGCGCTATAAGCTGCATCAACTCATATGTGAAACATCCAAAAAATCTATGTAGATAGGTAGGTACCATGGCAAAATTGGCGTTTAATCGGATTTTGGCTATGAGGTGAGAAGGTGCCCTAAGCTGGGGGTGCATCATTTAAATTACTCTTTCGATGGGGGAGAGTACGATAACTTTGGCGCTAAAAATTGATACCGGCTTTTTGTAGAGGGATCAAAAACAAGCATTTTTTACTATGGGTGGGGAGGGGGGGGGGTGTATCTCGCCCCGTTTAGGAGGTAGGGGCAATTAAAAAAAAAATACTTAAAAAGGGGAAAAAATATTTAAAAAACAACGGCAACACCCACAATAAAGTACTGTACCAAATTTAAAAGCCAGGAACCTGTTCTTGAATACAAAATTTAAAATAAATTATTTATGTCAACAGTTTTTGAAAAATTCGCATCCAAACTCAAAATTTTGATAAAAAAATTAAAAAAAAAAAAGTTTAGACCAATTTATCTCAAAATTTTGAAAAGAAGTGCTAAATTGGATATTTCTGGTCAATGCTTATATCAATTCTGAATCGAACACAAAAAACCGTATGGTTTTATGTATTCTAGTTTTTGAGAAAATTAAAAATTAAAATTGTAATTTGTAGTAGTTTGTTTTTTATGGCATTTACTTGGTTTTTATTTGAAGTGAGGAGAGTACGGTTTCCGTTGCGCCGCGATCTGACGATGGATTTAGCTACATTGACCCAAAATAAATCGAAAATGCTCAATAAAATTTTTCGAATCTCACTTCGTTTTCGAGATATCGATATTTGAAAATATTTTTGAATAAAGTTCCGAATAGTCCTCATCTCCGATTTACATATTTATTTCTTCAGAAGTGACATTCATCAAACTTGGGCGCTTATATGTACTTTGTATATACCCAACATTGCACCCACTCTAAATCCTAGAGTGAGCCCACGCATGAGGAGGACTGGGATGATTAAGGTCTTATATAGTGTCACCTTGGTTTTCCGAGAGAGGGCTCTACTTCTCAATTGCCTCTTGAGCCCAAAGAAACAGCGGTTGGCAAGAGTGATTCTGCGTTTTATCTCAGCGCTGGTGTTATTGTCGCTGGTCATCAGTGAGCCAAGGTAGACGAATTCCTTGACCACTTTAAAGTTATATCCGCCCATGGTGACATTCTGGCCAATACGTCGGTGTCGTCCGTCTCTTTTAGATGAAAGCAGATATTTGGTTTTACCCTCATTAACCTTGAGACCCATCTTAACCGCTTCTACCTCAATGCTTACAAAGGCCCCATTGACGTCTCGCTGTGTCCGTCCAATCACGTCAATGTCGTCGGCATACGCAAGCAATTGCGTAGACTTGAAATAAATCGTACCTCTTGTGTTGGCCAGTGACTCTTGCACGATCTTTTCAAGCACGATGTTGAAAAAGTTGCATGACAGCGCGTCACCGTGCCTAAATCCTTTTTTAACATCAAAGGTGTCGGTTTGCTCATTACCGACCTTATTGGAGCAGCGAGAATCCTCCATTGTCATCCTGCACAGTCGGACGAGTTTGGCAGGGATGTTAAAACTAGACATGGCTTTGTATACCTCATCTCTATACACGCTGTCATATGCAGCCTTGAAATCGACGAAGAGGTGCTGAGTGTCGATTTGGTATTCCTGGTGAAATATGTATGGGGGGGGGGGCATGCTGCTCTTCTGCAACCCCCCTGCTTGGGCTTACTGTAGGATTTGGAGCGGGTTTCCAACATTGTACCCGCTCCAAATCCTACAGTGAGCCCAAGCAGGGGGGTTGCAGAAGAGCAGCATGCCCCCCCAATACATATTTCACTGCAATTTACTCATAAAAACGGTGAGATAAGGACCTTTCGGAATTTTATCCAAAAATAATATCAAATATTGATATCTCGAAAACGAAGCAAGATTTCGGAAAATGTTATTCGTCATTTTCGATTCATCTTGGGTCGATTTAGCTAAATCTATCGTCAGATCGCAGCGCAATGAAAACCGTACTCTCCCCACTCACCTCAAAGGAAAACCAAGTAAATGCCAAAAAACAAAACAAAAATAGTAATTTGGAATTTTCTCAAAAACCTCTTCTTCTTCTTTCTTCTTTGGTGGCGTTACAGCCCATGAAAGACCAGAGCCAAGCTTCCCTTAAATCACCCATGTTGTGTGTGATTCTATTTTTCACACAGGTGAAAGGGACCTACAGTTTAATGCCGATTCCGAACGGCGTGAATGGAGAAGCTTTTCCTGGGCAAGTTATACTACCGGGGGTTTTGCCAGTACCCCGCTGAGGAGGGACGCCGCCGAAATAAACATTCGATGGCGTTGGTGCTATCGGGATCCGAACTCGTGCGTCAGAATCCAACACACTAACTACTGCGCCATGGCGCCCTCTTTCTCAAAAACTAGAAGACATAAAACCATCCAATTTCTTGTGTTCGATTCAGAATTGATATAAGCATTGACCACGAAAATCCATCTCATCTCAGCACTTCATTTCAAAATTTTGCGATAAATTGGTCTAAACTTTTTTTTTTAATTTTTTTTTTTATCAAAATTTTGAGTTTGGATGCGAATTTTTCAAAAACTGTTGACACAAATAATTTATTTTAATTTTTGTATTAAAGAACAGGTTCCTGGCTTTCAAATTTGATACAGTACTTTATTGTGGGTGTTGCCGTTGTTTTCCAAATTTTTTCCCCCTATTTAAGTTTTTTCTTTTTAATTGCCCCTACCTCCTAAACGGGACGAGACAGACCCCCCCACCTCCACACCCATAGTAAAAAATGCTTGTTTTTGATCCCTCTACAAAAAGCCGTTATCAATTTTTGGCCTTTCGATGTAATCCACTTACGGGCATATTATAAACGAAATTGGTATTATCTGGTTACTTGTACTCGTATGTATCTGTGCAACTCTTGGTGGTTTCCTTTTGAACTGACATTCCGAGTTGCCATCTTTCTATTTCACAGTGATGTGCTTCTATTTGACATTTCATTTTCACTCGATCTGCGTCATTCAGTGTCGACGTTTGGCGGAGGTTTTTTTTTTATACATATGAAATGCTATGGTATTATGCGGAAATATGAACATGAGGTGAAACAATATCACAAAACAATGAAAATGATATAAGGAAATGTCAAAAAGATGCACGGAGTAGCCTCACTGTGCCAGTATATTTCTATCTCTCTGACCGTCTCTTTCGCATTCATGCGAGTCTTGACTAAGTCGGTTAGTCAGGGTCTATACTGCGCGTGTTTAACGAAGGGTGAAATAGGTGCGCGGGTAGGCTACTTCGTGCGTTTTTTTTTTGACATTTCCTTATCTCCTTTTCTTTGTTTTGCGATGTTGCTTCAGTCGTGTTTCTGATTTGAAAGTGTGCACTTGGATACCATTCTTACTTTTCAAACTTCACCACAGGCTAACGACAATGAAATGTAAGGCGAAATGTCAAAAAAAAAAACGCCGGATGAAGGAAAGCTCCATGTAATAATCCTTGCAACTCGGAATGTCAGTTTAAAAGGAAATTACCGAGACTTGCACGTCAAAAAGACGCGCCGTGTAATAATCGACTAGGCAGATTCCTTTTAATATTTTGCAATACGTATTTTCATTGTTTGACGGACTTGTAGAAATCTTCAATGAAACTATCCATAGTACTGTTACGAAATTCAATCCCACTTAGAAAAGGGTTCGTATCACTGGATTTCACTCCATTCCATTCTACTCGAATCCAGTAGAGTTCGCCCTTAAGTCGTACCTCGCCTTCATTCTATCGCTGACCAAATTCAGTCGCTCCCGGATGAACTGATGGATGGAGTTCAGCTGTTCCTTCTTTTCGGTTACGAAGTTCTCCCTGCCGCTAGTTGTGAGTAGTACCATGCCGAACTTCAAGTCCGATGGAAGTCGAAGATCAGTTCCAAAAATGGCTTCAGCTGGTATTATTGTCGTTGAATTGTGCTGTGCCGAACGGTACGCTTTACCCTTTCTTTGAACACCGACGACTCGAAGTTCCTTCCTTTGTCTGAGTGCAGTTCCATTGGTACTCCATAACGCGCAACCCAATTGTTCACAAAAGCATCCGAAATGGATTTGACTTCTTAGTTCGGGATGCAAAACACTCCAGGTGACTTGCTCAACTAATCGATCACCACCAGTGTGAATTTGTTTCCAGCGTTGCTTCTTGGGAATGGGTTTGCGATGTCCATGGCGATACGTTCGAACGGTGCTCCAACATTGTACTGCTGCATATTTCCTCGAGTTTTCCTAAGCGGCCCCTTTGCCTTCGCACACTTTTTGCACCTGCGAATGAAACACGTGACCGATTAATGGCATCCTATCCAGTAGAAACATCTCTTGATCTTTTCTACAGTCTTGTTAACACCAAGATGAGCCCCACTTGGTCCCTCGTTGTATTCTCGGATGACCTCGTCGATTTGTCCCTTTGGAATTATCCCAACTGCGGTGGAGGCAACCGTTCTTCAGCCTCAAACTCTGCCATTGAGCCATTGAGTAAGCTTTAACTGGATATTTGCTGCCAAGTTGGTCGAAAATCTCGTTCTAAACGCACTCGTGCCGTCGAAGTTGGGAGCTGTGAATTTCGATGCTACAGTCGGTATAACGATTCCTTGATGTGGAACGTTCTGGACAGTATTCTCGAGTTCCAGAACCTTCTTGTTGAACCTCGATCCCAGTGTCTCGATTCTCTTTTCTTGATTATTCTCGAGATCTAGAACCTTCTTGTCGAACCTCGATTCTAGTGTCTCGATTCTCTCTTCGACATCCTGGAATCGATCGTTAACTGTTTGCTGGATGCTTCTTGAGCCGTTCTTGATTGTTCTTTAGCATCCCTTCCAACGTCTCCAGCTTCGGGCCCAGGGAAGCGGAATTTTCCTCCAACTTTCTACTTACGGCAGCGGAATTTTCCTCCAACTGTTGATCTAGTTTCTGGCTCAGGGAAGTGGAATTTTCCTCCAGTTTCTGGCTCAGGAAAGTGGAAGTGGACCGCGAGCGCGAGCGCTCGCCCTCGGGAGCATTCAGTTACCGAGATTCAGTAACGAGTGAACGGTCGGTAATCAAGCCATCTAGCGAGATGTAAAGACAAACGTTTTAGTAATTGTGAAGCGCGCAATTAATTGATCTGTGATGGAATAGTAAAATGTGTGTAATAAAGTGTAACTTGTGTGTAAAAGGTTGTAATAAGAAATAAAGGTGAAGTGCTCAGATAATGATCTGAGGTGAAGTAACAAAAGTGTGTATTGAATTCGAATAAACAGTAGACAGTTGTAGGACGCCGTGGCGCAGTGGTTGGTGTGTTGGACTCTGGCGCACGATGAGCGAGTTCGGCCATCGAATGCATATTTCGCGACGTTCCTCCTCGGCGGGGTACTGGCAAAACCCCCCGTAGTAAACTTGCCATGAAAAAGCTCCTCGACTCACGCCGTTCGGAATCGGCATTAAAACTGTAGGTCCCTTTCACCTGTGTGAAAAATAAATCACACACAACATGGGTGATTGAGAGAAGCTTGGCTCTGGTCCTTCATGGGCTGTAACGTCACCGAAGAAGAAGTTGTACTTTATCGCAATCCAGTGATACGGACCCTATTCGAAGTGGGATTCATTTACGTAACAATACTATTGATATATGTAAGTGTTCCAGAGTCTATAACGAACATTTTTTCACTTAATGTACCTGAACAAAACAGGAGGATTCCAAGTTTGCATTTGTTTTCTTTTTTTGTTGTTGTAGGCTTATGCTATCTGTTGGAGCACTCATACGCAAATACTAGTCCATTGTATTTCCCGACAGACGCCGACCTTTATTGTATTTTCCACATTTTTCGGAGAAAAAATAGGAACGAGCTTCAGTGATGTAGAGCTACGAGATTCGGCACCACGTCGGCCCCAAGGGTGTGTCACCGTGCGCGAGCAAAGGTGGGGCAGTCACAGAGAAAGTGTTCTGCTGTATCGCCCTCTTTGCAATATGCAGCACAGGTAGGTGTCTCACTGATGCCGAGCATGCAGAGATGCCCCTTCAGCATTTCTCCCGCCACACAGGTTCTCTAGAAACGTTCACCATTATACTCTGAAGCCCGCTTTCGGACCTACTGTCAAATATAGAGAATCTATTTTTAACCGAACCAAACGAATCTAGAACTTCCTGCCGGATTCGATCTTTCCCCCTCAGTATAACATGCAAGTATTTAAGATCAACGTCGATAGGCATCCCCTCTATCCCTCTTCCTTTTTACCTTCGGTCTGCGCTGTGTCGTCGACATAATAAGGTTATTAAACCTTGAGTGTGCGCATATTATAAAAAGAAAAAGGTGTAATAGCCCGCAATGACGCCCGTGAGTCTTCTGCAGTCAATTCCTCTTAAGCATTAGAAGACACCCCGGGGATTTCTTGCAGACATCATATTTCCTGGATATTTCCTCCTTCTACGATTGTGTGCGTTGAAGACCCAATCGTTGATGTAGGCATTGATCGTGGAAGCAGCTAGACCCAAGTCGGGTTCAGGTTCTGAGCCCATTCTGGCGAGCTCATCAGAGACCTAATTTCTTGGGATCCACTGAGGCGTATTTTAAGCTATTCTTTACTTGCTCATACTGTTCTACTGTGTTGCAGTGAACAGCATAGCGATTTTCCCCTAATGGCGCAATCTCGAAATTTCCTGTACCAATGGCGTACTTACATACATAAGTCAATTGTTTTCCTGAGGCTCTCGGTGAGGGTGAAAATTGGCGGCACCTTTTCCCTGGACTGGCGCTGCTTTTTTTGCTGCTGTTGTTTTTGCTGCTGCTTCTTTTGGCTTTCGACAGCCTCTTTTTTCTCTTTTAGCCGATTCTTCCTAAGCCTATTGACCACGGCTGGGAAATTTGCCCGAAGAATTTTTTCTTCGTCTTCAAGCTCCACCGTCTCGGAGCTTGCGAGGGCAGAGAAGCGGTTGTTCTCGCTCTTGGGGAACCTTTTTTACTAGCCTCAGGGGTAACGCCTGAGGGTTTTTGTTGAACTGGCGCCTCTTCCAGCGCTTAATCAAATTTGGCTTCCGATGAAGTCGTTTTTTGTTTTTGACTTCCGACTGCGTTGCAAGGTCTGACGATTTCGTCATATCATCTGATTCGGAGAACGCGGACCTCCTCGCATCGTCCGATATACTACTTCTGCTGCTACTTCCAATTATTCTCGGTAAGTAACAGAGAAATCCACCACACAAATGTTTACGTTTATTTTTTCGGATCAGGTCAGATCTACCCGACTGACCGAGAAACTGAATTCCGCGAATTGGAGTTCCGTGAACCCTTCGCCCGATGTCACACTTAAATATTTTTTTGTTTTTGCTCCGTTGCGATTCTTGGAGAGCGCACACAGGAACACACGAAACACGTCCGTCCTCTTTCGCGGTCTGTGATCAACTGGTCTTATCATTGTTATCAATGCCATGTCTGCCGGCGTGTTTTCCAATGATACAGTGACCTATAATGACACTCACTAGAGTGCTTAACGTTGCCCTTTTGGTTGCCACTAGGTCCCTGGTTCATGCTAGGTATAGCTTAGGCCAGATTTGTTTAGTGATAAAGCCGACATTATTTCCATTCTATTGGAGGTTGGTCGGCTCTATGGTTCGAAGTTTTATCGTTTGCTTTACCGTACTTATTGGTGTTTCTAGGTACCCGAGGGTAGGAAAACTGAGTGTGCTTGACCCCAACTTTGCGAGTTCGTCGGGCCGCGCAGTTTCCTGGAATATCCCTATGCCCGGGAACCCACAGTACAGTCTAGAGATAGGCGGCAGGTAAGGCATGCTTTTGATTTGTGGGTTTCCGCGGCCAGGGATTTTAGCGCAGATTGGCTGTCCGTGCAAATGATAATATCCTTAGCGGATATTACATTGATCCTGTGCCATGCAAGGGCCTCCATTTTCGCTGTTATTTCTGCTTGATACACATTGTAGTGATTTGGGAGTCTGAATGATAGGCTGAGGCTAAGTTCCTTGGAGAAGACTCCAGTACCTACACCCGTCTCCATCTTGGAGCCATCGGATGGAAAGACAACTTCGAAGTTCCTAGTGAGCACATTCTGCGGGATGATGTAGTCTGTGACCATGGGTACTTCGAAGTGATTAAGAATGCCTTTATGTGCTGTGGGCCATTCTCTTATGCCCCTGATCCGTGTGGCCGCGAAGGCAGCAACTTGCTTGCTGAAGCGGTCCAACGGTGGAAAGTGTAATAGAAACTTTAGGGCCCCCGTGGGCCGATCTTTGTACTTTCCCCAGAAGGTTTCGATAGACTGCTTTGTCCAGAGCAGTCCACCAGTCTACGATGCCATGCAGGAGGATGGGCCTTATGACTGCTGTATTAGAGTCAGTTCATAATGCTTGGTTGCAAACCCCACTTTTTGCTCACCACTTTCTTACAGTGGCAGTGGTTGCTTCCTTGAGACGATCAAGAATGTTGGATTTCCAATTCAGCCTCTTGTCAAGGACTAGGCCTAGGTACTTAGCCTGATCTTTAATTATTAATTGAGTTCCACCCAGCCTCGGGCGTTTGAAGGGCAAAATTTTATATTTATTTGTAAACAGTACTAGGTCGGTCTTCTAATGATTGACCCCAAGTCCACAGTACTGCGTCCAGGTTTCTAGTGTATGTAATGTACCCTGCATTACTATAATTGTGACCCTTCTTTAGCTGAGTAGAGTTTGCAAACCGAATAGAAATCACTCAAATATTAAAGGAGGTTCTTCTTCTCCTTGACGGGCGCTACAGTTCGGGGTGAACCTGGGCCTCAACCAACATGCCTCTCCACCTAGCACGATCTTTCGCTAGTCTTTTCCAATGCCGCACGCCCAGTTGGTTGAGGTCCCTTTCCACCTGTACGCGCCACCTAAGTGCGTCCGTCCTCTATTTCTTCGTCCCTCGGGGTTGGATTCAAAGACTCTACGGGCTGGAGCTGTGGCGTCCATTCGCTCTACATGGCCTAGCCATCTTAGGCGTTGGATCCGTAGACGCCTGACCAGACTCATGTCGCTGTACAACCCGTACAGTTCGTGATTGAATCTTCTTCTCCAACCCTCCTCTGTGTTTATGGGACCGAAAATCGAACGCAGAATCTTTCTCTCGAAACGACCAAGGATTTCCTAATCCGGGATAATTAAGGTCTTATATAAGGTCAACTTGGTCGTACAAGAGAGCGCTCTACTTCTCAGTTGCCTCTTGAGCCCAAAGAAGCAGCGGTTGGCAAGAGTAATTCTGCGCTTGATTTCGAAACTGGTGTCGTTGTTCCAAGTCACTGCGGAGCCGAGGTATATGAAGTCCTTAACTACCTCGAACTTATATCTGCCAATATACACGTTCTGTCCAAGACGTCGTCGGTAAATGTCCTTTTTCGATAACAGCAGATATTTAGTCTTGCCCTCATTAACTGCCAAACCAATTTTTGCCGCCTCCATCTCAATACTCGCAAACGCCTCATTGACATCTTGCTGCGATCTACCTATTATGTCAATGTCGTCGGCGTATGCAAGGAGTTGCGAGGATTTGAAATAGATTGTGCCTCTTGTATTGGCCTGTGATTTTTGCACAATCATTTCTAGTATGATGTTAAAAAAATCCCACGACAACGCATCGCCCTGTCTAAATCCTTTCCTTTATTAAAGGAGCTACAATTGAGAAACTCGAATGGCCTTGATGGCATTAAGAACATACATACATACGTATATCTAAAGCATTTATCTAAGTCAGGGTTAGTATTTATTACTTTTCTAGTCAAAGCTGAGTGATTGGTGAGATTGAAGGGGAATCGTCCATTATGAGCTGCTACAAGCTTCCGGTCATCGGTCATCTATTGTGCACAACTCCACAACTCGACCATTTGAACGAAGCAATCATTAGACGCTGTTCAATGCCAGACACCAGGCTTATAATTAATAGTAGTCCACTTACTGACCTTAAATAAAGGCGAAGTGCAAGCAGGAACTCGGATACCTTACCTTTACCCAGTCAATTACAGTGTGATTAGACGCAGTCGCTTGTACTTTTAATTAGATCGACTTACCCAGTCAATAGTATCCTGTACTGTCAGCTCTGCATCCAATATTATTATGTTTCCATTACTGTTATTCCCGTTCTATTGGCAATTATTATTACAAGTAGTTATAGCTCAGTCTGACGTGAAGTTCAAGCACATCTACGGCGCCAAAGCTAACTTATCGCACAAGAACCATGTCCAGTCATATTCGTATTTGTAATCTGTAATTGGCCACATTTGAAACTCAAAAACCAACACAAGGGGCCCAGGGTATCGTCGATAATTACCTCAGTTAGTAATTACTTTCGAGGATTTATAATTAACTTTCCGGTGAGTTATGTAGTCCATGTGCATGTTCGTGAGTGCATGGCATGAGTCTGCGAATGTGGGAGGATATGGAGAGCTTGTATGGATTTCGAGGGATCACAGCGAGAATTCATCTGGTCTCGGTTCTAACGATATTGCAGATGGGATGAAAGTCGGTCATGTGGAAGGATGAAGAGGAACAACTGGACTGAATGCAGCAATCATGGTGTGTTTGGAAAATTAGCATGTAACCAACGATTCTTTTTTCTATGACTATGGAGGCGGGCATAGGAGGGTCTTGGACCGTTGGTATAGACAGGCGATGGTGCGATAGATACACTGATGATGTGGTGCTGCTGATTGGAAGTTATTGTTAGTTCTAGGTGGAAGTCGTGTGGAAACAAATTAAGATTTTAGCGTGAAAGCTTCGGAAGGTTATGAGCGAATTCGTAGCCAATACATGAGCGAAGAAGGGCGTCTTGGCGCAGTGGTTAGTGTGTTGAACTCTGGCGCACGATAAGCGAGTTCGATTGTATGCCAGAGAATCAAATTGTTGGCGTAAAACCTGACCGAAAGTGTAGGCAGACCCAGAGCGGATTTTTCCCTAAAAATCTTCTGGTAATCTCGTCGGTGAATTTGGAGAACTCGGTCCTGGCTTTACCCAAGATTGGCTGTCACTGTTAATACATATATATGTAGGATGCGATGTCGTCGTGACCACAAACTGCCCTCCAAACAGTACATACGGAATACGAGACATAGCAGATAACCCTTTACGATCAGGCGGCTCAACAGCACACTATACGAAGGACACCATGTCGCCAGGCAATCGAATGACGTAACAAACGGACCAAAACACAAACATAAAACCATGGCGACGACGACACACAGTACGAACAGAGAGGGATGGTGTCGCTTGGGTAGGATTAGATGGTACACAGTTGATTGTGAAACGCCGAGGAGTAAACACCTAGCCGCCAACAGCTAACATTATTGTGTCCGTATTTTAGTGAAACAAATTTAACCAATTTTGGATGGTAAGGGACTAGCAAAGGCCTCGTAGGGGTAGCATCTGCCGACGGATGCTGGCCCGAAAAAGAGCGAGTAAGAGCCTCTGCAGCCTAACACCATGCAGCCCTACTTGTCAGGTCCTCGTGGTACCATCTGGAATGGCGAGTATCCTGCGCCACCAAACAGGATTAGTGTCGGTGGGGCTATGGTCTAGCAAACCATAACCGTAAAATCACTGATTGCTCAGAAACAAAAAACAGCCTCGGATAAAAAAACGGAACAGACCTATGTTGACGATCCTTTAATAAAACAAGAAACAAACAAGGACCTTTGGTCCTGTACGCGGAATGTTAGGTCCCTAAACAGCCCACGAGCGACCGAACAACTTGCGGACGCCCTAGACCGCTATAAAGCGGACATAACCGCCATTCAGGAAAAGCGATTGAATGGACCGGGTAAAAAGTGGATGAAAAATTGCGACATCTACTACGGTGACTGCTATAGGAAGAGAGGACAGAGACTATTTAGATGTGGATTTGTTGTTGGAGGTGGACTAAGGCATAAAGTCCTAAGCTTTCAGTATGTGAATGAACGCCTCATAACGATCCGCATCAAGGCAAACTTTTGTAACATCAGCCTCATATGTGTCCGCACCCCCATGGATGACTCCATCAAAGATGATGTCTTTGATCTCCTAGACAACTGGCAATGCAAATGCCCCAACTATGACACCAAAATCATACTAGAAGATTTTAACGCTAAGCTGGGTAAAGAAAGCATCTTTGAACGGGTCATCGGCAAACACAGCCTACATGACACCACATCCGACGGACACACGCTGATCAACCTTGCCACGGGGCGAAATCTCTTTTAGCAAGTAGACGCTTTCCCCACCTCGATATACACAAAGGCACCTGGCGGTCACCAGATCAATCAGCCACCAACCAGATTGATCACATCGCGATTGACGTCAGACACTCCACCACTATTCTTGAAGTTCGTACTTTCCGAAGAGCGAACATCGACTCAGACCACTATCTTGTAGTAGCCAAGATACGGTAACGGATAACACGAACACCGCGAAGTAGAGTTAGAACACCAAGCTATGACGTCGGAAAGCTACTATCGCCGGAGATCGCCAGTGCCTTTGCCAACCGCGTCTCCCTTAAGCTCTTCGGTACACCCCAATCCTTCAATCAGTCAGTAGAGCAACAATGGAGCCTGTGCAAACAAGCCCTAAAGAGCAGGGCAACGGAAGAACTGTGCCTTAAAGCTTCACCACGACGAAACACCTGGTTCGATGACGAGTGTAGGACGGATTTATGCAGAAAAGTAGGAGGCATACATAGCCTCACTACACAAAAAAACAAGAGAAGCTCGTGAGCTCTACGAGCTTAAAAGGAGGGAGGAACATAAGCTTCTCAAGAGAAAAAAGAAAGAGCACGAGAAGCGGGCGATTGAAAACTTGGAGAGGTGCTACTGCAGGCACGACGTTCGAAGATTTTATCAAAAGATAAAACGAATGTCTCGGGAGAAGAAAAATGTTTCACGAACTGTACAGGTTGTAAAGAGACATGAGTCTAGTCAGTTGTCTACGGATCCAACGCCTAAGATGGCTAGGCCATGTAGAACGAATAGACACCACAGCTACAGCCCGTAGAGTCTTTGAATCCAACCCCGAGGGACGAAGAAATAGAGGACGGCCGCACCTAAGGTGGCGCGCACAGGTGGAAAGGGACCTCAACCAACTGGGCGTGCGGCATTGGAAAAGACTAGTGAAAGATCGTGCTAGGTGGAGAGGCATGTTAGTTGAGGCCCAGCTTCACCCCGAACTGTAGCGCCAGTTGTTTTTTATTTGCGATCACCAAATCGCTATCCTTCATTAATATTATTCTCTTCCCTTTCACATGCGCTTTCTAATATAGAGCATGACCTTTAGGATAGTGTACTACTGTATCCAAAATGTAAGGTGACATTTAAATTTAAGTTACGCGTGTTGGCAGGATTGTCTTTGACTTTTGACATTGTGGGAAGCTTTACGTCAAAATATTCATTAGTGTTTAAGATACGGTTCGTTTTGTGAGTTACGTCTAAATTGGCTGAGCAAAAAGTTGTATTACGTTTTGCTTGCGGAGTAGATTTTCTGCTTTACCCATCTAAACCGAGTCCAGAGTTCTGCCGACGGATGCTGGCCCGACAAAAAGCGAGTAAGAGCCTCTGCAGCCGAACATCTTGCAGCTCTGCTAGTCAGGTCCTACTTCCACCTCCTCGTGGTGCCATCTGGAAATGTCCTTAAAAGGGAAATTACTGACGGAAGAGGCCGAATGGCGAGTATCCTGCGCCACCAAACAGGATTAGTGTCGGTTGGGCTATGGTCTAGCGAACCATAACCGTAAAACCACTAATTGCTCAGAAACACAAAACAGCCTCGGATAAAAAAACGGAACAGACCTATGTTGACGACCCTTTAATAAAACAAAAAACAAACAAAGACCTTCGGTCCTGTACGCGGAATGTTAGGTCCCTAAACAGCCCACGAGCGGCTGAACAAAGATTTTGGCTTGCAAACCGTCGATTCATAATTAGGGATCTTGCTGATGATGTTGGAATTTCAAAAGGTTCAGTCAATACCATTTTAAGGATGTTTTGGTCCTCAGGCCGATCAAATCTAAACATTGAACTTTTTGGGCAAAACATTGATGCCGGAAGGCCAGGGTGTGAAACAATGCTTTCTGAGTATCAGGACAATGTGAAACGCGTTCTTACGGGAGATAAGTCTTAGATCTACGCTTAGGATCTGGAAGCAACCCATCAATCAAGTGAATATAGTGCTAAGGGTGAGGAAAGCCCAAAAAACCGCCCCAAAGTCACTCAAAAACTAAGATCATGTTGACTGTTGTGGATTTTGAGTTACTTTCAAAATCAAACTGTTAACAAAGAATATAATTTGAGCGTTATGCGTCGTTTGCGTGAAGTTACTCGCCCAAAGAGGCCGGGTTGTGGCGAGCCAACTTTTGGCACCACGTTTATGCACTTTTACTCTTCACGTCAACAACTCGCCCCCACGGAAGAAAAAAAACCTTGACTTGAGGATGGCTTTCATGATCTCCTGGACCGACATACGTCCAATGCCCCAGTTATGACATCAAAATCGAACAAGGAGATTTTAACGCAAAGCTGAGCGGAGAAGACATATTTAGATCGATCATAGGAAAGCATATCCTCCATAACACCACTTCCGACAACGGACTTAGGCTAATCGATTTCCTAACGAGGCGTAACCTCCTTGTGGCAAGGACACGATTTCCCCAACTCAACATCCACAAGGGTACCTGCCGGTCTTTTGATCAATCAACCAACCAGATTGATCACATTGCGATCGACGCCAGACACTCCTCCAGTATTCTCGACGTACGAACCTTCCGAGGAGCCAACATCGACTCAGACCACTACCTTGTTGTAGCCAAGGTACGAATGGGGATATCAAGAATGCTTAGGAGTCGAATAGGACAACGTAAGTTTGACGTCGGAGAGCTACAATCGCAGGAGACTGCCATAAGAGACTGCTTCAAACTCTTTCAAAATCCGCCCACAGCAGCGCAAACAATAGAGCAGGAATGGGCGCATTGCCAGAGCGCCGTCAGAGGTGCTGGGTTTCAAACCGCCACCACCTAAAAACTCCTGGTTCGATGAACAATGCGAACAAGCCCGTGCAGCAAAACAAGAGGCACATAAATCCACGCCGCAACGACGGACGAGAGCTGCTCACGAAATCTAAGAGCAGAAGAGAAGAAGGAACACACGCTTTTCAGAAGAACGAAAAGGGAATACGGAAAGCGTGAGATCGAGGAGATGGAGAGATGCTCTCGCAGGAATGACGCCCGGAAGTCTTACAATAAGGTAAAATGAACATGCCATGGCTATAAAGCCAAAGCGGAGGCCTGTAGGCATGAAAATGGAGAACTGGTAGTGGAATCACGGTCGATGCTGAGGATTTGGCAAGACCACTTTTGCCGATTGTATAACGGCGATGACAGACAATATACCACTGTCAGACAGACCGATCCAATCGTAATGAACGATGAAGTAAGAGAATTCCTTCCACCCGACCTAGACGAAGTCAAAATAGCGATATCGAGACTTAAGTCTAATAAAGCCGCTGGCGTAGACGACCTGTCTACTGAGCTTCTTAAATCGGATGGAGATGAGCTGGTAAGTTGCATGCACCATCTCATTTGCAAGGTATGGTCGGAGGAAAGCATGCCCGACGAATGGAATCTTAGCATCGTTTGCCCGGTCCATAAGAAAGGAGACCCGTATGACTGTCTCCTTATCATTGCATATAAAATCTTCTCAGCCGTATTGTGTGAACGCCTGAAACCGTTTGTGGATAACCTGATCGGCTCTTATCAGTGTGGTTTCAGGCCAGGTAAATCCACAATAGACCAAATATTTACACTACGGCAGATCTTAGAGAAGACCTCTTCGTCGATTTCAAGGCTGCACATGACAGCGTGTACAGAGATGAGCTATACAAAGACATGTCTAGTTTTAACATTCCTGCCAAACCCGTCCGACTGTGCAGGATGACAATGGAGAATTCTCGCTGCTCCATTAAAGTCGGTAATGAGCAAACCGAGACCCTTGATGTTAAAAAAGGATTTAGGCAAGGTGACGCGCTGTCATGCAACTTTTTCAACATCGTGCTTGAAAAAATCGTGCAAGAGTCGCTCGCCAACACAAGAGGTACGATTTATTTCAAGTCTACGCAATTGCTTGCGTACGCCGACGACATTGACGTGATTGGACGGATACAGCGAGACGTCAATGAGGCCTTTGTAAGCATTGAGGTAGAAGCGGCTAAGATGGGTATTAAGGTTAATGAGGGTGAAACCAAATATCTGCTTTCATAAAAAAAAAATGTTGGTTGTCTGTAAGGTCGGTTTACGGACGATTATTTTACGTGATAACGTCATTAGAAAACATTGATGAGAAATGAACAACACGCGACGTTCCCAAGCGGTCCACCATCTAAATACTAACCGCACCCGATGCTGCTTGATTACGGTATTCGGACGACGGCCGATACATCTGAAATTGCTCGGACAGTGTTGTGGTTTGGTAAGGAAACGCAAACACTCATGAGCTGCTCCTGAGTGTGCGCTACTCAACGAGCAATTATTAAACGCACGCGTACATGAGTAATTGGCTGTGAGCATTTTTTTCGATTTGGAAATGGGCACATACATATGTACATATGTTTGTATGTATATGTATATGTATACCCAACATTCAAACTCCAGACTTTTTCACACGAATTCTTCAGAATCGTATTTGTCGTCTAAGAACAGAGTTAGGGTATATGCATATGTGCATGTATCACCTGGATTACTGATTATTCTTAAAAGTATGCATACGTCATTGCACAATTTTTTCATGCCCCCAAGTATGCAAACAAGATTCTATCCCAAAGGCAAAATAGATGCCTCCCTATCGCTTGTTTCACGCTCTCGCTTGCACGCTCAGCTCAGGCGGAACGTGACAATGAGTCATTTTTTTTTGTACGTGCAGCCAGTGTTCATAAGTTAATAAGACGTTATCACGTCAAAAAGAATTCACTATCCAAAAAGAAAATAAAACTCCAATCCGAGGATTCGAACACCCGTGCCGAGATTACTCTTTTCAACGACTTAGCCCGCACCGCCAGCAGGGACTTCAACGACAATTAATTCAGTTTTTGTATATATGTTGTTTTAAATAGATGCCTCTCTATCGTTTGTTTCGCTCAGGCGGAACGTGACAATGAGTCATACTTTTTCGTACGTGCGGCCGGTGTTCATCGATTTATAAGACGTTATCACGTCAAAAAAAAACCGGCCAAGTGCGAGTCGAGCTCGCGCACGAAGGGTTCCGTACCATTTGTATATATAAATATGAAAGAGACTATGTACATACATATGTACTATCTTTATGATGAGATATAGTTGATCATCAAAGTGTCCATTGAATTCAAATCAATTATCTTACTCGACAGCAACGATGTGAAAAGGTGAATAACAATAATGGGAAATATGGGAAAAAGGTTTGCAGCTAGGATTAATTCATCAAAGACACAAACGAGATCAAAACTGGGAAGTTTGCTACTGGTTGTGGGATATTGTCGGGGATTTTTTGGATGAAAATCATGTCTGTTGTATGGGAGCCCCCCTTAAATATTCATTTTGTTTTTAGTATTTGTCGTGGTAGCGACAACAGAAATACATCATCTGTGAAAATTTCAACTCCCTAACTATCACGGTTCATGAGATACAGCCTGGTGACAGACGGACGGACGGACGGACAGCGAAGTCTTAGTAATAGGGTTCCGTTTTACCTTTGGGTACGGAACCCTAAAAAGACGGGCAACACCAACCAACCGCTGTTTCTTTGGGCTCAAGAGGCAATTGAGAAATAGAGCTCTCTTTCGGAAAACCAATATGACACTATATAAGACCTTGATCATCCCAGTTCTCCCTTACGGCACAGAGGCTTGGACCTTAACAAAAGCGGATGAAGATGCCCTTGGTCGTTTCGAGAGGAAAATTCTGCGCTCTATCTACAATCCCATTTGTCCAAATGGAGTATGGAGGAGAAGATTTAATGAAGAACTGTACGGGTTGTACAGCGACATCGGCCTGGTACGACGTCTACTGATACAGCGTCTAAGGTTGCTAGGCCATGAAGAGCGCATGGAAAATACAGCTCCGACCTGCGGACATCTTCGAATCCACCCCGGAAGGTAGGCGCGGCAGAGGACGGCCGCATCTACGGTGGCGCACGCAGGTGGAAGGGGACCATAACCAACTGGGTGTGCGGCGCTGGAAACAGCTGGCCAAAGACCGTGCCAGGTGGAGACGCTTGTTGATTGAGGCCCAGGTTCACCACGGACTGTAGCGCTACCTAAGTAAGGAAGTAAGAAGAACGTTCCGCTCCAACTGTACTCGTACTGTCAGTGACTTGGTGCCACTGCCAAGCCTCCTAGGACGTACCTAATGTATTCATCGGTTCTGTCCTTGTATAAGCTTAATAATAAGCACATGCTTCAACTAACACAGGAATTTTAAATGAAGATAGAGAGCTCCAGAATCCAGACTTTGCCTTAGTTGGGTAGATTACGAATTGATCAAATATACTGTAATACAAATACACCATCGGTTCATACTGAATTTCAAATATTTGATCGTCCTGGCCAACGGAAATCAATAAGACTAGGATTCTTGGATTCCTCCTATCTAAATTTACCTTCTTAAGCCTTTATAAGGTAGTAAGGCACTTTCGCATTCAGTGCATGTCTTTATTGACTATTCCAAAAACCTTCCACCTGTCTCCATATGACTTGACTTGTCAACAAGACGTAAGCTTGTCAATACATTCGGTAACAAATGTTTAATCAAAACTCCCCCACCTACTAGGTGAAGTCATAGCAGGATCTATAGTCCAAAATCTAAATTATGACCATCAAATGAAATACATGATTAATATGACCACTGCAAGTCAATACCATTGATGAAAATTCAATTAAAGGTATCTGTAAACGTACACCAGGCATATCGGAACGAAGAGCCTTGTCGCCGACCACAGTTGCGTTGAAATCGTCCCCATGAACAAACAACAAAGCCAAATTAACTTGGCAGCAGTGTTTATGTGCGGCCGGGTTACGATTTGTGCCCGAGTACCAGATACCGACATCGATGGAGCATCGCACCCACTCAAAGTGTCACCGACAAACAGAAGTGAAACGAATGCGACTACAACCAACCGAGAGTGTAGGGCCAACAGTCCAATGACGTTCGCTGCACTGCTAATATTAAGATTAACGATGCACTTACTGTCATTGCAGTAACATTGCTCTTGGACGCGAGCGCATCCCACGGAGCGATAGTCGAGTGTAAAAATCCCGAAAATCGCCTCGGAGAGCTCGGATTCTTCGGTCAGCGTTTCCCCAGACATGTCCTGTTCTCTAAACACTGTCCAGAGAGCGGGAGTACTCACCGGATCCGGCAGAGCAGCGATTCCACATTAAAGGGCGGTATAAATCTTTACAGTGACGTTTATTTGTTTAATGGCCGAACAGCAAGTGGGTCGTACGGCAGACAACCCTAGTAGTAGATAGGGACTGGACATTACCATCGGTGGATGCATTCATCCTAAGCTGCATTTAGATTCCTGTTCTATGCCGGGTGAGGGTGTCCGGCTTTTTGTGCTTGCTAATCCATATGCTTAACGAGCGCCCCAAATTGAATTGGACACCTAGAAAGTAAATTGCGTTATTAGGTTTACATCTTCTAATTAAATTCGGAATACATCCTTTCGGACAGGTGTATGGTAGGTGCATGGTTTTGCAATTTCATTCAGTTGGGTGTTGCTCCAATATATCACTTGTCATCAACCGCCGGTTACCTCCTTTTTGCCCTAAATAATGTAATAACCACGCTTCCGTTCCAGACATCCCCTGTATTTATGCGTCCCTTAAAGGAGAGATTGAACTACCTGTTGGGTTATTACGATGCATGCATATTAGTGGGGAGAATGTGGATTTGTGCCTGCAGCGGTTATAGTCTACGCAACCGAGGACAAGGAATTATGGAATTAGGACGAAAAAACTTAAGTCTAGGATAAGACCGCGCACAACTTTGTATCGGTGTCCCCAGGGCAGTCATGTGTAAATTTTTGGAAAGTTTTGCGTCCCATATGCCGTGTAAAAGAGCGTCATCGGGGTGACGGTTGAACATTAAACATGGATGCTGCAATGAAAAAAAAGTAGATTTTCTTGCCGCACATGGCTCTGCGTATTACAAGTTGTGAAAGGGTAGCTTAAGTTATACAATGCCGAGATAAAAACTTGGAGTGAACTTTGGATACATTCATAAAGGTCATGCATCTCAAAAGGATGAATGATTGCCTCGATCCAACCCATCCAGTTGAGGACAATTTTGCCTTGGAAATTTTCTTCCCGGCCGCTAAAAATATAGGTTTTAGTACATGTACTCAAGGATGGGTAATGTTTTTAAAGCAAAAATAGACGGAGACTGTATATGCATATATGTATAAATTGAGATACTGGCCTTAGCGCCCCGGTGCTGTTAGATAACATTTAATTCATCGATAACCCAAGGTTTTGATATTACAATTGTCACATTAGCCTAATGTCTGTTGGCGTTACAGCCCATGAAGGACCTAAGCCGAGCTTCTCTCAATCACCCATGTTGTGTGTGATTTCATTCTCCCATAGGTGAAAAGGACCTACAGTTTTTATTGCCGGATCCGAACGGCGAATTTCGAGAAGCTTTTCATGACAATTTTACTACAGGGGGTTTTGTTAGAACCCCGTTGAGGAGAAACACAGTGAAAAACACGTTCGATGACATGGCTGTGTCGTGATTCGATCCCGTGTCATCGGCGTCAGAAGCCAAGACACTACCCACTGCGTCACAGTGCTCTCCACTTTAGTCTAATAGGGATTTATACCTTTAGGTCGCAACGACTATTTTAGGGTTACAAACTTGGTTTAGTTATTTACTTATTTATCATGTCAGCAACCCATGGAGAGTTTGAGCCTGAGTTAATACAGCCTTTCATCCTTGGCGGTCCCGGGCACGCTGCTTCCAGTCGAAAAGACCAAGCTGTCTTAAGTCCGCGATCAATTAGTCTTTATACCGGAGGTTTGGTCCATTGTTAACCAGAGTCTCGAATTCGAAGATCCTCTCAACGTTAACGTTGGTGTCCATGTCCTCGATGTGGCCGAGTCATTGTAGTCGACGGATTTCAGCCTTACGGCTTCCTTTCTATTCGCCTTCCCCGCAGACAGGACCGAATATTCGTCGCATAATTTGTCTTTCGATTTCGATTTGTCAAGGATTAGCTATGCCGTCCTGCTTTTGGCTCCATATAGAGTCTTATAGAGCATAACCTTGGTTTCTTGGAACAGAAGCTTGGACCCTAGCTGTATTGACAAGTCGAAGTATCAGCGGTTGCCGAGGGTTGTTCTGCGCCGGATCTCATCTATGCTGTCATTCGTGGAGTTTAAGGTTGCCCCGAGGTATGTGAACTCCTTCAGCACCTCGAAGTTGTACCTGCCGATCGTTATGTCTTATCCTAGGTGATAGGTGACGGACCGCTTTTTTGTTGACAGCATATATGTCGTCTTCTCCTCATTGATTTGAAGACCAGCTCGTTTCGCCTGATCTTCCATCGCCCTGAAAGCTTCCACATTGGTGCTTTGTGTATTTGTCAATATTGTCTGCGTAGCCCAGTAACTGGACCGAAGATAGTGCCTTCCGTGTTGACGGTGGCCCGCCGCACTATTTCTTCCAATACGAAATTGAAGAAGTCGCATGACTGCGCATCTCCTTGCCGAAATCCAATGCAGGCTTCTAAAGGCTCGGAGGATCTGGAGTCGAACTGCACGGTGCATCAAGTGTTTGTTAGCGTGGCTCGACACATCCGGATCAGTTTTCCCGAGATCCCGAATTCAGCCTTCGCGTTAAGTAAGACTTTGCGATGAATGCTGTCATATACGGCTTCAAATTCGATAAAGAGGTGGTGGTTATCGATTTGAAACTCGCTGGTCTTCTCCAGGATTTGTCGCAGCGTGAATAATTGGACTATAGTCGATCTGCCTGGCCGGAAGCCGAACTGGTATGTGCCGATTAGTGTGGTGCAAAACGGCTCTAGATGTTCACGCAATACCCTTGATAGGATCTTGTAAGCGACATTGAGCGATTATATACCTTTTTAGTTTTAGCAAGAGATAGGGTCGTCTTTTTTGTAGATGGGGCAGATCATCTCATGCATGCTCCCTATCAGCACATCGCCTCCAGCTTTAAAGAGCTCTGATGGAAATCCATCCAAGCCTGCAGAATTGTTGTTCTTCAGCTTTTTAATAGCTATGCCTGTTGAGAGGGGGGACAACCTCGTCGACTGGAGGTGGGATATCTAAGTCCACTAAAACTCTCTCTTCTCCATGCCCGTCAAGCAGCGGCTGGAAATGTTGCTTAAAAACATCCACTATTCCCTACGAGTCGGTAACAAGATTTTCCTCTCAATTTTGAAGAGTCTGGGTGCCGTTTTTAAAGCCCGCGGCGAGGCTTTTGGCCTTTTTATAAGAGACTCTGATCTCTTTTTTGTCTCTAGACTCTTCGATATCCTTGAGCTGGGAGGCGCCTTTTTGCTTAATTAATTAGGAGTTAAACCTGTCTAGGGGGATTGTCGAATTTTAAAGAATGATTTTATCGTAGTATTTCTTACTTACTTGTCAGGCCATGTCAATGGACTCGACAGTCGACTCACGCCCAGACTGTACAAGGCAATAAAAAAGAGCCGAATAACCGTCTGGACTACTTGGTAAACCATGGCGCCTATACAGGCAGCTACAGATAAGCTCTGGAATGTTTGGTCGGGGTTCATTTCTCTGGTTGTACTCCTCAGGCAAATATTATAAAAATAACAGTCTCTCAGAACTACTGGGCAGTATAACCAAAAGTCTACCTGGAAGGATCTACAGTAATAAGACAATAAAACGGGCAATAGGTACATTTAAATCTTACTAGTCGACAGACAGGGAAGATGTGTTCCTAGCCCAGATTTCATTACAAGTCCTAGAAGTCTTCTTCAGTTATCAGGTTAAAGCAACGTCCCTCTAAGTAGAAGAGAAATTAAGATATTCCTTCTATCAACACCCGATAAGCCCAGGTCATATAAGAAGGTCATAGTGATAGAATTAGCAATAAAAGGCTTTCTTCAAAGTAGAGTACTGTCATTGGCAACCTACTTTGACTGTTAGCCGATCTTAGGCACGACGTTATTGGATGTGCTGACGACCCTGTGGTCTTAATATCGGACAAGTGCGACAATTCTGGATACTTCCTGGATACTTGGAAAAAAGCACAGCATATATCTTACTGGAACCGAGTTTAAGGACATGGAAGAACCATATGACTCTTTTAAGAAGATAATATCAAACGGTTTGCCAGTATGATCTCCAAATTAAAGCTAAACTTCGAAACGGAGTGTGGACTCTGTCTGGAGGAGGATGACAAAACGTCAGAGCATAAACACATCAAGGTACGTTTCTCTCCATATTGTCGATTGTCAATATCTCGGTTAGTTCGATTACCAGCTTTATCGGAAAAGCTCGGGGTCTTCCCGCTTACCTGGCAATAAGGTGCGATAAATCTAACTTGGCTGCAGTTTCCTATCGCAATGCCGCCATTTATCCTTTCGTGACTATGTTTATGTGGTTCATACGGAAAGTTGGGTCAGTTATTGACTGGTGTACATATATGCGACCAAGGGCTAGAGAGTTTCAAATTTGCGTTTTGCTTCCCGAGTAGATGGGCATTTCATATGGTTGGAAGAATCACTCCATCTATACAGCCTTGCTTTCGGGAATAGCCTAGCAATGGTGGACGCACTAAGAGCTTCATTTGATCAAGGTTGTTGGTAAAAAAGGTACGCAATATTGCTCCTATCTCGACTTAGGTAGGTAGGTAGGATCGTAGTCTTCCCAGAAATGAGAGGAACATACATAGGCCAGGGAGATCCGTTGTGCAATTACGAGGGGGCTTAGCCTCCTATTACAATTTTGTGCTTCTTAAGAAGTTAAGAAGATCAGGTATCCCTACTTGCTGATCCTCTATCAGCTCGTTAAGGAAGTAATAGCCTAGGTGTCGTTTCCTGATTGTGCAGAATGCCGGGAAAATGCACAGAAGGTGGTGAATGGATTCGACCTCCTCCTCGTCTAGACAGATTCTGCAGAAACCATTCGGAACTATACCTAGTTTTTGCGCGGGACTGCCGATAAGGCAGTGTCCGATGATGACACCTATAACTTTGTAGATGTCAGTTCTTTAAGGGAGATTATACTCCTTTTCCGTTGACTGTCGAGCCGGGGCCAGATTTGCCTGGTGATGAGGCAGGTGTGCCCCTGAGTCCATCTGTAAATACTGTAACAGTTGTGCTTAGACAGCGCCTCCCTAAGGTTATATCCTTCTAGTGGTTAATGTTCGAAATCTTACATCCTACTTGATGGAACTCAACCTTGTAATAGAAGGTCAATGTTGACAATGTCTATTCAACTTACGACAATCTTTGCCAAAGTTGAGGATTCCATTAGCTGAATTTATTCATAAGAAACTAACATCAGTGCTTCACATCAGACTATTGAACCACAAGGAGCTCACCTACAGCCATTATCTACATTTCAATGCGTTGATAAGCTTGGCAATATGCACATGCATTGTCGGTCTTACGCCAATTCAATCTGTCTAGGAACATTTCTGTAAAACGGACGACATCGAAAGTTTCGGCCACGAATCTTCGATCAAAAGGTTCATCCCCAGATCTCAGCCACAAGGCACAATTGTACCCACTGCTACTGAATAGATCAATTCCAAGGATACAATTGCGTACTTTTTCGAAGGAAACGGAACTACGCCCGGCCACTGAACAGTCCTGTACGGACACAAGCCTCCTTTCGAGTTTCCCAATGAATGACGTCGAATGGGAAAACGGGAAAACCTTTGAAACAATTACACCTTCATGTACCATGTACATACAAACAGCACAACGCTCACCTCGAGCATACCTTACCATCTATGGCCAGCCATGCTGGACGATGTTGGAAACTATTCCATGGATTCATTAACTGTTTCTGGTTTTGGATTCTGCTTTCACCTTGGTCCATACTTTCTTGTTTTCATTCATTTTTTATTTTTTCGGTTATCATCATTCTACAGTACGTGCAGTGAGCTAGTCGGTCCCAGCACACAAATGCTGCATTCAATCCCCCCGAGATGGACTTAATCATTAAAATTCTCTTCATTTAAAGCTCGGACGAAGTATGCAGATGTAACACGTTGCACGTATTCAACAAAAAAAGGAATTACCCATGGTCAGGATGGATGGAAAAAATGTGCAAAACTCCCATCCACTTGAAGAAACCCATTCTGCGTTGTTCCTCAAAGGTAGGCCACAGCGCAGCAGTACTCATGGCAGTAGGATGAGGGACGGAGTGTAGGAAAGGAATAGTCACTTCGGAATGCAGGAAACCGCACGTTTATTGAGTTGATTGCCGAACAACGTTGCAAATATGTAGGACTGAAATGAAGCTTGGGGCGTTAGCCGCCGAACTAGTGAGTCCGTGGTAAATTCCTTTGAGAGCATGGCACTCGTACCTATACACTGGTCACGATGAATGGTGTGATGAAGAGGGCTTACCGCAGCGATAAATTCGTATAATTCGGATCTTTGAGTGCAAATATTCCAGAGCCAACTACCGAGCGATTAAAGATTTTCGGTTTCTGGAGTAAATATAGCGAAACCGATGCATTGATTAGTCGAATTCTCGTCCATTCACGAGTGTTTCTATTCGTTTTTTTGGCTTACGATTTCCACTCCTTGAGACACAACATATATGAGCACTCGAATGTTCAAAGTTGGTTCATTAGTTTTTATTTTATTGCATGTACCAGCCATGAAGCGCCTGGTTACGAAACCCGGATCTATGGCTACAAATTTGATTTCGAACATGGAGGAGGTATCATATGAAGCATTGGTGCTTCAATTGAAAGGTATTTTCTGTTGAAGCACTCAATTTTACGGTCTAATAGGGCAAAGTTCTGAGATCCATCTGATCCGAAGTGAGGCGAGTAGATGTTACCCCACCCTGTGTGTAGAAGGACGGTTGAATTTGAGTTTTTTGAGTTATTAGCTGGAGCTAAGAGATAAAGGTCTGAAGTGTTTAAGCTCCTTCACGTTGACCTTAGTTTCAGTCTATCAATCTTATACAACATGATATGTATGTGTAGTTGTGGACAGCGGTCTACTGGTTAATATCATTGGGGAGAAATGAGGAAGCATGGTAGCTTTGATGTCTGAGCGATCGATAAGAAGTATAAAAAAACGGAGCTTTCGCCTACTTCTCTGTCGTGAATGTCTTTTCCGTACCAGAGTGAGGTATATTGAGATCATCTAAGAAGATGGTTGTTGTGTCAAATCGAGACAGTTTACTGCCTAAGCTGTTTCTTATAACATCGCTCCGGTACTCATAAATTTCGACATTAAATTGCCGGTCGCAGAAGTGGGCGGAGAAATTGAAAACATATTTTCATGTTGAATTGTTGCTAGGAAACACTATCGACCTGTCCGTGTCCGTGTAGAGGTATAGAGTCCTTCGCTGTTCATACCACTTTCAGCCCAGCTACGACATTTTGTTTTTTTCTTTTATAGTTCGCGCAGGTTCAGGAGCTTATATTCTTATAATGCTCATCACACAACTTGAACGGAGTGCAGTGGTTGGGGTCGTAGATGTTCGTTCACTGCTCTTCAGGGGTGGTTGTCATAGATAGGAATGGTTGGTAATCCTCAGCAACTGTTCCATGCACTTATGGTGTTACATTAGAATTGCACACACAGAGTATGAATTTAAAGTGACCATATACTTTGAGTAAGAATTCTACGATCTCCTTGATAGAACCTATGCCCAATGTCCCAGCTACGACACAAAAATAGTTCAAGGAGATTTTAATGCAAAACTGGGCAAAGAGGACATATTTGAGTCGATCATAGGAAAGCATAGCCTCCATAACACCACTTCCGACAACGGACTTAGGCTAATCGATTTCCTAACGGGGCGTAACCTCCTTGTAGCAAGCACACGATTCCCACATCTCAACATCCACAAGGGTACCTGGCGGTCTTTTGATCAATCAACCATCAACCAGATTGATCACATTGCGATCGACGCCAGACACTCCTCCAGTATTCGAACGAACGTACGAACCTTCCGAGGGGCCAACATCGACTCGGACCACTCCCTTGTTGTAGCCAAGGTACGAACGAGAATATCAAGAATGCTTAGGAGTCGAGTAGGACAACGTACGTTTGATGTCGGAAGGCTACAATCGCAAGAGACTGCCAGAATCTTTGCCGATCGTGTCTCCTCCAAGCTCTCTCAAAATTCGCCCACAGCCGCACAAACAATAGAACAGGAATGGTCGCATTGCCAGAGCGCCGTCAGAGAAGCTGCCTCAGAGATGCTGGGTTTCAAACCGTCACCTCCCTGGTTCGATGAACAATCCGGACAAGCCCATGCAGCAAAACAAGAGGCATATAAAGCCATGCTGCAACGACGGACGAGAGCTGCTCGCGAAATCTATGAGCAGAAGAGAAGAGAGGAACACACGCTTTTTAGAAGAAAGAACACGGAAAGCGTGAGATTAAGGAGATGGAGAGATGCTTCCACAGGAATAACGCCCGCAAGTTTTACAATAAGGTAAAACGAACATGTCACGAATCACAGTCGATGCTGAGGATTTGGAAAGACCAATAAAGCCGCGGGCGCAGACGGCCTGTCTGCTGATCTTCTTAAGGTGGCTGGAGATGAGCTGGTAAGTACATGCACCATTTCATTTGCAAGGTATGGTCGGAGGAAAGCATGCCCCGACGAATGGAATCTCAGCATCATTTGCCCGGTCCTTAACATCGCATATAAGACCTTCTCTGCCGTACTGTGTGAACGCCTGAAACCGTTTGTGGATAACCTAATCGGCTCTTTAACTTCAGGCCAGGTAAATCCACAATATACCATATATTTACGCTACAGCAGATCTTGGAGAAGACCAAGAAAAAGGAATACCAAATCGACACTCATCATCTTTTCGTCGATTTCAAAGCTGCATATGACAGCGTGTATAGAGATGAGCTATACAATGCCATGTCTAGTTTTAACATCTCTGCCAAACTCGTCCGACTGTGCAGGACGATGACAATGGAGAATTCTCGCTGCTCCATTAAGGTCGGTAATGAGCAAACCGAGACCCGAGACAACATCGTGCAAGAGTCACTGGCCAACACAAGAGGTACGATTTATTTCAAGTCTACGCATTTGCTTGCGTACGCCGACGACATTGACGTGATTGGACGAACACAGCGAGACGTCAATGAGGCCTTTGTAAGCATTGAGGTAGATGCGGCTAAGATGGGTCTCAAGGTTAATGAGGGTAAAACCAAATATCTGCTTCCATCTAAAAGAGACGGTCAACACCGACGTATTGGCCAGAACGTCACCATGGGCGGATATAACTTTAAAGTTGTCAAGGAATTGGTCTAGCTTGGCTCACTGATGACCGGCGACAACAACACCAGCGCTGAGATAAAACGCAGAACACTCTTGAAAACCGTGTTTCTTTGGGCTCAAGAGGAAATTGAGAAGTAGAGCCCTCGGAAAACCAAGGCGACACCTTGATCATCCCAGTCTTCCTTTAGGGCGCAGAGGCTTGGACCTTAACAAAAGTGGATAAAGAAGACCTTGGTCGTCTCGAGAGGAAAATTATGCGCACTATCTACGGTCCCGTTTGTTCAAACGGTGTATGGAGGAGAAGATTTAACGAAGAACAGCGACATCGGCCTGGTACGACGTCTACGGATACAGCGTCTAAGGTGGCTAGGCCATGTAGAGCGCATGTAAAATACAGCACCGACCCGAAGAGACTTCGAATCCACCCCGGAGCGAAGGCGCGTCAGAGGACGGCCGAATCTACGGTGGCGCACGCAGATGGAAGGGGACCTTAACCAATTGGGCGTGCGGCACGGGAAACAGCTAGCCAAAGGCCGTGCCAGCTGGAGACGCTTGTTGGTTGAGGCCCAGGTTCACCACGGACTGTAGCGCCACCTAAGTAAGTAAGTATATGCCTTGAGTGTTATGCCTTCATCAGTATGTTTTGATCATTTACAACTGCTGTGTTGCATCATTTTTGCCGTATAGGAATTGTTTTTTTTTTCGCTATGGAACGACTTTGAAGGTCTGTAACCTTCCGCTCGATGGTCGGTGATGTTTACCACTGGTGCAGTCGTGGTGCACGACCACTCCTTAAGCTAAGACATGCTGCGACTAACATATACTTCTATAAACTTTATCACACAACCTGAACGGAGTGCAGGAAAACTGCACATACGGCAGAGAAAAGAGTTCATTAAGAGTTCTATCGAGTTCAGTTCCTCCGCTTCCCTAACCTCTGTGAATATTTTTATAACTTACATCTCGAAAGAATGCAGATGTTTCTAATGACTTATCTCAGACGTTTCGACCTTCCACCTTCGAATTGAATAGTATTTCCTCCGACGACCCCAAAACCATTGGCGAACCTTCTTGCTTCATTCCTTAGCCAATCATTCATTGACCGTAGTCATAAGCCCGACCGCTTATTTTTCAGCTACATGAACAACTGCGGCCAGACATCTTTCTCTTTTATTGACATAAATTAAGACGTGGTGTATTAGAAGATAAATCTTCTCTCCGGGTCCCGACGGTCTCCTAGCTATTTATATTCCTCAAGAAATGTGTTAACTCTCTATGAAAACCTCTTTCTACCCTTTTTAGCCTTTTACTTCGTCAAACTTTTTTCCAACAATTTGGAAATCGTTCCCCACGCACAAAAAAGGGCTCTAACATTGATATTTCCAACCATAAGCCGATTGCTAAATTTTCTTCTATGTATCTCTAAACATTTCGAGTCCATTGTGTATAACTTAACGCCCGTCCCCTGCAAGCCCATCTCCCCGGCAGCATGATTTTCTAAAAAGTAGCTTCACCACACCCAGCCTTATCGAATTTGCAAGGCAATGAAGTAGATGTTATTACTACGACTTCAGCAAAGCTTTCGACAAGTTAAGCCATACATTAAACTATTTTAAACTCAAGGTTTAGGCTTCCCGCCCCTAATTCTCGCATGGCCTAGATCGTATCTCGACAATTGATGTTACCAGAGCACTTTTCAGAAGTTTAATTTCTGACCCTGTCATTGCCTGTTTCTGTGTCCCGCAAGGCAGCCATCTTGGTCCTTTAATTTTTGTCTTAACCATTAACGATGTGGACTTTGTCATAAAAGACTCCAGCTTGTCCATTTATACTGATGATATAAAAATTAGTAGGACAACATCTACTCTGGCTGTCTCGCTCGCACTCCAAAATTACCTTAGTATCTTCGGTATTGGGTTTGATAATAAGTTACTGGAGCTCAACCTCGGTAAATGCCAGTCTGTTACCTTTTCTCGAAAACGCTTCTCCTCAGCTCCCAGAACTTACTTCTTTCTTAACGTGCCCGTACCCCAAGCCTCTTTCATACGGGATCTGGGAATCATTTGCGATAGAGAGCTAAATGTTCTCGCCCATATTAACCATATGATACACAAGGTTAATTCTGCCCTAGGTTTCATAACACGATGGTCCAATGAATTCTCGGGTCCGTATGTTACCAAATCTCTCTACATCACTTACGCCAGACCTCTTCTTGAATACGCAGGCGTCCAAACTACATCAACCACTCAGTAAGAATTGAAGCTGTGCAACGCCGTTTCTTGCGCTTTGTCCTAAGGGGTCTCCCATGGTCTGACAGAATTGAATGGTCACCCTACGAAGATCGGCTGCAATTGTTCCGTTTACAAACCTTGAAAGTACCTCGGGAGGTAGTAGACATCCTCTACGTGTACCAGCTGCTAGCTGGAACTATTGGTTCTCCTGCCCTTTTGGAACTGATCTCACTTAACATCAACACTCGCCGCTTAAGGTCTATACCGCTCTTCGAAGGTGATACATGGAGAAGTGATATGATCCGTGTTAGTTCGCTGGCTATCTAATCAATCGCCTGCCTAAAACTGGTTAGAGAGGTCCTATATGAGAATTGAAACAATACGCTCTCTGTTAAGCGACTCTTTTCGTGGTCATTTTGGATTTTTAGCTCTAAAAATAAGGCCGAAAAGTAGGCGACATTGAGTTTTCGCATAAGAACTCCAAATAACGCGAACAATCCGTATCAAGGCTAAGTTCGCCAACTTCATCCTAATTTGCACTCGAGTGCCCACAAGGATGATGCTACAAAAGGCGACTTCTACGATTTCTTAGATGCCCAGTGTCCAAATTATGATGTTAAAATCGTACCAGGAGACTATAACGCGAAACTGGGTAAGGAAGTCGCTTTTAATAGGGTCACTGGCCTACACAACACCATATCCGAAAATGGACTTCAACACCTGCGCAGACCGTACAACGTCAATTGTGAATTGTCAACAAGCCTTAGAGAGTGCTGCTTCTGAGGTACTGGGTTTCAAAACGCCACCAACAAGAAATCTATAATTTGACGACGAGTGTAGGTGAGCACATGCAGCCAAGCAGCAAGCGTATCAAGCGGCGCTGCAACGTCCTGCCCTAAGAATCCGTTAGTGGACTGTGTGACCAAAGTTAATGAGGACTTACATACGAGTAGAATACAAATTTGGTCCGAGCAACATAAACTCAGATTAAAAACTTTTGTCATAATGTGCCTTAGTTGGGAATATTCCCCTAGACCCTCCCGCCCACCTTGGTAAATGGTGAAAACATATCTTTTGTAAATAAACTACAATATCTTGCCTTTACAATAAATAAATCCATGCCTTGTTGTGATGGTACTTCAGAAACCATTGAAAGAATCTACAGCACCTACAACGTAGTTTGAGGTGCTTAATCAGCTTACTTCATCCTGATATGAAGATACATTTGGTTAAGAGTCTTATTTTGCTACTTTTTGCTTTTAATTGTTGTGTGTACCCTTGTCCAGACTTTAGATGTAACCGTAAGTTAAATGTTGCCTTTAGTTACTGTCTTCGTTACATCTTTAATCCATCTATGGTGGCCTGGTAAGGTGTCGAGCTGCTGGGCGATGGTATGTCCCTAGGCCAAGCGACAATATGTGACCAGGTAGCTTTAGCTGGCCAGGCGACAATATGTGACCAGGCGTCAATATGTGCCCAGGCAGCTTTAGCTGGCCAGACGACAATATGTAGCCAGGCGGCTATAGCGGGCCAGGCGACAATATGTGGCCAGACAGCTGTAGCTAGCCAGGCGACAATATGTGGCCAAGCGACAATATGTGGCCAAGCGACAATATGTGGCCAAGCGACAATATGTGGCCAAGCGACAATATGTGGCCGGTCAGCTGTAGCTAGCCAGGCGACAATATGCGGCCAGGCGGCTATAGCTGGTCAGGCGATAATATATGGCCAGGCAGCTGTAGCTGGCCAGGCGACAATATGTGTCCAGACAGCTGTAGCTGGCCAGGCGACAATATGTGCCATGAGAGCTGTAGCTGGCCAGGCGACAATATGTGTCCAGACAGCTGTAGCTGGCCAGGCGACAATATGTGCCATGAGAGCTGTAGCTGGCCAGGCGACAATATGTGTCCAGACAGCTGTAGCCGGCCAGGCGACAATATGTGGCCAGGCAGCTTTAGCTGGCCAGACGACAATATGTGGCCTGGCGGCTATAGCTGGTCAGGCGACAATATGTGGCCAGGTGGCCATAGCTGTTCAGGCGACAATATGTGGCCAGACAGGTGTAGCTAGCCAGGCGGCAATATGTGGTCAGGCAGCTTTAGCTGGCCAGGCGACAATATATATGTGGCCAGGCAGCTGTAGCTGATCAGGCGACAATATGGGGCCAGACAGCTATAGCCGGCCAAGCGACAATATGTGGCCAGGCAGCTGTAACTGGCCAGGCGACAATATGTGGCCAGGCAGCTGTAGCTGGCCAGGCGATAAAATGTGGCCAGGCAGCTGTAGCTGGCCAGGCAGCTGTAGCTGGCCAGGCAACAATCTGTGTTCAGACAGCTGTAGCTGACCAGGCGACAATTTGTGTCCAGACAGCTGTAGCTGGCCAGGCGACAATATGTGGCCAGGCAGCTGTAGCTGGCCAGGCGACAATATGTGGCCAGGCAACTGTAACTGGCCTGGCGACAATATGTGGCCAGGCAGCTGTAGCTGGCCAGGCGATAATATGTGGCCAGGCAGCTGTAGCTGGCCAGGCAACAATCTGTATTCAGACAGCTGTAGCTGACCAGGCGACAATATGTGTCCAGACAGCTGTAGCTGGCCAGGCGACAATATGTGGCCAAGCGACAATATGTGGCCAAGCGACAATATGTGGCCAGTCAGCTGTAGCTAGCCAGGCGACAATATGCGGCCAGGCGGCTATAGCTGGTCAGGCGATAATATATGGCCAGGCAGCTGTAGCTGGCCAGGCGACAATATGTGTCCAGACAGCTGTAGCTGGCCAGGCGACAATATGTGTCCAGACAGCTGTAGCTGGCCAGGCGACAATATGTGGCCAAGCGACAATATGTGGCTAAGCGACAATATGTGGCCAAGCGACAATATGTGGCCAAGCGACAATATGTGGCCAGTCAGCTGTAGCTAGCCAGGCGACAATATGCGGCCAGGCGGCTATAGCTGGTCAGGCGATAATATATGGCCAGGCAGCTGTAGCTGGCCAGGCGACAATATGTGTCCAGACAGCTGTAGCTGGCCAGGCGACAATATGTGGCCAAGCGACAATATGTGGCCAGGCGATAATTTGTGGCCAGGCAGCTGTAGCTGGCCAGGCAACAATCTGTGTTCAGACAGCTGTAGCCGACCAGCCGACAATATGTGTCCAGACAGCTGTAGCTGGCCAGGCGACAATATGTGGCCAGGCAGCTGTAGCTGGCCAGGCGACAATATGTGGCCAGGCAACTGTAACTGGCCTGGCGACAATATGTGGCCAGGCAGCTGTAGCTGGCCAGGCGATAATATGTGGCCAGGCAGCTGTAGCTGGCCAGGCGACAATATGTGTTCAGACAGCTGTAGCTGGCCAGGCGACAACATGTGGCCAGGCAGCTGTAGCTGGCCAGGCGACAATATGTGTTCAGACAGCTGTAGCTGGCCAGGCGACAATATGTGTCCAGACAGCTTTAGCTGGCCAGACGACAATATGTGGCCAGGCGGCTATAGCTGATCAGGCGACAATATGTGGCCAGGCGGATATAGCTGGTCAGGCGACAATATGTGGAGAGACAGGTGTAGCTAGCCAGGCGATAATATGTGGTCAGGCAGCTCTAGCTGGCCAGGCGACAATATGTGATCATGCGACAATATGTAGCCAGGCGGCTACTGCTGGCCAGCTGCGTTTTGTTGTGTACATAAATGATGCACTGTTTCCTCATTTTTGAATTCTGTATACGATTCCGTTGAAGAAGCTTTAAAATCGCTCAATAAAGCACTGCTGAACAGAGAGACCACAAAACCGATAGTCTCTGATTGAATTATCGTGAGCCGCGCTTAAGCAAACTATTTGAACAGACATTCCGCGACCGGTTCGCATTCCAATTTGGATTTAAATCCGAAATGTAAATAAAATAATATTAAACGGATACCGCCATTATCCTCTTGACTGTCTTCCCTGCAGAACAAAGGATATTCCAAATTGAAAAAGATATTCCGCAGAAGTCTAAACTCTCCGCGGAATACAAATTAGTACTGGTGCCTTCTCCTAATGGGCCACCATCCCATGGTATTGTCATTTTCAATTGGTCGCAGGAATACATATACCTTTGACACTGCCACAGTGGCATTGAGCTGTAGCGTCCACTGTAACGCAGGACAAAAATCTCTCATCCCCCGACCGATTTGCGTATGCTATTGCCATTGCTACTACTGCTGCTGCGTCTTGGGCTTTTCATTCAACTGCACAGGGACCACAGTTGATACGAAGATTACGCGAACGACGACGACAATGACAGAAGAGAGCCATATCCATTGTCCTTGATGTCCGCGCTGCAATGGAATAGGAAGCGGACAAGAGGGAAAAAAATTATCGAACACAGTTTTTCAATTACAGATAAATGGAAGAATTTCAATCAGAATTCATTTGAATGGATTTTCCTTGAAGAATATGAAAATGAAGTTCTATTTACTTTGCTGCCACTGACTGGATCCGGTTCTTGTGTCTCGTTGTCGTTGGCGACACTATACTGCCGTGTGTACGAGTATATCTCGTCCACTAGCCGGTCGTTACTGGGCGCATTGATTCATTCGAACGTTTTTTCTGTTTTTTTTTTTATCACAAATTGTATCTATTGTCTTATGTCTTTGCAAATTGACTTCTCGCACCGGCTAACTACTAGTAACATGGGTGGTGGTTGTTAATTACCCTTTTTGGCCAGGACACGGTTTTCCTTATTTTTTTGTTTGTTTTTGCCTCACACTCGATGTTCAAAGGACGAAGGGAAAGACAGTCTCGATACTTTTAGCACAACGCATATCGTCGCAAATTAGCAAAAAAGAAGCTCTCATCATCCCAAGGACACCCGAAGGAGTGAAGGGTGGAAGGACGAGGAATCAATTCTCATTCCGGCACCTATCCGTTCTTTGTCGTGATGGAATTAACTAAGAAAAGTGAAGGGTGAACGAGTGGCTGGTTGATTGGGCAGATAGCTAAATGGATGCGGAGCAGTGAGTAAGTATGATGATGGAGCGGGGAGCTCTTTAGTCAGGGCCGAGTTTTTGTCCTCGACAAATGGCTTTTAACTTGTGGAGCTAGGCGATAATTCAATTATTGATTTTAATTCAAGCATCAGGAGTAATTAACACTCTCTGGTTCGCAAACGTATAAAGTGTGTCGTCGGTGCGGAGTATGGTGGATGGTTGATAGTGGCTGACAGGGTTTTTTGGAAGGTAGTGGGACCGAGTAGCCCTTAATGAACTTGGGAATGGTAATTATGTGAGCAAAGACGTTAGTTTGGGTTTAGGACACTAATTACAAAGGACTACTGATGGTGATGCTAATTTTGGGGGAGCAACTGAAGGGCAGCTGGTAAAAGTTTGGAAGGATGTCGAGTTACGTACTAGAGAAGCATGACATTAGAATATACATATGTAAGTGAAGTTGATTTAGGACAAGCGGTTTCTCACACAATCTTGCTAGTTTTTGGCAGTCGGTGGGGTAATCAGTACGAGAAAATGTATTAATCGAGACTAATAAGGAGATAGGGAGAAGGGAGCGAACAAACAAAGCAAAAAAGTTGATCGCGTTTAACTTGGCAAACGCCAGCTTCGATCTCTGTCCCTGCTCAATCCAAGTTGACACACAGCCTCCGCGTGGCCTCCCCTGGATAGCTATACTTGCACCCGCCAGGTAGTGAACCAATGTGTGCAGCGACCCGACCCCTTGTTCCTGGGGAAAGAGGAACCTGGCCCTCCAGGTTGGGGGTTGCGCTTAGGGCTAACATCCCTATCGCTTAAGACAAACATTTTGTTCAGAGACAACCAATAGCCTCGGATACGGACGGATTACATGTTGACGACCCCCGCAAACGTCAAAAAGGAAACAAATTTCGGTTCTGCACCTGGAACGTTAGGTCCCTCAACAGACCAGGTTCAGCCGAACAACTGGTCAACTCTTTGGACTGCTATAAGGCAGACATTACCGCGCTCCAAGAAGTGCGATGGGATGGGCCAGGCAAAAAGCGGATGAAAAACTGTGATATATACTGCGGAAACTGCCACAGAGAAAATAAACAACGCTCATTCGGATGCGGATTTGTTGTTCGAGGCAGACTCAGGAAAAAAGTCTTAAGCTTCCGGTATGTAAGCGAACGCCTCATAACTATCCGCATCAAGGCCAATCTCGGCAATATAAGCTTATTATGTGTCCACGCCCCCACAGAGGAGAAAGATGACCGACATAAAGACGACTTCTATGATCTCCTAGGCAGAACGTATGCGCAATGTCCCAGCTATGACACCAAAATCGTTCTAGGAGATTTCAATGCGAAGCTTGGTAAGGAAGCTATCTTTGAACGGGTCATTGGAAAGCCAAGCCTACACAACACCACGTCAGAAAACGGACTAAGGTTAGTGGACTTTATGGCGGGACATAACCTGGTAGTAGCAAGTACAAGATTCCCACACCTCAACATCCATAAGGGGACCTGGCGGTCTTTCGATCAATAGACAACCAACCAAATTGATCATATTGCGATCGACGGCAGACACTCCTCCAGCATCCTAGATGTCCGAACCTTTCGAGGAGCCAACATTGACTCGGATCATTACCCTGTTGCAGCCAAGGTACGGATGCGAATTTTTCGGAACCAACGGAGTCGAGTAAGAACACCAAAATTTAACGTCGGAAAGCTGCAATCGCAGGAGACCGCCCGAATCTTCTCCGATCAAGTCTCCCTCAAGCTCTCTCAGGTCCCGATGCAATCTGCAGAAACCATAGAACAGAAATGGAGTCGTTGTCAGAAAGCCATTAGAGAGGCCGCCTCAGATATACTCGGTTTCGAGCCGCCACCGTCGAGAAACCCCTGGTTTGATGATGAGTGCAGACAGGCCCATGTAGAGAAACAGAATGCATACATGGCCACATTGCATCGACGGATGAGAGCTGCCCGCGAGCTCTATGAACAGAAAAGGAGGGAGGAGCATGCGCTTCTGAGAAGGAAAAAGAAGGAGCATGAGAAGCGCGAGATCGAGGAGATGGAGAGATGTTACGGCAGGAACGGCGTTCGAACATTTTACCAGAAAGTAAAACGAACATGCCAAAGCTATAAAGCCAGAGCGGAAGCCTGCAGGGATGAGCACGGACAACTAGTAGTGGAGTCACAATCGATGCTGAGATCGTGGAAGGACCACTTCTGCAGACTGTATAACGGCGATGATAGTCAAAATGCCGCCGTCAGGCAGAGCGAACCATTCACAATGGACGAAGACGAAAGAGAATCCCATCCACCCGACCTAGACGATGTTAAGATAGCGATATCGAAACTTAAGTCTTATAAAGCTGCTGGAGCAGACGGACTCCCCGCGGAACTATTTAAAGCAACTGGCGATGAGCTGGTCAGGAACATGCATCAACTCATCTGCAAGATATGGTCGGAAGAACGCATGCTCGATGAATGGAATCTCAGTATCGTTTGCCCGGTCCGTAAGAAAGGAGACCCCTATGACTGCGCCAATTACAGAGGGATAAGCCTCCCGAACATCGCGTACAAGATCCTCTCTGCCGTACTGTATAAGTACCTGAAACCGTTCGTGGACAATCTGATAGGTTCCTACCAGTGTGGTTTCAGGCCAGGAAAATCCACGATAGACTAAATATTTACACTACGGCAGATCTAGGAGAAGACCCATGAATTCCAGGTCGACACGCACCATCTTTTCGTCGACTTTAAAGCCGCGTATGACAGTGTTTATAGAGACGAGCTATACAAAGCCATGTCATGTTTTAACATTCCTGCCAAACTCGTCAGACTATGCAGGATGACTATGGAGAACTCTCGCTGCTCCATTAAGGTCGGAGGTGAACTAACCGACCCCTTTGATTTCTTCAACATTATTCTTGAAAAGATCGTGCGGGAATCTGCGGCCAGTACAAGAGGTACGATCTACTTCAAGTCCACACAATTGCTTGCCTACGCAGATGACATTGACGTTATTGGACGAACAAAGCGAGACGTCAATGGGGCGTTCACAAGCATTGAAGCAGAAGCGGCGAAAGTGGGTCTAAGGGTAAATGGGGACAAGACCAAATATATACTGTCATCCAAGAAAGACGCACAACACCGACGTCTTGGTCAGAACGTCACCTTCGGCAGCTATATTTTTGAAGTAGTCAAGGACTTCGTCTACCTTGGCTCGATAGTGACAAGCAGCAACTACACCAGCGTTGAGATAAAACGCAGAATAACTCTTGCCAATCGCTGCTTCTTCGGGCTCAAGAGGCCATTGAGTAGTAGAGCCCTCTCTCGAAAAACTAAGGTTTCCCTCTAAAAAACCTTAATCATCCCGGTCCTCCTCTACGGCGCTGAGGCTTGGACGTTATCATAAGCGGATGAAGAGGCTCTTGGACGTTTCGAGAGGAAAATTCTGCGTGCAATCTTTGGTCCCGTTTGTGTAAACGGAGAATGGAGGAGGAGATTCAACCAAGAACTGTACGGGCTGTACAGCAACATCGGCCTGGTTGGACGTCTTCGGATCCAACGTCTCAGATGGCTGGACCATGTAGAGCGAATGGACATCAACGCTCCAGTCCGAAGAGTCTTCGACTCCAACCCCGAGGCACGACGCAGCAGAGGACGACCGCATTTAAGGTGGCGCGCACAGGTGGAAGGGGACCTCAACCAACTGGGCGTGCGGCACTGGAAGCGGCTGGCCGAAGATCGGGCCGGCTGGAGAGGCTTGTTGGTTGAGGCCCTGGTTCACCCCGAACTGTAGCGCCATCAAAGTAAGTAAGTAAGTAACAAGGAGATAGGGCGCCGTGGCGCAGAGGTTAGTGTGTTGGACTCTGATGCGTGATGAGCGAGTTTGGACCCCGACTTCGCGGCGTCCCTCCTCGGCGGGGTATTGGCAAAACCCCCCATAGTATACTTGCATTGAAAAAGCTTCTCGACTCACGCCGTTCGGAATCGGTCCCTTTTACCTATGTGAAAAATAAATCACAAATAACATGGGTGGGCTCGGCTCTGGTCCTTCATGGGCTATAACGCCACCAAAAGATGGAAAGAACAAGGAGAGGAAGTAGAGCTTTACTACGAATTTAGGATTCTTGAGAGTCTTTGAAAGTCTCACCAAATAAATTGCCAACTATTTTTTAATTTATAAAGGGTTTTCCAATAGGGAATTGACAACTTTGAATTCAATTTGTGAACGCACCCTTCCACTAATCATCGAACTGTCATTGTCAATTTTTTCAGTAAACTCAACATTTTCATCATTTCGTACACGAACGAGCTTACTTAGTTACTTACTTATCAGGCCTGCGATTAATGGAGGATCCGAGCCTGAGTTATAGCTGCCTTCCATCCTTGACGGTCCCGGGCACGCTGCTTCCAGTTGTCAAGACCAAGATGTCTTACATCCGCGATTACTTGGTCTTTATACCGGAGGTTCGGTCTTCCTCTCCTTCTCGAACCAGGAGGCTCGGAGTCGAAGACCCTCTTAGCTGGAGCGTTGATGTCCATGCGCTCGATGTGGCCGAGCCAGCGTAGTCGACGGCTCCTTGCCTTCCGGACTACATCCACATCATGGTACAGCTCGTAGAGTTCGCGGTTGTGTCTTCTTCTCCATTCACCTTCCTCACAGACAGGACCAAATATCCGGCGCAGAATTTTTCTTTCGAAAGAACCCAAAATCAGCTCCGCTGTCCTGCTTATCGTCCAGCTTTCGGCTCCGTACAGCCAGACTGGCAGAATGAGCGTTTTGTAAAGCATGACTTTGGTCTTTCGAGTGAGGAGTTTTGACCCCAGTTGTTTGGACAAGCCGAAATAGCAACGGTTGCCAAGGGCGATTCTATGCCGGATCTCCACTGTGGTGTCATTTGTGGAATTTACGTTTGCCCCGAGGTAGACAAACTCCTTAACTACCTCGAAATTGTAGCTGTCAATTGTTATATTTTGTCCCAGTTGGTGAGCGACGGATTGGTTTTTGCTTGACAGCATGTATTTCGTTTTGTCCTCATTGATCTTAAGACCAACTCCTTTCGCCTGTTCTTCAATCGCCGTGAATGCTTCCACAATGCCACGGCGAGAACACGCGAGGATGTCGATATCATCCGCGTATCCTAGCAGCTGGATGGATTTGTAAAAGACAGTGCCTTCCCTGTTGACGCCTGCCCGTCGCACTATCTGCTCCAACACCAGGTTGAAGAAGTCACATGACAGCGCATCTCCTTGCCGAAATCCGGTGCATGTTGCGAATAGTTCCGAGGTCCTAGAACCGAGTTGCACGGTGCATCGCGTGTTTTTTAGCGTGGCGCGACACAACTGGATCAGTTTTACCGGGATCCCGAATTCGGCCATCGCCCCAAACAGTGCTTCACGATGAATGCTGTCGTATGCGGCTTTGAAATCGATGAAAAGATGGTGTGTATCGATTCGAAACTCGTTGGTCTTTTCCAGGATTAGTCGAAGTGTGAAAATTTGGTCTATAGTTGATTTGCCGGCCCGGAAGCCGCACTGGTAGCTGCCGATTAGTGCGGTGCAAAATGGTTTTAGACGTTCACACAATACGCTGGACAGGATCTTGTATGCGACATTGAGCAGGGATATACCTCTATAGTTCTTGCAAGAGGTAGGATCGCCTTTTTTGTGGATGGGGCATATAAATTAAACAGATTCAGAAAATAGGGAAGTAATTCATTATAAAAGAAAGAACAAACTCCATGCAAAATAAATAGAAGAAAAAGATAAGAACAAGTTGAAATAAATAAAATCAATGTTACACTAAAAGCTCAGATCTCAAAGTATTTCAAATTAAAAATTTAAATTTATATCTTTAAGAGAAAATTACTATAACCAGGTTGAACTTTCATATATACGCATAAATAAGGCGTGTAAGAATGCATGTAATACACTACAAGTATAACAACACAAATGCACAACAACAAAATAGTACAGAAAACCAACACCTCCTAATGCATGGTGATTCATATATGAATCACTACTAAAAATCAGTATTGCACAGATACATCATTCTCAATCTATAAACAATAAAAGTAAATCAACAGCCAAGAACCCAAAGAATATGAAAATATTTTTTTTACTCACTTTTTTAAATAAATTATTACTTTTTTTGCTCCCAAAAGAATATGTTTTTCACTTATTCACACCACATGCGCCACGCACTAAACTTATCACAAAATTAAAAGGAATGTGTGTTTTCGGAATCTGTAAATAACCATACTTGGAAGAGGAAAGTTCAATGAATCAAAGACAGAATACCGTTTTTCATTCTGGCTAATAGTTCAAAAGAAATCGTTAAAAAAATGCAACGATTCATATATGAATCACCATGCATCAGAGGGTTAAGATCTCGCTCAAATCGCTTCCGACCCTGATGGAGCAATGCGAATCCAATGTCATCCCGCACAATCTGACGAGTTTGGCAGTCTCTATGAACGCTATCGTATGCGGCTTTAAAGTCGACAAACAGACGTCGACCTGGAACTCGTTGGTTTCTTCCAGGATCTGCCACTGTGGGGATACGTGCTCGATAATGGACTTTCTGGGCTTGATACCATATTGATATGGACCCCCTAACTGCTTTAAATAGTTCCGCAGACAGTCCGTCCACTCCAGCAGCTTTGTTTGACTTCAGCCTTGATATTGCTATCTTGGCGGGGGGATGGAACTTTTGTATATCGCTGTCCAAGTTGAGTGGAATATTTTGCCTGACAGCGGTATTTAAGTCTCCTCGCCGTTTAACAATCCGCTGAAACGATTCTTCTAAATTCTCAGTTTGTATCAAAGTTTGCAGATGGAAAGCACCGCGACGTAGTGGGTAGTGTGTTGGCCTCTGACACCGATGACACGAAATTGGATCCCGACAACAGCCATGTCATCGAACGTGTTTTCACGGTGCTTCTCTTCAGCGAGGTTCTGACAAAACCCCCTATGTGGTATAGTTGTCATGAAAAGCTTCTCGAAATTCGCCGTTGGGAACCGGCAATAAACTGTAGGTCCCTGAAATCACACACAACATGGGTGATTGTGAGAAGCTCGGCTCAGGTTCTTCATGGACTGTTACGCCAACATACATACATACATTGACGTTATAGTTGTAAATTCACTCAAAGTATTGCAACTGATTTATTTGATTTATTAAAACCACTTTCTAGGATGTCCTTGACGCACTTTAAACAATTCACTGCTGAGCTATAGTTTGCAAGGTCAACCGTTTTCCATTAAATATTTACGTTTGTGTTAGATATTTAATGGACAACCCTACTAACAAAAATACGCATTTATTGCAGAGCACGAAATGTTCACGTCCTTGTCCGAGTCAAAATCTTAAGTCGACAGCTTAACACACCATCAAAGGTGGCCGTCATCTCGACACCCTACCAGACTACTAAAAATGGCCGGCAACTCGACACCTGACCAGGCCACCATATGTAGGTGGCCGGTAGCTCGACATATTACCAGACCATCATAGGTGGCCGGCATCTCGATAGCCTACCAGGCTACTAAAGATGGCCGGCAACTCGACACCTGACCAGGCCAATATGTGTAGCTGGCTGGCAGCTCGACAGCTTACCAGACCACCATAGATGGCCGGCAGCCTGACAGCTTACCAGACTACCATAGGTGGCCGGCAGCTCACCAGATTACGAGGCCACTGTTCATACATGAACATGATCTAAATGTGCATATATTTCACCAGTGCACATAAGAGGCGAACAAAAAAAACCCGGCCAAGTGCAAGTCGGACTCGCGCACAAAGGGTTCCGTACCATCTGTATATATAAATATGAAAGAGACGTTGTCTCTTGTTGTCATTAAATCACATTTTTTGTATGATGCCAGATCTTGGTTGCAGGCAGGTTATAGGCATATTACTTTGATAATCAAATATCTCCATGATGGGATAGTTGGTCATCAAAGTGTCCATTGAATTCAAATCAATTATCTTACTTGACAGCAAGGATGTGAAAAGGTAAATAACAATAATGGGAAATATGGGAAAAGGTTTGCAGCTAGGAGTAATATATCAAGGACACAATCAATGCTTGGAAGTGTTCTATTGGTTGTGGGATATGATGGAAAGTTAATTTCACAACAATTGAATTTGTTGCAACATCTGATATCTTAACCTATCAGGATGGAAAAGGAGGGGAATAGCAATTGTACGAAAGGGTTTGCAGTAAGGATTAACTTAGCACTGACACAATAGGGATCATCAAAGCTTAAAGGGTATTTATTATTGGTTGTTCGTAATTATAGAAAAAAGAGTTGCAGCTAGGATTAATACATCAAAGACACAAAAGAGATCAAAGCTGGGAAGTTTGCTACTGGTTGTGGGATACTGTCGACTAACCTTAGGTCACTATGTGACCAATGGGATTTTTTGGATGAAAATCATGTCTGTTGTATGGGAGCCCCCAATTAAATATTCTTTATATTCTGTTTTTGGTATTTGTCGTTATAGCGGCAACAGAAATACGTCATCTGTGAAAATTTCAACTGTCTAACTATCACGGTTCATGAGATACAGCCTGGTGACAGACGGACGGACAGACGGACAGCGAAGTCTTAGTAATAGGGTCTCGTTTTACCTTTGGGTACGGAACCCTAAAAACGAGATAAATATACAGTCCACAAACAGCATCATAAACGTTCGTATATGTTTGTATGTATGTTGGCGTTACAGCCCATGAGAAACCTGAGCCGAGCTTCTCTCAATCACCCATGTTGTGTGTGATTTCATTTTCACATAGGTGAAAGGGACCTACAGTTTTATTGCCGGTTCCGAACGGCGAATTTCGAGAAGCTTTTCATGACAATTTTACTACAGGGGGTTTTGTCAGAACCCCGCTGAGGAGAAACACCGTGAAAAACACGTTCGATGACATGGCCGTGTCGGGATTCGATCCCGAGTCTGTTTTTGGTATTTGTCGTTATAGCGGCAACAGAAGTACGTCATCTGTGAAAATTTCAACTGTCTAACTATCACGGTTCATGAGATACAGCCTGGTGACAGACGGACGGACAGACGGACAGCGAAGTCTTAGTAATAGGGTCTCGTTTTACCTTTGGGTACGGAACCCTAAAAACGAGATAAATATACAGTCCACAAACAGCATCATAAACGTTCGTATATGTTTGTATGTATGTTGGCGTTACAGCCCATGAGAAACCTGAGCCGAGCTTCTCTCAATCACCCATGTTGTGTGTGATTTCATTTTCACATAGGTGAAAGGGACCTACAGTTTTATTGCCGGTTCCGAACGGCGAATTTCGAGAAGCTTTTCATGACAATTTTACTACAGGGGGTTTTGTCAGAACCCCGCTGAGGAGAAACACCGTGAAAAACACGTTCGATGACATGGCCGTGTCGGGATTCGATCCCGAGTCATCGGCGTCAGAGGCCAACACACTACCCACTGCGCCACTTTGCTCTCACGTTCGTATAAACAAATAAAAAACAGGCAAACTGCACATATCGAGTGTGCTGATCGGGGTCATGATGGATTAAAAAAACACAACATGAATAGGTTAACTCAACTGGACGTTTTCTCTTTATTGCTTGCCTTTTGTCATTACAATAACTGCTTAACAACCTAAATGGACATGGGATTTTTTCGAATTACATTTATTGGTTATTGGAAAGGGGAAGGGTAATGGAAGGCTAATGTGGAATAGCTGTGTTAACCCGCATGTACAATCTTAGGTATAAGATTGGTTCAAGAAATTTTGAATAAAAGGAACAGTAGAAGGTCAAAATAAAACAGATTCGAAAGTAAATCTCATCCGGGTGTATATTTACTTCAATTACTCCTTCTTTCTTTCTTTCCTTATTTTTCTTCTGGGGACGTTACAGCCCATGAAGGACCAGAGCTAAGCTTCTCTCCACCACCCAGGTTGTGTGGGATTTATTTTTCACATAGGTGAAAGGGACCTACAATTTAATGCCGATTCCGAGTGGCGTGAGTCGAGAAGCTTTTTCAAAGATAGTATTTTGCCATTACCCCGCCGAGGAGGGACGCCGCGAAATAAACAATCGATCGCGTTGGTGTTATCGGGATCCGAACTCGCTCATCATGCGTCAAAGTCCAGCACGGCGCAATCACTTTAATTTCTCTACACTTTTAAAATATTTGTACACTGACCACCAGTCAGCCAACCAAGCCACCATCCAGCCAACCTGGCCACCAGCCAGCCAACCTAGCCACCAGCCAACCAACCTAGCCTCCAGTCAGCCAACCTGGCCTCCAACCACAAGCCAACCGCCCTGGCAACCAACTGGCCGTCCTGGTTACAAGTCAGCCAACCTGCACACCGGCGAGCCGATCTGACAAATAGTTAGCCAACCTGACCACCAGCCAGGCAGCCTGACCACCAGCCAGCAAATCTGGCAGTCAGCTGGCAAACGTGTCCACTAGCCAATCCATCAGCCAGCCAAGCTGGTTACCAGCCAGCCAACCTGGCCACCAGTCATCCGCCTTGGCCACAAACCAATCGATCTGGCCACCAGCAAACCAATTCAGCTACCAGCTAGCAGCCAGCTGCCCTGGCTACCAGCCGGCTGTCCCGGCTACAAGCCAGCCAACCTGACCACCAGCCAGGCAACCTAACCACCAGCCAGCCGAACTGGCCACTAGCCAGCCAACCTGGCCACCAGCCAACCAACCTAGCCTCCTGTCAGCCAACCTGGCCTCCAGCCAGTAGCTAGCCGCCCTGGCAAACAACCGGGCGTCCTGGTTACAAGCCAGCCAACCTGCACACCAGCGAGCCGATCTGACCACAGCCGCCCTAGCTACCAGCCGGCTGTCCTGGCTACAAGCCAGCCAACCTGACCACCAGTCAGGCAACCTAAACAGCAGCCAGCCGAACTGGCCACTAGCCAGCTAACCTGGCCACCAGCTAGCCAACATTTCCATCTACTAGCCAGCCTTGTCACCAGCGAAACAACCCTACCACCAGACAACCAACCAGGCAACCAGCCAGCCTAATTGCCTACCAGCCAGCCAACCTGGCCACCAGCCAGTCAACCTAGCCACCAGCCAGTCAACCTGGCCACCAGCCAGGCAACTTGAGCACTAGCCAGCCAACCTGGCCCCCAACCAACTAACCTGGCCACCTGCCAGCCACCCCGAATGCCAGCCACCCCGAATGCCAGCCAGCTAAACTGTCCAACATCCAGCCAACCTAGCCAACAGCTAGCCACCCGGTCACCCAGTCAGCCGGGTGGCCACTAGCCAGCCAACCTGGCCACAAGCCACCTAGGCTGGCCACCTGCCAACCAACCCGGTCACCACCCATCCATCCTTGCCAACAGGTAGCCAACCTGGCCACCAGACAGCAAACTTGGCCTCCACCCAGCCAACCTGGCCCCCAGCCAGCCAATCTGGCTCCTAGTCAGCACGCCTAACCACCAGCCAGTCGCCCTAGCCACCAATTAACCAACCGAGCAAAAGCAAGCTAAACTGTCAACCTGCCAGGTGACCACCTGTCATCCACCCTGGCCAAAAGCCAGTCAACCCGCCGGGTAGCTGGGCAGACCAGCCAAACTACATAGCGACCAGCCAACCTACGAGCCAATCACCCTGACCACCAACCAGTCAACCTAGCCCCCAGCCAGCCAACCTAGCCACCAGCCAACCAAACTGGCCAGCCATCCGGTCCACCAGCTAGCCGTCCTGACCCCATGCCAGCCAACCTGGCCACCAGCCGGTCAACCTTTTCACCAGCCAGTCATCCTTGCTACTAGGCACCTAACACTGCCACCAGCCAGCCAACCTTGCCACAATCCTTCCAATCTGGCAACCAGCCAGATAACCTGGTCCGTTAGCCACACCCACTTAGTTAGAGTTAGTTAGAACCGGTTAGTAAGATCTCTGCCAATAAGCAAGGTCACTGTGCCTGTCCTTTTGAATGGATTGGCTGACCTTTTTAACGGGTTCGCTGACCTTTTGAACAGGTTCACTGACCTTTTCAACGGGGTCACTAACCTTTTAAACAAAGTCACTGACCTTGTTTACTAGAAGTGTCCGTGCGTATTAGCAGTGACCTTGCTTATTAGCAGTGACCTTACTAACCGGCTCTAACTAACTCTAACTATTTGGGACCAGCTAACGGGCCAGTTTAGCTCGCCAAGTGGCCCATAGGTGGCCGGCAGCTAGACAGCTCCGGTAGACTGCTCAGCCGGCAGGTAGACTGCTCATCACGGCACCATAGGGGGCCGGCTGCGCGACAATTCACTAGGCTACTATAGGTGGCCGGCAGCTCGACACCTCGCCAGGCCATTATAGGTGGCCGGAAACTAGACAGTTCCCCAGGCCATTATAGGTGGCCGGAAACTAGACACCTCACCAGGCCACCATAGGTGGCCGGCAGCTCGACAGCTCACCAGGGCACTATAGGTGACAGCTCTCCAGACTACTATAGGTGGCCGGTAGCTAGACAGCTTACCAGGCTACGATAGGTGGCCGGCAGATCGACAGCTCTCCAGGCCGATATAGATGGTCGGCAGTCGACAGTTCACCAGACTACAATAGGAGGCCGGCGGCTCGACAGCTAGACAGCTCCTCAGGCGACTATAGGTGGTGGGCGGCTCGCCGGGCCACTATGGGGGACCGGTAATTCTCGGCCGCTCGACCGCTTACTAGGCCACTACAGGTGGCCGGCAGCTGGACAGCTCTCCAGGTCCCTATAGGTGGCCGGAAGCTTGACCGCTCACCAAGCCACTGTCTGAGGCGGCAGGCCGACAGCTCGACAGGCCACTATATATATATATATAGGCAACTATATAGGTGGCCGGCAGCTCGACAGCTCACAAAGCCACTACGGGCGTCTGGCAGCTCCCTAGGCCACATATTGTTACTGGGCCAGTTATGCGTGCTTGGCCGACTATGGGTGCCTGGCCTCATACTAGCGCTTGACGAGCAGTACCTGTCTGACCATATGTTTTCGCCGGGCCAGCTATGCCTGCCTGGCACATAATGTCGCCTGGTTTATTAGAACTGCCTGGGGCCGTATTGTCAGCTATAACTTCTTGACCGCTTCCGTTCGCCTAGATAAATAGAGAGCCAGAGAATTTTGCCCTGTTAGCTCGCCAGGTAGCTATATGGGGTCAGACAGACTCCTCCTGGACAACAATGTAGCTTCAGGGCACTTATTGTGCTCTTTGCTGACTTCTAAGAAGGTCGTTGACATTCCCGTGGATTTAATCATTATTTCAATCAGAAAGTTCCATATCATTCGAAGCTGCTTTGTGGGACAATAGATATGTTTATATCGTATGGCGCCCCTCTTCCCATAAAACCTCTTTTGAAAGAAGCTGAAGTCAAAGAGAAGTGCTGTCGCAGGCGGCCTTGTGGCCGTTTGCCGCTAAAAGTTAATGTTTTCTCCTGATTTTAATTCTTTCAGTTATTGTTACTCTAAACATCGTTAGGGCACCCACTAGAAGCAACCTACAGAGGTCCTTTAATTGTAGCCCATACTCATCCCAATATAAAGCACAGAAACCCGTTCTTTGCAATTTACTTGCAGCTTTATCAAGAACTAATTTCTTATAGAAAAGAACCTCAATTTCTAATAATTCTTTCAAATTGCCGGATAACAAATCTATCTGCCCCCACGAACACGACAATCGTAAAAATTGGATTAACATGGAACGTTGGTGCAACATGATTTAATGAATGAATCCTTCCCCCCAACATCCTTTTTTATTTCAAGCATTTATGTTTAAGTATTCATAACCACCACTCGACCCTTTTCCCCGTATCTGAATAGAATATCTCATTCAATGTATGCCAAAAGCTAATAAAGATAATTCTTTAAAAGGACGATGGAGCAGGATGAGCAGGGAGAGAAAAAACGATGTTGGAAGCTGTTAGTGGGACTTTTCGAAAATTACTTTGTCCTTACACTAGTACTAATACGAGTAATTCTGCAAGAACTACGTTCCCTACTGCTGTTGCTACTTATGTAAGTGTGGGGAAGAATATCCGACTGAGTGGTGGGAACTGGGATTCGAGTAGAGCAGGGGAGAGGCAGGAATGGCATATGCATGGCATTCGTTGAAAATATGTATGATCCTCTAGCTCCAGACATGTCGTAGGATGTGGATTTTGTAATGCGCCATACAAATTACTTATGCAGTTATGTTGGAAGTAATTATCATCGTCTGGCATATCGAGGATGTGTAGATTGATTGCTGGCGTACAAGTTGGGAGAAGAAATTAACTGGAGGCTTACAATGCAGCATAATATCGCTTAGTACTGGAGAAGTTTTAGCTTTTCTCGGATGACTGATGTCCTACAAAGAGCTCAGTCTCAACCAGGTCCAGGTATGGACGACGAAATCAGTCTTTTTAGGGTTCCGTGCCCAAAGGTAAAACGGAACCCTATTACTAAGACTTCGCTGTCCGTCCGTCCGTCTGTCACCAGGCTGTATCCCATAAACCGTGATAGTTAGACAGTTGAAATTTTCACAGATGATGTATTTCTGTTGCCGCTACCACGACAAATACTAAAAACAGAACAAAATGAATATTTAAAGGGGGCTCCCATACAACAGACATGATTTACATCCAAAAAATCCTGCCTGCAACCAAGATCTGTCATTTGATGAGGTAACATACAATGTCTCTTTCATATTTATACATATATACAGATGGCAGGGAACCCTTCGTGCGCGAGTTCGACTCGCACTTGGCCGGTTTTTTTTTTTTTTTTATAGAAAAACAGGCGTCGATTACCACCGCGTCTAAAGAGCTCCCCCTCCATTCAGGTTCCATTTTTTCACACATCGTCCATCATCACCGGCGAATTCCACTCTAAATTCATTACTGTCGTAGTAAAAGATTTACGACGACGAGATGTAAATGAATTAATAGGCGCATAAAATGGCGCTACCCATTTAGGATTCCATCCGATTCCGGATATACATACATACGTACATGAACAGAATTCCTTCCAATTCACCGTCAGACAGGATGCGACGTCGGGCGACGATAAAAATACCTGTGTGCCTATGCCGATAGCAATGGCGACAGTAGGACGATACTGTCGTCGTCAGGTTTTGTGTTTGTCCGGATGAATACCGATTTGGTTAATCGGCCCAGTTAGCATTCAGGACTACTGTACTGTTACTAGTCCTCATTTATTGTATTTTCATATATATGTATGTGTGTATGCATGTACGTCCGGAATACAGCGGTTGCTGTTAGTGGATCGTGTTAAAAATCATTAGAGAAAGGCATAGAATGAATGGCAGTTAAATCCTGCAACTTGTATGCTGGTGGGTCGGTATTGCCGCAAGGATTACATTCCTCTGCCGTTTCGTCGACTCCATTTTGCTCGTCTATTATGCAGATATTCAGGATGCAGTCGGTGGTTATTTATTTGTAGACGTTAACGTGATTTACTTGTCGGGGCTTACGGACGTTTGGTGTGAATAGAGGCGGTAAATGCGATACGGTGTGGCGCACCTTTTCATGTTTAAATTGATTTTGTGCGAATAAGATGAAATGAAAAATATTACTTTGTGAATTTGTCATTTTATACACATAACGGCAAAGGACGAGGACGCTTTAAAGAACGCTGATTTTAAAATACTAAAAATGTGCTCTAGGTGCGACTCGCAAGGCCCACACGATTAACTTCCCATTGGGAAAAATTAAGACACCCATTTAATTTCATATTTTTAATTGTTAACCCCCGACGCAAAAAGAGGGGTGCTATATGTAAGTTTGAGGTGTCTGTATGTCTGTCTGTGGCATTGTAAATCCTGAACGAATAGACCGATTATGCCTCGTTTTTTCTTTTTTTTTTTTTAAAGCTAACCTGATTGAAATGGTTCTTGTGGAGATCTGTTCAGGTGTTTCAAGGTCATTAGTTATTTTTGCTAGCTGCGGTATCGGTTCTCGTCCGATCACCGCAATCAACTAGCATCGGGCGCGGTCAGTACATACAAAGATGGGGAACCGCTTTGAAACACCGCGTGTTGTTGGCATCGAGCCGCCTATTTGCTGTCGATCCAAGTAACCCATGTAACGCATGTGCGCATATTAACCAATCTATTGCTCATAAACTGCTCACGTGCGTTTACAATTTTGATAAGAAAAAAGTGCAAGTGAAACGTTTCCATGTTTTATGATTCTGCAAAAAACTCCCGAGCAGTAAATCAACTCATTTTAGCTCAAGAACGCGAGTGTGTGCATTTATGGAAACTCACCTTATGTGCGCACTCCATATGAACGTTAAACAGAGCCCACCCTACAGAGTGCACATAAGTGTGCATTCTCTTTAATGCACACACACTCGTGTTCGTGAGCAAAAATAAAAATGTTCACGGCCAATTACTCATGAGCACCGATAGCACCAACGCCATCGAATGTTTATTTCGCGGCGTCCCTCCTCGGCGGGGTACTGGAAAAGCAAGCCTACACTTGCCAAGAAAAAGCTTCTCGACTCAAGCCGTCCGGAATCGGCTTTAAACTGTAGGTCCCTTTCACCTGTATAAAAAAAATAAATCACACACAACATGGGTGATTGAGAGAAGCTTGGCTCTGGCCCTTCACGGGCTGTAACGCCACCAAAGCAAGCAAGCAAGCATGAATGGTTTTTCAGTCAAAATTGTGTTCAATTAAAAATTGTAACTTTCACTAGAAACTCGATAGTTCAGAATCTCGTTGGCAATAACGCGCGAGGTCTTGCTGGCAGGTGTCTGTTCCATCCGTATGCCACTGTGCTATCTTCCTTCCTCAACCAACAAGCGACTCCAGCCAGCACGATCACTTGCCAGCCGCTTCCAGTCACGCACACCAAGTTGGTTGATGTCCTTCTCCACTTGTGGGCGTCCATTGAGTCAAGAGTTTTCCATACGCTCTACATGGCCTAGCCATCTTAAGCATTATATCCGCAGACGCTTAACCAGGCACATGGTGCCGTACAGCCCGTACAGTTCGTGGTTGAATATTCTACTCCAGATGCCATCAACGCAAACAGGACCAAAGATTGCACGCAAAACTTTTCTCTCGAAAGGACCAAGGACTTCCTCATCAGTTTTCAATAGTGTCTAAACCTCGGCGCGATTAAGCAGGACTGGAATAATTAGGGTATTATAACAAGCCAGTTCGGTTTTCGAGAGACGGCTTTGTTACTCAATTGCCTTGTGAGCCCAAAAAAACAGTGATTGTAAGTATGTATGTTGGCGTTACAGTCCATGAAGGATTAAAGCCAAGCTTCTCTCAATCACCCATGTTGTGTTCGATTTTATTTTCCCATAGGTGAAAGGGATCTACAGTTTATTGACGGTTCTGAACGGCGAGATTCGAGAAGCTTTTCTTGACAATTATACTACAGGGGTTTTTTTCAGTACCCCGCTACACACTACCTACTGCGCCACGGCGCTCTAAAAAAACAGCGATTGGCAAGAATTATTCTGCGTTTAATCTCAGTACTGATGTTGTTCGTATTAGCTACTGCGGATTCAAGGTAGACGAAGTTCTTGACTGCCCATTGTGACGCTCTGTCCGAGGCGTCGATGCTAAGCGTCATTTGTTGGTGACAGCATACACTTCGTTTTGCCCATTTTAACCACCTCCGCTACAATGCCAGCAAACGCCTCATTGACGGCCAGCTGCGTTGGACCAATCACGTCAATATCATCGGCGTAAGCTAGCAGTTGAACGGACTTGTGGAAGATCGTGCCCCCAGTGCTGACTTGTGAGTTTCGCACGATCTTCTCAAGTATGTTGTTAAAAAAGTCACATGATAGTGCGTCGCCTTGTCTAAAATCTTTTTTTGGCATTGAATCGGCATCCTACCAATCTGACGAGTTTGGTAGTGATGCCAAAACTAGACATGGCTCTGTATAAGTCGTTTCTATGCACGCTGTCATATGCGGCCTTGAAATCAAAGGTGGTGAGTGTCGATCTGCTTTTCTTGGGTCTTTTCCAGGATTTCGTCTATCCTGGACTTCCCTGGCCTGAGACCACATTGATAAGGACCTGTAAGAGTGTTGACGAACGGTTTCCGGCGTCAACACAAAACAGCAGAGAGGATTTTGTATGCGACATTAAGGAGATTGATCCCTCTGTTAATGGCGCAGTTAAAGGGTTCTCCTTTCTTGTAAATCGGCAGTTCCGCGGACAGTACGTCCGATCCAGCAGCTTTGTTTGACTTGAGCCTTGATATTGTTATCTTGACCTCGTCAAAGTCGAGACGGAATTCTTGTTTATCGTCGTCCAAGTTAAGTAGGACATTCTGCCTGACAGTGGTATTTAAGTCTTTCTTGCCGACTCTTCCAAATTCTAAGTATCAATTGCGTCTCTACTATAAGTTGCCCGTTCTCGTCCCGGCAGGCTTCAGTCCGTAGATTGAATCCACTGGATAAATTTTGATAAAACTTCTAGACTTCATTCCTGCTTTAACACTTCTCCATCTTTTCAACAGCGCCCTTGTCATGCTCCTTCTTTCTCTTTTAGAGAATCCTGTTCTCATCTCTCCTTTTTTGGTCGTATAGCTCATGAACAGTTCTCGTCTTTCTACGTAGCGGTGCCTTTTTGGTATCCGTGCTGGCCACAACAAGGAAATGATCCGAGTCGATGTTGGTTCCTCAGAAGGTTCGGTTATCAAGAATACTGGAAGAGTGTCTGACCTCGATCGCAATGTGATCAATTTGGTTTATGGTTGATGTTCCCCTTATGGTTGTTTAGGTGTAGGAACCACGTACTCACTACAGAGAGGTTCCGTCCCGAGGCGAAATCCACTAGCCTGAGTCTGTTTCCGGAAACAAGAAATTGACCTTGTTTCTTTTGGCAAGGTATTGTAGGGCATCATGGCATTCCTAAACGGTTTTTGAGTTCGTGCTGTACGAACTCAGCGCTTTAAGTGTTGATGTTGATGTTGATGATGTTGATGGTAGATGTTGACGCATGTTAGGATGGCATATAATTCTGCTTGAAAGATACTAGGACTCATTCCCAGGGCTTTCGAGATCTTCCGATTTGGTCCAAAGATGTCGGCGCCAATGCCAGAAACCATCTTGGAGCCATCAGTGTACTACCTAAAACCTTTGACGCTAAGCAAGGGATCACTGGTTTCTCAAGCTGAGCGGTTTGGGATCAATATCTCAAAACTCTTGTCAAAAGTAATCATGGGATGGACATGTGACCCATGGGTCTACATGGCAAGCTTGTTCCCGAGCACGATTTTATCATCGTACTCCGTAATACAACATTATTCAAAACCAATATATTCCATCAGGATTCTGCTTCGGGGCAACGAGTGAACTTTAATGGTTCTAAGGGCGTCACGACAATGGGTTCTGGGTGTTCTCTACTCCAAATTCGGCAATTTTGCTTGTTTACATAACCATATAACCGAAAATGGGCCACATCGGAAGATGAAGCTATTTTCGGTCCATTCTCCAAACCCCCGCGACGCGTATAATGGTCACGCGGTTTCAACTGTTGCATCAAGCTTTTAAGTCAGGATCTTTCTCTAAAATCTTCCACAAAGTAGATGGCCGTATCTCCAATTGCTGTTCACGACGGCGAATCGACTCATTCGGATTCTCTTCAACACTGAATTATTCACTAGAGTATACGTGGTGGGAAAACGATTCATCGTGTTCTGAATAACTTGCACAGATGGATGAGTTTGTCGACCGTAAAATGGACGTAGCGCACGATAAGTTTGGCGAGCTAAATCATGGTTTTCAAAATAAGTTTTCAATTTGCGCGCATTGTTCTGGCATTAGTATCCACCATGAAGTAACAGTGGTGCCAGTTTAAAAACATAACCTCTAGAACAACACCTTCTATATTGGAGAAGGCTTATGTTTATAACCGCGGAAGTCCGCTGTTTGGAGATTTTGCGTTTCGGCTTATTCCACTAGAAAACGAATGCCATGGTGGACCCCTCTTATATAGGGTTCACGTTTCAAACGCAGTTCCCCATGAATATTTCCGCTAATAGTGAAGAATGTGCTTAAAGCCTTTCTCGGCTCAATGATCTTCATCTTTGGCTCAAATATCTCTTTACAGGTTGCCTGCTAGCTTAGCCTACAGGCTACAGGTTTTTTATGCTTAGCCTAAAGCATTTGGTATAAGTAAGCAAGACGTCCTGCGAAATGTTCCGGGGAGTGTCTAAAAATTGGTCAGAAAATTGGCGTTCCGCTTCCTGTAAATTGAAACCAAGTAAATGCTCCGTGACACGGCGGAGCGTCAGTTTCATAGTTGCTATTTCCTGTATACGGCTACGGTCTAAAAAGGGGTATGACTTCTGCTACATTAACTTCAATCTCTCTCTCATCTCATGAGCAGATCCACATACTAAGCATACTTCCAACGAATTTCGTATAAAATAAATTAAATTGTCAGTTGCATATCGATATCCGAGCGAACGCTCGATGGCAGGTAACCCGGGTAATATTCAATTTTTCGCTCGACGGAAATGCAGCAACAACAAGGAGCAGTTTCCTACGTCACAGTCGACGCATATTAATCACTAACAGAGCTCCCAAAAACGATTTTTCAATCGTACGTTGAAGCAATATCTCGGTAGACAGCAAAAAGTCCTGACGAAGGATACATATATTGACATCTTTTACTTGAATAGTTTGACTATGACCTTATTGTTACCATCAAGGCTCGCGGTTATGATTTAATTGATTTCGAGATGAACGCCTCAGACTTTGTGGAATCCAGTATAAACCGAAGAGCTTGGGTAGCCAACATATTCAAATCGCCTCTAGTGCATTACTTACGTATGTACATATGTATGTATATACGGATGACGGACGAGGATGTTGTCTCGATCTCATGTACATGACAATGATCGGGATGGATGTCCCCGAAAGTGATTTCATGGCATCGATTCTACTCGGCCTACTTGCTATCTCGCAAGTACATATACGCAAATGTACTCCTTACGATGACCAGTGTGTACTGGCCACGAAGTGGTATGCAACAAGAGACCCACATAAATGTTGTGGTGATTGTAGTACTCTGGCGGTAAGGAGCAGGATGGGGGTTGCTTCAATATCACTTGCTCCAACCACACTTAGACATGTTGCGTGTGTTTTATTAATATCCTGTGATAGGAATTCGGTTGGTGGCGAGAATAACGTGTTTGCGGCTGTCCCATGGCAGTACATCTACTCAATCAGAGGCCAATTACATCGTGGGATATACAAGTAGTTTGTTATGAAACTCTGGCGGTGACGGTGGTGACAGTGGCGGTTTTGAAGTGGTTAGGGAGGTGCTGATGTGCCCTTGTTGACTTGTTGAGTGGAGCTTGAATGTTAAATGTTTAAAGTGGGTACCCTTGTGAGGTACAGCTTGGTAAATAGGAAGCTAAGTTAACGTACTAGGGACTCGTAAATTTATGAAAGATTGTCATTGATGTCGTAGACCTAAATCTTCTTCTTAAAGCACGTATTTGGAATGAAAACCTCAGATATGAATAATTTCAGTCTTGTACCTGGGATAATAGGTCCTTTAAGGAAATTCCTCTGGTGGAAGACTTGAGGCAAGTTAGTAAAACAATCTTCCAAGATGTACGCAGGAACTTATTTAAACTTACCCTTAGAGTCGGAAGTACTGTCGAATCGTCTTCTTGAGGAGGCTAGGGCAGACAGTAGTCATTATACGGCAGTCATAATCTAGCGACATGTTTCTTTCAAGGGCAGTGTCTTGTTAGGACTCCAATAAGGCTGTTTATAAATTGCCTGCACCGTGGCGCAGTGGTTAGTGTGTTGAGCATAAACAGATATTGGCAAGAGTTACTCTGCGCTTAATCACGGTACTGATGTTATTCGTATTAGTTACTGCAGATCCAGAGTAGACGAAGTGCTTGACTACCTCCAAGTTCTTGCAGCCAATTATGACGCTCTGTCCGAAACGTCGATGTTGTGCCCTCGTTTACCGCCAGAACCATTTTAGCCGTCTCCGCTTCAATGCCAGCAAACGCCTCACAGACGGCCCGCTGCGTTCGACCAATCTTACTTACTTGGCGCTACAGTTCGGGGTGACCAGGGTCTCAACCAACAAGTCTCTCCAGCCGGCACGATCTTTGGCCAGCCTCTTCCAGTACTGCACGCCCAGTTGGTTGAGGTCCCTTTCCACCTGTGCGCGCCACCTTAGATGCGGTCGTCTTCTGCTGCGCCGTCCCTCGGGGTTGGCGTCGAAGACTCTTCGGGCCGGAGCGGTGATGTCCATTCGCTTTACATGGCCCAGCCATCTTAGTCGTTGGATCCGAAGATGTCTTACTAGGTATATGTCACTGTACAGCCCGTACAGTTCTTGGTTGAATCTCCTCCTCCATTCTCCGTTTACACAAACGGAACCAAAGATTGCACGCAGAATTTTCCTCTCGAAACGGCCAAGGGACTCTTCATTCGCTCTTGATAAAGTCCAAGCCTCAGCGCCATAGAGGAGGACCGGGATGATTAAAGTTATGTAGAGTTACGCTGTTGTATGCGGCTTTGAGGTCGACAAACAGGTGATGAGTGTCGACTTGAAATTCATTGGTTTTTTCCAGGATCTGCCATAGTATGAAGATTTGGTCGATGGTGGACTTCCCTGGCCTGAATCCGCACTGATAAGGACCTATCAGCTTATTTACAAAAGGCTTCAGGCGTTCATACAAAAGGGCAGAGAAGATTTTGTAGGCGATGTTATTCCTCTGTAATTTACGAAATCAGAGGGGTCTCCTTTCTTGTGGATCGGGCATATGATGCTGAGACTCCATTCCTTGGGCATGCTTTCCTCTGACCGTATCTTACAGATGAGCTGGTGCATACTCCAAACCAGGTCATCCCCAGCTGCCTTGAAGAGCTCAGCAGACAGTCCATCTGCGCCAGCAGCTTTATTCGACTTGAGCTTCGATATGGCAATCTCAACTTCGTCGAGGTCAGGGAGACGGAATTCTCTGCTGTCTCCGTCGGTTAGAATTGGATCATTCTGCCTGACAGCGGTATATTGACTAACATCGCCGTTATACAGTCTGCAGAAGTGGTTTTTCCATATTCTCAGCATCGACTGCGATTCTACTACTAGGTGTCCGTTCTCATCCCTGTAGGCTTCCGTTCTGGCTTTGTAACCTTGGCATGTTCGCTTTATCTGTTGATAAAACTTTCGAACGTCACGCCTGCAGTAACACCTCTCCAAATCCTCAATCGCGCGCTTCTCGTGCTCTTTCTTCTTTCTTCTAAGATGCTTGTGCTCCTCCCTTCTTTTTAACTCGTAGAGCTCACGAGCTGCTCTTGTTCTTTTATGCAGCGAGGCCTTATATGCATCGTGCTTCGCTGTGTGAATCCTCCTGCACACTTCATCGAACCAGGTGTTTCTTCGTGGTGGAGCCTTGAAACCCAAGACCTCGGTTGCAGAGCTTTTCAGGGCTTGTTTGCAAAGGCTCCACGGCTGTTCTATTGATAGCATGGAGGATTGAGGTGTATTGGATCGGTAAAAGCACGAGCGGTTTCTGGCGATAGTAGCTTTCCAACGTCATAACTTTGTGTTCTCACTCTACTCCGCTGCTATCGTGATATCCGCAAGCACATCTTGGCTACTACAAGAAAGTGGTCCGAGTCAATGTTAGCCCCTCGGATAGTTCGGACATCAAGAATAGTGGAGGAGTGTCTGACGTCGATCGCGATGTGATCAATCTGGTTGGTAGTCGATTTATCAAATGACCGCCAGGTGCCTTTGTGTATATCGAGGTGCGGGAAGAGCGTACTGGCTAGAAGGAGATTTTGCCCCGTTTGCAAGATCAATCAGCCCGTGTCCATTATCTTATGTGCTGTCGTGAAGGCTATGTTTGCCGATGACTCGTTCAAAGATGCTTTTCTTACCCAGCTTAGCATTGAAGTCTCCTAGTACAATTTTGATGTCATAGCTGGGACATTGGGTATACGTTCTGTCTAGAAAATCGTGGAACTCATCTTTGGCGGAGTCATCCTTGTCTTCCGTGGGGGCGTGGACGCAGATCAGGCTGATGTTAAAAAATGTAGCCTTGCCGCTCACATGCCGAGAGCTTAGGACTTTTTGCCTTAGTCCACCTCGAACAACAAATCCGCATCCAAACAATCGTTGTCCTCTCTCCCTATAGCAGTCGCCGTAGTAAATATCGCAGTTTTTCATCCGCTTTATACCCGGTCCATTCCATCGCATTTCCTGGATGGCGGTTATGTCCGCTTTATAGCGGTCTAGGGCGTCCGCAAGTTGTTCGGCTGCACGTGGCCTGTTTAGGGGCCTAACATTCCACGTACAAAGCCGAAGATCATTGTCCTTTTTTCGTTTTTTGCAAGGGTCGTCAACATAAATCCGGTCCGTTATATCCGAGGCTTGTGGTTGTTTCGGAGTTTGTGTTTTTTTTACGGTTACGGCTTACTAGGCCGTAGCCCAACCGACTAATCCTGTTTTTTGGCGCAGGAGGCTCGCCATTCGCACTTTCCCGTCTGCAGTTTCAATAAAAAATCTCCAGATGGCACCGCGAGCAGGTGGGGATAGGACTTACTAACAGTGCCGCAAGATGTTCGACTGCGGTGGCTATTCTCGCTTTTTAGCAGGCCAGCATCCGCCGGATAGATGCTACTCCTACGAGGCCTTTGTTAGTCCTTTGCTGATTTCGATTACATGCCACTATTCAAGCAACTTATCTTTAAGGCTCAAATCGCACGACATAGCGTATCTATTCAATGTAACTTGAATTGCTTGTTTAGTAGGGCGGTTATGACGAGCGTAAAATGGATAAAGTGTGTAAAAGACCTTTTGCCTTCACGTAATTCCTTCTACGATAAGATGGCAATGCTAGCTAAGTATGAGTGGCTATAACACATTACGCGAGGCGTACGTGAACTGTCAAAACTGAAACACTGAAAAACCAAAGAGCAAAAAAACCACCCTCTATAAGGACAGTAATTCAATCACTAGTCGTCCAGCCATCCCAATACTTCTTCCTCAATAACATGAAACATTGTTATTACATTGTTCAACGGAGAATAGTCCTTAAATCGAATTAATAATTCTTGTTCTCTCCTTTGTACTGTGAACGTAATCAATATCAGTTATCCCGAGATGAATTCCGGTAATCCACTTCTCTGCCAAACGAATTCGATTATTCAATCCATTATCGTTAAAATGAGGAAAAAAGAATCAATAATAGCCTCGAGATCCAGGATTGGTGATTCATATCACCAAGCAACGCATAAACTGCTCGACCGATAGATAAACTCGGAAGTCATCTACTAAAGGATCAACCCGAATGCGTTTACCATGCTCTCTCAATCGACCGAAAACATCGGTATCGAGGACGGTACCAACATGGCAGAACTGTCGGTAGCATTAGGTGCAATGACGACAGGACGTGGAAGGCGGCTAATGCACTCGCATTTTAAATATTCTATTGCCACAGAGTTTATGATCAAATCGCATCCTTTTTGTATGCAAATTATTCAGGTTTCGAGTCAATTACCCGCTTTTACGGACGCATCATCATTGGTCCCGATATTTCGATACCACGATGCGTGGTGAGGGAGGCGTTGTCAAATTGAACTGACGCGACAGCTAGTTGCTAGTCGGCGCTTGTTACTGCCTTCTGGCTTCTACTTTGCTCGCGTCATTGTAATTTCGGAATATTGCTCAATCGACTTTTAATAAAAGTTGATAGCCTCGGGCAAATTAATGATAAAGCTTTTAAGTGATTCGATTTCAGGCTCTTGCGTTGGCATACTTTATGACTATGTTGGTGCTACTTATTGTCGAATATTCAGCGAATGGGGAATGAATGAAAAATTTAAATTAAATTGTTATTGCTCTCGTTGGACATGGACTCGTACAGTTGGATGGATGGCGAGCAGGCAGTGCAGTTTTTTATGGGCAATGGAGCACGCTAGTCGGTCCGTGCAAGCTGGAATGCTATGTTAGTTCGGAATCCGCTTTATTGCAACGATTTTGGTCTAAAATATCTATTGCTCGTATCTGAATAGGGAATTAGGTTTACATGTATTCACTGGACATGCTCTTCATTATTTTTTCAGTGTGTCCGAAAATCCCGAATATTTGAACGACTTCATTAGAAGCGATGGTTCGATTGGAATGCTGTTTGATGGAGTTTGAACCACGTGTAGCATTCAAAAGATGAAAACAAAAACGATTGTATGTAACAGAATGCGGCAGGAGCTTTTTAGATACCTCGCATTGAAAGAGTTTTCCTGATCTCTATAAATTGCCCATCTTATAGTGAATTTCTATGGGGTTTGGAGTCACATTGTGGGAGATCTTGGAGAAGACCCAAGAATACCAAATCGATAACCATCACCATCACCTTAAGTGCTAGGGGACGAGCTATACGAAGCTATGTCTAGTTTTAACATCCCTGCCAAACTCGTCAGATTATGCAGGACGACAATGAAGAATTCCCGCTGCTCTGTTAAGGTTTGTAGCGAATTAACCGGGACCTTTGATGTTAAAAAGAATTTAGACAAGGTGACGCATTGTCATCTAAATTTTTCAACATCGTGCTTGAAAAAATCATACGAGACACAAGATCGTATCTATTTCAAGCCTGCGCGTACGCGGATGACATTGACGTAATTGGACGAGCACAGCGGGATGCCAATGAAGCGTCCGAGAGTATTAAAGCAGAAGCAGCTAAAATAGGTCTTTCGGTTAACGAGGGTAAAACAAAATCCGATTTATCAGTGTTTCCATGGACTTGGACCGAAGGGACTTTAGTGCAATGGGTCGGTAATTGGAGAGAGAAGAGTAGGAGTGGTTGAAAAGCTAACGCAGTAGTTTTGACAAGGGGGGAGGGAGCGAGCAAACAGAGCAAAGAAGTTGACCGCGTTTAACATGGCAAACGCCAGCTTCGATCTCTGTCCCTGCTCAATCCAAGTTGACACACCGCCTCCGCGTGGCCTCCCCTGGATAGCTACCCTGGCACCCGCCAAGTAGTGAACCAATGTGTGCAGCTACCCCACCCCTTGTTCCTGGGGAAAGAGGAACCTGGCCCTCCTCACGTAAAAACCTACTTTTTCCGAAACGACAACAAGCCTCGGATACGGACGGATACAAAGCTGACGACCCCTGCAAACGACTAACGGACTTGAGAGTTTGCACCTGGAATGTGAGGTCCCTTAACAGACCGGGTGCAGGCGACCAATTGGAGCAAACCCTCAACTGCCATAAAGCAGATATAACTGCACTCCAAGAAGTGCGATGGGATAGACCAGGCAAAGAACGGATGAAAAACTGCGACATCTACTATGGAAACTGCTACAAGGAGAACAAACAGCGCCTATTCGGTGCGGATTCGTTATTCGAGGAAGACTCCGACAAAACGTCTTAAGCTTCCGAGATATAAGTGAACGCCTCATAACAATCCACATCAAAGCTAAATTTGGAAACATTAGCTTAATATGCGCTCACGCCCCAATGGAAGAAAAGGACGATCGACTCAAAGAAGAATTCCTCGATCTCCTAGACAGAACCTATGCCCAATGTCCCAGCAACGATACAAAAATAGTTCTAGGAGATTTTAATGCAAAACTGGGCAAAGAGGACATATTTGAGTCGATCATAGAAAAGCATAGCCACCATAACACCGCATCCGACAACGGACTTAGGCTAATCGATTTCCTGACGGGGCGCAACCTCCTTGTAGCAAGCACGCGATTCCCCCATCTCAACATCCACAAGGGTACTTGGCGGTCTATTGATCAATCGACCACCAACCAGATTGATCACATTGCGATCGACGCCGGACACTCCTCCAGTATTCTCGACGTACGAACATTCCGAGGGGCCAACATCGACTCGGACCTCTACCTTGTTGTAGCTAAGGTACTCATGAGGATATCAAGAATGCTTAGGAGTCGAGTAGAACTAGGTAAGTTTGACGTCAGAAAGCTACAATCGCAAGAGACTGCCAGAATCTTTGCCGATTGTGTCTCCTCCAAGCTCTCTTAAAATCCGCCCACAGCAGCACAAACAATAGAGCAGGAATGGGCGCGTTGCCAGAGCGCCGTCAGAGACGCTGCCTCTGAGGTGCTGGGTTTCAAACCGCCACCACCTAGAAACCCCTGGTTCGATGAAGAATGAAGAAGAATTTTATAGTAAATAAAAATAAATAAATAAAATATAAAGCTGCTCGCGAAATCTGGAGGAATACACGCTTTTCAGAAAGAAGAAAGAAGAGAGAGCAAGCGTGAGATCGAGGAGATGGAGAGATGCTTCCGCAGGAATGACGCCCGTAAGTTTTACAATAAGGTAAAACGAACATGCCATCTCAGCATCGTTTGCCCGGTCCATAAGAAAGGAGACCCCTATAACTGCGCCAACTATAGGGGAATAAGTCTCCTAAACATCGCTGTGTGGACGCCAAAAAAGGGTTCTTATAGAGTTTGACTTACACAAAACTGCTGGTATTTCCACAATAATTCTGAAGAGATGTTCTTCTACGCTGTAAAAACCACTTACTTACTTACTTAGGTGGCGCTACAGTCCGTGGTGAACCTGGGCCTCAACCAACAAGCGTCTCCAGCTGGCACGGTCTTTGGCCTGCTGTTTCCAGCGCCGCACCGCCAGTTGGTTAAGGTCCCCTTCCACCTGCGTGCGCCACCGTTGATGCGGCCGTCCCCTACGGCGCCTTCTTTCCGGGGTCGATTCGAAGACTCTTCGGGTAGGAGTGTATTTTCCATGCGCTTTACATGGCCTAGCCACCTTAGACGCTGTATCCGTAGACGTCGTACCAGGCCGTACAGTTCTTCATTATATCTTTTCCTCCATACACCGTTTGAATAAACGGAACCATAGATAGTGCGCAGAATTTTCCTCTTGAAACGACCATGGGCATCTTTATACGCTTTTGTTAAGGTCCAAGCCTCTGCGCCGTAAAGGAGGACCAGAATAGGCCAGCGATCCATGGAGGATCTGAGCCTGAGCTATAGCTGCCTTCCATCCTTGACGGTCTCGGGCACGTTGCTTCCAGTTGTCAAGACCAAGATGTCTTACATCCGCGATTGTATGTATGTATGTTGGCGTTACAGTCCAATGAGGACCTGAGCCGAGCTTCTCTCAATCACCCATGTTGTGTGTGATTTCATTTTCCCATAGGTGAAAGGGACCTACAATTTATTGCCGGTTCCGAACGGCGAATTTCGAGAAGCTTTTTCATGACAATTTTACTACAGGGGGCTTTGTCAGAGCCCCGCTGAGGAGAAACACCGTGAAAAACACGTTCGATGACATGGCTGTGTCGGGATTCGATCCCTTGTCATCGGCGTCAGAGGCCAACACACTACCCACTGCGCCACGGTGCCCTCAAGACTATACTTCACAGGATCATTTCTGTAGTCAGTCTTCATTTACTTTCAAAGTAAACTAAAAGAACATCCGCGATTACTTGGTTTTTATACCGGAGGTTCGGTCTTCCTCTTCTTCTCGAACCAGGTGGCTCGGAGTCGAAGACCCTCTTAGCTGGAGCGTTGATGTCCATGCGCTCGATCTGGTCGAGCCAGCGTAGTCGACGGATCCTTGCCTTCCGGACTACATCTACATCTTGGTACAGCTCGAAGAGTTCGCGGTTGCGTCTTCTTCTCCATTCACCTTCCTCACAGACAGGACCAAATATCCGGCGCAGAATTTTTCTTTCGAAAGAACCCAAAATCAGCTCCGCTGTCCTGCTTATCGTCTAGCTTTCGGCTCCGTACAGCAAGACTGGCAAAATGAGCGTTTTGTAAAGCATGACTTTGGTCTTCCGAGTGAGTTTTGACCCTAGTTGCTTGGACAAGCCGAAGTAGCAGCGGTTGCCAAGGGCGATTCTATGCCGGATCTCCACTGTGGTGTCATTTGTGGAATTTACGTTTGCCCCGAGGTAGACAAACTCCTTAACTACCTCGAAATTGTAGCTGTCAATTGTTATATTTTGACCCAGGTGGTGTGCGACGGATTGGCTTTTGCTTGACAGCATGTATTTCGTTTTGTCCTCATTGATCTTAAGACCAACTCGTTTCGCCTCTTCTTCAATCGCCGTGAATGCTTCCACAACGCCACGGCGAGAACACGCGATGATGTCGATATTATCCGCGTATCCTAGCAGCCGGATGGACTTGTAAAAGATAGTGCCTTCCCTGTTGACGCCTGCCCGTCGCACTATCTGCTCCAGCACCAGGTTGAAGAAGTCACATGATAGCGCATCTCCTTGCCGAAATCCGGTGCATGTTTCTAATGGTTCCAAGGTCCTAGAACCGAGTTGCACGGCGCATCGCGGGTTTTTTAGCGTGGCGCGACACAAGTGGATCAGTTTTCCCGGGATCCCGAATTCGGCCATCGCACCAAGCAGTTCTTCACGATTAATGCTGTCGTATGCAGCTTTGAAATGATGATGAAAAGATGGTGTGTATCGATTCGAAACTCATTGGTCTTTTCCAGGATTTGTCGAAGTGTGAAAATTTGGTCTATAGTCGATTTGCCGGGCCGGAAGCCGCACTGGTAGCTGCCGATTAGTGCGGTGCAAAATGGTTTTAGACGTTCACGCAATACGCTGAACAGGATCTTGTATGCGACATTGAGCAGGGATAGACCTCTATACTTCTTGCAAGAGGTAGGATCGCCTTTTTCGTGGATGGGGCACACAGTCGTACAAAATAGGTAATAAGGACCCGTCACATATGTACATATGGACGTCCCCTTATAGTAACGTTGGCAAAGTTATTATATTCAATAAGAGTCTCATACATTCTGGACTTTACTTCCTACTTCCCTGGTGAACTTTACTCTAGTGTCCTAAGATCTATCCATCCATCAAAAGTGTTTGTTTTATGTTCAAGCAGTCGTTTGCAGTAATTGTATTCACCATTGGCAGAACACATCTCACTATCCCAGTTGTCTAACTATCACCAGAGCCTTCCGGCTTATTTTGCGTTTTGTTAATTCGGTTATACTAGGTTATAGTAACGAAAATTTGTTTGTTCAGCGGGCAGTGGTTTCTATTCCGTGTTAAACTGGCTCTTCTACAAAAATGAGATAACAGGCTTTGGTCCGCCGCTGAACACCAAAAGGAAGCAAATGAGCACTATGTGGCCTAATCTGAAACTGAATTGCGACCACTGGTCATGGTGTCGTCAGTGAGTATACTAAAATAACCATACCATTAAAGGTCAATTCAAATTAAAAACTACAACCGCCCACTCTCTGTTCACGTCCAAGCGTTCCTTGATTCACTCGAACAAAATGTGATAAACTAGTAATGAGATACGTTTCCTTTTGATTTTACATATATTTCTTATGGCCACTTAAGTAAGAACTTCGCTACTAAATGCCATTGTCTAACTTTTCACATTGAGCGGCGCATAATTTTGATCTATGACCACATCCCGAATGCCATTTATCATATCGAACCATTCATAAAGCACCCAAAAAGGAAGCAACCCCCAAATACCACTACCCGAAAGGACGAAAACTTTTCACATTACTACATTAGTTTGATTTTTATGTATTGATTCGATCGACTTTATGCTGTCGTAAACAACGGTAAACTTCTTGCTTCCAATCACCATATCTCTGACGGCGTAGAGGCAAAAAAACAAACAAGAAACGTTCGAAAAACAGGACGAGCAATACACATGCAAGCTGTGGAATCTGGAAGCTGGATGGAAGTAAATCAGTTAAATTGTAGTTCATTCTGCTGACGCACGAGCATTTGAGTGTCTTTATGGGATGCAATTAAAAAAAAAAAACAAACGAATTCCCAAAAAGACATTTCAGATCAGTCAGCGGAATTTCACACGCAATTCGCCCACATCCTCTCGCGCAAGGATAATGGTCCTGTAATCCAGTAATCAGCAAATATATCACGCGATTACATCCTTACGGTTAACAAAGTTCATTGGCGAATGAATGAATGGTCGCGCTGTCGGGACGCTCGTATACTCGTACGATCGCGAATCAAGGAGCTATTAAAATCCTTGTGACTTTAGATGGTGACGCCACAACCATCACCAAATCTGGCAATGGCCTGATAAAGTCACAGTATAAAAAACTTTTTATTCAATTTGTCAAATGGTACTTTGGACGGATTTTATGGGCATGTGGAATAGTTCGAATGCTTCAATGGTTGGCTGCTACTCCCATCCATCTACATACGAACGGATATTTGCAATATCGTGTTACATGTTACAATAACCGGATATGGTGTAGTCGTAAAGGGCTTATGTGGTCGGATTGGTGAATGCGAAAACGGTTGAATGGCTTGATGGAAGGATAAGAGATGGATGATGATATGACGATGGCAATAACTTGCCATCATTTCATACACATTCATGGTGGTGTGAGTTATGTGGCAAGTAATGCAACAATGCACTTATTGTTGCAGAAAGTAATTGCTGCACATTTTGCCTTGCAACACGTTGCCTCTTTGTAGTCAAACGAATATTTCCGGATGGAAACTGTTTAACAGGGAGTCAATTAAAGCTGTTCAAAAGTTTGACTATTCACACAGCAGCTAGGAAATTAATTATAACACACTGGCAGGAGTCAAAACACACAACAAGAGGAGTGGTAGCAGAGTACTCGTAAGACGGCAGGGAATGAGTATGCATTGGATGGTTCTAATGGAGGAAGTATCCTGCTTAGTGAATGAGTTACACATAACCAGCAGGACATTATTATGGATGGACTTAGTTTACTGGCTTCGCTTGGTTGGGTTTTTCAAACAAGTTTTTTTGCTGTTGTTTCTTGAGCAGGAAGTTCTTTTGGGAAGTCGTTCACGCACGTAGACTAAGGATACGTGCACAGGACAGCTAGATGCCTTTGCCAACTACATTGTGATGGAGACTAAAGCCACCATGCTGGTGGCAAGTAATACAATTATTTTCAGCTTTCTGGAATGAATTTAGGAAATGCAATTTTTAGCGGGGGAGTGTTGGAATTCGGGAGCAAGTCTTTCGTGTGGGGTCGGGCCACATCTAGTATGGCAACGGCTGGTGGAAAAGCTTCGTAGTACAGCCAGGATACAGTACTTTTAAGTAAGACTATCGCAGCTAAGCCGAACAACCAGGTTTCATTTTGGAAAGCCACAGTTGCAAGTGAATAATAGTACCTTTGCTAACTCAATTTCCATTAAGGACTGTAGTGATCTTTTATCAGTATTCAACACCACTTGCTATAAGATGACGTTCATTGCGTCGAATTTTGGTGGAAAGACCTGACTATATTCCCGTATAGAGTGCACACCGTTCACCAGTCGCTCCCTGCTGACCGTCAACTTGCGTCCATGCTCTGTACGATTTCGTATCTAAAATCGTACTGAGTCTCAAGGCCCATAGCTAAAAAATGTGGCAATTAAGTTCCGGGAATGTGTAAACAACTACCAGGCAACATTTTATTATCGACCTTCACAATTGTCCCCCTCTAAATCCAGCTCCAACATTGTTTCCATACATACATATATACATTTTCAGTGACCCGCATGTTCCACTAAAAGAGTCGCGGGGGTAATGCGCGCACGCGGGATCTCCAGGCCACTCGATCCTCCGTCATCGACTCTAACTAATTAGGAGCTATGCCTAAGCGCACCCAGGCGAGTTCTTGTACTTGGTCTAACCACCTCGTCCTGGGTCTGTCAAGCGGTCGCCTGCCTGATGGTATTGCATCCAAGGCACGCTTCGGAAGTCGTGATGATGGCGACATTCGTCTCACGTGACCAAACCATCAAGGCATAGCCCTTTGCGTTCGTAGAAGCAGCTGCTCAATATTGAGCAGCTCACAGGGAAGTATCACGAGTTGGTTGAGGAAGCTGCCAGGTATCGGTTAGATATCGTAGGTATCTCTTCGACAAAGAAAAGAGGATATAAAACTGTGGACCTCTCGGACGGGTGGAAACTCTTCCTGTCGGGAGTTGCACCTCAAATGTCCCAGGCTGGCAGACAGGGTATTGGAGTGGATACCATTAGGAGGGAGAGTCGCGATCTTAAAACTCATGTTTGAAAGATCATGTTGGGAATGCGGTGAGACACCTAGCGATTGGCAAACTGGGGTGATTGTTCCTCTTTTCAAAAAAGAGGTGTGCTCCAACTATAGGGGCATATCTCTTTTAAGTGTCCCCGGTAAAGTCTACGCTAATGGGTTGGAAGCGCGTTCTAGAGCTATGGTCGAATCCAGGATAGGGGATGAACAGTGCGAGTTTCGTCACGGCAGAAGTACAACCGACCAGCTTTTTACTCTAAGAATGGTACTCGAGAAGGCTTGTGAGTACGCCAAACCAATCTACAGCTGCTTTGTAGATTTGGAAAAGGCGTATGACCGAGTTCCTCGGGGTAAACTCTGAAGTGTTCTGCAGGAGTATGGGATTGATGGTCCTCTGTTGAGGGCCATTCAGTCTCTATGTATACACAAACTGTAGCAGCTGCGTTCGGGTTAACGGTAGTAAATCACCACCTTTCACCGTGGGTGTTGGACTTCGTCAAGGGTGCGTCTTGTCCCCTCTTCTTTTCATTATATACATATATGGCCTGGATGTTGCAGCGCAGTCGAGGCGAGGAGCGTTTTACATTGGGAGAGTTGAGGATAAGCCATCTTATTTTTGCAGATGACTTAGTTGCCCTCACATCCTTCCAGATGGAACTTCAGCGCGCGCTAGATAGGTTTGTGGCCGTATGTGCTGATGCTGGAATGAGGGTTAACGTGGACAAATCCGAGGTTATGGTTAATTCCAGAACACCTGTCCAATGCGCTCAACATGTTAGTGGAGTCCCATTGAAGCAGGTGGAGGAGTTTCAGTATCTCGGGGTCTTCTTCACGAGTGATGGGAGGAGTAATACTGAGCTTTCCTGCAGGATTGGCCAAGCTGGGTCAATTTTGAAACAGCTTGGAAGATCTGTAATCAGGAAGACCGAGCTTGGTGTCAAAGCCAAGTTAGCGGTTTTTAACTCAGTATTTGTTCCAACTCTCACCTATGGTCACGTTGTTTCCATGATTTCAAAAACCTTTGATATCTCTCTGATGAGTTCCTTGGAGGTGTGACTTCATCTTGTCGCAAGGGACCGTAGGGGCTATAAGGTGGATGCTGCAACGTTAGAATGCTTTTTCACCAAAACTCTAGCACAATCAACGAGGAATAGGACGGCGCATTGGTGCAAGATACAGCCCTTCTTGGCAAGTTCGGATAGCACATGGCAGACACGTGTTCGCAACCTCTTTAGGACATCCACATAGAACTGTGGAATCACTGGCTGGTCGGTAGGAACATAGTCACGATGAACGACTTCGCTGGACTTTGACATCCTCTTTTCCGTTTGCGGCTCTTGAACTTCTTTGCCCATTCAAACACACGCGTTTTCGACATACACTCGTATCCATACATCACTTACAATTTTCGGAGGATTTCCGAGGGGTTTTCACCAGATTTCATTAAAAATTGAATCGCAACCCATTGTTGCGGCCACTGAAAAGTTTTCTTTTCCGAAAAATACGTACAACTCACCGGGCCCGTCCATGGAGGAAAGCTTAAAGAAGGACCGTCCTTTTCCAGGCAGCTGATGATGAACGACGAGGTGTTGCCAATTTCCGAGTTACGACTAAATTTTCAACTTAACTGGCACTCCCACTTCTCGTGACGATTAAGAGAAAGCAAGCGAACCCAGCAACAGGAGCTTATCGTGTTTAACATGGCAAACGCTAGTTCCGATCTCTGTCCCTGCTCAATTCAAGTTGACACACAGCCTAGGTGCCCTCCCTTGGACAGTCGAAAAGGCATCCGCCGCGTAGTGAACCAATGTATGCATCGACCCGACCCCTTGTTTCTTGGGAAAGACGGCCGAGAGCTGCTCGTAAACACTACGAGCAGAAGAGGAGAGAGGAACCCAAGCCTTTAAGGAAGAAGAAAAGAGAGCATGAAAAGCGTGAGATCGAGGAAATAGAGGGATGTTACCATAGGAGGTTCTATCGCAAGTTTTATGAAAAAGTAAAAGGAACAGGGCTATAAAGCTAGAGCAGAAGCCTATAGGGATGAACAGTCGATGTTAAGAAAATGTAAAGAGCACTTCCGTAGACTGTTCAAGGGCGATGATAGATCCGATACCGCTGTCAGGCAGAATAATCCATTCGCAACGGAGGAAGATGCAAGAGAATTCCGTCCACCCGACCTAGGAGAAATTTAGCTAGCAATTCCAAGGCTTAAAATGAATAGAGAGTACGGGCTTACTGCTGAGCTTTTTAAAGTGTCGGAGATAAGCTGGTGGAGTGCATGCACCAGCTCATTCGTAAGATTTGGTCGGAGGAAAGCATGGAAAGCATTCCATTCGACGAATGGAATCTCAGCATTTTTTGCCCGTTCCACAAGAAAGGAAATCGCCTCTATCGTCTTGTGTGAACGGGTAAAAGCCTTTTGTAAATAAGCTGATAGGTCCTTATCATTTTGTCTTCAGGCCAAGGAAGCCCACTACGGCAGATTCTGGAAAAACCACCACCTATTTGTCGACTTCAAGGCCGCATACGACAGCCTAATAAGAGACGAGCTATACAATGCCATGTGTACCTTAACATCCCTGCTAAACTCGTCAGACTATGCAAGATGATTTTGAAGAATGCACGCTTCTCCATCCGAATCGTTGAAGATCTGACCGAAAGTTTTGATGTCAAGAAAGGATCAAGGCAGGGTGATGCGCTCTCGTGTGATTTCTTCAACCTCGTGTTCGAAATTTCCAATCCCCACAACTTCTCGTTTGAGGTAGCTAAGAGCTTCGTCTACCTTAGCTCCGCAGTGACCTGGAACAACTACATCAGTCTGAAACCAAACGCACAATCACTCTTGCCAATCGCTGTTTCTTTGGGCTTACACAGCAGAGCGATATTAGTCTAGTCAGCCGTCTACGGATTCAACGCCTAAGAAGGCTAGCATAAGATTGTGATAGCTGGAGGGGCATGTTGGCTGAGACCCAAATTCATCTCGAACTGTAGCGCCCGAGTAGAAGAAGTGAAGGTGAAGTTTCGTAAGGTCTCTTCTTCGCTAGACATTTCCGACGTGGGACAGTGATTTGTTTAAATTCCGTCTTCAGCTGTGTGCACCTTTATGGTGGCCGTCTTCTCCTAAGTCTGTTTTCTTTTTTGTACTTTCTTCTCCATTCTCCATTTCCATGGAGAGGCCGAAAATTGGCCATTGGATTTTTCTTTCGAAAGGGCCTTGTCATCCATACCATTAGAGGACCGGGATGATAAGAGGCAACGATTGACAAGAGTAATTCTGCGCTTAACTTCTGCACTGCTATCGTTGATGCATCCTGCCGCGGAATCGAAGTAGGCGAAATCTTGAGCACCTCGAAGTTGTAACTATCAGTCCATAAGTTCTGACCGAGCCACTGGTGGTGTTAGTATTTTTTGACAATCCTCTTTTAGCCGCTTCTGTCTCAATGCTCGTAAATGCTTCCTGGATGTCTTGTTGTGCTTTCCCAATAATATTATTGTCATCCTCACAGGTAAGCAATTGTTATAAAATACTGAGAAATCTTCAACGTCATGCTACAGAACGTGGCAAGCTTGGCATGAATGTCAAAATTTGACATTTTGTGATGTATATCTGTAGCTCACCGGCTGCTTGGGAAAGCCCAGCAGATAGATCGTCTGTGCCAGTAGCTTAAGGTTTTGTAGTTTTGGGCCCAAGTTTTGACATATCTGTCCCGACTTCTCTTGGATAATTACGTCTGATAGCTGAGTATATTATACGACTGCGATTCCACTAGTAGTTGTCCATCTTATTTCCTGCAATGCCCGATTAAGTGCTTCTGATGCGCTTTCAGAACATTCTCAGCATTTATCGTCAAACCCACATCACAGCATATCAGAGACGCCTTAACCGATGACTTATGTACTGGTAGCACTTCCGTTGATATTCTATGGATTATGGGGTGCAGCGGTTTGGAGAGTTTGTGGGAGACATGATCGTCGTAGGATCTGACAATCTCTTGCGAATGCAGCTTTTCGGTGCTAAACGTTGATGGCTTGGCTTGATTCCACAGAGACAAGGATATCCATCATTTATCCAGGTATAAATTAAAAAAAAAACGCTAAGAGGATTACTTCGAATCAAGCGTAAGTGAACAAAGAGCTGCCGTCTAGGCTACATATTGGACGTCGTTCCTCGTATCACCTATAGAAACCGTTAGCTAGAGACGGGCAACCGTCTCGAACTGGAATGGCTTGCCATTAAATATGTTGTAGTGGCAACCTGAACTGATGCATAAGAGCTTCATATGAAGCTCTATCAGTACATCTTCATAGGAACTAACTGCAAATGATAAGTGTGTTACTGCAACACACCCAAGGGTGTGTTTTCATTGTGGTAATTTTGTATGCAATTTAAAGTGTGTTGAAAGGGAAATTTCCCAAATATACACATAAAAGTGAAATTCCCAATTATATACAACCTTGCCAGAAAACAAACTGCGACCCGGACCAAGTGATCCCGTGTTCAAATCTCAAGGTCCACGTGGACATTTTTCGCAGCGAACAAAAATAAGACTCATCTAGTCCATGCTCTCCGCGCATTTGACGGTTCGAAGCTCATCAAGACCGAAGCATTGCCCTTCCGTTTTTTGATTGATTAAATTGTTTGTTCCTTTTTGATGTGAAACAACATCATGATGATCATGCCATACGACTCGAAGGATCAATGTAGAAGGGGAAAGGAGAGGTTTAGTGTCTTTGGTTTTTGGTGGCTGCGGGCATTGAGTTTGAACTCAGATTAGTGGATTGAGAGTCCAGTGTGTTAACCATTACGCCATGAATCCGAATCGCAAATTACTTTCTGGCTAGGTTGCATATAGTTTGAAAACTTTCCATTTGCTTGATTGATTGATCCAAAGTGTGTTAATTGATAATAAGTGTGTCGCTGAAATACACTTAAGGTGTCATTTGAGTTTTTATTCATGACACGCAATAGAACGTGTTTCAACACGTTCAATTTCAATTTCAGATATCAAACGTGTTAAGTGACACACTTAATCTTAAGATGTGTTAAATGACACACTTGCTGCGTGCCGTTTAAGGTGAAAGTTAAAATCAATCAACTGATTGCAAGTTCACATCATAACGCATTCCTTCCACCAAATGTTGGCTAGTATACATGTAGTACCGAGTTCTGCAGAGGCCGAAACAAATCGTATTCAGATGGTGTCAGGTCCGAGGCATATAATGGATGCATCACAAATATCCAACCATATTTCGTCAATTAGTTCCGCGACATCAAAGATGTGTGTGGCCTGGCAATGTCATGATAGAATACAACTTGGAACTTAATGGAAACTCCGTTTGCTGTCGCTCGGTGTAGAGTATGCTTTAAGCTTATAGGCAGTTTACTTCAAAAGGGAGTCTCGAATCTGCCACAACAAACCCTCAGATTGCAATATGTATTTCCTTTTCAGTTAAAAAACCAGGTCATATGGGAGGACTTGTACGAAAACTGTTTGCGAACTTTTCAAGAAATGACAGTAATAATAACAACAACAACAACCACGGTATGAAGAAGAAACACAGTGGTGCGTGCATGTAATTGCCACTCTGACTTTACCACCAAATTCAACTTGTGTTTGCTTGTCAAGCAAAATTCCAAAAATTTGGTCAACAAACAGTAGACGGTAGAGTGGAGGACGGTCCTACATATTTCATAAGACAATCATCATCATCATCGTCGTCGTCGTCGTTGTCATCAGAATGAAGCGGAACGACTAAATGACTCAAGGATATGTAAATTCTTCCGATTCTATTTCGGTTTCTGTCTCTGACTGGATGTCTATGTGAGTGTGGATGACTTGTTCGTCCTTGCCTTTTGTTTTTTTTTTTTTTTTTCTATTCTTTGCATTTGCTCTGCCGAACTTAAAATAAACCAAAGCAAACCCAAGAATCCTCTAGCCTGCGGCCTATAGAAACAGAAATTTGGTTATCCCAGCGCATTGCTCTAAATGATTCGTAGAATCCATAAGACCTACGAGGATATCATTCCTGCCCACTCGTACATTCGTTCACTGTCAGGCAAGTTTGAAACAGCTTTGATGATGAATGGCATCATTAGCATTTTCATCTCCAGTCTCATCATCAATCAAACATATATTTCATGTCTTATTCTTAAGTAAACCATCGTTGTGTTTGTTTAAAAAGTTTGCCGAAAACTTTCTGTGATGAACCGAACTAGATGTACGACTATGAGTAAATCGTCCCTTCTCATCCTTACCGCAGTCTGTGTTCTTTGCTTTCCGTTTTGCCAGTCTTTTAGCCTTTTTGTCGTGTGAAGGGTTCTCCGATTGTAGTCGTTCGTCTTATTGCCCTTATGCCATGTCACATACATCGACTCGCTTGCACTGTACTACTCTCATGCGAGTGGAAGCGAGGTCCTTCGGGGGAGCTATCTTTGTTCACTATGGCTACAATGCGAGAACATATGTATGTATATAGTACATCAACGAACGAACAGCCGGCTGGCTGCGTGTCATAGGAAAACTGATGACTGATGTTGCAGGAAAGAGTTTAAGACGCTCTCATCCCACATCCTTCTTATCCTTGTGAATATTTGATTTCAGTTTGGTTTGTTTAAGTGATTTTTACAACCAACCTAGTCATTTTACACAAATGAAAAATATGCAGATTTCATATTAGCACACCGGCATGATTGCGAAAGATAAAACTTGTACTTGTGCCTGACGGATGGGCTAGTGGGCAAGTGGGCGAGAGGTCGATAAGACAATGACTGGTTCCAGTTGTAATGATGTCCTTCATGATAAGGATTACGACGGTGATGATGCAAGGAAAACTAAGTTTTCCGTTTCCATTTAGTTGATTAAATACATTTTCTTGATTTAGAAAATTTGCATATAGAATTGATTGGCACAGGACGAAGAGGTCCTTTTCTGTTCTTTTCCCTGCAAGCAGAGCGAGAACTACTTTTGTTTTGTGGCGGTCCTCCGAAGACGGCCACAGAATGAATTAATTTTATTGGTATGTATGTAGACGTTTAGAACGGTGGATTGTTTTATTGAGGCAAAGTGAGCCATATATTATGAACTCAATAAGCTGTTGGCATGCCTGTATAGTTTATGAACTTGTTTTCGTTTGTTCTTAATACACTTGGATACATTTGAATAGGAGAAGATAAATAGTTGTGTTTGGAGTGGGTTTGGCAAGACGAATGGAAAGGTTGTTTGTTACAAATCGGAGGTAGTATTGTTGCCAGGATTTGATGGGGTTACGATAGACTTGTATCCTGTATACGGCGAGCTACGTATACTCCAAGTAAAACATCGGCAATGGTGTGTTTCGGGAATCCTAGCTAATTAACTAGAAAATCTTGGAAATTAGTGGTCAAGCACCACAGAAAATTAGTGGTCAAGCATCACAGAAAGTTAGTGGTCAAGCTTCACAGAGTCTAATACCGCGAGCGTCATTAACATACATATCTCTGTCTCTTTTGTACGCTGGAAGTGTCTTTGATTAGTGACGACCTATGCCTTGTTGCTGCCAAAAAAGGTGGTCACCAAAAAATAAAAAAAACGTTGCTGTCGAAAAAGTCCAGTGCAGCCTCTTTAAAGAGGGATGTCTGTCAAAGATCGGGACATGCGGTGGGACGAAAATTCTGTCTACAAAGAGCACAGAGCCAATTGAAAAAGAACTCAGACGAATGTCGTGGATAGCACCCAATTCTCTCCCCCGAGAGAGTCCAATTGAAGCGAAAAGAGCATTACTGCTACATCTAACTTAACAACGGGGTATTGAAAGATGAGGCAAAGTAGTACTGAGTACTACGATGAGTAGTAAGAAAAAGTGCTCTACTTTGAGGGCGTCGTGGCGCAGTGTTTAGTGTGCTGGACACCGACGTCTTCGGTGGGGTAGCGGCAAGCCCCACCGTAGTATATTTGCCATGCAAAAGCTGTTCGACTTACGCCGTTCGAAATCGGCGTTAAACTGTAGGTCTTTTTTACCTGTGTAAAAGGTAAACTACACACAACATTGTGTGTCCTTCATGGGTTGTAACGCCACCAAAGAAGAAGATTTCCTAGATTTCGAATAAACTCGGAAAAGAAAGCCTAAGTTTCCTACCGCTACAAAGATGTTAGAACCAGAATGACATCAGTTAGCTCCTAGACTCCATATGTTTATAAGTGTCGCCTCACCAACCAACCTTTAGACTCTTTTTCGTCTAAAAGCATCGCCCACTATTGAAAATCTGGGATGAAAGCAAGCTTATACCCCTTCATCCGGTGTTAAAAGCGATCTTAGATCTTTGATTAGTGGAATTGATCACGCTCATGTTTGATAGCTGCATGACTACACTACGGAGAAAAATGATAAGGGATTTCGTGATATAGAACAAAGAGATCTTGCACAAGAAATGTCCTACGATCCCGGTTTCATGGACATGACTTGTGACGCTTTGACATCCGTTATCCTACAGAACAGTAATTTCACGGTCGGGTTTCCGTGGCAGCAGGACTGGCTCTGGCTGTGTACTGAACCTGGAAAAGATAGTCTTCGCATTTTCACGGATGGCTCCAGGTCTTCTTTGAGTGCGAAAAACATCTGATTGCACTTATCATTATGCGTCTGTTATTCAATCATATATATGTATATGCAACCCTAGTGGCCAGACACTATGTTGTGAATCACAGGTGGAAGGAAAAAGCATATGCCACTGCAGTGATAACCAAGCTGCACTCAAAGCTGTGTCCAACTCTTCAACTAGCTCCAAATAAGTGCATGAGCGCTATGACCTTGAACTCCGACGAGGTACTTCACATTTCTTAAGTGCGTACAAATTTGCTGGTTTGTTCATTCTGAACACTAGCTTACTGGCTGTACTCAATGATGCGGATCTTAAAATATTGAACGGCATCCTCTACCTTTTTTCTTATCGAAATTTTTCAGCTCTTTCCTAAATTGTATTCAATCCCCTTTTTGGATTCCTTCCGGGCTGCGAGGCACGTTTCAAGAATTAATTTGGGATGCAATGTATTTATATCCTCATAAAGTAGCTTTTGGGGAGAATTTGAGTTCAGCGAGTTCAGAGATTGTCTTGAATGACAGGGGCAGTATTGGCTTATAGAGGCAAAGATGAGGTTTTTATGGCCCCATACGCTTTATAGTCTATTTTGGCAGCAACCAAGTTTTGGCTGCCAAATTGCGCTAGTCGATTATACACCCCATGGACCTTAGTTCCACACCTACGGCTTTTAAATGGATGGAATCTCATAATGCCTCATGGGAAGGGGCTTCGTCGCTCAATGTAGCCTTGCGTATGAAATAATTTATGCATGGACCTAAGCTAAACTCACTTGTCAGTCAGCAGGGAGCAACTGGTAAATAACTTGGCCTTTCAAGGAAACATCTTCAGGGCTTTTTCCAAAATTCGACCCAATGGACGTCTGCTGATACCAAATTGTATTACCTTTGGCGGATGTTCTTATCCATAGTTGTGATAATTTTGGACGAACGAGCAATATGTACATACGTGCATTACTCCACTCGGGACGCCTCATTGACGATGACCCAGGTCATCTTAAAGCGGGCGATTTCAATATACACAATTCTCAGTGGCTTCGACATTCTGGACAGACAACACCCGCCCGAAGGAAGGTATGTTGAAATTTTCGCTGAGTTCAACCAACTAACTAAACTTGTGAATGAGTTGTCGCACATTCCCGATGTTGCTGGTCATAACAGCAATACACTGGATTTGTTTCTTATCTCCTAGGCTAACAAATACACAATAGATGTATTGTCGCCTTTAGGCTCGTCCGACCACTGCGTGATATCAGCTAAATTCTCGAACTCCCACCACCCAATTAAAGAAAAGCTCATAAGAGAACATTATGGCTATAAGAGCAGGCCAACTGGTGTGGCCTTAACAACTTCTTTCAGATCTTTAACTGGTCGTTGTATTTCCTCGACAACGACGTGGACGCCGCAACTGATATTATCGCAAATATTATCCGAATCGGTATGGCAAATTTTATTCCTAGCACGATTAAAAGCACCAGGCCGAAGGATAATACGTGGTTTGACTTGAGCTGCAAAGAGGCTATTAGGCTCAGGGAGCTAAGTTTTCGGGCCTACTAGGCAAACAGTTCTGAGGAAGACCGAAAAAAGTACATATGAGCCAGAAATTACTGCAACACCCACATTCGACGGGTTGAATTCCAATCCGACCAAAAATTAAAATCCTTCAAGGTCCCAATGCTAGCAAAAGTTTCTAGTCGTTTGTAAAAAACGTAAAACACTCAACTACGTCGTCTATATTAACGCTCATCTACAATGACATTCCAGCTCTCACCCCCTTAGACAAAGCTAACCTACTTGCTGCTCACTTCGCAGCCAGTTCTCAGCTCCCAGCTTGTACCCTGTCTCCGCCTGTACTAGAGTGCGTCACTTCCACCGTGAAACTAATCGACTTCTGCACTCGTATAGTCGCAAGGGTTCTTAAGGACCTCGACATAAACAAATCCGCTGGTCCAGATGATAAGCGTATGCTTTTTCAACTTTCCTATACCCAATAAAGGCAAATCACCTTCTCCCTCCAACTACCGACCCATTGCACTAACGTCCCTTCTTTCCAATGTCATGGAAACGCTAATTAACCGTCAGCTTATGAAATACTGATTAACCGTCAGCTTATGAAATGAGAGCACCGTGGAGCAGTGGGTAGTGTGTTGGCCTCTGACGCCGATGACACGGGATCGAATCCCGACACAGCCAGGTCATCGAACGTGTTTTTCACGGTGTTTCTCCTCAGCGGGGTTCTGACAAAAACCCCTATGTGGTAAAATTGTCATGAAAAGCTTCTCGAGATTCGCCGTTCGGAACCGGCAATAAAAACTGTAGGTCTGTCTGTAGGACTGTAACGCCAACATACATACCTGCATACACATTATGAAATACCTTGAATCACGAAAACTCCTCAATGGCCGTCAGTACGGTTGTGAAATCGCTCGCTTCAACAAGCAGGTGAAAGCAAAATTGTTGCACTGGATATTTCGAAAGCCCTTTTGTCGAAAATGCATGCTTTCGGGATCGATAAGTCTCTTCTTCAATGGATTAGAAGCTACCTTTCGAATCCTTCAATTCAAATTGTTTTGGACGGATTCAAGTCTGATACTCACTTTGTAAGTGATGGTGTTCCCCAGGGCTCGGTTCTGTCTCCGACACTCTTTCTCATTTTTATAAATGATCTCTTGTCTGTTACTTCAATTCACTTCTTCGCTGACGACAGCACCCTCAGCTTCTCATATTCGTTCACTAGTTTACGACCCTGCATTTCGGTCGTAGATAGTTAGCGGGAGTGTATGTTGAGCTCATTAAATTCCGATATCGACAGCGTCATCCAATGAGGTGAAAACAATAGAGTGGAATTTAATGCATCCAAAACACAATGCTGTCTCTTATCATTAAAGCGTATAACTAACCCGCAGCCACCATCCATGAATGGCACTTGCATCTCAGAAACCGAAAAGCTTTCCATCCTGGGTATGCGTGTTGCCCACAATCTTAATTGGAGCGACCACATATTCAGTGTCGCCAAGAATGGAGATGGAGGACTTGGTAAGGAGTTAGCCTTGTCTGTAATAGTCGTGTCAAAGTTCGCTCCCTCAACGTTGCCAGCCGTTTTAGGTATCAATACAAGAAGCAGCCAGATAGTGTGCATGATCACACAATTCGTCACTAGCCACCGACATATTGTGTTCATATACATATAAGAGGTGGCAATAACAGATCTAGGTTTAAGGTTGGCTTGGGTAAAATTTACGCCCGCAATTATTCATTCATGTTGTCTCTGGACATTAGCATTTCATTAGAGAAGCAGGTTTTCTGAGATCATCCGTCGTCAATGTTACTCTTATGAATGAGATAATGGATTCGGGATAAGCCCCCCAAAAAACGAAACGTGTACTCCTCACTAGGAAATACAAGATCCCGGATATATGTCCAATCACTCTGCCTGCTACCAGGCTAACCTACTCTTCTAGTGCCAAATAACATGGAAAAACATTACTACTGAACGAGCAAAGAAGGCAACCATAGCTCTTTACTCTTAGAGAGCGCCTAAGGGAAAAAGTGGGCGTTTAACACCAAAATAACTGTGTACATCACAGTCATTAAACCCATTCTATTGTACGGAGTTTTAGTCTGGTGGAGTATCGGCGGCGCTTAATATGCTACTCCACTTAGCTCCACAAGCAGCAGCTTGCCACCTACATGACAGCCAGACTAAAAGCCAGCTCAAAATGGACAGGCCACTAATCTATAGTGAACGACAGGGTAACTTTAGGAAAACTCCGACCACATTGAGCCCACCACAGTCTTTGAGAAAAAAATTAAAATATCATACCCAGAAAGACAGAACTGGACCTGCCAAGCGCGACCCAGCAGGGGCTGCGTGGGCTCTTACACAGATGGGTCAGAAACCAATAATGGGGTGGCTAGCGGAGTCTTCTGTAAACAATTAAGCCTAAGTCGTACCTTTAAACTACCGAACTAATGCAGCGTCTTCCAGGCGGAGCTGTTGGCAATAAAGGAAGCCCTATGTTGGCAGAATTACCAGTAGAAGCCATTAAACTAAACTATGGAGTCTAGATACGGCCGAGACGAACCTGAGATGGACGCAAGGGCATATGTGCCTAATCTTACTTACTTACTTACTTTGATGGTGCTACAGATCGGGGTGAACCAGAGCCTCAACCAACAAGCCTCTCCAGCCGGCACGATCCTTGGCCAGCCGCTTCCAGTGCCGCACGCCCAGTTGGTTGAGGTCCCTTTCCCCCTGTGCGCGCCACCTTAAATGCGGTCGTCCTCTGCTGCGTCGTCCCTCGGGGTTGGAGTCGAAGACTCGTCGGGCCTGAGCGTTGATGTCCATTCGCTCTACATGGCCCAGCCATCTTAGACGTTGGATCCGAAGACGTCTAACTAGGCCGATGTCGCTGTACAGCTCGTACAGTTCCTGGTTGAATCTCCTCCTCCACTTTCCGTTTACACAAACGGGACCAAAGATTGCAAGCAGAATCTTCCTCTCGAAACGCCCAAGAGCCTCTTCATCCGCCTTTGATAACGTCCAAGCCTCAGCGCCGTAGAGGAGGACCGGGATGATTAAGGTTTTGTAGAGGGAAACCTTAGTTTTTCGAGAGAGGGCTCTACTACTCAATTGCCTCTTGAGCCCGAAGAAGCAGCGATTGGCAAGAGTTATTCTGCGTTTTATCTCAGCGCAGGTGTCGTTGCTGCTCGATAGTGACGAGCCAAGGTAGACGAAGTCCTTGACTACTTCAAAAATATAGCTGCCGAAGGTGACGTTCTGACCAAGACGTCGGTGTTGCGCGTCTTTCTTGGATGAGCAGCAAACGTCTCTGTTTTAAGGACCTCTGCGAACAGCTCAATAACGACGTATGGGGAAGGGCCTACAAAATTATAGCAACGAGGCTAAAAGGCCCCCACTTGCAGTCGCCAACGTGTCCGGTACTGCTCCAAAAAATAGTCGAGAACCTATTTCCTCGTCAAGAAAGGAGGGAGGAAGCTACTCGGAACGTTCACAATAGTGTACCCGTACCCAGGATATCAAGAGAAGAAGTAGTCGAAGCGTGTATGAAGGTTAGCGATAAAAAGGCTCCGGGCCTGGATAGAATTCCAAATAAAGCCCTAAAAGTCGCTATTAAAACTCGACCCCAACTGTTTGCTGATATGTTCAACACCTGTCTTCAGGAAGGAGTTTTCCCTAAATCCTGGAAGCGCCAACGACTGGTCTTACTCCAGAAAGGAAAAGGGAGCCCAAACGATCCGTCGTCTTATCGTCCTCTTTGTCTACTCGACACTGTCGGAAAAGTCCTGGAGCGAATAATTTACAATAGGCTTTTGTCAGCTATCGAAACAGCAGGAGGGCTATCAGAGCACCAATACGGTTTCCGCAAGTCACGCTCTACGATAGATGCTATAAATGCGGTAATATCGAGAGCTCAAACCGCGATAGAAGGCAGACGTTGGAAGGGTGGTACAAAAAAATACTGCGCTATTATAACCCTCGATGTGAAAAACGCATTCAATTCGGCGAGCTGGGAACGCATTATGAGAAGTCTCTATCGGATTGAAATACCGGACTATCTCTGCAAAATAATAAGGAGCTACTTTGAAGACAGAGTCCTCTTCTATGACACTGACGAAGGAACTAAGACCTACGTAGTAACTGGTGGAGTCCCACAAGGTTCGGTCTTAGGCCCCTTGCTGTGGAACGTTATGTACGATGGAATTCTACGCCTACCGACCTCCAGCGAAGCATCCATCATTGGCTTTGCGGATGACATTGCGGTGGTGGTGGTAGCAAAAACTACAGAAGAAGTTGTACTCCACTGCAATGAAACAATAGAAATGGTACGTCGTTGGCTAACTGACGCTGGTCTGCGACTTGCTGAACACAAAACCGAAGCAGTGCTAGTTACAAGCAGGAAAGTCCGGGAAACGATATCGATTAGAGTCGGACGGCACGAAGTAGTCTCACAACCCTTCATTAAGTACCTAGGGGTGATTATCGACGCGCGGCTAAGTTTCAAACACCATCTTGAATATGCATCCAAAAAATCGTCGAACGCTATTAACGCACTTTCAAGGCTAATGAGTAATATTGGGGGCCCAAAGCAGAATAAAAGACTTCTAATAGCAAGAGCTGCCAATTCAATAAATATGTACGCAGCAGAAATATGGGCAAACGCCGCGAAAGTCAAGTCCTACGCGCGGGGAGTTAAATCCGTCCTCCGACTCAGCGCACTTAGGGTCGCCAGTGCATTTCGAACAGTTTCGAACGATGCTATTCTTGTCGTATCCTCGATTCTACCTATCGACTTGCTAGCTGATGAGATGAAAAGACTTAGAAGTGAACGAGTTCGAAACGGCCGGGTAAACGACGATAAAAGAAAGTATGAAAGGGATCGCAGTATCGCAATCTGGCAACAACAGTGGAACGAATCCGTAAAGGGAAGATGGACACATCGTCTTATACCAGAAATCAAGGTATGGGTAAAACGTGACCACGGTGAAACAAATTACTACTTAACTCAGTTTCTGACGGGACACGGATGCTTCAGAGAATACCTCTTCAAACGCAAACACGAAGTTGCCCCCTACTGCCCACATTGCGAACACGTTCTAGAAAACGTGGAACATGTGTTTTTTCATTGTCCACGATATACAAGTGAGAGGATCGTTCTTCAAGAACAGTTTGGGGAGAGGCTCACTCCTGAGAATATTATAAGTTACATGCTCCAGAACGATGAAAACTGGAACATCGTAAGTAATGTGGCGGTACGCATAATGAGCGACCTTAGGCGCCTAGAGCGTCAACGTAACGCGAATAGCTCAAACACCAGAGCTTCAAATGAGAGTATTGCCTAAAAGGCTAGCCAGCCCCGCGAAGTAGTACCTAACGGCAGTTCCGCGGGGAGAGTGGTTGGAAGTGTGCAGGGTGTGGTTTAGCACGTAGGCGCATTCCTGACATCTTTAGCCAGGCCTGCGAATCGTGCATGCCTGTAGCCCGGGCTACTGGTATTTATGAAGATTCCACATCCTTTGGCGCAACCAAAAAAAAAAAAAAAAATCTTTCTTGGATGACAGCATATATTTGGTCTTGTCCCCACTTAACCTTAGACCCACTTTAGCCGCTTCTGCTTCAATGCTTGTGAACGCCTCATTGACGACTCGCTTTGTTCGTCCAATATGGTCAATGTCATCTGCGTAGGCAAGCCATTGTGTGGACTTGAAGTAGATCGTACCTCTTGTATTGGCCGCAGAGTCCCGCACGATCTTTTCAAGAATAATGTTGAAGAAATCACATGACAGTGCGTCACCCTGTCTATAACCTTTTTTAACATCAAAGCGGTCGGTTAGTTCACCTCCGACCTTAATGGAGCAGCGAGAGTTCTCCATAGTCATCCTGCCCAGTCTGACGAGTTTGGCAGGAATGGTAAAACATGACATGGCTCTGTATAGCTCGTCTCTATAAACACTGTCATACGCGGCTTTAAAGTCGACTAAAAGATGGTGCGTGTCGACCTGGAATTCATGGGTCTTCTCCAAGATTTGCCGTAGTGTAAATATTTGGTCTATCGTGGATTTTCCTGGCCTGAAACCACACTGGTAGGAACCTATCAGATTGTCCACGAACGGTTTCAGGTACTTACACAGTACGGCAGAGAGGATCTTGTTCGCGATGTTCACGAAGCTTATCCCTCTGTAATTGGCGCAGTCATAGGGGTCTCCTTTCTTATGGACCGGGCAAACAATACTGAGATTCCATTCATCGGGCATGCGTTCTTCCGACCATATCTTGCAGATGAGTTGATGCATGTTCCTGACCAGCTCATCGCCAGTTGCTTTAAATAGTTCCGCGGGGAGTCCATCTGCTCCAGCAGTTTTATAAGACTTATGTTTTGGTATCGCTATCTTAACATCGTCTAGGTCGGGTGGACGGGATTCTCCTTCGTCCTCGTCCATTGTTAATGGTTCGCTCTGCCTGACGGCGGCATTTTGACTATCATTGCCGTTTTACAGTCTGCAGAAGTGGTCCTTCCACAATCTCAGCATCGACTGTGACTCCACTACTAGTTGTCCGTTCTCATCCCTGCAGGCTTCTGCTCTGGCTTTATAGCCGCGGCATGTTCGTTTTACTTTCTGGTAAAATTTTCGGACGTCGTTCCTGCCGTAGCATCTCTCCATCTAGTCGATCTCGCGTTTCTCGTACTCCTTCTTTTTCCTCCTCAGAAGTGCATGCTCCTTCCTCCTTTTCTGTTCATAGAGCTCGTGGGCAGCCCTCGTCCGTCGATGCATTGTGGCCATGTATTCATTCTGTTTCTCTACATGGGCCTGTCTGCACTCATCTTCAAACCAGGGGTTTCTCGACGGTGGTGGCTCGAAACCGAGTACATCTGAGGCGGCCTCTCTAATGGCGTTTTGACAATGACTCCATTGCTGTTCACTAACTGCTGGCTCAATAACTATCCTCGTTAAATTGAGCATATGTAGATCATGTTTCCATAAAGGTAGGTAGGTACATAGGTAGGTATGTAACCCATAGCCTTTACGAGGGGATTGGTATGTACTTAGGCCAGTAAGACCCTAAGAGGCATCGACCTCCTGGAACCATTTTACGTTACTTACGTAGTTAAGAAGATCAGTTATCTTTTTCTGCTGAACGTCGGTTAGATCATTAAGGAAGTAGGATCATGCCGGCCATCATGCCGATGAATGGAATCTCAGTATCGTTCGACTGGTCCATAAGAAAGGAGATCCCTATGACTGCGCCAATTACAGAGGGATAAGCCTCCTGAACATCGCGTACAAGATCCTCTCTGCCGTACTGTGTAAGTGCCTGAAGCCGTTCGTGGACAATCTGATAGGTTCCTACCAGTGTGGTTTCAGGCCAGGAAAACCCACGATAGACCAAATATTTACACTACGGCAGATCTTGGAGAAGACCCATGAATTCCAGGTCGACGTGCACCATCTTTTCGTGGATTTTAAAGCCGCGTATGACAGTGTTTATAGAGACGAGCTATACAGAGCCATGTCATGTTTTACCATTCCTGCCAAACTCGTCAGACTGGGCAGGATGACTATGGAGAACTCTCGCTGCTCCATTAAGGTCGGAGGTGAACTAACTGACCCCTTTGATGTTAAAAAAGGCTTTAGACAGGCCGACGCACTGTCATGTGATTTCTTTAACATCATACTTGAAAAGATCGTGCGGGACTCTGCGGCCAATACAAGAGGTACGATCTACTTCAAGTTCACACAATTGCTTGCCTACACAGATGACATTAACGTTATTGGACGGACAAAGCGAGACGTCAATGAGGCGTTCGCAAGCATTGAAGCAGAAGCGGCTAAAGTGGGTCTAAAGGTAAATGGGGACAAGACCTAATATATGCTGTCATCCAAGAAAGACGCGCAATACGGACATCTTGGTCAGAACGTCACCTTCGGCAGCTATATTTTTGAAGTAGTCAAGGACTTTGTCTACTTTGGCTCGTCACTATCGAGCAGCAACGACACCTACGCTGAGATAAAACGCAGAATAACTCCTGCCAACCGCTGCTTCTTCGGGCTCAAGAGGCAATTGAGTAGTAGAGCCCTCTCTCGAAAAACTAAGGTATCCCCCTACAAAACCTTAATCATCCCGGTCCTCCTCTACGGCGCTGAGGCTTGGACGTTATTAAAAGCGGATGAAGAGGCTCTGGGGCGTTTCGACAGGTCCCGTTTGTGTAAACGGAGAATGGAGGAGGAGATTCAACCAAGAACTGTACGGGCTGTACAGTGACAAGACGTCTTCGGATCCAACGTCTAAGATGGCTGGGCCATGTAGAGCGAATGGACATCACCGGAGCGGTGATGTCCATTCGCTCGGGCCGGAGCGGCCCGAAGAATCTTCGACTCCAACCCCGAGGGACGACGCAGCAGAGGACGACCGCATCTAAGGTGGCGCGCACAGGTGGAAAGAGACCTCAACCAACTGGGCGTGCTGGCCAAAGATCGGGCCGGCTGGAGAGGCTTGTTGGTTGAGGCCCTGGTTCACCCCGAACTGTAGCGCCATCAAAGTAATTAAGTAAGTTAGTGAGCCATGGTGAATCCCTATAGTATTCAAAAGATGCATCGCTAGGTAATCGCATTCACACTGATTACACAGTGTGATACTGGAGACACTGGAGATAGTATCTATATACAAACAAAGCAAAACTTAGTGAAATTCGAAACAATGCAGCGCCCTAATGTCTACTGAAAAATCTTAATATTACTACCACCCCTTAGGCCTTTCTACCTCAAGGGTTTTACTGCCCCGATTTCTTGCAATTCTGTTGTTAATATCTTAATCGTTCAGTCGTTAACGACATGGAATTGCCTACCTTCATCCCTATCAATTCAGTTGGTCGAGACAATCGTCTCCCCCCCCCCCCCCCCCCCCAAATCCCAGACATAAGAGCTTGGAAAACAAGCAATATATCTTTTCGTCATAAAATTAATTTCTTCAGTGCAATTAAAACCTAACACAACAATATGCCGCCTTAAATGCCCCAAAGAGCGCGCACTATCTCACCGACTAGGTTAGACGGTTGCCATTGGACCTTGGCATCATAAAACGAATACAAAACTTGAAAAAAGGAGTAAACTTTTGGGGCTCGATCATAAAACCGAAAAAGGTTTACTTTTTATTTTCCTGCCGCACAATCGGACAGAGCAATTAAATTATTTTTGAAATTAATAGATCAGGTGCTGCCACTTTGGCGTTGTCCTTATGGTAGTAGCCCAATGGACTTGCTTGTTTGCTTGTTTTTCGGTTTCGGCAGATAAAGTTGTAGGGAAAGTCGTAAAAGAGTATTTCGTAGTGATTAGGAGCGTTTTGAAAAAATTAGGAAATGTTTGTTTTAGTTTAATTCCCTTCCTGTTCCGTTGTAAGTTTTTTTTTTTTTTTTTTTTTGTTTTTTAAATTGTTGGTGGAGTTTCGGGTTGAGGGTAATGAGGCCTTATTTACGGCCTCGCATAATTGGTTGCACAATATGATGATAGGGTCACGTATAAAGGAGATTGTCTGGACATGCACTACTGTTTACGAGCATATGTGGACGATTTTTGTGCCTTGCCCCTTTTTTCAGACTTATGTTACAGTTTTATTGGACAATAAAAATAGTTTTTCGGTCTTTGCCTACAACATGTGGCAGCTTCCGATGGTGTACGTATGGGGCATATCTAAATCCTTAAACAGGGATAGTTCGTGAGTTACGGCATCTAAAAGTGAATCGTATCTTCGTCTGCCGGACCATGAAACCATCCCATTACCGCCGCAGTCAATAAATGGTAGGACATCGGCGAACTGTAACACAAGTGGCACGTGGGAAGCAAATTGGAGCGAAATCCACGTTCCAGCGGAAATGCAACGGCAAGGGAGTTTGATGTGTCTGCCGTGTAAAGCCGTTCGAGATACAAAAGGTTCAAGACATAACAGTTGCTAAGAAAGTAACGCGGTTTATTGGTGGGAAGAAATTTGGATCAAGCGCAAGTCTTGGTCGGGCAACCAGGACTGGTCGCACTTCGCTTGTTTTTGTGTGGATGGGAGTGAAAACTAACGCCAGAGCTTATCAAGAAATTGTGTTGGAATCTTGTGTCTAATCGTAGGCAGTTAAACATTTTGAAAAAAGTCGTCGGATTTTCCAATGGTGGTCTGCAGTCGGTCACAAAGCCAAGACAACCCAGAGTTGGCTTCGAAAAAACATGCCTGATTTAATTTCCATGGCAAACATAGCAGGTATAGCTGTATGGCTGCTCAGGCGGCTACAGCCGGTCAGGCATGTACGGTTGGCCGGGCGGCTATAGCCGGCCTGGGAAGTAGGGCTGTCTAGACGGCTATGGCCGGCCAGGCTAGTATGGCTGGCCAGGTAGGTATAGCCGGCCAGATAAGTATAGCCTGTCAGGTAAGTATTGCCGTTCAGGTAGGTATAACTGGCCAGGCGGCTATAGTTAGCTAGGCAAGTTTGGTTGGTCAGATTGTTATAGCCATTCAGGCAAGTATGGTAGTATGGCAGGCCAGGCGGCTATAGCCAGCCAGGCAAGTATGGCTGGCCAGACGGCTATAGCCAGCCAAGCAAGTATGGCTGCCCCGGCGACTATAGCCAGCCAGGCAATTATGGCTGGCCAGGTGGCTATAGCCAGCCAGGCAATTATGAGTGGCCAGGTGGCTATAGTCAGGCAGGCAAGTTTGGTTGGACAGGCTGCTATAGTATGGCTGGCAAGGTATGTATAGCCGGCCAGATAAGTATAGACGGCCAGGTAAGTATTGCCGGGCAGGTAGGTATAGCTGGCCAGGCAGCTACAGCCTCCAAGGCAAGTATGGCTGGTGAGGTGGCTTTAGCCGGCCAGGAAAGTACGGCTGGCCAGGCGGCTATAGTTAGTTAGGCAAGTTTGGTTGGTCAGACTGTTATAGCCATCCAGGCAAGTATGGTAGTATAGCAGGCCAGGCAGCTATAGCCAGTCAGGGAAGTAAGGCTGACCAGACGGCTATTGCCAGCCAAGCAAGTATGGTTTCCCAGGCGACTAAAGCCAGCCAGGCAATTATGGCTGGCCAGATTGCTATAGCCAGCCAGGAAAGAATGACTGGTCAGGCGGCTAAAGCCGGCCAGGAAAGTACGGCAGGTCAGGTGGCTATAGTTAGCCTGGCAAGTATGGCTGGCCAGGCGGCTATAGCCCCCAAGGCAAGTATGGCTATCGAGGTGGCTCTAGCCGACCACCTAAGTATGGCTGGTCAAGCGGCTGTAGTTAGCCAGGCAAGTTTGGTTAGTCAGACTGTTAAAGCCATACAGGCAGGTATGGCAATATGGCAGGCCAGGCAAGTATGGTTGGCCAGATGGCTATAGCCCGTCAAGCAAGTATGGCTGCCCAGGCGACTATAGCCAGCCAGGCAACTATGGCTGATCAGGTGGCTATAGTTAATCAGGCAAGTTTGGTTGGCAACATGGCTCGCCAGGAGTCTCACAGCCGGCCAGGCAAGTATGGTAGGCCAGGCGGCTATAGCCGGCTTGGTATGTTTGGCTGGCCAGGTGGCTATAACCAGCCAGACAATTATGACTGGCCAGGCGGCTATCGCCGGAATTATTTGGTCATCCCCATTGAAGAAAGTTTGAAAAAAGTATAAACGGGCCAGAAATGACTGTATCTTGGACGGGTAACATTCACATATGAGTAAACATTTTTGGCAAAAGATATTACAATGTCCCAGTAGAAAACGTGATTGATCTTTCGAAAGGAATATTAAGAATTTGGCCTCGCTATCGGCCTGCATGCTCATTTATAATGACATTCCAGCTGTCGGCTCTTTAGATAAAATGAATCTGCTAGTTCTAAGGTGTGGAATTGTATGTGACAAATTTGCACTCGTACAGTGAAAAGAGTACTTCAAGATCTAAACACTCATAAATCTGCTAGTCCAGATTGAATCCCTTTTACTCTTTTGATGGGATGTTTTTCTATGCGGGCATTTGTCCAGTCCACTATTAAAAATAAACCTTCTCTCCTCTCGTCCTACGTACCCAAAGGACTTGTGCTCTTTTTTCTCCAGGGCCATGAAACGCTGGTATGCCATCGGCTCATGAAATACATCGAAACATGGGAACTGTTTAACGACTGATAGAGTAGTTTTCGTAGTAAAAGGGAAACTTATATCTGCATAGATCTGTTAATTGGTTCACTGGATATTGACATTTGGCATTTGACAATAATTCACACCAGGCCCTTTTTTTCAGTTTAAAAATCATTTTTATTAATTTACATATGTTCATATGGCTACCTTATGGTAGACAAAATGACTAAAACTAGCTTAACTAACTTAATTACATTCTATTATAAATACCTTACTGGCCCCATGCGGGCACTCTAAGTTAAACAATATTCATTTCGTCTATCGACTACTTATGTTAATCTGATATTACAAAACACCAACCCAGTTATCTACAAACAGATTTTCTCCGAAACCGCATCGCAACTCAAGATTAATGGATGGAAGTTTCTGTACACAGACGGCTCAAAAACCCTACATAACACAGCCTTCGCGGTTGTTTCAAATAATGGCAACCTACTCCTAAAAGGCAATTTACCAATTACAGCATCCATCTTTACAGTAGAAGCTGTAGCAATACTCGAAGCCGTTAAAAAATGTTCTAACATGCCAGGTAAATGGACTATCTGCTCGGATAGTCTCTCTGTCCTGAAAGCCATAAGCAATCCTATGCATGGGTCAGAATTTATATCCAGAACCAGAGACGCACTTATAACAAAAAACATCAAAACTAAAGCTCATGTGGTCCCCTGGACATGTTGGAATACAGGAAAACGAACTAGCCGACATAGCTGCCAACAACGCTCGCAACACCCTAGTTTATACTTTTGATATGTGCTCTCAACGCGACTTACAAATGTCAATACAAGAGAAAATTCACAAAAAAGCACTAAGAGAGTGGTCAGAATACCACCACCACTATACAACAATCAGTCCTAACAAAATCCACCCGATTTACCCTATAAGGACTTCCAAGGTAATGATCACCAACTTCGTCCGGCTCCGACTGGGACATAACCTCCCGACAAACCAACATCTCCTCAAAAGAGAACCACCACCGATGTGCCCGGCCTGCCAAAGCAACCTCACCATAAATCATCTGCTGGGTCCCTGCCTCCTCTGATCAAACCAATTAAATCATCTAAATCCAAACCTAATCATTCTCCAACTATAAAAGGAACCTACTCAATCTAATATAGAAATAATTAATAAAATGTTATGTATACTTAGAATTAAACTATAATATTTCTCGCTTTCAACCTTAGAGCCGATAGTCCTCGCTGCTAGTGCTCCTTATTAACAATAGATTTTTAATGTATTATTGATAAGAAAATAAATGAATAAATAAATACATTTAATTTATTTACTTATGAGCTAGGACAATGTTTTTTTTTTTTTTTTCTACAACTTAGTGAACGACTGTTTTTTATATTTTATCTTGTTCTAACTAAAACTAACTAAACTTAGCCTACCCTTAACCTACTAATAACTAACTTAACAAATGTATGCATTTTTTTTTATGTCTATGTATACTTGTTCTACCTTAAGCCATGTCCCCACTAGAGTCTATTCGCTCACTATACGAATAGGGAGCTATAATGGAAACACTGTTAGGCGTCTATTCTCTTACTACTTTTTGAGAGCTCTCCATTCTCCAGTAGACAGTCTATTCGCTCACTTTCGAAAATAATTCAAAATTAATTGAGTCAAAATTGTAAACATGTGCTCTATTGTTTATGTTTTGATATTCATAAGTTTATGACGTAATTCCAATGGGGAAAGTCTAAACCTTAGAGAGCAAATAGAGAGTGAATAGCGAAGTAAGCAAATAGACTCTAGTGGGGACATGGCTTTAGTCTACCCTACCCTACCGTATGTACCCTGGTGTTGGCTATTGTTGCCTGGAAGAGGCTCACTTATTCTATGACACCCGCGGAGTCTACTCCAGCCACCAAAATCGTTGGTGCTGCCTAACAACGTCTCTCCGATCGCGATTTGAGACTAATCTGCTGAACCTGAGGCGCTCGGGCTCGCAGAGCACGACGTCAGGCTCATAGAGGAATTGCCGCTCCACATAAATACGGGCCATATGGAAGATAAGCGGCACCGCCAATCTATCATGGATCAGTCAACAATGATCCAAATACAGGCACTATGTACACTCTCTCATAGTACGTACTGCTGGGGTAGTAAGCCCCAGAGATCAAGGCATTGCCCTCGCAGCCTGACCTCTAATCAGCTTTATCAGAAAACTGTCTATCCGTAAAGTCCTTGCCTTATTGTATGGGACTTCGTTGGGATAGAATTTCGTGTACTCGGACTCTGGTGTTCTGTGCAATTCGAGACAAGTCCTCTTAGACATTGTCTCTCAAACACCCGAGTCCGTTGTGGCGTGTTTCAATCCAGGCAAGGAAAGTAAGAAAAAAAACAAAAAAAAAAGAAAAAACCTAAACACCTCCTAACACTGTCGAGAGGTAGTAGATCGCCAATAATTCCCTTTCGACAGTTTCCAGCTTCGTCTAGCAATGGAAAACTTGACGAACGTCCAGTGAGATTGACGAAAGTTTTCTTTTTGGTCATACAGCCCATTCGTCAATTAGCTCTGGAGGTGAGTGGTGGTCCTGTCTCCTGTCCCTTGAGTGAAAATAACAAAAAAAAAAAAATCAAAAAAAAAAAAAAAAAAAAAAAAGGGAGGAAGAAAAACAAAAAGGAAACCCAAAGGAAAAGGCAGGTATAGTGTATTAATTTTTTTTTTTTTTTTTTTTTTTGAAAAGGCACAAATCCGCCGCTCTCGTGTCGTCACGGTTGAAGCTAATTCGGAGCGTCCCCTCTACCCCACAGGGAAAGTGCCTTATATATATTGTTACGAATTTATTCGATCCCCACACCAAATAGGGTTCGCACCACTGGATTGCGATAAACTACAATTGTCCTTTATATCAGAATAAAAACACACACACTTTTATTTGTTTCACCACAGATCAGTTATCTGTGCAGCTTCACCACTTTTGTTTATTATCCAATACAATCCACTTTAAACTTTATTACACAAACAAAACCTTTATTGAGAACTTTTATTTTCACACTGTTTGATCACACTGACTTGTCACACGCTATTCGATACCACAAACTGAATGAATGTCAAGGGCGAGTGTTCGCGCTTATATAGCTCTCGGTCCACCGTCTCGAACGTTCGCCGTTGGAAGTTCCCCTTCGGAAATCTCTAGAACGCTCTGACAATTCCATTGGAAGTTGACATCATTCCAATCCCCGCTTCCAGAGAGCTTTCGAACTTAACGGTCCGCTTGCATCTCCGCAACAATATAATATATATATATATATATATATATATATATATATATATATGTATATAACCCCCTGGTGTACCCCCTGGTAGACGCGGGTTTATGGTAGCTGCTGGGGAGTAGTGAATAACAACGCAGTTAACGGCATGGTGGCGTGAGGAGCGGCAGTAACGTAACAGTTATCAGAGCGGTGTCCTACAATTTCAGGACCTTCATCAATAAAAATACAAAAAAAAAAAAATTTTTTTTGCTTTTGCCTAAAAAACCAAAAAAAAAAAATCTTTCGTGTCCATATATACATATAGGTACATATGCATATACATATGTATGCGAGTGTAAAAAAAATATCTGTCATACATATATGAATTGTAATAGTGTTAACAGCTCTGACAAGTTCCTTGGATCGGGGGTTTGTGCACAAGCGCCTGCGGAGCAGATAGCTGTGATATAGAGGGTTCACCTCAATATCAGGGAGGGTTTGCCTCAATGTTCGACAACACCAGAACATGCTACCACCGTCTCACTTCACAAAACTCCCCATCCCTAGCAGCTCCCTTTTTTTTACATCCCACCTACCTAATGGCATGTTATATTTTTTATTGCTAGTGAAGTAAATTATAGCAGCATGATCCCCCCTCCGACGAGCTGATGCCGTGCCAAGATTTCCGCTAGCATGCCAAACGCTGCTCTTGTACATCCAACTTTTAACTTCCCACCTGTTACATTCACTAGAATAAATGGCGCCCAACGTGGGGCCCGAGATGGCGATCTTCCATTCAAAGAGAAGAGGGAATAGAAGAACTGGTATCTGTCGACCAGATAGCAGCACATTCCTACTCGCACAATAGTTCAGAATACCAACAGCCAAGCCATATGTACGGCACCAAAACCCGACATATGTATGTACATATGTCTGTACATACAATAAACAAATAACATCGAGTGTGTAATTAGCCATCTTGATCCCAAACATTTTTCCTAAGCGTAAAAGCGGAAGCTTAGCTGAGTAATCTGTTTATCAAAAGCATCTTTCTTCTGATATACAGCAAATAATAAAAATTAATAAGTTGAGACATTATCTTTGCGAACCGCGATGGTATCGTTCATGAGTCCTAGCTAAGCGAGCTAGAGTTCCATGACGTTCATCCAGGTCAATGCTAATGCAGACTTTATTTTCCTGAGTCGTTATCGTAAGTCGCATAACAGTCCAGGTATATACACCGTTCCATCAAGTTGTCACTTACATTACATTGCATTCGCCCTGGAATCAAGCTGACTGCTTTGAAACAGCCATCTTGTCAGGGCGCCCCGGGCCCTCCCCAGAGTAGCATCCACACTTTTATCTGTAGTATCGTAGCTCCTTAACGACCAATTATGTGGCTCGCAGCTCTTTTTGTTAGCTGCGGTAGGGTTCTTAGACGAATAACGGGTAATATGTCGGTTCTCCTCCGATCACCACAGTCAACCAGCTTCGGGCGCGGTCAGTACTTAGATGAAAGACCGCTTGGGAACACCGCGTGTTGTTAATTTTTTCTGCCTATTTTTTAGTTATTTAATTTCTGACAAAAAACCGACTGATTTTGCTGAAAATTTCATCAGTTCTAGGCTGCGTCGAATAAAACCAGTCTTATGTCAATATCATCTTTGATTCTTGAGAAAATCGACTCACATACGCACAACCGCACATACACATACGCACACATACATCTTTGTAACCTCAAATTTGGATTCTGGTGACCTTGAAATGTGGAGTTATGTATGCCAAAATTTGGAATTCGCAAAGTTTCTTAGCGGAAAGTTCCATCTTAAGAACTATTCAAGCACAATGGCAGAGGAATAACCCAGATTGTATTATAACACCCTCCCATGGCTCACGGTTATTACCAAGATGCTGACTGCAGAAGCAATTGTTATTGTCTGCGTCGCTTTCTTGGTCCTGAAATCAAAGCCTCTTCGGTTCGGTCCAATACTTATTCCCTCATTCGTGTGCACCCAAGAATCCTTTGGTTTTTGCACGAATCCATAAAGAAATTCGCCAGGTCTTTACAAAAGCTTTCTCATCCAAAATACATATAAATCCCTTAACTCCGATCAACGAAGGCTTCTATTTGCCTCACTCAAACGTCACCTTTCTTCCAATCGTCGTCTTGTGGTAATTACCTTTTAAATTTTCAATTTATATTCTGTCAAAAGTGACGATGATACCGATGATGGGTGGAGGGCCGCCACTAATTGTCGATACAAGACGAGTTCAAATGTTTGGATGTTCCTCGAACGAGAAACATGAACTCATGTACATGTACGAGTACTACTGCATTCGAACACATATATTTATTTTCTTTCAATTTCAAGAGAACGCTCCTGTATTCCGGCATATCCTGATGGTGTACCTGAAGTAGATACATCATTTGCATCACTGTGCGTACCAGCATGCTTAATGTATCCGTATACACTTGACATATCCGGGAACATGGTAAACATTTATATTGGAGTTGTGTGCTTTGCACTTTATGTTGGCTTAGGTCTTTTGAACAGTTTAAGTCTTAATTTTAATTTTAGATATGAAAATAAATACGAGTAAGCGGCTAAGGCGCTTTCGGTCGTAAAGATGCTGATGAGTGATTTAGCGGAATAAGTTAAATGTGCTCGTTCAATGGCGGGCCAGATTTTGAGAATTTTTTTTCCATAAATTATTGCTCATTGCACCCTTTATTTTGGTATTTGGTAGACTTGTTGTTCGGCTATAGCCATCGCTAATTTGTAAGGTCCTTCCATACCAAGCACTGTAGCAATAATCTCCTTCGTACGACGAAATAACGTCGTGGTTCCATACTGATAACATTGGCTCATATGAGAGATCGATAGAGACAATAAACTATAAAAAGGGATCCGCATGACAAGAACGGAAAATGTCACTTAGTAGCGCTGACAACTTTGACAGTACTTACTTGCTAGCTTGAATAATATACGTTTTGCGTGAGTTAGGTTTGCTAATCTAATTTCGTAACTAAGTTTTATCACTGTTAGGACCTGCTTTTAACGTCTGAAATGTAAAAAAATAGGAGAGTTTATAAGAATGTGGTCAATTGTACGGGTGGCAAATTGGTCATTAAAGCCTTCGGTCATGCCACCATTCTGGTAGATTACTTACTTACAGTCCGTGGTGAACCTGGGCCTAAACCAACAGGCGTCTCCAGCTGCCACGGTCTTAGGCCAGCTGTTTCCACCGCCGCACGCCCAGTTGGCTAAGGTCCCCTTCCACCTGCGTGCGCCACCGTAGATGCGACCGTCCCCTGCCGCGCCTTCTTTCCGGGGTTGATTCGAAGACTCTTCGGGTCGGAGCTGTATTTTCCATGCGCTCTACATGGCCTAGCCACCTTGGACGCTGTATCCGTAGACGTCGTACCAGCCGATGTCGCAGTACAACCCGTACAGTTCTTCGTTAAATATTCTCCTCCATATACCGTTTGAACAAACGGGACCGTAGATAGTGTACAGAATTTTCCTCTCGAAACGACCAAGGGCATCTGCATCCGCTTTTGTTAAGGTCCAAGCCTCTGCGCCGTAAAGGAGGACTGGGATGATCAAGGTCTTATATAGTGTCACTCTGATTTTCCGAGACAGAAACAGGGGTTGGCAAGAGTTTTAGACTAGAAACTAATCGTACCTCTTGTTTTGGCCAGTGACTCTTGCTCGAACTTTTCAAGCACAATTTTGAATAAGTTGCATGACAGCCCGTCACCTTGCCTAAATCCTTTTTTAACATCAAAGGTCTCGGTGTGCTCATTACCGACCTTAATGGAGCAGCGAGAATTCTCCATTGTCACCCTGCACAATCGGAAGAGTTTGGCAGGGATGTTAAAACTAGACATGGCTTTGTATAGCTCATCTCTGTACACGCTGTCATATGCAGCCTTGAAATCGACTAAGAGGTGGTGAGTGTCTTCTCCAAGATCTGCCGTAGCGTAAATATTTGGTCTATTGTGGACTCACCTGGCCTGAAACCATACTGATAAGAGCTGATCAGGTTATCCACAATCGGTTTCAGGCGTTCACACAATACGGCAGAGAAGATCTTATATGCGAGTTAAGGAGACTTATTCCCCTATAGTTGGCGCAGTTGTCTCATTTCTTATGGATAGTCGCCAATCTACTGTTCATAACCAAACCAAACGCCAACGATGAGTTGAACAGGATCGTCAGAACTACATAGATCTAGTAAACCTTGCTTCTGTCGACTCATGTCTCTTGTGTGACTACACACCTCGGCGGGGTGCAAGGGCCCAGTAAGGTCAAAGACTCTCGGGGTAACCCCAGAGGAGACAAGAAGCTAAGATGTTGCCAATGGGGCTGGGGGCCATTTAAAAAATAGCCCAGTCGGGTGACGAGAGGACGCCCAAAGGATTTTAACGGTGTATTAGGCCTGGCTGGGGGCCTTTTTAAAAAAATGGCCCATGCTTACCGAGTGTCCTGAACACCTAGGCACTCAGGATTTAACGGATAGAGGGGAGGTGCCAGACCTCGAGCTTTGGAGGGCGCATCTGGTACTGAGTGACCCGTGGCCGCGAAACCCCACCGGGAACTATATTCTGGAACCACAGGAGACAGGAGCCTCGGTGCCGGACGTCAGTCCCGGCCTATCTTTGAGGTAGGCCCCCGAGTGAGAGTAACGTGGTAACTGTGGTTGCTCAAAACCGTGGGAACAAATGGGATCCGGGCGTCTAAATAACATCTAGGCACCCGGTAGTAAGAGGTGTTAGATAGACCACGCCCCTCAGCAAGGGCTGTCAACATGCCTTAACATGTTCACTAAAATATATTTGTACTACCCTGGCGCTGACCAACGCTTAGTTTGGTTGCGACATGTGGGTAGGACCACCGTGGAATTAAGCCGTAAATGGCAGGTGTCCACGTTAACCCATACATACTTACTGTTGACTCATGTTTAGCGATTGTCTGTCTCAAAGCACAGTCGGCGCATATTGTGATTGATGATTGGTGCACCAGAAATGGGCTCTCGGCTAATCCTTTTAAGACCGATGTAGTTCTCTTCACGAGAAGTAGGGAAAATACTGGCATTACTCAGCTGGTGCTAAAATGCATTACCATCCCGATATCCAAGGAACCTGGGAGCAAACTTCTTTGGTCAAAGAATGTTAAGTCAAAAACCACCAAAGCGCTATCAGCTTTCTGGCAATGCAGAAGTGCTTTTTGCAAAACATGAAACATGGATCTCATCGCCGGAAAAGGATCCAGTGGCCCCTTTGAGATTAAGACCGATAATCTCATATGCATCGGTTGTCTGGTGGAACAGGCTAACACGCAAGCACTTTGTAGCCTCTTTCACTAAACTCCAAATAACAGTTTGCCTCAGTTGTGAGGTGGCTTCCCCAGTTCGCCGGGTGCTGCTCTAAATGCTATGATGAACCTTTCACATCTTGACATATTTACCAGAGGGTGGGCTCTGACGCCATGTCTCTTCTCAACAGAAATGGTTTTTGGCACAACTTCCATTGGAATGAACGTGCGCTTACTTACTTACTTACTTACTTACTTAGCGGGCACTACAGTTCGGGGTGGACCTGGGCCTCAACCAACTTGCCTCTCCACCTAGCACGATCTTTCGCTAGTCTTTTCCAGTGCCGCATGCCCAGTTGGTTGAGGTCTCTTTCCACTTGTGCGCGCCACCTTAGGTGCGGCCGTCCACTATTTCTTCGTCCCTCGGGGTTGGATTCAAAGACTCTACGGGCTGGAGATGTGGTGTCCATTCGATCTACATGGCCTAGTTATCTTAGGCGTTGGATCCGTAGACACCTGACTAGACTCATGTCGCTGTACAGCCGGTACAGTTTGTGATTGAATCTTCTCCTCCAACCTCCCTCCGTGTTTATAGGAACGAAATTCGCATGCAGAATCTTTCTCTCGAAACAACCAAGGATTTCATCATCCGCTTTAGATAAAGTCCACTTTTCTTCACCGTACATCAGGATCGGGATAATTGAGGTATTATATAAGGTCAACTTGGTCGTATGAGAGAGCGCTCTACTTCTCAATTGCCTCTTGAGCCTAAAGAAGCAGCGGTTGGCAAGAGTAATATCTGCCAATATGCACGTTCTGTCCGAGACGTCGGTAGTAATTGTCCTTTTTCGATGACAGCAGATATTCAGTCCTGCTCTGATTAACTACCAAACCAATTTTTACCGCAGCCATCTCAATATTCGTCGGGTACAGGCCCTTTTTAGTGTCCTACTCTGTCGGGAGCTCTCTGTAGCTCGTTCAGTGTAATAGTTGGAATGCTGCCTACATCTATTTCCCGAACGATTGTGGATGTCGTATCTGGCCTTTTGGGAAACAAGTGCTCCAAAATGTTTCTTAACCTTACTGCGCATGTTAGTTGTGGGATCCTATAGCCTTTTAATTTAATTGGACATGTGGCACTGGAAACAGTTGGCTAAAGACCGTGTAGGCAAGAAAGGCTTGCTGGTTGAAGCTCAGGTTCATTCTCTGTGTAACTGAATTCTTTTCTCTAACTGGCATGTCCATCTGCTTTTAGAGAACGGTCTGCAAGCTGGGTACAAATGTGTTTGATGGAGTCCAAACGGGACTGAAAGTACCTAGCTAAAACCTGGAATGGAGAATTCGGGACCTTCCTGCAAGTTCTCTTCAGAGATCTGTGTACTTCTTTTGAGATTGTATAGTGGTGACAGCTTTATAAAGGTAATCCTCAATCTTAATGTTTTGGAAATGGTTTTCCTTCATTCAGAATACCCACATTGACGCATCTGATTAGGGTCTATGCTGCCACTCGTTCCCCCATTGCAATCATATAGGAAATCTGTTGATGGAAAAAGAGCACCTTGTGCAAACAACAACTCTCCATCGAACGCAATCGAACTATTTTCAATTGGGCAATGAGGAATAAGTGCCCTACTACAAAAGTGGCATCTGGAAAAATCAACGGTCGTGCCACAAAGTGCCTTTTCTCGTTCACCTTTGATGGTGATTTTTTGCACATTGCTATCTCGTTTATAATCAAAAAGCTCAATAATCAATTCATGCCCTAAATTCTCGCATCCAGCCTTCACTCTACCTTACACCACAGTTCCCCATTCGCGGCTTCTTTTTCCCTGCCCCTCTAGTGAAACTGAGGTTGTGAACTAAAAAATTAAAAAATGTATTTCCCATACGCCCGAGTACACCTTGTTCCAATAGGGCACTCTGTGCCAATTGGCTGGCATAGCCGAGCTATAAGGTTCGGTGTGAGGCAGCTCTCCTGCTCGGCCGCACCTATTACTTCATCAGAAAGTTGAAATTAAAAGCAGTTGCCTGAGGTTGCGACTAAAGTTGCCTTTGTCCGGCTGCCCTCCTTTGTGTTCGATTGTTCGTGTGTGGATAACACCCTGTACTCCGTTTCCCATCACTTTTTTGTTGCGCCATTTTTCTTCCCACTATTGTTGTTGTTTTCTATATACATACATGGATAGAGCGACTTTTGCTTTTTTGCTTTTTTTATTTACTTGCTCACGAGTGTGTACTGTTTTGTTGGCGGTGACGAGGGATCCTTGATTGGCAAACTTTTACCATCACGTAATCAATCAAGCTTGATTGGAATTTGAAAATGAATTTTCCCCATTCGTCCTGGTCGATCTACTATCCCGATTCTAGCTTCAGTGCAGTCAACACGAGCAAAAGCAACATTCCTTTCATACGTGACGATTGATTTTCGTCCTTCCTGTATAATTTCACACAGAAATGTTGTACATCTGTATGGGTGATAGGGCAAGAGAGTTGTCATAGAGGAACTGGCGTGCATGTTAGTCTAATGGTGCGTTGCTAGACTCTTATCCTGCGGCTATGGTTTTTTTTGTCTTCGTTATTGCTCTGCTACGACGGGAACTGGTCATTTGTTGCCCGGTTTGTCTTGTGTATCTCAAACGGGGCAGAGCTCATTAATACAAATTGAAAAGTTTTAATTTTCTTTGCTTAACTACGTTGGTGATCCAGGATCCAGGGATCCGCAACACATCAGACGCCGGATACATGATCTCGTCAGGGGGAGAGTTATGTGTCGGACGATGAAATGTCGAAAGGAATCGTGCTGGATGGTGTTGGACGGAAAATGACGTGGTATAAGGTTTATTGGGAACGGACAGAAGTCGAGGCAATAAACGTGAGTTTGTTTTTGTGGCGGCATCAATCTTTTGTTTTCCTTTTTATGGCACGAGTTTGTTATTAGAAGTGAAATGGAGTTTCTGTGTAAAAGCAAACAGTGATGGTCGATCATGTTGAATAAGTTACATATGCCCTCTTTCTGATTCTAAGTGGCAAATGTGAACTCAATGGGTTTTTGTGCAAGGTATCCTGGAGAGCACCGTGGCGCAGTGGGTAGTGTGTTGGTCTCTGACGCCGATGACACAGGATCGAATTCCGACACAGCCATGTCATCGAACGTGTTTTAACGGTGTTTCTCCTCAGCAGGGTTCTGACAGAACCCCCTGTAGTAAAATTGTCATGAAAGGCTTCTCGAAATTCGCCGTTCGGAACCGACAATAAACTGTAGGTCCCTTCCACCTATGGGAAAATCAAATCACACACAGTATGGGTGATTGAGAGAAACTCAGCTTTGGTCCTTCATGGGCTGTAACGCCAACATACATACATACATACATCCTGGAAGCTTAAGGCTATATTGGAATGGTTCGAGATCAGGAGGATGTCCTTGCTGCTCATAATACAACTTGACATAGTCATTGAGTTAAGAATATTTCACGGTAGCCGTAGCAGGGCTAGTACGCCAGCAGCGACTAATTGGCCAGTATGCTGCTACAGTGGCCTGGTAAACTGTTGCCGGCCAGTTATAGTGGCCTGTAAAGCTGTCGAGTTGCCGGCCACCTACGGTGGCTTGCTAAGTTGTAAAGTGGTCGGCCAGCTATAGTGGCATAGTAAGCTGTCGAGCTGCCGGCCACCTATAGTGGTCTGGAAAGCTGCCGAGCTGCCGGCAACCTATAGTGGTCTGGTAAGCCGTCGAGCTGCCGGCAAGCTATAGTGGCCTAGTAAGCTGTCGAATAGCCGGACACTTAGAGTAGCCTGCTAAGCCGCCGGCCAAATATAGTGACCTGGTAATTTATCGAGCTTCCACCCACCTATATTGGCCCGCTAAGCTGTCGAGCTGCCGGCAGCTATAGTTGCCTTGTAAGTTGTCGAGCTGCCGGCCAGCTATAGTGGTGTGGAAAGCTGTCGAGCTGCCGGCAACCTATAGTGGTCTGATAAGCCGTTGAGCTGCCGGCCAGCTATAGTGGCATGATAAGCTGTCAAGCTGCCGACCACCTAGAGTAGCCTGGTAAGCCGCCGAGCTGCCGGTCAAATATGGTTGCCTGGTAAGTTGTCGAGCTGCTGCCCTCCTATAGTGGCCCCCTAAGCTGTCGACATGCCGGCCAGCTGTCGAGCAGCCGGACACTTAGAGTATCCTGCTAAGCCGCCGGCCAAATATAGTGACATGGTAAGTTATCGAGCTGCCGCCCACCTATAGTGGCCCGCTAAGCTGTTGAGCTGCAGGCAGCAATAATGGCCTTGTAAGCTGTCGAGCTACCGGCCACCTATGGTGGCTTTGTAAGCTGTAAAGCGGCCGGCTAGCTGTAGTGGCCTAGTAAGCTGTCGAGTTACCGGCCGCCTATGGTGGTCTGGAATGCTGTCGAGCTGCCGGCAACCTATAGTGGTCTGGTTAGCCGTCGAGCTGCCGGCCAGCTATAGTGGCATGATAAGCTGTCGAGCTGCCGACCACCTAGAGTAGCCTGGTAAGCCGTCGAGCTGCCACCCAAATATGGTAGATGGTAAGTTGTCGAGCTGCTGCCCACCTATAGTGCGGTAAACAGTCGAGCTGCCGGCCAGCTACAGTGGTTTAGTAAGCCGTCGAGTTGCCGGCCAACTATAGTGGCCCAATAGTGGTCTGAAAAGCTTCATGACAATCCGCAATAAGTCACAAAACGCATGCGCAATGTCTCCGCTATGACACCAACATTATTTTAGGAGACCTTAACGCAAAACTGGAATAGGTTTAGGCGGGTGGACTTTCCACGGACATAACTTTGGAGTAGTTGACACGGTTTTCTACATCACTATTTCCACAAATTCAGTTGGCACTCCCTACTTCTATTAACCGTCAACCCGGTTAGTAACTTTGCACTTTTCAAGCATTTTAGACCGCCCACGCTTCCCAGGAGCCAATACCGACTCGGATCATTACATTCCTGCAATTCCGTAGTCCTTTTTCGCCTGCTTTAACTATCGTTTAACAATGGGAACGTTATCAGAACTTCGTTAGGAGGGTTACTTCTGTGCTTGATCTCAAGTGAACAGTTAGTAGTAAAGCCACAATTGGTGCTGGGAAACCATTTCTACATGCTATAGAGTATAAGGGTAATAATTGCCGAAATCTGGACAAGTTTGAACCCTTAACCTGGAAAGGATTGAAATATCAAAACCAAAACTAATGCTTAGGAAAGCTATTGGCAAAGACGGACTACATGCTGAGCTTATCAAAACAGCAGGAGGTGAGTACATGCAGGACTTAGCAGACCTCAACCAAAGTGGAGAGAAGCTCTTGATCACCCCAAAAGAAAAATTGTACGTACCGCATTTGATCAACGATTCAACGGCAAACTAATAGGGCTCTACAGCGGCACTGAACTGGGCAAAGTCTAAGCACCACAACTTCAGTGGAAAAGTCCTCGAGGAACGCAGCAAAAGATGACCACATATACGTTGGCGCATGTATAAGGAAAAGGATCTCACGTATTGTAACTTTCTGGTTAGCGCACACGTTGCACTGTAGCCCACGTTAACTATGTGTTCCAGTTTTCCCATAGATCATAGTTATCGTCGCTGTCTTTTACATTAATCGAACTAAACTAAAATTTCTTTCAAAATTCTATAATGAGGCTTGGATTCCGATAGCCTTCTAAAACTTAGCACATTGGTCAAAACCCACTCTAGCCACGGCAACTTTTCGAAACGTTTCAAGAATTAATAAGAAAAATGATTTTTATATGTTTGTCAGTTTTATAAACACGTTAATTGAAGTTGAATGTATCCTTGGTATATCTAGGGCATTATCCCATAGGCGAAGGCATACCGTCAGGTAAAGGCATCGGCACGGGCATCGGAATATCTTGCGGATCCTAAAGGAAATGAGAATCATCCACGATTAGTGTTATAGGCATATGTATGTATACAAGTACTAGTAAAAAATGACAGCCACATTTCGTGCGCCTTTTTTTCAGGACTCACCATAGGACTCGCAACCACACTCGATAACACCGCAATCAGGATAAACGCCATATTGGCGATGAATAGCGAAACCAATTTCATTGCGGTTATGTCCTGACTTCCAAATCGATGAAAACTGTTCGCGCTAAGCAAATCAAAAAACTATCTCGACAGCTGAATGTCGATAACTGCATTCGGCAGACTGCTTTATATGCACAAGCGGTAGCCCGAGATAGCCGAGACGGACTCGTAGCTGTCATCGCCTCAATGTTCGACAAGGGTTGGATCCGTAATTTAATTTTTTTTCCGACTTTTTCATGTTCGCTTCTTTCGTATCCCCCCATTTTTTTACCCATGACGATAGTGTGTGAACACGATAGTTGGAATCTCTATCTTTCATTCAGAATCGACATTCTCCCCTAATAAAAAAACAAACTACCTAGCTGACAATGCACAATTAATCAGATACCGGAATCGAATGAACAATTGCTGCCGATTACCGATGGTGGCGATTTGATGTGCTTTGTGGAACTCATTTATCGTGTAGCAATTGCCTGAATCTAGGAATGGATTTCGTCAAGCATGACTTTTACACGAAGGTGTGCTATCTTGATTAAGGGGCTTGTAAGCGGCTTGCAGGGGATATTACTTTGCGCATTGTTTTCAATTATATCCATGTGTCGTGACTTCTTTATAAATAGATAAATTATCGGCGAGATGTTTATTGTGCAACAAAAGCACAAAAATACTAACAAGTGAGGTTAAGGTCTTTGTGAAACAAGGTCTATGGGAGAAATTGAAGCTTAAAAAAATTGGTTTAGGTGCGACCCGCAAGGCCCACACGACTAACTTCCCAGTGGGGAAAATGAAAATACCCATTTGATTCCATATTTTTTTAATTTTTTTTTTACCCCCGACGCTAAAGAGGTGTGTTACAAATTTGAGGTGTATGTGTGTCTGTCTGTGGTATCGTAGCTTCTGAACGAATGGACCGATTAATTTTTTGGAAGACCTGTGAAGATCTGTTCAGGTGTTTCAGGGTCATCAGTCCTTTTTGTTAGTTGCGATAGGGTTCTTAGACGAATAATGGGTAATGTATCGGATCTCGTTCGATCACCTTAATCAAGCAGGGTCGAGCGCGGTCAGTACTTAGATGGAGGACAGCTTGAGAATACCGTTGTTGCCATCAAGCTGCCTTTTTTGTCGCTCCATGCAACCACAACACTGTCCGAGCGATCTTACATGTATCGGTTCTCGTCCGATCACCGCAATCAGCCAGCGTCGGACGCGGTCAGTACTTAGATGTGGAACTGCTTGGGAACACAGCCTTTTTTTTTTAGTTATTAAATTTCCAACTAAAACGGCTGGACCGATTTTGTTGAAAGCTTCAACAGTCGCATGTCAATACCATATTAGGTTCTCGAGATAATCGAGACCAAAAATCGGAACGCACATACGCACATACATAGATCACTATAGAAACCTTGGATTTGGAATCTGGTGACATTGAAATGTGGGGATATGTATGTCAAAATTTAGAATTCGCAAGACCGGCCCCGGGCATGAGTCAAACCAATTTTTCAGAAAAACATAACCTAATACTATTCCAAGTTACCGCGATTTGTAAATTCATACATTTTTTTTTTTTGTTGAAGGCTTCTGCTATCCGCTGGAGCACTCAGACGCAATTACTGGTCCATTGTACTCCAGACAGACACCTTGCATTATTGTATTTTCTCCGTTTTTCGGAGAAAAAATTGAAGGAGCTTCAGTGATGTAGAGCTAAGGGGTTCGGCACACACTACGTCGGCTCCAAAGGTGCTCCACCGTGCGCTAGCATAGGCAAAGGGACAATCGCAGTGTCATCCTCCTCCGCGCCACATGCAGCACAGGTAGGCGTCTCACTGATGCCAAGCACGTGAAGGTGCTTGGCAATAGTGTAATGGCCCGTGATAAGTCCTACAAGCCTTCTGCAGTCGATTCTTCTTAAAGACAGGAGGAATGCTGCAGATTTTTTGCAGACATCAGGGCATACGCGCTTAGTCATCCTGCAACCTGGACAATCCCTCCGTCTACGGTTGTGTGTATAAAATACACAATCGTTAATGTAGGAATTTACCGTGGACGCAGGTAGACCTAGAGCGGGTTCAGGTCCTGAGAAGCTCTCCTCTGAACCCATTCTAGCGAGTTCATCAGAGATCTCATTTCCTGGGATCCCAGAGTGGCCTGGAACCCATACAAGCCTTAATAAATTTGGTCTGCCGACTCTGTTCAAGAAGGACTTGAGTTCAAGCACTAATTTGAAGCTAGTTAAGGGGTTGCACACAGCTTTTAGTGCAGCTTGGCTGTCACTACAGACGCATATGCTTTCCCCCTTCCACCTGTGCTTCACAACATAGTGCATGGCCATTAGGATTGCGTATATCTCTGATTGGAAGACAGACGCATACTTTCCTAACGAGAAGTGCAGTCGGACGTTTTCGCGCTCAAAGAAGACTCCAGCACCGGACCCCCGCCCAGACCTGGAGCCATCCGTGAAAATGCGAAGACTATCCTTTCCAGGTTCAGTATCCAGCCATAGCCAATTCTGACGCCATGGAAACTCGACTGTGAAATTACGGCGCAATAGGATAACGGGCGTCAGTGCGTCAGAAGGCATGTCCATGAGACAGGGGTCGCAGGACAATTCTTGCGCAAGCACACCGTTATTCATATGCGAGTTGTACCAAAAGCCATTTCTCTTCAGACGAGACATGGCTTTCAGAGCACACCTTCTGATAAATATATCAAGAGGTGGAAGGTTCATCATAACATCTAGAGCAGCGCCCGGCGTGCTGGGGAAAGCCCCCGTGCGGCTGAGACAAACCGTTCTTTGGAGTTTGGTGAAAGAGGCTACGATGTGTTTGCGTTTTAGTCTGTTCCACCAGACAGCCGATGCATATGTCTTATCAATGCCGTGTAGATCCAGAGGACCTTTGCCGGCGATAAACCCCATGTTTTGCCAAAAGCTCCTTTGCATTGCCAGAAAGCTGACAGCGCTTTGGTGGTTTTTGACTCAACAAGATACCAGAGGCATTGAGAGCATCAAGCAGAGAATCGACCACCATGCACCACAACAGCGGAGACAGGACGCCACCTTGAGGACAGCCCCTGCTTACGCGGGACTTGACGCACTGGTCGAGGCCTGCATCAGCGGTCAATGTCCTGTGCATGAGCATTGCTTTGATCCAAAGGACCAGTGCTTCATCTACGCCATGATGTCTGGCAGCGTTGCACATGCTGTCAAAAGTTGCGTTATCAAAAGCTCCCTCAATGTCGATGAAAATGCCCAGCGCGTACTCTTTCCTTTCGAACGCGCGTTCAATTCGCCCAACTAGGTTCTGAAGCGCAGTCTCGCAAGATTTTCTGCGCTGGTAAGCATGTTGCATCTCCGAAAGAGGGTGCGTTCGAATACTGTAAGTTCATATACTTTCTCATGACATATGTAGATGTTCGGCAGAGATTTTTTCGAGAGGTTGATACTGCATATGAATAACTACCTATATAAACGTACTCAGACGTAACTATCAAATAGACGTTTTGCTTTTCTATATACATAAGAAAAATGAAGAGAAACTTCAGTGACGAAGAGATTAACAATGACCAGGGAAATGCTCCCTGTATCGTTCTCCTCACTAAGCATGCTTGTAAATGTTGTATGGACAGTTCTTCCTTACTTACTTTAGTGGCGTTACAGCCCAGTGTGAACCTGGCCTTCAACCAACAAGCTTCCCAAGCTGGCATGGTCTTTGATTGGCATTGAGATATCCCGCAACAATCCTGAGTTCATATTTAAACTAAGTATGATTTTGAGTGAGCCTTAGTGACGATGACGTGTACTTCCTTCGTCTTCGTGACACATTCTGCAGGCGTCATCTAGTGTAATGCCTACGGTTTTAAGATTTTGTCGACTGGGCAGTGTCCAGTGAGAAAGGGTATGACTGTGCGAATCTGACACCTAGAAAGCATGAGGAGTTGATTCGTTCTTGTAAGGGAAGAGGTTGGTAAGAATATCTTGGCTTGCCTGCTACCTTCCCTATGTGACCAGTAGTGGTTGGTCGGGGGTTCCTCAACCATCGGTTTATGCAGTATTTGATGGTGCTGACAGGTTTGCCGCAGAATGGTGTTGTCATCATAAACGGTGATGCGGAGCCTTTCCTTGCTAGTAGGTCTGCTTTTTTGTTTCCTATATGGCCGCTGTGACCATGTATCCAAATGAGGTGAACTCTGTTTATGTTGGCTAACTGGTGTAATAGTTATAGGCCACCCCATATCAATTTGGAGGCGACTTCGTAGCTCCTGAGGGCCAGAAGTTCAGCCCTCAGAGAGAATATTCAGAGAGAATATAAATATTTTTGTTTATTATGTTTCTGTTTATATTTTCTCTTAAGCAGAGTTCGATTGCGAATATCTCTACTTCAAATACACAGTTGTTCCCGTTCATGATGTAATAGATGTGTGTTCCGGTATTAGCTCCATATACTCCAGCCCTAAAGCCTTCGTTCGGTTTGGAGCCGTCTGTGTACCACACGTAGGATTCATGTTTGTAGGAGCGTCTATTCTGCTCCCAGTTATGTCGAGAGGAAATTGTGACCTTAAAATTCTCGCTAAAGGTATATCTGGGGAGGCAATTGTCTACGTGAGATATTTTTAGGATTTTGTGACTGTTTAGTTCAGTGAGAATGTCAAGATGAAAAAGTTTAGAATAGAAGTTATCCTCTGCGATGAGCCTGTGGGCGAAGACACTGGCTTATTTCTTCAGGGGAGGTGGTGGGTCCGCGATGACTTCTGGTGCTGCTGTAGAGGTTGTTCTCATGGTCCCTGTGATGCAGATATAAGCTAGTCCTTGCAATTTATTAATTTGGCTTGTACTGATGCTTGTTTTATTTTGTGCCCCCAGACGGGCACAGCGTATGTGAGAATTGGTGTAGTGATGGCTGCATATAGCCAGTGAGATATATTGGGATTGGCGCCCTCATTTTTACTATAAGACTTTTGCTGGCCCATAGAGGGAGCCCGCTTTTCTCAATTACTTTTGTGAGGTGAGAATTCCAAATAAACTTTGCAAATTTTTTCCTCCTCGTAAAAACAAGCCTTAAAAAAATAAAACGTATGAGAGAGTTAAGCGCCTTCTGACCTTCACCACAGACAATCATTAAACATGAGTGGGGGGAGAGAACTTAAAAATCGTCCGTGTAAGACTGTACTAAGGCTTCACAGGCATTATGAGACATTGAAGTAACTGTCTAGCACCATAGTAGCAATACCAGAAGAGTATCGATATTTAATACGAAATTTGACAATATTGAAGTAGTCATCTCGGCCAACAATTCTGTAATGTTCGTGGGTTAAGAAATATTCCTTAGCCACTTACGTCCACAGTATTTTGTGAAAAACTAATTAATCAAAATCCCATCCTTTGCTCCTTGTTCTCGTCGTCTATACCAACACTTATACACAACGACATTCCAGCTGTCACCCCTTAGACAAAGCTAACCTTTTCGCAGCCAGCTCGCGGCAGTATCTGATTCCAATGTATGTAAGTAAATGATCAAGAACGACCTCGCAACCAGCTCGCAGCTCCCATCTTGCACTTTATTTCCACCAGTATTTACTTAAAAGCTTCTGTTTTCTATTGGAGCTCTCAGACGACGCAAATACGCAAATACATAGTACTCCAGTACTTACATACTTACTTATCAGGCCAGCAATCAGTGGAGGATCTGAGCCAAAACTATAGCTGCCTTTCATCCTTGATAGTCCCCGGCACGTTGCTTCCACTTATCAAGTCGTTTTACATCTACTTGGTCTTTGCACCGCAGGTTCAGTCTTCCTCGAAGGCCTTCTTAGTTGGACCATCGTTGGTGCTCATGCGCTCATTGTGGCTGAGCCAATGCAGTCGAGGGTTCTTTGCCTCCGGACTATTTCCATGTCTTTGTACAGCTACGGTTATGTTTTCTCCTCCATTTTTCTGGGCTGACAAAATCACTGCGTTCGCTTTTTTACTTTTCCGTATCTTCTGGTCTCTTTCCGAATAGGTGGAAAACATGGTATATCCAGGCCATCCCCAATATAGCCCAATCTAATTTCCCTCCAACTACCGACAAATTGCTATAATGCCTCTCTTTCCAAGGTCATGCAAACGTTTATCGATCGTCACTAATTGAAATATTTTGAATCGCAGAAGCTTTACAATGAGCGATAGTAAGGTGTCTTTAACAGAAGAGCCACTGGTGATTTAATGGCATATCTTACCAAAAGATGGAATCGCTCGCTTCACCAAGCAGGTAAAAGCAAAATGGTTGTATTGGATATTTCGAAACCAGTTGACAGGTTTTGGCACTAAGGCCTTTTGTCGAAAACGCATGCTTTTGGGATCGAAGCGTCTCTTTTTTATTGGATTAGAAACTTTCTTTCGAATTGTTCAATTCAAGTTGTGTTGGGCTATTCAAGTCACCCCTTTTTGAATTCTGGTATACCCAGGGTTCCGTTTTAGGTCCTTTTTTATTTGTAGAAATTACCTCTTGTAACAAACTTTTAAAAATTCCAATTCCAATTCACTTTTTTGCTGACGATAGTACCTTTAATACCATTTCTAATCGACGAAGACCGCACATAATTCTGTCTCCCTTACCTCGACGAAGCTAAGATTGCCATATCGAAGCTCAAGTCCAATAAAGCTGCTGGCGCAGACGGAGTGTCTGCTGAGCCCTTCAAGGCAGCTGGGGATGACCTGGAGGAATAAGTCTCCTTAACATCGCTTACAAAGCGATGTAAATAAGCCTTTTGTAAATAAGCTGATAGGTCCTCATCAGTGCGGATTTGGTCTGGTGTATCCAGGATCTTAATGTACCTACTAGACAAAAGTCGCCTTATAAGAAATCTCAACATCACCAAATCTTTAGATTCAGTGGAACATTGAAAGAATTTCTCTCGCCTTTTCTTGTTTTATCGATACTTTTGGCTGAATGGATAGCCAGTTGCATTCCGCCCTTCAACAATCTTCCCGCATCACATGTCTGTCTAGAAATACTCACCAATATACCCTGAAGCCAAGAATCCGACTTCTAGGAGTAGAAAAAACTGCTTAGGCCTGTCTGCCTGTCATTTATAAACTGATGCCCATTTAACGATACCTAATTCCAGTGTAAGTTAATTATCAGGATCAGCTTCATCAGACAACTGCCAACTTTCACACAAAAATTTCATTAGAACAACAGATATTAACTGAACACGCAGGGATTTTCACGGTATCCAGGCACGCGATGGAAGCACTGACTTGTTAACTTAAGGTGAGTTTTTAACAGATTCGACCATCAACTTCTGAATTAACTCTGTAGGTGTTCCCAATTAACATGGAAGCAATAATACACCTATATGGTGCGTGCTGTAATTGGAGACGAACGTGACAGATTCCATTAGTCGGGCGAGCAAACTAGTATGGTCACACGCATGTTAGTCGTTCTTTCAATTATAGCGCAAAGTGGCTTACGAAAGTGTAAATGTAATTCATTCATGTCACCATCTAGATGATATGATATTGCTTCTTCACCTATAGATGACTACAAAGTCGCCCCTAAAAAGTTGTCGTTGGTTTTCACCGCATCCTCTTTCTTATAACTACACACATATGCAGTATCCTCGCTGTTCGCTTTAAAAATCACTTGTGTACCCTCCTGGCTATAAAACTGATAATTCCATCAAAGTGTCTGTCATTCTTAATATCATCGCCACCAGTCGGGCTTACAGCAAATATGTAACGAAGAAGCTCATCATAGCTACCGGTAGTGGTGTCATTGCCGGCACTGTGTGTCTTAAAATGGCATTTTCGCCACCAAACAAGGCCGCCAAGGGTATTTTAAATTTAACTATCACTTACTATCGCGCAGTTATCGTAAATTCTCCTCGGATCTGGGTACGATTCTTGAGCGGAACCGCCTCCGACGCCGACGACGAGGACGATGTCTTCTAACAACGCCATTAGAGCTAGATCGTTTGAGGTTATTGAGCCATATAAAACCAATTAGTGGCTTCTGATACGATTCTGTTGTTCACGCCAAACCATCGCATCGGGTTATTAATTTCGCTTGTTGCTAACAAGGGTCCTTTCTGTTACAGCCTTCGCTGCTCTTTCGCCATCGTCTGATGGGATAATGATGGAGTGCTTATTGCTCCCGTCGAAATGGCCCCATGATTGGTAGTTTAAGATGAACATGTGCACATTGGTTGCGAAGTTAGTCAGGCAAGTTTGTCGATAGATGCGTTTCTTTTAATATACTGGTACAGAAAAGTTTTATTCCGGATTCGAGTTGACTTTCATGCAGCATCGTTGGTACATTGTTGGTAATTAATTCATGGGGATATGGAATGCTTTTAGGCAAAGCAGCACTTAGAGCTGGAACAAGGATGTAAATTGCTCGCCCAGCAATATGTAGTCGAGTTGATTTATTCACGTGTACAAGGTCTGCATGGTCACTATGTACGCAAATGGAGAGATGGTGTTATGTTGTAGTACACGAGGGACAAGAGTCTAAAGAAGATAAGATGTTGGTTGGAATTTTACATAATGTTTTTGGATAAGCATACATAAGTTAATTTACATTTAAGGAAGGATTATATGGCACTAATTTCGAGAATAATAATGTGGACATTGGAAAAGTCTTTACCTTCATTCCAATAGGATGCGTTCATATCTCATATACGTAGAATTTATAAAAGTCTAAATAGCCACTGCTCGTAACCAAAGAGCTGTCATCAATGAAGGACATGACAGCCTTTTTTCAAGGCTATACGGCAGCTAACCTGGCACCCGCAGGTAGTGAACCAATGTGTGCAGCGACCCAACCCCTTGTTTCTGGGGAAAGAGGAACCTGGCCCTCCAGGTTGGGGGTTGTGCTTACGGATAACATCCCTATCACGTAAAAACCTACTTGTTCAGAAGCAACCACAAGCCTCGAATACGGACGGATATAAAGCTGGCGACCCCTGCAAACGACTAACGGACTTGAGATCAGATATAACCGCGCTTCAAGAAGTGCGATGGGATGGACCAGGCAAAAGACGGATGGAAAACTGTGACATCTACAACGGGAACTGCTACAAAGAGAACAAACAGCGCCTATTCGGGTGCGGATTCGTTATTAGAGGAAGACTCCGACAAAACGTCTTAAGCCTCCGAGATATAAGCGAACGCCTCATAACAATCCGCATCGAAGCTAAATTTGGAAACATTAGCTTAATATGCGCTCACGCCCCAACGGAAGAAAAGGACGATCGACTCAAGGATGAATTCTACGATCTCCTAGACAGAACCTATGCCTAATGTCCCAGCTACGACACAAAAATAGTTCAAGGAGATTTTAATGCAAAACATGGGCAAAGAGGACATATTTGGGTCGATCATAGGAAAGCATAGCCTCCATAAGACCACATCCGACAACGGACTTAGGCCAATAGATTTCCTAACGGGGCGTAACCTCTTTGTAGCAGGTACGCGATTCCCCCATCTCAATATCCACAAAGGTACCTGGCGGTCTTTTGATCACTCGACCACCAACCAGACTGATCACATTGCCATCGACGCCAGACACTCCTCCAGTATTCTCGACGTACGAAACTTCCGAGGGGCCAACATCGACTCGGACCACTACCTTGTTGTAGCCAAGGTACGCATGAGGATATCATGAACTACGTAAGATTGACGTCGGAAGGCTACAATCGCAAAGGACTGCCAGAATCTTTGCCGATCGTGTCTCACCCAAGCTCTCTCGAAATCCGCCCACAGCAGCACAAACAATAGAGCAGGAATTTGCGTATTGCCAGAGCGCCGTCAGAGGCGCTGCCTCAGAGGTGCTGGGTTTCAAACCGCCACCACCTGGAAACCCCTGGTTCGATGAACAATGCGAACAAGCCCATGAGGTAAAACAAGAGGAATATAAAGCCATGCTGCAACGACGGACGAGAGCTGCTCGCGAAATCTATGAGCAGAATAGAAGAAAGGAACACACGCTTTTCAGAAAGAAGAAAGAAGAGAGAGCACGGAAAGCGTGAGATGGAGATATGTATGCTTCCGCAGGAATGACGCCCGTAAGTTTTACAATAAGGTAAAACGAACATGCCTTGGCTACAAAGCCAGAGCGGCGGCCTACAGGGATGAAGATGGAGAACTGGTAGTAGAGTCGCAGTCGATGCTGAGGATTTGGAAGGACCACTTCAGCAGACTGTATAACGGCGATGATAGACAAGATACTCTGTCAGGCAGAACGAGCCATTCGTAATGTACGACGATGTAGGAAAATTCCGTCCACCCGACCTAGACCAAATCAAAATAGCGATATCAAGACTTAAGTCTAATAAAGCCGCGGGTGCAGACGGCCTGTCTGCTGAGCTTATTAAGGCGGCTGGATATGAGCTGGTAAGGTGCATGCACCATCTGATTTGCAAGGAATGGTCAGGGGAAAGCATGGCCGACGAGTGGAATCTCAGCATCGTTTGCCCGGTCCATATTAAAGGAGACCCCTATAACTGCGCCAACTATAGGGGAATAAGCTTCCTCAACATCGCGTATAAGATATTCTCTGACGTGCTGTGTGTACGCCTGAAATCATTCGTGGACAATTTGATAGGTTCCTATCAATGTGGCTTCAGGCCAAAAAAATCCACAATAGACCAAATGTTTGCACCGCGGCAGATCTTAGAGACGACCCATAAATTTTAGGTCGATAGTGTCTAAAGGGGCGAGCTATATAGAGCCATGTTATGTTTCGACAACCCTGCCAAGCTCCTCAGGTGGTGTAGGATCACAATGGGGAGTTCTCGCTGCTCCATTAAGGTCGGTAAGGAGCTAATCGAGTCCTTTGATGTCAAAAGAGCATTCAGACAGGGCGACGCATTGTCATGTGATTTTTTCAGCATCATCCTTGAAAAGATCGTACGGGATGCGCTGGCCAATTCAACATGCACGATCTACTTCAAGTCTGCAGAATTGCTCGCATACGCTGATGATATTGACGTGATTGGGGAACGCAGCAAGTTATCAATGAAGGTTTTTTGAGCATAGAAGCAGAAGCGGCTAAGGTGGGTCTGAAGGTAAATGAGGGCAAAACCAAATATATGCTGTCGTCAAAGATATACACAGCACAACACCGACGTCTTGGCCAAAACTTCACAACTGGGAGTTATAACTTTGATATAGTCAAGCATCTCATCTTCCTTGGCTCACTGCTAACAAGACCAATGTTGCGCTATACAAAACCATAATCATCCCAAATCTTCTCTATGGCGCAGAGGCTTGAACTTAAACGAAAGCGGACGAGGAGGCCCTTCGTCGTTTCGAGATGAAAATTTTGAGGCGAACTATACGTCTAAGTGGGCTAGGCCATGTAGAGCGAATTGTGAGGGACGACGCAGCAGAGAACGGCCGAATCTAAGGTGGTACACACAGGTGGAAGGGGACCTGGGAGTGTGTCGCTGGACAGAGCTGGCAAAAGATCGCGTCAGCTGGAAAAGCTTATTGGATGAGGCCCAGGTTCACACCGAACCACCACCTAATTAAGTAAGTAAGTTGTAGGCGGTCGGAGTGAGTTTAATGGTCAACATTCTTTCGCCTATCATTTTCTCACCGTGTCGCCAATGAATTTGAAGCTTAATTTTCAGATTCCGTTGATTGTCCGGAGGCCTAAATCTCATCTAAATTAAATGATTAGACCTCTGACTTGGATCTATGTGCATTAGCATACATCGAAGGAAGAGACTTAAGCGCGATATCGATTTGGTTAAGCATCTATGGAGCGTTGTGATGGCTTCGATATGCAAAACCAAGGCTCCAGTATGAACTTTGTTCGATTCCAAGGCCAGAAAGCCACTCAGTTGAAGCCCTACCTATGTATGTCCACCGTGGTGCACGCAGGTAGTAATGACATCAACCAACCTGCTGGTTGAGTCCTAAATAAGCAAAAACTCATGAACCCCTTAAGCAGCGACTTACAAGTTAAATACTATTCCAACCCCATCGTATCATTAGTCGAGTGCCACTACTCAGAGTAAACAAAACTCAACAGCCGAGAGTGTACAACACCTCCTTGAAGGCACACGAGGTTCAGTTAAAGAGAGAAACAACCCAACATGAATGGTTTAACCCCCAGGTATAATTGTGCATTTTTCTTCTTTTTTTTTGTGAATACATTTCTTAAAGGATATCACACAGAATGGGAACATCAACAGCACCAAGTGCTGCTGCTACTTGAGCCTTTTAAACTTAAAAACCAAAGAGCTGTTGATTTCAGAAGTGTTGCAGTTTATACTATAAGAAATACACTCACTCACGAGCATGATGCAACACGGTATGAAAGAATCCATCATCACAAACCAGAGACTCTTCACTTTTACCTACGAGAATACCACTAGCTACCCTACCACCATGCCGGTGGTTTGGGTAAGAGTAAAAAAAAAACTATAGAACGAGTAAACGTCTGCAACTAAAGTATCTTCTGTCTACTGTCTGCCTTGCACTGCATCAAGTGCATCAACCACTTCACTCAGTGCAGTACAAGGATGTGGGCATATGGGTATCCAAAGGAGTCTAGCTCATCGACGGATTACTTGAAACTCCTCCTTCGGCCTTTGCTTCTCGTTGCCCTTTTGTACCATTTAAGGTCAACCTGAAGAACGAGTCCATTACTAATTCATTACATCAATAGTATCTATACGAATGAATAAAAAATGATTATCCTGCGAAGCCAACCGAGAATACAAATTCCATTCGTCGCAGATCTCCTGCAGAACACATATGTATGAACATACATATATTGGCAGAGTACGTTGGATGAATTATGGTCCAGCTGCAACGTACTCGTACATATGCGAATGCATTGACGACGACGATGATGATGATGACGATAAATATTCGCGCTGTTATCTAATCTTTAAACGAGATCTGGTGAACGGTGGAAGCGGATCTGCGCATCTGTTAGAGAGTGCCCAGTAAACTTGAACAACATTTCATGAAACCTTAATGGTTCGGCATACGCAAACGCCCACATGGATCAGCTCCCTGCTGCTGCAACTATCTGACACCGCAAGACCGTCCCGGACACCGCTCGCCAGACCAAGTCAACATTACAAATGCAAAAAGCGTGCACCTGATGAGAATCTTTAAGTAACTTATTATGCGGTAAACGCTTTCTGTGTACACTTTACACTGTTGCCTGTATCCATATCCTGAGAGTGTACCTGAAGCCATTTTTGCAATATTTCTTCCCGCGTTTCATGCATTCAGTTTGAGGCGTCATCTACGAACGTATGTATATCCTTCGAGCGGGATGAATTTCCACCACAGGATAGCGAACATGAAGGGAAATATGAAAGCGAAGCTTTGTGTTTTGGACACTGCTATTTACGATGGTGCTCGACGACCCAGTACGGAACCTACATGGAGTCACAAATGGTTGATAGCTGGTTACCGATTCGTTCTGTTTCTGCGATACTACGAGTATTCGCTTTTGATTTTCCTGTCAATTTCCAGGAAAATATGATTACGGACGACAGATTTCCAAGGAAACATTTCCGCCGCAGATGGCTGCCGCTTCCTCCTGCTTCTTCCACTTCTGTTTTCTTCGATTTACGACCTTATTCGGTTATTTCTTTCGGGGTTTTCTATCTATCCTTATGTCCTTCCGCGCGATGAGTTCGCATCCACTAGTAGTACAAGGACGAAGAATAGGAAACGTTGTTTAGATGTTTGGTTGTAAAGTAATTTCATAGCTTCCTGTACCATCCATCCGTTTCGTTAGGTTTAGAGCGCATGATGGACGATGGTGGTTAGGAGCATACACCATACTCCTACGCTCATATGTATGCCACATGGAGTCGAGCTGGAATGAAAATTTAAAATTTATTCCATTTTATATCCAATTTTGCTGTGTGCTCCGTTCGTTTCGTTGTGGAAAATTGTGTTTATCCATCAGTTGAATGGGAGGCTGGTTGTTTGATTGTTGAACGTTATTAAGTTGAATACCGACTGGCAATGTGGACTGTGGATGTAGGTGCAGCTTTGAATGACTTGACTCAATTTGGACTGAGAAGGTCTTATGCCGGAAGCGTGTGTTGTTCTTTTCGTATTCGCTGTTATTTCGGTCTTCGAAGGAGGAAATTAATTGTGGCCTCCTGCCTCCTCTCTTTTATTTGGATTTGCAATCTTGATTCTATGCACTTACCCAATCTCAAATCCTCTCGACAAAGGGTTAGATTGCCACCGTGATCGAAATAGGTTTTACTAAATTAAAAACTTATACACAAAACGGATAACTAAGTCTAAGCGGCTTTATAGCATGCCTTTTTGTGTCAAAATATAGAATTCTGCATTGCCATCTTGCACAACCTGACGCGTTTGGCAAAGATGTTGAAACATAACAAGGCTCTATATAGCTCGCCCCTTTAGACACTGTTATATGTGGCTTTGAAATCGAAGATGGTGTGTATCGACACGAAATTCATGGGTCTTCCTCAAGATCTGCCGCAGTGCGAACATTCGATCCATCGTAGATTTTTCTGGATTAAAGCCACATTGATAGGAACCTATCAAATTGCCTGTAATTGGTTACAGGCATTCAAACATCACGGTAGAAAAGATCTCATACGCGAGGTGAAGGAGACTTAGTCGCCTATAAATGACGTCCCCTTATAGGGCGCCCTTTTTTCCGACCATATCATACAGATGAGCTGGTGCATGTATCCAACCAACTCATCTACAGCTGCTTTATATAAACTATGTGGGCTGGCCGTCTGCGCCAGCAGCTTTACTAGACTTCAGTTTCGACATCGATATCTGAACGTCATCTAAGTCGGGTGGACGGAATCCTCGCTCATCTTCGTCAAGTGTGAATGGTGCGTTCTGCCTGATGGCGGTATCTTAATCATTTTCGCCGTTATACAGTCATCAGAAATAGTCTTTCGTCATTTTCAGCGTCGACTAGGATTCAACTACGAGGTGTCCGTGTTCATCCCTGCAGGCTTCCGCTCTGGTTTTTTGACCTTATTTACCTACTTAGGTGGCGCTACAGTCCGTGGTGAACCTGGGCCTCAACCAACAAGCGTCTCCAGCCGGCACGGTCTTTGGCCAGCTGTTTCCAGTGCCGCACGCCCAGTTGGTTGAGGTCCCCTTCCACCTGCGTGCGCCACCGCTGAGGCGGCCGTCCTCTGCCGCGCCTCCCTTCCGGAGTGGATTCGGATTTTTGAGCTTGGAACAGGAAAATACCTAAGGTAATAAATCCTCTAGGTCCTCTGATGTGGACAAATTGAATGATATGGATCTCAGTGGTATGTGGCTCCGACACCCACAACATTGGCGTCATAATGGACATTCTTCTCAGGCCTTAAGCCCCAGGAAGGTCGCCAACGACCAAATAACCACGCCAGAGTTCCAATTCAGCCTCTAGGGTTGACTCCACGTAGCGAAGGGTCATGTGAATGAAATCATATTTGACATAGTACGTGTTGTATCCTATTTCAACCTCCATCCGTCCTTAATGAAAACCCTTTACTTATTAGTTATCCAACATTGTACTACTGGGGAACATTCAGTTTACGAAAGTTTTCGCGACCTGTTTTCGCTGGAAATGCAGCTTGTTAAGGTTCATTTCAAGGCTTGTATTAGGTCTATAAGGCGGCTCTGGTGATTTATTTTTTTACACAGATGAAAGGGACCTACAGTTTAATGCCGATTCCGAACGGCTTGAATCGAGAAGCTGGAGTTTTGCCAGTACCCCGCCGAGAGACGTTACCAAATAAACATTTGATGGCGTTGGTGTTATCAGGATACGAACTAGCTCATCGTGCTTCAGAGTCCAACACACTAACCACTGTGCCGCGGCACCCTCATACCTTTGCATCGTTTCTTTAAAATTGCCTGGTCTCCTTTTCACGGCTGTTATATTTATATTTGGGATGCCGTGTGCCCTTCCCCACGGATCTAGGTCTGCTTCGTTGCAGAGTTGAGTTGATTAAAGCATCTTCCTTTGCCTCTTTTGATGGCCTTTTCAAGGTCACATCTCGCCAATCTGAAGGTGTTTTAAACGTTCGTGCAACTCTGGCCTACCTCGAGAACGCTGCGATCTGCGTCGGGCATGGAGGCATTTTGCCCTGGGCGTCTTGATCTCGTCATTCCATCAGTAGCAGGGTTCTCCTTCTGTTCTTTGACCTCCTGGGCATCGCTGCATCGCACACGTTAGAGTCGTTACAGAACGGCTTCTGGAAAAGCTTCATTGACAGCGAGCAAGAGTAATTAGAGCATCGCTTACTTTGTGCGTGCATTTTTCTTGTCATATTCCTTGGCGCAATCTTTTTTGGTAATTTCGGAAAGCTAACCAGTGCTGGTGTGTCCCGTATCAGATGAACTATTAGAGGGCTCATTAGAATACCCATCAGAGGAGCCATCAGAGGACCTATCAGACGGCCCCCGACGGCTCATCAAACAATCCAACTGGAGACCCTGCGAGTCTCACTTCTCCCTGAGTACTTTGCCATTTGCAATATAGTAGCACAAGATAGCATGAATTGGGTTGGACATTGACAACTCCCTAGCTATGTACTTAGCATTTAATATATTTGAAAAATTTAATCGCGAATAACGCGCTCTTAATAATTGATATTTAAACGTGCCTTAAACTCCGCCTTGTAGAACTTGAGTGGGTCTATAGAATTCTCATACAATTCCGCCTTATCCAGCTTCTCCGGTTGCATTTCGGTACCATCCAGGAGAAGTTTTGGCGGTGGCAAAGGTTGAAACTTGAACGGACGTATGCGATTTTCTTTGAAAGTTCCTCTCAGCCGCACCGGAAGTTGATGTAGCCTGGACTCTAGGTCCGCGGGATCAATATTCATGACAGGATAATCGACTAGCGGCTTGACCTTAACCGCTTTCTTAGACGATGGCATTGTATCACTGTCAGGAAATCTTGGTACACCGCTAAGGAAGGCGATTTTCTTATTTGTTCGCAACTGACGTCGAATGATTACCTTCACCATGCAATCGTATCTAATTACACTCGGTTTCCGTTTAGGCGGGCCCGTTCTCAATGAGATCGTTTTACGTTCAGGATCATTAATCATTCGAATGTATTCGATGCTGGGATATAGCACAACTCCAGCACGTTCGACTTTACGAGCTTTTGACTTGGTGATGGTTACCTTGGATCGGAGCGGCCTGCTTTTGAAGATAGCTGTGAACCCGAATCCGTATATGTGGCGCCAGTGCGGATCGTGTTTTTCTACCTCAGGATGAATACGCTTGTATGGTAAGTGACGGAATCGTAATCGTTTTTGCTTATCGATTTCGAGTGTTAGGACGAGTACGTCCTCGTCGTCCCTAAGCTCATAACGACCGGGTCCCGGTGCGAATGAGGACTTTTGTCCGATCGCTGCGTTTTTCTTCTCGGGAACGCACGAGTTACGTAGAAATCTATACGGTAACGGAGGCTTTTCTTTAATTTTCGGAAACCTGGAAACCAAAAAGACTAAACATTCATCCTATATAAGTATGAATGGAATTCAGCTTACATTTGCCTCTCAAAAATACCAGCGAAATAATGATCTGGCCCAGGATCCTTTGGGTTGCGCCAACATGTGAAGATGTTGCTCACCATAAACCTCGTCGATGGACGTCTACGCCTCGGATCTAAATCAAACCAAACAAGATTCTCGCATGTATCGTCCCATTAATTGATTACCAGTTAGAAAACCGCCTTTATACAAATTGCACTTGTTGAAGTGTTTCTCACTCTCGCGTGGCAGATCGTACCATGTCGTCGCGTTCTTCGTCCGATATATCTTCGGAGCCATTGAGCCTCTCTTTAACTGGGACCAATATGCACCGGTAATTCCTTTCCTACCGCCAATTATCTCCTTCGGCAGAGTGTATCTATTCGGTGCCAAATGCCATGACTTAAAACCCCTATCCTTCTTCTTCTTGGGACGAGGGATAACAATCACCGGTTTCGTCGCGCCTATTTCTATCACAAAGAGGTCCTCGTCCATATCGTCAAACTCATCGCAACCTAGTGAGAAAATTGAATTACAAAGCGACAGAGAAGTAACGATATCGCATAGCAAATTGATGCTCAAGACCTTTGACGCATGATGCGTAGCTGCTTGCCTTCTTCGCAATATAACGTCGTATTTCCCAGAATCGATTTAGCCTGATTCGATTGCCTTTAAATTGAAATAGATTACATTTCGTTCATTACATTTGTCCTTTAAAAAGAAAAATTTGTCCAAATCGAATTACGGGATGTTAGGAAAAGCGGCAATTGTAATTTGGTTGGAGCGTATTCCGTCTCGCGGGTTGGGTAGTCCATGGCCATGAGGGACGCGGTTACTTGATGATTTTTTATTTACGCGGATGATTCTTCAAGAGATAATTAAATAAACACGTGACAGTACGTCAATGGAGTAAGCTGTTCATAGACTTCAAATTTTGAAATTTAGATCTACACTTGCTGCCGCTTTAAGTGATGTATTTTTCAATGAATGATTTGGGATGTAAACAAAGAGTTTAGATTCGTCCTAAAACAAAGCAATTAAAGTCCCTTTTCGACAGTCTACATAAAGACGTACATATGTAAGTGTCCCGACTTCTCATGTTTAGCAGTACTACCACGAAAGCTAATAGGGCCACACAACGGGCTTCATTTCATCTATTGGCGCAGGTGTTGCCCAGTCGGTCGTCGAAGATTCGAAAGAACAGATGGCTGCTTTTTCTGGATTTGTATATGTTGCCTAGACCTCTTCGTCGCGGTTTTCTCACTCCTCGTACATCCTTCCCTAATCAAAATTAAGTACCACTGCATCCAAACCAGTATGTGTATCGCACTATCCCGCAGAAGTGTTGACCATCTCAATAACCACGGCTCGAAAGCCATGCTATATCAGCTATATCCGGAGATGTTTCGGTGACAGTATCGGCAGCTATGAGGTGTCCAAGAGGTATAGTCCTATCACCCCTCCTCTGGTCGATAGTTCATCGACGACCTACTTAACAAACTAACCGATCTCGGCTACGAAATGATCGGATATGCCGATGACTTAGTAATTATTGTTACAGGCGGATGCGAAATTTCTGTCTGGAACGCGTGCAACTTACGTTTCGGTTTATCTTTTACTGGTTTGTCAGAGAGGGTTTATCATAATCCCAAATAATATAATCTTAGTCCCGTTGACAAAGAGGTGTCTCTTTGTCGGTCTTGCTCCGACTCTCTAAATGGAACAAACAGGATTTTCAGAAGAAGTTAAATATCTAGCTATGAACCTTGATCGCAAGCTTAACGGGAACCCCAACGTCAAAACCAAACTCGCAAAGGCGACTAAGGCACTGTGGGCTTGTCGACGCACTTACGGTAAAACCTGAGAATTGGATTCTAAGGTGATCCGCTGGCTATATACCGCGATATTTAGATCTCGTTACATTTCAACGCCTTCAGATACTAGCGTGTCTCGGCTTTACAGGCGCTATGCCAACCTGACTCATGGTAGTCCAAGAGCTACTTATTGGACTTATTCCAATGCACCTATTTATTAAAAAGGTTGCAATAAGGTAGACCTGAGGGCCACATGTCCATCCTGCAACATCTTCTTAAGTTGGATATGATTACCACAAATTACAACACGCTCTCACCCTTGAGTTAGGTGGTACGCAGATAGGTTCTGGCGTTGGCGCTGGCATCTTTAGACCAAATCAATAAATCCCGAAGGCTTTGGAAATGAGTGCTTGTATCTTACAGGCGAAATTATACTCTCCATCCTGACGTGCGTCAGCCTAAAATTAGAGACTGGCATTAGAGGTGTAACCATCAATATACCCTCAGACAGTCAAACAGCGCTCAAAGCGTTAAGCGCGTATAGCACGAACTCAAAGTCCGTGAAGGGATGCCACGATACCCTATAGGACCAAGCCAAAAGAAATAAGGAAAAATGCTGGTGAGTGCCAGGGCACAAGGGCATTAAGGGCAATGAAATCGCCGACCAACTCGCTTGGAAAAGTTCCCAGCTAAAGGTACGTACATACAATATTAACTTGTTCCTAGACTAGTCGGAAAAATCGCAACACCTGTCCTTTTGCAACAGCGACTTAATAGAGGAAATATCAGGAAACTGGATAGTTACCTTAATCTCTCATCTGAATCTGAATGTCGACTCTGTTTTGAGTACGAAGAAATTGCAGAGCACAAACTAAGTGCATCTAAAAAAAAAAAGAGAAACAATATATCCCCAATCCACGAATGGTCTGTGATAGAACATATTGCGCTACCTCGCTGCGATGAAAGTTAAAATTAAACCTTCGTATTTGGAAGGCAGGGCTGTTACCTATACCGTTTTTCTCGTAGATAACGCACCGTAACTCGTTACTGCAGATCATCGAAACACCTTTTTTGGCCACATCGGACGCACCCATCACTCCTCTCTGTGGATTTTTTACCTAGTGACCGCGATTAAGGCAACTGAGTCGTCCTAACGTGCGATCTTTTGACAGATTTGGCATTACGTCCACCTAACCTTTCCGGCCTTCAGAAGCTCTTTAACTGCATGTATTGGTAGAGCAACTACTGCAGATTATGTCCCCGTTTCTGATCGATTTATGGGATGCTCTGCAGTTTACTGAATTGCGCCATTAGAACTCGGCACAATTCTTCTACCGTAATAATGTCATTCAAGCATTTGCAATCAACAAGAGTCAATGCGTCAACCATCTGACTTTTACTACTTTCCTAATGATTTCGACTGCCGTTCTTACCAATTTCAGTTCGAAAGTTATCCTTTGGCCGTCCTTCGTGTGCACTTTAAGTCAGACCTTAAACTGCAAAGTTCAGCATTTGACCTAGCATTCACCAGGCCTGAGTTGACCTAGATGTAGTCAGCATTCCTGTTTTTTACATACAAATACGGCATGCTTTATTCGTATTTTGTCTATTCCTTTATTTTCCACTCTTGACCCAGCTGTGCTTCGACTTTCACCGTCCGGCAATTAAAGCTCCTTTAACCTTCTCTACATAGTGATGGTGAGTTCCATTGGAATGTGACTCAATCTTGAGGAATAAAAAAAGTCGCAGAGGACAATATCGGGGCTATAGTGTCATAGAAAGCTTTTTCTCGCCAAAAACCCTTGCACAATCAACGAGGAATGGGTCGCGCATTGTCTTGGTGCAAGATCCAGCCCTTCCTAGCGAATTCGGGTCACACATGGGGACGCAAGGGCTCGCGGCCTTTTTAGGATGCCAAAATAGAACTGTCAAATCACTCTCCGGTCGGGTCGGAACATATTCGTTCGGCACTAGCAGCGTTATGAGAGGTTACGGGAACTGCTTCACTTGGATCACTGATTCACGTCCCGTTTTGAATCGTCTAACCCATTCAAACACACATGCATTCGGCATACACTCTTTTGCATATAACGTGAGTCCCTTATTTTTACGACGCCACTAAAAAAAGGTTTTTTTTCTCGAAAAATACGCAAAACTCACAGACAAAACGTGCTAGACACGATGCTAAAACGAACGACGCAGTGTTGCCAGTTCGCGAGTTATCTCTAAATTTACAGAACGTAATTGCCACACCTCGTATCTGCAATAATATCAATAGCGGCAACGACCAGCTAAAGCTCCGAAAGAGGTATTAAGGCCGCACCAGTCGTCTTTCTCGTAAAGCCAGTCCTCAGTCCCTACCACTCACTCTTGGTCATGCTCGTTAAGAATCTGCTGGAAACGCTGCTTAAATACGCCCACTATCCTATTTCGAGGAGCCTGGGAGCTTTTCTTGAAGACTCCAGTAAGGCTTTTAGCTGTCTTATAAAAGGCCCATATTTTATTTTTGTCTCTAGACTCCTCGATATCCTTGAGATAGGAGGCTACGAAGCTTAATTTCTTTACTCGCAGCAGTTTTTTTTTTTTCTTTCCTTCTTCTGGCTCGGTATTCCCTCGCGCTGCGCTGGCTTTTCGCTTCAGCGCCTTTTAGTGCACCTCGTTGGTTGCTGTCATGCTACACAGACGGACGATAGCCGTTCGTGAACATTACGAGTAGAAACGGAGAGGAGAACATAAGCCTTTAAGGAACAAGAAAAGAGAGCATGAAAAGCGCGAGATCGAGGAAATGGAGAGGTGCTATCATAGGAATGATGCTAGCTAGTTTTACGAAAAAGTAAAACGAATATGCAAGGGATGTAAAGCCAGTGAGGAAGCCTGTAGGGATGAACACGGACAATTAGTAGTAGAGTCACAGTCGATGCTGAGAATATGGAAGGAACACTTCTGTATACTGTTTAACGGCGATGAGAGATTTAATACCATTGTTAGGCAGAATGATCCATTCGCAACGGACGAAGATGCAAGAGATTTTCGTCCACCCGACCTAGATGAAATTAAGCTCGTAACTTCATAGCTCAGGAATTTTAAAGCCGCGGACGCAGGCGGCCTATTTAAAGCGGCCGGAGATGATCTGGCAGGGTGCATGCCACAAGAAAGGAGACCCCTATAACTGCGCCAAATACAGGGAAATAAGCCTCCTTAACATCGCATATAGCATCTTCTCTGCCGTACTGTGTGAACGTCTGAAAACCTTTGTTTTAACATCCCTGCCAAACTTGTCAGATTATGCAGGATGACAATGGAGAATTACCGCTGCTCCATTAAGGTCGGTAGCGAATTAACCGAGGCCTTTGATGTTAAAAAAGAAATCAGACAGGGTGACTCACTGGCTAACACAAGTGGCACGATCTATTTCAAGTCTGCACAACTGCTTGCGTACGCGGATGGCATTGACCTAATTGGACGAACACAGCGGGACGTCAATGCAGCGTTCGAAAGCATTGAAGCAGAAGAGGCTAAAATGAGCCTTTCGGTTAACGAGGGCAGAACGAAATATATGCTGTCTCGGCCAGAACGTCACAATTGGCAACTACATATTCGAAGTGGTCAAGGAGTTCATCTACCTTGGCTCACTAGTGGCTAGCGACAACAACACTAGCGCTGAAATCAAACGCAGAATTACTCTAGCCAACCGCTACTTCTTTGGGCTCAAGAGGCAATTGAGAAGTAGAGCCCTCTCTCGAAAGACCAAAGACAAATCCTTAATCATGCCGGTCTTCCCCTATGACGTGGAGGCGTGGACTTTAACGAAAGCGAATGAGGAGGCCCTTGATCGTTTCTATGGTCCCGTTTGTATAAACGGGTAGTGGAGGAGAAGATACAGCGACGAACTATATGGGCTGTACAGCGACATCGGCCTAGTACGACGTCTACGGATCCAACGTCTAAGATAGCTAGGCCATGTAGAGCGAAAGCTCCGGCCCGAAGAGTCTTTGAGTCAAACCCCGAGGGACGACGCAGCAGAGGACGACCGAATTACGCTAGCTGTAAGCCCAGCTATGATGAAAACTTGAGTGATGTTACTTCTTGTGCGTAAATGGCATTAATGATTTTAAAATAACCTTCCTGAGTCTTGTTCAGTAAATACTATAATAGTCACTGCCGGCAATTAGTCAACACAATAACTGACAGGCTGGTCCTAATTCCTGTATAAATCAATGTTCGTCGCACCTAACCACATCCTGTAATCTCAACACTCTGCAAAACCACCGGATGCGCTTCAGAACCGTGTAAATTTTGCACAAACATCGATTCGAATTCAATAACACATGTCTGCCATAAGCAAGTTCCAAAAAAATTTTATTGGAAACTACACACAACCAAGTATCCGCGAAAACAACACGATTACCATACCGACTAAGATAAAACAACTGTGACGGACTCCATCTAACCGCAACTAATGCCAGCCGATAAAACTCTGACACACAGATATTCCAAAACAACCTAAAAATAAAACTTCAAAAAACAACCTCAGATTAGTGCCAGCAGATACCCTCCGTCGTACATATTTCATGCCAGTGAACATAAAACAAAAACCGATACAATTTAAATAAAATATGAATAAATTTGCACACCCTGTACTTATTTGCGTGCCAAATAAAAGGCGGTCTCGGCAGGTTTTTGTTTTTTTTTTGTTTTTAGCGTACCACCGCTTGCCCTTTTTCCGCAACACGGCACGAGGAGCACAAATCATTTTTATTTGGCATTCGCAAACAACAAAAGTCCTAGCTGCCTCGGGTGGCGTTGCGAATTGCACGTTATCCGATCTCCGTTTATCGTTACGCTCATCCTAATTAATTCATTTTATCAAATCCTCGCGCATCCCTTTCGCCGCCACACGTGATGGAAATACGAGCACAAACGCTCTTTCATCCAGAACACACTCCCACGATTGTATGCCATACCTTTGCGTGTAGCTTGTTTTGAAATAATTAGGGTGTCTGCATAAAAATCCATTGCTTGTTCTCGCGCCCGGCAGCATGCGACTATGCTCAATTTAACTCGCTATCATGCTCGAATAACATCAGTACAGTGTGCATGTTGTTATCCGGGTTTTTTCCCTCCCCCTGTGATACTCTGCTTTGTGTGGCGCTCCGCGTGTAACGTTGACTGTCTTATTAGCTGTGTAAACAGGAATTCTCAACACCAAGTCTTTGAAAAACGGGAAGGATTAAGAAATATGGAGCGTTTGTTGCCGACAGATATTTGCTCACAGTTTTTCAGGTTGGTATCGATGAACGATATTGGGACGGGGTACAGATTTTGATTTTTGATTCGGGTGGCGCTACAGTCCGTGGTGAACCTGGGCTTCAACCAACAAGTGGGTCCAGCTGGCACGGTCTTTAGCCAGCTGTTTCCAGCGCTGCACGCCCAGTTGGTTAGGGTCCCCTTCCACCTGCGTGCGTCACCGTTGATGCGGCCGTCCTCTGCCGCGCCTTCCTTCCGGGGTGGGTTCGAAGACGCTTCGGGTCGGAGCTGTATTTTCCATGCGCTCTACATGGCCTAGCCACCTTAGATGCTGTATACGTAAACGTCGTTCCAGGCCGATGTCGCCGTACAACCCGTACAGTTCTTTGTTATATCTTCTCCTCCATACACCGTTTGAACAAACGGGACCGTAGATAGTACTCAGAATTTTCCTCTCGAGACGACCAAGGGCATCTTCATCCGCTTTTGTTAAGGTCCAAGCCTCTGCGCCGTAAAGGAGGACTGGGATGATCAAGTTCTTATATACATAGCGTCACCTTGGTTTTCCGAGGGAGGGCTCTACTTCTCAATTGCCTCTTAAGTCCAAAGAAACAGCGGATGGCAAGAGTGATAGTGCGTTTTGTCTCAACGTTATTGTCGCCGGTCATCAGTGAGCTAAGGTAGGCGAACTCCTTGACCACTTTAAAGTTATATCCGCCCATGCTAACGTTCTGGCCAATACGTCGGTGTAGCCCGTCTCTTTTAGATGAAAGCAGATATTTTGTTTTACCCTCATTAACCTTGAGACCCATCTTAGCAGCTTCTACCTCAATGCTTATAAAGGCCTCATTGACGTTTCGCTGTGTCCGTCCAATCACCTCAATGTCGTCGGCGTACGCAAGCAATTGCGTAGACTTGAAATAAATCGTACTTCTTGTGTTGGCCAGTGACTCTTGCACGTTCTTTTCAGGAGTCTTCAGCCTATTCGATAGAGGTGTGTGCAGAAATGAGGCTGAATGTTGTGAAATCTGCCTTTGATATAGATCACAACTAGGTTATCATTTATTGGTTTAAAGTCGATGACCTTCGACCTTAGCCACATTCCCATGACAAATCTGCACCCCAACATGTGCAATCTTTTTTGAAAGCTGTAATAGATGTCCTTATCATACCGTTTCCTATCCAGCGTATTTCCTGGATCGCAGTAATATCCGCCTTGTACTGCTTGAGGATTCTTTCCAGTTTATGAGCGAGGAGCATACTCGCAAATCGTGTTTCCTTTTTATGCTATGTCGTCTCCGAGCATCCATCCGTGTATCCGACGCAATTTTGCTCTATTATAACTTGTCTAGTTTTTACATCAGCGGGTTGTTGACCCTCCTCAAAACCGCCGGTTTGGTCGGATTATTGTAGCACCCTTTTGCCCGGGCCGATAGCTGTATAAATTTGTTCACCTCTCAAGGGTTGTTGTAGAGGTTATTTAGAGGGCGACGGGAGGAAGCTGTAAGTCGATTTTGTCCCGGGCATTGAAACAGGGATTGTTGCTGTATTTCCGAGCCCATGCCCTCGAGGACCACTGAAAGCCACTTTTCCAACTTTTTCGCCGATAAACCACAGCAGTTCTACCTGGATTACGATGTTACCGTAAAGGAGTCACAATCTTACGAAGTGGAATTCGTCTTTTATCACCCAATTTGTTATGGCGTATGTAAGATACAACCTCTTTTGCATCAAATGGAAATTTGTAAAGTAAACGTAAAGGACCTGAAGTCACAAGTCCTCTTGTTTCCATCGTCCGGCTACTTATCCTAATCCCTCTGTAGTTGCATCTTTTAAAGTAGCATTTCCTGTCAGCGCGCGGGGACCTCCGTTAAGCTAACGAGCGATGATATACTTACTCACATAAAAAATGCGAATTAGTTTCGCTGAAAAAGATTTATACGCTCGCAAAAAAAGAAAATATTAGCTGTCACCTGGAGATAGATATCCTCGCATGTAATGGCTACTGCAGCTAGATACACAAGGCATAATGTGTGAATTCTAACTTTCAGCTCATGTGCTACTACAAAATGTGGATCCTGTTTAAGAGATGACAACTCGCACATAGTCGCCATACTATATCCCTTAATCTGAGGACATTTGCATTTTTTCAGTTTCCATTTATAATTTTTATTTTTTGTTCCCTTCTCTCCTCTTTGGTGTGTTGAAAGTCCTTTCATTTTGGTACAGGACATGGTAGGGAAAAATTACCGGAATGAAGTAATAAGTAGCTGCTAAAAGCATGTATGGATCTACGTGTATACGAGTAAGTAGTAGCGTCACTTGTGTAGTATGTTATGCTCGCCGTGTTAGTAAGTTAGCCCATGGGATGAGCGAAGTACAGATTATGTTCCACTTATACGAGACTTTTCAGGTTTATCCCATGAGAGCGATGAAGAAGATTGAATCTTAAGCGCTGCGGAGTCATTATGATTCCATGGAAACTGGTGTTGAGGAAAATAAGGAATAGCTGCCGGACCTGTTTTATTCACGATCAAATACTCCGTGGCCATAAGTAAATCCCGCCTTTTCGTTTTGTCGACATTCATTAACTATACCCTTTCAACTATAACCAAGGTCTAATGAAGCGAACGTCAATTCTGACTGACGGTGCATTTGACAGCAATCGAAATAGATAAGTATTTCATCACGTTCTTAGCCTACTCGAGTGATACGACAGTCATTGGCCAACAATCATTGCATTTTTTCGCTAAATCGACTTCCTTATTTCGTCACTTACTTACTTACTTACGCATATTTCGTCCCTTCTACTGGATAACAAGGCATAGTTTTGCTAAAGTTTCTCTCATTCGATGTATTCAGTTTATCCAGTTGATGCAACTATTTGAGCTGCGACACCCAATAGTCTCCAGTTGTTCGTAAACATTGCAGTTCTATCATAAGTCCTCTTTAGTAGAACAGATTCCTTTAATATTAATTTTATTGCTGCCTCAATAGGTCAAAGTCCTTTCAGTGAGAAGTACGATTGTGTGCTTGCCGAATCTTTTTTGCTTTGAACATGCCTCTCGACCACAGAACAATTTAATATATGAATTTACGATTGACCTTAAAATAAATTAGGAGAAGTCGCCATTATAGATTCTATCGTATCGAGCTAGCTTTCGAAGACGCCATTTCGTCGTTATACATTCGTAGTTTGTTAGTATAACTGACTGAACAACATGTCGAGCGTCTGGCTGCTAGACAAGGCAACTGGCCTGGCTGCTAGACAAGGCAACTAGCCTGGCTGCCATACACCATAGAGGCCAGAACGACACGCTGCAATAGAGGCCAGCTTGGCTAGCTGCTGTACAGGCCAGCAGGGTCGGTGGCTATACAGGCCAGCTTAGCTGCCATAGAGGCCAGCTGCTTTACGGGCCAGCTGGTTGGCTGGCTTACGGGCCAGCTTAGCTGGCTGACATACAGACTAGCACGGCTGGCTGCCATACAAGTCAGCATGGGCCTGACATAGGGGCCTGCTTGGCTAGTTGCCATACAGACCAGTTTGGCTGGCTTTCAAACAGACCAGCTCGGTTGGCTGCCAGACAGGTCAGCTTGGCTGGCTGCCATAGAGGCCTGCTCGGGTGGCTGCCTTCAAGGCAGCTGGCTGCAATAAAGGCTAGCTCATCTGGCTGCTATGCAGGTCAGGTAGCTGGCGGGCTGCCATACAGGTCAGCTCGGCTAGCTGCCATAGACTAATGCTCGGCTGGCTGCCACATTGATCAGCTCATCTAGTCATCTGGCAGCTATGCATGCCAGCTCGGTTGATTGCTATACACGCCAATTTGGCTGGCTTCCATACAAGCCAACTCAGCTGGCTGCCACACAGGTCAGCTCGCCTGGCTGCCATACAATTCAGCTCGACTGGCTGCCATACAGACCAGTTTGGCCGGCCAGCTCGGCTGGCTGCCAGACAGGTCAGCTCGGCTGGCTGCCATAGATGCCTGCTCGGGTGGTTTCCTTAAAGACTAGCTCATCTGGCTGCTATGCCGGCCAGCTAGCTGGCTGCAGGCCCGCTCGGCTGGCTTCCATACAGGTCAGCTCGACTAGCTGCCATAGAGGCCTGCTCGGCTGGCTGCCATAGTGACCAGCTCTTCTGGTCATCTGGGTGCTATGCAAGCCAGCTCGGTTGATTGCCATACACGCCAATTCGACTGGCTTCCATAGAAGCTGCCATACAGACCAGCTTGGCTGGCATTCAAACAGGCCAGGTCGGTTGGCTGCCATACAAGTTAGCACGGCTGGCTGCCATAGAGGCCTGTTCGGGCCTCTGGGCTGGCTGCCATAAAGGCGTCCTTACAGGTCAGCTTGGCTGGCTGCCATACAGATCAGTTTGGCTGGCCTCTATGCAGGCCACCAATTCTGGCTACTATACAGACTATCTCGTTTAGCTGGCCAGTTCAGCCAGCTGCCTTTTAGGCCAGCTCGGCTGGCTACTATACAGGCCAGCTCGGCGGGCTACCATACAGGCCAGCTCGGCTGGCTGCCATACAGGTCAAATCGGCTGACTACAGGCCACCTCTCATGTCTGCAATACAGGCTGGCTGCTATACAGCTCCCTCATTTAGTTGCTTTGCAGGCAAGCTTTGCTGGCTGTCATTTAGCCCACCACGACTGGTTGCCATACTGGCCAACACGCCTGGCTACCATATATGTCAACTCTACTGGCCAGGTTAGTTCGGCTGGCTATACGGCCTAGCTGGGCGAATTCTGAAATAAAATTTTGCTCGTCAGACAAAAAAGAAAGTCGGTTCCGCATCATATTTTCACCGATGATGGAGAGTGGATATATTCCATTGGTCTAATCCCGACCGTAAGACTAAATAGATTACTTCAGAGGAGTGGCGGTGCTGCGTGTTTAATGGAATCAGCAGGGTTTGGCGAGTACGTCACTGCCATCACCAACTATTCAAATTGAACCATGCTTGGCCGGATCATCAACAACGATTAGATGAGCGGATTTTTCTCCTTAAGGTGCTGAGTGGTTTTCCGCGAAAGAAATGGAATTTTTTTTGGGCGTGGTACCAAAGCGTATCCTCCTGACCAATTGAAACATTTTTAGCTCACGCACTTGGTATATCGATGATTTGCTCATGAGCTGAGGGAGTAACCTATCTGAAATTGAATGACAAAGCTGAGACCAAAATGGAAGATCTCAACGTCTATTTAGGACGAAAGGTTTTTCTGATGGTTTTTTGCCACTCCTGCATTGAAAGGGAATAATTCAAAAGCCGCGCTTCTTCTTCGTTGGTGTAACAGCCAATGAAGGGCGAGAGCCAAGCTTCTCTCAACCTCCCATGTTGTGTGTGATTTATTTTTCACACAGGTGAAAGGGACCTACAGTTTAATGCCGATTTGGAACGGCATGAATCGAGAAGCTGCGCTTAGCTGTTTAAAAATTCCCCTTGGAAGACCTCAGTAACATACAAGAGTATAGGGATACGACGCGATACGTGGAGTAGATGAGCAGTAAGCCTCCGGCTCCAAAATCTGGATGACCTAGCAACGGCGTAGTTAATGACAAAGTTATCTTAACCAATGTGGCTTAGGCGATCGGGAAGTTGGCTAATGATTGGACTGAATGCCAGTGCATGTTCCTGATGAGGGCTCCTCTAAAACATTCATTTCGTTAATACAGACAAGGTCGTCAGTGAAAATAGTGTCCAAGTGTAAAGTAAAATCCTAAAGTGAACTGAATATCCAGAGTTTTCCCAGAACCATATGTACGTATATGTTACTATTCTCTGATTCGCCTTTTCAGTTGAAACAGTACCTAACTCCTGTCTTACCTCCGCGCTGTTCACATTTAGTCCCCTGCACATATGATGCTGCTTTATAAGCCTGTTTGAATAGTATAGTCTGAATGTTTCTCCCCATTCATTTCAATTAGTTCCTTCTTCAAGGACATACATTATTCATTTAAATGTTGCATCATACACACGTAGCATCATGTGAGTTGCATGCAAAAGGCCGACGGTGTATAAGTCCTTAAAGTTCCCACGGTCAAGTTTGCGTCTCATAATCTACTTCCCAAGACTATTAATTTTTTACAGAGTAAGTGCGAAACAAAAAAAGAGGACAGTGAGTATTAGGGTCTAAAATTCCTGCAATTAAAAAGCATTCGAAGAAAAGTTACTTCATTTAAGTTATGAATCCTTAACGACTCCTCGTCACATCAAGGATACACCCAAGATCCAAAAACAAAAAGGCGAAAGAGGAATGGTCAGTCTCGGAAACGAATAAAAAATAAAACAGATATTACCTACCCAAGAAGTAAAAATGAACAAGCAAAAAGGATAATCAACTCTTCCGCTCACGCAAACACCCACGAGAAGATAGGTGAATAGAGAATGCGAGGAAGGCTCTTCAGCACAGATTAACGAATTGAAAAACTTCTTAATCGGAAAGTTAAAACTGTCAACACCGGTATCGGGGCAAAAGAAAAAGGCCGAGAAGTGGAGGCACAAGGAAAACAAATTGAAAAGGAAGAAAACAAAGTCCTTATCGTATTTTCTATGTGTGGTCCTTGGAGGGGGCTTCGGCGCCGCCGTCCTACAATGGGAGGCAAGTAATAGAGAGAACGCTTAATAGATGGCCGTTCTGGCCGTTGATGATGGGTTTATGTAAAGTGTTGGAAAACAACACTGGCCCATTCCAGACCGGCGGCTGTTCGTAGCGTGGGATGAACAGGAAGGAGTAAGGGATTAATCCTTTTTTACATAATTTCAAACTTTGTGGTCAGTGGAAATGCTAATTATTCACTTCGACGTCGCTCTGTGGACGTTGCTAATGTAGGCAAACCGGCGGGTCCTAATGATGGGACGAGGAAGTGTTTGGGATAATATAGGATGCGTTGGATGCTAAAGAAGACGATGAAAGCGGTAGTAGAATGGTTACTGAAGGAGCTTAACGATAGAACGAAGGCAAGCATGTGCAAGGAGAGGGTGTGGGAAAGGATAAGAGCACAGGAAGGAAGTAGTTGTATTACGGACACTGAGAGTTGAGCTGAGAACAATTGAATGCCACTGGTAGGGATTGCTTTTTAAAATCTCTCCGAGGGGCTTTTGAGGTCATGTACAAACGAATGGGTACAAAGATTGTTACGAGGATAACTAGAGTTAATTTGGAATCTAGTGCAGTGTCGGGCGATGACAATTCCGTGGTTAATTAATTGAATTATCCTTCGGGGTACATGCAAAAGGAGAATTGCATTTAAGCGCGAATTTGTGGCAAAACTTTGTCGATATGCTGAGAGCGTAGTTAGGTGTTTAGTGCTCGAATATTCATTCGACTTCAAAGTGCTGAATTGAGGTTGAAGTTTGTTCATTGGAGACAGAGTACTAATGATTGTGGCTAGCCAGTGATACGAGGTGTTCTAAGCCAGATTGAGCCAAGTTGAGCCTTTTTTAAACAGTCATGGTCCCGATTGTGTATATCGACTCTTGACATAAAGTCAATATCTTACCTCCGCGGAACGAAATGAGTCGCTTTACGCTTGAACAACTTTGGAAAAAATTGAGAGCTTATTTCCAAAGTGAGTGCTGTGTAGGCCACACAGGAGGTTTTTAAAAAACTATGGTTTGGAATGAAGCACCCACCGCGACTGTTGTACGCAAGTTTGTGCAAAAAGTTCGTGAGACTGGTATGCTAGTGGGCAACACTCATGGTCCACGTCGTCGTACGGTGACCGCAGATGAGAATGTGACTGCTGTGGCCGAGAGTGTGAGGATCAATCCACGAACATCACCTCGCCATCGATCTCAACAGCTCAACATTTCACGCCCTAGCCTGAGGAGATGTCTGCACAAAGATCTCGGATTAATCGCTTACAAGGTCCAGTAATGGATGGCAAAGGACTAACAAAGGCCTCGTAGGGGTAGCATCTATCCGACGGATGCTGGCCTGCTAAAAAGCGAGAAGAGCCACCGCACCGAACATCTTGCGGCACTGTTAGTAAGTCCTATCCCCACCTCCTCGTGGTGCCATCTGGAGATTTCCTATGGAAATTGCAGACGGGGAAGGGCGAATGGCGAGCCTCCTGCGCCAAAAAAAAATACAGGATTAGTCGGTTGGGCTACGGCCTAGTAAGCCGTAACCGTAAAAAAAAACACAAACTCCGAAACAACCACAAGCCTCGGATATAACCGACCGGATTTATGTTGACGACCCTTGCAAAAAACGAAAAAAGGACAATGATCTTCGGCTTTGTACGTGGAATGTTGGGTCCCTAAACCGGCCACGTGCAGCCGAACAACTTGCGGGCGCCCTAGACCGCTATAAAGCGGACATCACCGCCATCCAGGAAATGCGATGGAATGGACCGGGCAAAAAGCGGATGAAAAACTGCGATATTTACTACGGCGACTGCTATAGGGAGAGAGGGCAACAATTGTTTGGATGCGGATTTGTTGTTCGTGGTGAACTTAGGCAAAAAGTCCTAAGCTTTCGGCATGTGAGTGAACGCCTCATAACAATCCGTATCAAGGCTAAATTTTTAAACATCAGCCTGATCTGCGTCCACGCCCCCACGGAAGACAAGGATGACTCAGCCAAAGATGAGTTCTACGATCTCCTAGACAGAACGTATGCCCAATGTCCCAGCTATGACATCAAAATTGTACTAGGAGACTTCAATGCTAAGCTGGGTAAGGAAAGCATATTTGAACGAGTCATCGGCAAACATAGCCTACACGACACCACCTCCGATAACGGACACAGGCTGATTGATCTTGCTACGGGGCGAAATCTCCTTCTAGCCAGTACGCGCTTCCCGCACATCGATATACACAAAGGCACCTGGCGGTCTTTTGATCAATCGACTACCAACCAGATTGATCACATCGCGATCGACGTCAGACACTCCTCCACTATTCTTGATGTTCGAACTTTCCGAGGGGCTAACATCGACTCGGACCACTATCTTGTAGTAGCCAAGATGCGCTTACGGATATCACGAACGCAACGGAGTAGAGTAAGAATACAAAGTTATGACGTCGGAAAGCTACTATCGCCAGAAACCGCTCGTGCTTTTACCGATCGCGTCTCCCTTAAGCTCTCCAGTACACCTCAATCCTCCACGCTATCAATAGAACAGCAGTGGAGCCTTTGCAAACAAGCCCTGAAAAGCTCTGCATCCGAAATTTTGGGTTTCAAGGCTCCACCACGAAGAAACACCTGGTTCGATGACGAGTGCAGGAGGATTCATACAGCGGAGCAGGATGCATATAAGGCTTTGCTGCATAAAAGAACAAGAGCAGCTCGTGAGCTCTACGAGTTAAAAAGAAGGGAGGAGCATAAGCTTCTTAGAAGAAAGAAGAAAGAGCACGAGAAGCGCGCGATTGAGGATTTGGAGAAGTGTTACTGCAGGCGTGACGTTCGAAAGTTTTATCAACAGATAAAGCGAACATGCCAAGGTTATAAAGCCAGAACGGAAGCCTGCAGGGATGAGAACGGACACCTAGTAGTAGAACCGCAGTCGATGCTGAGAATATGGAAAAACCACTTCTGCAGACTGTATAACGGCGATGTTAGTCAATATACCGCTGTCAGGCAGAATGATCCATTTCTAATCGACGGAGACCGCAGAGAATTCTGTCCCCCTGACCTCGACGAAGTTAAGATTACCATATCGAAGCTCAAGTCGAATAAAGCTGCTGGCGCAGACGGACTGTCTGCTGAGCTCTTCAAGGCAGCTGGGGATGACATGGTTGGGAGCATGCACCAGCTCATCCGTAAGATGTGGTTAGAGAAAAGCATGCCCGAGGAATGGAGTCTCAGCATCGTATGCCCGATCCACAAGAAAGGAGATCCCTCTGATTGCGCCAACTATAGAGGAATAAGTCTCCTTAACATAGCCTACAAAATCATCTCTTCCGTTTTGTGTGAACGCCTGAAGCCTTTTGTAAATAAGCTGATAGGTCCTTATCAGTGCGGATTCAGGCCAGGGAAGTCCACCATCGACCAAATCTTCACACTACGGCAGATACTGGAGAAAACCAATGAATTTCAAGTCGACGCTCACCACCTATTTGTCGACTTCAAAGCCGCATACGACAGCGTAATTAGAGACGAGCTATACAACGCTATGTCTACCTTTGACATTCCTGCTAAACTCGTCAGACTATGCAGGATGACTTTGGAGAATGCTCGCTGCTCCATCCGAATCGGTGAACACCTTACCGATAGTTTTGATGTCAAAAAAGGATTTAGGCAGGGCGATGCGCTGTCGTGTGATTTCTTCAACATCATATTGGAAATGATTGTGCAAAAATCACTGGCCAATAGAAGAGCACAATCTATTTCAAATCCTCGCAACTCCTTGCATACGCCGACGATATTGACATAATAGGTAGATCACAGCGAGATGTCAATGAGGCGTTTGCGAGTATTGAGATGGAGGCGGCGAAAATTGGTTTGGCGGTAAACGAGGGCAAAACTAAATATATGCTGTCATCAAAAAAGGACGCTCAACACCGACGTCTCGGCCAGAACGTTTGTATAGGCAGATATAAGTTTGAGGTAGTTAAGGACTTCGTCTACCTTGGCTCCGCAGTGACCTGGAACAACGACATCAGTTCCGAAATCAAACGCAGAATCACTCTTGCCAACGACAAAGTTGACTCTATATAAAATCCTTATCATCCCGGTCCTGTTGTACAGCGCAGAAGCATGGACACTATCAAAAGCGGATGAGGAGGCCCTTGGTCGGTTCGAGAGAAAGATTTTGCGCGTGATTCTTGGGGGATGGAGGAGAAGATTCAACCCCGAACTGTACGGGCTGTACAGCGACATGAGCCTAGTCAGGCGTCTACGGATTCAACGCCTAAGATGGCTGGGCCACGTAGAGCGAATGGACGCCACAGCTCCAGCCCGGAGAGTCTTTGAATCCAACCCCGAGGGACGAAGAAGCAGCGGACGGCCGCCCTTTAGATGGCGCACACAGGTGGAAGGGGACCTCAGCCAACTGGGTGTGCGGCAATGGAAAAGGCTAGCGAAAGATCGTGCTAGATGGAGGGGCATGTTGGTTGAGGCCCAGGTTCACCCCTAACTGTAGCGCCCACTAAGAAGAAGAAGAAGGTCCAGTAATTGAAGGCACGCGACCATCCATCATAATCGCTTCAATGTTTGGGCCTTAAAGCGGCTTGAATTGGCTTGGAAGACCCGCACGTTAATGTGGAGAAGCCAAATCATCCACAGAGAGGGTCAGTTTGGTGTGGATGGAGTGGTGGCATCATTGGTCTATTTTTCTTCGAAAATGAGGCTGGGAACAATGTTTCGGTCAACGGTGGGCTTTACAGAACCATGTTAACCGACTTTTTTTTACTGAAATTGAAGACATGGATTTGGAAGACTTCTGGTTCATGCAGGATGACGCGCCATACCACAATCGATCTTTTGCGCACCAAATTCCCAAATCGTGTTGTCTTGGAGATGTCGATTGGCCGTCTCGGAGCTGCGATTTGACACCTTTGGGCTTTATTTTCTTGTAGGGAACCGTGAAGGACCGATGTTATGCCAACAATCTGGAAATGATTCAAGTACTTAAGGCCAATATCATCGAAGCAATCCGTGAGCTACAGCCCGAGGTCTTGGGAACTTGGCGTTACAGGATGCACTACAGCGAAGGCAGCCACTTGGACGACGTTGTATTTCATAATTAATGGGAATATTTATTCTTACTAATAAAGCCATCACTTGGGGTCGATGTATGCGGATGTGGGTCTTCGTGCTGTGTATTTTCCTGGTAAGCCGGTTTTAATCGGTCGATCGAAATTTTCGTAGGCTTTTCCGAAATGATTCCGCCAAGGCTTCCATCGTTCCACCTTACAAAGGACCCTATAGGAGAAATTTTTTACGCTCATCATAAGGGGAAAGCCTACGAAGATTTCGATCGACCGATTAAAACCGGCTTACCTAGAAAATACACAGCACAAAAATCCACATTTGCAAACACCTACCTCAAGTGATCCACAACTGCCATAAACCGTATCTACTCAGTCTTCTCGCCCACGTAGGCGTCGTATTTGCGAGGTGCTCAAGCCTTATGGGGGGGCACTGTGGCGGAGGCTTAAGGTGCTCGACCAATGCTGGCAACACCATACAACACCACCAAAATACAGACACGCCGCCTGGGGGAGAATGAGGGAGCAACAGGTGGACGACCGGCTACTTCTTGAAGACGAGTTGGTACGCGAGTCGATAAGGCGGGCTCTTTTGACGACCACCATTAGATCGTGATGCTGAAGGAAATCGGCCCCTATGTGGCAACGTCAGCAACGCAAGAGGACGGGCGAGGCCAAGGTTGAGCTCATGTGTTACTTCCCCGTATACTTTGATGGGAGAGCGGTAAACGACAAATAATTTCATAGTAGTTGGGCGCGGTTTTTTCGACGATGATGATGTTGGAATGCAGGATAATTCGGCACCTGTTAGTATTATGCTCAAGTAAACAGAGGCAGTTAATCGAGACTGAAGTTCTTTGGCGTTCTAGTGCTGTATCCGAGGGCGGCGGTCGAAGTCACGACTGTTGCGAAGGGTTGGGTAACGGCGTCCAGCGGAAGCGATAGGGTGGGCGGCAGTTATTTGCTCTATTGCCGAAGCTGCGATGAAACCAACACTCGTCGAATTGCTCGATAGATTGTTCCCATCTACGCTGGCTAGAAATTCGTGTTTGAGTCGTAGGCTGCGAGCGAAGGCCTGACCGTGATTATGGTAGTTGTTGCCCACAATGTCGAAAAAGTAGCGTGGAGAGCTCCAACACCAATTGAGCACCCTCAGGCGCGTCGATGTCAGCTTGTCGGGTGCAATTGTTGTAATTTGATGTGGTTGGTTCTACTGCATTTAACTGGCGGAGTTCGACGCTTTCCATGACCGCATCAGCAATTCGAGTCTTGTTGGCTGCAGAGCCCTTTGTCGTCGTGACACTGCGTGAACGGATTGGGGAAGACGTGCGGCCCATAAGTCGAGTAGCACCTGCTCGCTGGGTGATCCTTTTGCTGCCTGTACCATTTCATAGTAGAACTGGCGAGGTTTCCTATCGCCTAATGGCATGTCGTGGAGTACGCGATGAAGTCTTTTCTGCTGACTGTCAGTAAAATAACTGATAAGCTGGGTGCGGATGTAATCATATTTTTCGCGTTTCGGGGCTGCATCGATTACAGGTCGCAGTTGTGTGATGCGTGCGATCGGCAATTGCGAGCAAACGGTATCGAAATTACGAGTATCTTGTACAATTCCAGAAGCTCGGAAGAAGAAGTCCAATAGAAAAAAACCGATTGTCGGACATTTAGCTCAGTGAACGGTGGGCGTAATAATTCGCGGCGACGCACGTCCTCGTGGGAGTTCGCTTCGGATTGTGACGTTCTCCCGCTGCCACAATGATTTTCGTATTCATCGGAGGACATCACGTCGGGGTCACCACTTTAGATGCTGAGGAAATGAAACTCTATCCTTAGGTTAGGTTAGGTATATGGGTGCCCTATTGACGTAAAGTCAAGGCTCACGCAGACTACGCTGAGTCTATTGTGCCCACCTGTTTTGTTTAACCCGTTGATACCTATTCATTTACCGTCGAGCTGAACCAACCAGACGAGGATAAAAATTCCAGTATTCTGTTCAGCCCGATGTTACCTACCTCCTCTAGTCCCGAAAGGAAGTATCTTCCCAGGAAAATATTAATTTTTTGGGGTAGCGCCGGGCATTCGCACAGCAGGTGACGAACGGACTCAATTTCCTCTTCGTCCCTGCAGCTTCTACAGAAGTCATTGTGGGGCTGGCCTAGTCGAGCTGCATGATAGGATAGCATGCAGTGCCCGGTGAGGGCACCGACTGCCAGTCGAATGTTCCCACGATTAAACTTCAGCAGATTTTCCGTTCTTTTCTTATCATAGACGGGCCAAGTCAATTTCGCCGTTGCGCATGTATCTAAGCGACACCAGCGCTTATTGGCTTTCACCAATAGCTCCGTCTGTATCTCCCTGTAGAGCGCACTGAGTGGTGCCTTGGCCTCAGCTGAGATCTGCGCAATGTTAGCACCTGATCCCACCCTAGCCAATTCGTCCGCCCTCTCGTTTCCGGAGATATTCATGTGACCAGGTACCCAGCAAAGGGTCACCTCATTTACATTGGATATCTCTTCTAACCTCTCCTTGCAGAGTTTGACGAGTTTGGATCTTATCCATGCTGCCTGCATAGCCTTAATGGCTGCCTGGCTGTCAACATAGATGCTGATCCTTTTTCCTGTAATATTCTCTTTGCTGATCAGGTCCGCCGCCTGCTTGATAGCGAAGACCTCAGCTTGGAAGACACTGCATCCATCATCGAGGCTGTAGGAGCGATGCATATCCCGAGACTCAAAGTAGACTCCGGCACCTGTGCCAACATCCATTTTGGATCCGTCGGTGTAGAGTGCCAGTTCACTTTCCGTGCGTACCAGATCACCGGTCCATTCCTCCCTGGAGGGAATTCTAATAGAGAATCTCCTCTCCCAGGAAGGAAGTCGGGTGACATAGTCCGTTACGGTTCTGAATCTCGAGACAGCCCATCGATCCAAGACTGATGCATGTCCGTGAGGACTCCTTTTCCAGAGACCCGATTCCTGTAATCTTAGCGCGGTTCTGGTTGCGGCGCTCTCGCAGTACAAGTCCAGGGGTGGGAGGTTCAGCATGACTTCAAGGGCCGCCGTTGGTGTGGACTTCATAGATCCCGTCACCGCCAGACAGCCAGCTCTTTGAACCTTTGACACACTCTGAAGATGACACTTTTTCTCAAGCACCTTCCACCAGACAACCGAGCCATAGACTAGGATAGGTCTCACTACCGCAGTGTACAACCAATGTACTAACCTGGGTTTGAGGCCCCATGTCTTTCCAAAGGCTACCTTGCACGAGTATAGTGCCACATAGGCCTTTTTGATTCTTTCCTCAATATTTTCTCTCCAACTAAGTTTGGAGTCCAGGATTATGCCCAGATATTTCGCAGATTTTCCAGGGATCAGATCTATACCATTCATACGGGGGTAGGTGTATCTTGGTACAGATCTTCTCTTTGTAAAGAGTACTACCTCTGTTTTCGCCGGATTTACTCCCAGACCTCGCCCCTTGACCCAGCTATCCACTAACGTCAGTGCATAGCTTAGTCTATCGCTGAGGACCTGCGTAAATTTTCCAGAGACCAAAATGGCAATGTCATCGGCGTAGGCCGTAACATTAAAACCCTCCGTCTCCAGAATCTTGGCCATTCCATCGACCACAAGGAGCCATAGGAGGGGTGACAGAACGCCACCTTGTGGTGTACCTTTATTTACCCTCACCCTTCCGCATGCTCTCCCGTTCGTCGAATTTACTATACGAGTACCCAGCATTTGCCCAATCCAACTACATACACCCGGGTTTATTTGGGCCATATGAAGGCTGGACACTATTGCCTCGGTACTAACGTTATTAAAGGCACCCTCAATGTCCAGGAAGGCACCTAGAGTGAATTCCTTGATACTGAGCGATTTTTCTATCGTAGAGACTACCCTATGCAGAGCCGTATCCACCGATTTTCCCCTTATGTACGCATTATGTGATTGTGACAGATAACCGTCCCCAATCTCTTCCCTTACGTACAAATCTATTATTCGTTCCAGCGCTTTCATCAGGAAGGACGTCAGACTGATAGGCCTGAAGTCCTTTGCAGTAGTATGGTTGACTTTACCCGACTTGGGTATGAAAACCACCCTAACTTCCCTCCACGCTTGAGGAACATAACCCATCCTGAGGCACCAGGAGTAGATGCGCTTCAGCCATGGAAGAATGACTTCGCATGACTCCTGCAGCATGATGGGAAAGATCCCATCCATTCCCGGTGCCTTGTAGGGGTCAAAAGACTTGATTGCCCACAGGATCTTATTCTCCGTAACAATCTTATCGACTGTCTCATGTTCGATACATTCCCCTGGCAACGCGTCCGCCGAATTGAAGATTCCTGCATCCTCGCAGCCAGGAAAATGACGTTTCAGTAGTGAATCAAGCACGCTCTCGTTTGAGTCTGTCCAGCTACCATCAGATCTCTTTATAGAAGACATCTGTGTGGGAGCTTTTGCAAGGACCTTCCTCAGACGAGCTGCACCCGTACATGATTCAATAGAGCCGCAGAAGCTTCTCCAAGAGTCCTTCTTGGCGAATCTAATTTCTTTTTTGAGTCGCTTAACACTATCTCTATAGGTTGACCATTCAATGGCCCCCTCTTTTGCCAGGTTCCAACTGAGCCTAGAGATACGAAGCCGCTCCGCTATTTTGGCATTCCACCATGGTGGGTGGTTTCTTTTACCGGGTCGTCTGTTAGGACATGCCTTCTCAAATGACCGATTTAGCTTGCTGGTAATGTTTAGTACCATCTCATCGATGTCTTCCGTGGAGTCGGGGTTCCCCTCCGGAGGTCGGTTAAGGGTCTCACCCAGCTCCGCGTTAAACCTCTGCCAGTTCGCCTTCCGGGGATTCCGGAATACTTTTCTATCCGGCCTACGGACATTCAAGTCGAAGAGGATCCAACAGTGATCAGACAGTGATGCTTTGTCAGATACTCTCCAGTTTGAGATCTCTGCAGTACCGTTATCATTTATAAGCGTTATGTCTAGGACTTCCCTTCTGTTACTAGTAATAAATGTTGGTGAATCACCCCGATTACATATAACTAGGTTAGTACTAAGGACAAAACTGAACAAAGCCTCACCCCTACTATTGGTATTAGAGCTACCCCAAGTAGTGTGATGGGCGTTAGCATCACACCCTACGACTAAGTTCTTCTTACCTTGTTCGGCCATTGCGATCAATGACCTTGTTTCCCTAGAGGGGACGTCCGTGCCTTCGTCGTACGGTAGGTAAACCGAAGCCATCGTTAGTGCACCCTCCTTTCCCGTAACCTCCACCACCGTCTGGTCACCCGAGCTGAAATTAGTTAACATTAGTACGTGGAGATCTTTGCTAGCAACGATACAAGTTCTAACCTTGCCTTCGTTACTGTTATAAAAGAGGCTGTATTTCGATGACCCTAATCCCTTAACCCGATTATGGAGGATCCATGGTTCTTGGATCAGGGCCACATCAAGCTGCTCCTTGTTCATAAGCAGCATGAGGTTGGCTGATGCGGCCTTACTGTGATGCAGGTTTATTTGCACTACTTTCATTTTCAGTAGTACTGTCCTTCACCACAGCTGCCGTACCGCCAGGCTGCGCCTTCTTCATGAGTCTCACAGGAAACTCACCAGCCCCGAAGAATAGGCGCATATGCCTCTCTTTTTTCATCGTTTCCGGCGGATCCTCGATAACGAAGATTATGCTCTTTGTGCCATCTTCGTTGCTCTCAATTGCGACTACTTCCCAGTCATCCATAGGGACCGCTGGGTTTTGTGCTTTTAGAAAGCCGAGGATCTCGCTTTTCTCGAATTCCATTTCCGGTACGCTCATTTTGGCTTTAGGCCTCTCTGGTACCTCGTCCAGGGGGACTGCCTTTAGTGCAGCCCCCTCCCACAACTTGAAGGTGGGTACGACCTTCTTCGCAAAGTCATGCGATAGCTGGTCCTTGCAGTCCAGCCTACTCACACCTCGCCTCCAGTTAGTGAGACCAAACGTTGGCGCAGTTTTCCCAGCATTCCCTCGAATGTGGTCGAAGATCGCTCTAGCCAAGGCTTTCTCGATCATCTTCCCCTGTTCGAAGGTATACTGTCCACTCGGCCTGCCGGAATCTATCACAGCTAGCTGTAAAGCATTCCGAGCAGCCCCTCCGAACTGCACTGCCGTGTTGATCTTCACTCTTTTTGATGGATTTCCGGCTTCCTCTTGGGATCTTACCCTCTTCGCCTTGAAATCCTCTCTTCTCTTAGGAGCTGGCACGGTTTCTGGTTTGCCTTTACCAGTCTTATCGACCGCGTTAGGGGCTACTTTAGTAGAACCTGCCTTAGCGGCTACAGTCCTTCCCGTGCCCTTGGTTTTCAGGTTCTCACCTTCGCCCAGGGTCTGGGTGCAGCTAGAACCCGCCTTATCGGCTTCGGTTCCATCCGGCCCAGCCCTCCGCTCCCTTTTCTTGGGGGGATTTTTGGTCTTTTTATCCCCCTTGCCTCCTCTGGCTTTTTTGTTGGATGTGCCCTTGTCAGCCCTTGGTCTTGTTAGGACATCCTTGGCAATCACCTCTCCTGCCCAAGCGAGCTTCTCCTTCTCCATATCGGAGAGCAGGGGTATGCCCTTTTCCTCAAGCAAGCGCTTAAGGTGCACAGCTTTTTTGTACTCCTTAAGCCTCAGCTTCCCTTGAGTTAGTTTCTTAGGTTTCTTGGCATCCTTTTTCCGTGCTAAACTTTCTTGGGCTGTCTCTTCAGAATCAGCGAGTAATTCCTCCTCTAATTCCTTGGAGATGACCTCGTCTAACACGCTGGATCCCCTTGGTTTGGCTTCTTTCTCTCTGCCACTGGCCACGGCAAGTAGTGCGTCTGCCACCGACTCGAGAGAGAGCTCTTCCTCCTTGCTTTCTTTTTTTGGTTTATTATTAATGTTTGAAATTTTGTACCCACGAGTACGGCCGGAAATATGGGTCCACTCCGACAGAGCCGCCGAATATCGGAGTAAGGCATTTGAATACCTTAGGCCTCGCCTGTGCACCTAAGGGAGCTCGTTAGCGGTTGGACATAAACCCTCCAACCTTTCATCCTTCGGCACGGTTTTAAAAAGCTCACACCACCACTGGAATAGGGTTGACTATCTTTTGGTTCCCGGCCCGGAGACCATGTCGTTGACAAAGCCTCCCTGGCCAGTGTAAGCCCCAGCACCACGGCAAGGTGGATAGTCGCGTTGGGGAACTCTGTCCTTAACACAACCAACCATTGCTCCCTCATTCTCCTCCAGGTGCCGTGTCTGTATTTTGGTGGTGTTGAATGGTGTTGTCAGCTTTGGTCGAGTATACCCTTAAGTCTCCGCCACATATCGTTCAACTGTCTGCCTTGGGCCTTGCTGGGGGACACTCATCCCAAATGTCAACTTTCCATGACTCTAGCGCATAAATTAGGCTGAATTTCACCGATGGCATGAGGCTTTGAGGGCCGCTCTGGTTTGTGGCTTATTCGCATAGACCTGCGACTTTAGGAAAACATCATAGGATTGTGAACATTGTGACATCAAACGCTCTCAAACCTCGTATTACCCAGATTTTTTGTCAGTTTCTATCTATTTGCGGGTTGCAATTACTAACAAATAGAATTCGATCTCCATTTACAAAACGAAACCTACAATCAAGCATACCGTATTGCAAAATAAAAATCATCTCACTAAAACAATTACAAATGATTTTGCAAATCCAACCTCTTCAGCATTCGATCTCATTGCACTAAATGCCAGCCAAGCAAGCCTAAGCAAAACAACCGACGAAAACCCAGTCATCCTTTGCCACTATCACATCGTCACGATCATTGCGAATTCCACACCACAAGGGTTTGATTAGAATCGCGTTTAAGGCTTTGAAGTTGACGTGCTCCATCTACCATAGCATCAGTTCATCCCCAAGACAATACTTCACAGCTAACAGACAAGCAGTCGTCCGAGCAACTGATTCCGAATTCATCTCATCTGTCGACAAATTGAGAAGGAAATCGCTTCAAAAGCGAACCAAAGACCCAATCCAGGAAGCCAATAAAAAAATCGAAATTTTCTTTTTCCCTTCGTGAAACTTTTCTTTTGTACATTCGGTAAAATTAAATAAGGAATCGTATAGCACCTTTACAACCTCCCCGGCCAGCCCAGCCCACATACGCATCCATCCACAACAACCACGTTTCGTTCAAAGGATATCGAGCAAAACCAAAGCAACCAAAGTCGGGCAACCAGAAAGGAAACTCCTCTGGGAAAATATCTCGCCGCAAAAGGAAAGAAAAATGTCCAATCTCTTACATTCCAAGTAGATTATGGAACACAAAACTGTTATGTTTTATCGTCAATTGTCATTGGCTTCCTTCGGTATCTCAATTCCTCGATACCGGATTTCGCTGAACTCGATTCAGAGGATGGAGTAAAGAAGAAAAGCATTTTATTCGACGGATCCTTGCAACAGACATCCAACGCATAACATGGACAATCTAACCGACAGACAGACGGAACAAGGCAAAAAGTCACTCACGAGAGAAGAGATATAGTGAGGGAGAGGTGAAGCAGAGCAATCAAATTCCTTCATCCACGGAATAACAACGCGCGAGTATCGAATACTGCTGCTACTACTTCTGCTCCTTACGACGACGACGATGATGAAGTGAACCGGCAGAGGTGCGGGAAACTAAAAATTCCAAACACGAATCTGCGATATGAATCCGTTGGTTTCCTTTGGGCGGCTTTAATGCTGTATGGTCGGAATAACATACAGCTAACACTGCTCATGATCTCTCGTTTCATATCTTATCGAAATATGATGAGGCACTCAGTGGCGCTGGTATCAGTGGGACTTTGCATTCGATAAGTGTTGAAAACCAGGAGGACTGGTTAAATATTTAACGGAAGTTCACAGACGGTCCTGGGTGAGCCAGGGGTAGTAAGTCTCTATAGAAACTGTCATATGCGATTTTAGAGTGAGCAATGTGCGTCCCTTCCCAGGTTAGGTTAGGTGGTGGTTTTAATGAAGCGTATGACAGAAATCGGCCTTAGTTTGGGAAGGATGGGTGCATCTAGGTGCCTTGCTGTGCGAAGTATAAGAGAGTGACATAAACAAAAGAGGTGAACGACCATCTCCTCCACCTCCTTGCCACAGCTACGGAATTCCTACGACAGAGCGTATAATGTCCCTATCTTTTTTTTATAATAAACACGCACTCAAGCTAAACCTTATTATGTCGGTGGCACAGTGCGGGCAGAAGGTCTTGACTATTTACAACAACGATGAGCAGAGTTGTCAATTGAAAATCAGTCGCGGTTTTCGCAAAAGCAATAGTTATCATAGATGTGATGCCCTTAGGATAGCGCGCTCTGGGTCTGTGAGTATGCTCTTGGTCAGTGCGGCAATTAGTCACTTTGCCTAGTCCACCATTTATGTATTTTTAGTAAAATGGTAGTCTGAAGCTTGAACTGAGGTTAAGTTCCAAATTTATTACTCTTGTCTCCATTTTGGTGCTAATTTTCTGGGCTGGTTATTAGGCAATGTGCCACAAATCGGCCGTTTCAGTTCTTTCTATTCTTTCCATTCCTCTTAGCTCGTCTTGAGCGCTCGTTATAAATTAACAGATCTTCAGTCAGTAGTCTTCTGAATTTATCATACGGCTTACTAGAAACTCTGGGATTGACAGGCCCACTTCTGCATCTGCAAAGCGTCTGTAGAAGAAACTGAGGTGCTTCGCATCTCCTTCTTGCTCTGGACATTCTGGGGAGAAGGGCGAGCTAACGTGTTCAAATCTGTGGAGATATGGTAATTGCGATCCGCGTGTGCCCTTTTTCCCAAAACCCGATAGTATGGATCAACTTGTAGGTCCATTGGCCTTTAATCGTGCTGCCTCATCTGGCTTGCCATAATGCCACGGATGTTTCCCTTTTTTGGGCTTTTATCCTCCGGACAACACTGGTCTCTTGACGGTCCGTGGTCCGCCTAAAGATCTTGTTGGCGAGATTTCGATGGGGACCATACCCGATATGACATAGGCTGCTTCATCCGAGATTGTCCGGAAACCGCATATTGTCCTTATTACACAGAGCCTGTATGCAGACGAGAGCTTTCCTCTTGTCTCCTTTGTTGTTTAGGGCTCTCGCCCAGATTGGCGAAGCATTACCCCCAAGTATTTTGAGGCCTCTTTACGACTTGATTGGCTGGCTCCCAACCCGGAAGTTTGCGTATCCCATGGTCCTTCGGCTGGTTATTAAGACAACCTCAGTCTTGTGGTCGGCTATTTCAAGAACGGCAGACCCTAATCAACTTTCGATCCTGACAACCGCTTCATTTGTGGCAGACTCTACCTTATGAATCTGTTTCGTTAGGTAACTACGTCGATGTCGTCAGCGAAACCGATAATCTTAACTCCCTGTGGCAATGCTAATCACAAAATTCCATCATACATTATGTTCCAGAGTCGAGGTCCAAGTACTGAACCCTACGGGTCTCCCGTAGAAGTATTGTAGTATTTAAGGCCATCGTCCGTCTGATACCCCAGCTTCCTGTTAGTGAAGTAGCTGAGGATTCTCTTCACAAGGTAATGTTCTGTCCATTCTGGTCAGAGATCTCCTATTATAAGCCAGTTTGCGGAGTTAAAGGCGTTTTTTACGTCTAGTGTTACTTTCGCAAAGTATTTCTTTGTACCTCCTCGACATCTTTTCACCCGTACTGCTTCAGCTGCTGTGTCTACTACTCCTTTTATAGCAAAAAGTCTTGAAACCATGCTGGCAGTCAGGCAAAGCTTCTGTTTCCTCCGACATGGCGAATAGTCTGCCATGTACGATATGTTCCAGGATCTTTCCTGTTGTATCTAGCAGACAATAGATACATCATGGTCTCTGAATTCATTCTAGCACTCATTCTTTTACAGAGCTTTCCATCAAAGCACATTGCCATAAAGAAGGATAAGTCTGATGACAGTTGTATACAGACTATGCATCAGTTGTGTTTGGTGACCCCATTTCTTGCCCACAGGTTTCCTGAAGTGAGAATGGTAGCCACCTTGATTCGTTCAAGAATATTGGGTTTCCACTGGAGTTTCCTGTCTGGAAACGAACCCTGCGTAAAACAAAGCCTCAGTGGGTAATTGCTTACTGTTTTTCGATGGCGCATATAACTGATTTGAATATAGTCTTAACCCCCTTACCCACAAATATTTATTGAATACTTTCCCATTTGACCCATTTCCCATTTGACAATTTCATAGTGCTTAAATCGGTATCGCTTTGCATGGTGCTCGACACTCTCTATATCGATTCTGGACAAGTCGTCCAATTATAGGACGTAACCACACATGCGATCTGTCTCTCTTCATACCGACCTGCATGTGTTCGTAATCCCCTAGTAGCAAGCACACAATTGTTATATCTCAATATCCATAAGGGAACCTGGAGGTCTTCTGATCAATTATTTGTTAATCAAATTATTCGCATTCCGATCGACGCCAAACACTCCTGCAGCATCTTTGGATGTCCGAACCTTCCGAGAAGCCAATGTTGACTCGGATCATTAGCTTGTTGCAGCCAAAGTACGTATGTATGTGGATATCGCCAATACTGCGCAGTCGAAAAGGACCAGCAAACTTTGAGGTTGGGAAGCTGCAATCGCAAAAGACCACCAGGACCTTGCCGATCAATCTATCTTAAGAGCCGACGCAAACTGCAAAAACCGTAGAACAGTAATGGAGACGTTGTCCAAGTGCCATCAGGGATGATACCTCTGATGTATTAGGTTTCGATTTGATTTGATGACGAATGCAGACAGGTACATGTAGAAAATACAGAACGCATACATGGCCACATTGCATCCACGAACGAGAGCTGCTGGTGAGCTATATGAGCCCAAAAGAAGGTAGGAGCATGCGCTTTAGCGATGGCAAAAAAAGAGCACGAGAGACGTTATCTTAGGAACCACCTTCGAAAGTCTAACCAAAGTGTCAAACGAAAATGCCAAGGTCATAAAACCAGAGCGGAAGCCTGCAGGGATGAACACTGACACCTCGTAGTGAATCACAGTCGATGCTGACAATATTGTTAAGATATCGCTGTCAGGCAGAACGCACCATTCACGCTCGACGAAGATGTAAAATAATTCGTCCACCCGACCTGGATGAAATTAAGCTGGTAACTTCGAAGCCTAAAACTAATAAGACGGCGGGCGCAGACGGTCTGTCTGCTGAGCTAAAGCGGCTGGAGATGGCTGGTGGACGCATGCACCAGCTCATCTGTAAAATATGGTCGGAGGAAAGCATGTCCGACCAACGAAATCTCAGCATCGTTTGTCCAGTCTATGAGAAAGGAGACACCTATAACTGCCCCAACTTTAGGAGAATAAGTCTCCCTGACATCGCGTATAAGATCTTTTCTGAGTGCTGTGCGAACGCCTGAAACCATTCATGGACAATTTGATAGATTCCTATCAATGTGGCTTCTTCTTGTGGCGTTAATGCCGATTTCGAACGGCGTGATTCGAGAAGCTTTTTCAAGGCAAGTATACTACGGGGGGTTTTGCCAGTACCCCGCCGAGGAGGGACGCCCCGAAATAAACATTCGATGGCGTTGGGTTTATCGGGATACGAACTCACTCATCGTGCGTCAGAGTCCAACACACTAACCACTGAGCCACGGCGGCCTCCTGTGTCTTCAGGCCAGGAAAATTCACGATAGACCAAATACTCAAACTGCATAACTGCTTGCATACGCTGATGACATTGACGCGTTTGGGAGAACGCAGCGAGTCATCAATGAAACTTTTGTAAGCATTGAAGCGGAAGCGGGTAAAGTGGATCTGAAGGTCTCGTCAAAGAAGGAGAACACAACACCGGCGTCTTGGCTAGAACGTCACCATTGACAGCTTTAACTGTAATGTAGTCAAGGATTTGTCTACCTTGGCTCACTGGTAACAAGCGGCAATGACGCCAGCGCTGAGATTAGATGTAGATTAACCCTTGCCAACCGCTGTTTCTTCGGGCTCAATTGCGTAGTAGATCCCTCACTCGAAAAGTTAATGTGACCCTCTATACAAACTTAATCATTGCGGTCCTCCTCTTTGGCGCAAAGGCTTGGATCCTATAAAAAACGGATGAAGGGGCCCTTGGTCGTTTCGAGGGGAAAATTCGGCGTACAATCTTCCGTCCCGTTTGTGTTGACAGAGAGTGGAGGAGAAGATTTGACCAACAAGCGGCATCGGTTTTATAAGGCGTCTAGGGATCCAACGTCTAGGATAACTAGGCCATATAGAGCGAAGGAACAGCACATCTCCCCCGAAGAGTCTTCGACTCCAACCCTAGGGACGATGTTCCAGAGGACGGCCGCATATAAGGTGACGCACACATATGAAAAGGAACCTCAACTAAATGGGCGTATGACACTGGAGACAGAAAAGATCATGCTAGCTGGAAAAGCAATGTACTTGAGGCCCAGGATCACCCCGAATTGTAGCGCTATCAAAGTAAGTAGTAAAACTGAGCACTTCAGAGATAGCCCTTGAACAAAGTCTCCGGATCCTGAGAGCATGAGTGGAAGCATGCTATCCGTTAAGCACGCTACCCATCATTCTCAGACAGATAGATGATAGAAGAGTTCGAAAGATAAGGGACAGCTACACATGTGCATCAAAAGCCACATCATTCTGAAAGGGAAAACGTAAAGGCGACTTCTTGAAGATGAAATCAAGACAGCATTTCTTTTATTGTTTTAAGTTTCCAGGCGAGGAACAAATGAGTATTGAATGGAATTGAAGGAATCGGAGTGTGTCATATGAAGACACTAGTATTGCGACCATAAAGGTCTATTGTATCCTGTTCTTTGGTCTAGGATTTAAGGGCTGTCCCCAAACATTTGACAACATCTCTAAATGGCACCCCTTTAAAAATTCCCTGTTTCTGATGGTTTGTTTGTCGTTCTGAATCTTTCTCGGGCGAGACTTGGGTAGCTACATATAACGCCTACAGATTTCCGTGCTGTTGAGATCCAATTTGTAAAGCTGGTAATTGCATATGCCCCATGTCTTGCTAGTGCTCCACATAGAGCCTCTTTGGCTCGTTTTGGATTGTAATTTTGTTCCATGAACTTCTTTGAGTGTTTAATACACTTCTGATTTTTTCAGAACTGGTTCCTTTGATTTATGATACACTTGTGTAGGTGTAGGTTTGTGTCCACGTTGCTGAAACCATAGATGGGGAAGGCTCTGTGGAAGTAACCTGAGCACCTTTCTTAGCTTGTATGTCAGCCTTCTCATTGTCTTCCTGGTGTTCGTGGCTTGGCACCCAAATCAGCTTTAGTCTGTTATTTTCTGCCAGTTGTTGTGATATTCCCAGACAGCCTCAGAGTTAAATGTGTAACTCTTTAGTGCTTTAAGAACCGCCTGGCTCTCAGGTATCTGATGTTGTTAGGTTTTCTGTCGCTGATTCAATGTGCTGCTTCATTAAATGTGAAAAGTTCACCTAAAATATTGTTGACTCACCGCAGAGAGGAATGTGTAGTTTGCACCTTGGTCCTAGCACTCTGGCCCCTACTTTGCTTTTATCATTGACTACAGGTGACACTCCTGATATCGACTGGCCAAGGGTACATAGGGCGTCTGGTGTTTAATCGATAAGTAGTAGGAGGCTGCTGATGATCAAATTGGGAAAAAGTACTCGTACAACCTTGTCTCGACGAGCATCCATAATCTAAGGTAGAATTGCAACGTTTTTTTACCCGCGACTATTGAAGCATCCTTGGAGTTGAAAAAGTGGCAGTTAACTTAATTTCCCCTTCCTCTAACGACGGCGCTTCTGTCCAAGTGCACCTCATCCCCACCAAACCATCGCGTTTACTACGAAGACTCTACCATCAGTTCCGTATTGCTGTCATCATTTTGTTTTTCCGCTACGACCAAGCTGCCCTGCAGTTATTTCCACCGACTCCATCCATTCCATGCCACTCTATGCTCCGCATATCATATTTGTCCGTTCGGAGACGAAACAAAATTGAAAATTGATTGTCAATACAAGAAAGGAATGATGGTCACGTCAGTGAAAGCGATAATGCACAGGATTTAAAGCACTGCTACCCTAAAGAAAATAGAATAAACCAGATAGATCGTTAAACTCCAATGATTTGTGGATATTCGTTTTAAATTAATACATATTCACCCGGCTCCGAATACGAGTACCATGCTCTATCGCATTTAACGGTATACGAAATGCATAGCGACCACTAAAACGAATTTTCGGTTTCTCGTTTTTTCTTCTTCATTTCTTTGATCAGTACGACCAGTTAGCATAAAATTGTATCTCAATCTTCGTCCGTTGTTCTTTTTCATTTTATTTTTCAAATTAATATATCTCGAAGGGGAGGAGTAGAATAAAATGTATCTACTGGTGTTCGAGAATGAAGCTGTTGGCGATGGGACGATGGTGGCGAGTATGATCTGAACTGGGCTGGCCTGTCCTGGGATTATTGAGTCACGTACGGGTAGTTGTCGTTTTTATCTTTTTCCCTTTTTTCCCCCCTGTTCTCTGGGGATTTCTCAGAGAGGAGCGGCAGTGGTAAAAGGGATAACGATCCCTTAACGATAAGGAGAATGAAAATATTTCACTAATTTTTACGTGACCTTAATTTTTCTTCCTACTTTACAGGAGGACTGTAGTAGATATGAGAGAATAATATCATAATGAGGGTCCTCTAATCTCTAGACATGTGTAGCCTTGTGGGATGGGCTGATACTGCTAGAAGAGTGCCATATTCTTCGAAAGCATGGAATGCCTTACTATCGTCGGTTTTGGGTTAAGAGTGTCAAATATTTTTCGGTTTTCGTAGAAATCTTGACAAATACTTTGAAAATTCTTGTCAAATGGTTGTACGAAACCTGAAGCTTAAATGTGGCCAATAAGCCAAGAAGGTCGCTTGTTCGGGTTCATATAGTGACAGATAGCAGAAATCGGCGAGGAGTAAGTAGAAACCGACAAACAATGAATTTCGATTTTGTATTTGAAACGTAAGGTAGTTTTACAGACCGGTGTGGGGCTGAGCGATCGCAGAAGCCCACAAATTGTCGTGAGCTTGCGTCAGGGCATTACAGCAAATGTAGTGGCATAAACCATAGCAAGTGATATGGAAACTGCTGCAATGTGTGTATGAGATATCGTCGAAATATTTTATTCGTTTGAAATGCCTATCGTTTGTATTATGGAATATAACATCTTTCAAATTTCCGGCTGAATTTGATCGACGGCGTGTGTTATGTTGGCTTTGGGGACCGCTGTAGTTTGTCGCTTATTTGCATGGACTTACGACTTCGGAAAACTCCACAATTAAACTTCTAGCGAGGTCAAATCGCATGACCTCGGTGGCTAGTTGACATCACCTCCATATGAAATGACCATGTCCTCGAATCGCTCGTGCGAAATATGTAATGTGGCGTGAGCTGTGTAGCACGTACCGCCATCCTGATGAAACCACATGTCGCTGGTATCCATATCACCCAATTCAAGTCAAAAGAAGTTGGTAATAATCGACCTATAGCGCTCGCCGTTGACAGTGCTGGCCTGGCCAAAGTCATTCTCAAGGAAATATGGACCGATAACGCTGCCAGCCCAAAATCCACACCAAACAGTGACTTTTCGGAATGCATTTGGCGCTCTTAGATCTCATGTGGATTGATATCATCCTAAGTCCGACAATTTCGTTTGTTGATGTACCTATTCATCCGGAAGTGGGCTTCAATGTTGAAGATGATTTTTCGATGAAAATTAGGATCAGTTTTCAACAGCTCCAGAGCCCATTTAGCGAACACGCGTCGTTTTCTATGGTCGTTTACCTTCAGCTCCTGGATCAGTTGAATTTTGTACGGGTGCAGGCTCAAGTTACGACGCGTGTTCTTGTGAGCGACGCGAAATCGACTACTTCTACCGTAAGTTGGGCGAAGCGCGCGGAACGTTGCCCGAACAGAACATCCATTTTAATAAAACAATTTTGTCATTTGCACGTGCTGTTAAACGCTTGGCCTATCCATGGTGATTTGGCAAAACAGACTGAATAAATCGCAGCCAATTTGGTAGATGTACCTTCAACAATATGCCCGCTATCAACTGTCGAAATTGGGAAGCCACTATTGGAGGACCCTATAGACGCTATGGGAAGAAGGCTGTTCACTTGGAAACGTTTACCAAAAAAAAAAAAAAAAAACGCAAAATATGCCGAGGACCCGAGGATTGCCTCTTCAGTTTTGAGATAGTAATAATGGAAGTGAATTGCTTGTTTTTCAAAAAATTCTTCACGAAGATCAATAGAATTTTGCCTGCGTTTGGTCCAAATTCAAAAACACTTTTTTCACTCCGATTGAGGTACCTTCAAATAATGAGATTTTTAACTCATCACTGTTTCTTCAGGGTCGTCTTGAAAGACAGTTGATTGCTTCAGATGCATACATTCTTTTTCTTTCACTTTTCTTGCACCAATAGACATGAGGCTTCTTCGAATGATTTACGATTTACGCGGCATCCAATGCGAACAAATCTTTCGCCAAATTTCCATGCAATGCTGGGTGGCGAGCTTTACGATGGCAATGTCAAATTTTACATATTGACACTCGTGTTTTCACATGTTAAGGATTGAATTGTAAGGTATTGAGTTAGGGTGAAAAGTCTGCAGAGTTAATACGAGCACATTTTATTGAAACTTCAAACGCCATGAGCACTGACTGTACAGTAGAGGAGCTGTTACATACTTATTACATTGAAACAGACAGTGGCTAAACATGAGTTGACGGACAGAACGACGACAACATCCGCATAGGCTTGGGCATATATTCCAGAGACCTTGAGAGCATTGAGCAGAGAGTCGACCACCATGTACTATAACAGCGGACACAGGACGCCTCCTTGCTGGCAGCCCCTGTTACCGCTAGATTTAACACAGTATCCAAGACCTGCATCAACGATCAACGTCCTGTGCAGGAGCATTGCTTTGATCCACAAAATCAGTACTACATACTTATATCTCAGCCATGTAGTGTCTATGTACCAACTCTGAAAATCGGCAAATTCTTTAAACTACCGAACCACTACAGTGTATTCCAAGCTGAATCAACGGCAATCCGTGAGGCTGCCGACCACAGACAGTCAAGCGACAATAAAAACATTCGAATCACGAATAATAAAATGAAAATTGGTCATGCACTGCTGCACATCTCTGGTTTTTCGAGCAGATGCTCTGTTACTTTGTGCTGGGTGCCTGGGTAAAGTGATATACCAGGTAACTGTGAAGCAGACGAACTAGCCAAAAAGGGCGCCACACTAGAGATCTGGACTGTTAAAGGGGATATCCATTCAGCAATGGAAACGCTAAAATACAAACTCTCAAAACAAGCACTGCTACAGGCCAATGAAAGATCGTGGTCTTGATACATGCAACTAAGCGAGACAGACCTGGCCCAGGTACTGTCAACGTAGAACGACAAGCCTGCTAAGAATACACAGGCAGTATATAAACAGCCTAATCGGAGTCCTAACAAGACATTGCGCTGTAGGAAAACATGATATGGGGGTGGCCGTGGTGTAGTGGAAAAAACCTCACCGACCATCGAGCGGAAGGTCTGTAGTTCAAAGTCGTTCCATAGCCAAGAAAAAACAATGCCTTTACGGAAAAAAAGTTAAGTAAAGTTGTGAATGAGAAGTGATCAACCATACTGATGAAGGCACAGTATATGGTCATTTCAAAATTCATATTCTGTGTGTGCAATTCTAATATAACACCATAAATGCATGGAACAGTACTACAACCAACGTGAAAATTCGGTCGCTTCCTCTCGAATCCTATCAAGGACAACCACCTCTGGAGAGTAGTGAACAAACATCTACGACCCAAGCCATTGCACTCCGTCCAGGCTGTGTGATAAACACAATAAGAGTATCACTCCTGAACCTGCGCGAACTAAAAAAAAAAAAAAACATGCCGCAAGATTAGGACTGTCACATAACGACTATTGCAGGAGGTGTCATGATGAGGAAGTATTGCTATGCAATTGCCCTGCCCTACCCTTCACGAGAAGACAATTTCTGGGAGAGTACTTCTTAATGAACTAACGGATCTATCCGGAACGCTGATCAACAAACTATCAAACTATTAGAAACTGCTAGTAGTCGGTACCCTCACTGAGCACTGCATGATATCATATCATGCAGCTAGACTAGGCCAGGCCTACAATGGTTTTTGCAGAAGCTGTAGGGACGTAGGGGAAATAGAATCCATTCGTCACCTACTGTGAGAATGCCCGGGTTCGGGTTTAGAGGAGGCAGGAGACATTAAGCTGAACAAACTGCTAACATTCTTAATTGCATCTAGGTGGTTCAGCTCAGCGGGCAACGAATAGGTTCCCCTCGTGCTAATTTTTCAAATACATGGCACAATGGACTCCTCGTAGTCTAAGTGATCCTTGGCCTCATGTCAATTGGGCACCCAACTAACTTAACTTAAACTATCAAACTTAAAATGGTTTCAAGAGTAGCAGTAATCAAGCCGACTCGAATGGTAACACAATGCACCGGTTATGGTCTAAGTGATCCCCATCGCCTACTGACCTAACCTAACCTATCCGGCAATTTTTTTGCTGTCGTATCGGCTTATCAATTATTGGACCTCGTCGCTGAAGATATTTTTTATGGTTAAACCCAGGCCCGCCTCCAAGTGCTCCAGAATACAGTAAGTTAACGCATGACATTGCCTTCTGCTCCGGGGTCTATTAGGTTTTGGACGACTGAAGACTTAAGTTCTGAAGCAAAACTCACCAAGTTCATATCTGCCAAATCGTAAGTGTGTGCAGCTCTGAATTAACTACCTCATGTTCTGCTGTACACTCTCACGGACAGTGTTAACGACGGTTATTCAAATATAGTAAGTGAATAGGTCGACTACAATTTGGTAAGAAAAAAGTTGTTATCCTTTGCATGTGATAGTTGACGCAGTAGCTTCCCATGGTCATTGGTCTTCATTTTAAAAAAGTAAAAAATGAAAAAACAATTAAGAGTTAAATCGAAATGACGGCTTTGAACTGCCAAATCGACCCGTTCCTATTGGAAAACCATTTACATCATCCAGAGATACAATTCCTAAGCAGAGGACACGGGAATGTTACAAGAATTTCAATCAAATTGCTAGCCTGAGACCGACTGATAGTCACGGTTGACGTTATAATGTGATTCAATAATTTTAACATAATACCGTGTCCTGTTGAAAACGCAATTAAAAGTATGCCATTCCAATTCAGAGCATGACATAGTTAGACGATTGAAGTGTCATGCAATATGGAATAGATTGCATTGGCGTCCAAGGATTAATGTCATAAGTTGACTAGATGTCTGTTTAAATACTAAAGAATTCATGCCGTGCATCCTCTTGCAACTGGATTTTCTTCTCTGCCCTCATTATTTTGTTCATATCCACTCCCTGCTACTTGTGACCACCCTAATCCTGTCATATCACGTCAATGCTTCTTGGACACAATACAACCGAGTACATTATTAGCATACCCCTGTCTACCGTCAACATCAATGCCTGTAACTTTTCCTGACATTAATACACCTGAACATCATACATATATACCACCATATATCTCATCTCGTTCACAACCAGAGCGAAAGGATAACAGCTAACCACGAACCAAACCGGTTCGCTTCCTCCATCCAGGAGTAAAGAATTTGCCTTGAGGGCATTACATTCACTCTCCAAGAGCAGCAACAACACAAACAAAATTGCAAAAAAAAAACCAAAGCAAGAGCAAGGATATGTCTCCCATTAAACCCATTAACTTGGTAAAGGAATACACATGACAGTATTTTGAAAAGGAGTCATCCTATTAAGAGTGACAACTTAACAACAAGTACATGACATAATAGAATAATTGGAACTCCCCCCTTGTGGGATACGGCTTCAACGAGCACCTGTGTCAGCTATTCTATGCAGCTGGGCGAATGGGTGGTTCTTCTGTATTTTAGCATTTTACACACCAAATGATATAACAAGCTTTTGCGGCGGGAATCACGTGGAAAAGGTGATGGTACGAAGAGAGAGCCAATGGGCTTGTTGGCTTTCGATTTGCTGCCATAAATCCCTACAGGGTTACCAGAAGGTGAACTTTTGCTTATAGGGTAGTAAGTGTACCACAAGATTGAGTCTTAGGGCTCCATCTAGTTTGAATTTGAATTGTAGCTAGAGTTCTACGGGCGATCGATACAAGTAGCGTCTAAACGGTTATATAACATACCCCTACCTTATCTCAGAGAGTAGTTCTTTTACTTGGCAGGATATACCTCTTGGCAACCCCATCCATGCCTTCGGTGAATGGCTTCATCTTTGCCATAATTAGTTTTTCTCTCTATAAAGTTCACTTTTTACTTTTGTTTCTAGTTCTTAGTTTGGTCTCTCTGTCCCAGTATCTATCCACCGCATCTTCTTGTTTGTGTTCCGACAGTTGTTGATGCCGTGTTGTAGCTGTTAACGACTTTCGACCCAGTTGTTAATACTTTGCGGCACCGAACAAGGACCAACATGTGCATGCCACATTGTATTGCGACAACACGATTATTTTTCGAGACCTTTTCCGCAGAGTAGACTTAGAGTAAAATGTGTTGATTGTGAAGTATGGAACCTTAGTGCATCTTGTTAGGGGTGCAACTGGAGATGATGGACGTACCTATTTGATACAACATGTCTGGGGGAATGTTTCATTTTCTTTCATGAAGTTTTCAGGTAACTGGAGGTAAAGCATGGACGTGATGACAGGCTTCTGTTGTGGAACTTTTGCAAGAAATAGAACCAATTTGGTCTGAAGCTATTCAAACATTGCCAGAGTAACTAGACATGAATTACATGATAAGTCAGTTTGAGGTAATACAATTAAACGACGTCCGAGATGGTACTGCTTTAAACTGGATGTGAGAGAATGTGCCCAGGCTATACTCCGTTTGAATTGTTCGATCTGACTCAGATATAAAATCACTCATAGGGCAGATACATCAGTTGGAGGAATAGTCATGGGTAACATGCTGCTATTTTGACCGATTATTAACTAACATGAAGAACTGTGACTTCAACTGTCCTCAACTGTTCCGTACGGCTCAACATTGGCTAGCAGTAAACACCCCGAGCTAACCTAGATCAATTGTGCCTTATTGACAAATTAAGCCAAGGAAGGAAAGGAAGGAAGTTGATGACTGATCTTGTCGGAATATAAAACCAAGGAACACAATTTCCTACGGGGCGAAATTTCCTTCTAGCCAGTAAGCCCTTCCCGCACCTCGATATACACAATGGCACCTGGCGGTCTTTTGATCAATCGACTACCAACCAAATTGATCACATCGCGAGTGGCATCAGACACTGCTCCACTATTCTTGATGTCCGAACTTTCCGAGGGGCTAACATCGACTCGGACCACTATCTTGTAGTAACCAAGATGCGCGTACGGATATCACGAACGCAGCGGAGTAGAGTAAGAATACAAATTTATGACATAGGAAAGCTACTATCGCCAGAAACCGCTCGTGCTTTTACTGATCTCGTCTCCCTTAAGCTCTCCAATACACCTCAATCCTCCACGCTATATATAGAACAGCAGTGGAGCCTTTGCAAACAAGCCGTGAAAAGCTCTGCATCCGAAGTTTTGGGTATCAAGGCTTCACCACGAAGAAACACCTGGTTCGATGACGAGTGCAGGAGGATTCACACAGCGAATCAGGATGCATATAAGGCATCGTTGTAAAAAAGAACAAGAGGAGCTCGTGAGCTCTACGAGTTAAAAAGAAGGCAGGAGCAAACGCTTCTTAGAAGAAAGAAAAAAGAGCACGAGTAGCGCGCTATTGAGGATTTGCAGAGGTGTTACTGCAGGCGTGAAGTTCGAAAGTTTTATCGACAGATAAAGCGAACATGCCAAGTTTATAAAACCAGAACGGAAGCCTGCAGGGATGAGAACGGACACCTAGTAGTAGAACCGCAGTCGATGCTGAGAATATGGAAAAACCACCTCTGCAGACTATATAACGGCGATGTTAGTCAATATACCGCTGTCAGGTAGAATGATCCATTTCTAATCGTCGAAGACCGCAGAGAATTCTGCCCCCCTGACCTCGACGAAGTTAAGATTGCCATATCGAAGCTCAAGTCGAATATAGCTGCTGGCGCAGACGCACTGTGCTGAGCTATTCAAGGCAGCTGGGAAGGACCTGGTTAGGAGCATGCACCAGCTCATCTGTAAGATATGGTCAGAGGAAAGCATGCCCGAGGAATGGAGTCTCAGCATCGTATGCCCGATCCACAAGAAAGGAGACCCCTCTGATTGGGCCAACTATAGAGGAATAGGTCTCCTTAACACCGCCTATAAAATCTTCTCTGCCGTTTTGTGTAAACGCCTGAAGTCTTTTGTAAATAAGCTGATAGGTCCTTATCAGTGCGGATTCAGGCCAGGGAAGTCCACTATCGATCAGATCTTCACACTACGGCAGATCCTGGAAAAAAACAATGAATTCCAAGTCGACACTCACCACCTATTTGTCGACTTCAAAGCCGCATACGACGGCGTAATTAGAGACGGGCTATACAATGCCATGTCTACCTTTGACTACCATGACTCGTCAGACTATGCCGGGTGACTTTGGAGAATGCTCGCTACTCCATCCGAATCGGTGAACACTTGACCGATAGTTTTGAGGTCAAAAAAGAATTTAGGCAGCGCGATGCGCTGTCGTGTGATTTCTGTAACGCCATTTCAGAAATGATTGTGAAAAATCAATGGCCAACACAAGAGGCACAATATATTTCAAATCCTTACAACTGCCCGCTTACGCGGATGACATTGACATAATCGGAACAACACTGCGAGGCGTTTACGAGTATTGCGGTCGAAGCGGCGAAAATTGGTTTGGCAGTGAACGAGGGCAAAACTGTATATATGCTGTCATCAAAAAAGGACGCTCACCGCCGACGTCTTGGCCAGAACGTTTGTATTGGCAGCTATAAGTTTGAGGTAGTAATGGACCTCGTCTACTTTGCCTCCGCAGTGACTTGGAACAAGGTCATCAGTTACGAAATTAAATGCAGAATCACTCTTACCAATCTCTGTTTCTTTAGGTTCAGGAGGCAATTGTCTTCCGAACGACAAAGTTGGCTCTATACAAGACCCTTATTATCCCGGTCCTGCCGGCGCAGAAGCATGGAGACTATCAAAAGCGAATGAGGAGGCCCTTGGTTGGTTCGAGAGAAAGATTTTGCGCGTGATTTTCGGGCCTATAAACGCAGACGGGGGATGGAGGAAAAGATTCAACCACGAGGTTTACGGGCTATACAGCGACATGAGTCTAGTCAAGCGTCTACGGAATCAACGCCTTAGATGGCCGGGCCATATACGCCGAATAGACACTACAGCTCCAGCCCGAAGAGTCTTTAAATCCAACCCCGAGGGACGAAGAAACCGAGGACGGCCGCACTGGCAAAAGGCTAGCAAATGACCGTGCTAGTTGGAGGGACGTGTTGGTTGAGGTCCAGGTTCACCCCGAACTGTAGCGCCCGATAAGAAGAAGAAGAGCAGGCGCGGCACACAAGCTATTAAGAGATAGCGAAGTATGAACCACGTGATTGTTAGGAATCATCTAACACGAGTAGGCTACACAAACAAGCTCTCAAACGTGAACATTTTAGATAAAGTTAGGACTGTAGAATGTGAGGCTTAGAACCCTTTGAAGGAATTAGTAAAATGAGATTTATTGCGCTATTGACAGGTTACACGCCATGGCCACAGCCAATGGCTCGATATGTGTACCTCAGGACCTCAGTCCTCACTGTTGTAAACATTAGATCAGTGAGGCGTTCGAGTTTTAGGGCTTCTAAAAAGCAGTACTACGAGACAGAAAAAAGAATCCACTGGATGATGACAGCACTGTTTTAAGTTTATCATGACTTCTTTGACCTTTAAATACGTTCTATATAGCGTGGCTGGATATCAGAATTCCGGGAGATTTTTCCGAAGAGCAAAACTAATAAAATTATGTAAAATGATATGAGAAAATATGTATGTGTCTTCAGTTCTTAGAAATGTCCTATTATCAATAACGCCAACAATTTTCCAATCAATTAACTCTACGACATCCGAATTGATTTGCAATACGACTATATCCACTTCTTATCCTTGATATTGATGAAAAGTCATCCATAAAATACGAATATTCCCAGTGAAACAACAGAAATGAAAAAAAGGTCGAACCCCTTTCCTCAAATCTATAAAGCTCGTAAACAGCGTAGAGACACATAAATATTCAAATCACTTCTCGAGGACAGGATGTCGAGAAAGCCACCAGCCAACGCATCGATGCCGGTCAAGAGTTTTGGGAATAGATGAAAATATAAAATTGAATTAGTTTTCCACTAAATTTAGTTGATGGACCGGTTGGTATGACCCGGATTAGAATGTGCAACTGAAAGCGTAGCGGTCAAGAATGATTACGAGATACGGTTGTGGGGAGGATATCTTCCAAACGAATGGCCACAACCGACTTGAAAGGGTTGTAATAATTCTGGCAAAGTCTTACGTTGGCGTCAGCTAGTGAACATTTTATTCATGAAAAGGATTTTCCACTTTTTTATTTCTGAAATAAAAATGATCTACTGAAAGTCAAACGTTATGCGCTGATACGACTTAGTCGTAGTCCGGCACTTTGTGGTGCGAGGATAGTTAATTTGAAACAATGTGTTGGAGAAAATGGAAAGACACTGGTACGAGGTGGATTATGGTAGTTGGTCTTCAAGTGGACGGACGAGTGTCTGAATGTCGTAGTTGGAGGATTCTGTTTTGCATTCAACTGGGTGGTGGAGGATTATCTTTTTTATAATTCTACATAGAGAGAGGATGGTTAAACTGTTAGATAAAGTTTGTTTTCCAGTTGTTCTTTATACATACCTAGACAACATTTTTTAAGCCACAATAGAGATGATGAGAAAGGGTTTGACCTAATTGGGGAAAAGTTGAAGCTTAAGAAATTGTTTTAGACTCAAAAGAGTTATTGCTAGAAAAGTAGCAATATCCTTACTGTGTGCTTTTAGTAATTGGAATTACTTTTCCTTTTTATCATTTAACTATGTGACGTCCTGACCAACCCATAAATCATCGTACAAATTTCCTCTCAAAATTATCAAAGAGAACACTTACCAGACTGAGTTGATGAGAGTCAGAAAGTTTATCACTACGGCCTTTCTAAACGAAGATCTTGGCACCTGTTCTTTTCGTAAGCCCAAGGAAAGATCTATCAGCAAATTTGACTTTTGGTAAACATCATTTTGCTGTTTCGAGTCGGGTCATAGGAAATGTAGCTCAGTGAAATCTTAGATTAGTTTTTGCCATCTCCTTGATTCAAAGTGGATTAAATTTGAAGTAGCTAGTCCCGGATTGTCGGATAACAAAAGACTAACACAAGCCCCGTAGGGATAGTATTTGTGCCAGGGATGCTGGCCTGCTAAAAAGCGAGAAGAGCCAACGTGGACGACCACCTTGCACATCCCACCTCCTTATGGTGCCACCTGCTGATATCCTGTGGAAATTACAGACTGGAAGATACTTCTCCAGCATCTTGGATGTCCGAACCTTCCGAGGAGCCAGTGTTTCCTTGGATCATTACCGTGTACCTCTACCTGTACCTGTACCGCTGCAATCACAAGAGACTGCCAGGACCTCCACCGATCGTGTCTCCCTCAAAAGTCGATGCAAACTGCATAACCTATAAAACAGCAAAAAATTCAAAGCGCCATCAGAGTTGCTGTCTCTGATGTATTAGTTTTCCAGCCACCACCTAGGAGAAACCTTTGTTTTGATGACGAGTGCAGATAGGTACATGCAGAAAAAAAAGAATGCATACATGGTCAAGTTGCATCGATGTACGAGAGCTGCTCGTGAGCTCTATGAACTTAAAAGAAGGGAGGCACACGCGCTCTCAGAAGGAAAGAGCATGAGAAGCGTACAGTCGAGGAGATGGAGTGATGTTATCGCTGAAACGACGTTCGAACATTTTCTGGTGTCCGGGGAGCGGAAAATAATACACCGTCTTCAAATTACAAATTCACCAATAAGTTTTACTACGAACCACTTAAATGAATTCACTGCTAACTCTAATTCCATCTTACTCGTCTGGTTTCAACTTCGCAACTGACTCCTCTTTCTCCTTTCTCTCTATGCTTCTATACGTTTAAGTGGATGACGCCACTCAAAATGCGTACGTGCATTGTTTCAATCTCGTCTGTGTGGCGTAGGGCCTGCCTGGTGAGCTATTTAAAGAAGCTGGAGATGAGCTGGTTGGGAGCATGCACCAGCTCATCTGTAAGATATGGTCGGAAGACTGCATGCCCGTTTAATGGAATCTCAGCATCGTTTGCCCATTTAACAAGAAAGGGGACCCCTATAACTGCGCCAACTATAGGGGATTAAGTCTCCTTAACATCGCGTTTAATATCATCTCGGCTGTGCTGTGTGAACGCCTGAAACGATCCGTGGGCAATTTGATAGGTTCCTATCAATGTGGCTTTAGGCCAGGAAAATCCGCTATAGACCAAATTATGGCACCACGGCAGATCTTGCAGAAGACCCAAGAAAACCAAATCTACACTCATCACCTTGTCGTCGATTGTAAGGCCATGTATGACAACCACGTCTAGCTTTGACATCCCTGCCAAACTCGTCAGATTGTGCAGGGTGCCAATGGAGAATTCTCGCTGCTCCATAATGGTCGGTAAGAAGTTAAGATGTCAAAAACGGATTCAGACAGGACGACGTACTCTCATGTAATTTTTTCAATATCACGCCTGAAAAGATCGTGCCGGATTCAATGGCAAATACAAGAGGCACGATCTACTTCAAGTTTGCACAATTGCTCGCATACGCTGATGATATAGACGAGATTGGGAGAACTATTTCGAAGGTGATACCCTATGTCCGTCTCATGGAAGCCGTCGTCTCTGCTGGATTTTTCATAACCCTCTCATGAGGCAATCTGCTGGAGCGGGAACCAGGTGGAGGCGGAATAACCTCCCAACCAGAGCTGGCCCATTCTGGATGAATTCCAGATATCCCAGTTGTTTGCCGCAAGGAAGCCGCTTCTGGTAAACGATTCCCTGTCAATCGCACCAAACGTATAGCAAAATGTTCCTAGCCATCAGTTCAGGTTCACCGCGCTAGCAGTCACGTTAAATCAAACAGGACATCCGTAGGCATTTATGAGACTCACTAAAGCTATTGTAGCAAATTACTATAGCTCTGGAAACAATTTGGCGGCTATCTTGTCAGAGCAACATCTACGTTTTTTTATCAAAAATACAGATACCGATCCAGCCAGATTCGCAGTTATATGACTAATTTTTCTTTTTGCCAGGAGAGGCCGGTCCGGTTCAACAATTGAAAAACTTTGGTGACATTTTTTAGTGTTCCTTGCTGTCGTAGACAAAGGTGTTCTGAACAAAATAGTTTTGGATTTCTGGAAGTTGATCTTCAAACCGATTGCGACAATGTCGTCGATCATTAGATCCGTCACAGAGCTCTACTTAGGTGGCGCTATAGTCCGGTGTGAACTTGTGCGTCAACCAACAAGCTTCTCCAACTGGCACGGTCTTTTGCCAGCTGGTTCTAGCGAAGCAGTCCCAGTTGATTAAGGTTCCCTTCGGTCTTCTTCTGCCTGAGCTCTATTATCCATTCGTTCTACATGGCGTCATCATACTAGACCGATGTCGCTTTACAGCCCGTATAGTTCGTCGTTGTATCCTCTCCTCCAATCTCCGTTTATACAAACGGGACTATAGATTGAATGCAGAATTTTCGTCTCGAAGTGACCAACGGCTTCCTCATCCGCTTTCGTTATAGTCCAGGCCTCTGCACCATAGGGGAGAACTGGGATGGTTAAGGTTTTGTATAGCGCAACCTAGGTCTTTCGAGAGAGGGCTCTACTTCTCAATTGCCTCTTGAGCCCAAAGAAGCAGCATTTCGCAACAGTAATTCAGCGTTTGATCTGGTGTTGTTGTCGCTAGTTACTAATGAGCCAAGGTAGACGAAGTCCTTGACAACTTCGAATTTGTAGCTATCAATTGTGACGTTCTGGCCGAGATGTCGGTGTTGTGCGTCTTTTTGAGTTGACAGCATATATTTCGTTTTATGCTCGTTAACCGAAAGATCCATTTTAGCCGCTTCTGCTTCAATGCTTTCGAGCGCTTCGTTGACATCCCGCTGTGTTCATCCAATTAAATATATCGTACCTCTGGTGTTGGTCAGTACGTCTCTTATGATCTTTTCGAGCATGATGTTGAACTCCTTGTCTAAATCCTTTTTTTAACATCATAGGTTCCAGTTAATTCGCTACCTTAATGGAGTAGCAAAAATTCTCCGTTGTCATTCTGTATAATCTGACGAGTTTGGTAGGAATGTTAAAAATAGACATGGCTCCGTATAGCTCCTTTATACGCACAAAAATTGATGGTGATGGGTGTCGATTTGGTATTCTTTGGTCGTCTTCAAGATCTGCAGCAGTATGAATATTTGGTCTATAGTGGATTTTTCTGGCCTGCAACACTGATAAGAACCTGTCAGATTTTCAACAGAGAGTTTCTGGCGTTCACACAGTACGGCAGGGAAGATCTTCTATGCTATGCTAAGAGGACTTATTCCCCTGTAGTTGGCGCAGTTATAGGGGTATCCTTTCTTGTGGACTGGCAAACAGTGCTGAGACTCCGGTCGTCGGGTATCCCCCGACCAAATTTTATAAATGATATGGCGAATGTGCCCTATCAACTCATCTCCAGCCGCTTTAAATAGCTCGGCAGACATACCGTCTGTGCCCGCGGCCTTATTAGTTTTAACTTTTGAAATTACCATCTTACTTTCATCTAGGTCGATTGGACTGATTTTTTTTTTGCATCTTGGTCCGTTGTGAATGGATTATTCTGCCTTACAGCGGCATTAGATCTTTCGTCGCCATTAAACAGTCTACAGACGTCTTCCTTTCATGTTCTCAGCATCGACTGGGACTCTACTGCTAGTTGTTCGTCTTCATCCCTATAGGCTTGAGCCCTGGCTTTATAGCCCCCGGGATGTTCGTTTTACTTTTTCGCAAAACCTGCGAGCATTATTCCTGTGGTAGCATCTCTTCATCTCCTCGATCTTACGCATTTCATGCTGTCTTTTTTTTTTTCTTAAGAGCGTGTGTTCCTCTCTCCGTTTCTGAACGTAATGTTCACGAGTGGCTTTCGTCCGACAGGCTTCCTGTCCTGTCCTGGAAGCAGACTTATCGGTCGGAGATTTGCCCAGTTAGAAGAGTTTTTGCCTTTCTTACGGAATGGTTGCACCAGAGTCGTTTTCCAATGCACCGGATAGTGTGTAACATTCAGTGCATTGTTAGCAGGATGGGCTGAGCACAATATTGGATTGGATTGGATGTATTCTGTCAGTACCTGTGGATATTATCATTTTGAGTAAATCCGAAACCAATCGGAGGTCCTTTGTCGAATTGAATAGTTGGTTAGCCATTGGGCATGAGAAGCACGTGAAAAGCACGTGACCTAGAAAATAAAGAAATCTGTCAAGGCAAGTTTAGGAGAGAGTTAATCCTGCTCATTCATATGACCAAACAGGAAAGAGGCAACATTATTTATGGAAACACTGCATGTAAATTTGTTAGGCACGTGGGGGCTATCTTTCGACATACATACATATCTAATAATAACTTAGAGTATACCTAAGGGAATATGCATGGTTTCAATAACCGCAGGCATGCAGGAAATACTTTTCCATGAAATGGACCCAATGGCATTTTCCAACATTCCGAAAAGCTCAAGAGCTCGTCCTTAATAGCCGAAAATCTAGGGAATATCTTGCAAGGAAAACATATATAACTGATACGAATACCTATTCAACTTATTGCTATTTACATTGGATCCATACATAACATCGATGGAACCAAATAATGCCTTTAACACATTAGATTACAAGACTGTTAGGTCTAATCACTTTGTTTCACTTAAAATAAGTATGTGAATACTCTAACTATCAGACAGCTTGTACCATCTTTAATATTCTAGAGCCTTGTCTACTGCAACTGTAATGCAAATGCCCGAGCTGCGAACAACCATAGGATCATTCTCCCTGCGATGCTGAATGATTAAACACTCTCTGCACTCTAAACTTTAGCTATAGCTAGGGGTAAAAAAAAATTAGAAAAACATCCAACAAAATCCCATTCTAAAATGAAAATCCTTAGCAAAGGCTAGAGAGGAAAAAAGAAAAAGAAATCAAGAATGCATCACATCGCTGCATCAAATCCGAAATTCATGATGTACACTGCAGCAGATGCGCATGCATGCTCCTAGCTTTGGCTGTGCCACACACTGTGTACACAGCGTATCAACAATCCTAAAATAATATGGAACTTAGCTCGATGACATTTACTCGTTCCTCGAAAATGACACCGAACCAGAGTGGAAGGAGAAAAACGTCAAAACGACGAAAGGACCTGCGACAGACCTACTTATGTAGACAACGATGGAAGTGACAAAGCCTCGATCACATCTTTTGCACATAAATATTCGTCACAGGAATTCCGCACTACCGATGACATGGAAAGTCGACAATCTGTAAAGCTGTTGATATTGCAAGTGGGATTGTCGTCGACCGTATGACGTGTATTGTAATTTTTCGGACATACATAATGGCTGTACACACTGAAGTCACGAATTATCTGAAGGATAGTATTTTCAATACCGACTGACTTGGCCTCCTGTCGGTACCATGGATACAATGATCCACATTCGCTGCTGCTGATTCTCTTTGGTCCAAAAGTCGAATATCGCCAGATACACCCTTTGGATTAGTCAAGGAAATCCTTGTGCTCCGATTTACCCCACCCAAAGATATTCGATTTCCTTTTCCGCAAGCATATTGCCTCCTTTGAATAAAGGCAAAAAGTCAGAAGAGACGAAATCGTTTCTCTAGAACTCCCTTTTGATGGTTTTTTTTTGCATTTTTTTGGCTGACAGAATCGACAGGCAAGAACTTTAACTTCTACACAGCTACTGCGGACAAAGATGATGATGATAATGATACACAAACTAAATCTGGCACACATCGGAGTACAGCTAAGGCCACTGAATAAAAGACGGATTTGAAGAATGATGTTCTATGCATATGGCACAGCAATAGCTGAACCAGATGAAAAAGGTGAAGTACGCTTTTCCTTTAAACACTGACCTTGTGGTATCCGTAAAGACGTAGACAAACTCAGATTCGTTTCGTCCTTGCATGGAATCTTTAGTGCGGGATTATTGTTGTTTATTCATAAGCAAGATGCAGTGCTGAGGATTTGCCTTTGCTTTTATGATTTTCCTTCCTTCCTTTCATTCTTGAATGAAAGAAATCGCAATCTGCGGGATTGAATCTCTGCTGAAAATGTAGCTATACATGTTGACGACGCTGTAGGAATTAAATGGGTTACTGGTAATTTCTGGGAAAGCTTAGGTATTTGATGGTAAGCTTCAGTGGGAAAGGAACTGCACCGAAAAGGCCTGATTTATATTACCTCTGTTGTGACTCTAAAGTCATATTTAACGAACATCTACTAGGGGTATATACGAGGTAGGTTGTTAGGTTAGGTTAGGTTGACGTGGTAGGAAGAAGCCAAGCTTGGGCCGGCTTCGGCCCATGTGATACCACATGGATCAAGTTACCCTGTTCCGCTACCTGGGAACCAACCGGTGCTTCTTGAGCTATTTTTTGGCTTGCTAGCTCACTTTGATTGTCGAAGAAGGGCGCGCCGAGGTAAATCCTCTTGCGATTCGCAAAAGAGGGACATGAGCAGAGGAGGTGGTGTATTGATTCCTCCTCCTCGTCATCCATGCAGCCGCGACAGAAGTCATTGTAGGGTAGCCCCAGTCTGGCGGCGTGTTTTCCAGTGGTGCAGTGACCTGTAATGACACCCACTAGAGTACTTAAGGTTGCCCTTTTGATTGCCACCAGGTCTCAGTTTCGTCCTAAGTTCAACTTAGGCCACAATTGTTTAGTTATAAAGCCGATATTGCTGTCATTCCGTTGGAGGTTGGTCTCCTCTATGGTTTGAAGCTTTATCATGTGCTTTACCGTACTTATTGGTGTTTCTAGGTACCCGAGGGTAGGTAGGCTGAGTGTGCTTGACCCTAACTTTGCGAGTTCGTCGGCCGCGCAGTTTCCTGGAATATCCATACGCCCGGGAACCCACAGTATTTTAATGTTGAACTGTTCTCATCTAGAGATAGGCGACAGTTAAGGGATGCCTTTTATATGTGGGCTACCGCTGCCAGGGATTTTATTGCAGATTGGCTCTCCGTGCAAATGATAATATCCTTTGTGGATATTACATTGATCCTGAGCCATGCCAGGGCCTCCGTTATCGCTGTTATTTCTGTCCGATACACACTACAGTAATTTGGGAGTCTAAATGATAGGTTGAGGTTAAGTTCCTTGGAGAAGACCCCACTGCCTACACCCGACTCCATCTTAGAGCCATCGTTATAGAGGGAGATCGAGTCCTTTGGTATAACTTTCCCTTCAGCCCATTCCTCCCTGGATGGAAAGACAACTTCGAAGTACCTGGTGAGCACATTCTGCGAGGTGATGTAGTCAGTGTCCATGGGTACTTTGAAGTGTTTTAGAATAGTGGTGTGGCCTTTTTGAGATGTGGGCCATTTTCTTATGCTCCTCATCCTTAGGACCGCGCATGCAGCAGCTTGTTTGCTGAATAGGTTTAATGGTGGAAGATGCAGTAGAACATTTAAGGCCTCCGTGGGGGTTGCTCTGATCGCACCGCTTATTATGTTTTTAGTTTCCTCATTTCGTTATGAGGTTTTGAATATGGGCTCACCAAAGGACGCAAGGGAAAGCAACCTCCAGATACAGTACACATCGTGTCAAATGTAGAAATAATTAGCCAAATAAAAGCAGTTTGGGTCCGCCCTGAAGGTGGCCTTTTGTAAATATAGTTGTAGCAATCACAGGGTAAGTATCCCACCACGTTCTAAATAATATCGTTATGAAAATGAATTGTCCAGAATAAGGTTCGATCACTGGATTGCGATAAACTACAAGTGTTCGCTTGTTTATTCAATACACACTTCATTATTCCACCTCTATCTGGGCGCTTGATCTTTATACATTTTGTTCCTTACAAATATCTTGTTTTTTACACACCTTGTCTTTACAACTGTAAGATGATTGTCCACCGACTGATCACTGAGTCACTGATACTAAATACACTGAATGAATACTGAATGCCCCCGAGGACTAGTGTTCCCGCTTATATAGCTCTCGGTCCAACCTCTCGAATATTCGCCATCAGATGTTCCCCTTTAGAAGTCTCTAGAATGTTCTGGCATTGACATTCAGCAGTATGCCGCTGAAAGTTACCATCATTTCCTTTTCAGCTGCATCAGTGCATTCCAAGCTTTGACAGCGAAATTCGAACATAACCATCGGTTCAATCAACTCTAGAGCACGCTGAGACTTAAGGATAAGTGTTTTCACCTCTGACACCAAAAACAAGGGATCGAATTCTGGCAACATTTATGGGCATTGCCAACGAATGTGTGTATACTGTGTATTTCTGTGGCGGGGTGTCCAGGGGTTGTTGTGTGTGAGTGCTCCAACCAACAAAAGCATCGCTCATTTTCCAAGGTGTGTTGAGTTCATTGGCACCCATTAGAATAGGTTATGTTCAATTTAATCAAGTACCTACTTACTGGCCATTATTATCTACGACTTTTTGCTAAGAAGGCTTGACAGAGACCAGTAGTTTCTGGTTTCACTACAGTGATTGGCCAACCAAAGCGAGATTCATATTTGACATTAACATTTCCAGAACGGAATCGAAGAAACTACCCCGGGGTCCAGCGTTGACTTACGGCATTCGTATCGTACACCCCACAATTTTTTCGCAATGATTTGGCAGCGCCTTTATGTTCTTTATAGTAAACATTTTGAGTGGATGGCAAAAAACTAACAAAGGCCTCGTAGGAGTAGCATCTGCCGACGGATACCGGTCCACTAAAAAAAAGGCGAGTAAGAGGCTCTGCAGGTAAGCAAGTTGCAGCTCTGTCAGCTAGGTCCTACTTCCACCTCCTTGCGTTGCCATCTGGCAATATCCTGACCATCGAAATTACAAACGGAAGAGTATCCTGCGCTATAAATGTCGGTTGGGCTGTGGTCTAGCAAACCCTAACCGAAAAACCCCACAATGCTCAGAGACCACAATAAGCCTCGGATAAAACAATGATCTTCGGCTCTTTACGGGGAAGGCTAGGTCCCTAAGCAGACAACGTGCAGCCGAACAACTTGCGGACGCCCTAGACCACTATAAGGTGGACCTAGCCACCATTCAGGAAATGCGACGAATGAACCGGGTAAAAAGCGGACGAAGAACTGCAACATCTACTACGGCGACTGCTATTGAGAAACAAAGCAGTTGTTCGGATGCGAATTTGTTATTCGAGGTGGACTAAGGCAAAAAATCCTAAGATTTCGACATGTGAGCGAACACCTCATAACGATCCGTTTCAAGGCTAATTTTTCTAACATCAGCCTGATCTGCGTCCACGCCCTCCACGGCGGACAAGGATGACTCCACCAAAGATGAGTTATACAATCTCCTAGACAGAACGTATGCTCAATATCCCAGCTTTGACATCAAAATTGTACTAGGAGACTTCAATGCTAAGCTAGGTAAGGAAAGCTTTTTTAAACGAAACATCAGCCTGATTGATCTTGCTACGGGGCGAAATCTCCTTCTAGCCAGTATGCGCTTCCCGAACCTCGATATACACAAAGGCACCTGGCGGTCGCCAGATCAATTAATTACTTATCAGATTGATCACATCGCGATGGACATTAGACACTCGTCCATTAGTCTTAGACTTTCCGCCGAACTAACATCGACTCAGACCAATATCTTATAGTAGCCAAGATGCCCAACGGAGAAGAGTAAGAACGAAAATGTATGACGTCGGAAAGCTAGAAATCAACCACGGGCTTTATGGACTGTACAGCGACATAAGTCTATTCAGTCGTCTACGGACCCAACGCCTAAAATGGCTAGGCCATGTAGTGTCAATGAACATCATAGCACCAGCCCGGAAAGTATTTGAATCCAACCAAAAGGGACGAAGAAACAGAGGACGGCCGCACCAAAGATGGTGCACACAATCGGATGGGGATCTCAAGCAACTGGGTGTGCGGAAATGGAAATGGCTAGCAAAAGATCATGTTGGTTGAAGGGGCATGTTGGTTGAAGCCCAGGTTCACCCCGAACTGTAGCGCCCGATGAGAAGAAGAATGTCTGCCCATTTGATAGTACTGCCTAATATATGGCCATCAACACCGCCTAGTGGCAAAATAATTTACTTACTTACTTACTTGTCAGGCCAGCAACCCATAGAGGCCTTAGTTTATACAGCCTTCCATCCTTGGCGGCGATCCCGGGCACGCTGCTTCCAGTCGGAAAGAGCCAATTGACTTACGTCCTTGACTAATTGGTCTTTATACCGGAGGCTTGGTCTCCCCCTTTTTCTAAAACCAGGAGGTTCGGATTCGAAGACCCTCTTAAATGGAGGGATGGTGCCCATGCGCTCGATGTGGCTAAGTTATTGTAGCCAACGGAATTTTTGCCTTCCGGACTAAATTCACACTTTGGCAAGGATCAGCTCTGCTTTACTGCTTATCGTCCAGCTTTCGGCTCCATGAAGCAGAACTGGTAGGATAAGAGTCTTGTAGAGAATAACCTTAGTTCATCGGGACAGGTGTTTCGACCCTAGCTGTTTTGACAAGCCGAGGGTGATTCTATGCCAGATTTCCACTATGATGTCATTCGTGGATTTTATGTTTCCCCGAGGCATGTGAACACCTTCACCACCTCGAAATTATAGCTGCCGGTTGTTATGTTTTGTCCAAGGATGGGTGATGGACCCTTTTTTTGTTCACAGCACATAATTCCTGTTCTCCTAATTGATATGAAGACCTGATGTTTCACCTGACCTTCAGTCGCTGTGAACGCTTCCACATTGGTGCGCGACAATATTAATATCGTCTGCGTAGCCCACCAACTGGACAGATTTGGGGAAGATAGTTGCTTCCATGTTGACGTTGATCCGCCGCACTCTTTGTTTGAACACGAGATTGAAGAAGTCGGATGACAGCGCATCTCCTTACCGAACTACGGTGCAGGTTTCAAAAGCGGCTTGTCAACGACATTTAAAAAGCATATACCTCTGTAGGTTTTGCACGAGGTAGGATCGTCTTTTTTGTGGATGGGGAATATTAAGCTGGTATTCCATTCATCGGGCATGCACTCGTTCTCCCAAATTCAACAGATGATTTGGTGTGCTCCCTATCAGAACACTGCTTTCAGCTTTGAAGAGCTCTGATGGTAATCCATCCGAGTCTGCGGCCTTGTTATCCCTAAAGTTTTTAAAAGCTATGCCTACTTACGGGGTGGCCGTGGTGCAGTGGTAAACTTCAGCGACCGTCGAGTGGAAGGTTTGTAGTTCAAAGTCGTTCCATGGCCAAGAAAAAATCGTTTTTATACGGAAAAAAATTATGCAACACAGCTGTTGTGAATGTGAAGTGATCAAACATACGCGTGAAGGCAGATAGGACAACCAGTACAGTCTCTTAGGATAAATCGTGTCCCCATTGAAGGGTACCTTTTCAGCGACTAATCTGACTTTAATTCTTCAATGTCAACTGCTAAAGTGTTGCTCGTCATTCCATCTGAAGAAAGGCCACAACTTGTAACCACACCAGAAAGCATTTAAAAAAATACGACATATCAATAGGTAAGTGAAGGAGAGTGAGATGGCGGCGGCTGTTGGGATTTCAGAAAATAGGGTGCGAAACATCTTGCACAAAAAATTCGAGATGCGAAAGCCCTGCGCAAGATAGGTACCGCATTTGTTGAATGCCAATCAAAAGCATATGCAAATGCACAGAAGTGTGTTAGATGGCACATATAAGTGTACTATGTTTGGCTACGACACACTTATTAATGATTAACACACTTTGAATCAATAAATCGGGGGGCGCCGGCCGTGGCGCAGTGGTTAGTGTGTTAGACTATGACGCATGGTGAGCGAGCTCGGATCACGATAACACCAAGGCAATCGAACATTTATTTCGCGGCGTTTCTCCTCGGCCGGGTACTGGCAAAACCCCGTAGTATATTTGCTATGAAAAAACTTCTTCATCAACGCCATTCAGAATCGGCATTAAACTGTAGGTCCCTTTCACCTATGTGATAAATAAATCACCCACAACAGGGGTTTTCAATCACCCTTGGTTCTGGTCCGTCATGGGCTATAACGCCACCAGAGAAGAAGAATGTATCAATCAATCAAACAAAACGGAATTTCTCAAAAATATCTCAACGGGTCGCAATTTGCTTTGCGGGAAGAGTGCGTATAGCTGGGATATTTCTCTTTTGTGTGTTTTCATAATAACACACTTAAGATTGCATAAAAAATGACTGCAATGAAAACACTCCTTTTGGTGTGTTACAGTAACACCCTTACCATTTGCAGTATACTTGGACCGAATTTCCGCCCTGTATGAGACATGGCTGCACCACTACAGGTTAGAAACGGAACAACGGTCCAAGCAGTGGGTTAAATCTGGGTCATCAGCGCCAAGGAAAGTGAATTTGATTGCATCTGCCGGAAATGTTATGGCCAGGGACTTTTGGAATGCGTAATGTACTCTATCAATTCATTTACTTGGCAATGGCAGAATATCCACATGCGAAGCTTCAAGTTAGTCAACTGGATGCCAATAATTTTTCACCAGGGTCATATTGATGCATTGTCTAATTGAAAACTGTGGGATCTGGGGTACTATTTGCACGGCCAATGAACAAATTCTCCTGATTTCCCACAGCTAGACTTCCATTTGTGTGCTTGCTGCACACGTAGTAGGCACACGATTCCCCCATCTCAACATCCACAAGGGTACCTGGCGGTTTTTGTTCAATCAACCACAAACCATATTAATCACATTGCGATGGACGCTAGATACTTCTCCAGTGTTCTCGATGTACGAACCTTCCGAGGGGCCAACATCGACTCGGACCACTACCTTGTTGTAGCCAAGGTACGAATGAGAATATCAAGAATGCTTAGGAGTCGACTAGGACAACGTAAGTTTGGCGTCGGAAAGCTACAAGCGCAACAGACCAGAAACTTTGCCGATCGTACCTCCTTCAAGCTCTCTCAAAATCCGCTCACAGCAGCACAAACAAAAGAGCAGGAATGGCCGCATTGCCAGAGCGGCATCAGAGGCGCTGGGTTTCAAACCGCCACCACCTGGAAACCCCTGGTTCGATGAACAATGTGAACAAGCCCATGCAGCAAATCAAGAGGCATATAAAGCCATGCTACAACGACGGACGAGAGCTGCTCGCGAAGAGAGAAACATACGCTTCTTAAATGAGAGAACACGGAAAGCGTGAGATCGAGGAGATGGAGAGAGGCTTCCGCACAAATAACGATCGGAAGTTTTACAATAAGGTAAAACGGACATGCCATGGCTACAAAGTCAGAGCGGTGGCCTGCAGGGATGAAAATGGAGAACCGGTAGTAGAATCACAGTCGATGCTGATGAAGAGGAATGACCACTTCTGCAGATTGTATAACGGCGATGACAGACAAGATATCGCTGTCAGGTAGAACGATCTGTTCGTAATGGACGACGATGTAAGAGAATTCCGTCCACCCGACCTAGACGAAGCCTAAATAGCGTTATCGAGACTTAAGTCTTATAAAGCCGTGGACGTAGACGGCCTGTCTGCTGAACTTCTTAAGGTAGCTGTGCAGCTGTAGATGAGCTGGTAAGGTGCATGCACCATTTCATTTGCAAGGTATGGTCGGAGGAAAGCATGCCCGACGAATGGAATCTCAGCATCGTTTGCCCGGTCCATAGAAAGGGGACCCCTATACTGCGCCAATTGTAGGGGTATAAGTCTCCTTAACATCGCATATAAGATCTTCTCTGCCGTATTGTGTGAACGCCTGAAACCGATTGTGGATAACCTGGTCGGCTCTTATCAATGTGGTGTCAGGCCAGGTAAATCCACAATAGACCAAATATTTACGCTACGGCAGATCTTGGAGAAGACCTATGAATTCGACACTTCCCACCTTTTCGTCGATTTCAAGGCTGCATATGACAGCGTGTATAGAGATGAGCTATACAATGCCATGTCTAGTTTTAAGATCCCTGCCAAACTTGTAGGACTGTGCAGGATGACAATGGAGAATTCTCGCTGCTCCATTAAGGTCGATAATGAGCAAACCGAGCCCTTTGATGTTTAAAAAGGATTAAGGCGCGCTGTCATGCAGCTTTTTCAACATGGTGCTTGAAAAGATCGCGCAAGAGTCACAAGAGGTACGATTTATTTCAAGCCTACGCAATTGCTAGCGTACGCCGACGACATCGTGATTGAGGTAGAAGCGGCTAAGGTGGGTCTCAAGGTTAATGAGGGTGAAACCAAATACCTGTTTTCATCTAAAAGAGACAGTCAACACCGACGTATTGGCCAGAACGTCACCATGGGCGGATATGACATTGAAGTGGTCAAGGAATTCGTCTACCTTGGCTCATTGATGACCAGCGACAACAAGCGCCTGAGATAAAACGCAGAATCACTCTTGCCAACCGCTGTTGCTTTGGGCTCAAGAGGCAATTGAGAAGTAGAGCCCTCTCTCCGAAAACCGAGGTGACACTGTATAAGACCTTGATCATCCCAGTCCTCCTTTACGGTTCAGAGGCTTGGACCTTAACAAAAGCGGATGACGATGACCTTTGTCGTTTCGAGAGGAAAGTTCTGCGCACTATCTACGGTCCCGTTTGTTGAAACGGTGTATGGAGGAGAAGATTTAATGAAGATGTGTACGGGTTGTACAGCGAAATCGGCCAGGTACAACGTCTATGGATACAGCGTCTAAGGTGGCTACAGCTCCGGCCCGAAGAGTCTTCGAATCAACCCCGGAAGAAAGGAAAGGCGTGGCAGAAGACGGCCGCATCTACAGTCGCGCACGCAGGTCAAAGGGAACCTTAACCAACTGGGCGTGCGGCGCTGGGAATAGCTGGCCAAAGACCGTGCCAGCTGGAGACGCTTGTTGGTTGATTCCCAGGTTCACCAAGGACTGTAGCGCCACCTAAGTCAGTAAGTAAGTAAGACTTCCATTTGTTCTCAAACCTGAAGAAATTTGTTTCTGGCCGTAGATAAATATTTTCGCAGCCGTCCAGAGTTTCAGTTGCGGGAAAATGTACTGATGTATTCGACAAGCGCTGGACCAAGTTTACTCAAGTCAAGGTATATTATGTAAGGAAATACCCCTGTATCTTAACAAATGAACAATAGCGCTGCTCTGACTTTATCGCAATTGGAAGTGGCTCGTTGGCAGGTTTTAATCCAGTTCATAGTAACCCATAATAGGATGAGTTCGGACGTCAGATCGTTTGGTTCCATGGTCACTTGTAGCACATCGCTCACGGCAGTCTCCCTTCGTTATTGAAAGAGACCTAAACGAACAATTGTTGTGGAGCTTATCACGAATATTAATATAACGTGCGACAAACAATAGCGATATCAAATATTCCCGAGAACGTGAACAAGCGAATGGGATCGCTTACAGAAACTTATTATAGTATTACGAGCATACCCCTTCAATTTCCCGGATCATACCATTCGAATCCAAATCCGAACCTCCAGGGCAACCACGAATTGCTTCCATGCTTACCGTACTACCCCAAAAACATCATAATATCTGCTCTTTCATGACATTGTTATTATCCCTTTATTATTATCGAGTAAGCTCTCTTCATTTCCATAAGCCACCACGACCATCGAATAGACAAAAAATAATTACTATCGTAACTATAACTATAGTGTGCGATGGCATGGTATCCTTGTTTTTGTTATCCTTCGGCAGCTCATTATCATTCCACATGTATGCAGTAGATATACGAGTATCCTACCAATCGACCGCGTACAGATGTGGTCGATCGATGGCAAAGAAACCCGAAAGCCCAATGGTATTGGCAGTAGTAGGGGTTCCTCCTTCTAAGGGTTCTCATTAAAAATGTTAAATTTTCCTTTTCTTTGTCTTTCGTCGTAAATCCTAGAATATTTCCGTGTGCTAATCTCCTGCACCTTTAACACTCGCTGGAGCGTAAAGTGCTTAGTAATAATCGTAAATTTTTAATGCACCTACACACACGGATATTCGTTAGATACATTGTTACTGTATAGGGACCGGAAAGTTTCCATTACGTGTGGCACCCACGTGTGTCAGATGGTGGGGTGGGGGGGAGAGGCTCATATACATACATACATACATGTATCTATATTTTACAATATTTCATTTTGTACCAAGGAAACAACGTAGTTTTTCATTGAGCAAAAGATAAAACTTTTCGAAAACTAAATTTATCCTTATCGTCGGTATTTATCTATTTTTACAGGATGTGGCAGGTGCCGAATAGGGTTGCTTTACTCATGGATAACTAATCTTAATGACCATTTAAGTTAATCGTATGGCAATGTAGATTTCGCCAAAGTTTTGAGCATATAAGTACTCGTTATATACATACATACATATATGTATTTGCAACACTATCGGTTGTATCTGTGGCAGTTTAAATTGAAACGTGTTCGTGCCGCATCTATGACAGAGGGAATAATTACATAAATATGTATCTTTTGTACACATCAAGTCATGGTTCGATGCTTATGTGTATCAACGTATGGGGGGCATGATGCATACATATGTGCGGCATCATTATGAAGATGGATCGAGATGATAAGCATTTCTCTCCACGAGGCTGAACCAGATGATGCTGCCTGTGTACATATTTGAGTCTGGAGAGAAGATTAACGCTTTGAGGTTTCCTGGGTATAAGATTATTTGGTAATAACTTCTATATCATACTAATGAATGTTTCGAAATAGTAATTTCCTCTGGCGGCAACCGAATAACTACGTTTAGGCAAATGGCAGTGAACATCTTTGTTCGCAATCGTTCGTTCGTTAGGAGTAAATTTATCTTCTTAAGCATTCGCCATGGTGCAGATAGATAAATATCTTGAACCTTGGAGCTATAGCTACTCAGATGAACTCTGAATAACGTAATTGAGTTGCCGCGACATGCCTTTGATATCGCTCTCTTTTCAAACGACAATAAAATCGCTAATAACCGTTGAGTACAACTGCTTTACGCATATCCGTATGGTAGACGTTGAAGAACCTTAACGAAGTACGATACTTATTCCACGATCTAATCTTGTTGTGCGCGTGAAATATTGCAAGATGCAATTGTGGTGTGGGTAAGGATGTCGCGTTGACGCAAAAATGTGTGTTATTCCCTCAAAGTGTTAACATCCTTGCTGTGACATGGTGACATATGGTAGATTACCACTGCGCCTCTGAATGCGCAGTGAAATGTTGTTAAGCCATGACAGGCACTTGTCTCTATGTAAATCGCAACGTTTTGGGTATGATGTCGTTCCGTTTTGCGTGGAAAACAAATATTAGTGCAGTCTGTAGGGGGAGATTTACTATTGGCACAAACTTTTTACATACTGCCTTAAGGTGTTTACGAAAAGTTCGCTGTGGTGCGTCGGCTCAACATGTGTCATAAATTCTCGGAAGTTAACTCGTTCAGAACCATGGTAACAGCCTCTTTGTATTTGGAAAAATAAAAATGAGTTGCAGGGGTGCGTATCGGGTGCGGCAACTTTGGAATATTTTTCTTTCGCCAGAAACTCTTGCATAATCAACGAGGAATAGGCTGGTATATGATCGTAGTGCACGATCCAGGTTAGTTCGGGTCGAAATCACTGTCTGGTCCTTCTTCTTCTTCTTTAGTGACGGTACGGCCAAGCTCCTCTCAACCACCCTTGTTGTGTGCGATTTATTTTTTACACAAGTGAAAGTAATCTACCCATATTAACGCCGATTCCGAACAACATTTTTCGAGAAGCTTTTTCATGGCTAGTATATTACGGGGGGTTTTGCCAGTACCCCAGCGAGGAGGAACACCGCGAAATAAACATTCGATGGTGTTGGTGTTATCGGGATACGGACTCGCTGAACATGCGTCAGAGTCCAATACACTAACCACTGCGCCAAGACGGCCTCAATCACTGTCTGGTCGGTAGGTCGGTAGGACAGACATTTCCTGAAGTCTCTTGCTGAATATCTTGCTGAAACGTTCAAGCCATTTAGGGGACAACCGCTACCTGACAAAAGCAATACTCTGGAACCGTGGAACACAGGATGACACGAGCCGCTCTTCCCGAACTGGAAAATATTGTTGCGGACACGAACCGACGGTTATGTTCAAACTCTCTATCAAAGTTTAGAATGCCCTGATGCAGTTGAAAAGGAAATGATAGCAACTTTCGGCGGCATATGTCTGAATATTAATTCTAGAGCATTCTAGAGACTTCTGAAGGGAAACGACTGACGGCGAGGGCTATATAAGCGGGAGCTCTCGCCCTCGGGCGCATTCAGTATTCGGGATTCAATAACCAGTGATCAGTCGGTGATCCAGTGTGGGAGTAATCAAGCTATCTAGTTAGCTAATGGACAGTTATGTAACAGATGTAGAGACAAAGGTTGTAATAAAGGTGAAGCGCCCAGATAATTGATCTGAGGTGGATTAATAAAGTATGTATTAGATAAGCACGTAAGCAGTTGCGGTTTATCGCATTCCAGTGGTTGAACCCTATTGTGGACAATTAATTTTCATAACAATATCTTAAAATCTCTCAAGCCAAACAAAGCACCAGGCTACGAGTTATTTACAGGGGATATCCTTAAACATTTGCCGAGAAATTGTCCGCTCAAACTTTTATATCTTGCTAACGCAGCGCTTAAGTTAGATCACGTGCCGAGCCAATGGTACCCCGAAGATGTTATTGCTCTAAAGCCAGGAAAACCTCCGAGGGATAAAAAATTTTACCGCCCAATACGATTATTGCGATAATTTCTTTGAGAGAATTATAATCAATGAGTTGGAGCCCATTGTCAAAAAAAAGCGTATTTTTCCGGATCATCACTTTGGTTTAAGAAACCAGCATTTTACCTTGGACCAAGTGCACCGAATAACCGATGTGGTCGAAAAAGCACTCGAACATAAGCTTATATGTTAGAGTGCATTTCTTGACGTCTCCCAAGCCTGGCACGAAAGTTTTGGACATAAACTGAGACAACTTTTCCGGAAAAACTATAAAACGATCCCGGAAACTACTCATCTAATAGACCCTATCGTGTTAAATACGGGAGTGAACATTCAAATATTAGAGCATTTCCGGCTGGCGTTCCGCAACGAAGAGTACTTGGACCGCTTCTTTACCTGCTGTATACCAGTTACACATACCATACAAAGGGATGGCACTATGCTGCCCCCGTTCGCCGATGATACCGCAATTTTGTCCACAGGGAAATCAGCCGAAAAATCAGCGACCAAATTGCAATATGCCTTGAACCCTTTAAGCAACTGATCCCAACGGATCCCATTCGAAAACGCGGCAAAATATCTTGACATGACTCTCGACGCGATACTAAAGTGGAAAGCGTATGTAAAGGAAAAAATGTGAAAAATAGGGAAATGGACTGGCTGCTAGGAAATCATTTCCAGCTCTTCCCCTCCATACACCGTTTGAACAAACGGGACCGTTGATAGTGCGCAGAATTTTCCTGTCGAAACGACCAAGGGCATCTTCGTCCGCTTTTGATAAGGTCCAAGGCTCTGCGCCGTAAACGTGGACTGGGATGATCAAGGTCTTGTAGAGTGTCACCTTGGTTTTCTCAATTGCCTCTTAAGCCCAAGGCAACAGCGGTTGGCAAGAGTGATTCTGCGTTTTATCTCAGCGCTGGTGTTGTTGTCACCGGTCATCAGTGAGCCAAGGTAGACAAGTTCCTTGAACACATCATAGTTATATCCGCCCATGGTGACGTTCCGGCCAGTACGTCGGTGTTGACCGTCTCTTTTTGATGAAAGCAGATATTTGGTCTTACCCTCATTAACTTTGAGACCCATCTTAGCCGCTTCTACCTCAATGCTTACAAAGGCCTCATTGACGTCTCGCTGTGGCCGTCCAAACACGTCCATGTCGTCGGCGTACCCAAGCAATTGCGTAGACTTGAAATAAATCGCACCTCTTGTGTTCGCCAGTGACTCTTGCACGATTTTTTCAAGCACGATTTTGAAATAGCGGCATGACAGCGCGCCACCTCGCCTAAATCCTTTTTTAACATCAAAGGTCTCGGCTTGCTCATTACCGACCTTAATGGAGCAGCGAGAATTCTCCATTGTCATCCTGCACAGTCGGACTAGTTTGGCAGGGATGTTAAAACTAGACATGGCTTTGTATAGCTCACCTCTATACACGCTGTCATATGCAGCCCTGAAATCGACGAAAAGGTGGTGAGTGTCGATTTGCTGCTGCCGCAGCATAAACATTTGGTCTATTTTGGATTTACCTGGCCTGAAGCCACACTGATAAGAACCGATCAGGTTATCCATAAACGGTTTAAGGCGTTCACACAATACGGCAGAGAAGATCTTATATGCGATGTTAAATGCGATGTTAAAAAAGGGTCTCCTTTCTTATGGCCGGGGAAAACGATACTGAGATTCCATTTGTCGGGCATGCTTTCCTCCGACTATACCTTGTAAATGAGATGGTGCATGCACCTTACCAGCTTATCTCCAGCCGCCTTAAAAAGCTCGGCCTGTCTGCGCCCACGGCTTTATTTGACCTAAGTCTTTATATCGCTATTTTGACTTCGTCTAGGTCAGGTGGACGGAACTCTCTTACATCGTCGTCCATTACGAACGAATTGTTCTGCCTGACAGCGGTATCTTTTCTGTTATCGTCGTTATAGAGTCTGCAGAAGTGGGCTTTCCAAATCCTCAGCATCGACTGTGTCTCTACTACCAGTTCTCCATTTTCATCCCTGCTGGCCGCCGCTCTGGCTTTGTAGCCATGGCATGTTCGTTTTACTTTAATGTAAAACTTCATTCCTACGGAAGCATCTCTCCATATCCTCGATCTCATGCTTTCCGTGCTCTCTCTTTTTTCATCTGAGAAGCGTGTGTTCCTCTCTTCTCTTCTGCTCATAGGTTTCACGAGCAGCTCTCGTCCGTCGTTGCAGCGTGGCTTTATATGCCTCTTGTTTTGCTGCAGGGGCTTGTTCGCATTGTTAATCGAACCAGGGATTTCTAGGCGGTGGTGGTTTGAAAACCATCGCCTCTGAGGCAGCGTCTCTGACGGCGCTCTGGCAACGCGCCCGTTCCTGCTCTATTGTCTGTGCTGCTGTGAGCGGATTTTGAGAGAGATTGGAGGAGACACGATCGGTGAAGATTCTGGCAGTCTCTTGCGATTGTAGCTTTCCGACGTCAAACTTATGTTGTGCTACTCGACTCCTAAGCATTCTTGATATTCTCATTCGTAACTTGGCTATAACAAGGTAGTGTTCCGAGTTGATGTTGGCCACTTGGAAGGTTCGTACGTCGACACATACACTGGAGGAGTGCCTGGCGTCGATCGCAATGTGATCAATCTGGTTGGTGGTCGATCGATCAAAAGACCGCCAGGTACCCTTGTGGATGTTGAGATGCGGAATCGTGTGCTTGCTAAAAGGAGGTTACGCCCCGTTAGGAAATCGATTAGTCTAAGTCCGTTGTCGGATGTGGTGTTATGGAGGCTATGCTTTCCTATGATCGACTCAAATATGTCCTATTTTCCCAGTTTTGCATTAAAATCTCCAAGAACTATTTTTATGTCGTAGCTGGGGCATTGGGCATAGGTTCTGTCTAGGAGATCGTAGAATTCGTAGAATGCTTAAGGGTAACATTCCTATCACGGAAAAACCCACAAGCCGGGGGATACAAAACTGACGACCCCTGCAAATGACTAATGGACTTGGGAGTCTGCACCTGGAATGTGAGGTCCCTTAACAGACTGGGTGCATGCGATCAATTTGAGCAAACCCTCAACTGTTATATGCAGATATAACCGCACTCCAAGAAGTACGATGGGATGGACCAGGCAAAAGACGGATGAAGAACTGCGACATCTATTACGGGAACTGCTACAAGGAGAACAAACAGCGCTTATTCGGGTGCGGATTCGTTATTCGAGATAGACTCCGTCTTAAGCTTCCGGGATGTAAGCGCACGCCTCATAACAATCCGCATCGAAGCTAAATTTGGAAACATTAGCTTGATGTGCGCGCATGCCCCAACGGAAGATCGTCTGGAAGGTCATATCAATAATGTGGCTCTGCTGCTCTGTCTTCAAAGGACAAAAACACTTGATTTAGGGCGACTGAGTTGTAAGAGTCGGATGAGGACGTCCTTAAAAGTTTGCCAACCAGTTTTATGTTTGTATGAAAGCATGGTCAGGGGAGAGGTCAAGGCAAGTTTTTGAGGGAAGGCTTGTCCTGAATATACATATGTATATGTACATATGTTTTGTCTGCGGGCCAATATTTTGGTTCTCCTGTGCTGAGAAAATGTACGTTAAGTCAGTTAAGGGTACTTAGAAGTTTTAGTACCATTCTGTAGACAGTAGAGTGCCGAGACTGTAAGCGTAACGTATGCGTTTTCAATTTGTATGGTCGTCGCTGGATGTATTCTACTGCTGTGAGCTTTATTTTTGGGATAATTTGTTTGACAGTCAATAGCGGCCATATTTTTAAAGATGCGTCTGTCAAATTGACTGTCAACCGAGAGGACAATTCGATCGATAAATTTGAGTCCTGTTGTTCAGTAAACGATAAGCCAACACCCGTATGATGACGAAATGCAAGATCTCCCGAAATGTGAGACAGTCAATTTGGCAAATTGCACCCGTACAAATTTCAACCGACCCAGGAGCTGAAGGTAAACGACCATAGACAACGACGTGTGTTCGATAGATGGGTTCCGGAGCAGTTGGAAATTGACCTTAATTTTCATCCGTAAATCATCTTCAGAGATGAGGCCCACGTCAATAAACAAAATTGTCGAATTTGGGCGATACCAACCTTGCCTGAATTGGATGATATAGACAACAACGACATATGGTTTCAACACGACGGCGCTACATACCATACGGCTCACGACACATTGGAAAGTCTGCACTAGCGATTCGAGGGCATGGTCGTCCCACACGGAGTGATGTGAACTGGCCACCGAGATCGTGCGATTTGACCCCGTTAGACTTTTTCTGGTGGGGTTTTTGAAGTCGCAGGTCTATGCGAATAGGCCACAAACCACAGTGGCCCACAGAGCTAACATAACCGATGCCACCGGTCATGCGCGCTACATCAAAATCTGAACAATTTAATACTATTGCACAATTAGCTTTTAAGTATCTGTATCAAGGTAAATAATGAGTGCTAGGTTAAAAATCATCTGTTGGAATGCTAGAAGCATTCGAAATAAAGTTATTGAGTTTTTCGCTTTCCCAAGCAAACATAACATTGAAACTTGGTTAAATGAAAATGTTAACTTGTCTAATATAAGTGTTATCGCTTAGACGGAGATGAGAAAAAAAATCAAAAGAAATATTACACATACAGTTCTTCCTATTGTTCATACTAAGCACATAGAAAACTTTGGTATAGAAATCACTTTTACTAATGGAAGTTCCATAAAAGTGTTTGCCGTTTACTTTCCTGGTGGCTCCACTTCAGCAAGGAAATGGCATGAATTCAAAAATGACTTACGTAATTTGTTCAGTTTAACAGGCACTTTCCTACTAGGGGGTGACCTAAATTGTAGGCATAGGTGCTGGCGTTGTTTGAGAGCTAACACTTGGGGTAAAGTACTGGCCGATATTTGCTCTACGCACCCGACACACGTACTTTTCCCTCCACATCCTACTTATATTCCAGCCAATAGTCGCAACAATCCATCAATATTAGACTTGTTTCTGACTAACACCCCAGAACTTTTCAACCAACCTACTGTTTTAAATGAACTTAGTTCAGACCATCTCCCAGTTCTCTGCAGTGTCCTTTCAACTCCTATTATGAAGACTAATCTAGTTTACAATTTCAATAACGCCAATTGGAATAAATTTAAACGTCTCGCGAGACACAAAGTTAGCGATTTGATCGATGCTTATAGCCAAATCGATAATCAACTCCAAATTGATACTGCAATTGACACTTTTAATATGGCGATATTGGAATGTATCGAGCAATCTGTACCCAAGAAAATTAATTCATATGGAAAGGTTAACGTCCTTCCATTCCATATATTACAACTTATCAAAATAAGAAACATTATAAGGCTAAATCGGGTCAGAACTAGGAACAGCTATTATTTATCAGAAATGAAATCCCTTAATGCAACCATAAAGCTGTTAATCCTAAATTTCAGGAATCAGTCTTGGAACTACAAGTTACAAGAACTAAAAAAAGGTAGTAAGCCATTTTAGAGTCCCACAATATCTTGCCATTAGAACAGTTTGGCTTTAGGAAACTCCACAACAGTATTCATCAGGTTCATCGCATTTCCAGCTACATTAAAAGTAATTTTATTGCAGGTAAATGCACTGGAATGGTCTTGCTGGACATGGAAAAAGCTTTCGATACAGTATGGCATGAAGGTTTGCTTCATAAACTTATAACTTTTAGCTTCCTGACTTATTTGGTGAAAACTAACTAGTCATTTTTATATGGACGGTTTTTGTGTCTGTTAACAATTGGCTTTCAAACGAGTATTCTGTTGTTGCAGGTGTACCCCAAGGTTCCGTGATTGACCCTATATTATTCACTTTATACACATCTGACTTACCATAACTAAACAATTGTGAAATTGCAACGTTTGCCGACGACACCTGTATATTGTCCACGGATTCGTTTGGTATCAATATTAAAACCAATTTGCAATCAGGTTTAATCACATTTGAAAAATTCGCCAATGATTGGATGGTTAAAATAAATGCGTCGAAGACCCAGGCTGTCTTTTTCACCAAAAAAAGAAAAGTCTGTTTCTTGCCTAGCAACAGCCTCCAATAAAAAGGCATCATGATTGAGTGGAAGGACAGTGCTAAGTATCTTGGGGTCCACCTGGACAAAAGACTAACATTCGGCTTACATATCCAGCAAATTATTAACAAAGTCAACATGACTATCAAAACTCTTTTTCCCTTCATAAATCGCAAGTCGTTCTTGAGCATTGAAAACAAACTTATAATTTATAAGGCTATATTCCAAGCAATTATGCTTTATGGTTCTCCTGTGTGGGGCAAGTGCGCTAAAAGCCATCTCCACAGGCTACAAATAAAGAAAAACAAAATTCTGAAGATGATTCTAGACCTTCCTCGGCACTTCTGTACTGATGAGTTGCATGTCAAAACAAACGTGCAAACAGTGCCAAAATGAATTTCTGACTTGACAAGACCTTATAACAATTCATGTAGGCTCTCTGATAACCACTTGATTTCCAGTTTAGTTACTGGAATTTAATATTATATCTGCATCCCATACTTACAAATTTGTCACTTACACATATGTAATTCCATTTACTTATTATTAATTTAACTATTTATTTATCTATCAATTTATTTATTTATTTACTTATTTACCTATTTATTTATATATTCACTTATTTATTTACATATTTATTTATCCATTTATTTATTTATTTAATTATTATCTATTTATTTATATATTTGTACATTTCTTATGTATTCGCTTTTTGCTCATTTGTCTATATATTTATTTATTTATTTATTTTATTTCTTTAATTCATATTTATCTAATTTATTTATTATTTCATTTGACAATTAATCAATAATTCGTGTAAATACATAGTTATTCGCTATATAGTTCTTGTTGACGCTCACCACCACCCCTACTCTCTCTTATGAATTAAAGTGCAATTTAGTGAAGGTTTTTCTTGTAGCTTTTCTTTCAACACCATTTGTTAAGCTTTATATAATTAAAAAAATAAAATATTACGATTTTGTAGTAGTAAGGTAACATTTACCATATCTCTGTAAATTGTGCAATATAGTTCTAAGAACAATGTATCATTTAGCTACAATAAAGAATAATAATAATAATAATAAAGGAAACGTCAGATACGAGCTCAACGAGATATACTCCATCTTTCTTTAGAATCCAGTGGACAATGCACCTCTCCTAATATTGAACACATTTACTGATGATATTGCTACGCTTAAGGTACTGGTCTTCAAACTTAGACTACAAATAAGAACGATAACGATAACGAACGATAAGTGAATTTATTCAAACCACATTTCCACATCAGCCCCTTATCATAAATAACCCAAGCTGCTGAGACTTGACCGCACCCAAGTGTTGAAGTAAGCGACTCTAGTATAGATCCCCGGGAATCTAGGCTTCGCACATCCATACCCCCAAGACACAATGCCATGGAGCACTGCTTGGCCGCCGCTATGTGTAATCAGCGGACCACCAGAATCCCCCTGACAACTATCCCGTCCTCCTTTCAAAACACCCGCACACATCATATTCCCATTAACAGTACCAGTACCACTCCTGCGATATAACCTCGAACAGACCAACTGATTGATCAATTGTACCTGGACGTATCGCAACACGGACGATGGTCTTCCACCTTCTGTAGTCGAGCCCCATCCGCTCACTAGGAGAGCCGTATTAGAATCAACAATATCCGACGAAGATGCAATGTCGATAGCTTGAATTGTCGATCCAAGAGGTAAGTCTTCGTTAAGAACCACCAAAGCTATATCACTATCCAACGAGTTTGAGTTAAAATTCGGATGAACAACGATCCTCTGCACGCCGATTATAACGCCGCCAGCATCATGCTTATGCGATCCTGCTCGAACTGTCAGCCATTCCGGTTGCCTATGCCTCACGCAATGTGCAGCTGTCAACACCACTCGACGTCTGATGATCGATCCACCGCATGCGTGCTTGCCAGCATAGGCCAGAGAGATTTGGTATGGAAAAGCTTCAATCTTCGCCTCTTGCCCGCCTATAATGCGTCCATCCAGGACTGGAACAGTTCTATTTACCGGAATCTCTACCAAGTTCAGATCCTGGGCTGCGAATGTTATTGCCACAAAATCTTCTCTATCCTCCTCCTGCGCAGCAACTAAGAGTGCCAGACACAATGCGGCCAAAACGTTTATCCTCATTCCGATGCGGGAACACTGTCAGCCCGGAGAGTTCGCTTAGTTATGGAAATTCTATCCAAAACTCTGTATTTATACAATTTTATCTTATCGCGGGTCATTACTTGAGAACAGCTACTCAGCTTCATGGTCCCGACGCTGTTTGTGATGTTTCGAAATACTTGTATTTTTGTGTTTACACTTTGAATCGGATAGCACCATGTTTTCAAAGCTGGAACTTCAAGTCGAACCGCAAGACCGTGAATTTGTATAGTCGGGAAGTTAGGAATTAGTCGAGTGTCGAGGTAGTTGAATCCGGACGGCCGGATGTCGAGCCATTGACGGCTGTGTTTACTATTTACAATTGACAAATATTTATTTGTTATGCGTTTCAAGTTCGAGATAATTTATTCTGGGCATGACCTTTCCATACTATTTGTGCTTACTGCTGCTACTACTAATGCCACTGGGCTTGGGAAGATATACGTTTGTCATCGGTCGCGTTATGTTAGCGAGGATGTTTACACAACCCAGATAGATAGTGAGATGGAAATATTAAATAATATTGTAATAAAATGGGAAACAGCAAAACTGGGGATGTAACTTTCATGGCTGTCATAAAGTCCATCCGTAAACATGACTATTAAGTTTTCTCGCGCTAGTGCTGCTCATAGAACTACTGTGGCCCTGTGCTGTACACAGTGCAAAATAATGACTTTATGGTGACATTAAAACGAATGAAGATTCGTTTGCTGTAACATATACTTGTCGTATCTGAGGAGGTCATATCCATGTTTAACGATGATGCTTTTTCGTTTATTATGCTGTCTTGGTTATGTTTTATAAAGCTTAAGACATTCGTTTGCTAAATGGTTATACGAAGAGATCTTCAGCACCATTTTTTTTGATAGCCCACTAACCTATATAAGAAACACACTTAGCACCTTCACCTTCACCTTTATTTCTCAAAATAGAACTTTAAACGCTTCAGTTGTCCATACTATCGTCTATGTATTCATCGAAACCAATTCGATTCAAAATTTCGAAGGTCATCTAAACATGGGGCTGGACGTGCACCGCCTTGGGGTCCCTTATACTATGCCTTTACGTAAGAAACGCAGTTTCGCGGGGAATATTCTCTCGCAGGGCCTGAATTGATCGGGGATTCTTATTGTAAACGCTTGACTCGAGGTATCGCCATAAAAATAAAGTCGAATGAGCGAGGTGGCCAGGGTATGTCTCTATACTTGCTGATCAATTTGTTGGGGAAAATAGCCCACAGCTTCTCCAATGAGATCCCAGCTCTGTGTATAGCACCATGTTGCTGAAATAGCGTACCGTTGTTGTATCTGGGGAACAGATGTGGTTGCGGCAACAGAAACTCGTCGATCATTCGTCAATACACTTCAGCAGTGACTATCTCTTGTTGGTTAAAAAATTGGGGGAGGCTAGGGTGCAGTAGTAAACATCACCGACCGTCGAGCGGAACGCCTGTAGTTCAAAGTCGTTCCATCGCAAAAAAAAAAATCAATTCCTATACGGAAAACATTATACAACACAGCTGTTGTGTATGAGAAGTGATCAAATATACTGATGAAGGCATAACACTCACAGTATATGGACACTTTGAAATTCATACTTTGTGTGTGCATTTCTAATATAACACCGTAAGTGCATGGAACAGTTGCTGAGAACTACAACCAACGTGAAAATTCGGTCGGTTCCTCTCGAATTCTATCTAGGACAACCACCCCTGGAGAGTAAACGAATATCTACGAGCCAAACCACTGCACTCCATCCAGGTTGTGTGATAAAACATTATAAGAATATTGACTCGAGAACCTGAGTTTTTAATTGCACCGTGTTCGCAGTGGTTATTGTGTTGGACTCTCAAGCACGATGAGCGAGTTCGTATCCAGATGACACAAACGCCATCGAATGTTTATTTCGCGACGTCCCTCCTCGGCGGGGTACTGCCGGAACTCCCCATAGTATACTTGCCTTGAAAAAGCTTCTCGACTCACGCCGTTCGGAATCGGCATTAAGCTGTATGTCCCTTTCACCCGTGTGAGAAATTAATCACACACAACATGGGTGATTGAGAGTAACTCGGCTCTGGTCCTTCATGGGCTGTAACGCCACCGAAGAAGAAGGGTTTGCTATTTGAAGCAACTGGAGATGAGTTGGTTGGGAGCATGCACAAGCTCATCTGTAAGATACGGTCGGAAGAAAGCATGATTTCCATTAAAAAGAAGACCCCTATAATTGCGCCAACAATAGGGGAATAAGTCTTCTTAACATAGCGTATAAAATCTTGTCTGCCGTGCTGTGCGAACGCCTGAAACGATATACCTACCAAATATTCACTTTGCGGCAGATTTGGAGAACACCCATGAATTTCAGTCCACCAAACACCACCTTTTCGTCGATTTCAAAGTCGCATACGAAAGAGTCTATAGGGACGAGCTTAGATTGGGTTAGGTACATGGGTGCCCTATTGACGAAAAGTCAAGGCTCACGTAGACTACGTTGAGTCCATTGTGCCCACTTGTTTTATTTAACCCGTTGATACCTAGACATTTACCGTTGAGCTGAACCAACCAGAAGAGGATAAAAATCCCAGTATACTGTTCAGCCCAATACTACCTACCTCTTCTAGCCCCGAAAGGAAGTATCTTCCTAGGAATATATTCCTTATTTGGGCTAGCGCCGGACATTCGCACAGCAGGTGACGAATGGATTCAATTTCCTCTTCGTCCCTGCAGCTTCTGCAGAAGTCGTTGTAGGGCTGGCCTAGTCGAGCTGCATGGTAGGATAGCATGCAGTACCCAGTGAGGGCACCGACTGCCAGTCGAATATTCCCACGATTGAACTTCAGCTGATTTTCCGTTATTTTCTTATCATAGACGGGTCAAGTCGATCTCCCTGTTGCGCATGTATCTAAGCGACACCATCGCTTATTGGCTTTTACTAATAGCTCCGTTGAGACGAACTTAATAAAGCCATGTTATGTTTTGACACCCCTGCCAAGCCCGTCAGGTTGTGCAGGATGACAATGGAGATCTCTCGCTGCCCCTTTTAAGTCGATAAGAAGTTAACCGTGACATTCGATGTCTATAAATCCAAAAAATGGTTCAGACAGGGCGACGCACTGTCACGTGATTTTTTGCAGGATTCACTGGCCAATACAAGAGGCACAATCTACTTCAAGTCTGCGCAATTTCTCACATACGCTAATGACATTGACGTACTTGGGAGAACGCAGCGGGACGTCAATGAAGCTTTTGTGAGCATTGAAGCAGAGGCGGCTAAAGTGGGTCTGAAGGGGCTGTCGTAAAAACAAAAAAAAAAAAAACGCCCAATACCGAGGTCTTGGCCAGAACGTCACTATTGGCAACTATAACTTTGATGTAGTCAAGGATTTCGTCTACATTGGCTCCCAGCTAACAAGCAGCAATGACACCAACGCTGAGATTAAACGCAGAATAACTCTTGCCAACCGCTGTTTCTTCGGGCTCAAGAGGCAATTGAGTAGTAGAGCCCACTCTCGGAAAACTTAGGTGACCCTCTACAAAGCCTTAATCATCCTAGTCCTCCTCTACGGCGGAGAGAAATTCGGTGTACAATCTTCTGTCCCGTTTGTGTTGACGGAGAGTGGAGGAGGAGATTCAACCACGAACTCTACGGGCTGTACAGCGACATTGGCCTAGTACGACATCTACGGATCCAAAATGGCTAGGCCATGTAGAGCGAATGGTCAGCACAGCTCCGGCCCGAAGAGTGTTCGACTCCAACTCGGAAGGACGACGTCCCAGAGGACGGCCGCGACACTGGAAAGAGTTGGAAAAAGATCGTGCTACCTCGAAGGGTTTGTTGATTGAGGCCCAGGTTTACTCCGAGCTGTAAATAAGTAAGTAATTATGAGATGAACATTATCTTTTTTTTTTTTAAAAACGTCCACAGTTGATTTTTTCATTCCCGCAGAGACCGCAATCTTTCTTATAAGTTTACGCGGATTTCGCTCAGTCTGCGTAAATTGAAGTGATTGCAAAAATTGTTACGCGCACGAACCAACGAATCACTCGTTTTCAAATATTGCTCTACCGCGACATCACATCACTTATACCAACAGATTAAGTATTTGAAGCATCATACAAGTCTTGAACTTAGCATAAATGGACGGAATATACAGGATAAGTTTCAAGATGAGAACATGGGCATTTTCACTATTCTCCTTTATCTTATATATGGTAGTCGCCTTGAGACTCGTTACAGCGATTTCCATGGTCAAGAAGCTAATCATACAAGTGTTTAAGTCCTTGAGGAAGTCTCCGAATGCTGTTCCAAAAGGACAGGTTTGCGATTTTTCCCACTTGTCTAAGAAGAAATTGATCTTAGACTTGGGAGTGCCGCAGAATGGTTCTGGACCTATATATTTATCGCTGGAACCTTTCCTGGCAAGTTGGTCGGCAATTTCATTGCCCTTAATACCTTGGTGCCCTGGCAACCACCAAAGCTTAACATTGCTTGTTTTGGCGAGGTCTTGTTGGGCATCATGGCATTCCTTGACGGTTTTTGAGTTCGTTCTGTACGAACTCAACGCTTTTAGCGCTGCTTGGCTGTCAGAGAGTACGTTGATGGTTACTCCTCTTATGCCAGTCTCATGATTTAGATTGGCGCATGTTAGGATGGAGTGCAACTCCGCTTGAAAGATGCTGGAACTCTTTCCCGGGGTTGGTCCGGCGCCAACGCCAGAAGCCATCTTGGAGTCACAACCTAAGACCTTTGCCATTTAGCAAGGGATCACTGTATTCACATGCTGAGCGATTTGGGATCAATATCTCAAATCTCTTGTCAAAAGTGAACGAGTGTGGCAGTGCGTCCGAGACCGTGATAATCGTATCCAGCTCGGGAAGGTGCTGTAATATGGACATGTGACCCTCGGATCTACATGCCATATTTGTTCCCGAACAAAGAATTCTGATTGCACTGCGTCATGCCACCTTATCGATAAAAAGGTGCAGTGGAGTGAGTCCAATGAGTCCTTCCTGGGCTGCCGTGGGGCGGGTTGGCACAACGCCTGTAATACCGAGACACGCTAGTCTCTGAAGGCGTTGAAGCTTAACAATTGTAGCTTTTTGCTCAAGCATCTTTGCTTATGGTGGCACCATACATGCACTAAGGTGCTATATGAGCATGTTCTTTCTGAAGTGCAGCGTTATGTACACATCAAGCTTGACCCTGATCGTTGATTTAAGAGCCATCAAATCTACATTTCCCTTAGAACTTACTTACTTACCGCTTACTTACTTACTTACTTAGCGCTAGCCTTGGGTGAGTGTGGACCTTACCCAACAACCTCTCCAACCGGCACGATCTAGCGCCAGTTGTTTCCAGTACCCCACTCCCAATTGGTTGAGGTGCCTTTCCACCTGTCTACATCACCTTAGATGCAGCCATCCTCTACTACGGCGTCTTTCGGGGTTGGATTCGAGGACTCTTCGGGCTATAGCTGTGGTGTCCGTTCGCTTTACATGACACATCCACTCTAGTCATTGTATACGTAGACGTCTGACCAGGCTGATGTCACCGTACAGCTCATAGAGTTCGTGGTTGAATCTTTTCCTCCACTCTCCGTTAACGCATACAGAATCGAAGATTACATGCAGAATTTTCCTCTCGAAGCATCCAAGTGCCACCTAATTTTTGATAGGATCTAGGCCACTGCGCCATAAAGGTGGCCCGAGATTATAAAATTTTTGTAGAGGGTTGATTTTGGTTGTTCGAAAGAGGAGTCTAATATTCAATTGCGTTCTGCGACCAATCTCAGCTCTGGTGTCGTTGCCAGTAGCGATTTTAGAGATACTTTGGTCAAAACACAGAATTCATCGTTAGGTAAGCAAGGTTTGTATGGTTATTTGGCAGGCGACTTATTTGGCTTTTTCACAGGTCGATTAAGTTCCATTCTCTTAGCAACAAGATCAAGGGGGTCTACCAGCTTTTATGCAACAAGTAGACGTAGTGCTACCTCTAAAAAGTTGTTTAGCATACTGATGTAGTTTTCAGAAACGAAAATGTCGTTTTCATCTATGTTAAGACCTATAATTGTATAAAGATTGGTCCTATTGTGTAACAGAGTGTCACTTCATTCAATCATAGCTTCTCTCACCAGTAGCATTCTCCGGTTGGAATAAGTTTCTTGACCGATGACACCAACAACACTGGACTAGAGCTCCGACAATATCCAATTCACGGTCATTACAAAAAAAAAAAATCCTAAGCTGTTGCGTTCCACATTGTGGTCTCAAATGAAAGACGAGGAGTGGGGTGCTGATGAAGATACGTGAGCACAAGTCACAAGTACCTAACGTCACGACCGGCTTTAATCTTAGAAAAATAACTAATAAGCTTTATAATCTTTCCTTTGAGAGCACCGCGGCGCAGTGGGTAGTGTGTCGGCCTCTGACGCCGATGACTCGGGATAGAATCCCGACACAGCCATGTCATCGAACGTGTTTTTCACGGTGTTTCTCCTCAGCGGGGTTCTGAACCCCCTGTAGTAAAATTGTCATGAAAAGCTTCTCGAAATTCGCCGTTCGGAACCGGCAATAAACTGTAGGTCCCTTTCACCTATGTGAAAATGAAAAATGAAATCTTGGACTGTAACGCCAACATACATACATACATTTATAATCTTTCCAATAGCTCCGTCCAAAATTTGATAGCCTATAACTCGGACTTTTTTATTAGCCAACTTTGGCATTCCTTCAAATTTATATTCTCTCATAATCCCCAAGCAATCCTTGTGCGATGCCACAATGCCCAGTTAAGTGGGAATAGTGCTGCAGTAAAGCCTTAAGGTGAAGACACAGAACACTCGATT